>BSYR01000017.1:22006875-23463750 GCA_030270665.1 Hibiscus trionum
GCTGCCGCAACAGAAGCTTGCACCTCCCTCACAACACGAGGACAATCACGTTTCATGTGACCATGAGAACCACAAATCCAACAAGCACTCGGATCAGCTCTAGCGTTGCCTCCCCGAGCAGGTGCTCCACCACCTCGCTTAGCCGAGGACTGATACTTCTGATCACGTCCCCTCTTGTTCCGTCCACCACCGGAACTATACTCAGCTGCTCGCATACCAGCACCTTTAGCAGATAAACCCAAGTTCATCTCAATATCCTTAGCTCGGCCCACCAACACATCAAAATCATCATACTCGGTAGCCAGCACATACATCTTCACATCCGTCACTAAGCCATAACGGAACCTTTCACACCTCGCCCGCTCATCCAGGACAAGCTCAGGTGCATATTGACTGAGTCGAACAAACTGTACTTCATACTCAGCCACCGTTATGCTCCCTTGAGTAAGAGACATGAACTCCCTCTTTTTCTCATCTAGGTACCTCACACCCAGATACCTTCTCTTGAACACATTCTGAAAGAATGTCCAAGTCACATCAACTTCTGACATCCCAGCAATAGTGGTTATCCACCACGTATATGCATCCTTCTGCAGCAAGGACACAACACAGCCAAGCTTCTGCACATCAGTGCAACTCATCTGCCCCAAGATCCTCTTGGTACTCTCTAACCAAGCTTCAGAACCTTCCGCTGACATACCCCTGAACTCAGTCCCTCCTAGACTGCGCAAACGCTCCAAAGGTAGTCTAACTCCAGCATCTTCCTGATGCCCAGCTCCTCGAGCTCCAGCTACCGCTGCTTGAAAAACACCAGCTATAGCTTGAATTAACACCGTCATGTCAAGAACAGCTTGCCCCTGACCAGCCTCAGGTCCTGCAGCCTCAGCACCAGCTGCAGCTCCAGCTTCCTCAGCCCCAGCACCACCACCACCAGGTGGAGGAGGTAAAACCGCGCTCTCAACGTTCTCCTCATTTTCATTCTCATTCTGAGCCGTAGCTCGCACATTACTCCTCAACTCTCTACGAGGTGCCATACTCTAATTATGCAATCACAATGCAAAATAAACAAAGTCAGGCCCAACAAGGTAAGCAATCCAAGTACTCAAGCTCATTTCCAATTAAAAACAACATCATTTCATTAGCTTTGATTTGGCAATGGGTACCCACAACATGCTTCATCACAGCATACATCTCAATTGCAACATACATGCAATCCACTCAACATGCTTTCACTCAACAAGCATACAAAGCATACACACTTTAAACATTCACATACACATTCCCATTTACTCGAGAACTCAGCTCTGATACCACCAAATGTAACCCCCTTAACCCGGCCTAGACGGTTGACCCGAATTAAGAAAGTCACACGAGGAAAACCAAAGTCAACCCGAAAGTCAACCTTGATTAACGACCCTTTTTTTTCCTTTTAAACTTGTCTAGATGCACATTAACCCTAGTTATGATCATTCAAACAACATACTCAAAGATCATAAACATCAGAGATCGAACATTGACCCAATTGAACAAATTACACCATTAGGGACCAAATTGTAAATTCTGATAATTATAAGGACTTCACCCAAATTAAAGTTACCAACTTGAAATTAATCATGTTTCATGCATCTCGGCCAAATTTCAGCTCAAACGGACATTCCAAACTCATACAATTGCACATACAAGTTTCAGGACCAAAATGCAAACATTTTGAAACATATAACTACCAATGTCAACCCCCAACGGTCATCCGTTCCGAAACGGGAGACAGCCCGTTTCGAAATGCGGGGCCGTTCCGCAACGCGTACCGAAACGAGGGCTGACAGTAGCCTTTCCGTTTCGGAACGGTGTCACCCGTTTCGGACGCCTGGGCTGCTTCGAGGCACCCGTTCCGAAACGGCAGGCACTGTTCCGATACGGCATGCACAAAATGTAGAAATTTGCTTGCCTAAACATGCAATTGACCAACCAATCATGCTCCAATTGCTATCAAACTTTACCAGCATCTCATACAACATACAAGAGACTTATTTGCATCAACCAATCATCATTATATCAACATATATGAAAAGCCCCAAATCTAAAGGCATGCTTCCTACACAAGCAACCATTCATGCACAAAAGCCTTCAAACTGTTGAGTGTGTAAAAGTTCTATTATTTACACCCTTTTTAACCCATATTTCTGCTGCATTCAAGCATCATTGCATTGCATTTAGGTTAGTTTTCAATAAAACATCACAATTATATAAAAGGCACGGATTCTACTAAAAGATGGCGTATTTTGCAGGTAGCTGCCATGGTTGACGATGAAGGCAGGCGAAGGGCAGATAAGCAGAAGAGCTGAACTGGACAAGCAGCCGAAGAAGACGAACCTGTCATGGACCTGTCGTGACAGCAAGGTGACAGCAGACTTATGAAGAGGAAAAGTAAAGTGGATCTCGATAGATAGAGAAAAATCTGCTCGTCTGTCGTGTGGAAGCCAAATATTTTTCCAAGCCCCGGATCAAAAGATATGTCAAGCCAAAGCTCAAGGAGAAGAAATTCCTAGAAACAAGGATGCGGCTGGAAAGTAGGAGACTTTAGATATTTAGTCTTTATTAGAATCTTACTTTTAATTAAAGTTGTAATCCTTGTTACCTTAGATAACTTGAGCCCAAAGCTTATATAAGGGCATAGATTAAACCTAGGGAAGAACCAATTACCCCATAACCGAAACCAAACCCCTGCCGTCCACCCGTCACCGACATGTTCTAAATTCCCCTTAGGGCTACGGGTTGTTTTGTAAAGTAGTTGCAAGGGTTGCTTTGTTTTTAGGATTTTTCAGTTCAATAAAATAAACTTCAAGTTCTCTTATTTTGGTTTTAATATCTTGCAAGAGCATCGGGAGAGCATTGTGAGGTTATCCATTTACTTAGCATCGGGAGAGTTAAGTATACGAAAGAGATAAGAGCGCGTTCTCTAGTTTATAGTTGAACCATCTCGTGCCTAGGGATAGGGCGAGGTTAAGTGGCTAAGGAAGAATTCATACACATCGGTGTTCATCCTTCGATTCACGCCGGGAGGTATCATCAAAGACGTGTTCATCGACAGACTTGTGCCTAGGGATAGGGCAAGGCAGATCTGGGATTCTTGCCAAGCTTGAAGTAAGGAGTTAGTGTTCGCTGCCGCGACAGCTAACGGACAGCCGCCGCGATAGGTGCTGTCGGCGACGGGCGCGACGACAGAACTGGAGATCCTAAGCAATTCAATACCTGAACTACTGAGCAACTCAATACCAGCCCATTCTTTCTATCTTGATTTCTCTACTCTTTTATTTAAGTTTACTTTATATTTCTCGTGACAAAATCTTAAATCATTCTTTTTCCCCTTGTGCAGATAGCAAAGGAAAGGGTTAGCCCAGTCCCTGTGGAGACGATATCCGATACTTCGTATCACTTTACTACTTGCGTCGTGTACACTTGCACTACAATTGCGATAGACACTTTTACACGCAACACAAACCAACACATAAAAGCCAATTACAAAAACCAACATTAACAACAACATAAATCCAACTTAGGGAGTTCCAAACATCTCCCAAAACAACAACATAGGTCCCCCATTTCCAAATGCCAAAAGCTAAAAGTGTTTAAGAAAACCTTCTCATACATGAGCTTAACTTCCACTTGATTGCTTGCCCTCCTTGCTGCCCTCAATGCACTTTAATGCTCTGCATTATTGGTTTAAGAAAAGAGAGAGAGCGTAAGCAAAAGCTTAGTGAGGAAAGCTCCTTAGAACCACACAATAATGCATTTATAAAACTCATTTATAAATCATACTTCAAAATACATTTAGACATGCTCACAAGCAAACTTAAACAAGCATCTCATGCTTCACATCATAACATGTCATATTGGCCATAAGTGATAATTACCATCTTTAAAACAAGATCAACATAAGACTCACACATGGACTTTTAAACACCATTGTGATCTTATCCCCAAGGACTTTTAAACACCTTGGCCCATGGACTTTTAAACACCATGGCAAGGACCACACAAGGACTTTTAAAAACCTTTGTGTCCTTAGCAAGTTTCACCTCAAGGACTTTTAAACACCTTGACCCCAAGGACTTTTAAACACCTTGGCCATGGACTTTTAAATACCATGATATAAATCACCCCAAGGACTTTTAAACACCTTGGCCCCAAGTACTTTTAAACACCTTGGCCATGGACTTTTAAACACCATGATATAAATCACCCCAAGGACTTTTAAACACCTTGGCCCAAGGACTTTTAAACACCTTGGAAAGGACCACACAAGGACTTTTAAACACCTTTGTGTCCGTAACAAGAACCATCCAAGGACTTTTAACCACCTTGATGTTCTTAAGTAAACAAGGCTCACTCAAGGACTTTTAACCACCTTAGTTACCTTAACCTTTTCAAAAACATCACTTGCCAATATACATCATATATCATCAATAATCCACTGTTTTAAAGCATTTAACCAAGCCATAAACATCATGCATCTTTAAGCATCAAACAACATTTATACAATGTTCAAAAACAAGGAACTCTAACCTTGAGCTTCCTTAAACTAATGGCTTATAATCTCAGCAAACAAACATGCTAGATATGCTTTAAAAACAGAATTTAAACATGCAACAAACACATTGCACCCAACCATCACATGGTTCCTCATCAAGAGAGTTTTTCCGAAAACTTACTCTTGAGCTTAGCAAAGTTGTTTAGACTTAGACTAAGCTCCCAAACCTCCAAAACATTGGTTTCAAAGCCGAAACCTAAAATCCACTCACCGATTCCGTTTCGCCTCTTGCCGAAACACCAAATCAAGCTTCCGGATCACCACCACTTGGATCCAAAGATGACTCCCCTCCAAACTTGAGTTTCTCCTCTTTTAGAACCAAAAAGCTTGAAGAATCCAATGGAAATTGGTGAGGTTTTGTTGATAAGATGATTAGCAATCAAAAGAGGATTGAAAAGATAGATTTTAGTGTCAAAATCAGAGGTGAAATCTCTGGAGAAAAGTGTTTGGTTTGAGAGAAAATGAGAGAAGAGAAAAATGAGATTTTAGGAAAATTAGTTAGGAAATAACTTCCCTCCACTTTTCCTTTTGTTTAAAATCAGAATTAAAGCATAAAATATCTTAGAAAAATCTGGAGAAACTCCCTTTGGGTAATTAGCTCCTTAAAGATTCAAAGTTTCAATCCTTTCTAAAACAGTCACGCAACTTTCAAAATTTACATTTTGGTCACTAGCCAAAATGTCACCCTTCCAAACCTCATTTTGTAAAATTGATTTCACAGTTCACTTATTTATATTAAAATATGATTTTAGAACATTTTCCATATTTTTAATGCAACCCGAACTAGGCTTTCCTAAATTCACTCTTATATATTCGAACCCCACTTTGACCGAACCGGTCAACGCCCAAAACTTCTAAGCCCAAAACCGGGGCATTACAGATACACAAAACTATGCTAGCCGACAAGCCTCCCAATCGTCTAAAACCTCCAACGCCACCTCTATCGCTTTCGGATCATTCTCCCATGTTTTTAACACATAACAACAGAGGATTAATGCATCACCATGCATTAAAATCACCAGCAATACAACCTAAACTCGATGCTCTACACAAGAACCTCATTTCAGCTTCCAAAAACAACCGAAATCACCTCCAAACTCTTTCAAAGAAAAGCCCAGCCAAGATCTATCACTTCTAACCATTTCTAAACATCAATTAACATCAAAAACAACCCTAAACTCATCCTTATACCTCCAGCTATAACAGAACACCAAAATCACCCCAAAAACCACCATTTTCACAAGCAAAAACTCAAGAATCACAACCTATTCGGGATTTGATTGATAAAACCTCTTTTCTAACATCATTTAACACCCAAAATACATTAGAAAACGATCTCAAAAACAGATCCCAACCAATTACAACGAAAATCCTCAAGATCTCTTCCAAAATCTTGAGTTTTAGGCCAAAATCTTGTTTCTAACATTAAAACCATTCATAAATCTTTAATAAAGGATTGACAACTTGGGAATTTCAGTAAAGAACTGAGTTTTTAGAGGAGAAGAACAATCTTACCTCTAAATGATGATTTCTCCTTGATTTGGGAAAGATTTCATGAAAATGCAATGTGGAAATCAAAAGGATTTGATGCAAGATTGATTAGGAACCAATAGATGATGGAAATCTCATCAATTGAAGTGAAAATCAATGTGAATTTTGCTGGAGAAAATGTGTTTGGATGGTGGGATTTTGAGAGAAAAAGGAATGAGAGAAAATTATAAAAAGTAGTTATGAAAGTTAAAAAGTAGTTTTTACCTTACTTTTATTTAATTAAAACATTAATTAAATCACCCAAATTAAGGAAAAATCTGGAGAAAAACATTTTGGGTAAATTAGCTCCTTAAAGATTCAAAGTTTCAATCCTTTACAAAACAGTCACTACTAAACATTGCAAAAATCACAATTTGGTCACTACACCGAAATGTAGTATTTCCAAACCTTATTTTGTAAAATTGATTTTCTCCAATCACCTTTATATATTAAAAGAGGATTTTTAGATATTTTCTATATTTTTAAACCATCCCGAACTAGGCTTCCCTAAAACTCCCTTTTATATTCGAACCGTTTCTCAGACCGGTCCGGTTCAAACCCTAAACTTCTAAGCCCAAAATTAGGGTGTTGCAACTCTCCCCCTCTTAGGAAATTTCATCCTCGAAATTTCAACCTGCGAAAAGAACACGATACCAAAATTCTCAAAGCAACACACAATGTAACATCGGAGACTTAACCACCACTGAAACGTCCTCAAATCAAACTTACACCATTCCCAAATCCAACACCACTACTCACGGTGCAAGTCTTCTGACACACATGGTTACTAACCTCAACTTAGCTTTTCAAACTTTCAAACTGTGCAGGACCCTCAACAACGCGAAGAACTTCTTAAGTCTTCACAACATACTCCGCCTCACCTCATAACTCCTTCAACAAATTCACACACACGGTGACACCATTACATCCATTTTCAACCACTATGTAACCCACAACCTTCACTGCTTCTAAAAACCCCTTGCAAAACCACTCAACTCCTTCCAAAGATTATCACAACAAGCACAAATTTCTTAAGCAACAACTGCTTACCCAAACCTCTCAATGTATTGATAACATTCCTTCACATCCGCCTCTACCACTAACACAACAACTCATCAAAACTACTCACACAACATCTGAAATCCACGTCACAAGACTCCAACCTTAACTCCGCCAGCTGTTCCACTTACCCCCAATTGACTCAGAAAAGATTTACCTGTACACGACTAACCAACCACCTTCTCACAAAAACCCCGACCAACCAACAATGGCCCTTGAACTTACACTGCCTTTCCACATCAATCTTAAACTATAACACCAACCTTACTTGGACACCACCCACACCATCGACATGCAAACATAATGAGACCATGAAACCCTACTCATCGCAAGCCAAACCTTATCTACAGCTCTCAATATAACCTCCTCCCAACTTCCCTAAGGTTACTACGAACCAACACCTACATAGCAAAAACCCTCATGTTGCATCTATTAACGCAAGATACCTCCACACTCCGGAAACACATCCACTATCCTACAACAAACACCCAACACAGAGAAACTACAACACTTATATATTATCTTCTACTACTTCTAGCATTCACCTAGCACCAAAACAACACTTTAAACCCACCAACCAACCTAACCCTACCACAACACTACCGGACCCAATTAGATATTAGCAAGTGTGAACGTTCGTATGCATGGTCTCCAACATGACTTATCAATGCCTGTGCATATGTATGCAAAACCTCTAATGTCATGTCACATGTATGCATGTACTAACATATATATATATATATATAATATAATCAAATGATTTTAACTGTGCATGTATGTCGGTGTACACTTACCAATAGCATCCTCAGAATCCATCTAAGAATAACCTCTTACCTCATCTCCAACTTTTCCGGCCCCACCACTCTAACAATTTCTAACTACAAAATACTCCACTAGTACCCTCTTCACTCTAAAGTTGTTCTCAAAAACAACATCGGCTACTACCCAACTTGCTAGTTATAAGACTTTACTCACTACACAAAGAAATCTAAACTGGAACCAAACAAAGATAACTAGGGCAAAGATTACTTAGAAAAATTACCTGTAATCACCTATTCGCCCCGGAGTTCCAACAGACAAACTCCTTTCCTCGCAGAACCACTATTCTTCTGCCGTTCCGCCGCAACATCAACTAACACCTTAAGGTCATCACCGACTCCTTGCTGCAACGAACCCTGACTACTCTGAGCTAACTCCAGACAATTCCGTCTCACATGTCCAATGGACCCACAATTCCAACAAGATCCATCCGCCAGACCTCTCACACCTCCTTGCCTTTCTTGCCACCTCCGTACTCTGTCTCGGCCGCGCTCACGACCCTTTTGAGACCCCTTTTCACGCACTGAAGCTGATCTCACTACTTGAGGACAATCCCGCTTCACATGCTCCCTAGAACCACAGTTCCAGCTAAACTCCCACACCCCAACAAACTCCAACATGACGCCTTCTACAACGATCACACTTCGGCAAGTGAACTATCACCCCTTGGTTATACTACACTAGACCCACCTTAGTACCACCACCAGAACCTTGGTTCGGGCGAAGCCTACCATCGCGTAACCTCTTACGCTGACCACCCTCAAGGTCAGTACTCATAGCTCTTTTGCCTGTACTTTTCTCACCAACACAAACTGAACCCGCACTCCCATGTTGCTTAACCCCTGGAAACATATCTCCAAGGTATCTTCTATTAAAGGCAGACACAAAGAACTCCCAATCTATATCACAGATTTTCATTACCACCGCCACAGATGTCCACCAAGCCAAAGCATCCTCCAACATTAACAAGACAACACTTCCCAGCTTACAGGCGTTATCACACCCTTCCCGATCCAAAATTGGAATTATACCGGCTAACCAAGCATCAAACGCCTCAAGCGTCAAACCATGATACTCCACACCCCCCAAACCATGCAAACGCTGCTTCGACAAACCCTCATGTCCCACAGATGACAAATCCTTCATCAGAGAACGAACTCTCTCATTCTGCCTTACCACCTCAACTCCAAGCACAGACGACTGAAACAAAACACCTCCACCAAAAGGTGAATTCCACCCCTTAACAACCTGCTCTAAAGCAACAACCATCGTACCTGTTGAGTGGATCGAATGATCGATATGAACCAAGAGGGGGGTGAATTGGATTTTTAAAGGTTTAGGTGGTGGAAATTGCAAATTAAAAAGATAGACAAGGAATTTTAGAGTGGTTCAAGTTCCAAATGAACTCTACATCCACTACCTTAGCTTCACTAAGGATTTTCAACAATTCCACTAATTGCTCTTCCCCTTTTCTAGGCTAAGGAGGCAGCCCTTACAATTTCGGTTAAATTTTCTACCCAAAATTTAGCACAAATGCTTGGATTTTATGTTTGGATGTTTGCATTTTGGATCAATAGTTCTTGCTGGAGCTTTTAGAGGTCCTTTTTATACCTTTTCATTGATTTCTAACTGTTGTTGTTGTTGCATTCATCAATAGAGCCGTTGGGGGTGTTATCTCACCTCCATAAATGCATGCTGCAACCACCCGTTTCGGAACGCGGGAACTTGTTTCGAAACGGACCAAAATAGAAAGAGCCGTTGGGGTTGCATTTAAGAGGCTGTTTCGAAACGGATTGACCTCGTTTCGAAACAGTTTTTCCACTGTCAAGGGTCGTTTCGAAACAACTTGAGCCTGTTTCAAAACACCCTAACGGTTTCAGAAAAATCAGTTAAAAACTTTTACAACGGTCATATTTTTCAAATCAAAATGAAGAATCGTTTCGAAACACTTGAAATCGTTTCGATACAGGTTCTTATGTTCTAAAGTCGTTTCGATACCCGTTTCGGAACTGGGGCCGGCAGTGGTGAAATCGTTTCGAAACGCCTTAGGACGTTTCGAAACAGGGACTTTGAAAAACACTGTTTCGGCTTTAAACACTTAGAAAACATTTGAAAATCTTAGTTTTTAACTTTGGCATTTTCTTAAAATTATATGGGGATGTTTGAGGACTTAAAAATTCATTTTGACATTTTCAATTTAGTCCTTAGGTTCTTTAGTTATATCAAAATTAAAATATCGGTTTCACAATCTCCCCCTTTTTGATATAACAAAACCAAAGTTAGAATTTTTAAGAGTTTTGAAAATTTTGAACATATTCTAACTCCCCCTTAATTTAAGATAGGTTTTTAAAGTTTTAAAAATGTTTTAACTTTGAAATTCAAGTTTTAAAACTTAAAAACCTTTAAACATTTAAAACGAATTTTTGTGGCTCTTAAATTTCTTCTCCCCTTTTTTGTTAGATCAAAAATAATAAATAGGCTCATAGAGAAGAGAAAAGGTTAGTACCAATAAGCATGAAGTAATAAG
This sequence comes from Hibiscus trionum, assembly GCA_030270665.1. Lineage (NCBI taxonomy): Eukaryota > Viridiplantae > Streptophyta > Magnoliopsida > Malvales > Malvaceae > Hibiscus > Hibiscus trionum. The sequence continues at coordinate 22,017,399 of BSYR01000017.1, forward strand.
CAACAATAATATTAATTCATTAAAATATGCAAAACATAAATCAACATTAAGTTCAAACCATAATCCCAAATAAGATCAAAAGCATAGGTTCCTAAAACATAATGAAACATAAAGATGCAAACTTAAACCTAAAATGCATAGATAATATGATATGATATGATATGAATATCCTAGGCCTCGTCACCACCATCATCATCATCCGAAGTCTCATCATCGCTCTTGACTTGAGAGCGGCGAAACTTCGTCCATTGGCCATAGAGAGTAGAGAAGGACAAATCCATGTTCGAGTGGGAAGCATCAAGGGATTAGAGTCGATCCTCCACATTTTGCAAGCGAGTGTTGATGGCACCAAAACCCGTAACCATGTTAGTGTCCATGGCATTGAACCGCTCGGTAATCAAAGCCGTGAGAGCATCATTGGTTGCAACTGGAGCTTGAGGTTCAACGGGAGGAGGAGTAGGAGGAGGTGCGGCTCTATCAACACATTCCCAAACATGATTCACGTAGTGAAAACCGGACTTGAGAAGAGAGGACTCACCAATCTTGGACTTGCGAGGTTCCGGAGAGTCGTAGGAGCAATCGAGACCAATCTTGCTAAAGATGTGACTCAAAATCGTGCCATAGGTAAAGGATTTCAAGGCATCGGTGTCAATAAGCTTAACATTATTAACCATCTCGGCAAATATAATCTTAGCAACATTAGGGCGCTCACCACGACAGAAACATTCAAGCCAAAAGTAATCAACTTGACGGATATGCGAATATTTACCTCTGGAGGGGCGAAGGAACCATGATACCATCAAGTGAAGAAAACGACCGTGCGCATCCAAGGTAAGCACTTGAGCGGTGTTAGTACCAAAGTAATGTTCATTCTCAATTCCCTCATCCTTAAGGGAAAAAGTAGACTCCAAGAGTTCAACATTAACAACAAACTTTTCCCCCAAATAAAGGATTCAATCCCAACAACCTCGGTGTTTGTTTCATCATTAATAAGACGAGCGTTGGAGTAAAAGATGAGTACCATATGTTTGTAGCGAATGTCCGAGATGCTCAACAAAGGAAGAAGATTCCATTCGCTCAAACGCTCGAGGTAACGGAAAAGGAATTGCTCGGAGTTAAGAAATTCGAGATTAATGACGCGCTCACGACGAACTTCGAAATCCTTGACATATTTGAAACGAGCACGCATCTCCGGAGTCTGAAGGGATTTTTAAAAGAGCTGAGCGAGGTTCGGACGCACACTCGAGTCACCGGATTGAACGGACTTACGCTTTTTGCTAACATTATCCGACATCCTAAAAACATAAGCAAGCAAGCGAAAAATTTAAGTGTATGCATAGATTTCGTAATTCAATCCAATAATAAATCCCACTTAGGTTTAAAAAAGTTTTTAAAACAGTAAACAACTAAAAATAAAGTAGAAAACAAAATTTGTTTTGAGTAAACAGTAAAAAAATACGACTGAAAATTTTTATATTTGAATCAGAAAAATTAAGATTTTGAATTTTTTTTACAAGATATTGAAAACCAAAGCATAAAAACATATAAACTATACAAAAATAAATTTTTCTAACCTAAGATTCGAATAGAAATTGAAGGAAAAAAGAAAAATAGGAAAAATACCTTAGTTTGAGATTTTGGATGAATGGAAGAAAATCCTTGCACAATGTTGATGAATCTTGCTTAGACTAGTGTTTTAGAGAAAAATCCCTCAAGATTTGATGAAAAACAATGAGGTTTAGAGGGTTTTTATAGGGAAAAAGTCGGTTTAGGGTTTTTAGGGTTTTAAAGAGTTTTAATTAAATGAGAACTTTAACATTAAAAGCCCTACTTAAAGCTGTCTGTGAAACCGTTTCGGAACGGTCCTGACCGTTTCGAAACGCGAGGAAGAGAGTTTGACTGTTTTAAGGATTCTAGCTGACCGTTTCGATACGGTGTTGACCGTATCGAAGCCCCGTTGACTCGTATCGAAACTCGTTTCGATACACCCCTTGGCAGTAGCAAAAACATTTCGAAACCCTTTTGAGGCGTTTCGAAACGACCTTCTCTCAGGCATGATTTTAAGGCATCCGTATCGAAACAGGTTTACCCGTTTTGATACACCTGGGCCTGGAAGTGCAGATGAGGCTCTAAAAGTGCAGAAAATTGAGTTTTTCTAAGGCCTAACTTGCATGAATGACATGAATGAGCAGGCAAAACATATGCAAACATAAACATACTCCCCCTAGCTATAAGCATGAATGAAATTTGGAGTCAAAACACATAAACATGGCATTTCACAAGATAAAGCAATTTTAAGCACAAAAGAGGTCCTAAAAGGTCAAGATAGGCTAGCTAGACCTAACTCTCTCCCAAGGGACCAAAAACGCTCTTTGTCTAAAGGTTTTGTAAATATGTCCGCTAATTGATTTAAGGTGTCTACATACTCTATAACCACATATTCTTTAAGGACGTGATCTCTAATGAAATGACGCCTTATTTCTATGTGTTTGGTTCTAGAGTGTTGGATGGGATTTTTTGTTAAACATATAGCACTAGTGTTGTCACATTTTAGGGGTATGGTTTCAACTTTATTCCATAATCTAAGAGTTGTTGCTTCATCCAAAGGACTTGAGCACAACAACTCCCTAAGGATATGTACTCGGCTTCAGTGGTAGATAAGGCTACACTATTTTGTTTCTTAGAGAACCAAGATATGAGCATACTACCTAGGAATTGACAAGTTCCCGGAGTACTTTTCCTATCGATTTTGCAACCCCCATAATCCACATCCGAATAAGCATGAAGGTTGAAGGTAGAGTCTCTAGGGTACCAAAGACCTAAACAAGGAGTATCTCTAAGGTACCTAAAAATTCTCTTAACGGCTATAAGGTGAGACTCTCTAGGACTAGCTTGAAACCTAGCACACAAGCAAACAATAAACAAGATATTCGGTCTACTTGCGGTAAGGTAAAGCAATGATCCAATCATAGAACGGTAAAGTTTAGAGTCAACACACTTACCTCCCTCATCTTTGTCAAGCTTTGTAGATGAGCTCATAGGTGTGGCTTGAGGCTTTGCATTCTCCAAGCCAAACTTCTTGAGCATATTCTTTATGTACTTTGCTTGATTGATGAAGGTGCCATCCTTCTTTTGCTTGATTTGGAGTCCCAAAAAGAATGAGAGCTCCCCCATCATGCTCATCTCAAATTCGCCTTGCATTAACTTAGCAAATTCTTGACAATGACATTCGTTAGTAGAACCAAAAATAACATCATCAACATAAATTTGAACTACTAAGATGTCATTTTTATACATTTTTATAAGAAAGTGTAGTGTCCACCTTACCTTTTTCAATTAAAAAGTTTGAAAGTCTTTCATACCAAGCTCTAGGAGCTTGTTTTAAACCATAAAGAGCTTTAGTGAGTTTGAAAACATGATTTGGAAATTTTGAGTCTTCAAAACCCGGTGGTTGTTCCACATACACTTCCTCATTTATAAAACCATTTAAAAACGCGCTTTTAACATCCATTTGAAAAAGCTTGAAATTATGATAACATGCATATGCAAGCAGCATCCTAATGGCTTCCATTCTAGCTACGGGTGAATAGATTTCATCAAAATCTATTCCCTCTTCTTGAGTGTAACCTTGTGCTACAAGTCTAGCTTTATTTCTAACAATGTTACCACTCTCATCTAGTTTTTTCCTAAAGACCCATTTAGTTCCTATGGTAGATTGATTACTAGGCCTATCAACTAATGTCCAAACGTTACTTCTCTCAAATTGATTTAACTCTTCTTGCATAGCTATAATCCAAAAATCATCTTTCAATGCTTCTTTTATATTCTTAGGCTCTATGCATGAGACAAATGCAACATGATTCATTAATCTACGAGAAGATCGAGTGGTTACCCACTTGGATGGATCACCCAAGATTTCACCATCTTTGACATAGTTGAACCCCCTTGGGTAGCTCACTTCCTTTTCCTCAAGAGCCAAGTCCTTCAAGGCTTCAAGAGGTGGATCTTGTGTGTCTTCTTCTTTTGTTGGAATCTCATCCTTCTTTGAAGTTTGTCCTCCATTAAAGGCATTTATGATTCCTACATCATCATCATCACAAGAATCCTTCCTTGGAAGGAGGTTATCATCGAATACAACATGAATAGATTCTTCTACTACTAAAGTTCTTTCGTTAAATACTCGATAGGCTTTAGAGGTTAAAGAGTAACCTATAAAAATAGCTTCATCACTTTTTGCATCAAATTTACCTAAGTTGTCTTTTCCATTATTTAAAACAAAGCACTTGCAACCAAAGGGTGAAAATAGCTAATGTTAGGCTTTTTAGATTTTAAAATCTCATAAGGTGTTTTCTTTAAAAATGGCCTAATCATTACTCGATTAACAATATAGCAAGCGGTGTTTGTGGCTTCCGCCCAAAAACATTTAGGTAAATTATTTTCACAAGGCATAGTTCTAGCCATTTCTTGCAAAGTTCTAATTTTCCTCTCAACTACCCCATTTTGTTGAGGAGTTCTAGGAGCCGAAAAATTGTGGCTAATACCATTTTCATTTAAAAAATCTTCAAACCCTAAATTTTGAAACTCGATTCCATGATCACTTCTAATACGTGAAATTCTATGTTCAAGATCATTTTGGGTTAGTTTTGAAAATGTGATGAATTTTTCCAAAGCCTCATCTTTGGTACTTAAAAATAGAACCCAAGTAAATCTAGAAAAATCATCAAAAAGAACAAATGCATAAGATTTACCACCCAAGCTCATAGTCCTAATTGGCCCAAATAAATCTATATGGATAAGTTGTAAACATCTACTAGTAGAAACATCATTAATGGATTTAAAGGAAGACTTATGTTGTTTACCCTTAGAGCATGCATCACAAATTTTATCATTTGAAAATTTAATCTTGGGTAAACCTCTAACTAGATCAAGGGAAACTAGTTTTTCTAAAACACTAATGCTAGCATGTCCTAGTTTCCTAGGCCACAACCATGCATCATTTTCATTTTGTGCTACTAAACATGCATGAGATGTATGAATGTCATATAGATGCACCATGTATTTGTTCCCTATGCGATGACCTATGAGCATAATATTATTAGATTTAATGTCTACAATTTTGCATCCATTTTTATCAAATAAAACATTAAATCCTTTATCACACAATTGACTTATGCTCAATAAATTGTGTTTAAGACCATCGACATACAAGACATTTTCAATGAGAATAGTAGAGTGATTACCTATGGAGCCAATACCTTTAATGTGGCCTTTGGAGTTGTCACCAAATGTCACCACTCCTCCACTTTTTTGGCTTTAGATCCATGAATCTACTCGTGTCTCCGGTCATATGCCTTGAGCATCCACTATCAAGGTACCATGGGTTTTGACTTTGTGCTTTGGCCTTGTAGCAATGCTCCCCCTACAAACAAAGATATTAAGCTTTTGTTTTTGGTACCCAAATCATTTTGGGTCCATGAGTGTTAGCTCCCAAAACCTTGGTCCCCTTAGGAATCCAAGATGACATAGCAACAATATTGTTAGATTTTACAAGTTCCTTAGGAACCCATACACTTCTAATTCTTTTAGTCCTACTATGTCTAGGAAAGCTACCTTGTTTGTAGTAGTTAGTCTTTTTCTTAGGTTGGTTTGTTCTCGAAGATTCACCTATTTCATGCTTGACACTACCAACATTTTTAAAAGACTTTTTGAGCTCATTTAGCTCATCCAACACCTTTTGGTGTTCACTATTACATTGAGACAAAAGATTATTAAGGTCAACATTTTCATCTTGAAAAAATTTTAGTTCATCTTTCAACCCTAATATCTTTTTCTCAAATTTTGAATTAGCTTGAGAGAGTGAGTCATTTTTCTCATTTAGTTCCAAAATGATTTTCTTGTTCCTAATGACCGACTCCTTATATTTCTCAACTAATTCATCATAGACCTCTTGTAACTCATCATATGCATCATTTAATTCATCATATGTAAAATCAAAAGATGATGAGTTAGAGGTTACCATAGAGGAATCTTCCTCAAGTGCCATGAGGCAAAGGTTGGCCACTTCTTGTTCGTCATCCTCCGATGACTCCTCATCACTTCAAGTAGCAAGCTTGGCTTTGAGCTTCTTCTTCTTCTCAAAGCACTTCTTCTTGAGTTGAGGGCACTCCGAACGTATGTGGCTGGGTTTATTGCACTCGAAGCAAATGATTTGATCCCTTGCTTCTTCTTTGTTCTTGCCTTTGAAGTCCATCTTCCTTTGAATTTTTCTTCCTCGGTTGGACCTCATAAAGCGTGAGAATCGTTTGGCTATCATAGCCAATTCTTCTAGCTCATCCTCCTCAATAGAAGAGCTCTCCTCAAGTAGTGAAGCTTTGAGAGCTATTTCCATCTTCTTCTTCTTTTCAACCTCTAGCTTTTCTACTCTCTTCTCTTTTTTCTTCTTCTCTTCTTCCCTTCCTTGCTTCATAATCTCATGTGTAAGGAGAGAACCCACTAGCTCATCAAGCTTTAAAGTCTTCAAATTCTTAGCATCTATGATGGCGGTTCTCTTCCCATCCCATGATTTGGGAAGTGAATAGAGTAGCTTCCGAATAAGCTTGTCTTTCGGTATGATCTCTCCAAAACCTTTGAGCCCATTGACTATAGTGGAGAACCGATCAAACATCTTGGACACCGTCTCATCGGGCTCCATCTTGAAGTTCTCATAACTAAGATTGAGAATTCCAATCTTAGTTTCTTTGACATCGTTGGTTCCCTCATAGGTAGTCTCAAGAGTGTCCCACACTTCTTTGGCACTCTCAATGGATGACACTTTGGAATAGATGTCCGGACCGAATGAACAAAAGAGCATGTGGAGAGCTTTGTCATTTACTTGAATCTTTTTCCTTTCTTCTTCACTCATCTCCACCTTTTCTTCAAGACCATCTTGCCTTCATTATCTTTCTTCAATGGAATGTAAGGGCCATCTTCAATGACATCCCAAACTAAGTAGTCATTGGACTTGATGAAGAGACGCATTCTATTCTTCCAAAAAGAATAGTTATCACCATTGAAGAAGGGAGGCTTTGTAGTGGATTGAGACTCATACATGCCCGAACCGGAGGTTGAAGCCATCTCTTGATATTGAATGATCACACTCTTCCTAGGAACTCCTCTTGTGGTTGTTAATCCTCAAAGAGGTAGGCTCTGATACCAATTGTTGAGTGGATCGAATGATCGATATGAACCAAGAGGGGGTGAATTGGATTTTTAAAGGTTTAGGTGGTGGAAATTGCAAATTAAAAAGATGGACAAGGAATTTTAGAGTGGTTCAAGTTCCAAATGAACTCTACATCCACTACCTTAGCTTCACTAAGGATTTACATCAATTCCACTAATTGCTCTTCCCCTTTTCTAGGCTAAGAAGGTAACCCTTACAATTTCGGTTAAATTTTCTACCCAAAATTTAACCCAATCCTCACACAAAGGTAACAAAGAGTTTGATGGCTAAGATAGTATCTCTCAATACAAATTGTAGCCCAATTACAAGCACTCAACCCAATTGAAAAAGATAAGAATTAAAATTACAATTGGGGTTTCTAGACAATTTTGGGAATTTAGCACAAATGCTTGGATTTGATGTTTGGATGTTTGCTTTTTGGATCAATAGTTCTTGCTGGAGCTTTTAGAGGTCCCTTTTATACCTTCTCATTGATTTCTAACCGTTGTGGTTGTTGCATTCATCAATAGAGCCGTTGGGGGTGTTATCTCACCTCCATAAATGCATTCTGCAACCACCCGTTTCGGAACGCGGGAACCTGTTTCGAAACAGACCAAAATAGAAAGAGCCGTTGGGGTTGCATTTAAGAGGCCGTTTCGAAACGAATTGACCTCGTTTCGAAACAGTTTTGCCACTGTCAAGGGTCATTTCGAAACAGCTTGAGCCCGTTTCGAAACACCCTAACGGTTTCAGAAAAATCAGTTAAAAACTTTTACAACGGTCATATTTTTCAAATCAAAATGAAGAACCGTTTCGAAACACTTGAAATCGTTTCGATACAGGTTCTTATGTTCTAAAGCCATTTCGATACCCGTTTCGGAACAGGGGCTGGCAGTGGTGAAATCGTTTCGAAACGCCTTAGGACGTTACGAAACTGGGACTTTGAAAAACACTATTTCGGCTTTAAACACTTAGAAAACATTTGAAAATCTTAGTTTTTAACTTTGGCATTTCTTAAAATTATATGGGGATGTTTGAGGACTTAAAAATTTGTTTTGACATTTTCAGTTTAGTCCTTAGGTTCTTTAGTTTTATCAAAATTAAAATATCGGTTTCACAGTACCCAATTGCCATTCTCTCAACGATTCCATTGTACTATTTTAGCAAAGCAACAATAACAAAACAGACAAAACGATCAGACCAGCTTCGAGCAAAGATTCAAGACTCCAACTCCAAACTAACACATAACTATAATAATAAGGCAATGGGTATCCCGAGTTTTCCCTTTTTACATGACATAACAATCAATACAAACATTGATATCACAAACATCGAGCATATCCATCAGCAAACTTCAAGCATGCCCTCATCAAACAACATTCACCCTCACAGCATAATATCAACATATCATACACATCACGTTTTCATTATTCAGAAAATCAACATCAGCATACCACCAAAACATGCCTATACTAGTTCATAGAAGATTCATAACCAAAAAGCATGATAAAACATTGACAATTCACTCAAAGTCATATTTTCCAACCAACATTCAACCACACATTAGATTAAACATCCAGCACATACCATAACAACTTACCACAAACTTACCGTTGCCCCAAAAGTTCACAACTTAGCTATGATACCAACAAATGTAACCCCCTTAGCTCGGCCTAGGCATTATACCCGAACTACGAAGATCACACGGGGAAAACCAAAGTCAACCTGAAATTCAACCTTCATTAACGACCCTTTTTTTTCTTTTATCTTTTCTAGATGTGTATTAAGCCTATGTGAATGCTCAAGAACCTTGGAAGAGAAAAGCACAACGATCGGAAAACGTTTAAGGACTCAATTGCAAGAAATACGCATTTAGGGACCAAAATGTAAATTTTGGAACATATGAGAACTTTGTAGATTTTAGTTTTACCGAACCTCAATTAATCATATTACAAACCTCTCTGCCAAATTTCATCTTAAAAAGACATCTCTATCTCAAGCAATTGCGATTACAAAATTTAGGACTAAAATGTAAAGCATGCAGACTTCAGAGCAATTCAAATCTGTGTCCAACGGTCACCCGTTTCGAAACAGCTAAAGGGTGTTTCGAAACACCAGGTCAAAGCACCCACCCATTTCGAAACTGGTTCCAAAATAGGGCATTCCAGTGGCCAAAGTGTTTCGAAACACTTCTAGCCGTTCCGAAACGCCCAAGCCATTTCAGGCACCCGTTTCGAAACAGCTAAGGGTGTTTCGATACACCCTGCCCAGAAACAGCAGAAAATTCTGGTTTTACACATCCAAACACCATCAAACATACTTTAAACCATTCCACAACATATCAACAACATGCGAAGCATTATAACTACCAAATTGCATTAAAAACTAGATACAAATCAAGCATTAGGTACAACAACTCATTTATCACATTCAACACGAGATCTTACTTTTAAACAAAGAACATAGCATATCAACATATGAAGAAGAAGATTCAAGTATTGCAAAGCGATCATCAACAAGTATCAAACCATAAACCGAACATGCTCAAGATGAACAAACTCATTACACATCAACGTAAAAGACTCTCCCCCATTGCCTTTATTATCTATAGCTATAAACCAAAACATACTTCTCAAGTGGAGCTCTTCTTGAATCCCTTGCTTCTTGCTATCCAAACTTCAATTATCTGCATTGATGGACAAAAAGGAGCGTAAGCACATAATGCTTAGTGAGGAATGCTCAAAACCAAAACACCATCAATGGAGCGGATCATAAATCCATCTTAAAATGTAATCACAACTCAAAGACCCAAAGTATTGATTGGAAATCTCCTTTGAAAAAAACATTGCTTTAAAACATGCATTGCTCAACAAGAAAACAAACATTTAACATTGAAACACCAAACAACTCACCGTAAACAACATCTTTGCAATTACTACCATTTAAACCTTTCAATGCATAAACACTTCATGCAAAGTTTAAACCAATTTATTTGGAAAACACCATCACTTCACACTATACTCTTCTCATGCTTGATGATCATTTCAAAGCAAAATACCTTTTGGAAACCATATGTTCCTTCTATCTACCTCATGCATTCAACAAATGCAAAACCCATGGCAAAGCCATACATGCTTGTTACTCAAAAGCATTTCATAAACTCAAAACCCCATTTGCATAAGCAAATCTCCATTTTGGAAACCATATGTACCATCTAGCTAACACATGCATACAACCTATGAAAATCTCATGGCAAGACCACATATGCTTGATATACAAAAGCATTTCATAAAATTATTATCTCATATGCATTTCTCAAAACATACAACATCTCAAGCATTGGTACATGTGACACATTTCTTTCTCATACATTGGCATTTTTAGAAAATACTTCAACAAAACTTTTAAACCACAAGCTCAACACTTTCTCATGCTACCTTGCATCATTTTCAAACATCTCACGCTTCGTTACAATGAAATACATTATATTGGCTTCAAGTGATAGTTCATAACCAATTCGACACAAGACACAATCGGATACGCAGATTACAAGCGTTGTCCCACACGCTTCATACACACTACCGACGTTACAAGGTGGATTTTATCGGTACAATCACAACCCCTCAACACCCGTGATGGAGTTTAACGGTACAATCTATAACCCCCATAGCCAGACCTAGACAGTTGACCCGAACTACGAAGATTACACGGGGAAAACCAAAGTCAACCCGAAAGTCAACCTTGATTAACGACCCTTTTTTTTTCTTTTTAACCTTGTCTAAATGCATATTAACCCTAGGTGTACTCTTGAGATAAGCATACTCAAAAATCACAGCAATCGGAAAACAATAAGGGACACAATTGCACAACATACGAATTTAGGGACCAATTTGTAAATTCTAGAAATTAAGAGGACTTTACCACTTTTTAAGTTACCATTATGAAATTAGTCATGTTTCATACCTCTCTTCCAAATTTCACCTCAAACGAACATCTCAAACTTAACCAATTGCACATACAAAAATCAGGACTAAAACGTAAGGCTTGCAAACCTCAAAACCATTCAAATTAATGCCCAACGGTCAAGTGTTTCGAAACGGGTCTAGGCCGTTCAGAAACACCCCTTGGCAGTAGCCAAAGTGTTTCGAAACACTCTCTGCCCGTTTCGAAACACCCAGGCCAATATATGCACCTGTTTCGAAACAGGCAAGGGTGTTTCGAAACACCCTGCCCAGAAACAGTAGAAAGGCCTGTTTTACACTCTTTCGACCCACCAAACATGCTCATATGACTTCCACATCATACCAACAAGTCATCAAAAATTAAAGGAACATATTTGCATCATCAAAGCTCAATCATAGCATCATTTAGGATAAACCTCAAGTCTATAGGCATGCATCCTAAAATGAAAAGCAAGCAATCATCAAATCTCCAAAACAAATACCAAATGGCCATTTACATGTTCCAAACACCATAGGCATTAAACCAAACTTAGGGAGTCCAAAACATCTCCCAAAAACTCAATCTAGGTTCCCATTGCCAAATACCAAAAGCTAATAGTGTTGTGAAAATAGTCACCATACATGAGCTTAGACTTTCACTTGGATCCTTGACCTCCTTGCTGCCCTTAAAGCACTTCAATGCTCTGCATTATTGGTTCAAGAAAGAGAGAGCGTAAGCACACATGCTTAGTGAGAAATGCTCTAATGAAACAACACAATAATGCACTTTGTAAAAACACCTTTCCAAGGCCTTTAAATTCAAAACAACATTTATCATGCATCAATGCATACAAAACAAGCATCTCATGCTTCAATACATCAACACGTCATATTGGCTTTCAAGTGATAATCCATAACCATTTTTCAACTCAAAACACAATCGGATACGCGGATTACAAGCGTTGTCCCATACGCTTCATACACACTACCAAACATACAAGGTGGAGTTTATCGGTACAATCACAACCCCTCAACACCCGTGATGGAGTTTAACGGTACAATCACAACCCCTCCACATCACTCATTGGTAGTTGTATAACATCACTAACGAGAACGCGGGACACACAACACAAGATCTACACATGGACTTTTAACCACCATTGTGATCTTAGACATCTCGTTAGTGTCTTGGATGGAGTTTACGGTACAATTACAACCCCTCAACATCCAAGGCGACTTTATTCACTGTGCACCCAATCCTATAGCCGGCTAACTATATCCGATTCAAGTACTTTTTAAACCAACACATCACTTGCCAATATACATCAATTACCATCATCAATCCACTATTTTTAAGCATTAAACAAAGCCATTACATAAACATGCATCACTATGCATCAAACCACATTTATCAATGTCCAAAACAAGGATCTCTTACCTTGAGCATCCTTCAACACATGGCTTACAAAACCAGCATTAAACATGCTAAAATATGCTTTCAAAACAGAATTTAAACATGCAAAATAAACACATTGCATTCAACCATCTCATGGTTCATCAAAAAGAGAGTTTCTCCGAAAAACTTACTCTTGAGCTTAGCTAAGTTGTTTAGACTTAAACTAAGCTCCCATGACCTTCCAAGAATGGTTTCAAAGCAGAAAACCAAACTTCACTCACCGATTCCGTTTCGCAAGCTTGCCGAAACGCCGATCAAACCTCCGGATCAACACCACAAGGATCCGAAGATGTCTCCCCTATTTTAAACACATCAAAGCAGAGGATTAATGCATCATCATGCATTAAAATCTTCAACCAAAACACCTAAACTCGCTGCTCTCATTAAATCTCACATTTCGGCTACCAAACACAACTGAAATCACATCCAAACACCTCTACAACATTACCCAGCCAAGATCCATCAATTCCAATCATTCTTAGACATCAATTAACATCCAAAAAGGACCTAATCACGACCTTATACCTCCAGCTACAGCAGAACATCAAAATCACCCCAAAAACCACCATTTTCTCAAGTAAAAACTTAGGAAAATCAACGTATTCGGGATTGCATCGATTAAACCTCAATTACACATCATTTAAACATCCAAAATACATCAAAAAGACATCTCAAAACAGAGCCCAATCATCTATTACGAATTTCTTCAAAATTAAATCCAAATCTTGCATTTTAAGCCAAAATCAAGAACACATCAATAAAACCTTTAATAAAACTCAATTTAAGGATTGAGAACTTGGGAATTTCAGTAAAGAACTGAGTATTTAGAGGAGAAGGATATTCATACCTCTAAATGTGAGTTTCTCCTTGTTTAGAGCCAAAATTCTTGAAAATTCAATAAGCAAATGATGAGGATTTGGTGTAGAAATGATTAGAAATCATTTAGAGATTGAAATCTCAACTTTAGGTGTGAAAATAAAAGGAAAAGTATCTGTGGAAATGTGTTTGGCTGAGGGAAAATTGAGAGAAAATGAAATGGGAAAATTTTGGCAAAAGTTAGTTATGAAACTAAAATATCTCTTTTCCCTCTTTTCTTTTTATTAAATTACATTAAATGAGACTTTAACATTCAAGAAAAATCTGGAGAAACCCTACCTTGGGTAAATTAGCTCCTTAAAGATTCAAAGTTTCAATCCTTTTAAAACAGTCACCAACTTTTCAAAAATTACATTTTAGTCACTAAATTGAAATGTCATATTTCCAAACCCTATTTTGTAAAATTGATTTCACCACTCTCTTATATATAATAAAAGAGGATTTTTAGATATTTTTCCATATTTTTAATGCATCCCGAACTAGCTTTTCCCTAAAAACCACCTTTATATTCGAACCGAAATTTAAACCGGTCCGATTCAGACCCTAAACTTCCAAGCCCAAAATTCGGGTGTTACACAATCACAACCCCTCAACATCACTCATCGGTAGTTGTATAACCCACTAGCGAGAGCCTGGACACAACACAAGGCTTACACATGGGAGCTACCTCAACCATTGTAATCACCTTAACCAAGCTCACACACGGGAGCAACCCTCCACCGCTGTGACGCTTAACAAAGTCCACCTACGAGAGCCATCCTCCATCGTAGTGACGCCAATTTCCTCAATCGCTAGGGTACTTGGATGGAGTTTACGGTACAATCACAACCCCTCGACATTCAAGGCGACTCTACTTACGGTGCACCCAATCCTATAGTCGGCTAACTATATCTGATTCAAATACTTAGAAACTATTTCATCACTTGCCAATATACATCAAATACCATCATCAATTTACTGTTTTAAGCATTAATCAAAGCCACTTATCATCATGCATCTCCATGCATCATAACCATATTAATAACATGTCAAACCAAGGATCTCTTACCTCGAGCATCCTTCAAAACATGGCTTTCAAAACCAGCATTAAACATGCTAAAACATGCTTTCAAAACAGTAATTAAACATGCATTTCATAACTAATGCATCAACCCATAACTTAGCACATCCGAGGGAGTTTTTCCGAAAACTTACTCTTGATCTTAGCTAAGTTGTTTAGACTTAAACTAAGCTCCCAAAACCTTCAAATAATCGTTTCGAAGCTGAAAAACCATCTCCACTCACCGATACACAAAACTATGCTAGCCGGCAAGCCTACCAATCGTCTGAAACCTCCAACGCCACCTCTATCGCTTCCGGATCCTTCTCCCCTATTTTTAACACATAACAATAGAGGATTAATGCATCACCATGCATTAAAATCACCAGCAATACAACCTAAACTCGATGCTCTACACAAGAACCTCATTTCGGCTTCCAAAAACAACCAAAATCACCTCCAAACTCTTTCAAAGCAAAGCCCAGCCAAGATCTATCACTTCTAACCATTTCTAAACATCAATTAACATCAAAAACAATCCAAAACTCGTCCTTATACCTCCAGCTATAACAGAACACCAAAATCACTCCAAAAACCACCATTTTCACAAGCAAAAACTCAAGAATCACAACCTATTCGGGATTTGATTGATAAAACCTCTTTTCTAACATCATTTAACACTCAAAATACATTACAAAACCATCTCAAAACAGGGCCCAACCAATTACAACGAAAATCCTCAAGATCTCTTCCAAAATCTTGAGTTTTAAGCCAAAATCTTGTTTCTAACATCTAAACCATTCATAAATCTTTAATAAAGGATTGAAAACTTGGGAATTTCAGTAAAGAACTGAGTATTTAGAGGAGAAGAACAATCTTACCTCTAAATGATGATTTCTCCTTGATTTGGGCAAGATTTCATGAAAATGCAATGTGGAAATCAAAAGGATTTGATGCAAGGTTGATTAGGAACCAATAGATGATGGAAATCTCATCAATTGAAGTGAAGATCAATGTGAATTTTGCTGGAGAAAATGTGTTTGGATGGTGGGATTTTGAGAGAAAAAAGAATGAGAGAAAATTAGAAAAAGTAGTTATAAAAGTTAAAAAGTAGTTTTCACCTTCCTTTTATTTAATTAAAACATTAATTAAATCACCCAAATTAAGGAAAAATCTGGAGAAAAACATTTTGGGTAAATTAGCTCCTTAAAGATTCAAAGTTTCAATCCTTTACAAAACAGTCACTACTAAACTTTGCAAAAATCGCAATTTGGTCACTACACCAAAATGTAGTATTTCCAAACCTTATTTTGTAAAATTGATTTCACCAATCACCTTTATATATTAAAAGAGGATTTTTAGATATTTTTTTATATTTTTAAACCATCCCAAACTAGCCTTCCCTAAAACTCCCTTTTATATTCGAACCGTTTCTCAAACCGGTCCGGTTCAAACCCTAAACTTGTAAGCCCAAAATTGGGGTGTTACATAAAGGCTGTCAGAATCTGGCCGGAGGTGTCTACCGGAGGTGCTGCTGCCGTCTGCTCTAGGTCTGCTTCGACAGGTTCTGGTGAGCTAGGGCCTGCCGTCGGTTCTGTCGGGGCAGATGGGTTGATGTATGACAAAGGAGTGGCAGTTTTCAAATCCATCAAACTATAAATATTCTGCTGCGTCCACCCTTTTCCTTGGACCTTGACATCCTTTCCAATTTATGGTACCTTGACAATGTTTTGCCTCTCGTTTAAAATAGAATGGACAAGGGCTAACCTTGGTCTGTTGTCAGTGCTGTTGTGGGAGGTAGGCATGAGGCGCTTTTTGACGAAGTGATTCTACAGCTTGGCTTGTGGAGTCAGCTGGGTCCTCCTCACGGTCCATCGGTGTTTAGGGTCGTCATTCCACTATGTTCCTTCTTCTGTAACCTCTGCCATGACAACGTCATAGTCTGCCAGTGACAGACTATTCACGAACCTTCTGTGGGTGTCCTCTTTCTTGCTCATGTATAGCCCGTATAATGTGTTGATGTATGCTGGCTCAAGAGAGATTTCCTTGCCTCGAACGGTCACTGTCGTGGCATCCTTACTGTCTACGGCAGCGTAGAATTCTCGGACGAGGGTTATATTCATTTCCTCGGGTTGGGCAGCAAATTTCTGCCACTTGAGGGCTTGAATCTTCTTAGCTATGAAACCTTCTAGCCCTAGATCTCCCGTTTCTTGGTTGTAGATGAACCCTCGTTCCTCCCATATTTCCCTCTTTTGGAAAGAACTGTAGTACCTCTTGGCAGATTCTGTGGATGCAAACCAGTTGGGAGTGGCACTGTGACTTGAGGTTGATACTGTCGTGGCAGAAGTGGAGGCAGCGCTACGGCGGGTGTGTATGCTGGCCATTGCAAGGACTGTAGAAAAAATGAAAAGAAATTTCTTATATCTAAAATAGAGGAAGTAGGTTGAGAGAATGAGAATGAGAATGAGATGAAAACTGAATAGGGAGTGGGGGTTTATATAAAATGGGGATTTTCTGCCCGTTGGGTCTGTAACGGTAGGCACGAATAACGGGGCCAGCTGTTACGCAGTTTTTGACGCGTCTGTCACGCGTTTCCGTGTCTACTGTGCGTCTGTTACACGTTTGCGTGTCTATCGCAACAGCTCCGTGACAGGCTATCTTCTCAGTGTCTGTTGCGACAGTTGGTGACAGGTTGTGACGACATGCTCGTCCGTTGGGCTTTTTGGGCTGTTGTGAGTGTGGTGGACTGGTTCATTCCTCTTCTTTGCTTTGCATCCTTTATTTCCTAAAAATAATTAAATAAATAAACTAAATTAAAATCTTGGTTCCTAAAATAAATAAAAATCTTAAATCCTAATAAATAAATAAATAAAATAAAATAAAATAAAAAACTAAGTTAAATTAGGGATGCCTTGAGGGGCATCTCCTAAAGTAACTACTTCCTGCATCCTTGGGGCTTCAGTCCCCTGATAATGCTTGAGTCTCTATCCATTGACCTTGAACTGGTACCCATCCTTTAGGGATTTGATTGTAATGGCACCATGGGGGAAAACATGGACAACCTGGAAAGGACCGGACCACCTAGATTTAAGCTTTCCTGGAAAAAGCTTCAACCTGGAGTTGAACAACAATACATGTTGTCCTGGCAAAACTGTTGTGGCAGCAGCTTCCTGTCGTGCCACTTCTTAGTTTTGTCATTGTAGATTTTGGCATTGTCGTAGGCCATTGCTCGAATTTTCTCAATCTCATTCAAGTCTAGTAGCCTTTTCTGTCCTGCCTTATCCCAGTCCATATTTACTGCCTTGATAGCCTAGTAAGCTCTGTGTTCTATCTCAACAGGTAAATGACAGGTTTTCCCATAGATGAGTCGATAGGGTGACATTCCCAATGGTTTTTTGAACGTTGTTATGTAGGCCCAGAGAGCATTATTGAGATGTAGAGACCAATCCTTTCGAGTGGGTTTAATTATCTTCTCTAGTATGTTCTTTACTTCTCTGTTCGATATCTCGGCCTACCCATTGGTTTGAGGGTGGTATGCTGTTGCAATTCGGTGCTTTACTCCGTATTTTCTTAAGGCAGCAGCAATTACCCTATTATCGAAGTGTCTCCTCTCATCACTAATAATCACCCTTTGGATGCCAAATCTGGAGAAGATGTTATTGTGAAGAAATCTTTGAACAGTTTTGGCGTCGTTCTTCTGAGTGGCGATCGCTTCTACCCACTTTGACACATAATCCACTGCCATTAGAATATACAGGTTCCCACAAGATGTTGGTAATGGTCCCATGAAATTGATTCCCCAAACATCGAAGATTTTGACCTTTAATATGTTCTGCAGTGGCATCTCATGCCTTCTCGATATGTTCCCAGTCTTTTGGCACTTGTCACAACCTTTGTAAAAAGCTTGTGCATCCTTGAACAGTATGGGCCAATAGAGACCGGATTGCAGAACCTTTGTAGCGGTTTTGTTTCCACCTAGGTGTCCTCCATACGGGGAAGCATGACAGTGGTGAAGCACAGCTTCTTGTTCGTCCTGTGGCACACATCTCCTGATAATCTGATCTGCATAGTGTTTGAAAAGAAGAGGTTCGTCTCAATAATAATGTTTTGCATCATTTTTTATCCTCTTCCTTGCTTGGTAATTAAGCTCGGGAGGTAATACCCACTTACAATGTAATTAACAATGTCAGCGTACAAAGGGGTTTCAGAAAGCGTACCTGCCGCCATGTCTGTCGCGGCAGTGCTGGTGGCAGCAAATAACTGCTCATATGGGAAGGTCTCCAATATGTTGGTCCTATCTGTGGATTGACTCCTCCCCGTCTCCAGTCTTGATAAGTGGTCTGCTACTTGATTCTCTGTTCCCTTTTTATCCTTGATATCAATGTCAAATTCTTGCAGCAGCAGAATCCAACATCAATCTAGGTTTTGCATCCTTTTTCGTGAACATATACTTCAGTGCTGAATGGTCTGTATGGACCACCACCTTTGTTCCAAGTATGTACGGACGAAACTTGTCGATTGAGAACACCACTGCTAACAACTCCTTTTCTGTCGTGGTGTAGTTGACTTGGGCATTATTCAGTGTTTTGCTGACATAGTAAATCACTTGGAAGAGCTTATCCTTCCTCTGCCCTCGTGCTACCCCGATAGCGTAGTCACTAGCATCACACATTATTTCAAATGTTAAACTCCAGTCTGGTGGTTGTATGATCGGGGCTGTTACCAGCTTCTCCTTCAGTATTCTGAATGCCTCAGTACACTCAACATTAAAATCAAAGGGACGATTATGCTCCAATAGGTGGCATAAGGGCTTGGTAATCTTTAAAAAATTGGCTATAAATCGTCGATTAAACCCGGCATGCCCTAAGAAACTTCAAATTCCTTTGACTGTGGTGGGTGGCAGCAGCTTTTCGATAACCTCTATTTTGGCTCTGTCCACCTCTATGCCGCGATAGCTCACCTTTTCGCCCAGTACTATTCCTTCATCCACCATGAAGTGGCACTTTTCCCAGTTCAAAACCAAGTTCGCCTCTTTGCATCTTTCAAGAACCTTCTGCAAGTTGCCTAAACAACCTTCAAAACTGTCTCCAAAGACGAAAAAGTCGTCCATGAAAATTTCTAGGAAATCCTCCACCATGTCGGAGAATATTGCCATCATGCACCGTTGAAAGGTTGTTGGTGTATTGCAGAGCCCAAATGGCATTCTTCGAAAGGCGTAGGTGCCATACAGACATGCGAAGGTAGTTTTCTCTTGGTCCTCCGGTGCAATTGCTATCTGATTATATTCTGAGTAACCATCAAGAAAACAATAGTAAGGTTTCCCCGCTAATCTATCAAGCATTTGATCAATAAAAGGTAAGGGAAAATGGTCCTTCCGGGTAGCTTTATTAAGCTTCCGATAATCCATACAAACCCTTCAACCGGTCACAGTCCTGGTTGGGATTAGCTCATTTTCTTCGTTGGTTACCACGGTTATGCCTCCCTTTTTGGGCACACACTGCACCGGGCTCACCCACTTGCTATCTGAGATGGCGTATATGATTCCGACATCGAGCCATTTGATAATCTCTTTCCTCACCACTTCTCGCATAGCCTCGTTCAAACGTCTCTAGGCATCAATAGTCGGCTTATGATCATCCTCCAAGAGAATCTTGTGCATGCATAATGCCGGACTGATGACTTGGATATTAGCTATAGTCCATCCAATAGCCTTCTTATGCTGATGTAGCATTCTGATTAGCTGCTGCTCATGTTCCTGCATTAACATGGAAGAGATGATTACGAGCAACGTATCATTTAAACCAAGAAAGACATATTTGAGCTGTCCTGGCAGGGGCTTAAGATCTAGAACATGTGGCTTTTCAATGGAAGTCTTCTGGATTATATGTTCATTCGAGGTATAATTTAGAGGCTCGAAGAACTTACCTGGACGAGTGCCTATCCAATTTACCTCCTCAGGACCTTCAGTGTCGAATGTTTCTGAGTCGGAGGAGTCACCGCCTTCTTTGCTGCCGTGACAGTCTTCTGGGTGACTGCGGTGGCAGTGACTAAACTGTCTGTCGTGGCAGCTCGACCTGATACAGGGTTGGTCAAGGACTACTTCAGAGATTGCCTTGCACTCTTCTTCTGCATCAGCCTGTTTAATTGCTTGGAGTACATTGAGTTTGATTTCCTGATCATTCACTCTCATGGTCAGTTCTCCTTTCTCAACATCGATCACGGTTCTGACTGTGGCTAGGAAGGGTCGCCCCAGGATGATCGGTGCGTTTTCATCTGCTTCACAATCTAAAACAAGAAAGTCAACAGGAAAAATAAATTTATCCACTATTACCAGAATATCTTCGATCTTCCCTTCTGGTTGTACGTAAGAGCGGTCTGCCAGCTGCAACATGACTATCGTGGGCCTTGCTTGACCAATACGTATTTTCTGAAATACAGATTTGGGCATTAGGTTTATGCTAGCATCAAGATCACAAAGTGCCTTACCCACGAACTTATCGCCAATTATGCACGGTATAATGAAGCTCCCAGGATCCTTATTCTTCTGGGGTGGATGCATGTGTAAAATTGTCATGCATCCTTCTGTCATCTTCGCCGTCTCGAATTCCCCAAGTCTGGACCTTTTTGACATCACGTCTGAGAAATTTCGCATAACCAGGCATCTGCTTGATGGCCTCTAACAGTGGTATGTTAATATGTACCTGCTTAAAAATATCATAAATCTTTTTTAAGCTGGTACTCTTGTTTTTGTTTCTGTAACCGCCGTGGAAAAGGAGGTGGAGGACAGTAATCTTCGAGACGTCCTTCACATTGAATTCAGATCTGAGGAGGCTTAAGTTCTCCGGCATCTTCTGTCTGCTCATCTGTCCCTTCTGCTGTCACAGCAGGTGTGTCGACAGCAGGTTGTTCTTCCTTTACCTGGGCAGTGTTCTCGGCAGGTGTATCTAGGGTCAGTTCCTCACTTGGTATGTTCTTCATCTTCAGCCCTTGTATATGTTTCCTACTCCTAGTTGTAATTTCTTTACACTGCTCATGTGTGGGTTTTCTAGTGACCTCAGTATCACTAGGGAATCCTCCGTCTTGCCTTGGCTTGATATCCTAGGGAACTTGGCCCATCTACGTCTCTAGAGATTTCAGGGTGGCCTCATGGTTTGTCATCCTCATCTCTGTCTTGTCCATGAATAACTCAGTTTTCTTGACAAAGTGATCCATGTTCGCTATGTATGCTCCTGTCTGTGACATGAATGTTGCCAATGTTTGTTCCAGTATACTAGGTGCGGCTGCCGATTGCTGCTGTGGCTGCTGTCGTGACAGTATTCTAGGTACCCCCTAGTTTTGGTTGTTCTGCATTGGAGGATTCAGTGCATTGTTCGGATTGCTCCAGGAAAACTTATGATCTTTCCTCTAGTTGGAATTGTAATTGTTGGAATCATAGTTTCTCGGCTTGTTATAATTCCGAACATACATCCCTTCTTCAAACTGTAAAGGACAGTCTTCTAAACTGTGATTCCCACTACAGGTCTCACATACCTCTTCTACAGAATATACGGCTTTAGAATCTTTCCGCTGCGGATTTTCCACTATCTTTGTGAGGTATGCAACCTGTGATTTCATCAGGTTGTCAGCTTCATAATCCTTTACAAATATCCCTTGTTTGCCCCCTCTCCTGGCTGTAGGAAATTGCTCGTCGTTTTTTGCTAAATTCTTCAACACTATGATTGCCTCATCTGGTTCCTTATACAATATTAGCCCATTTGCTGTTGAATCTATTCTCAGACGAGTGTGTGCATTGGCAGCATTGTAGAATTTGATGACTTGATTCCACATGGGGAATCTATGCATCGGGCAGTTCCGAAGAAGAGTTGTAAATCTGTCCCATGCCTCATGCATTGGTTCGTCATCTTCCTGTTGAAAAGTAGCAATCTCGTTACGCAATCTTTTAGATAAATGAGAAGGATTAAAACGAGATAAGAATTCACGAGAGAGATCTGCCCAAGTTCGTATTGAACCCGACATTAATTTATTCCACCAAGTTTTAGCTCTGTCTCTTACTGAATGAAGAAATAACCGGAGCCTCAGTACTTCCGGAATTATTCATGGCAGTTGGAACGATCCACAAATTTCTTGGAACATTTTCAGATGTTCCCTAGCATCCTCAGTTGCATAACCACTAAACTGGCCAGCGGAATTTATCATGCTGAACATGACAGGTTTCAGCTCAAAGTTTTCTACTTCCACGTCTGGCAAGGTGGTTTCCAGTTCAACATGGTCATTGACCATGTAGTCGCAGCAGGACTGCCGTGCGGCAGCAGGCCATTCATTCCGGACATCTTGGGAAGGATCATCAATAACCCTCTGGTTATTGTTGTGTGGGTCATCTACCCCGTCGTTCTGCCTTCCGTTCACCATTGCTTCTAGTTGCTCCTCAAGATAGTTGTTTCTTGCTATCAAAAGTCGGGCTTGGTTACTAAGTTGATACGTGCGTTCAATTTTGGGGTCTAGTTCGTACTCAGATTCTTTGCCTCGCCTAGATCTGCGCATAAGCAAATAAAAAACCTTGTGAAAAGTACATGGTAAATAATACCACTTAAAACAGAAAAAGAAAAAGAAAAAGTGCAGTAATAGAAAGGGTAAAGATATGTTGCCAGTCCCCGGCAACAACGCCAAAAACTTGTTACGTGTAAAAGAGTCCTATCACAAATAGTGCAAGTGTACACGATGCAAGTAGTAAAGTGATACTTGGAGTATCGGATATCGTCTCCACAGGGACTGGAAATAACTATATCCTAGAATTGCTGCACAAGAGAGAGAAGTAGTTTAATTGGATTGTGAAGTAATCTTGAGAAACAACTAAAATAAAAGAGTAAAGAATCAGGTTTAAGAAGGCCGACATTTATTTACTCAGTAGTGCAGGTGTTGCACTGTAAAAGGAACTTATATTCTCTGTCGTCGTCCCTGTCGTGGCAGCACCTGTCGCGGTAGAAGTCTGTTGATGTCGCAGCAGCGAGCATACAACTTTGTACTTCAATCTTGGCAAGAATACCTGCAATGACTTGTCCTATCCCTAGGCCCAAGTTCTGTTGATGGACACTTCTTGTATAATACCTCCCGGCATGAATCAAAGGGTGAACACCAATGTTGTTGAATTCTTCCTTAGCCACTTAACCTCGTACTTATCCCTAAGCCGAGATGGTTTAACCATAAACTGGAAAACGCGTATTTATTCCGTTCGTATGCTTGACTCTCCCGATATCAAACAAATGGATAACCTCACAAAGCTCTCCCGATACTCTTGCGAGATATGAAAAACGGGAATAAATAAACTTGAAGTTTTTATTGCTTGACAGAAAATTCCTAAACAGTACAATCCTTGCAACTACTTTACAGAATCAACCTTTAGCCCTAGGGGGAGTTTAGAACATGGTGGAGAAGGGAAAACGGCAAAGGTTTTGGGGAAGACGGCTAGGAATGAGATATCCTTCCCTAGGTCGAATTACATGCCTTTATATAGGCCTTGGGTCCAAGTTTTCTAATATGGCAAGAATACAAGTTTAAACTAAAGTACAACTCTATTAAAGATTAAATCTTCTGAGTAGATGCCTTTAATTCGTCCTCTTTTCTTGTTTTGGGATTCTTCCTTGGACTTTCGGCTTGGCCTTCATTCTGCCTTAGGGCTCAGAAAAAATATAGGAGTGGTCCACGACAGACTGGCTCGAAATCCTTTATCTGTCGAGCTCCACTTCACCCTTCTGTCGTCATGGCAGCCACGGCAGTGGCCACGAAAGCATTTGATCTTCGAATCCAGTTCTGTGATCCAGCTCTGCTCCTTTGCTGCCCTGAGTCCGCTTTAACAGATACCTGAAAAAGTGACAAAAATCAGTAGCAAATGTGCCATTTTATCTAGTTGTGATGTTTATGCAGAAATCTATCCTAAATGCAATGAAATATTCTTGAATGCAGCAGAAATATGAGTAAATGAGGGGTAAAATATAGAACTTTTATACACTCAACATGCACCTCACCCAAAGTTACCACGCCTAGCCGCATGCTGATTTCTACGGTCCTTGTTCCTCTTATTCTACCCACCACTAGGGCCAGCATCAGCAGCTCTCTTGCCCAAACTAGAACCACCCCTGTTACGTGTAAAAGTGTCTATGGAAATGTAGTGCAAGTGTACACGACGCAAGTAGTAAAGTGATACTGAAGTATCGGATATCATCTCCACAGGGACTGGGCTAATAGCTTCACCTTGGATTACTGCACGAAAGTAAAGAGAATAGTTTAAGATGTTTGCCACGAAAATAATAAAGAATACTGGAAAATAGGATTAAAATAATCAAGATAGAGAGAATGGGCTGGTATTGAATTGCTCAGTAGTGCAGGTATTGCTAAGTCTAGGAAATTATGCTATGTCGATGTCCCCGTCGCGGCCGCACCCGTAGCGGCAGCAGTCTGTTGTTTGTCGCGGCAGCGATCACACAACTCTGTACTTCAAGTTTGGCAAGAATCCCTGCTGTGCCTTGGCCTATCCCTAGGGCCAAGTCTGTCGATGACCACGTCCTTGATGATACCTCCCGGCGTGAAACGAAGGATGAACACCGATGTTGTTGAAATCTTCTTTAGCCACTTATCCTCGTCCTATCACTAGGTCCGAGATAGTTCAACTATAAACTAGAGAACTCGCACTTATTCCTTTCGTATACTTAACTCTCCCGATATTAAGTAAATAGATAACCTCACAATGCTCTCCCGATGCTCTTGCAAGATGTTAATAACCATAATAAGAGAACTTAAAGTTTATTTTATTGAACAAAGAAAATCCTAAAACAAAAGCAACCTTTGCAACTACTTTACAAATCAACCCGTGGCCCTAGGGGGAATTTAGAACATGTTGAGAAGGGGGAAACAGCTAGGGTTTGGGAAGAAGGCTAGAGATAGGTGATGTCCTCTCCTAGGTCGAATTACATGCCTTTTTATAGGCCTTGGGTTCAAGTTTTCTAATATGGAAGGAATATAACTTTAAATCAAAGTACAACTCTAATAAAGGCTAAATCTTCAGAACATCAGTCTTTAATTCGTCTTTCCTTCTTTCTTCGGATATCTTCCTTGAACCTTGGGCTTGGCCTTCATTCTGATCTAGGACTCGGAAAAATATAGGAGTACTCCAAGCCAGATGGGCTAAATTTTCTCTTTCTGTCGAGGCCCACTTTGCTTCTTCTCCTCAAAACTGCTGTCGTCCTTGGCTGTCACGGCGGCAACCATGGCAGCATCGTCCTCCTCGACTACTCATCCAGTTCCAGCTTTTCTGCATCACTGCCCAGCTCCTGTTTCTCCATCTGCTACAGCAGCAACCTGCAAAAATAACCAATTTCAGTAGAAATTGTGCCATTTAATATATTTGTGATGTGAAACTGAAATCTAACCTAAATGCAATGAATTATGCTTGAATGCAGCAGAAATATGGGTTAAATAGGGGGTAAAATATAGAACTTTTACACACTCAACAACCCCCACGCGAGGTAACACCCAAGCTCTGCTCTATGTCTTTGGCTCGAGTCCCGAGCACATCAAAATCCGTATAATCAATTGCGAGCATGTACATCTTCACGTCCTGCAGCATGCCATACCAAAAACGATCCCATCGATGCCTATCACTCGACACCAACTCCGGAGCATATTGGCTCAGTCATACGAACTGGACCTCGTACTCAACTATGGTCATATTCCCTTGAACCAAAGACATAAGTTCTCTCTTCTTGTCGTCCAAGTATCTAACTCCAAGATACTTTCTCTTAAAAGCAGACCAGAAGAATGTCCAATCTACCTCTCCCAACTCCAATGCTGTGGTCGTAGTCATCCACCATGTATATGTATCACCATGCAACAACGATACTGTGCAGCCCAGCTTCCGTGAATCATTGCACCCCATCTGATCCAATATCCGAATCCTACTGGCCATCCATGCCTCGGACGCCTCAGGTGATAATCTGCAAAACTCTACTTCTCCCAAACTCCTCAATCGCTCCAATGCAATCCCACTTGCCCAGCAGCAGGAGCCTGTACATGCATTCCAACAACAGCAGCCTGGAATGCCCCCGTCATCGCCTGTACCAAAGGCGTCCAATCTCCCAACCCCGGACCAGCATGTCCTTGCTATTCCTGCTCCCCACCCCAGGTGGTGGTGGTGGAGGAGGAGGTAAGTTTCCACCAGGCAGAACCTCGTTCTCCTGGTCACGTTGCCCATCAGCAGGCGCAACTGTTCCAGATCGTAACTCACGTCTCTGTCCCATTGTGCTAGTTAACATTAAAATATGAACATAAAACAAACAAAAGATCAGGCCAGCTCTTAACAAGGATTCCATGACATCCAAAACCAATTTTAACATTTCACTAGGTAATAAGACAATGGGCACTCCAATTTCCCCCCAACATAGCATAAAGTATACTACATACATATCTCAACCATCATGCGACTCAAGCATCAAGATTCAGCCCAATCAAACTTCATAACAACTTATATTCATATTCAAACATCATATAAATTGCATCTCTATCACATACTTAACATCAACATGCTTTACTATTTTGCGACCAAAGAAAACATCACCAAAACACACATGATTACAATAACGTCACATACCAACAACTTACCATCATCCCAACCTTTCGTAACCTGGCTCTGATACCACCAATTGTAACCCCGTCGACCCGGCCTGGCCGATAGACTGAACAGAACAGATCACACAGGGAATATTGAAGTAAACTGGGAAGGTTTACCTTAATAAATGACCCTTATTTTTTTCTTTTATCTTGTCTAAATGCAATTAGGTTCCTAATTGTACACACATAAGCAACGGATTAACAACAACACAATCACCCTTTGATTTCAACTAAATTAATGTTTAGGGACCATTTCGTAAATGTGATAAAATATAAGGGTTATTAGAAAATTTAGATTACCAACCTTTAATTAGGTTCATTACATACTTCTCGGTGAAATCTCAGCTTAAAACGACATCAAAACCCATCCAATTGCATAGGAGGAAAATGGGGACCAAAATGTAAGAAGCAGAACTCAAAACAATTCAAAAACTGCATTAACGGTCGGATGTTTTAGAACAGAGAGCCTCGTATCAGAACAACCGTTTCGGAACAGAGCTGACCGCTTCATACGCGAGTTCGTTTTGAAACCCCTCAAATTTGTTTCGGAATGATGGTTCACAGCGGCAAAATGTTTCGAAACAGGCCTCATCGTTTCGAAACACTAAGGCCATTTTAGGCCACCATTTCAAAACAGAAAAGGGTGTTTCGAAACACGTGGGTCTGTAATGTGTTAAAATGTTGTTTAAACTCGATTTAAACCATCCAAAATCATCCTGACATATGCCTAACCAAGATGGCAACTCAAATACACATCAAAGACGACTTACACGAAGCATAAGCAACATCATAGCATCATTCTCAATAGCAATGAGACTAGAGGCATGCTTCCTAAGAGTTAAAAGCATCAAAAGGCTACAATCCAAATGCATGCATAAACCAAGACTCAAAGGCCATTTACATGTCCAAATATGCATCTCAAACTTGCACCAAAACCAGAAATTAACCAACCAATAACATTCATTGCATTGGACCCACATTGCCTTTATTACACTACCTCAAGAACACAACATACTTTTAGAAAGTGTCTTGGTAAGATTCCCTTGAAGATGCTACCTCCAAAAGCTTAATTATCTGCATTGATGAATATAGAGAGCATAAGCATACAAGCTTAGTGAGGATTGCTCAAAACCACAAGCATGATCAATGCACAAAACCATATTTCGTTCTTTCAAAACCATTATGGGTTTCTTGACAAAACATGCACATTAACATCAAACTCATCGTATTATACAACATGCAACATGATTTCATATAAATTCAGCAATTAAACCATTGCTACATGTATTCCAAGCCTTACAAGCATATACACCATTATGCCAAGCTTTAATCAAAACATGCATCTTTCTAAATATGCATTAACATCATTTTCCATAATAACTCATTTCATTAAATTGGCTCACAAGTGATAAGAAACAATTCAAAAACATGTATCGGATACACGGATTACCAAGAGTTGTCCCACACCCTTCATACACTCTACATGCATTACAAGGCTCACACACGAGAGCGACCCTCCATTGTTGTGACACCTGTGGTGGAGTATTCGGTATAATCACAACCCCTTAACAACACTCATCGGTAGATGTATAACCCACTAACGAGAGACGGGACACACACAAGGTTTGCACCCGGAGCTACCCTCAACCGTTGCAACCTTAAACAATTCTCAATTGTTAAGGTACTTGGATGGAGTATTCGGTACAATCACAACCCCTCAACATCCAAGGCAACTTGTTTATAGAGCACTCAATCCTATAGCCAATATAACCCATATCTCATGCATAACTCAGTGTTCTTACAAAGCATTCATGATAAGCCATAAATCAAGCATTAAACCATGCTTCAAATTTCATGCATCAACACATGCATACAAGGATCACCTACCTAGTGCATCCTTAAGCCACATGGCATCATCATATACATTTTATACATTTAAAACATGCTTTAAAATAGTATGTAAATGCAATTAAAATCAAGTGCAACCATTGGCTTAAAACTAGCACAATCCGAGAGTAAAATTTACTTTACTTACTTCTGAAATTAGTAAAGCGTTTCAAGCTCTTACTAAGTTCCCAAAACCTTTTCTTAAAGATTTCCACGTTGGAAAACCAAGTTCCACTCACCAACTTGCGAAACCACGCTTGCCGACGCAACTATCGATTGTCCAAAGCCTCGAAAACCATTTCGTTTGCTTCCGGAATAATATCCCATGTTTTCAACACACCAAAACATAGGTTCAATGCACTAAAATGCATCCAAAACACCAGCACTCACAAGAAATCCCGCATCCCTGCTCTAAAGCATCAAAACACCCATCCGAAACAACCGAAAACTCAATCGATTGACCTCTAACCTCAGCCCAGACATTACCCAACTCATCCAACACCTTTTTGGCATTAATCAACATCCAAAAACATCCTAAAAACATCCTTATACCTTCAGCAACTCGAATTCCTCAACAACACCCAAAAAATTCAACTACAAATACCTCAAAATTCAAGAAACTCAGGGATTTCAGGATCTCTATGATTAAGACTCCACTTCAACACCAAAAACCTTTTAAAACTCATTTAGAAACAACCTCAAACCAGCCAAATCAAACAAAATCTAAAAATCAAATTAAAATCCATTTTTCAAACAAGATTTCAATAGTTTATCAAACAAACAACAAAACCTCAATCAAAATCACTAATAATGAATCAAATATCTTTGGAATTTCATTAAAGAACCTAGATTAGAGGGTTAGCACGAAATTTACCTCTATTTCTTGCTTCTCCTCTAATTTGGCAAGATTAGCTTTAAGAAAGTTGAAGGAAAATGGAAGAAATCAAGAAGAAAAAGATTGAAATCAAAAGAGGATTTGAGAGAAAAAATTTTCTAGAAATTTGAGAGAAAATTGAGAATGTTTGGCTGAAGTGAAAGTGAGAAATGAAAAGCTCATCAAAAATTTTGTTAACCGATTAACTACCTTTTTAATTAAATCAATTAAAAGCCTTTTTATTTATTTAATAAACATTTAAAATACATGCCAAATTAGGGATAAGGCATAATTGCCAAGTAGCTCTCTAAAGATTCTAAGATTTTGACTCTTCTTGAAAAATGTATTTTTCCCAACTTTTAAATCCTTACATTTTGATCATTGCCCAAAATGTATACTTTCGAAAACCCATTTTGTAAAATTGATTTAACCAAAATCTTAAATATAATTTTAGAAGATTTTAGGAATCTTACCATATTTTTATTCCATCTCGAACCTTGATTTCCCTAAAACACCCTTTTAATGGATCGAACAACCGACACCGGTTCCACTGGCCTAACCCGACTTGCCAAAACATCTAAGCCCAAAACCGGGGCGTTACAACATCACTATGGTCAGAGAGTTCAATGCCCATCATCCCTATCCAGAGCTACCATTCGTCTATGTTAGAGGGGAGCCTGTCAAGCTGAACGTCGTCGTAATCAACAGCTTCTATGGCCTAGAGATGGACGACGACCCTCACGAGGAATGGAGGCAGTCACTGACGGCTGCCAACTACGAAAAAGGCAATGCAAGCCCAACACGCCGTGGTTTGCAGGAAAGCTTGGCGGCTCTGTCCATCGCCGCCACCTGCTGGCCGAGGCAATGATGTGGATTATATTAATCAAAAGGCGACTATTTCCCACCTCACACAACTCAAATGTCGACCGGACACGCCTTGCACTCATTCAAAACATTATGATGAACCAGCCCATAAATGTTTGGGAGATCATATGTTAGGAGATCCACAACTGCTTCTGCAAGACGAAGGGCATGTTATACTTCCCGTCACTTATCACCGGCCTTTGTGCCAACTTAAACGTCCCAACCAACCCTAAGGATGAGATGACGACTACCAAGGAGGGTTGGACTAAGAAAGTTCGTATGCAGATGATGCAGGCCCCGGAGACAAAGCCCACCACCCCCAACCAACCTTGTGCCACCCAATCAGCCACTCCAGCTGCCCCGGCAGTACTGAAGCTGCCATAACAAATGAATTCCTCACTCTGCTACATACCCTCATCGACAGCAACAAAAGGATCGAACAGCAGCTGGCCTTCATGGAGTATGTGTGGGAACTCCAAGTGGCCTTTGTGACCTATCTCTTGTAGAAGTACCCAGATGACGGCCCCACCCTGCCTCTCTACCTCGTTGATCTCGCCGACGCAGCTGCCCGATACGCCACCTTTCGCAGACAGATGTCGTCTCTGACGCACTACCCATCGTATTCTGCCACCTCCGCTTCTAACATGGTGGCGGACTCCCTAGAGCGGCATCAGTAACATCATTCTCTCATCTACACGACGGCAATAGTGGCCAACACCTCCTCATTAGAAGAGGTTGAGCAGCAGCCGCCAGCAACAACAGCAGCAGAAGTAGCAGCCGTAATGGTGATTGACCCTCTAGCAGCACCATTGAAGGAAGGAACAAGGAAGAGGAAGCGGCTCATCATAGCCGTCGAGCCAGAGGACGAGGAGACATAATCAGAAGAGAGCGAATCCCCTCATTCCGCTTCTCCTGCAAAATCTCAAGAAGAACCTCACCCTACTCCTAAGAGAGTCCAGCCGTCGCGGACAGCAAAAGTCTCACCTTCTAAGTCTGCCTCCCGGGCATCTACCGGTCGCTGCCTTATCATCCAATCCTCCTCCTCCTCAGCAGCAAAGACCCAAACCTCCTCTCAGCCCTCTGCCAACTTCTAGTTTTTTCTTCTCTTTACTTTATTTTTCTGTTTTTATATCAATTGTATTTTTTTATTATTCTCTATGTTTTATTTTTCTATTTTTATTTTGTGCAATGAGGGCAATGCCCATCTTGAGTTTGGGGGGTTAGCACTCATCATGTTTAGGTATATTTTAGTTCATATTAGATTGCATAATGTACTTGCGTTAGAAAAATTAATTGAAAATAAAAAAATTTCTGTTAGAACTTGGGCTTATGATAGAACAACCAACTTTAAATTTTTGCAACAAGTTAAAAAAACTTAATTTTGGGGAAAAGCATGAAGTAAACTTAGTATTTTTCCACAGTTGCAAAAAATTAAAAACACTACTAGTACATGCTGAATTTGTTAGAATTTCTGGTAAACATTGCCTGCTTGAATTATTTATAAAATTTTAACATGGTTGCAGGAAGCTGCCGCGACAGGCAACAAACAGAAAATACATAAGCACTGCCAAGACATGCAAAAGAAAAATTTTACGCTCTCTATCCCTAGAGGTGCCCGAAATCGACTCTAGGAAGAATCATGTGCGAGGACACTCCGCTTCTATCAAAGTCCATGCATCTGAAAATTTTGTAGTGACGAACAAATTAGCATGAGTGAATGAAAGTATTCAAGGGATGACTCTACTATATGGGTTCGGGGTTTTGTAGTTTGCTCCTATCTTAATTTCGGACATAGAAGAGTAGTTGTGATTAGCTGAAGCCCTCATTGCCATGATTATCTAAATTGTGCTTGAATATGATGTCTCAGCAGCAACCTTCTATATCATGACATCATCTCTGTTTACTTAGAATGTTCTTCATTTTCAGCTTGTTCATAGTTTCTGCACACACTTCACTGGCATATTATAGTTTAATTCTGAGGTAATTCATGTTATTTCCCCTCACCATTTTAATGACAGGTGCCACGACATTGATGTGTTAAATCAAGTTTAAAACAGAAATATTTTTCTTTTTGATTAGTTTGAAGGGCAAGTATGTTTAGGTTGCATTACTTGAGGACAAGCAATAGTTCGAGTTTGGGGGGTGTAAAGTGCCTATAAGTTCTATATTTCATGCATATTCCATCTCATATTATTGCTTTTTTTCGAGTACATCTTAGGCATAATTAGGTTCATGCATAGCATTTTACAGTATTCTTTACTCTGCCATGCTTTGTATTGATTTTTCTTATTTGGTAAAGAAAAGGTATTTTTTAGTTTAGTTTTAGTTTCAGGTAATAGAGGCTGACAGAAAGAGAGAGGAGCTGAGGACATGATGCTAAGGCAGCAAGCTGAGAAGTTGTATTGATGCAGTTCCAGACAGAGACAACAGCTGCCGAGTAGCTATCGCCACCCTATCAACCACCCAAGACATCAAACTAAGGAATTGGAGAACTGGATTGCGATCTGTAGAGCAGAGAATCCTGATCTTAACGATGTTGTCCACTCAATTTTCCGATAATTGTAGCAGTAGGTAGAGCCACCGAAGGAGGAAGTAGAGCTTACTTGCGGAGCAAGGCAACGTGATTAAGTCCACATTCAACTCAAATAAGTCAGCATTTAGAGTTACATTTAATGCAAAAAGCTACTTTGACGACTTCTACTCCAAGAAGGACTAGACCTAGCTAATGCCTATATATACTCATTGTAGTTTTACATCAAAACAACTTAGGTTTTCCCTTAGGCACAGTTTAGGTTTTCTTGCCACCATTATGTTCTAAATTTCTCTTTGGGTTTGGGTTATGTTGTAATTAGTGTGAGAATGGTTGTTTAGGATTTTAAGTTTTTTTTTTGCAATAAAGCTTCAAGGTTTTCTTATTCCATGTTCTTCATAGCTCTCAATTAAGGCGAAAGATTAGTTGATTACTATCCATTTGTTCGGTATCGAGAGAGTAAAACTCACAAAAGAAGTAAGTACGATCTTATCTATAAACGGTGTTGATCAATCTAGCCATACATAGGTTATGGTTTAAGGTAGCTAAAAGAGGATGAATTAACATTGATGTCTTTGCACGATTCACGCCGCGTCTAGTATTATCTGCAGTGGGCATCAACAACATTCTACCTTAGACATAAGCGGGATAACTTTCGAAACGTTCTACCGAGCCTTGTAGTTTAGCCGAGTTTGCCGCCGAGACACAAGTCCATTCCCCTGCCGAGGCAGCGAGAGTGTCTCAGCAGTCTATCTGCCATCCCCCGCTGAGGTAGCAGACTCTGGCAGGGCAAAGCAACTTTACCTATTCAACGCAGTTTCACACTAAGCAGCAGCATAACCCTGCCCATTCTATCAATCTGATTTCTACCCTTTTATTTACTTGTGTTTTATTTATTTTCTTCTTAAAACAATTCAACTTAATTGTGCATTTAATTTTCCTTTGTGCAGGATTTGTGATTCGAGTCAAGCTGTCCAATCCTTGACAGGAGTGTGCATTTGCGCTCATATTTAGAGAACACTAAAACACTCTACAAGTAATATGGGAAATCTTTTAATCTGAAACACGTATAAGATCTCTTGTTGCTTTCTTTATTGGTCTCTCTCTTTCTATACTCAAAAATTACATGACCTGCAAAAGTCAAATCTATCATTAATCTCGCATCATAACTGTAAATCAAATGTACATCGTGGGTATATCATTAAGAAACTTCAAGTGTTCCAGTGAGAAACGTTGAAACTTTTGACCATTTAAACAATGAATCCTCTTCATTTGAACTCAAAGTCGATCTATCTTGTTTTCCATTCTCTCTTTTTAACTAGTAACCCAAAAGGTTAATATTTGGTTGATACCATGCTCCAACTCTCTTACTGTGGCGCCATCCAGAAAGTTATCATTTCTGGAGATGTCTGGAATATTTGAAATCATGATGCCCGAAGGGCTTACTGACTAACTCAAGGTTTAAGAGTTGTAATACACTTCCTTTTCTGGGCGATCAATCGAATATCTCTACAGAGATCTGCCTCTTCAAACGGATTGGAATCTTGTTGAGATTCGCCTCTTCAATCAGGTCGAAGTCTTTGCCGAGATCTTTGCAATTCTTTGTTGGATCTACTTTCTAAATCTTGAAGCTATAGATTGAAATGTGGCTTGTTTCTTGTTGATTTCTATAAATTCCAGCAAAAATGTAAAATGCTTGGAATGTATGAGTTAACATGCTTTATCTTATGGGGGCCTAGTTATGAATGATGCATGAATGTTGTCAATTGAGTACCACTTGGGTGAGCTTTCATTTTCAAGGAAGCTCAAAATTTTCTTGCTCAACTTTTCATTAAAACCGTTTTTTGCTACCAATGCAACCCATCTCAAACTTAGGTTCAAACTCCAGGATCTCTGCATTATCTGCTTGTAGAGCGTTTTAGTGTTCTCTTTTTATGAGCGCAATTGCACACTCTTTGTCAAGTTATAATATAAAAGATATCGTCTCCCACAGGGATTAGAATAGCTTCTTCGAGTGTAAATCTGCACAGAAGTAAAATAAATGCACAACTAATTTCAGGTTGAAGAAAGAGCTTTTAATGTAAAAACACAAATAAAAGATATAGAAGAAATCAGGTTGATAGGATGAGCAGGGTTATGCTGCTTCTTAGTGTGAGACTGCGTTGAATAGGCTAAGGTGTTTTGCGCTGCCACAATATGCTGCCTCGGCGGGTAATGGCAGATTGAGGCTGCGACCCTTTCGTTGCCGCGGTGGATCTCAGCACTTGCAACTTTCGCTGTCTCAGCAGGTGAGATGGGGAGAAGTCCTAGCGGCAAGTCTGGCAGATACTCCAAGTTCGACAAAGCAATTCTAATATGATCCTTCCTATGTCTAGGCAAGGATTTTGTCACCACGTGATGTAGGCAATACATATGAATCTCAGCGTAAACCTAACATAGGAAGTCGACATCTGGTTGGTCCTTTTAGCTGCTTAAACTTAAACTTATGTTGAAGCCGAATTAGTCAACACCTCGACATGATGGGACCGTACTTAATTCTTTCGTGAGTCTTACACTTTTGTGCCCGACAAATGGATTTCTTCAATTGGACTTTTTGAACTAATTGAAGAAGTGAAGATCATGAACTAGGTAAACTTGTAATATTTTATTAGAAACAACTCAAAAACCCAATACAACCATCTCACAACTAATTTACAACATAACCCTTAACCCAAGACGAGTTTAGAACATGACGACGACAAAGAGAACCTAAGCTATGTCTATAGAAAACCTCTGATCTCTCCCCCTTGATTTGCTAAATACATGAGGTTTATTTAGGCAAAGGTCTAGTCTAAGTCCTTCTTCGAGTATAAGTCCTTCTTAGAGTAGAAATCCTTCTTGGAGTATAAATCTTCATTGATGGAAAAGTAGCTTTGCATTTAATGTCCTCCGTCAATGCCGACTCCTTTTTGACTTGATTATGGACTCCTTGGACGTTGCCTTGTTCAGCAAGTAAAGATAAACCATCTTGCTTATCAATCTTCAATTAGCTCTATGCACCGCTCCAAGCCTTAGAAAAATGCAAGACTAAGCTTATTCGACTCAGAAAACCGTCCTCTATTAATCGCAACCCATATTGACTATGTCGGTGTAATGTTGCATGGGCGGCACTTGGTGGCGGCGGCAGCGTCCTTAGCGGCACTCTGCGGCGGTAGCAGCACTAGAAA
This sequence comes from Hibiscus trionum, assembly GCA_030270665.1. Taxonomy (NCBI): domain Eukaryota; kingdom Viridiplantae; phylum Streptophyta; class Magnoliopsida; order Malvales; family Malvaceae; genus Hibiscus; species Hibiscus trionum. The sequence continues at coordinate 22,053,930 of BSYR01000017.1, forward strand.
TGCTTCAGTACAACTCATTCTACTCTCTGCCTTCCCGTCCTCTCTTCCTCTGATCAGCTCCAAGCACCTGGAAACATAAAACTAAACTAAACATTATCTTTTTCTCACCAAAACATAATATATTCTATAAAGTCATGGTAAAGTAAAGAATATTTTAAATATGCATGAATGCACCTAATTATGCCTAAATGAGCTCAAGAACATCAATAATATGAGCAGAAATGTGCAGATAAAATAGAACTTCTAGACACTTTACACACCCCCAAACTCGAACTATTGCTTGCCCTAAAGCAATGCAACCTAACTAGTAAACCTGCCCTTGTACATAAGTCAAAAAGAAAACCTAGTTTTGAACTTGATTCCATACCTCAAGGTCGTGGCACCTATTGTAACCCCCTAAGCCCGGCCTAGACGTTCGACCCGAACTAAGAAGATTACAAGGGGAAAACCAAAGTCAACTCGTGAAAGTCAACCTTGATTAACGACCTTTTTTTGTCTTTTTAACTTTTCTTGATGCACATTATTAACCTATGTGGATAGCAAAACATTTCAACGGGAGCAACACAGGGAACTGAGCACATTTATGGGTTCGATTGCCTAAAAATGTCTTTTAGGGACTGATATGTAAATTTCCAAAACTATAAGGACTAAACATATTTTAACGTTACCAATCCAAAATTAAACTTGTAATATACCAAAATGTCAAATTTCATCTTAAACAGATCATCCAAACTCATTTAATTAAGCATTCAAGACTCATGGACTAAAACATAAGAAACAGAAACCTGAAACAATTCAAGATCAACTCCAACGGTCGGGTGTTTCGAAACACAAGGCCCTGTATCAGAGCGGTTGTTTCGAAACCAGGTTGACTGTTTCAATACTCGGGTGTGTTCCGAAACCCGTATCGAAACACCCCTTTCCAGTAGCAAATCATTCTGGAACATTCCTACCCCTTCCGAAACCCCATGGCCATTTCAAGCCACTGTTCCGGAACAGGTAAGGGCGTTCTGATACGCCTTGCCCTGCAATTACACAAATTTTTGGTTTTTCACTCATAAACACCCTCGAAAACATTCCAAAACATGCCAGAGCATATATACAACATATATAAGTTTCAAAGATCAACTATACGAAGCGTAAGCTAAAACATGGCTGGCAACGAAATCAATTTTTGCCCAGCTTCTGCCCAACAAAGAGGGGTTCTACATCTTCTCTCATACACAGCTTCGTTTGGAGCCATTTGAATACTTGCCTAGTAACTATTATTATACGCAAACTCAACAAACGACAAGTGCTTCTCCCAAGAACACTGAAAATCTATCACACGGCATCTCAACAAGTCCTCAAGCACTTGGATCACACGTTTCGACTGTCCATCTGTCTAAGGATGATATGAAGTACTAAAATTCAACCGTGTTCCCAAGGCTTGATGCAAATATTCCAAAAATCGCGTTGTAAACCTCGGATCTCTATTCGACACTATAGACTTTGGCACACCATGTAACCGCACAATCTCAGCAATGTACATCTCAACCAGCTTATCCAAGGTATACGTAGTATGCACAGGCAGAAAATGTGCACACTTCGTAAGGCGATCAACAATCACCCAAACTGAATTCTTCTTTGACGGCGACAACCCAGACACAAAAATCCATGGTAATTCTTTCCCTCTTCTATTCTAGATTTCTCAGAGGATGCAACAACCCAGAAGGAATCTGATGTTCAGCCTTCACTCGCTGACACACCATGCACTTACATTTCTCACCATACAGGTAATGCCTAAGGTTCAACTCCTTCTGAGACATGAGATACTTCAAACTCTTATGATCCGTGAACACAACACATTTCTCACCATACATGTAATGCCTCCAGATTTTCAAAGCAAACACAATAGCCGCAAGCTCAAGATCATGAGTAGGTTAGTTACGCTCATGTACCTTAATTGTCTAGAGGCATAAGCTACTACCTTACCTTCCTGCATCAACACACAACCCAAGCCAACAATGGACACATCACTATAGACCACAAACTCCTTACCGGACTCAGGCTGAATCAGAACAGGAGCTTGTGTCAAAGCTTCCTTCAGCTTCTCAAAAGCTTGCTGCCTCGCATCTGTCCACTCAAAATGAACATTCTTTTGCAAAAACTTGGTCAAAGGTGCATCTATCTTCGAGAAACCCTCGACAAACCTACGGTAATACCCAACTAGGCCAAGGAAACTTCGTACCTCTGTTACTGACTTAGGCACTTTCCAACTCATCACATCCTCTACTTTGTGCGAATCAACGTGGATACCCTCAGCTGACACAGCAAGTCCAAGGAAGACCACCTCCCTAAGCCAAAACTCACACTTACTTAGCTTGACATACAATTGGTTTTCAAACAACGCTTGCAAAACGATTCTCAAGTGTCTATCATGATCCTCCTAGGTACGCGAATACACAAGGATATCATCGATGAACACCACTTGTAACGCCCTAGTTTTGGGCCTAGATGTTTTAAACGTCAGATCAGACCGGTCGAGAATGGTTCGAATTGCGTAAGGTGGATTTAAGGAAATCAAGGACCGAGATAGGATAAAAATGTGGTAAAAATTGCTAAAGTCTTCTAAAAATATGTTTAAGAGGTTGGTCAAGTCAATTTCACAAAACGGATTTTGGAAATAGGACATTTTGAGTAGTGACCAAATTGTAATGTTTCAAAACTAGGAAAATGTGATTTTTAATGTATATGCTAAAATATTAGAATCTTTAGGGGGCTTTAAGGTAATTTGACCTTTCCTCAATATGACAGGTGTTTTAAAAGGCTTTTAATTAAATGGCTTTAATTGGATTTATATTAATTAATTAAAATAGGTAGTTAATGTAAGATTTTCAATTACGTAACTACCAACTCTTTCACATTTTCAGCCAAACACTATTTCACTCCTCTTTCTCCAGAAATCTTTCTCCCAAAAACTCTCTCAATATTTCCTAAACCCTTTTCAAGAATTCTTTCATAGCTCTTCAATATTTTGCTAAGGAAAACTTGTCATACATTGAGGGAAGCAAGGAATGAAGGCAAATCCCGTTCTCAACCTCTAATCAAAGTTCTTTATTGAAATTCCCAAGATATTTGGCTTCTAAATACTATTTTTGGTTGAGTTTTCATTATAGTGTTGATTGGAGATCAAAATCTTGTGAAATTGTGGTTGAAATCTTAATTTTCGGACTTGATGAGTTAAGCTATGTTTTGTGTTGATTTTAATTGAGTTCTAAGTTGATTAATATGTTAAAATGAAGTGTTGATAACATAGATCCCGAAATCCCTGAGATCCTTGAGTTTCTTGGTTGATTTAAGTGAGTTTTTGAGGTGAAATGGTGGAATGTTGATTGCTGGAGGTATAAGGTTGGGTTAGGTTGTTTGTTAGATGCGTTTTGGTGTTTATAATGGGTGGGATTTATACTTTTTAATGGTTGAAGATGTTTCCCTTTACTTTGAGCATGTTTGGTGGTTTATCCTTGAGTTGTAATTGGCCATTATGGTTTGATTTTGGATGTGAATGTTGGTTTTAGCTTGTTATGGCTTTGGTGGACTAGGGAGCATGCCTTTAGTATCTATGCTTGCATGTTGGATGCCATGTCGTAGCTAATGCCTCAAAATGGTGACCGTTGGTGTGTATCTGTGTTGTATGCATGTTGTGGCATGTTTCGGAAATGTTTTAAATATGAAAAGACGTGAAAAACGAACAAAATCTGTTGTTGCAGGGAAAGACGTATCAGAACACCCTTGCCTGTTTCGGAACAGAGGCCTGAAATGGCCATGAGGTTTCGGAACGAGAGGGGACGTACCGAAACAGTTTTACTACTAGAAAGGGGTGTTTCGATACGGGTCTCGGAACGCACCCGAGTATCGAAATGGTCAACCAAGTTTCGAAATGACCGTTTCGGTAGAGGGCCATCCGTTTCGAAATGCCTGACAATTGAGTTTGAATTTGAACTGTTTCAGGTTTCTGTTTCTTACATTTTGGTCCCTGAGTTTTGGTTGCTTAATTTAATGAGTTTGAATGATTCGTTTGAGATGAAATTTGACATGATGGCATGCTATATGATTAATTACGGATCGGTAACATTAAAATTTAATAGTCCTTATAAATATGAACATTTACATTTTAGTCCCTAAAAGACGTTTCTATTTAATTAAACCCATGTTTGGGTTCTGTTTGCTGTGTCGCTTCCATTGAAATGTTTTGCTAATCATATAGGCTAATAATGAGCATCTAGAAAAGATAAAAAAGGTCGTTAATCAAGGTTGATTTTCGGGTTGACTTTGGTTTTCCCTGTGTAATTTTCGTGGTTCGGGTCGAGCGTCTAGGTCAGGCTAAGGGGGTTACATTTGTTGGTATCATAGCCAAGTTACGAAAGAATTGGGGATGTTGGTATGAGAAATTGATATGTGTTGATGTATGTTTTCTGAAAAGCATGCAATTGGTTGAATTTTGAAGCTTATGCCATGCTTGATTTATGTGAATCGCATGTGGAATGGATATGATTGCTTGATGATGATGCAATGTTGTTATGTGCTGAATTTGGATGATGAAAAGCATATCGAGCATGGTGTTTCATGTATGCTATGCTATGTTGAGGGAAATTGGGATGCCCATTCCCTTATTACACTAATCAAATGTTTTCTAAACTTGGATTCTTGCTTGCAGCTGGCCTAAATGGTTTGACTGGTTTTGTTTTTATGCTTTGTTTAAAATAGCACTATGGGTCCAACAATAGAACTGAGATCGAATATGATAGTGCCTGCGGTTGAGCAGGGTGACGAGGGTGAACATGGGGCTGATGTCCCTCATGGTGGAAATCTACCTCCTCCGCCACCACCTGGAGGTGGGGAGCAGGTGCAGCAAGGACATGCTGGTCCTGGTTTGGGTGATTTGACGCCACTAGTTCAGGCGATCACCGTGGCGTTTCAGGCTGCTATTGCCGGAGTACATGTACAAGCCCTTGTAGATGGGCAGGTAGGCTTACCTTTAGAGAGGTGGAGGAGCCTAGGAGCTGTGGAGTTTTATGGTATGTCTCCTGGGGCGTCTAAGGCATGGTTAGCAAGTACGATACGTATCATGGATCAGATGGGCTGTAATGATGTGCGCAAGCTGGGATGCGCAGTTTCTTTGTTGCAAGGCGATGCCTACAGCTGGTGGAGGACTACCACTGTTGGTATGGAACCCAATGAGGTTGATTGGGAGTTTTTCAGAGGTGCCTTCAGGAGGAAGTATCTAGGGGTGAGATACTTGGAAGAAAAGAAACGTGAGTTTATGTCGCTTGTTCAGGGCAATCTTTCTGTGGTTGAGTACGAGGTCCAGTTCGTACGCCTGAGTCAGTATGCTCCTGAGCTGATACCTAGTGAGAGGCACCGATGTGATCGCTTCCAGTACGGGATGGTACATGAAGTTAAGATATATATGCTGGCTGCAGATTATACTGACTTCGATGTGCTTGTGTGTCGAGCCAAAGACATCGAGCAGAACTTGGGATTGTCGTCTTGAGGTGTTGGTTCTAGCTCTGGGAAGAGAGCAGCTGAGTACAGTTCCGGAGGTGGACGGAACAAAATAGGTCGAGATAAGAGACATCAGCCTGAGGAGAGGCGTGGTGCTCTGGGTCGAGGTGGTCAGGCCCAGGGAGGTCATGTGAGATCTGAACAGCATACATGCTGGACATGTGGTTCGAGGGACCATTTGAGGCAAGATTATCCTCGAGGGGCTAGAGTGGTCCAGGCTCCTGTTGTGGTGACAGGGAATTCATGTTGGAATTGTGGTTCGGCGGATCACTTGAGGAGGGAGTGTCCTTTTTTGGCTAGTGGAGGCCAAAGACGTGCTCCTCTGGTAGGTGCACCTCAGAGAGGTCGTGGGTGCGGCCGTGGGAACTTTCAGAGGAGAGATGAGGGGCAGCGGGGTATTGCTCATGTAGTAGCCGTTCGACCTGAGGGAGGTGGACCAGCGAGGGTTTACGCTCAGCGTGAAGAGCGCAATGATATAGATGTCGTCGCAGGTACCTTCGGTCTTCAATCTTTATCTTTGCTGGCTTTGTTTGATTCTGGATCCACGCATTCTTATATCTTGAGTGAGCATGCACATTTGCTTGATATACATGTTGAGTTGCTTGAAGTAGGAATGCAAGTGACTAGTTCTTTTGGTGAGATTGTAGTCACTAGGAAGTTGTATAAGAGATGCCCTCTATCTGTACAAGGACATATTTTTCTTGTGGATTTGATAGAGTTAACTTTCTACGGATTTGATGTAATCCTTGAAATGGATTGATTGTCGGAGCATAGGGCGGTGGATGATTTTGATGTCAAGCGAGTCACCTTAAAGCTGGTTTATGATTATGAAGTAGTGGTAGTAGGCGAGAATGTGAAATTCTTGTCGAATGTGATTTCGGCTTTGGAAGAAAACCGTATGTTGAGGTTGGGTTGCGAGGCTTACCTTGCCTATGTGATGAATCCTGGCACCAAGGATGTGCGTGTGCAGGACATCCGAACTGTTCACGATTTTCTGGGTGTCATTCCAGAAGAATTTCCTGGATTGCCACCAAACAGGGAATTGGAGTTTGGTATTGAGTTGTACGAGAATACGACTCTGGTGTCCATTGCTCCTTATCGTATGGCACCTAAGGAACTGTAAGAGTTGAAAACGCTATTGCAGCAGTTGTTGGATCGAGGTTTCATCTGGCTGAGTGTGTCACCTTGGGGTGCACCGGTCTTGTTCAATAAGAAGAAGGATGGGACAATGCGGATGTGCATAGACTATCGGCAACTGAACAAGTTGACGATCAAGAACAAGCATCCCTTGCGTAGAATTGATGAGCTCTTTGATCAGTTTCGGGGAGCCTCAGTGTTTTCTAAGATAGATTTGAGATCGGGGTATTATCAGCTGAAGGTGAAGGATGTGGACGCACCTAAGACAACTTTCCGGACGAGGTGCGGGCATTATGAATTCTAGGTGATGCCGTTTGGTTTGACCAACGCCCCTGCTGCTTTCATGGACATGATGAATCGTGTATTCCATGAATTCTTGGGCCAGTTTGTGGTGGTGTTCATCGATGATATCCTTGTGTATTCGCGTACCGAGGAGGATCGTGATGGACACTTGAGAATTGTTTTGCAAGCGTTATTGGAAAATCAGTTGTATGCCAAACTGAGTAATTGTGAGTTTTGTCTTAGGGAGGTGGTCTTCCTTGGGCATGTTGTGTCAACTGAGGGTATCCACGTTGATCCGCACAAGGTAGAGGCTGTGATGAGTTGGAAAGTACCTAAGTCAGTGACGGAGGTGCGGAGTTTCCTTGGTTTAGCTGGGTACTACCGTAGGTTTGTCGAGGGTTTCTTGAAGATAGCAACACCTTTGACCAAGTTGTTGTATAAGAATGTTCCCTTTGAGTGGACTGATGCGAGACAACAAGCTTTTGAGAAGCTGAAAGAAGCTTTGACGCAAGCTCCTGTTCTGATTCAACCTGAGTCTGGTAAGGAGTTTGTGCTCTATAGTGATGCGTCCATTGTTGGTTTTGGCTGCGTGTTGATGCAGGAGGGTAAGGTAGTGGCTTATGCATCTAGGCAGTTGAAGGTGCATGAGCGCAACTACCCTACTCATGATCTTGAGCTTGCGACTGTGGTGATTGCCTTGAAGATTTGGAGGCATTACCTGTACGGTGAGAAGTGTGTTATGTTTACAGATCATAAGAGCTTGAAGTATCTTATGTCTCATAAGGAGTTGAATCTTAGACAGCGTCGTTGGGTAGAGTTGCTTAAATATTATGATCTAACGATCGAGTACCACCCGGGCAAGGCTAATGTTGTAGTCGATGCTTTGAACCAGAAAGTGGTTGTGGAGTTGAGGGCGACGTTTGCCCGCTTGAGCATATCGCGTGATGGTGGTCATATTGCAGAATTAAAAGTGAAACCATCTCTGATTTAGTTGATCAAAGATAAACAATTGCTTGATGATTCTCTTGTTTCGTATATTCAGGACATTGCGGAGGGTAGACCTTCGGATTTCAGCTTTAGTGATGATGGTGTTTTGTTCTTTGGGAGTCGAGTAGTGGTGCCAGATGATGTTGAGTTGAGGCGCACTATTCTGACTGAAGCTCATTGTATCCCTTTTACTATGCACCCTGGTAGTACAAAGATGTACCGTGATTTGAAAGATGAGTACTACTAGGTGGGGTTGAAAAATGACGTGGTTCCTTCTGGGTTGCTGCAGCCCTTGAGAATTCTAGAATGGAAGTGGGAGAGAATCACCATGGATTTTGTGTCTAGATTGCCTTTGTCGTCATCAAAGAAAAATTATGTTTGGGTGATTGTAGATCGACTCATGAAGTGTGCACATTTTCTGCCTGTGCATACTACATATACCTTGGATAAGTTGGCTGAGCTATACATAGCAGAGATTGTGCGATTGCACGGTGTGCCAAAGTCCATTATGTCGGATAGAGATCCGAGGTTTACAACACGATTTTGGGAATGTTTGCATCAAGCCTTGGGTACACGGTTGAATTTCAGTACTTCTTATCATCCTCAAACGGATGGGCAGTCGAAAAGTGTGATTCAAGTGCTTGAGGACATGTTGAGATGCTGTGTGATAGATTTTCAGGGTTCTTGGGAGAAGCACTTGCCGTTGGTTGAGTTTGCATATAATAACAGTTACCAGGCAAGTATTGAAATGGCTCCATACGAGGCTTTGTATGGGAGAAGATGTAGAACCCCTCTCTGTTAGGCAGAAGATGGGCAAAAGTTTATTTCGATGCCAGCTATGCTAAAGGGAATCACCGAGAAGGAGAAGCTCATTTGGAAGCGTTTAAAGAATGCATCAGATAGGCAAAAGTCTTATGCGGACTTGAAGCGTAAGGAGATTGAGTTCGCGGTTGGCGAACGTGTGTTCTTGAAAGTATCTCCTTGGAAGAAGGTGATGAGATTTGGGCGTAAGGGTAAGCTTAGCCAAAGGTTCATTGGACCTTACGATATTGTGGAGCATATTGGTCCTGTGGCATATCGGTTGAGATTGCTTGCGGAGTTGGAGAAGATACATGATGTGTTTCATGTCTCTATGTTACGAAGGTACAGATCGGATCATTCGCATGTGATGCACGTTGAGGAGATAGAGTTGAATCTGGATATGCCGTATGATGAGGAACCAGTGAAGGTTCTGGATGTGAGTAACGAAGTTCTTCGTGGCAAGACGATAAAGCTTGTGAAGGTGTTGTGGCGACACCGAGGAGTTGAGGAGGTCACGTGGGAAAGCAAGGCAGACATGCTGTAGCAGTTTCCGCACCTCTATCCATCAGGTAAGAATTTCTAGGACGAAATTTCCTAACTGGGGGAGAGTTGTAACACACTGGTTTTGAGCCTAGATGTTTTAAACGTCAGATCGGACCGGCCGAGAACGGTTCGAATCGCGTAAGGTGATTTAAGGAAATCAAGGATCGGGATAGGATTAAAATGTGGTCAAAATTGCTAAAATCCTCTAAAAGTATGTTTAAGAGTTTGGTCAAGTCAATTTCACAAAACGGATTTTGGAAATGGGACATTTTGAGTAGTGACCAAATCGTAAAGTTTCAAAACTAGGAAAATGTGATTTTTAATGTAGAGGCCAAAATCTTAGAATCTTTAGGGGGCTTTAAGGCAATTTGACCTTTCCTCAATATGACATGTGTTTTAAAAGGCTTTTAATTAAATGGCTTTAATTGGATTTATATTAATTAATTAAAATAGGTAGTTAATGTGAGATTTTCAATTACGTAACTACCAACTCTTTCTCAGTTTCAGCCAAACACTATTTCACTCGTCTTTCTCCAGAATTCCTTCTCCCAAAAACTCTCTCAATATTTCCTAAACCATTTTCAAGAAATCTTTCATAGCTCTTCAATATTTTGCTAAGGAAAACTTGTCATACATTGAGGGAAGCAAGGAATGAAGGCAAATCCCGTTCTCAACCTCTAATCAAAGTTCTTTATTGAAATTCCCAAGATATTTGGCATCTAAATACTATTTTTGGTTGAGTTTTCATTATAGTGTTGATTGGAGATCAAAATCTTGTGAAATTGTGGTTGAAATCTTAATTTTCGGACTTGATGAGTTAAGCTATGTTTTGTGTTGATTTTAATTGAGTTCTATGTTGATTATATGTTAAAATGAAGTGTTGATAACATAGATCCCGAAATCCTTGAGATCCTTTAGTTTCTTGGTTGATTTAAGTGAGTTTTTGAGGTGAACTGGTGGAATCTTGATTGCTGGAGGTATAAGGTTGGGATAGGTTGTTTGTTAGATGCGTTTTGGTGATTATAATGGGTGGGATTTATACTTTTTAATGGTTGAGGATGTTTCCCTTTACTTTGTGCATGTTTGGTGGTTTATCCTTGAGTTGTAATTGGCCATTATGGTTTGATTTTGGATGTGAATGTTGGTTTTAGCTTGTTATGGCTTTGGTGGACTAGGGAGCATGCCTTTAGTATCTATGCTTGCATGTTGGATGCCATGTCGTAGCTAATTCCTCAAAATGATGACCGTTGGTGTGTATCTGTGTTGTATGCATGTTGTGGCATGTTTCGGAAATGTTTCGAATATGAAAAGATGTGAAAAACCAACAAAATTTGCTGTTGCGGGGGAAGGCGTATCGGAACGCCCTTGCTTGTTTCGGAACAGAGGCCTGAAATAGCCATGAGGTTTCGGAACGAGTGGGGACGTACCGAAACGATTTTGCTACTGGAAAGGGGTGATTCGATACGGGTCTCGGAACGCACCCGAGTATCGAAATGGTCAACCAAGTTTCGAAACGATCGTTGCGGTACAGGGCCATCCGTTTCGAAAAGCCTAACCGTTGAGTTTGAATTTGAACTGTTCCAGGTTTCTGTTTATTACATTTTGGTCCCTGAGTTTTGGTTGCTTCATTTAATGAGTTTGAATGATCTGTTTTGAGATGAAATTTGACATGATGGCATGTTATATGATTAATTATGGATCGGTAACATTAAAATTTGTTTAGTCCTTATAAATCTGAAAATTTAAGTTTTAGTCCCCAAAAGATGTTTCTACGCAATTAAACCCTTGTTTGGGTTTTGTTCGTTGTGTCGCTTCCGCTGAAAAGTTTTGCTAATCATATAGGCTAATAATGAGCATCTAGAAAAGATAATAAGAAAAAAAAGGGTCGTTAATCAAGGTTGACTTTGGTTTTCCCCGTGTAATCTTCGTTGTTCGGGTCTAGCGTCTAGGCCGGGCTAAGGGGGTTACACCGCCACTAACTGATCCAAGAATTCATGGAAGACATGATTCATCATGTCCATGAAAGCTGCAGGTGCGTTGGTCAAACCAAACGGCATCACTAAGAACTTGTAATGCTTGTACCTTATCTGAAAAGCTGTCTTACGTACATCCACATCCTTCACCTTCAGCTGGTAATACCCTGACCTGAAGTCTTTCTTAGAAAACACAAAGGCTCCCCAGAACTGATCAAAGAGATCATCAATTCTAGGCAAGGGATGCATGTTATTGATCGTCAACTTGTTCAGTTGCCGATAATCTATGCACATCCGCATTGTCCCATCTTTCTTCTTTACAAACTAGACCGGTGCACCCCAAGGTGACACGCTCGGTCGGATGAAACCTCGATCCAACAACTCTTGTATTTGCATCTTCAACTCTTTTAGATCCTTAGGTGTCATGCGATAAGGAGCAATGGACACCAGAGTCGTATTCTCGTACAACTCGATACCAAACTCAACTTCCCTGTTTGGTGGCAATCTAGGCAATTCTTCCGGAAAGACACCCGGAAAATCGTGAACGGTTCGGATATCCTGCACATGCACATCCTTGGTGCCATGATTCATCACATAGGCAAGATAAGCCTCACAGCCCAATTTCATCACACAGTTTGCTTCAAAAACCGAAATCACATTCGACAAGAATTTCACATTCTCGCCTACTACCACTACTTCATAATCATCTACAAGCTTTAAGGTGACTCGTTTGACATCAAAATCAACCACCGCTCTATGCTCAGTCAACAAATCCATGTCAAGGATTACATCGAAACCGTAGAAGGGTAACTCCATCAAATCCATAAGAAATACATAACCTTGCACAGATAAAGGGCATCTCCTATACAACTTCCTAATGACTACAGTCTCGCCAAAAGAACTAGTCACTTGCGTTCCTACTTCAAGCAACTCAACAAGTATATCAAGAAAATGTGCATGCTCACTCAAGATATAAGAATGCGTAGATCCATAATCAATCAAAGCCAGCAATGATAAAGACTGAAGAGCAAAGGTACCTGCTATAACATCGGTATCATTGTTCTCCTCTCGCTGAGCATAAACCCTGGCAGGACCGCCTCCCTCAGGCCGAACTGCAACCACATTAGCAACGCCTCTCTGACCCTCATCTCTCCTCTGGAAGTTCCCTCGGCCGCACCCACGGCCTCTCTGAGGTGCAGCCACTGCAGGTGCACATCCTTGGCCTCCACCAGCCAACAGAGGACACTCCCGTCTCATGTGATCTGCCGAGCCACAATTCCAACATGAATTCCCTGTCACCACAACAGGAGCCTGAACCTCTCTAGCTGCGCGAGGACAATCTCGCCTCAGATGGTCCCTCGACCCACATGTCCAGTACGTGTGCTACACAGACCTCACTCGGCCTCCCTGGACCTGACCTCCTCGACCCAGAGCACCTCGCCTCACCTCAGGCTGATGTCTCCTATCTCGACCTCTTTTGTTCTGTCCACCCCCGGAACTATACTCAGCTGCTCTCTTTCTAGAGCTAGAACCAACACCTCGAGACGACAAACCTAAGTTATGTTCGATGTGTTTGGCTCGACACACAAGCACATCAAAGTCGGTATAATCTGCAGCAACATATACGTCTTGACTTCCTGTACCAGCCCGTACCGGAAGCGATCACATCGGTACCTCTCACTAGGTATCAGCTCAGGGGCATACTGGCTCAGGCGTACAAACTGGACCTCGTACTCAGCCACAGAAAGATTGCACTAAACTAGCGACATAAACTCACGTTTCTTCTCGTCCACGTATCCCACCCCTAGATACTTCCTCTTGAAGGCACCTCTGAAAAACTCCCAATCAACTTCATTGGGTTCCAAACCAACAGTGGTAGTCGTCCACCAGCTATAGGCATCGCCTTGTAACAAAGAAACTGCGCATCCCAGCTTGCGCACATCATTGCATCCCGTTTGATCCATGATACGGATCATACCTTCTAACCAGGCTTCAGACGCCTCAGGAGACATTCCAAAGAACTCCACAGCTCATAAGGTCCTCAATCTCTCCAATGGTAAGCCCGCCTGCCCAGCTGCAGGGACCTGTACATGCGCCCCAGCAACAGCAGCCTGAAATGCCCAGGTGATCGCCTGAACCAACAACGTTAGATCATCCAAACACGAACAAGCAGGTCCTTGCTGCCCCTGCTCCCCACCTTCAGGTGGTGGCGGAGGAGGTAGATTCCCACCATGAGGGACGTCAGCCCCTTGCTCACCCTTGTCACCCTGAGGTACTATTGTATTCGACCTCATCTCTCTTCTCAGACCCATAATGCTATTTAAACAAAGCATAACAACAACAAAAAATCAAACCATTTAGGCCAGCTTCAAGCAAGGATCCAAGTTTACAAAAAGATTTAATTAGTGTAATAAGGCAAAGGGCACCCCGATTTCCCTCAACATAGTATAGCATACAATGAAACATCATGCTCAACATGCTTTCCATCATCCAAAATCAGCACATACTAACATCACATCATCGTCATACAATCTTATTCATTTCACATACGATTTACATCCATTAAGCATAGCATCAGCTCCAAAATTCACCCAAATTCATGCTTTTCAAACAAAATACGTCAATACATATCAATTTCACATACCAACATCCCCAATTCTTTCGAAACCTAGCTCTGATACCAATAAATGTAACCCCCTTAGCTCGGCCTAGACATCCGACTCGAACTAAGAAGATTACACGGGGAAAACCAAAGTCAACTCGTGAAAGTCAACATTGATTAACGACCCTTTTTTCGTTTTAACTTTTCTAGATGCATATTATTAACCTATGTTGATAGCAAAACATTTCAACGGGAGCGACACAGCGAACGGAGCATATTTAGGGGTTCGATTGCATACAAATGTCTTTTAGGGACTAATATGTAAATTTCCAAAATTATAAGGATTAAACAAGTTTTAACGTTACTAATCCAAAATTAAACTTGTAATATACCAACATGTCGAATTTCATCTTAAACGGATCATCCAAACTCATTTAATTAAGCATTCAAGACTCAGGGACTAAAACATAAGAAATAGAAATCTGAAACAATTCAAAATCAACACCAACGGTCGGGTGTTTCGAAACACAAGGCTCTGTATCAGAACGGTCGTTTCGAAACCAGGTTGACTGTTTTGATACTCGTGTGCGTTCCGAAACCCGTATCGAAACACCCATTTCTAGTAGCAAATCGTTCCGGAACATTTCTACACGTTTCGAAACCCCATGGCAATTTGAGGCCACTATTCCGGAACATGTAAGGGCGTTCCGATACGCCTTGTCTTGAAAATACACAAATTGCTAGTTTTTCACTCATAACCACCCCCTGAAACATTCAAAAACATGCCACAGCATACATACAACATATATAAGTATCAAAGATCAAATATACGAAGCATAAGCTAAAACATGGCATCAATCATGCAAGCATTGGAAACTATAGGCATGCTCCCTAGTCTTCCAAAAACCATACAAAGCTAAAATCAACATTCAAACATAAATCCATCCTCAAAGGCCATTTACAAACAAAAGTTAAGCAACCAAACTTGCTCGGGGTAATTAATAATATCTTCTAACATCCAAAAGTAGAAATCCCACCCATTGCCTCTTATTACACCAAAGTAAAACCACATACTTTGCTAGACAAAAGTGCTTGGATTCCCTTTGCTTACTTGCTGCCTCAAAAGCCTAATTCTCTGCATTGATGAAACAAATGAGCGTAAACACAAAGCTTAGTGAGGTTCGCTAAAACAACATTCATCAATGCATTTCACCTAACCGGAAAAACATCATTTATCAACACATGCCTTTACTTAAAACTTGCCCTCTCATGGCATCAATGCACTTTTTAAAACACATGTGCATATGCATCACTTAAAAACAACAAATAAACCTTTGCTCATGCTTTACCAAGCATCACATGCATTCTAGAATAATCACAAGCATCTCATGCTTAAACCATTATTCATCATCATTATATTGGCTTACAAGTGATCACTTCTCAACCATATCAAAACCAACTCAAATGACACAATCGGATACGCGGATTACAAGCGTTGTCCAATACGCTTCATACATACTACCAGACTACACAAGGTGGAGTCCCATGGCACAATCACAACCCCTCAACACTCGTGATGGAGATTAATGGCACAATCACAACCCCTCACATCACTCATCGGTAGTTGTATAATTCCACTAACGAGAGTAAGGATCACAACCACAAGATTCACACGCGGGATTAAACCATTCATCGTTGTGATCTTCGCCTCAATCGTTAGGGTACTTGGATGGAGATTACGGCACAATCACAACCCTTCGACATCCAAGGCGACTTTATTCACGGTGCACCCAATCCTATAGCCGGCTAACTATATCTGATTACAAGAACCAAAAACCACTTTCATCACTTGCCAATATAATCATTTAACACCAATAATCCACTGTTTTACAAGCATAAATACAATGCCATTACCACAAGCATAACCATGCTTAAAATCATATGCATTTATCACATAAAACCAAGGATCACTTACCTAGTGCATCCTTAACACAATGGCATTAAAATCCAGCAGTACTCATGCTTCTAACTTGCTTTAAAATTGTAATCAAAACCATAATTAACTCAAGTGCATTTTCATCAAAACATAGCACATTTCCGAGAGAGACTTTCGAATCACTTACTCTTGAGCTTAGCTAAGTGTTTCAAGCTTACACCAAGCTCCCAAGACCACGCTCAAAGCGTTATAAAGCTGGAAAATCCATTTCCACTCACCGATACGTGATGCCTTGCTCGTCGACATGAAAATTACTCTTTCGGAGCTTCCAACAACGCCTCGATTGCTCCCGAATCAAGATCCCCTGTTTTCAAATCATCAAAACAGAGATCTAAATGCATTAAAATGCATTTCAACACCAGCAACAATTCACAAACTCGTTGCTCACCCAAACTACATCAATTTACCCAACCGAAACAACCGAAAACTCAATTGATTGCATCCTAAACCAAGCCCAGCCAACATACATCACTTCCAAACAATTATAAACATCAAAACGCATCTAATAACCAATCTAACCCAAAAACTCACTTAAACCAATCAAGAAACTCAAGGATCTCAAGGATTTCGAGATCTATGTTATCAAAACTTCGTTTCAACATAATAATAAACTTAGAACTCAATAAAAATAAATCCAAAATAGAGCTTAGCAAAACAAATCCAAAAATCAATATTTCAACCATATTTTTACAAGATTTTGACCTCAAAACAAAACTATAATGAAAACTCAACCAAAAACAATAATTAGAAGGCAAAGATCTTGAGAATTTCAATAAAGAACTTTGATTAGAGGTTGAGAACGGGATTTACCTCCAATCCTTGCTTTCCTCAATGAATGACAAGTTTTCCTTAGCAAAATCTTGGAGAACTTGAAAGGATTTCTTGAAAATTGTTTAAGAGATATTAAGAGAGTGTTTGGGAGAAAAGAATTCTGGAGAGAAATGAATTAAAATTGTGTTTGGCTGAAAATGAAGAGAGAATGGTAGTTACGTGATGGAATCTCACAAATTAACTACCTAATTAATTAAATAAAATAAAACCAATTAAAGCTATTTAATTAAAACCATTTTAAATACATGTCATATTAAGGAAAGGTTAAATTGCCATAAAGCCCCTAGAGATTCTAAGAATTTGGCTTCTTCTTTAAAAATCACATTTTCCACAGTTTTGAAACTTTAAAATTTGGTCACTAATCGAAATGTCCCATTTCTGAAACTCTTTTTGTAAAATTGATTTGACCAACCTCTTAAATATATTTTTAGAGGATTTTATCAATTTTTACCGTATTTTTGTCCTATTACGATCCTTGATTTCCTTAAATTACCTTACGGGATTCGAACCGCTCTGGACCGGTCTGATCCGATGTCTAAAACATATAGGCCCAAAACCAGGGCGTTACACCTATAAGAAGTTTGTTAGAGGGAATAACTTGAAATAACTTAGAATTTAAATTTTTGTGCCAGTGCAGTGTGTGAAGGTCTCTGTACATGCTAATTATGTTGATTATGCTAAGTAAACAGAGAATTCTGAATAAAATAAAAAAATGATATAAGATTTCCGCGTAGGCAGCACAGTTTAGCACTTCTGCCTCTCTTTTTTCTGATTATGGCAGTGAGGGCTTCAGCTTATCACAACTACTCTTATCGCTTGAAGTTAGGATAGGTGCAAACTAAAGAACTCCGAACCCATCGAGTAGAGTCATCCCGTGAAGGCTTTCATTCACTCATGCTAATTTGTCTGTCACTTCAAAGATTTTAGATACATAGACTTTGATAGCAGCAGAGTGTCCTCGCACATGATCCTTCCTAGAGCCGGTTGCGGGCACCTCTAGGGTATTCAACATTGCTTTTCTCTCCTCATTTTTTTTTCTATCTTTGTCGTGGCAGCATTGCTTTTTTTCATGTTTTTTACGCTGCCGTGGCGGCATACCTACATCCAATATCAAAATTTCATTAAGTATCAGCAGGCAGAGTTAAACTTAGAACTCAAGCAATCTCAGCATTTAACAGAGTGTAAATAAATATTGGACACTAAAAAAATTTCTAAGTATTTTTCATGCTTTTCCCCATAGTTAATTCCAATTTAAGCATGGTGCGAAAATAAGATTCGGCTAACTATCATTGGCACAAGTTACTTAATTAGGAATTTCAATTTTACTAATATACTAAGGTAGATTTACATATGCAACTATATGAACTAATTGCCAAACAAAATAAATGAGGATTAACCCCCCCCCCCAAACTCAAGGTGGGCATTGCTCTCAATGCCTAAGACGTAAAAAAATAGAAAAAATAAACAGAGAAAAAAGAAATAAAGAAAAACTTATGCTGAGTAGCTGTAGAGTGTAGAGAGGATTTGTTCTGAGGGTCGCCTTTTGCTGCTTTGGTAGCGGCAGGCTTGCTCGTGCTGCTCCTTGTATTCTGTACGTTAGGGCTGATTCTAGATGTGTAGTTGTGAGACGGGAAATAATAAAAATAACTTAACTGAAAAATAAATCTAATCCTACGATTATTAAGATCTACTCCTAAAGAAAACACTGAAGATGTGGAAAAATAAAAATTATGTTACAACGGGTTCGTTTTTTATACTTTTTATAGTCCACCCGCACCCTCCATCGAGTGACTATTCGCATGGAGGATTCCTTCTTCCTCGTTCCCTTACAGTCCATGCGATCTTTCCACCTTGTTTCTTTTCTTGAGGGCATGAACATGTTGTTAGAAAAGAATATGTCGATATTCAACCAAATACTTACCTCATATTCGTCGAAATTTGTTGTGGTGGAAAGCTGGTTTTTCTGCCGAGGCGGCTGCTGTGGCAACCAGTTACCTTGGCAGTCTTCTTTCATTATGTGGTGTAGGTCAAGGGAGAACTCAAAATTCTGAAAATCTTCATGACTCCCCACACCATCAGTAGAGATTTTGTTGGCTTTAGATCTCCATCAGTCGAGGCGGGCATAGTTGCTGCCGAGGCGGGCGTAATTTTCGAGACTTCTGAAATTTTCGTGACATCATCAATTTCTATGTCGGCCTCACTAGTTGTTTCCGTAGCATTGCTCTGTTCAGTTTCCGCAATTCCTACTTGGGCAATTTCTTGCATAGGTTCATCATGTGTGGGGTAGTCCCTTGCATCCACTCGCCTTGGGAAATCAGTATCCCTAGGACTCGATTGTCGGTGATCCATTATTTCCGCGGCATGGGTTTTATGTTCATCCATGGCATTTATTGGGGCAGAGTTGCTCAAAGGTGCATCCATCTTGGCAAGTTTTGCCTCCAAAAAAGGTCGACGCTTTTTGAGTGAGTACAATAAAGGTTTGAAGCTTGTCTTCTAATTGATTTGATTGTTCTTGAGGATGACTGTATTGGCAGGGCATGTCTGCTGCTGCGACGGCAAAATTGTCATGGTAGAAAAAAATTTGAGGTTTTTGATTGTACCATGAAAAATTCTGTTGTGGCGGCAGCTACTGCAGCTGAGGCATCTGCTATAGTTTTTGCTGCTGTGGCGGCATCTTCCATTGGTCCCATCTTGGTTCATCCATGTCTTCCTCGAAAAGAAAAGGGAAATTTTCGAACACATGATTTCCCTTACATAAATTGCAAGAATTGTGCAACATTAGCTCTCGAGTGGTTTTTCTTGATTGCTCTTGAAGCTGACCACCTTGCCCTAGCATGTTGGTTTCTGCAGCAAAATTGTTATGGTAATTTTTTTTGAGATTTCTGAACATACCATAAAGAATTTTGTTGTTGCGGTAGAGGCATATGCTGTCTCATTTGTTGCCATGGCGGAAACTGCTTCTATCGCATCTGCTATTCATATTCACACATCAGCTCTCGAGTATTTTTCCTCGACAAGTCGATCCCCTTAAATTTGTAGTGCTCCTAAATTTTTTTATATATAAAAAAAAACTAAAACTTAAATACAATTAAAATACAAAGTGCAGAAAATAAAACGAAGTCACTATTGCCAATCCCCGGCAACGGCACCAAAAACTTGTAAAGCGTTTTAGTGTTCTCTTTTTATGAGCCCAAGTGCACACTCTTGGTCAAGTTATAGTATAAAAGATATCGTCTCCCACAGGGATTGGAATAGCTTTTAATGTAAAAACACAAATAAAAGATAGAAGAAATCAAGTTGATAAGATGGGCAAGGATTCTGTCACCACGTGATATAGGCAATACCAAGCAATCTTAGCATAAACCTAACATGGGCAATCAATGTTTGGTTGCTCCTTTTAGCCGCTTAAACTCAAACTTATGTCCAAGCCAAATTAGTCAACACCTTGACATGATAAGACCGTACTTAATTCTTTCGTGAGTCTTACACTTTCTTGCTCGACAAATGGATTTCTTCAACTGGACTTTTGGAACTAATTGAAGAAGTGAAGATCATGAACTAAGTAAACTAAGAATATTTTATTGGAAACAACTCAAAAACCCAATACAACCGTCTCACAACTAATTTACAACATAACCCTTAACCCAAGAGGAGTTTAGAACATGACGGCGGCAAAGAGAACATAAGCTATGTCTATTGAAAACCTCCGATCTCTCCCCCTTTGTAACCCCCTTAGCCTGGCCTAGACGTCCGACCCGAACTAAGAAGATTACACGGGGAAAACCAAAGTCACTCATGAAAGTCAACCTTGATTGACGACCCTTTTTCCTTTTTAACTTTTCTAGATGCCCGTTATTAACCTATGTGAATAGAAAAACACTTTAGCGGAAGCTCATTTAGGGGTTCAATTTCATATGATCATCTTTTAGGGACTAATTTGTAAATTTCTAGAAATTTGAGGACTAAACAAGTTTTAAAGTTATCGATCCAAAAATAGACATATTGTAAGCAAGCATATCAAAATTCATCTTGAACGGATCATCCAAACTCATCTAATTAAGCATACAAGACTCGGGGACTAAAACATAAGAAACAGAAACCTGGAACAATTCAAAATCAACACCAACGGTTGGGTGTTTCGAAACACAAGGCCATGTATCAGAATGGTCATTTCAAAACCAGGTTGACCGTTTCGATACTCGAGTGCGTTCGGAAACCCGTATCGAAACACCCCTTTTCAGTAGCAAATTGTTCCGGAACGTTCCTACCTGTTCCAAAACTTATGGCCATTTCAGGCCTCTGTTCCGAAACAGGTAAGGGCGTTTCGATACGCCTTGCCCTGCAACAACAGATTTTTCTGGTTTTTCACTCATAAACACCCTCGGAAACATTCCAAACCATGCCACAGTATACATACAACATATATAAGTATCAAAGATCAACTATACGAAGCGTAAGCTAAAACATGGCATCAATCATGCAAGCATTGGAAACTATAGGCATGCTTCCTAGTCTTTAAAACCATTGAATAGCTAAAAACAACAATCATGAATCAATCAAACCTCAAAGGCCAATTACAACTCAAAATACAAACCACATATGAACAAAGTGATAATCAACATCCTCAATCGACCAAGAGTAGAAATCTCACCCATTGCCTCTTATTACACCAAAGAAAAACCACATACTTTGCTAGACCAAAGTGCTTGGATTCCCCTTGCTTACACGCTGCCTCAAATGCCTAATTCTCTGCATTGATGAAACAAATGAGCGTAAGCACAAGGCTTAGTGAAGATCGTTAAATAACATTCATCAATGCATTTCACACAAATGGCAAGACACTATTATCAACACATGCTTTTACATAAAACATGCCCTTTCAAGACATCATTGCACTTTCTAAAACACATGCTCTTATGCATCATTTTAAAACATTAAATAAACCTTTTCTCATGCTTTACCAAGCATCACATACATTCTAGCATAATCACAAGCATCTCATACTTAACCATTAGTCATCATCATTATATTGGCTTACAAGTGATCATTTCTCAAACCAAACCATAACCAACTCAAAGACACAATCGGATATGCGGATTACAAGCGTTGTCCCACACACTTCATACAAACTACCGGACTACACAAGGTAGAGATCAATGGCACAATCACAACCCTCAACACCCATGATGGAGATTAATGGTACAATCACAACCCCTCGACATCACCCATTGGTAGTTGTATAATTCCACTAACGAGAGTAAGGGACACAACCACAAGATTCACACACGGGATTAAACCATCCACCGTTGTGATCTTAGCCTCAATCGTTAGGGTACTTGGATAGAGATTACTGCACAATCACAACCCCTTGACATCCAAGGCGACTTTATTCACGGTGCACCAAATCTTATAGTCGGCTAACTATATCTGATTACAAGAACCAAAACCACTTTCATCACTCACCAGTATAATCATTCAACATCAATAATACACTGTTTTACAAGCATAAATACAACGCCATTACCACAAGCATAAACATGCTTAACATCATATGCTTTAATATCCTAAAACCAAGGATCACTTACCTAGTGCATCCTTAACACAATGGCTTTAAAATCCAGCATTACTCATGCTTCTAACATGCTTTAAAATAGTAATCAAAACCACAATTAACTCAAGTGCATTTTCATCAAAACAAAGCACATTTCCGAGAGAGACTTTCGAATCACTTACTCTTGAGCTTAGCTAAGTGTTTCAAACTTACACTAAGCTCCCAAGACCACGTTCAAAGCATTACAAAGCTGGAAAATCCATTTCCACTCACCGATACGCGAAGCCTTGCTCGCCGACACAAAAATTACTCCTCCGGAGCCTCCAACAATGCCTCGTTTGCTCCTGGATCAAGATCCCCTATTTTCACATCACCAAAAAAGAGATCTAAATGCATTAAAATGCATTTCAACACCAGCAACAATTCACAAACTCTTTGTTCACCCAAACTACACCAATTTACACATCCGAAACAACCGAAAAATCAATTGATTGCTTCCTAGACCAAGCCCAGCCAACATACATCACTTCCAATCAATTCTAAACATCAAAACACATCTAATGAACAACCTAACCCATCCTTATACCTCCAGCAAGCAAGATTCCACCATTTCACCTCAAAACTCACTTAAACCTAACAAGAACCTCAAGGATCTCAAGGATTTAGGGATGTATGTTATCAAAACTTCATTTCAACATATTAACCAACTTATCAATTAAAATCAATTCATAACAGAGCTTAACAAAACAAATCCGAAAATTAAGGTTTCAACCATATTTTTACAAGATTTTGATCTCCAATCAAAATTACAATGAAAACTCAACCAAAAACAATAATTAGAAGCCAAATATCTTGGGAATTTCAATAATGAACTTTGATTAGAGGTTGAGAATGGGATTTACCTCCAATCCTTGCTTTTCTCAATGAATGACAAGTCTTCCTTAGCAAAATCTTGAAGAACTTGAAAGGATTTCTTGAAAATTGTTTAAGATATAATAAGTGAGTGTTTGGGAGAAAAGAATTCTGGAGAGAAATGAATGAAAATAGTGTTTGGCTGAAAGTGAGGAGAAGATGGTAGTTACGTGATTGAATCTCACATTAACCACCAAATTAATTAAATAAAATAAAACCAATTAAAGTTATTTTAATTAAAACCATTTTAAACACATGTCATATTAAGGAAAGGTTAAATTTCCATAAAGCCCCCTATAGATTCTAAGAATTTGGCTTCTTCTTTAAAAATCACATTTTCCACAATTTTGAAACTTTACAATTTGGTCACTACTTGAAATGTCCCATTTCTGAAACTCTTTTTGTAAAATTGATTTAACCAACCTTTTAAACATATTTTTAGAGGAGTTTAGCAATTTTTACTACATTTTTATCCTATCCCGATCCTTGATTTCCTTAAATCACCTTACGTGATTCGAACCGTTCTCGACCGGTCCAGTCCGATGTCTATAACATCTAGGCCCAAAACCAGGGCGTTACACCCTTGATTTGTTAAATACATGAGGTTTATATTGGTAAAGGTCTAGTCTAAGTCCTTCTTGGAGTAGAAGTCCTTCTTAGAGTAGAAATCCTTCTTGGAGTAGAAATCTTCATTGATGGAAAAATAGCTTTGCATTTAATGTCCTCCTTCAATCTTGACTCCTTTTTTAACTTGATTTTGGACTCCTTGGATGTTTTCCTTGTTCAGCAAGTAAATATAAACCATCTTGCTTATCAATCTTCAAACAACTCTATCCACCGCTCCAGGCCTCAGAAAAATGCATGACTGAGCTTGTTGGACTCAGAAAACCGTCCTCTATTAATCGTAACCCATCTTGACTATGTTGGTGTAATGTTGCCTGGGTGGCACTTGGCGGCAGTGGCGGCGTCCTTGGCGGCACCCTGCGACAACGGTGGCACTGGAATTGCTTTAGTACAACTCCTTCTGCTCTCTGCCTTCTCGTCATCTCTTCCTCTAATAAGCTCCCAGCACCTGAAAACATAAAACTAAACTAAACAATATCTTTTTCTCACCAAAACATAATATATTCTATAAAGTTATGGTAAAGTAAAGAATACTGTAAATATGCATGAATGCACCTAATTATGCCTAAATGAGCTCAAGAACAACAATAATATGAGCAGGAATGTGCAGATAAAATAGAACTTCTAGACACTTTACAATGCTCTAAAGCACCTTTTCAGGTTTTAACTTTAGATTGCTTTTCTCAAAGCGCCTTTCCGGGTTTTTTACTTTGGTTTTTTTTCTTCTTTTTCTCAAGGCGGGCTTTCAGGTTTTCACCTCGCCTTTTTCTTTTTTCTCTTTTTTCTTTTTCTTTTTTTTTTGAACTCAAATTGACTTCATCAATATCTCATCAGCTGAAAATTCAAGTTTCCTTTTCTCAAGCAGGAACATGGGGTTGTAAATCTAAGAAGCTGAGGATCAATATCTAAGAATCTGCTTCACACTTCATAAACGGTCCCAACTGAGATGCTGCCAAAAATAACAAATAGGAGAAACAACATAGATGACAATGGTACTCCTTTGATACAAATAGGATAGAGAATAGACAAGTTCCTCCAAATCATCTGTCGGGAAAAAAACCAACATGATCCAAAAGTCTATGATAATGTGTTGGTCATGTGGTTCCAAGCATCCTGGCATGAGCACAGAGATAAAAATCATTGTTCTTCGGCTAGCAGACTTTGTTGTCAATCAACAATTCCTGGTTGTATATTGTCCGAAAATCCATGTTGGAAAAATCTTAGTATAATGGCCCCTTTTTTGCGTAACAACCGCCACAAACCTTGGGTTCCAACTCTCATCAAGGAACTTGCACGCCTATATAACTTGATCTAATGCTTCATCATTCTTTCATTTATGTGTAATTGCAGGTGGGGGTGTTCAACATTATCTTCACCCTTTTCACTCTCCTTTAATATTCATGGGTCATGGTTCCAAAAGAGTTCTTCATCTTTGGGACGGCATACATTCTTCTGTAATGTTCGTTGTGGTATTGCCCCACTCTTGAATTCAACCATCATCTTTGTCCATTCTAACATTCGCAAAGCTTTCTTGTCTTGCAATGCCTTAGAAGTAACAATCTTCATACGTAATGATCTTTGCTTTTGAACCTTGGATGGATCAATCTTGTTGCAGCTTTTCTCCAAAAGATTGCTAATGTTCTCTCTTTGCCCCAGGATTTCATTGTTAAGCCCTTTTTCTTCTTTTTTATCTCTTTAGATTATTCTCATCAGACCTTGATCAACTTGAACTTCTTGAGATTTGTTTAAATCTCTTACTGTCTTCAAGTTCTGACAACATTTGCCCCAGAATTTTGTTGTTAGGGCTCATTTCCTTCTTGAGCAAACTCTAACTTCTTATGATCAAATTCTTTTAGGCTCTACGTCCTCTCTTGTCTGTTCTAATTTGGACCCTCATGGCCCTAAATGTCTCATCTTCACAGTCAATGATGTCCCTGATCTCTTTATTTCTTACCCCATCATGTAAAATTTGCCCCTCTTTCATCATTTAGGGTGAACCAATGCCTCAAGTCCTGAACTTTTTAGTCCTTGAGCTTTTCAAGTCCCTGAACCCTTTTCAAATTCATTCTTTAATCTCAAAAACTAGGCAAAATTCCATAGAAAACTTGCTTTAAGTCTCTGAACTGTCTCCAAGTCTCTGAACTTTCTCGAATTCCATGTATTTTCTCCAGGTTTTCGAACTTTATCGAAGTTCTTCTACTTTCTTCGAGTCCATTCTATTGGCTCACCCAAGGTAGAGACATACTTCAGGTCTTTTTCCTTTATAATTTATGTATTCTTGTCATTTTCCTCACCACGACCCTGAGTGATTCCTCTTTCTTGATCAAAAGATTGCCGAACAAATGGGCATCCCATACTCAGTCATGTCTTTACCATGTCAAATTAATCATTTATATTCTCAATCTCCTATTATGAAGTTCACCTCTGAAGCAATATAAGGATTTTTTTTTTGGAAAAAATGTCAATTTATTGATTAATATTTCAATGAAGGATACCTTACATGACCCAGAAAATCAAGGTATTAATATAAAGTGAAAAAATAGAATAGGATGCCCTGGATATCAAGTGCAAAAGCGTTTTAGATTCAACCCTCTCATGAGTAGCACACCTCATGAATGTTGTGGCAACGTCTGAGGTTATGAAATTTCTCCAAAATCACTCGGTTCAGACCCTATGATTACCGCGTTGCTCGATCCAGCCAGAAAACAGCTCTTTTTCTGTTCTCTTCATCCATTTTCCATTCATAAATGTATTCAAGCTTTGTGAACTTGTTTAACCAGTAGAGCACAAAAATATCATTCTAAGAATAGATTTCTATAAGTGCATGGGTGTGCTTCTGACTGTTATTAGTACTTTTTATTATATTATTATACACTTGCCTTCAAAGGTACATCTCTGACGCTTGGTTATTGGACAAGTGGAGCGTACCTCCTTATTTGATTTGTCGACATCCCCCACAGCTCCATCGGGATGTTTTGAGACTTATTTATTCAATAGTTCATTACCTCACTCCTCCCATTCTTCTTTCATTTTTCTCTATTTTATTTTTCACTTTCTTTCCTTTTCACTTTTTTTCTTTTTCTTTTTTTCTTTCTCTTTTTCCTCCCTTTTTTGTCTCTCGCTCTTATCGTGTCTTTTAGGGTATAGAAGACTACGCTTAGAATTTCAATATCAAGCAACTCTACTTGGTTAAAATCGCCTAGTCTACTTCACTGTTTATGATTTCAAGGATTTGTCATCGAACATCATCAAAAGTGTTGTAATATGACCTTAGTAGACCAGGAAATAAATCTCACTTCATTGTCTTCACAACACCCGATCGTTCTTCGTAATGGAATCAGTATCACACCTTGCAATTGGCATCTAGGGGCCTACAAGGGTGAGAAGAGATATACATATATTTATACATTCAAAAAAACATCCATCTATTGAAATGAAAATCAGCAAACATGACATGTGCCCTTAGAAAATGATCTCTACTACTTTGGGCAAAAAGTAGCAGAATTATTTTCATGTATCGTTTCTAAAAAACTTAGAATGCGAGAAAATTTGTACCAATCAACTTCTAACATGGAAGACATGGGTAAGGAGAAAGTCTCGTGCATCCAAAATTCAATCCATCCTAGGAATATAAATTCGTGTTTTTTGACTCTTCAACGGTTGCGGCAGCTCGACCGATCGTTTTTCAATCCATTGCTTCACCATTTCATGGGTCAAGGTTCCATTAGCAAATAGCTTCTCTATTTCCTTCTTTAAAGCCCAGCATCTTCTAGTAGGGTGCCCTGATGCTCCCATATGGAAATCACAAATACTATCTGGATTGTAATTGAAAAAAAATGGATCTGTCATTTCTTCCATCGACCTAGGGATGAGATATTGCCCTTGTATCAAATAGGGAAGTAAGATTGAGATAGACATCTAGAAAACCTCGAGATGTGCATTCTCTTGAACCTTTCCTTGTTGTAAACGCTTCCTTTCGGCTATCCTCGCTATGCGTCTGGCCCCCTTGGAAAGGCTGGTCTTTTCTTTGTTCTAATTACTTTGACTCTTGTCTACCTTCACAAGACTGATTATAGCAGGACAATTAACCTTCAAACCTGGAATTGTCATCTCACTAGCCCTATTTGGAAGACCCGTCTTCTTCTTGTCCTTTTTATTTTGATCATTGTCTGATTTCACGGGACTAATTATACTTGGATAATTGATCTTCAAATCTGGAACTGTCACATCAAACTCAAATACCTCGAGATCCAAGAGATGTTGAATCTTACGATTGAAATTTATACATTTCTCGATGGAATAACCTTGAGTACCAGCATTGAAGTCACAACGATCATCTTCCTTGAACCATCTTGGATATGGAGGCGGTGGTGGTCTGATGAAGCATGGTGCAACCAGTCGAGTTTGTAGCAACTGAGAAAATAATTATTGATAAGTGAAGGGAGTAGGATTAAATTGGAAATCTTTCAATTTCTCCTTCTTCTTTTGAGAACCAGAAGCTCGATCAACTGGTAACTGATGAGGTTTTGAAATTGTTGGCGCTAAATGTTGATCTTGTACTGAACGCGGTGATGATTCAGACTTCAAAGGAAGTGACAACTTCATCTTCTTGTCACAGTTTTCATTTTCCCCAACTTGCAGCTCCGTTTTACCCAAGTCTCTGTTAACATGAAAAGATAGGATTTTCAAGGGAGAGTCCACGATCCTATCCAATATCATTTCAGTGGGACATTCTGAGGCAGTGCAAACTATCTCATATTGGTTGATGATAGCTTGGTCTTCATCAATTAATGTCTCTTCTGCTACAAAGTCGTTGTTCCAATTATCATTTGCATTTCTATTGTCTTTTTGCATGAAAGAATCTTCTGCCAAACCCTTTCCTCTGGTTGTGGCAACTATCATACTCATTAGCTCATAATTCATCCCCATTGTTTCATATAGAAACTTCCTCATATACTCCATCATTTCTTTCTGAATTTGAATTAATTATTCTTGGAATTCTTCAAGCTTTTCCACTCTAGCCACCAAATCACTCATATTTCCAAATCTATACTGACGAGAAATCATTTTCATTCCAAATGGGAATATCATTTTGTAAGAAAAGACATTTTGGACGAATATAAGTTTTGAAACTTCGAAATACATTAGGACACTCTAATTTATATTCAAAATGTATCTCAACACAAAAGGTTTAATACATGTCCAATTATTGTCTTGTTCATTTTAAGTAAGACCTAATCAGGGCTCCATTAATTAATTAATTAAAATTCTATGAATATTATTAATTTTTTGGCTTTAGTGGTAACACCCAAATAATTGGACACTACACATATTAGGCCCAAAAGTAACAATATTCCAAGCTTTGATGTCACTAATTATCAAATCCTATTTTAAATTTTATTTAAACTAACTATGTGTAACTTCTATTTTCTAAGTTTAGATGAAACATTAAATGGTCAACTAAAATATTCTCTTGATTAACATCTCATTTCAATGAGACACAAATCAAATTAGAATAATAAATTCTCTATTTAATATTTTTTATTTTCTACAATTATCTTTCTATTTTAATTATTTAATTAAGAAATCTATGCTAAAGGCTTTACTTAGTACAATTAAGTGATTAAATTCACCTAACAAATATACTATATGCTTGATTTAAAATTATGCAAGCATACAAATAAATTAAAGAATTAAAATTAAATTAATACTGAAAAGGGGACTAAATTGAAAGAAAAATGGACTTCAAATTCTGATTCTAATTAAAATAGTGACCGGATTATAACATGCTAAAAAACCTGGAGGACCAAGAAAGCAAATGGCCCAAAAAAGAAAAAAAGGTGAATATAACGACCTGAGCTGAAACGTGCGGACTCTGTCCCGTGTTCGGGTTCACGCATAGGTCGGTGTATTTAAACCCCTCTAACCTGAAATTGGTTCCTTTTCCCTCATTTTTTTCAAAATTACTTCTCTCTCTAACCCGAAACGGGTTTTTCTTTCTGGTTAATATAAGGGCAAGTATGTTTAGGTTGCATTGCTTGAGGACAAGCAATAGTTCGAGTTTGGGGGTGTGTAAAGTGCATATTCGTCCTATATTTTGTACACATTCCATCTCATTTTATTGCTGTTTTCAAGTGCATTTTAGGCATAATTAGGTCATGCATTGCATAAATACATTATTCTTTGTTTGCCATGCTTTTATTGAATATTTGTTATTTGGTGAAGTAAAGATGTTGTTTTAGTGTAGATTTAGTTTTCCAGGGCTAGAAGCTGTTAGAAGGAGAGTAGACCAGAAGAGATGATGCTGAGGCAGTAGACCAGGGAGATGTACTGAAGCAGTTCCACGCAGAGAGAGCCGCTGCAGAGGACCTGATGCCGCCATACCTGCCGCCCAGGGCAGCAAAGTGAGGAGTTGGTAAATTGGAGTGTTATTGGTAGAGCAGAAAATTTTTAATCTAACGATGTCATCCACTCCATTTTCTGACACCTGCAGCTGCAGACAGAGCCGCCGGAGAAGAAGAACGAGCTTACTTATGGAACAAGGCAACGGGAAAAGAAGTCCATATTCAACTCAAAGAAGTCAGATTTTAAAGTTACATTTAATGCAAAAGCCTTTTGAGGACTTCTACTCCAAGAAGGACTTAGACTAGACCTTTACCTATATAAACATTATGTATTTAGCAAATCAAAATACACAGGTTAGGTTTTCCTTAGGCATAGATTAGGTTTTCTTGCCGCCAACATGTTCTAAATTTCTCCTTGGGTTTGGGTTATGTTGTAATTAGTTGTGAGAACGGTTGTTTAGTAGTTCATGTTTGTTTTTGCAAATAAAAGTACAAGGTTTACTTATTCCATGTTCTTCATAGTTTTCAATTAAGGCGAAAGATTAGTTGAATTCTATCCATTTGTTCAGTATCGAGAGTGTCAAACTCACGAAAGGAGTAAGTACGATTTCATCTATAGACAGTGCGATCAATCCGGCCTAGACATAGGTTTAGGGTTTGAGGCGGCTAAAAGAGGACGAATCAATATTGATGTCTCTGCTTGATTCACGATGCGATTGGTATTATTCGCAGTGGGCATCAATAGAACTCTGACTTAGACATAAGCGGAGTCACTTTCGAAGCTTTCTGCTGAGCCTTGTAGTTCTGCCAAGTTTTCCACCGAGAAACAATTCCATTCCCCTGCCGAGGCAACGAGAAAGTCTTAGCAGTCTACCTGCCATCCACCGCCGAGGCAGCAGAGTCTGGTAGCGCAAAACAACTTGACCTATTCAACGCAGTTTCACACTGAGCAGCAGCATAACCCTACCCTCTCTATCAATCTGATCACTTCCTTTTTAATTATTTGTGTTTTTATTTTACTTTTCTTCTCAACATCCACCTTACTTGTGCATTTACTTTTCTTGTGCAGGAAGAATAATTCGAATCAAGCTTTCCAATCCCTGTGGGTGATGATATCTTATATACTTTAACTTGACAGGAGTGTGCACTTGCGCTAATAAATAGAGAACACCCAAACGATCTACACTAGCAAACACCATTTTTCCAGATTTTACAACTCAAATGGATCAAACTCATACTTTTCATCCAAGTTCATCATTTTTTCTTCACTTTTTACTCGTTTGATCCAAAAACCTAACCCGTATCAAGTAATCATATTATCCGACTGGCAATGAGATGAACGCCATCCACCACTTTAGCCATGGCCGCCGTCTTCCGTCACCGTTCGAACACTAAAAAGCCCCAAAATTCAATTTTTACCCTTTAAAACCATAGATCTAAACCTAAACTCGATAGATTTTCCCCTTCTTCCCCAAGTAATATGCTACTCGAGCCCTAAATCCCTCATTTTCGACTCCCTCGTGCCTATAACTCTCTCCGATCACATCAATGAATTTCCAGCCACCACAAGAAAAATGTTCTTCCCTTTTTCGATTCGAATCTTTTTTATATTTTCATCATTGTTTTCTTCTCCAATTTTATTTTGATCTTACATTTTAGTGTTTTCTTACATGGAAAACAAATAAGGGAGAAAATTACCTTCACAGCGAACTTTTCAGCGACTGTTGACCTCCTCTGACGGTTCTCTGGCATTCGTTCGGCCTCCTCCGGCGACCCTTGGCTTCTAAACCGACTCGATTCTCAAAGGGTTTTGTAAAACCAAAACTTTGATTTTGATATAACAAATATTTCAATGACTAATTTAAAAAGAAGTTAAATTTTTAGGTCCTCAAACTTCCCAAAATTGACAAGCAAAATGTCTAAGTCAAAACTCAAGTTCCCATAAATTTTCTAAGTGTTTACAAAGCTAAAACAATGATTTTTGACTAACCGTTTCGATACACCCCTTAGGTGTTTCGAAACAATTTGAAACTATAAAGTGATTTTTGACTAGCCGTTTCGATACTCCTCTTAGGTGTTTCGAAACAATTTGAAATTGTCAAGTATGGGCTCGAAACGAGAGAACTTGTATCGATACGGTCCTATCGAAATGGTCTCACTCGTTTCGGTACTAGTTTTGAAAGTTGGTTTAAAAATATGACAGTTCTTGTCATAACCGTTTTATTGAAAGTTAGTTAAGCGTATCGATACGCTTTAATTGCATTTCGATATGGGTTTCCATGGTTTCAAAATGTTTCGATATGGACTTGTTCCATTACGTAACGTGCTCTTTCAGTTTTGGAACGACCACGATCGCTTCTATACGATCTCTTAAATGCTCCTAACGACTTTTTTTGTTTTTGCTCTATTTCGATACAAGTGATGTCATTTTGGTATGGATAGTTGCATAACAACATTAATGGTGAGAAGATGAAGTCCCAACGGCTATATTTATGATGTCAACCACCCAAATGGCTCGAAATCAATGAGATTGTATAAAAGCAAGCATTTTGAGCACCAGCAACAACTATTGAACCTACAAGAATCATCCAAGCATCAAATCTAAACCCTTTTGCCTTTTATTGTCAAATTCTTGTACCCAACTCAATTGAGTGTTTCATTCTTATTTGTATTGTGAGTTTGGGGAGTGGAAAATTGTAATTGGGTAAACAAATCGTCCTTTGAGAGGAATTTGTAAGGTTTACCACTTTCTCTATCGTAAAGAGTGTTTCAAATTAAGCTTTGGATAGAAAGCTTAATTTTTTTGTAAGGTTTCCTCCTCATCCAAGAAAAGGGGAAGAATCAATAGTGGATTGGTTGAAAATTCTTAGTGAGAGCTAAGGTATTGGATGTAGAGTTCATTGGAGAACTTGAACTACTATGTAACCCCCTTAGCCCGGCCTAGACGGTTGACCCGAACTACGAAGCTTACACGGGGAAAACCAAAGTCAACCCGAAGGTCAACCTTGATTAACGACCCTTTTTTTCTTTTTAAACTTTTCTAGATGCACATTAACCCTAGGCGTACTCTTGAGATAAGCATAGTCAAAAATCACAGCAATCGGAAAGCAATAAGGGACTCAATTGCACAACATACAAATTTAGGGACCAAATTGTAAATTCTGGAAATTAAGAGGACTTTACTAATTTTAAAGATACCATTATGAAATTAGTCATGTTACATGCTTCTCTGTCAAATTTCACCTCAAACGGACATCTCAAACTCAAGCAATTGCACATACAAAATTCAGGACTAAAACGTAAAGCTTGCAACCTCAAACCCATTCAAATCAGTGCCCAACGGTCATCTATTTCGGAACGGGGGTTGGCCGTTCCGAAACGCGGGACCGTTTCGAAACTTATTCCGAAACAGGGCTTGGCAGTAGCAAAAGTGTTTCGAAACACCTCCAGCCGTTTCGAAACGCCCAGGCCAAATTATGCACCCGTTTCGAAACAGACAAGGGTGTTTCGATACACCCTGCCCAGAAACAGCAGAAAATTCTGGTTTTACACATCCAAACACCAACAAACATACTTCAAATCATTCCTCAACATATCATCAACATGCCAAGCATCATAACTACCAAATTGCATTAAATCTAGATACAAAACAAACCTTAGGTGCACCAACTCTTTCAACACATCCAACACTTGATCATGCTTTTAAAACAAGAAGTATAGCATAACAATTTATGAATAAGAAGATTCAAATGTTGCAAAGTGATAAACAACAAGATTCAAACCACAACCAAAAATGGTCAACATACCCAATCTCTTTACACATCAATATAAAAGACTCTCCCCCCATTGGCTTTATTATCTATAGCTATTAACCGAGACATACTTCTCAAGTGGAGCCCTCCTTGAATTCCTTGCTTCTTGCTGCCCCAACTTCAATTATCTGCATTGATGGACACAAAGGAGCGTAAGCACATAATGCTTAGTGAGGAATGCTCAAAACCAAAACACCATCAATGCATCAAATCATAAAACCTCTTCAAAAGTTAGTGCAATTCAATAAACCAAAGCATCGTTTGAAAAACCCCCTTTTGAAACAACATGCTTAAAACCATGCATTGCTCCACATGAAATCCAACCCTTAGCTTAGAAAAACTAATCAACTCACCTCAAAACACATTCTTACAAAACCATCAATTAAAACCTTTTTATACATGAACACCTTACACAAAGTTAAACTCAAATTCCTTGAAAAACATTTCCTCTTCATAACATACTTTTCTCATGCTTAATGATCATTTCAAAGCAAAACCTTTGGAAAACCATTTGCTCCCTCTAACTATCTCGTGCATTCAACAAACGCACAACACATGAATTACCAAAAGCAACATTTACATCACATGCTTTTCTAGACAAGTATTCACAAGACTTCAATGCACTAAAGAGATTCCATGCACATATACACTACTCACAAATTAAGATAAACACTTGTTCAAGCTTAACGAGCAATACATGCACTATTAAACCATTACACACTTCCCATGCATCCTTGTATCATTTCAAGCATCTCTCGCTTCATTACATTCGAGAACATTACATTGGCTTTCAAGTTATAATTCTCAAATCATTTCAACTCAAGACACAATCGGATACGCGGATTACAAGCGTTGTCTCACAAGCTTCATACACACTACCGAACAACACAAGGTGGAGTTTCACGGTACAATCTCAACCCCTCAACACCCGTGATGGAGTTTAACGGTACAATCACAACCCCTCAACATCACTCACCGGAAGTTGTATAACTCACTAGCGAGAGCCGGGACACACCACAAGGCATACACATGGGAGCTACCTCAACCACTGTAATCACCTCAACTAAGCTCACACACGGGAGCAACCCTCCACTGTTATAACGCTTAACAAGGTCCACCCACGAGAGCCATCCTCCATTGCGGTGACACTTAACAAAGTCCACCCACGAGAGCCATCCTCCAACGTGGTGACACTAATTTCCTCAATCGCTAGGGTACTTGGATGGCGTTTACGGTACAATCACAACCCCTCAACATCCAAGGTGACTCAATTCACGGTGCACCCAATCCTATAGCCGGCTAACTATATCCAATTAAAGTAACCAACAACCACACACATCACTTGCCAATATAGCCATTTTACCACATTAATCCATTATTTTTACAAGCATAACCGAAATGCCAATTCCACAAGCATCACATGCTTAAAATCATATGCACTCAACACATGCAAGTCAAGGATAACTTATCTTAAGCATCATTAACATAATGGCGTTAATAAACCAACATTAAACCATGTCCAAACATGCTTAAAAACAGTAATTAAAACACAATCGTCCCAAGTGCATTTAAAACCAAATCATAGCACAAACTAAGAGAGAAATTTCATTTACTTACTCTTGAGCTTAGCTAAGTTGTTTAGACTTAAACTAAGCTCCCAAAACCTTGTCCAAAATGTTTCAAAGCTGGAAAACTCTCTTCCACTCACCGATACACAAAACTATTATAGCCGACAAGCCTTCCAAGCATCTGAAACCACCAACGCCACCTCTATTGCTTCCTGATCATTCTCCCCTGTTTTTCACACATAACAACGGAGGATTAATGCATCATCATGCATTAAAATCACCAGCAACACACCTAAACTCGCTGCTCTACAAAAACCCAACATTTCGGCTACCAAACACAACCGAAATCACCTCCAAACTCTTCCAAAACATAACCCAGCCAAGATCCATCACTTCTAACCATTTCTAAACATCAATTAACATCCAAAAATGACCTAATCACGTCCTTATACCTCCAGCCACAACAGAACACCAAAATCACCCCAAAAACCACCATTTTCACAAGTAAAAACTTAGGAAAATCAACCTATTCGGGATTGCATTGATTAAACCTCCATTTCACATCATTTAAACATCCAAAATACATTAAAAATACATATCAAAATAGAGCCCAAACATCCAATACGAATTTCTTCAAAATTAAATCCAAATCTTGGATTTTAAGCCAAAATCAAGATCACAACATTAAAACCTTTAATAAAACTCAATTTAAGGATTGAGAACTTGGGAATTTCAGTAAAGAACTGAGTATTTAGAGGAGAAGGATGTTCATACCTCTAAATGTGGATTTCTCCTTGTTTAGAGCCAAAATCCTTGAAAATTCAATATGCAAATGAAGAGGATTTGATGTGGAAATGATTAGGAATCATTTGAGGATTGAAATATCATCTTTTAGTGTGGAAATCAAAAGAAATGTTGCCGTGGAAAGGTGTTTGGCTGAGGGAATTTTGAGAGAAAATGAGATGAGAAACTTTTAGCAAAAGTTAGTTATGAAAAGCTAAAATATGATTTCCCTCTTTTCTTTAAATTAATTAAACATTAAATGAGTCATTAAAATTAAGAAAAATCTGGAGAAATCCTTCCTTGGGTAAATTAGCTCCTTAGAGATTCAAAGTTTCAATCCTTACAAAACAGTCACGAACTTTTCAAAAATTACATTTTAGTCACTAATTCGAAATGTCATATTTCCAAGCCATATTTTGTAAAATTGATTTCACCACTCTCTTATATATATTAAAAGAGGATTTGTAGAAATTTTTCCATATTTTTAATGCATCCCGAACTAGGCTTTCCGTAAAACCACCTTTTATATTCGAACCGAAAATCAGACCGGTACGGTTCATACCCTAAACTTCCAAGCCCAAAATTGGGGTGTTACAACTCTCCCCCTCTTAGGAAATTTCGTCCTCGAAATTTCAACCGGCGAAAAGAGCACGATACCAAACTTCACAAGCAACACACAACGAAACACAAGAGACTTATCCACTACTGAAACATCCTCCACTCAGAACACCACAAAAAAACTCCTCCTCAAATCAAACTTACACTATAACCAAACCCAACACCACTACAAACTGTTCAAGACTTCAAGAACACTCAGATCTTAACCACAACTTAACCTTTCACACTTCTGAACTGCGCATAGCCCCAACAACCCGAAGAACCTTCAAATTTTTACAACATACTCCACCTTAACTCATAACTCCCAAAACTCGCTCACACAGTGACACCAACCCATCCAGTTCCAGCCACCATATGACCCACAACCTTTACTGCTTCTAAAACCCCCTTGCAAAACTGCCCAACCTCTTCCAAAGATTACCACAACAAGCAAAAATTTCTTAAGCATCAACTTCTTACTCATACTTCTCAACGTATTGATAACATTCCTTCACATCCGCCACTATCACTACCATAACGACTCACCAAAACTACTCACACAACATTCGAAATCCACGTCACAAAACCCCAACCTTGACCCCGCTAGTCGTTCCACATACTACTAGTTTACTTCAGAAGGGATTTACTTATACACGACTAGCCAACCACTTTTCACAAGAACTCGGCCAACCAACAATGACCCTTGAACTTACATTGCCTTTCCACTTCAAGCTTTGACCATAATACTAACCTTATCTGGATACTTCCCATTCTATACAACCTCTTCTTAACTCCTCGAAGGTTGCCACGAACCACCACCTACATAACCATCCCTCCTACTACAACATCAATGCTGAGACACCTCAGCCCTCTGGAAACACATCCTCTAACCTACAACATCACTTAACGCAAAGAAACTACCACATCTACTAGCTATTCACAACCACTTCGACCGATTCAAACTTCAACCAGTTATCTCTTCACCACTACACCGCTAAACTCTTTAAGCACCAAAACACTTTTCTTCTGCCAACGGGCTAGACCGCACTCTCTATTACTGACAACTCGCTTATTAACCTCCATTACTTCTAACATTCTCCTATCACCAAAACAACTCTTAAAACCCATCATTCAACCTAATCCTATCACAACACTAACGGACCCAACTAGCTATTAGCAAGTGTGAACGTTCGTATGCATGGTCACCAATATGCCCTAGCAATGCCTGTGTACATGTATGTAAAACCTCTAATGTCATGTCACATGTATGCATGTATCAACATATATATAATATAGTATATAACAAATGGTTTTAACTGTGCATGTATGTCGGTTCACACTCACCAATAACATCCTCAGAATCCGCCTAAGAACAACCTCTTACCTCACTTCTAACTTGTCCAGCTCTACCATTCTAACAACCCGCTAATCACAAAATACCCACTAATGCTCTCTGCACACTAAAGTTGTTTCCAAAACAACACCAGCTATTACCCCAAACTTACTAGCTATAAGACCAAACCCACTATGCAAAGGAAACCAAACCGAAACCAAACAAAGATAACTAAGCAAGATTACTTAACAAGGTTACCTGTAATCGTCTCATTGCCCCGGAGCTTCAACAAACAAGCTCTCTTCCTCACAGAACCATCATTCTCTAGCCGCACCGTCGTAGCCTCAACCAACCCTTTAAGGTCATCACCGTCTCCCTGCGGTAAAGAAACCTGACTACCCCGAGCCAACTCCAAACAATTTTGTCTCAAATGTCCATCAGCCCCACAATTCCAACAAGATTCATTCCCCAAGCTCCTTACACCCTTCTGCCTTTCTTGCCACCTCTGAACTCTGTCTCGGTCGCACCCATGACCCTTCTGAGACCCTTTTGCACCCACTGAAGCCGACCTCACCACTTGAGGACAATTTCGCTTCACATGCTCTATATAACCACAGTTCCAACAAGCTCCCGCGCCCCAACAACCTCCAACATGACACCTTCCACAACGGTCCCACTTCGGCAACCGAGCTACCACTCCTTGGTCATACTGCACTTGACCTACGTCTGCACCACCACCCAGACTTTGATTCAAGCAAAACCTTCTATCACGTAGCCTCTTACGCTGACCGCTCCCGAGGTCAGTACCCACAACCCTCTTGCTTAAACTTTTCTCACCTTCACAATCTGAAGCCACACCCCCACGTTGCTTAACCCTTGGTAATTTCTCTCCAAGGTACCTTTCATAAAAGGCGGACACAAAGAAGTCCCAATCTATATCGTGAATATATGTTGCCACCGCCACAG
Source organism: Hibiscus trionum (assembly GCA_030270665.1). Taxonomy (NCBI): domain Eukaryota; kingdom Viridiplantae; phylum Streptophyta; class Magnoliopsida; order Malvales; family Malvaceae; genus Hibiscus; species Hibiscus trionum. The sequence continues at coordinate 22,093,116 of BSYR01000017.1, forward strand.
ATGTCCACCAGACACAAGCGTCCTCCAACATCAATGAGACAACACTTCTCAGCTTACAGGCGTTGTCACACCCTTCCTGATCCAGAATCAGAATTACACTGGCTAACTAGGCCTTGAATGCCTTAGGTGTCGAACCATGATACTCCACAGCTCCCAAATCATATAAACGATGTTTTGACAAACTCGCGCGTCCCACAGTCGACACATCCTTAGGCCTTACTTTCACCACAGCCTGAGATGTTCCCATAACCTCTTGAACCACCGGTGATGAACCCTTCATCACAGAACCAGCTTCTTCCTCCTGCCTTACCTCCTCAACTCCAGGCACTATAGACTGAAACAAAACACCTCTACCAAAAGGTGAATTCCACGCCTTAACAACCTGCACTAAAGCAGCAACCATCTCACCCAACTGCCATTCTCTCATCGATTCCACCATGCTATTAATAAACAAGCAATCATAACAAAACAAACAAAACGATCAGGCCAGCCTCAAGCAAGGATTCAAGACTCCAACTCCAACATAACACAATAGCTATAATAATAAGGCAATGGGTATCCCAAATTCTCCCCTTTTATACGACATCACAATCGATAAAAACATTGATATCACGAACACCGAGCATATCAATCAGCAAACTTCAATCATGCTTTCATCAAACAATATTCACCCTCAACAGCATAGCATCAACATGTCATACCCATCACATTTTCATTACTCAGAAAACCAACTCACAACACCAGCATATCATCAATACAAGTTCACATTATCTCAATGAAGATTCATAACCCAAAATGCATGATAAAACCATTACAATTCGCTCATAGACACACTTTTCAACCAACTTTCAACCACACATCAGAACAAACATCCAACATTTGTTATAACAACTTACCAAAAAACTCATCATCGCCCCAAACATTCGTAACTTAGCTCTGATACCACCAAATGTAACCCCCTTAGCCCGGCCTAGACGGTTGACCCGAACTACGAAGATTACACGGGGAAAACCAAAGTTAACCCGAAGGTCAACCTTGATTAACGACCCTTTTTTTCTTTTTAAACTTGTCTAGATGCACATTAACCCTAGGAATACTCTTGAGATAAGCATACTCAAAAATCACAGCAATCGGAAAGCAGTAAGGGACTCAATTGCACAACATACGAATTTAGGGACCAAATTGTAAATTCTGAAAATTAAGAGGACTTTACTAATTTTAAAGATACCATTATGAAATTAGTCATGTTACATGCTTCTCTGTCAAATTTCACCTCAAACGGACATCCCAAACTCAAGCAATTGCACATAAAAATTCAGGACTAAAACGTAAAGCTTGCAACCTCAAACCCATTCAAATCAGTGCCCAAAGGTCATCTGTTTCGGAACGGGGGTTGGTCGTTCCGAAACGCGGGACCGTTTCGAAACCTGTTCCGAAACAGGGCTTGGCAGTAGCAAAAGTGTTTCGAAACACCTCCAGCCGTTTCGAAACGCCCAGGCCAAAATATGCACCTGTTTCGAAACAGACAAGGGTGTTTCGATACACCCTGCCCAGAAACAGCAGAAAATTCTGGTTTTACACATCCAAAAACCAACAAACATACTTCAAATCATTCCTCAACATATCATCAACATGCCAAGCATCATAACTACCAAATTGCATTAAATCTAGATACAAAGCAAACCTTAGGTGCACCAACTCTTTCAACACATCCAACACTTGATCATGCTTTTAAAACAAGAAGTATAGCATAACAATTTATGAATAAGAAGAATCAAATGTTGCAAAGTGATAAACAACAAGATTCAAACCACAACCAAAAATGGTCAACATACCCAATCTCTTTACACATCAACATAAAAGACTCTCCTCCATTGGCTTTATTATCTATAGCTATTAACCGAGACATACTTCTCAAGTGGAGCCCTCCTTGAATTCCTTGCTTCTTGCTGCCCCAACTTCAATTATCTGCATTGATGGACACAAAGGAGCGTAAGCACATAATGCTTAGTGAGGAATGCTCAAAACCAAAACACCATCAATGCATCAAATCATAAAACCTCTTCAAAAGTAAGTGCAATTCAATAAACCAAAGCATCGTTTGAAAAACCCCCTTTTGAAACAACATGCTTAAAACCATGCATTGCTCCACATGAAATCCAACCCTTAGCTTAGAAAAACTAATCAACTCACCTCAAAACACATTCTTACAAAACCATTAATTAAAACATTTCCATACATGAACACCTTACGCAAAGTTAAACTCAAATTCCTTGAAAAACATTTCCTCTTCATAACATACTTTTCTCAGGCTTAATGATCATTTCAAAGAAAAACCTTTGGAAAACCATTTGCTCCCTCTAACTATCTCATGCATTCAACAAACGCACAAAACATGAATTACCAAAAGCAACATTTACATCACATGCTTTTCTAGACAAGTCTTCACAAGACTTCAATGCACTAAAGAGATTCCATGCACATATACACCACTCACAAATTAAGATAAACACTTGTTCAAGCTTAACGAGTAATACATGCACTCTTAAACCATTACACACTTCCCCTCAACACACGTGATGGAGTTTAACGGTACAATCACAACCCCTCAACATCACTCATCGGAAGTTGTATAACTCACTAGCGAGAGCCGGGACAGACCACAAGGCATACACATGGGAGCTACCTCAACCACTGTAATCACCTCAACTAAGCTCACACACGGGAGCAACCCTCCTCCGTTATGACGCTTAACAAGGTCCACCCACGAGAGCCATCCTCCATCGCGGTGACACTTAAAAAAGTCCACCCACGAGAGCCATCCTCCATCGTGGTGACACTAATTTCCTCAATTGCTAGGGTACTTGGATGAAGTTTACGGTACAATCACAACCCCTCAACATCCAAGGCGACTCAATTCACGGTGCACCCAATCCTATAGCCGGCTAACTATATCCGATTAAAGTAACCAACAACCACTCACATCACTTGCCAATATAACCATTTTACCACATTAATCCATTGTTTTTACAAGCATAACCGAAATGCCAATTCCACAAGCATCACATGCTTAAAATCATATGCACTCAACACATGCAAGTCAAGGATAACTTATCTTGAGCATCATTAACATAATGGCGTTAATAAACCAACATTAAACCATGTCCAAACATGCTTAAAAACAGTAATTAAAAACAATCGTCCCAAGTGCATTTAAAACCAAATCATAGCACAAACTAAGAGAGAAATTTCATTTACTTACTCTTGAGCTTAGCTAAGTTGTTTAGACTTAAACTAAGCTCCCAAAACCTTGTACAAAATGTTTCAAAGCTGGAAAACTCTCTTCCACTCACCGATACACAAAACTATGCTAGCCGACAAGCCTTCCAAGCATCCGAAACCACCAACGCCACCTATATTGCTTCCGGATCATTATCCCCGGTTTTTAACACATAACAACAGAGGATTAATGCTTCATCATGCATTAAAATCACCAGCAACACACCTAAACTCGCTGCTCTACAAAAACCCAACATTTCGGCTACCAAACACAACCGAAATCACCTCCAAACTCTTCCAAAACATAACCCAGCCAAGATCCATCACTTCCAACCATTTCTAAACATCAATTAACATCCAAAAATGACCTAATCATGTCCTTATACCTCCAGCCACAACAGAACACCAAAATCACCCCAAAAACCACCATTTTCACAAGTAAAAACTTAGGAAAATCAACCTACTCGGGATTGCATTGATTAAACCTCCATTTCACATCATTTAAACATCCAAAATACATTAAAAAGACATCTCAAAATAGAGCCCAAACATCCAATACGAATTTCTTCAAAATTAAATCCAAATCTTGGATTTTAAGCCAAAATCAAGATCACAACATTAAAACCTTTAATAAAACTCAATTTAAGGATTGAGAACTTGAGAATTTCAGTAAAGAACTGAGTATTTAGAGGAGAATGACGTTCATACCTCTAAATGTGGATTTCTCCTTGTTTAGAGCCAAAATCCTTGAAAATTCAATATGCAAATGAAGAGGATTTGATGTTGAAATGATTAGGAATCATTTGAGGATTGAAATCTCATCTTTTAGTGTGGAAATCAAAAGAAATGTTGCTGTTGAAAGGTGTTTGGCTGAGGGAATTTTGAGAGAAAATGAGATGAGAAAGTTTTAGCAAAAGTTAGTTATGAAAAGCTAAAATATGATTTCCCTCTTTTCTTTAAATTAATTAAACATTAAATGAGTCATTAAAATTAAGAAAAATCTGGAGAAATCCTTCCTTGGGTAAATTAGCTCCTTAAAGATTCAAAGTTTCAATCCTTACAAAACAGTCACGAACTTTTCAAAAATTACATTTTAGTCACTAATTCGAAATGTCATATTTCCAAGCCTTATTTTGTAAAATTGATTTCACCACTCTCTTATATATATTAAAGGAGGATTTTTAGACATTTTTCCATATTTTTAATGCATCCTGAACTAGGCTTTCCCTAAAACCACCTTTTATATTCGAACTGAAAATCAGACCGGTCCGGTTCAGACCCTAAACTTCCAAGCCCAAAATTGGGGTGTTACATACTATAAATCTCTTGTGCCAATATTTATTCATCCATTTCCCTTCATTCAAATTTTTAATTGCCAGTTCACCCCCTCTTGGCCAATTGCATTGTTTGATCAACTCAACAAATGGTATCAGAGCCACACTCATTGGAAGGATTACAACCCTCTTGAGTCGATTCTAGGAGTGCTTTGATCAACAACAAGTCAAGCAATGACATCCACCTCCATTTCCAACCTCTATAAGTCTCAATCTACCACTAAACCACAATTCTTCAATGGGGATAACTACCCATATTGGAAGAATGGGATGAGACTCTTCATCAAAACCATCGACAATATGGTATGGGATGTAGTTGAATAAGGGCCATACATTCTTATGAAGAGAGACGGTGGAGGAAGACTTGTCCCAAAGGTGAAAGCCGAAATGACCGAAGATGATAAAAGAAGAATGCAAGTCAATGATAAAGCCTTGCATGTCATCTTTTATGCTCTTGGTCCGGATATCTACTCCAAGGTGTCTTCAATCGAGAATGCCAAGGAAGTTTGGGATACCTTCGAGACAACATATGAGGGAACTAGCGATGTCAAAGAAACAAAGATCGGGATACTCAATCTAAGCTATGAAAACTTTAAGATGATCTCGATGAAAGTGTCTCCAAGATGTTTGATCGATTCTTGGTCATCATCAATGGATTAAAGGGTTTCAGTGAAATTATTCCCGAAGACAAGCTAGTGTGGAAGCTATTGTATTCTCTTCCGGAAGCTAGGGATAGCAAGTGAACGACCACTATTGAAGCTAGAGATTTGAAGACTCTCAAGCTTGATGCTCTTGTTTGATCTCTACTTACCCATGAGATCATGAAGAAGGTAAGAGAAGAAGAAAAGAAGATGAAGGAGAAGAAGATTTAGAAGATGCAAGTTGAGAAAAAGAAGATTGGAATCGCACTTAAAGCTTCATACCATGATAGCAATTCTAGTGAGGATGAAGATGAGGAGATGGCCATGTTGGCCAAACGATTCACTCGTTTCATGAAGTCCAACCGAAGAAGATAGTTCAATAGAAAATGCGACTTCAAGAACAAGACTAATGAAGAGGAGAAGGACCAAATCATTTGTTATGAGTGCATGAAATCCGGCCACATCCGATCCGAGTGCCCTCAATTAAAAAGGAAGAGTTTTGGGAAGAAGAACAAGCTTAAAGCTCAAGTGGCAACTTGGAGTGACGAGGAGTCATCCGAGAAGGAGGAGGAAATGGCTAACCTTTGCCTCATGGCCATTGATGATGGTCCAAAGGTAAACCTCAACTCATCTAATTTGGATTTTACCTATGATGAGCTTCATGATGAATAAGATGAGTTGCAAGAGGTCTATGATGAGTTAGTTAAAAAATACAAAGAGTCAATTTTGAGAAATAAGAAAAATATTTCCGATTTGAAAAATCAAAAGGAGTCTCTTTTAAAAATTAACTCCGAATTGGAAAAGAAGGTTTTATATTTGATGAATCTTTCGAATGATCTCAAAAAGAAAATGTTGATTTAGAAAAACTTCTTTTCGATTTTGAAGATTATAACATAAAGGATGTGGATAATCTTAAAACTTTTATTACTATTGGGAGAAATAATTTTGAGAAATGAAATTCTTCTAAAACCCAATATGTAAAAAGAAAACCCTTTTATCCTAAACAAAGAAATTTTTCAAAGCAATCTAAAAATAAAAGAATTAGGAGTGTTTGGGTTCCCAAGGAACTAATTGTTTCTAATAATATGAATGCTATTACTTCTTGGATTCCTAAGGGAACCAAGCTTTTAAGGGCTAACACACATGGACCCAAAATGATTGTGGTACCAAAAACAAAAGCCTAATTTCTTTGTTTGCAGGGGGAGCATTGCTACAAGGCCAGAGCTTCATGTCAAAACTCATGGTACCTTGATAGTGGATGCTCAAGACATATGACCGGTGACGAGAGTAGATTCTTGGAACTAAAGCCAAAGAGTGGTGGAGTAGTGACTTTTAGTGACAACTCCAAAGGCCACATTGAAGGAATTGGCTCCATTGGTAATCACTCTTCTATTTTTATTGAAAATGTTTTATATGTCAACGGTCTTAAACATAATTTGTTGAGCATTAATCAATAATGTTATAAAGGTTTTAATGTTCTATTTGATAAAAATGGTTGAAAAAATAATGAAAATTAAAACAAATCAATTTATGCTCATAGGGCATAGGATAAGAATATGTACATGGTGGATACTACACTCTTCACAAAAAGATATTGTAATGATATCTTAGTAGTACAAATTTATGTTGATGATACTATTTTTGGTTCTACTAATGAGTGTTATTGCAAAGAATTTTCTAAGCTAATGCAAGGTGAGTTCGAAATGAGCATGATGGGAGAGCTCACATTCTTTTTGGGGCTCCAAATCAAGCAAAGGAAGGATGACACCTTCATCAATCAAGCAAAGTACGTGAATGACATGCTCAAGAATTTTGGCTTAGAGAATGTAAAACATCAAGCCACTCCTATGAGTTCTTCTTTAAAGCTTGACAAAGATGAAGGAGGTAAGTGTGTTGATTCTAAGCTTTATAGATCTATGATAGGTTCTTTGCTTTACCTTACCGCAAGTAGACAAGATATTGTTTTTAGTGTTTTCTTGTGTGCTAGGTTCCAAGCTAGTCCTAGAGAATCACACTTAGTAGCCATAAAGAGAATTTTTAGATACCTTAGAGACACACCTAACTTAGGCCTTTGGTATCCTAAGGGTTCTTCCTTTAACCTTCATGCCTTTTCGGATGTGGATTATGGGGGATGCAAAATAGATAGGAAAAGTACCTCCGGAACATGTCAATTTTTAGTTAGTATGCACGTATCTTGGTTCTCTAAGAAACAAAATAGTGTAGCCTTATCTACCACCAAATCGGATTATATATCCTTAGTGAGTTGTTGTGCTCAAGTCCTTTGGATGAAAACACAACTCTTAGATTATGGTATCCAAGTGGACATCATACCCCTTAAGTGTGACAACACTAGTACCATTTGTCTCACTAAGAATCCCATCCAACACTCTAGAACTAAACACATAGAAATTAGACATCATTTTATTAGAGATCATGTAAATGTTTTTGCCTATAGTCTTTGCTCATTCATCTTAATCATGCATTTTGAATCGATTAAAAATCGATTTTTCTACAACTTTGTGCCCAAACTGCACATTCAGACATATTTTTATTGAAACGGGTACTCATGTTTTGATATGGGCTACCTCAAAGGAAATCATTGAACGAAAATGTATCGAAATGGACACACTCGTTTCAAAACGTTTTGGTTCTGGAACAATCTGTATCGAAACACCCTGTATATGTTTCGATACGGGCATCTTTGTGAGAATCGATACAGTCAAACATGTATCGAAACGGTCATAGGGTTTCGGAACGGTCGATTTTGTTTCGATACACCTGTTTCGATACGACTCTACCTGTATCGAAACGTTTATCCGGAAAAGCCTCTATTTAAAGGGTTTCCATCTTTAAAACAACTTTTCATTAAACCCAAACCTCTCAAAACCCTAACCCTAATTTTTTCTCTAACTATTCATCAATCCTAAATGTTTTTCACTCAAATCTTGAAGGTCTTTAGTCTTCAACTCCAATCTAAGCAAGATTCATCAAGCTTGTGCATCTACATTCACACATTCATCTAAAATCCCAAATTAAGGTATTTTTTTTTTATTTTTTTCTCTTTTCAATTTTCGTTTGAATTATCTAGTTTAAAATTATTTCTTTTGTATATATTACATATTTATACTATGGGTTTCAAAGTTTTTGCAAAAATTTCTTCAAAACTCAAAATTTTTTATTTGAATATAAAATTTTTAAACCGTATATTTTTTTCAGTTTTCAAATCATCTTCTTGTTTTTTTATTAGTGTATTTATTTAAATCTTGATTATAGGATATCCATTGGATTGAATGTGAATTTTAATGCATACATATTTTTGCTTGCTTAAAACGTTTTTAGGCTTTTTTCAATGGCTCACAAGAAGCGAAAAACTGAAGAGATGGGTGAAGGATCTAAAGCTGCTATTGATGATTCCTCTCGTCCTAACCTTGCTCTTCTCTTCACTAAGAGTCTTAGAAACAACGAAGCTCGCACAAACTTCAAGCTCTATCAACACACCATCATTCGTCGTGAGCGTATGGTTGATATGACCTTTTTTGACTCTGAACGCTTTTACTTCAAATAACTACCTCTTTTACAGTGTTGAGGATTCTTATTTTTCATGACTATACCTGGAATTCTTTACCGTAACCTTGTTTTGCTATTTTATGCTGATGCTCGGTTAGCTACATACATTAAATAATAAATCCCTCTTCCCTCTTCTGTCTTCCATCTTCCTTACAAAAAAATCACGTTCCCTGTTCATAGCAACACTCTCCCATATTCATAGCCATTTTTGTATATATTTTTGTCGGCATTGGAAGAGACGATGGTGGCGCAAGAGAAAAGAGACGGCGGAGGGAGGGGTTCCAAGGGACGGGTCTGGACCCTCTTTGTCTACAACCTGCCGGAGCAATTACATTGGAAGGGGGCTTGGCAGGTATTCGATCGTCATGGAGTGGTGGTGGATGTTTTCATCCCCATGAAACGATCCAAAGACGGCGTGAGGTTTGGGTTTATTCGGATGGAGTCGAAGCAGGATGCGGAGAGGGTTATTGAGAGATTTGATGGCTTTCGCCTTTATGGATCACGAATCCGGGTGTCAATGGCGAGGGAGAGTGGAAACGAACAGTGGAAAAAGAAGGGGATGAAGGGCAATTCGTATAATTCAATTCACGACGAGAAGGGTGTAAGACCTAAGGAGGCAACGCGATCAACCCAGAATGTGGGGAGGACGGACAGAGTAGGGCAATCAGCAACATCGAAAAATCATGGCACATATAAACAAGCATTGGGAATTGTTGACATTGAAAAGAGGCAAATTTTGGAATCATGTCCATTAGGTTTTTGTCGAAAACCTTACTCAATTGAGGAATTGGCTCGAGAATTTCACAGTGAAAATATTAAGGGATTATCCGTGATGCGAATCGCAGGATCCACGGTATTATTGATGTTTGATAATTGTGCGATACGCGAGTCGACGCTGAAATCAGGAAGACTACAGCCATGGTTAGAAAACGTGGTGGAATAGACGTCGTCAATGGCAATCCCAAATCGTCGAGCATGGATTTCCTTGTGCGGAATGCCAATCCATCTATGGTCGGACGCTACATTTCGGAATGTAGCGAACTTGTGGGGTGAGCTTGTGCGGGTGGATGCGGATACGATAGCACCATCGTCTTTTGAGAGAGCGAGGATGCTTATAGAGACGGACTGGTTGTACACAATTAACGAAGTAGTAGAAATAAAGGAGGGAGATTCAACTTTCTTGGTCCGTATCACTGAAATTGAAGAGGGATTTCGGAGGAAATGTGGGTGTAATTGTGACCCGGGTTCATCCTCCGATTATGGAGGTTCGTCTAAGGAGGGGGATGTTGAGTGGAAGTCGAATTCCATGTTTGAACAAGACTCCGATTCGGATGCAACCATAGTTCCGAATTCAATTGAGAAAGGACAAGTTGTGGCAGACTCATTTGATGCGCGTCGCGACAAAAATTTCATTGACCATTTGTGGGAGGATAATATTAGGAAGGATGATAGGGTGAGATCATTGGATAATGTGAATGAATAGGATCAATTAGTCATGGTGAATAGAGATCTAGAGATGTCGGTGCCGTGCGAGGCTAGCTTGAGAATGGATGAGCTAGAGAATGAGCCAACAGTGGGGAGAGCAGTGTCATCACAATGTTTGCGACACGAGAAGGGTGGTGAGGAGGAGTCTTTGGGCATGCTTAATCATGAGGGAGGAGATTTATCGATAGGGGAGGAACGACTTATGATTGACGAGACTGCAATTGAGGGAGGGAAAGGTGGTATGCTGACAGCAATGGGTGATAATTTGGATCGAAGGCAAGAGAGGACACAGGGTGGGGACAGCAGGGTAACTAAAGCCAGCCTTGTGGAGGTGAATGGGGAATTAAGAAGAGTTCGACTCCTATCGGAACTCATCCCAGCCCCTACAGTAGTGGAGTCACCGTCAAAGTCTAAAGCCATGAAGAGAGGACGCGGCCGTCCAAAGAAAATTAGAGAGGAGGAAAAACTACAGCCAACTGTGATAGCAAACGGATCCTTGTCGGATTCCGACTTCATTTATCGAAAGCAAGCGATTGCTCGCGAAGCCGAAGAAACAGCAAAGGTGGGAAATCTGATTGGGGCAGTGACGGTGGGTAGGGAGGATGAAGTGATCCAAGATATCGCGCGATTATTGGAAGCGCGAGAGGCATCGAAATAGCGGAGTATGCGGTTGTTGTCGTGGAATGTTCGGGGTCTTGGGGCAGCGGCGAAGCGACGTTCTATTGGACGTATTCTCCGACAACAACAATGTGGTATGGCTCTCTTGCAAGAAACAAAAATGGAGAGCATTACCGAGAGGTTAGTTCGCCAATTGTGGTATTCCGACTCATTTTCTTTTTTAATTGCTCCGTCGGAGGGAAGATCGGGTGGGGTTCTTTTGATATGGGATCCGATTAATTTCAATGTTTCTTTCTTGGAAGTGCGAGGGAATATGATTGTAGTCGTGGGTTCTTGGGTAAGAGAGGAATGTAATTGTGGCATAATAGGAGTATACGCGCCGTGTGGAGTTTCGGATCAGGCGAGTTTTTGGGATAGCATTCGAGAGGTGGTAAATTCTAGACACGTTGAGTGGTGTGTGGGGGGTGATTTTAATGTAGTGAGGTGTATGGAGGAGAGACGGGGTAGCGGAACTGGTTATCCGGGTATGAATTTATTTTGTGAGACTATAGAACAACTCGCGTTGATCGATGTTCCAATCGAAGGAACCTTATTCACATGGTTTGGTCCAGGGGCCGATATAGTCGATTGGACAGGTTTTTGGTTTCGGATGGTTGGATTCAGCGTTTTAATTCGTTAGTAATTTTGCACCTCTCGAAGGAGCTATCGGATCACTCGCCGATTGTTTTGGTGAGCGAATTGGAGGATAGTGGACCTAAGCCGTTCCGGTTTGTGAATGCATGGTTATCTAATTTGCCTCTTATAGAGAAGGAATGGCAGCAGCTTTCTTTGGGGAGGGAGGGTCAAACAATTAGCGCGAAATTGAAGGGGCTGAAGCAAATTTTAAAGGGCTGGAACCGATCAGACTTTGGGGATTTGGACAAGGAGTATGGATGTTTAACAAAACAGATTGATGATTGGGATGCTAGGATAGGGGACAAGGAACGGACACCGATCGAGGAAGAGATTTACAGGAAATTTGATTCTAAGCTGTGGAAAGTCGCCAGCATGCGTGAGTCGTTTTGGCGTCAGAAGTCTCGAGCTTTATGGTTAGCGGAAGGTGACCGAAACACATCGTTTTTCCACAAAGCAGCGAAAATTAGACAAGCCCAGAATTCGATTAGAGGTATGCAGTTTGGGGACGAATGGGTCTCGGAACCAAGGTGTTTAAAAATTAAAGTGAAAGCAGCCTTTACTCGTCATTTTGGGAAGCAACCGGGTGGGGGTGTATTGGTGCCGGATGTCGCATTTGAACGTATTTCGAATCAGCAAAGTGCTGAGTTGGAACGACCGTTTTCGGTGGAGGAAGTGAAGATGGTGCTGTGGACTAGTGAAGGTGCGAAAGCACCGGGCCCGGACGGTTTTCCCTTGGAGTTCTTTCGAAAAGGATGGGAATTTGTGCGGAATGACTTGATGGCATTCACGGGGGAATTTCATTCTACGGGATGGTTGCCGAGGGGATACAACTCGACCTTCGTTGTGCTCATTGCAAAGAAAGATCATCCACGTGAGTTGGGGGATTATAGACCAATCTGTTTACTCAATTCGGTATATAAAATTTTGGCCAAATGTTTGGTGCGTCGGCTCCAAGTAGTACTACCACAGATTGTTAGCGATGTGCAATCAGCCTTTATATCCGGGAGGCAAATTCTAGATGGAATATTACTTGCCAATGAAGTGATTCATTCGATGAAGTCTTCGAGGGAGGTGCTTAGCAGCTATGTGCTAAAGCTTGATTTTGCTAAGGCGTACAATTGCATTGATTGGGGTTGCTTGAAGTTAATCCTTGTGCGCATGGGCTTTGGGGAAGTATGGTGTCGGTGGATGACTGAGTGTGTGGAGACGGCGAGGTTGTCAATTCTGATTAATGGTAGTCCTACGGAGGAGTTCCCAATGAGGAGGGGGCTGCGACAAGGCGATCCACTTTCGCCCCTCCTCTTTGTGATTGTGGCCGAAACTCTCCATCTTTATTTGGTAAATGCGGAACGTAGGGGTTTGATTGCTGGAATTCGTATGGTAGGGGATGTATCGATCTTGCATTTACAATTTGCGGACGATACGGTCTTATTCATTCGGGAGGAGGTAGAGATGGCGCGCAACTTGAAGCGAGTCCTTACTTGTTTCGAACTCACAACTGGGCTGAAAATTAACTATGACAAATCTTGCTTGATTGGCATTGGATTGGATGAGGTGATTATTGAGGATGTGGGACGGGTGCTAGGCTGTCCGAGGGGGACCTTACCGATGAAGTATTTAGGGATCCCAATTGGCTTGAGTCCGCGTGGTACAGAAGTTTGGAATCCGTTGATTCAGAGATTTCGACAACGGTTAGCGGGGTGGAAACGAGACTCGCTTTCCTTTGCGGGACGTCTTGTGTTGGTTAACTCGGTGCTTTCGGCACTTCCGGTGTATTATATGGGAGTTTTCATGATCCCGAAGAGGATTGTGCTGAAACTTGATCGTATTCGGCGGAATTTCTTATGGGGTGGAAAGGAGGAGAGAGCGAAATTGAGTAGAGTAGGATGGGAAACGGCTTGTAAACCGAGACGGCTGGGTGGTTTGGGTGTCATAAATCTGCATACAAGGAATTTAGCCTTGTTGGCTAAGTGGGCATGGCGATATGCTGAATCGAAAGGCTCTTTATGGAGGAGGATTATTGATGCGAAATACGGAACCGAGGTGCTGAATTGGCGTGTGCAGCAAGGTAAGCGATCGATGTCAGCTATGTGGAAGCATATCGTTGATGTTCAGCAATTGGAGGTCGTGGCACGCTTCATGAATACATCGCAATTCTGTTGGATTATAGGAAATGGCGAGAGTGTGCTGTATTGGCACGATTGCTGGTGCTTACCCGAACCCCTGAAATTAGCCTTTCCGCGACTATATGGGTTAGCAAGGGACAAATTGGTGCGTGTCGGTGAGGTGCTGGGGCTGTCACTGGATGCATGGGGCTGCTGTTTTCGACGGGAGCTGAGGGGATTCGAGGGGGATATGCTTCGCGAGATGGTGGGATGTTTGCAGGGGTACGAGTTGTACCATGGAGTGCTTGACCGTTTCGTTTGGATTCATGCGCCGTCGGGTGAGTTTTCGGTAAGAGCTTTACATAAACTGATGCTTTCGTTTGGGATGGCGGATATGTCGGATGTCTCTTGGCCGTGGCGGCTCCCTATTCTACCTAAATTGCAATGCTTTCTTTGGTTCATCGCAATGGATAGGCTGCCAACTTTATCTATGCTGCTTGCTCGTGGTGTAGCATTGGGGGACACGTCGTTGCGTTGCCGGTTTTGTGGGGCTGGAGAGGATGAAGTGAACCATATCCTATGGCAATGCTCATGGGCGTGGGAGATTTGGGGGTGTTTCTTCGCGTGGTGGGGAGTAAGTGTGACGCGTCCGCATCAAGTGCGCGACCTCCTTTTAGCTAGTTTCCACAGCTTTTTTGAAGGAGATATGCGTGTATGGTGGCTTATAGGCTGCACTAGTGTGTTATGGTTGTTATGGTTAGCGCGGAATAATTTAATGTTTCAGAACAAGAGCTCGTCGGTTGTGGGTATTTTGTTCTTAATTAAATTGAGATCCTTTCAATGGACGAGGGTGAGCTTCGATACGGTGGATATTCGGGAAGCAGCTTGGTGGGATTGTCCTCTTATTTGCGTTAATGATGTATGGGTAAACCAGCCGGTTAGGGACGTAGTGGAGTGGTCCCCGCCTTGGAAGGGTGTGTGGAAATTTAATGTCGATGGTGCAGCTCGAGGGAAGCCGGGCTTGGCAGGGTGTGGGGGAGTCCTTCGAGACTGGGAGAGTCGAATTCGAGGACTGTTCTCCGGGCCAATTGGTGTGGCGGACTCGAATGAAGTCGAGGTTCAGGCGATAGCTTATGCTCTGAAGATGTTGAGGGAGCTGTCTTGGGCGGGGGTGGAGTCGGTCGTCATTGAATCCGATTCGAAGGTGGCCCTTGCTTGGATCCAAGGAGGAGAGAGCCGACCTTGGCGATTATGGTGATGGTTCTTTCAGATTGATGATGCTTGTGCGGATTTGCCGGATGTATGCTTCTCGCATGTCTTGAGAGAGGGAAATAAAGTGGCGGACTCCCTTGCGAAAGGAGGTGTTGATAGGGTGTCTTGGTTATGGGTTCGGCCTTGATCGGAGTCGTGTAGGTCCTTGTAGCACACAACTAATGGTACTCTTTTCCCCCACTTAGGCTTAAGGGGGTTTTTAATGAGGCTATTAGTTGTGCTTGTATGATTTTTTCTATTCAATAAAATCATATTGCTGTTCAAAAAAAAACCAAGACCATTCCAAAGTCATAGCCATAGAGTCCTATCTTATGGGGGAAAAGGTCTGAACTGATCCATCAACCTTGGTCAATTTCCTAGGCCTTGTCGATGAAGGCATTAAAGACGGGACCTCTTTGGGCTCTAGGACCGGCTCGGTTCTCTCCTTAGATGTTCATGATCGGTTCTTGCATCCCATAATATCTTGGTGGTTCTGCCCCTCCGAAGGCAAGTTTGCTCACATCTGCCAAGTTGACAACTTTTGGCTTGAGTGCTTCCGTCAAGAAAAGTGACTAAACATCGTGAAGACCATGTTTGCCGAGACGATGCATTTGGTTAGGCATCATGGTTCCGACTCCAACCAATCCTTAACCTATGGTACTGCATTGAGCTACATTTTCTTCAAGTTCGGGATTGATTACTCTTGTGACTATCCGAAATCTCTCAAGCAAAATCTTGATGAAAGTACCCTCCTTAGGTTCGGGTTTCGCTAAGTTCTTGGTGAATTGGTTCATGTGGATAGAGGGGCAAGAGATCCTCTGGTTCATCCTCCACCTCAATCTCTTCAAGCTTCCACAGCTCCACAAAACAAGGAAGCGCTTATAGCTTATCTGAACACGCAATTCACTGGCTTGCGAACCGACATCTCTTCCGGATTTGCTGTCATCGATACACGTTTCACCGCTTTGGAGGAACGTGTTCTTAATGTGAAAAACCGTTTCACTTCTCTTGAGAATCAACATGCCTCGATAGATCTCTCCTTCCACAGCCTTATCCCATTTCGAAACGGACTCTTTCAGTTTCGAAACGACCACGATCGTTTCGATGCGGTCTCTTAAATGCTCCCAATGGCTCTTTCGATTTTTGCTCCGTTTCGATATAGGTGATGCCGTTATGGTACGGCTAGTTGCATAACAGCATTAATGGTGGGAAGATGAAGTACCAACGGTTATATTTATGATGTCAACCACCCAAACGGCTAGAAATCAATGAGAAGGGACAAAAGCAAGCATTTTGAGCACCGTCAACAACTATTGAACCTACAAGAATCATCCAAGCATCAAATCCAAAACCTTGTGCCTTTTATTGTCAAATTCTTATACCCAACTCAATTGAGTATTTGGGGGGTGAAAATTTGAAACTGAGTAAACAAATCATCATTTGAGAGGAATATGTAAGGTTTACCACTTTCTCTATTGTAAATAGTGTTTCAAATTAAGCTTTGGGTAAAAAGCTTAATTTCTTTGTAAGGTTTCCTCGTCATCCAAGAAAAGGGGAAGAATCAATAGTGGATTGGTTGAAAATCCTTAGTGGGAGCTAGGGTAGTGGATGCAGAGTTCATTGGAGATCTTGTGTAACCCCCTTAACCCGACCTAGACGGTTGACCCGAATTAAGAAGTTTACACAGGGAAAACCAAAGTCAACCCGAAAGTCAACCTTGATTAACGACCTTTTTTTTCTTTTTAATCTTATCAAAATGCACATTAACCCTAGGTGAACACTTGAGACAATCATATTCAAAAACCACAACAATCGGATAACGATTAGGGACTCAATTGCACAACATACAAATTTAGGAACCAAATTGTAAATTCTGAAAATTATAAGGACTTTACTAAATCCCAAGTTACCAATATGAGATTAATCATATTTCATGCTCCTCTGCCAAATTTCAGCTCAAACGGCCATCACAAACACATTCAATTGCATAGACAAAGTTCGGGACCAAAACGCAAGGTTTTCAAAACATATAACCATCAATTTCAGTGCCCAACGGTCGGGTGTTCCGGAACAGGAGTGATCCGTTCCGAAACGCGGGACCGTTCCGAAACCCGTTGCGGAACATGGCTTGGCAGTGGCAAAACTGTTCCGGAACGGCTCTGCCCGTTTCGAAACGCCAAGGCCATTTCAGGCCCTCTGTTCCGAAACGGTAGCACCTGTTCCGAAACATGCTGCCCAGATTGCAGATTTTTATCTGGTTTAATTCACTTTTAACCAATCAAATCAATTCCAATGCCCCTCAAACCATACCAGCAAGTCACTAAATACATAAGGAACATAAAAGCATCCCTCAAACTCAATCATAGCATCAAATAAGGAAATACACAATTCTATAGGCATGCATCCTATAATGAGAATCATGCAACCATCAATTCTTCAAAAAGAACACACAACAAAAGGCCAATACAAGTCTCAACATCACCAAAAGCATAAAACCAACTTAGGGAGTCCAAAACATCTCCCAAAAACACAATTAGGGTTTCCATTGCCAAATGCCAAAAGTTAATGGTGTTAGAAAAACCTTCACCATACAAGAGCTTAGTCTTCACTTGGATCCTTGACCTCCTTGCTGAACTTTAGCACTTCAATGCTCTGCATTATAGGTTTAAGAAAGAGAGAGCGTAAGCACATAGCTTAGTGAGGAAATGCTCAATTAAAACATCACAACAATGCACTTGCAAAAACACCTTTTAAAGGCCTTTAGTTTAAAACAACATTTACCATGCAAATATGCATACAAAACCAAGCATCTCATGCTTCAATCCATCATCATGTCATATTGGCTTACAAGTGATAATCCATAACATTTTGCAACTCAAAACACAATCGGATACGCGGATTACAAGCGTTGTCCCATACGCTTCATACAAACTACCAATATCAAGGTGGAGCATGGTACAATCACAACCCCTCAACACCCGTGATGGAGACTATGGTACAATCACAACCCTTCCACATCACTCATTGGTAGTTGTATAACATCACTAACGAGAACACGAGACACACAACACAAGATCCACACATGGACTCTTAACCACCATTGTGATCATAACACAAGATCCACTCATGGACTTTTAACCACCATGATGATCCTAACCATCTCGTTAGTGGACTTGGATGGAGTTTACGGAACAATCACAACCCGTCAACATCCAAGGCGACTTTATTCACGGTGCACCCAATCCTATAGCCGGCTAACTATATCCGATCCAAGAACTCTAGAACCAATATATCACTTGCCAATATACATCATTTACCATCATTAATCCACTGTTTCAAAGCATTTAACAAAGCCATAAAATCATCATGCATTCCAATGCATCAAATCACATTTATCAATGTTCAAAACAAGGATCTCTTACCTTGAGTATCCTTCAACACATGGCTTATAAAACCAGCATCATACATGCTAAAATATGCTTTCAAAACAGAATTTAAACATGCAAACAAAATACATTGCATACAACCTTCTCATGGTACTTCAAAAAGAGAGTTTTTCCGAAAACTTACACTTGAGCTTAGCTAAGTTGTCTAGACTTAAACTAAGCTCCCATAACCTTCAAACATTGGTTTCAAAGCTGAAAACCAAACTTCACTCACCGATTCCGTTTCGCCACTTGCCGAAACACCAATCAAGCTTCCAAATCAACACCACAAGGATCCGTTGATGACTCCCCTGTTTTAAACACATCAAAACAGTAGATTAATGCACCATCATGCATTAATACCCTCAACCAAAACACCTAAACTCGCTGCTCTCATCAACACTCACATTTCGGCCACCAAACACAACCGAAATCACATCCAAACACCTCTACAACATTACCCAGCCAAGATCCATCAATTCCAAACATACTTATGCATCAATTAACATCCAAAAAGGATCTAATCACGTCCTTATACCTCCAGCTATAGCAGAACATCAAAATCAACCCAAAAACCATCATTAACTCAAGCTAAACTTAGGAAAATCTACCTATTCAGGATTGCATTGATTAAACCTCCATTTCACACAAATTATACATCCAATTTACATCAAAAAGACATCTCAAAACAGTACCCAATCAATCCATACGAATTTCATCAAAATTAAACCAAATCTTGCATTTTAAAGCCAAGATCAAGAACACAACCATTAAACCTTTAATAAAACTTAAATCAAGGATTAAGAACTTGGGAATTTCAGTAAAGAACTGAGTATTTAGAGGAGAAGGACGTTCATACCTCTAAATGTGAGTTTCTCCTTGTTTGGAATCAAGATTCTTGAAAATTCAATAAGCAAATGCTAAGGTTTTGACGTAGAAATGATTAGAGATCAATTGAAGATTGAAATCTCATCTTTAGATGTTGAAATCAGAGGAAAATTGGCTGGAGAAAAGTGTTTGGGCTGAGAGAAAAGAAATGGAAAATTTTTGAGAAAAGTTAGTTATGACAACAAAATATCTTTTTCCCTCCTTTTTCCTTTAATTAAAAACCATTAATTAAATCCTTAAGATTAAGAAAAAATTTGGAGAAAACTCTTCTTGGGTAAATTAGCTCCTTAAAGATTCAAAGTTTCAATCCTTTTAAAACAGTCACCAACTTTTCAAAAATTACATTTTAGTCACTAACATGAAATGTCACATTTCGAAACCTCATTTTGTAAAATTGATTTCACCACTCTCTTATATATAATAAAAGAGAATTTTAAGATATTTTTCCATATTTTTAATGCATCCCGAACTAGGCTTTCCTAAAATCACCCTTTTATATTCGAACCGCTACCCGACCGATCCGGTCCAAACCCAAAACTTCTAAGCCCAAAATTGGGGTGTTACAACTCTTTCCCCCTTAAGAAATTTCGTCCTCGAAATTTACCTGAAGGAAAGAGGTACGAAAACTGCTTCAACATGTCATCCTTCCGCTCCCAAGTGGTTTCTTCAACACCATGATGTTTCCACAACACCTTTACCAACTCAATGGTCTTGCCTCGAAGAACCTTATTATCCGAATCCAGAATCTTCACCGGTTCCTCATTATAGGTCAAATCCGGATTCAACTCCACTTCCTCCACAGGCATCACATGTGAAGGATCCGATCTATACCTCCGCAGCATAGAAACATGAAACACATCATGAATCTTTTCCAACTCTTGCGGTAACCTCAACTTGTACGCAACAGGACCCACACGCTCAATCACCTCGTATGGTCCAATGAACCTAGGGCTCAACTTACCCTTTCGGCCAAACCTCATCACCTTTTTCCAAGGCGAAACTTTAAAAAACACACGGTCACCCACCGCATACTCAATCTCCTTACGCTTCAAATCCGCGTAAGACTTTTGTCGATCAGAAGCTGCCTTCAAACGCTCACAAATGAGCTTCACCTTCTCGGTAGTTCCCTTCAACAAAGCTGGCATCGAAACCAACTTCTGACCCGTTTCAGCCCAACACAAAGAAGTCCTACACTTCCTCCCATACAAGGCTTCATAAGGTGCCATTTGAATACTTGCTTGATAACTATTATTATAGGCAAACTCCACCAAAGGCAAATGTTTCTCCCAAGAGCCCTGGAACTCAATCACACAGCACCTCAACATATCCTCCAAAACCTGGATAACACGCTCGGACTGTCCATCCGACTGCGGATGATAAGACGTACTGAAATTCAACCGTGTACCCAAAGCCTGATGCAAACACTGCCAGAAACGCGATGTAAACCTCAGATCCCTATCCGACACAATCGACTTTGGCACCCCATGCAGCCGCACAATCTCAGTAATGTACAGCTCCGCAAGCTTATCCAAAGTATACGTAGTATGCACAGGCAAGAAATGCGCACACTTCGTCAGGCGATCCACAATGACCCACACCGAATTCTTCTTCGACGGCGACAAAGGCAAACCAGATACAAAGTCCATGGTAATTCTTTCCCACTTCCACTCAGGAATTCTCAACGGTTGCAAAAACCCTGATGGAAACTAATGCTCAGCCTTAACTCGCTGACACACCATGCATTTGCTCACAAACTCAGCAACATCTTTCTTTAAACCCACCCAATAGTACTCATCACGGAGATCACGATACATCTTAGTACTACCAGGGTGCATAGCGAAAGGACTACTATGACCCTCAGTCAGAATAGCACGCCTCAACTCAGCATCATTGGGCACTACTATCCGACTTCCAAAACATAACACTCCATCATCATTAAAACAGAAATCCGAAGGCCTATCCTCCACAATATCCTGAACATGAGGCACCAAAGAATCATCCAACAACTGCTTTTCCTTAATCAACTGAACCAAAGATGGTTTCACTTGCAACTCAGCCACAAGACCACCATCACGCGAAATACTCAAACTAGCAAACATAGCCCTCAACTCAACAGCTACCTTCCTACTCAAAGCATCCGCTACAACATTAGCTTTACCCGGATGATACTCGATCGTCAAATCATAATCCTTGAGCAACTCCACCCAACGCCGCTGCCTAAGATTCAACTCTTTCTGGGACATCAGATACTTCAAACTTTTGTGGTCCGTGTACACAGTACACTTCTCACCATACATGTAATGTCTCCAGATTTTCAAAGCAAAAACCACCGCAGCCAACTCAATATCATGCGTTCGATAATTGCGCTCATGCACCTTCAACTGCCGTGATGCATAAGCCACCACCTTACCCTCCTGCATCAACACACATCCCAAACCAACGTAGGACGCATCACTATACACCACAAACTCTTTCTCGGATTCAGGTTGAACCAAGATAGGAGCTTGCGTTAAAGCTGCCTTAAGCTTCTCAAAAGCCTGCTGCCTCGCTTCCGTCCACTCATACTTAACATCCTTCTGCAACAACTTCGTCAAAGGTGCAACAATTTTTGAAAACCCATCCACGAACCTCCGATAATATCCTGCCAAACCCAGGAAACTACGGACTTCATGAACAGACTTAGGAGGTTTCCAATTCATCACCGCCTCAATCTTCTGAGGATCAACACGTATCCCCTCAGTAGAAACCACATGACCAAGAAACACCACTTCTCTAAGCCAGAACTCACACTTACTCAGCTTGGCATAAAGCTGATTCTCCAACAAAGCTTGTAATACAATTCTCAAATGCTCCTCATGTTCCTCCTTCGTACGCGAGTACACAAGGATATCATCAATGAACACCACAACAAATTTGTCCAAGTATTCATGAAATACTAGATTCATCATGTCCATGAAAGCTGCAGGAGCATTCGTCAAACCAAACGGCATCACAAGGAACTCATAATGCCCATACCTCGTCCTGAAAGCTGTCTTTGGCACATCTACATCCTTCACCTTCAGCTGATAATACCCTGACCTTAAGTCAATCTTAGAGAACACAGACGCTCCCCGAAATTGATCAAAAAGATCATCAATTCTCGGCAATGGATACCGATTCTTGATAGTCAACTTGTTAAGCTGACGGTAATCAATGCACATTCTCATAATGCCATCTTTCTTCTTCACAAACAAGACCGGCGCATCCCAAGGTGACACACTCGGCCGAATGAAACCACGATCAAGCAACTCCTGCAATTGCGTCTTCAGCTCTTTCAACTCCTTAGGTGCCATTCGATAAGGAGTAATGGACACTGGAGTTGTGTTTTCATACAACTCAATCCCAAACTCCACTTCGCGATTAGGAGGCAATCCCGGCAACTCATCCGGAAACACACCAGGAAACTCTCGCACAGTCCTGATATTTTGCACACGCAACTCCTTATAGCTAGGATTCATCACAAAAGCAAGATAAGCTTCACAACCTTGCCTCAGCATCCGGCTTGCCTCCAACGTAGACACCACATTAGCAAGAAACTTCACATTCTCACCAACCACCACTACCTCATAGTCATCCGCGAGCTTCAACGAAACTCGCTTATTCTCACAATCTACTACAGCTCGATGCTCAACAAGCCAATCCATACCAAGGACTACATCAAAACCATAGAAAGGCAATTC
The DNA here is from genome assembly GCA_030270665.1 of Hibiscus trionum. NCBI lineage: Eukaryota > Viridiplantae > Streptophyta > Magnoliopsida > Malvales > Malvaceae > Hibiscus > Hibiscus trionum. The sequence goes on from BSYR01000017.1 coordinate 22,116,103, forward strand.
CATAAGACCAACATGAAAAACATGATCTTGCACAACCAAAGGACATCTCCTATAAAGCTTTCGAGTCACAACAGTCTCACCAAAAGAACTAGTGACACGCATTCCAACATCCAAAGACTCAACATGCAATCCAAGCAATTCAGCATGCTCACGCAATATGTATGAGTGTGTAGATCCAGAATCAATCAAGGAAAGTAATGACAAGGATTGCAAAGTGAAAGTACCTGCGATCACGTCCGTGTCATTTCTCCCCTCCCTCTGAGCATACACTCTGGCCTGACCACCACCCTCAGGCTGAACAGCTACAAACATGAGCCACATTCCTTCCACCATCCTCCCTACGCTGGAAGTTGCCACGGCCGCGCCCACGACCTCTCTATGGTGCAACAACTCCAGGAGCACGTCCTTGGCCACCACCGGCCAACAGAGGACACTCCCTCCTCATGTGATCCGCTGATCCACAGTTCCAGCATGAGTTACCAGTCACCACAACAGGAGCCTGAACCTCCCTCGCTGCTCGGGGACAATCACGCCACAGGTGTCCACGCGACCCACATGTCCAGCATGTGTTCGGATCAGCTCTTGCCCTGTCTCCCTAAACAGGCGCACCTTGCCCTCCACCACCTCGCCTAGCCGAAGACTGATACTTCCGGTCACGTCCTCTCTTGTTCCGTCCGCCTCCGGAACTATACTCAGCCGCTCGCTTGCCCACACTAGGACCAGCACCTCTAGCAGATAAACTCAAATTCGACTCAATGTCCTTTGCTCTACCAACCAGCACATCAAAGTCAGTGTACTCAGCAGCCAGCATATATGTCTTTACATCCGTCGCCAAACCATAACGGAAATGTTCACACCTCTCCCGCTCATCAGGAATAAGCTCAGGTGCATACTGACTGAGTCGGACAAACTGAACCTCGTACTCAGCCACTGACATGCTCCCTTGGGTAAGAGACATGAATTCCCTTTTCTTCTCGTCCAGGTATCGCACACCCAGATACCTCCTCTTGAACGCGTTCAGAAAGAACGTCCAAGTTACATCAGCTTCCGCCATTCCAGTGATAGAGGTTGTCCACCAAGTATATGCATCATCATGCAACAATGATACCACGCAGCCCAGCTTCTGCACATCATTACAATTCATTTTTCCCAAGATTCTCTTGGTACTTTCCAACCACGACTCGGAACCTTCAGCAGACAAATCCCTAAACTCAGTCCCTCCCAGACTGCGTAAACGCTCCAAAGGTAGTCTAGCATTAGCATCTCCCTAATGCCCAGCTCCTTGAGCTACAGCTACCGCTGCTCGAAAAGCTCCAGCAATAGCTTGTATCAGCATTGTCATATCAGGAACAGCTTGCCCCTGACCAGCTTCAGGTCCAGCGACCCCAGCACCAGCAGCAACACCAGCTCCCTCACCCCCAACACCACCACCACCAGGTGGAGGAGGTAAATCCACCACATTCTCAGCGTTCTCATCATTCTCATTTTGAACCATAGCTCGCGTATCAGTCCTCGTCTCTCTACGAGGTCTCATTCACTAGACAATGCAATCACAATGCAATAAACAAAGTCAGGTTCAGCAAGGTAAGTAATCCAAGTACTCAAGCTCATTTCCAATTAAAAGCAAATCATTTCATTAGCTTTGATTTGGCAATGGGTCCCTCTAACATGCTTCACCACAACATACATCATGATTGTATCATACTTACGATTCACACAACATACTTCACTCAACAAGCACACAAAGAAATCATACACTTTTCACCCGCACAACCACTCCCAATTACTCGAGAACTCAGCTCTGATACCAACAAATGTAACCCCCTTAACCCGGCCTAGACAGTTGACCCGAATTAAGAAGTTTACATGGGGAAAACCAAAGTCAACCCGAAAGTCAACCTTGATTAACGACCCTTTTTTTCTTTTTAATCTTATCTAAATGCACATTAACCCTAGGTGAACACTTGAGACAATCATATTCAAAAACCACAACAATCGGATAACGATTAGGGACTCAATTGCACAACATACAAATTTAGGGACCAAATTGTAAATTCTGAAAATTATAAGGACTTTACTAAATCCCAAGTTACCAATATGAGATTAATCATGTTTCATGCTCTTCTGCCAAATTTCAGCTCAAACGGCCATCACAAACACATTCAATTGCATAGACAAAGTTCGGGACCAAAACGCAAGGTTTTCAAAACATATAACCATCAATTTCAGTGCCCAACGGTCGGGTGTTCCGGAACAGGAGTGATCCGTTCCGAAACGCGGGACCGTTCCGAAACCCGTTGCGGAACATGGCTTGGCAGTGGCAAAACCGTTCCGGAACGGCTCTGCCCGTTTCGAAACGCCAAGGCCATTTCAGGCCCTCTGTTCTGAAACGGTAGCACCTGTTCCGAAACGTGCTGCCCAGATTGCATATTTTTATCTGGTTTAATTCACTTTTAACCAATCAAATCAATTCCAATGCCCCTCAAACCATACCAGCAAGTCACTAAATACATAAGGAACATAAAAGCATCCCTCAAACTCAATCATAGCATCAAATAAGGAAATACACAATTCTATAGGCATGCATCCTATAATGAGAATCATGCAACCATCAATTCTTCAAAAAGAACACACAACAAAAGGCCAATACAAGTCTCAACATCACCAAAAGCATAAAACCAACTTAGGGAGTCCAAAACATCTCCCAAAAACACAATTAGGGTTTCCATTGCCAAATGCCAAAAGCTAATGGTGTTAGAAAAACCTTCACCATACAAGAGCTTAGTCTTCACTTGGATCCTTGACCTCCTTGCTGAACTTTAGCACTTCAATGCTCTGCATTATAGGTTTAAGAAAGAGAGAGCGTAAGCACATAGCTTAGTGAGGAAATGCTCAATTAAAACATCACAACAATGCACTTGCAAAAACACCTTTTAAAGGCCTTTAGTTTAAAACAACATTTACCATGCAAATATGCATACAAAACCAAGCATCTCATGCTTCAATCCATCATCATGTCATATTGGCTTACAAGTGATAATCCATAACATTTTTCAACTCAAAACACAATCGGATACGCGGATTACAAGCGTTGTCCCATACGCTTCATACACACTACCAATATAAAGGTGGAGCATGGTACAATCACAACCCCTTAACACCCGTGATGGAGACTATGGTACAATCACAACCCCTCCACATCACTCATTGGTAGTTGTATAACATCACTAACGAGAACACGGGACACACAAACCAAGATCCACACATGGACTCTTAACCACCATTGTGATCTTAACACAAGATCCACTCATGGACTTTTAACCACCATGATGATCCTAACCATCTCGTTAGTGGACTTGGATGGAGTTTACGGTACAATCACAACCCCTCAACATCCAAGGCGACTATATTCACGGTGCACCCAATCCTATAGCCGGCTAACTATATCCGATCCAAGAACTCTAGAACCAATACATCACTTGATAATATACATCATTTACCATCATTAATCCATTGTTTCAAAGCATTTAACAAAGCCATTAAATCATCATGCATTACAATGCATCAAATCACATTTATCAATGTTCAAAACAAGGATCTCTTACCTTGAGTATCCTTCAACACATGGCTTATAAAACCAGCATCATACATGCTAAAATATGCTTTCAAAACAGAATTTAAACATGCAAACAAAATACATTGCATACAACCTTCTCATGGTACTTCAAAAAGAGAGTTTTTCTGAAAACTTACACTTGAGCTTAGCTAAGTTGTCTAGACTTAAACTAAGCTCCCATAACCTTCAAACATTGGTTTCAAAGCTGAAAACCAAACTTCACTCACCGATTCCGTTTCGCCACTTGCCGAAACACCAATCAAGCTTCCAAATCAACACCACAAGGATCCGTTGATGACTCCCTTGTTTTAAACACATCAAAACAGTAGATTAATGCACCATCATGCATTAATACCCTCAACCAAAACACCTAAACTCGCTGCTCTCATCAACACTCACATTTCGGCCACCAAACACAACCGAAATCACATCCAAACACCTCTACAACATTACCCAGCCAAGATCCATCAATTCCAAACATACTTATGCATCAATTAACATCCAAAAAGGATCTAATCACGTCCTTATACCTCCAGCTATAGCAGAACATCAAAATCACCCCAAAAACCATCATTAACTCAAGCTAAACTTAGGAAAATCTACCTATTCAGGATTGCATTGATTAAACCTCCATTTCACACCAATTATACATCCAATTTACATCAAAAAGACATCTCAAAACAGTACCCAATCAATCCATACGAATTTCATCAAAATTAAACCAAATCTTGCATTTTAAAGCCAAGATCAAGAACACAACCATTAAACCTTTAATAAAACTTAAATCAAGGATTAAGAACTTGGGAATTTTAGTAAAGAACTGAGTATTTAGAGGAGAAGGACGTTCATACCTCTAAATGTGAGTTTCTCCTTGTTTCGAATCAAGATTCTTGAAAATTCAATAAGCAAATGCTAAGGTTTTGATGTAGAAATGATTAGAGATCAATTGAAGATTGAAATCTCATCTTTAGATGTTGAAATCAAAGGAAAATAGGCTGGAGAAAAGTGTTTGGGCTGAGAGAAAAGTTGAGAGAAAAGAAATGGAAAATTTTTGAGAAGAGTTAGTTATGACAACAAAATATCTTTTTCCCTCCTTTTTCCTTTAATTAAAAACCATTAATTAAATCCTTAATATTAAGAAAAAATCTGGAGAAAACTCTTCTTGGGTAAATTAGCTCCTTAAAGATTCAAAGTTTCAATCCTTTTAAAACAGTCACCAACTTTTCAAAAATTACATTTTAGTCACTAACATGAAATGTCACATTTCGAAACCTCATTTTGTAAAATTGATTTCACCACTCTCTTATATATAATAAAAGAGAATTTTAAGATATTTTTCCATATTTTTAATGCATCCCGAACTAGGCTTTCCTAAAATCACCCCTTTTATATTCGAACCGCTACCCGATCGATCCGGTCCAAACCCAAAACTTCTAAGCCCAAAATTGGGGTGTTACATCTTGAACCACTATAAATCTCTTGTGCCAATTTTTATTTATCCATTTCCCTTCATTCAAATTTGTAATTGCCAATTCACCCCCTCTTGGCCAATTGCATTGTTTGATCAACTCAACAGGTTCTCCTCTCTCCTCATTTATTTTTTTATTACTTTTGTTAGTTTAATAATAGGCTATTAATTAGATCTGACATTTCTCTCTCATATTTATAGCATAGTCGAGAATGATGCTATGGTGATGTCATAGGTGATGTGGAGGAAGACCATGATCCATGTCAAATTACTTTGGACCGACTAGGAGTCACCACCTGGCGGTATTTAGGCAAAAAAATTGGATTTTTAGATATTTTGGGTTTCTTAGGCTGGCATCTATAGGAAATGGGCGGGAAATTAGCTGGATCCAATTGTAAAGACTTGGGATTTGTAAAAACAGGCTTTATTGTAAAAAATGGATATTATGTAATTAACTTTGGACTATTAATATGGACATTATTTATTTGTATCTATTTAGTTTTTTTTATCGAATTACTAATATATATAGGTACCTTGATAAAATACGGGTATTACAATAAATTTCTAAGCTATTTAATTTTTTCTCCACCCATAAACCAAGAGATATTGTGCATTTAAGTGTACTTGAACATGGGTTTTTGCAACAAAAGAGACGCTAATCAAAATTGATATCCAGTAAGCATTTCCACGCAGTTATAACATGGGATGGATCGAAGAGGGCTAAAGGGGGAGGTCTCCTCCCTAAAATTTTATAAGCTCGCCACCTAAAATTTTATAAATTCGTCCCCTTACCATAATGTCATGCATCCGTCTCTGGTTATAACAAGGGAGAAAGGCTTGATTTGTACCCAATTTAATAAAGGGGACAAGCATCAGATAAGGAATGAGGTAGGGCAATTGGGGAACAAGGACAAGAATGTTTGTTACTGGGTTTGGTTTAATCTTGGTGTAACCCCTTTAGCCCGGCAAAGACGGTTGACCCGAAGTACGAAGATTACACGGGGAAAACCAAAGTCAACTCGAAAGTCAACCTTGATTAACGACCCTTTTTTTCTTTTTAATCATGTCTAGATGCACGTTAACCCTAAGCGAACACTTGAGAAACTTATACGTGAAAAGCACAGCGATCGGATTTCAAAATGGAACTCAATTGCACAATATACAAATATTAGGGACCAAAATGTAAATTCTGGAAATTAGAAGGTCTTAACTGATTTTTAAGTTACCAATATTAAATTAGTCACATTACATGCATCTCTGTCAAAATTCATCTTAAACGGACATCTCAAACTCATATAATTGCAAATACAACATTCAGGACTAAAACGTAAAGCTTGCAAACCTTTACATCATTCAAATCAGTGCCAAACGGTCACCCGTTTCGAAACAGTGTTGACCGTTCCGAAACACGGGTTCGTTTCGAGACTTGTTTTGAAAGAGGGCTTGACAGTAGACAAAACGTTTCGGAACAGCCTCCAGCCGTTTCGAAACACGAAGGCCATTACAAGCCCCCGTTTCGAAACGCTAGTGCCCGTTCCGATACGGTTTGCCCAGAAGCTGCAGATTTTGCTGGTTTATCATACACAAATCCATTCAATCACATCCTATTGACTTCCTAATCATGCCAACAAGTCATCATACATATAAGGTACATGTTTGCAACTTCAAAACACATTCATGGCATCAAACATTAAACATCACATGTCTATAGGCATGCATCCTAATAACCAAAACCAAACAACCATCCAAACTCGAAATCAACATCAAAAGGCCAATTACAAATCCAAAACATCAAAGGCATCATGCCACAAACTAGGGAGTCCAAAACATCTCCCAAAAACACAACCTTAGGTTCCCATTGCCAAATTTCCAAAACTAATAGTGTATGAAAACATCACCATACATGAGCTTAGTTTCCCTTGGACTCTTAGCTTCCTTGCAGCCCTCAAACACTTCAATTGTCTGCATTATTGGTACAAAAGAGAGAGCATAAGCACAATAGCTTAGTGAGGCATGCTCTAAAGAAAACAACACAATAATGCCTTTTTAGAAAACACTTTCAACAAGCTTAAAAACACAAGCTTAACTCTTTTCATGCAACCTTGCATACTTTACAAGCATCTCATGCTTCATTACATCAATTCAACATATTGGCTTTCAAGTGATAATTCATAAACTTTTACAACACAAAACACAATCGGATACGCGGATTACAAGCGTTGTCCCACACGCTTCATACACACTACCGAACAACATAAGGTGGAGTTTACGGTACAATTACAACCCCTCAACACTCGTGATGGAGTTTACGGTACAATCTCAACCCCTCACCATCACTCATCGGTAGTTGTATAACTTCCTAACGAGAGTACGGGACACATAACACAAGGCCCACACACGAACTTTTAACCACCGTTGTGACCTTAACAAGATCCACACACGGACTTTTAACCACCGTTGTGATCTTGCCTCTCTCGTTAGGATACTTGGATGGAGTTTTCGGTACAATCACAACCCCTCAACATCCAAGGTGACTTTATTCACGGTGCACCCAATCCTATAGCCGGCTAACTATATCCGATTCAAGTACTTTAAAACCAATTCATCACTTGCCAATATACAACATTTATCATCAACAATTCACAGTTTTAAAGCATTAATCAAAGCCATTTAACATCATGCATCACTATGCATCAAAACCTCATTAACAACATGCCAAAACAAGGATCTCTTACCTTGAGCATCCTTCAACACATGGTTTTCAAAACCAGTATTAACAATGCTAAAACATGCTTTCAAAACAGAATTTAAACATGCAATTAATAACAAATGCATCGAACCACTTCATGGCTCATCCAAGAGAGTTTTTCCGAAAACTTACTCTTGAGCTTAGTTAAGTTGTTTAGACTTAAACTAAGCTCCCAAAAAACCTTCAAATAATGGTTTCAAAGCTGGAAACCCAACTCCACTCACCAATTCCATTTCGCAAGCTTGCCGAAATGCCGATTGTTGCGTGTAAAATAGTCTATCGCAATGGTAGTGCAAGTATACATGACGCAAGTAGTAAAGTGATATGAAGTATCAGATATCGTCTCCACAGGGATTGGGCTAATAGCTTCACCTTAATTCACTGCACGAAAGTAAAGGAAATATTTGAGAGTTGTCACGAAAATAATAAAGAAAACGTAAATAAAAGAGTAAAGATATCAAGATAGAGAGAATGGGCTGGTATTGAATTGCTCAGTAGTGCAGGTATTGTAGAGTTTAGGAAATCCAGTTCTGTCGTCGCGCTCGTCGCGGCAGCAGTCCGTTGATTGTCGCGGCAGCAAACACTCAACTCAATACTTTCATGTTTGGCAAGAATCCCAGATCTGCCTTGGCCTATCCCTAGGTCCAAGTCTGTCGATGATCACGTCTTGATGATACCTCCCGGCGTGAATCGAAGGATGAACACCGATGTGTATGAATTCTTCTTTAGCCACTTAACCTCGCCCTATCCCTAGGTACGAGATAGTTCAACTATAAACTAGAGAACTTGCTCTTATTTCTTTCGTATACTTAACTCTCCCGATGCTAAGTAAATAGATAACCTCACAATGCTCTCCCGATGCTCTTGCAAGATATTAATAACCAAAATGAGAGAACTTGAAGTTTATTTTATTGAACTGAAAATTTCTAAAACAAAACAACCCTTGCAACTACTTTACAAATCAACCCGTGGCCCTAGGGGGAATTTAGAACATGTCGGCGGCGGGTAAACGGCTAGGGGTTTTTGGTTGTCGGTTATGGGGTATTCGATCTGCCCTAGGTTAAAATACATGCCCTTATATAAGCCTTGGGCTCAAGTTATCTAATTTAACAAGGATTACAACTTTAATTAAAAGTATGATTCTAATAAAGACTAAATCTTCAAGGAATCTACTTTCCAGCCGTCCTCCTTGTTTCTTGGGATTTTCTCTCCTTGAACTTTGGGCTTGGGATATCTTCTGATCTGGGGCTTGGAAAAATATACGGTTTTCACACGACAGAGGGGCTGACTTTTCTCTATCTGTCGAGGTCCACTTTGCTTTTTTCTCCACAAAACTGATGTCGTCATCTGCTGTCACGGCAGCACCATGGCAGCATTGTCCTTTTTGTCTGCTTGTCCAGTTCAGCTCTTCTGCTTCTCCGCCCAGCACCTGCCCTCAACGTCTTCTACGGCAGCAACCTGCAAAAATAGCCATTTTTAGTAGAATATGTGCCTTTGAATATATTTGTGATGTTTTGCTGTAAACTAACCTAAATGCAATGAATAATGCTTGAATGCAGCAGAAATATGGGTTAAAAAGGGTGTAAATAATAGAACTTTTACACACTCAACACACCCCCAAACTCAAGTTTTTGCTTGCCCTCAAGCAACTAAGACCTAAAAATGAAATACTTTTGTTTTGGCTTTCAAACAGTGAACTTTCCTTTACCCGTCGTTCGTTCCCTGTGATGGCAACAACCTGTCGGACAATTTAGGGTCTGTCCGGAATCTCACTATAGTCCTCGTGTAGTGTGTGCATGCTTGTGAACAGTTATATGCTAAGACTCTCTTAGTTTCACTAGAATATTCAACTCTTAACTCGAATTTTTATGCCAAAGTTTATCTTTCTGAAGGCACATTTTCATGCTTCTTTGATTTTTTTTTATGTTTTGACTCGATTTCTCTATTTTTCAAGCTAAAGTTTTACTAGAGCCAGTTTTAGGCACCTCTAGTTAACTTCCTAGAGCCAGTTTCAGGCACCTCTAGGGCTGTTGAGTCTCTTTCGCTAAAATTCTTTCCTAGAGCCAGTGTTAGGCACCTCTAAGGGCTATTCAAGTGCTAAGCTTCCTATTCTAGTTTGGCTAAAAGAAGTCTAAGCAGTATAACAGTCACAATGGTGTTTAAATTTTTAGAACTATAGAAAGGCTCTAAACTTCTCCTTAAACTATCCTAAAGATGCTGCCACAACAGAGCTGTCACGACAGGTAAGTTCAATTCACAGTTTTAAGCCAAAATTTTCAAAAAAGAAATTTAAGAGAAAAATAACTAAGTAAAAGACACAACAATTAACTAAGATGTACTTGGACTCCATTAATATGGAGGGTTGCCACCCCCAAACTCAAGGGTTGCATTGCCCTCAATGCAAATGTCAAAATAAAAAGCAAAATAAATGAAGGCAGTACATCACAAAATATATATTAATAGCAGGCAGCAATAAGAAAATAAGAAACTTAAATTTTTAAACACTGTCTTCACTGCTGCTGTTGAGGCAGATTTGGCGGCGGATTCTGGTTCTTGGTTGCTGTACAACCTGGATGTCCGAGCTGCTGCCGCTGCTGTCACTGCTACTACTGCTGTCGCTGGCTGTTGGCAGAGTTTTCTTGACTGCCATTCTTTTCTGCCTCTTTGCCGGTGTAATTTCCTTCGATAGATTCCTCTGAATAGAGGGTTCAGCGTCGCTGTCTGCCCAGACGGAGGAGGAAGAGAACCCAGCAACAAAGGCAGCAAGGTCATCCGAGGGCACCAGTCGCTTTGTTCCTCGAGCGGATGTGTCGACATGAGGGCTGTCGGCTGCCGTCGGGGCAGGGGATAGAATGGAGGTAACAGATGGAGTATGTGGTGTGGCAGCAGGTGTAGGTGTGTGGGCAGGGGTGGGGACAGTGAAGTAATGGGCAGGGAAGGTGGGGAAGACAACATCAGGGAAATTTAAAGTATTGTGAATAAAATTTACCGTGGATGCAGCAAAGTCCTTGATGAATGTCATGAGGCCCAGCTGTCTATCCTCCATCCTTTGAATAGCAGCTAAGATTTGATCGGAGGGGTCTGTCGGAGCAGCTGCTGCGGCGGCAGGCTCAGGGTTTGGCTGCTCTGACGATTCAGCTGGGGCGGCAGTAGGGTTGAAAGAGGAAAGGGGGGTTGCTACTGTCAGCTCCATGAGGCTGATGATATTTTTGTCTGTCCAGCCCCAGCCTTTCACTATTCGATCGGTGTCTGGTTCCGGCACGTCACAACAGCGGCAGAGGGATGTGATGAGGTAGGAAAGGCATAGGAGGGCCGTCAGTCTATGGGCGCTTTCCAAAATACTCTCCCGCATATAACTCCCCACATTAATGGGTCGTTTATTGAGAATGAAGTGTATTAGGGCTAACCTCTGCTGGTCAACGGTGGTGTGATGTGATGACGACAGGATCCTCTTCTTGATGAAGGCATTCCACAGTTTGGCCTCCGGCAGCAGCTGCCCCCTCTTCACTGTGTGGGGATTTTTGCGGCTTGTGTTCCATTCGGTACCTTCTTTCGTTACTTCTGCCATGACAGCGTCATAGGCAGCTTCATCTAGAGTGTCAAGGAACTGCTGGTGAGCATCATCGTTGGGGCCGAAATAGAGGCCATAGAAAGAGTTAATGCGCTCGGCTGTGAATTGCACTTCTGTCCCTCGAACAGTCACTGTTGTTGCCGTCCTGCTGCCGATGGCAGCATAAAAGTCCCTCACCAGCGTTTCATTCATTTCTGCTGGTTGCTCTACGAATTGTTCCCACATGAGGGCTTTAATCGTCCTTGCGATGAAAGGCTTGAGGCCCATATTGACTGCTCTTGGAGTGTAAATAAAGCCTCTTTCTTCCCATAAATCTCTAGTAGCAAAAGATTGTGGGGTAGGTGCTGCTGGTGAAGAAGGTGAAACAGCACTGCGGCGGGTTCTTCTAGAAGACATGTTAGTGCAAGGGTTGTTGAAAGTAAAATAAAGAAAATGAAAACCGGATGGGGAGAGCAAGTAAGAAAAGCAGAAGTGAATGAAATGAAAATGAAACGGGGTTTTATAGAAGAGGAGTTGCTACCCGTTGAAGCTGTAACGGCAGACGTGAATAACGGGGCGACTGTTGAGCTTTAGCGTGTCTGACGCGTCTGACACGCGTGTCTGTGTCTGTTACGCGTCTGTCACACGTTTCCGCGTCTGTCGTGACAGTCTGATGACAGCCTGTCTTTTCCGTGTCTGCCGCAGCAGCTGGAACGACGGGCTTCAATATTGGGCTTTGTTGGGCTGATGGCTGGGCGGTGGGCTGAGTTCACTTTTCTTGTTCTTCTTGACTCATTTATTTCCTAAAAACAATAAATATAAAAACATTATTCGAATAAAATAAACCTTATTTCCTAATAATAAATAATAATAATAAAACAAATAAAAATAAAATTTAGGTTAAGTTAGGGATGCCAGGTGGGGCATCTCCTAAGGTAACCACTTCCTGCATTCCTGGGGCTTCAGTCCCCTGATAATGCTTGAGGCGCTGTCCGTTGACTTTGAATTGGTGCCCGTCTTTTAATGATCGGATTGTGATGGCACCATGGGGAAAAACTTGTACGACTTGGAAGGGGCCAGACCATCTAGATTTCAGTTTCCCTGGAAAAAGTTTCAGTCTAGAATTGAATAACAATACAAGCTGCCCTGGGCAGAACTTTCGTGGCAGCAACTTCCTGTCATGCCACTTCTTAGTTTTCTCCTTGTAGATTCTTGCATTGTCGTAGGCCATTGTCCGTATTTCTTCAATCTCGTTCAAATCTAACAGCCTTTTCTGGCCTGCCTTATCGAAGTCCATATTAACTGCCTTGATTGCCCAGTATGCTCTGTGCTCTATCTCGACAGGCAGATGACAGGTTTTTCCATAAATCAATCGGTATGGAGACATGCCTAATGGAGTCTTAAAAGCTGTCCTATATGCCCATAACGCATCATTGAGGAGTAAAGACCAATCTTTCCTAGTTGGCTTAACCATCTTCTCAAGAATGTTCTTAACTTCCCTATTGGATATCTCAGCTTGTCCATTGGTCTGTGGGTGATATGCTGTCGCAATCCGATGCTTGACACCATATTTCTTCAAGGCAGCAGCAATCACCTTATTGTCGAAATGTCTCCCCTCATCACTGATAATCGCCTTAGGGATGCCAAACCTAGAAAAGATGTTCTTGTGTAAAATCCTTTGGACTGTTTTGGTATCATTCTTTTGAGTGGCGATAGCTTCAACCCACTTAGAGACATAATCTACTGCCAGGAGGATGTATAAATTTCCACATGAGAACGGAAAAGATCCCATAAAATCAATCCCCCAAACGTCAAAGATTTCGACCTCTAGAATGTTCTGCAGCGGCATCTCGTTTCTCCTTGAGATGTTTCCTGTCCTTTGGCACCTTGGCAGCAGTTTTGTTACCTCCTAAGTGACATCTATACTGTGAAGCATGGTAGTGATGAAGAATGTCTTCTTGCTCTTCTTGTGGTACGCACCTCCTTATAACTTGATCTGCACAAATTTTGAAAAGAAGAGGTTCGTCCCAATAATAATGTTTAACATCATTTTGGAACCTCTTCCTGGCTTGATAATTAAGATCAGAAGGAATTATTCCCCTAACTATAAAATTAACGAAATCAGCATACCAGGGAAGTTCAGAAGACTTACCTGCCGCCATGGCTGTCGCGGCAGTGATTGCGGCAGCAAAGAGCTGCTCATCTGGGAAGCTCTCCAGTATGTTTGTCTCATCTGTTGGTAGACTCTGTCCCTTCTCCAACCTTGACAAGTGATCTGCCACCTGATTTTCTGTCCCTTCTCTGTCATTGATTTCAAAGTTGAACTCTTGCAATAACAGGATCCACCGTATCAATCGAGGCTTTACATCCTTTTTTGCATACAGATATTTCAGGGCATAATGGTCTGTGTGCACTATTACCTTCGTCCCGAGTATGTAAGAACGAAACTTGTCAATGGAGAATACCACAGCTAATAACTCTTTTTCTGTGGTGGTGTAGTTCACTTGGGCGTCATTTAATGTCTTGCTGGCATAATATATGACATGAAATATCCTGTCTCTCCGATGCCCAAGTGCTGCCCCGACAGCATAGTCACTAGCATCACACATGATCTCAAATGGCTGTGTCCAGTCTGGTGGATGTACTATTGGGGCTGTTACCAGTTTTTCCTTCAGAACCTTGAATGCTTCAGTACATTCATCATTAAAGTCAAAGGGTCGGTTCTGCTCCAAAAGATGGCATAGGGGCTTGGTGATTTTTGAGAAATTTGCAATGAATCTCCGATAAAAACCAGCATGTCCCAAGAAACTTCTAATACCCTTGACTGTGGTCGGCGGCGGCAGCTTCTCGATCACTTCTATTTTGGCTCTGTCGACTTCTATCCCACGGCAGCTAATCTTATGGCCAAGGACTATCCCTTCATCCACCATAAAGTGGCATTTTTCCCAATTTAAGACCAGGTTTGCTTTTTCACATCTTTCAAGTACCTTTTGTAGATTGCCTAGGCAGCTCTCAAAATCGTCCCTAAAGACTGAAAAATCATCCATAAAAATTTCGAGGAAGTCCTCCACCATATCGGAGAATATGGCCATCATGCACCTTTGGAAGGTGGCAGGTGCATTGCATAATCCAAACGGCATTCTCCTAAAAGCATACGTTCCGTAGGGGCATGTGAAAGTCGTCTTTTCTTGGTCTTCCGGTGCGATAGCTATTTGATTATAACCTGAATAACCATTAAGAAAACAATAGTAAGGTTTACTCGCTAATCTATCAAGCATTTGATCAATAAAGGGTAAAGGAAAGTGGTCCTTTCGGGTAGCTTTGTTAAGCTTTCGATAGTCCATACAAACCCTCCAACCGGTCACAGTCCTGGTTGGGATTAACTCATTGTTTTCATTAGTCACCACGGTCATTCTTCCTTTTTTTGGATCGCATTGCACCGGGCTTACCCATTTGCTGTCGGAGATGGCGTAAATAATGCCAGCATCTAACCATTTGATTATCTCTTTACGAACCACCTCTTTCATCGCATGGTTTAGCCGCCTTTGGGCATCTATAGTCGGCTTATGATCTTCTTCTAATAGGATTTTGTGTATGCATAATGCCGGACTAATGCCTTGAATATCAGCGATCGTCCATCCAATTGCCTTTTTGTGCTGCCGCAGCATCCCTATTAGCTGTCGTTCCTTTTCCTGTGGCAGCTTAGAAGAGATGATTACGGGCAACGTATCATTTGAACCGAGAAAAGCATATTTTAGCTGCCCTGGCAGGGGCTTCAGTTCTAAGGCAGGTGGCTCAACAGTAGATGGCTTGTGGATTAAATGGTTATCCGAAGTATAATTCAAAGGTTAAAATAACTTACCTGGACGATCGCCTATCCAGTTTACCTCCTCCTGATCTTCAGTATCAGATGTATCAGATTCAGAGGAGTTCCTGTCGTCTGTGCTATCGTTAGTGCTGTCGTGACAGGCCTGTAAGTGGCTGCCGCGGCAGTGACCAATTCTGATGTCGTGACAGCCCGACCTGATGCAGGGTTGATCGAGGGTAACTTCAGTGATAACCTTACATTCCTCGTCTGCATCAGCATGCTTCATAGCTTGGAGAACATTCAACTTAATCTCTTCATCGTTCACTCTCATGGTAAGTTCTCCTTTCTCCACATCAATCAGTGATCTTCCCGTGGCTAAGAAGGGTCGCCCAAGGATGATTGGTGCGTTTTCATCTGCTTCACAATCTAAAACAAGAAAGTCAGCAGGAAAAATAAATTTATCCACTCTTACCAGAATATCTTCAATTTTTCCTTCTGGATGAACATAAGAGTGGTCTGCCAGCTGCAGAATTACTGTCGTGGGCCGCGCCTTTCCAATACCTAATTTCTGGAAAACAGATTTTGGCATTAAATTAATACTAGCACCAAGATCACAAAGTGCCTTACCCACATATTTATCTCCGATTACACAAGGTATGATGAAGCTCCCCGGATCCTTCTTTTTCTGGGGTGGCTGCTGATGAAGAATACTCATGCAACCTTCTGTCATCTTTACCGTTTCAAATTCCCCAAGTTTAGATTTCTTTGACATGACATCCTTGAGAAATTTAGCATAACCGGGCATCTCCCTAACGGCATCTAACAGCGGAATATTAATATGAACTTACTTAAAAATATCATAAATCTTTTTAAGCTGAGATTCTTGCTTAGTTTGCTGTATCCGTTGAGGAAAAGGTGGCGGGGGACGATAATCATCAATACGCCCTTCCCACTGCATACGAATCTGAGGAGGTTTAGGTTCATCAATTTTCTCCTCTGTCGCTTCTGCTGTCGTGACAGGCTCATCGGCAGCAGTCTGTTTGTTACCTGTCGGGGCAGCTTCCTCGGTAGGTTTGTCCAAGGCTGGTTTTCGTACTGTTTCAGCTTCCTTTTCCAGCCCTGGTAGTTTCTTCCCACTCCTGGTAGTAATAGCTTTACACTGCTCATGTGTGGGCTGCCTAGCATTTTCAGTATTACTAGGGAATCCTCCAGTCTGCCTTGGCTTAATATGTTGGGAAACCTGACCCATTTGTGTCTCCAAAGATTTCAGAGTAGCTTCATGATTCGTCATCCGCATCTCTGTTTTATCCATGAAATTTTCTGTCTTCTTGACAAACTGATTCATATTCTCAATATAAGTACCTGTCTGAGACATAAAAGTGGCCAGAGTCTGTTCCAGTATACTGCTCGTGGCAGCTGGTGGCTGCTGTTGCTGCTGCGGCAGTTGCTGCGGCAGTAGCTGTCGCGTCAGCAATCTTGGTCCTCCCTGATTCTGATTGTGTGCTTGAGGATTCAGGGTATTATTAGGATTGCTCCAAGAAAACTTGGGATCCTTCCTCCAGTTCGGATTATAATTGTTGGGATTGTAATTTGGCTTGTAGTTTCCAACATATTTTCCTTCTTCTAACTGTATCGGGCATTCATCCGAACTATGATTTCCCTCACAGATTTCACATACCTCCTCAACAGCAAATCCATGTTGTGCATCATCATTCAATAGCTTTTTCATTGCCTTAGTAAGGAATGCTACCTGTGATTTCATCGTGCTGTCGGCCTCATAATCCTTGACAGCTAGTACCCGTTTACCCCCTCTTCTTGCTGTCGGAAACTGCTCCTCATTCTTAGCCAGATTTTTCAATACTTGCATTGCCTCGTCCGGATCTTTATCCAATAATAGTCTGTTTGCTGCTGAATCAATTCGAATACGAGTTTGTAAGTTGGCAGCATTATAAAACTTTGTTACCTGATTCCAGACGGGGAATCCATGCATTGGGAAGTTCCGTAGAAGAGTAGTAAATCTGTCCCAGGCCTCGTGCATCGGCTCGTCATCTTCCTGTTGAAAAGTAGCAATTTCATTACGTAATCGCTCAGATAAATGCGAAGGATTAAAACGAGATAAAAATTCACGAGATAAATCTACCCAAGTTCTAATTGAACCCGTCGTCAGTTTATTCCACCAAGTTTTTGCTCTGTCCCTCAATGAATGAGGAAATAACCGAAGCCTCAGTGTCTCCGGATTAACTCCTGGCAGTCTAAACGAACCACAGATCTCCTGAAACGTTTTTAGATGCTCCCTAGCATCCTCTGTAACAGCACCACTAAACTGCCCGGCATTGTTGATCATGCTGAACATGACAGGTTTCAGCTCAAAGTTGTCAACTTCAATATCCGGCAGCGTGGTTTCCAGCTCTACATGATCGTTCAACATGTAGTCACGACAGGACCGTCGTCCGGCAGCCAAGGGCGGGTCGCCGACAGGTGGTATAACAGCTCCAACAGGTGGGTTGTTTCCATTGTGGGCCATCTTCTCTAGCTGTTCCTCAAGGTATCCGTTCCGGGCTAGTAAGTGACGAAGTTGTTTCTTGAGATTGAATGAACGTTCGAGTTCCGGATCTAATGGATACTCAGGATCTTTACCTCGATTCGATCTACGCATAAAAAAGAAACCTTGTGAAAAGCAAGAGTTGAATGCACCAAAGAAAAACAGAAAAATAAAAATAAAAACAAAAAGTGCAATAAAAGAAAAGGTAGAGTTATGTTGCCAATCCCCGGCAACGGCGCCAAAAACTTGTTGCGTGTAAAATAGTCTATCGCAATGGTAGTGCAAGTATACACGACGCAAGTAGTAAAGTGATACGAAGTATCGGATATTGTCTCCACAGGGATTGAGCTAATAGCTTCACCTTAATTCACTGCACGAAAGTAAAGGAAATATTTGAGAGTTGTCACGAAAATAATAAAGAAAACGTAAATAAAAGAGTAAAGATATCAAGATAGAGAGAATGGGCTGGTATTGAATTGCTCAGTAGTGCAGGTATTGTAGAGTTTAGGAAATCCAGTTCTGTCGTCGCGCCCGTCGCGGCGGCACCTGTCGCGGCAGCAAACACTCAACTCAATACATTCAAGTTTTGCAAGAATCCCAGATCTACCTTGGCCTATCCCTAGGTCCAAGTCTGTCGATGACCACGTCTTGATGATACCTCCCGGCGTGAATCGAAGGATGAACACCGATGTGTATGAATTCTTCTTTAGCCACTTAACCTCGCCCTATCCCTAGCCACGAGATAGTTCAACTATAAACTAGAGAACTTGCTCTTATTTCTTTCGTATACTTAACTCTCCCGATGCTAAGTAAATAGATAACGTCACAATGCTCTCCCGATGCTCTTGCAAGATATTAATAACCAAAATAAGAGAACTAGAAGTTTATTTTATTGAACTGAAAATTCCTAAAACAAAACAACCCTTGCAACTACTTTAAAAATCAACCCGTGGCCCTAGGGGGAATTTAGAACATGTCGGCGGCGGGTAAACGGCTAGGGGTTTTTGGTTGTCGGTTATGGGGTATTCGATCTGCCCTAGGTTAAAATACATGCCCTTATATAAGCCTTGGGCTCAAGTTATCTAATTTAACAAGGATTACAACTTTAATTAAAAGTATGATTCTAATAAAGACTAAATCTTCAAGGAATCTACTTTTCAGCCGTCCTCCTTGTTTCTTGGGATTTTCTCTCCTTGAACTTTGGGCTTGGGATATCTTCTGATCTGGGGCTTGGAAAAATATACGGTTTTCACACGACAGACGGGCTGACTTTTCTCTATCTGTCGAGGTCCACTTTGCTTTTTCTCCACAAAACTGCTGTCATCCTCTGCTGTCACGGAAGCACCATGGTAGCATCGTTCTTTTTGTCTGCTTGTCCAGTTCAGCTCTTCTACTTCTCCGCCCAGCGCATGCCCTCACCGTCTTCTACGGCAGCAACCTGCAAAAATAGCCATTTTTAGTAGAATATGTGCCTTTGAATATATTTGTGATGTTTTGCTGTAAACTAACCTAAATGCAATGAATAATGCTTGAATGCAGCAGAAATATGGGTTAAAAAGGGTGTAAATAATAGAACTTTTACACACTCAACACCGATCAAGCCTCCGGATCAACTCCAAAGGTGTCCAAAGATGTCTCTCCTATTTTAAACACATCAAAGCAGAGGATTAATGCATCATCATGCATTGAAATCTTCAGCCAACACACCTAAACTCGATGTTCTAACCAAAACTAACATTTCGGTTACCAAACACAACCGAAATCACCTCCAAACTCTTCCAAACCTTAACCCAGCCAAGATCCATCTCTTATAACCATTTCTAAACATCAATCAACATCCAAAATGAACCTAAACTCGTCCTTATACCTCCAGCTATAACAGAACACCAAGATCACCTCAAAAACCACCATTTTCATAAGCAAAAACTTAGGAAATTCAACCTATTCGGGATTGCATTGATAAAACCTCATTTCCACATCATTAGACATCCAAAATACAATTAAGAAACATCTCAAAACAGAGCCCAAAGAACCACCACGAAATTCTTCAAGATTTCATCCAAATCTTGAGTTTTAAGCCAAAATCAAGTTTCTACCATTAAAACCATTTATAAAACTTAAATTAAGGATTGACAACTTGGGAATTTCAGTAAAGAACTTAGTATTTAGAGGAGAAGAACAATCTTACCTCTAAATGGTGATTTCTCCTTGATTTGAGCCAATTTCCTTGAAAATTCAATGAGGAAATCAAAAGGATTTGATGTAGGATTGATTAGGAACTTATTGATGATAGAAATCTCATCAATGGAAGTGGAAGTCAAAGCAAAAGCTGCTGGAGAAAAGTGTTTGGATGATGGAATTTTGAGAGAAAAAGAAATGAGAAAATTGTAGGAAAAGTTAGTTATGAAATTCTAAAAACTGGTTTCCCTTTTTCTTTTAATTAATTAAAACATTAATTGAATCATCTAAATTAAGGAAAAATCTGGAGAAATCATTTTTTGGTAAATTAGTTCCTTAATGATTCGAAGTTTCAATCCATACAAAACAGTCACCACTAAACTTTTCAAAAATCGCATTTTAGTCACTACACCGAAATGTAGTATTTCCAAAACTTATTTTGTAAAATTGATTTCACCACACTCTTATATATATTAAAAGAGAATTTTTAGATATTTTTCCATATTTTTAAAGCATCCTGAACTATGCTTTCCTAAAACGTCCTTTTATATTCGAACCGAAAATCAAACCGGTCCGGTTCAGACCCTAAACTTCCAAGCCCAAAATTAGGGTGTTACAACTCTCCCCCTTAAGAAATTTCATCCTCGAAATTTACCTGGAGAAAAGAGGTACGGAAACTGCTTCAACATATCATCCTTTCTTTCCCATGTGGCTTCCTCAACACCACGATGCCTCCACAACACCTTAACCAATTCAATGGTCTTGCCCCGAAGAACTTTACTGTCTGAATCCAGAATTTCAATCAGCTCCTCATCATAGGTCAAGTCTGGATTCAACTCCACTTCCTCCACAGGCACAATATGCGAAAGATCAGATCTATACCTCCGAAGCATAGAGACATGAAACACATCATGAATCTTTTCCAACTCTTGCGGTAACCTCAGCTTGTATGCAACAGGACCCACACGTTCAACCACCTCGTATGGTCCAATATACATGGGGCTCAACTTACCCTTTCGACCAAACCTCATTACCTTATTCCAAGGCGAAACCTTCAAGAACACACGGTCACCTACCGCAAACTCAATCTCCTTACGCTTCAAATCCGCGTAAGACTTCTGTCTATCAGAAGCTGCCTTCAAACACTCACAAATGAGCTTCACCTTCTCGGTAGTTCCTTTTAACAAAGCCGGCATCGAAACTAACTTCTGTCATGTTTCAGCCCAACAAAGAGGAGTTATGCACTTCCTCCCGTACAAGGCTTCATAAGGTTCCATTTGAATACTTGCCTGGTAGCTATTGTTATAAGCAAACTCCACCAAAGGCAAATGTTTCTCCCAAGAACCTTGAAACTCAATCACACAGCACCTCAACATATCTTCCAGCACTTGGATAACACGCTCAGACTGTCCATCCGACTGTGGATGATAAGAAGTACTGAAATTCAACCGTGTACCCAAAGTTTGATGCAAACACTCCCAAAAACGCTATGTAAACCTCAGATCCCTATCCGACACTATAGACTTTGGCACACCATGCAGTCGCACAATCTCAGCAATGTACAACTCCGCAAGCTTGTCCAAAGTATACGTAGTATGCACAGGTAAGAAATGCGCACACTTCGTAAGGCGATCCACAATCACCCACACCGAATTCTTTTTCGATGGCGACAAAGGCAAACCAGAGACAAAGTCCATGGTAATCCTTTCCCACTTCCACTCAGGAATCCTCAACGGTTGCAACAACCCAGAAGGAAACTAATGTTCAGCCTTAACCCGCTGACAAACCATGCACTTACTCACGTACTCCGCAACATCCTTCTTCAAACCCACCCAATAGTACTCATCCTTAAGATTACGATACATCTTAGTACTACCAGGGTGCATAGCAAAAGGACTGCTATGAGCCTCAGTCAGAATAGTACGCCTCAACTCAGCATCATTCGGCACAACCATCCGACTCCCAAAACATAGAACCCCATCATCATTAAAGCAAAACTCTGATGGTCTATCCTCAGCAATATCCTGAACATGTGGCACCAAAGAATCATCCAACAACTGCTTATCCTTTATCAACTGAACCAAAGATGGTTTCACTTGCAATTCAGCCACAAGACCCCCATCTCGCGAAATACTCAAGCTGGCAAACATAGCCCTCAACTCCACTGCCACTTTTCTACTTAAGGCATCCGCTACAACATTAGCTTTTCCGATCGTCAGATCGTAATCTTTAAGCAACTCCACCCAACGTTGTTGCCTAAGATTCAACTCTTTCTGAGACATCAGATACTTCAAACTTTTGTGATCCGTGTACACAGTACACTTCTCACCATACAGGTAATGTCTTCAAATTTTCAAAGCAAAGACCACCGCAGCTAACTCAATATCATGCGTAGGGTAATTGAGTTCATGCACCTTCAACTGACGCGATGCATAAGCCACCACCTAACCCTCCTGCATCAACACACATCCCAAACCCACATAGGATGCGTCGCTGTACACCACAAACTCTTTCCCTGATTCAGGTTGAACCAAGATAGGAGCTTGCGTCAAAGCTGCCTTAAGCTTCTCAAAAGCCTGCTGTCTTGCCTCTGTCCACTCATACTTGACATCCTTTTGCAACAACTTCGTCAAAGGTGCAACAATCTTTGAAAATCAATCCACAAACCTCTGGTAGTATCATGCCAACCCAAGGAAACTACGGACTTCATGAACAGACTTAGGAGGCTTCAAATTCATCACCGTCTCAATCTTCTGAGGATCAACTCGGATCCCCTCAGCAGAAACCACATGACCAAGGAAAACAACTTCCCTAAGCCAGAATTCGCACTTGCTCAGCTTAGCATAAAGTTGATTCTCCAACAGCGCCTGCAACACAATCTGTAAATGCCCCTCATGCTCCTTCTTAGTACGAGAGTACACAAGGATATCATCAATGAACACCACAA
The DNA here is from genome assembly GCA_030270665.1 of Hibiscus trionum. Classification (NCBI taxonomy): domain Eukaryota; kingdom Viridiplantae; phylum Streptophyta; class Magnoliopsida; order Malvales; family Malvaceae; genus Hibiscus; species Hibiscus trionum. Next base: position 22,138,961 of record BSYR01000017.1, read on the forward strand.
CAAACTTGTCCAAGTATTCATGGAACACTCTATTCATCATGTCCATAAAAGCTGTAGGAGCATTTGTCAAGCCAAACGGCATCACAAGAAACTCATAATGCCCATACCTCGTTCTAAAGGTTGTTTTTGGCACATCCACATCTTTCACCTTGAGCTGGTAATAACCTGACCTTAAGTCAATCTTAGAGAACACAACCGCTCCCCGAAACTGATAAAAAAGATCAACAATCCTCGGCAAAGGATACCGATTCTTGATAGTCAACTTGTTCAGCTGACGATAATCGATGCACATTCTCATAGTGCCATCTTTCTTCTTCACAAACAAGACCGATGCACCCCAAGGTGACACACTCGGCCGAATGAAACCACGATCAAGCAACTCCTGAAGTTGCGTCTTCAGCTCCTTCAACTCCTTAGGTGCCATTCGGTAAGGACTAATGGACACTGGAGTTGTGTTTTCATACAACTCAATCCCAAATTCCACCTCTCGACTAGGAGGCAATCCAGTTAACTCCTCCGGAAACACTCCAGGAAACTCTCGCACAATCCTGATATCTTGAACCCGCAACTCCTTAGAGCTAGGATTCATCACAAAGGCCAGATAAGCCTCACAACCTTGCCTCAGCATTCGACTTGCTTCCAATGAAGACACCACATTGGTAAGAAACTTCACATTCTCACCAACAACCACCACCTCGTAATCATTCGCAAGCTTCAACGAAACTCGCTTGTTCTCAAAATCCACTACAGCTCGATGCTCAAAGAGCCAATCCATACCAACGATTACTTCAAAATCATAGAATGGCAATTCCATGAGATCAACAAGAAAAATATGGTTTTGCACTTCTAAGGGACATCTTCTATACAACTTACGTGTCACAACGGTCTCACCAAAGGAACTAGTTACACGCATACCAACATCCAAAGACTCAACAGGTAAACCAAGCAATTGAGCATGTTCACGCAATATGTATGAGTGTGTAGATCCAGAATCAATCAAGGAAAGTAATGATAAGGATTGCAAAGTAAAGGTACCTGCGATCACATCCGTATTATTTCTCCCCTCTCGCTGAGCATACACTCGAGCCTGTCCACCACCCTCAGGTTGAACAACCACCACATGAGCCACATTCCTCCCACCATCCTCTCTAAGCTGGAAATTGCCACGACCGCGCCCACGACCTCTCTGTGGTGCAACTACCCCAGGAGCACGTCCCTGACCACCACCGGCCAACAAAGGACACTCTCTCCTCATGTGGTCTGCCGAACCACAATTCCAGCATGAATTACCGGTCACTGCTACCGAAGCCTGAACCTCCCTCGTGCTCGAGGACAATCTCGCCTCATATGGCCACGAGATCCACACGTCCAGCTCGTGTTCTGATCAGCTCTCAACTTGACTCCCTGAACAGGCACACCATGTCCTCCACCACCACGCCTAGCAGAAGACTGATACCTCTTATCACGTCCTCTCTTGTTCCGTCCATCACCAGAACTATAATCAGTAGCTCTTTTGCCTGAGCTAGAACCAACACCTCCGGGAGACAGACCCAAGTTCTGCTCAATGTCCTTCGCTCTACTCACCAGCACATCAAAATCTATATACTCAGCAGCAAGCATGAAAGTCTTCACGTCCGTCACCAAACCATAACGGAAACGTTCACACCTCTCCCGCTCATCAGGGATTAGCTCAGGTGCGTACTGGCTAAGGCGGACAAACTGGATCTCATACTCAGCCACTGTCATGCTTCCTTTTACAAGAGATATGAATTCTCTTTTCTTTTCATCTAGGTATCGTACGCCTAGATATTTCCGCTTGAACGCGTTCAAAAAGAACGTCCAAGTCACATCATTTTCCTACATTCTGGAGACAGTGGTCGTACACCACGTATACGCATCATCATGCAACAGCGATACCACACAACCCAACTTCTGTACATTGTTGCAATTCATTTGCCCCAAAATCCTCTTGGTGCTTTCCAACCAAGATTCAGAACCTTCAGGAGATAAACCTCTGAACTCAGTCCCTCCCAGACTGCAAAGACGTTCCAAAGGTAATCTCACGTTAGCATCACCCTGATGCGCAGCTCCGTGAGCTCCAGCTAATGCTACCTGAAAGGCTCCCGCAATAGCCTGAATCAACACAGTCATGTCAGGAGCAGCTTGCCCCTGCACACCATCAGGTCCAGCGACCCCAGCACCAACACCAGCATCTTCACCCCCAGCACCATCACCGCCAGGTGGTCCACCACCAGGGGAGGAGGTAAATCCCCAACATTATCAGCGTTTTCCTCATTCTCATTCTGAGCCATAGCTCTCGTATTCATCCTCGTATCTCTACGAGGCCCCATTTATAAAAAAACAATGCACTGACACAAATGCAACAAACATAATTAGGATCAACAAGGTAAGTAATCCAATTACTCAAGCTCATTATCCAAAAACAATTCCTTTCATTAATTTTGATATGGCAATGGGTCCCCCTAACATGCTTCAACATAGCATAGCATCACAATTGCAACCATACATCACAATTCAAACAACATTCTTTCATCCCAAAAGGCATATCATGCAAATAAACATACATCACCCACATAACCATTCACATTTACACGAGAAATCAGCTCTGATACCACCAAATGTAACCCCCTTAGCCCGGCCTAGACGATTGACTCGAAATACGAAGATTACACGGGGAAAACCAAACTCAACTCAAAAGTCAACCTTGATTGACGACCCTTTTTTCTTTTTAATCTTGTCTAGATGCACGTTAACCCTAAGCGAACACTTGAGAAACTTATACGTGAAAAGCACAGCGATCGGATTTCAAAATGGAACTCAATTGCACAATATACAAATATTAGGGACCAAAATGTAAATTCTGGAAATTAGAAGGTCTTAACTGATTTTTAAGTTACCAATATTAAATTAGTCACATTACATGCATCTCTGTCAAAATTCACCTTAAACGGACATCTCAAACTCATATAATTGCAAATACAACATTCAGGACTAAAATGTAAAGCTTGCAAACCTTTACACCATTCAAATCAGTGCCCAACAGTCACCCATTTCGAAACAGTGTTGACCGTTCCGAAACACGGGTTCGTTTCAAGACTTGTTTCGAAACAGGGCTTGACAGTAGCCAAAACATTTCGGAATAGCCTCCAGCCGTTTCGAAACACGAATGCCATTACAGGCCCCCGTTTCGAAACGCTAGTGCCCGTTCCGATACGGTTTGCCCAGAAGCTGCAGATTTTGCTGGTTTATCATACACAAATCCATTCAATCACATCCTATTGACTTCCTAATCATGCCAACAAGTCATCATACATATAAGGTACATGTTTGCAACTTCAAAACACATTCATGGCATCAAACATTAAGCATCACATGTCTATAGGCATGCATCCTAATAACCAAAACCAAACAACCATCCAAACTCCAAATCAACGTCAAAAGGCCAATTACAAATCCAAAACATCAAAGGCGTCATTCCACAAACTAGGGAGTCCAAAACATCTCCCAAAAACACAACCTTAGGTTCTCATTGCCAAATTACCAAAACTAATAGTGTATGAAAACATCACCATACATGAGCTTAGTTTCCCTTGGACTCTTAGCTTCCTTGCTGCCCTCAAACACTTCAATTGTCTGCATTATTGGTACAAAAGAGAGAGCGTAAGCACAATAGCTTAGTGAAGCATGCTCTAAAGAAAACAACACAATAATGCCTTTTTAGAAAACACTTTCAACAAGCTTAAAACACAAGCTTAATTCTTTTCATGCAACCATGCATACTTTACAAGCATCTCATGCTTCATTACATCAATTCAACATATTGGCTTTCAAGTGATAATTCATAAACTTTTACAACACAAAACACAATCGGATACGCGGATTACAAGCGTTGTCCCACACGCTTCATACACACTACCGAACAACATAAGGTGGAGTTTACGGTACAATCACAACCCCTCAACATCACTCATCAGTAGTTGTATAACTTCCTAACGAGAGTACGGGACACATAACACAAGGCCCACACACGGACTTTTAACCACCGTTGTGACATTAACAAGATCCACACACAGACTTTTAACCACCGTTGTGATCTTGCCTCTCTCGTTAGGATACTTGGATGGAGTTTTCGGTACAATCACAACCCCTCAACATCCAAGGCGACTTTATTCACGGTGCACCCGATCCTATAGCCGGCTAACTATATTCGATTCAAGTACTTTAAAACCAATTCATCACTTGCCAATATACATCATTTATCATCAACAATTCACTGTTTTAAAGCATTAATCAAAGCCATTTAACATCATGCATCACTATGCATCAAAACCTCATTAACAACATGCCAAAACAAGGATCTCTTACCTTGAGCATCCTTCAACACATGGCTTTCAAAACCAGCATTAACAATGCTAAAACATGCTTTCAAAACAGAATTTAAACATGCAATTAATAACCAATGCATCGAACCACTTCATGGCTCATCCAAGAGAGTTTTTCCGAAAACTTCCTCTTGAGCTTAGTTAAGTTGTTTAGACTTAAACTAAGCTCCCAAAAACCTTCAAATAATGGTTTCAAAGCTGGAAACCCTACTCCACTCACCAATTCCATTTTGCAAGCTTGCTGAAACGCCGATCAAGCCTCCGGATCAACTCCAAAGGTGTCCGAAGATGTCTCCCCTGTTTTAAACACATCAAAGCAGAGGATTAATGCATCATCATGCATTGAAATCTTCATCCAACACACCTAAACTCGTTGTTCTAACCAAAACTAACATTTCGGTTACGAAACACAACCGAAATCACCTCCAAACTCTTCTAAAACTTAACCCAGTTAAGATCCATCTCTTCTAACCATTTCTAAACATCAATCAACATCCAAAATGAACCTAAACTCATCCTTATACCTCCATCTATAACAGAACACCAAGATCACCTCAAAAACCACCATTTTCATAAGCAAAAACTTGGGAAATTCAACATATTCGGGATTGCATTGATAAAACCTCATTTCCACATCATTAGACATCAAAAATACAATTAAGAAACATCTCAAAACAGAGCCCAAACAACCACCACGAAATTCTTCAAGATTTCATCCAAATCTTGAGTTTTAAGCCAAAATCAAGTTTCTACCATTAAAACCATTTATAAAACTTAAATTAAGGATTGACAACTTGGGAATTTCAGTAAAGAACTTAGTATTTAGAGGAGAAGAACAATCTTACCTCTAAATGGTGATTTCTCCTTGATTTGAGCCAATTTCCTTGAAAATTCAATGAGGAAATCAAAAGGATTTGATGTAGGATTGATTAGGAACTTATTGATGATAGAAATCTCATCAATTGAAGTGGAAATCAAAGCAAAAGCTGCTGGAGAAAAGTGTTTGGATGATGGAATTTTGAGAGAAAAAGAAATGAGAAAATTTTAGGAAAAGTTAGTTATGAAATTCTAAAAAGTGGTTTCCCTTTTTCTTTTAATTAATTAAAACATTAATTGAATCATCTAAATTAAAGAAAATCTGGAGAAATCATTTTTGGGTAAATTAGCTCCTTAATGATTCAAAGTTTCAATCCTAACAAAACAGTCACCACTAAACTTTTCAAAATTCGCATTTTAGTCACTACACTGAAATGTAGTATTTCCAAACCTTATTTTGTAATATTGATTTCACCACTCTCTTATATATATTAAAAGAGAATTTTTAGATATTTTTCAATATTTTTAAAACATCCCGAACTAGGTTTTCCTAAAACGTCCTTTTATATTCGAACCGAAAATCAAACCGGTCTGGTTCAGACCCTAAACTTCCAAGCCCAAAATTGGGGTGTTACACTTGGCTTTCAAGCAGGCCATTACTCACCTGCAGGGACAGACACATGACTTTAATTTAAGAGGTGAATCTATAAAATTTTAAGGGTGAACCTATAAAATTTTAAGGAGTGAAAATAAAATTTTAAAAGAAATACATAGAACATTTCTAAATTATATACGAATATCAAATTTCTAGGAGGGGCGACTACCCTATCCAACCCCCTCGGCCCGCCCTGCTCACCTCTTGGATGTTGCTATGTGATGGACACATCATGAATGGCGTTGCTCAACCTTTTTTCATAAAATTAGCATTGTATTCATTGTATCTTTTTTATCAATTTTCTGACATGAGCAAAGCATTTTCCCCTCACTTAAACAAATGGGACAAAGGTCGGGTATAGAGCTTAACAAATTTTAAAATGCGTAAAATAGAATGATATTCATAGATGGACAATTAAATTGAATTTTGCATGAACTTCAGCAAATTTCGACACTAAAACAAAATATAATTGACTTGTGGCCTGACTCTCTTTTTGTGAAAACAAAATTTCCCCAGCAAAGTCACCAAGTTGTCGCAACCTTTTTCGAGTCCGACATTTTTGAAAACTAAAAACACGGAGTCGCCACCAATATTTTAAAAAGGTGTGATTGGATCACCTAAAAATGGATCATTTTAATAAAACATTCTATTTTAATAAAACAACGGTTTTGGTCTGCGAAAACAAAAAAATGGGTTCGGGAGTCGGTTACGCGTGGGGAAGGGTTAGCACCACCACAGCGCCAAAAAATTGGTACCTAGCCGATTACGAAAAAGTTTTAAATTCGGAATTTGCAAAGTTCATATAAGATTGAATTTATTTGTCCATTTGTGAATATAAATCTACTCTAACGGCCTTACCGCCCGGAAAATGAACTCCAATCACCACCAAAACTACTGGCACTAACTCGTCATTTTTGTTTGGTAAGACACCACATTACTTAATTTTTAGTTTTTAAACAAACAAACAAAGAACAATTAAATGCGTTGAAGTTTTCTAATTAAATCCAATTAGTGATTATTTACCTAAGAGATGTCTACATTAATTTTACCTATTAGGATTAAAGTGTAATTAAGTGTATCTATTTTTAAAATATTAAGAAAGTTTTTCATCACACAAGGGCTCTAGTCTAAGCTTTTTGAGATCCTATTCCTAAGTTTTTTAACAAACACATATATGCATATAGGAACATAAACAAATAAATTGCTAAAGAAACAATAAACAATTCGAATAAAGAAAAGGTATAACAAAAATTATTTTTTCACAAGAAAGCTGAATTAAGGGCTTAATTGAAAGAAAACTGAAATCTAAAGGCTAAATTAAACTGATAATGACGAAATTGAAAAGGTTTAAAAACAGAGTGTCGAGGTAGAATATCCGTGAGAGTTAGGTGTGGGTTGAAAAGTGGATATGGGTCAGTATAAAACTTCAACAAAATAAAAAAACATCAAAGCCCATTTTGTTTCTCCAAATCTCAAGCACTCTCTCTCTCTGTGTGTTCTCTGATCCAATGTTATGCTTCCTCCATGGGTGCAGTGGCCGCGGTGAGTTATCGTCGTGCAAACCGCCATTGATTGGCGCCAGCCATCGTTGTCGGTGACAACAAGATTTCCATAAACCATTTTCCCATTTTAAAATAAAACCTTTCACGAAACCCTTTCAAAACAAATCTGAAACTACAAAACTAAAACTCCCCTTTTCAAGTCTGATTTTCTAGAATTCGATGGGTATTTAAATATGCATCCATCATCGGTCACAGCCTCAGGCGCTTCCAGCAAAGATGTTTCGAGAATCAAAGGTAAAAGAAACTTAGCCCTTTCTTTATTTGAAATTCAAAAGTACATGAAAGAAGAAAATTACCGGAAAAAGCTTGTTGTATTCCTTGAGACTCTTTGTTACAAATTATTGCTACCTTACACTGGAAATTCGAATGCTCTGATTTTTTTATGTAAATCGTGTATTGTGTATGAATCGTGTCTATACATGAAAATTATATGGGTTTTTATAGGTACACTTGTGCTTGGATTACACGAAAAAATCCCTTGATCCCATCCGAAATTACTTTTGTCTTGCCTCAGATTTTTAGCTGATGTCGGATAAGGCTTCAATTTAGGGATTTGACTCCCTTTTTTATTCGGTTTTAAACCTTGTTCGTGCTTTTTTTCTCTGGTTATTACAAATGGTGATAACACTACCGACGATGAGTGATCCGAGGCAAGGAAGACGACGTAAGAGAAGAACGGAAGACCAATCAGAGCTCAAACATCGGCGTGCGGTCTTCACGTGTGAGTAGCAATCCTTGTTATCATCTCTCAAGCAATCTGGGTCTTTATATTGCTTTTGGATCCAATGGCAGAGGGAAGTGTGGCGTTACACCCTTAAGGCTAGGGTTTCTTGCGTGTGATCTGCACTGCTGGATCATATTTTAATCCAACGATCACCTGTTGATTGCGCAAAAGAAAGGCAAAGGGAATTAGGGTTTTAGCTTTTTTAAATCTGGGCCAAAACAGGCCCTTTTTGTACATGGACATGCATTTTTAATGTAATGGGTCTTTATTATAATGGACTTTTTATATAATAGACCATTTTTTGGGTTTTGTTTTAATTCAAATGGATCCCGTATTTATTAAATGGGCTAAGTGTAATAATAATAATACTAGTATACAAATAATAATAAAAATAATCATACATATAAAACTAATGAGTATAGAGTTATGTGAAAATTTAGTGACAACAGGAAGATAATATAGTCTAGAGAGCAGGTAAGGCTTTACTATCTATGAGTCATCATCTAGCCTACACTAGCTAGAGTTCCTATATCGATTATCTCAAGGCATCAACAAGTCTACAGGAAATCTTGCATGATCCACAAGCTTTACCATAATCGAGGTCACATAGCCTACCAAGATACTCGAGCTCACACAGCGCATCGAGTTAATACATATCGTACCCTAATCACTCAGCCATCAAGTTCATGAGCTAACATCTATAGCATCCACACAACATACATAACACATCCATAAATCATCAATATAATGGCCAACAAAGCCCTACTTTACCCGTGTTCACAGTCGTCGGGTTACCGTGTTCGCACAGTTGTCGAGTTAATGGACCATATCCAGATCATCATAGCCACGAATACGTCCTAGACATACTTGGATCACATTAGCCACAAGTCGTCTTTACCTGAATTCACTCAGCCAATTAGGTTACTCGAGCTCACTCAGCCCATCGAGTTTTTTACCTTATCTGGATCACCATAGCAATGGATAGGTTTCTTAACGCACCCATATCACTCATCATGTGGGTACATCAGATGTACTTGATCACTCAGCCCGAAATATACATCCCCTTATATAAGTACCGTAGTATTGACACTAGGACATATAGATTCTTTTACCACAACATAAGAGAACGCATGCTCTCTGAGCATTCATACACCTCACCAAGAGGTAAGTGGCAGCAAGCCAAGCCATCACAAATGCCCAAAGGCATAACACTAACCATCACATTTATATCGAGTCCACATTAATAAGCCCATTAGGCCATATTCCTCGAAGCCCATTAGGCCATAGTCCTCGATTTATGAGCCCCTCCAACTCAAACTTAACTTTTTGAGCAGATTACCCAGTGAGTATCGATACCTAACCTTAAGTATCAATTCGCCTCTTTGGGTACCGATATCTACCTTATGCATGTTGATACTCAACCTCTCATAAAGGGGTTGACCGTTGACCCTATACCAGTACACGAACCTCGTGTACCGATACACCCTAGGTCTCGATATGGTTCCACCGATACCATTTTAAGCTATTGGAATTTCAATGGAACAGTGGGTACCAATAACCACGTTAGGTGTATCGATACCCCTATTAATTTTTCTTGTGTTCGTCATAAATAACACAGAGTATCGGTACGGGCTCCCCGCGTACTGATACCAAAGCCTAGAAATGGCTTCCAAGGCTCGAGAAATCACCTTTCAACCCCCCAAAACGTAACCTTTAACCCCTTAATTTAATCCTACATCTTATGGAAGTTGATTTGAGTGGTTTGCTACCCTTATTACACCTTATGAACATTTAATACAGGATTTACCATTAATGAGGCTTTAAGCTACCAAACACCAAATCTAGCAATATTAAACCACAAATCAAGCAAGGTGTTCGCTTTATGATCCTCAAGAAGAGTAGGAGTTAGAGATGTACTGACATTTTAGCAAGAATCTAGAATTAAGCTCACCCACTTAGCTCCTTTGACTCCTCTCCTTGTTCAGGCTTGAACCCCCCCCCCCCTTTAACTTCTTTGACATGACATACCAACATGAGAATCGAATTAGAGCTTGAACCAACTATCATGGTAACTTACTAAGAAAAAAACCTTAAAATCATGAGATAAATCCATAGAAACCCCCAAAGCTTAAAAATTTCAAAAACCCATTTTTTAAAACCTTAGCTTCTTACCTCAATATTATGCTTTTCTTGAAGCTCTTGAAAAGGGGATCAACATATCTCAATCTTGGACCTTGGTTGGAAGAGATGGTGAAGAAAGCTTGAATCTTTAAGCTTGATATCTATGGTGCTTTTTAGAGAAATGATGAAAGAGGATGGTGAAGAAAAGGAAAAAGTGGTGATTTCACCAAATGTTCTCTTGTCCCCCAAATAACCCACGTGAACTCCAAAAAAAAGAAGGAATCAACCCTTCTTTTGAAAGTTGGAATATTCACCACCTAAATCCCCCAACTTTCATCTTTCTTCCAAGAGGGTCACTACCCAAGCCCATGTGGCACAAATCTCATCCAACCAAACCTAAACTTGGCCCAAAGACTCCAATTACTCAAATCAACACAAAGGTCTGTGACCTGGGTCAACGCCCAAATGCTGACTCAGAAATTTAGATCGTTACAGAGTGAGTTGGAAAGGCCGATGAAAGCTTCAAAAATGGTTGATAAGCAATTGCAACGTTGGTCACAGCCTCAAGTTGGTTGCGTTAAAACCAACATCGTTGATGCGGTTGGTTTAAGGGACAACATGGCTGCTTGTGGTGGTGTGATACAAGATGCAAATGGGAAATGGTGCATTGATTTTACTCGTAGTCTAGGTCGATGTTTAGTTCTCATGGCTTAAAAAAGGGAATCCATAATGTGCTTAAGCATGCTAAGAATATGGGTTTTCACAGTGTGAAGTTAGAGACAGATAATTCCAAAGCATATCACAACATTTCAGGGGATTCCAATGCTCTTCAGGGAAATCCTATAGTGGATGCCATCAAGATGTTGCTTGCCTGCAACTAGGAAGTTCTCCCTCATCTTATAAATAGGAGCTAGAACAATATTGTTGATGCCCTCGTTGGACTAAGTCATGCTCAACCGGTTGATGAATCTATCTTTGATTTGCCTCCACCTTTAGTGAGGGAAAAGCTAAAGCTCAGATGCTAATTTGAGTTTCTTTCTTCTATATTACCAAAAAAAGGTACAATAATTAATTCCCAAATTGAAACATAATAAGATGTTCAAAACCATAATTTGACAATATATCTTTCCTATAAAATATAAGATTTTTATTTAAATCTATGTGATTGCAAACCCTAATTGCAATATTAATCTCACCAAACGATAGTTGATATGTTGTATATGTTTCAGAGGGGTGTTTTGTTTGTCTACAATTGGTAAACGTTTTCCAAAATTCAATTCTAAACTACAAAGTTGGAGACATTTATTATTTCCCTGCCTACAATAATAATCAAGTGGCGGGGAAAAAGTTGTTGTTGCCATTTGATTTGATACAAATAAAAAAAATTCAAGTCCAACACCCTCTCTCTATCTCGACCCTCACCATTTCTCGCTATGTTTTAAGCTTTTCTTTTCTTTGAGTCCTTCATAGTATGTTTCTATGGACAGCTAGGCAAAGTGCTTCCTGGAGGAAATTCTTTACGTGGTGAAGTGTTTGTGTGTGGTTGAGTTGGTTGCCCCTTTTTCTATTTTTCCTTTTGTACCAAACCTCTTTACTCCTCATGCTCTTTGCATTTATTGTGGTCTTTGATGGCAACTGAAAATGAGCATACGTTGTCTACAAACGAGAAAGTTAGTGAGAACATTCCTTTTGACTCTTTGGACCTAAATGTAGATGGAGAAATAAATGCTGAAATTAAAAATCACTCACTGGTCGGCAAGGTTCTCTCTAATCGTGTGGCAAAACATCTCACCATTTTTGCCATTCTTAAAAAGGTTTGGTAACATGGTGATGGTCTTGATTGTCATGATTTTGGGAGAAACATGTTTATTTTTGTATTTTCTTTTGTAAGTGATAAAATGAGAGTACATAGTCAAAGACCATGGTTTGTTCAGGACCGACTCATAATTCTTAAAGATTGGTCATACGAAGCAACCTTGGAGGAGTTGATTTCTCCCATGAAGAGTTTTGGGTACACGTCCATAATGTACCCTTGGCTCTTATCAATAAAGATAAACAACAAAGATTGGAAGCTTGTTCCCATGTCACATTGATTCAAATCTCGATGAAGAACAAAGAGTAAAATGGGATGGTCAAATGAGTATAAAGGTGGATTTAAGGGTAGAAGACCCATTGAAGACCAATTTCTCCCTAAACCACAAGAGCCTTAAACCTCTCAATGTCTCCTTCAAATATGAGAGGATACCAGAGTTTTGCTATGCATGTGGCTGGCTTGGGCATGCTGAAAGGGACTGCTGGTTTGACCCAACTTTATACAAAAGGGTAGGAAAATATTGCCCTTGGTTGAGGGCATCACCAACGTGGAAAAGAAGCAGATATACAAGGAAGTTCATGTCAAGCTCTAGTGTTTCCCATGCTCTCGATTCTATGAAACAGATTGCAAGGTCTGTGGAGGAAGACGATATTGTTCATGGGGTTGACTCGAGCAAGGCTCGCAACCCAACACATTCTAATCTTTCAAGGAACAGCCTGCATGATGGAATGAGGTTCCCAGCTGTGATCCTGGAGAAAGAAGGTAAAGATCTTGATGTAGTGTTGACATCTCGAATTCAAGGGATTGTGTCAATTCCATGTTATACGAACATGCATGCTTCCTTGTCCGAAACAAAAGTGTCATATAAGGGGGGTAGTCAATCTTTTTGAAACAGGTCAACTTTCAAGGTTACAAAAGGTCAACAAGGCTGACTATGTATTGCAAGCTCCCAAGCTACCCATATATGGGGAAAACACAGATGGCAATAATGTTTTGGGACACTTTTTTTAGAAACCCTAAGTGCTATAGACTTTACTTTCAACAAAAAAGAAAGAGACGGGTATGTTCTTATGATGATTTCTCAAACAACAAGAAGGGGCAGTTGATGGAGAAAATACTCGAAGGCGTTATCCAAATCGGCCCCGGCAACTAGAGAGACCAACAAGGTATTGGAGCCATTGCCGATGATGATTTGCTAAAGTTGGCTTTCTTCCCATTTTCTTTCTCACGTGCTTCTCCTCTCATTATTCAAATTGAAAAATCAAAATGAGGCCTTACTTTAGGCACTAGAAGGTTAAGCTTAATCAAGAAGGCAACAATAAGAAAGTAGTGCCTTGAGATTTCTAGAATAGCTTTTGAGGACAACTGTGTTATGGAAATAGGGATGGATCCATTAGGTAATAATATGTCAACTATTCCTTCTTTCAAGGTGGTTAAAGATATGGTTCTGTCGAACGGACATCAAACAGTTGGAAGAGCTTCTTCGATTTTGGCTATGATTGTTGGGGATAATGAAGTTGGATGCGGGGAAGGGTGCACAAGCTCAAGAATTTTAGCGGATGACCTCTCGAAAGGTTATCTGCATCAAGAATGATCATGCAACTCCCTGCTATCATCGGATAGTGGGAGGGCCAATCAATGGCTATGGGCGTTTCTCCTTCCCCTAGGATCATTCCTGTTTGCCATGGTTGAATTTTAATGTTTGATCTAAGGTTTTTCAGCTGGATTGTTAGAAGCATTCGATGCTCAAATACATTCCCTCTTCTGATAAATGTCCTTGCCAAGGTCTTGGATATGGACAATTTCAGTCCTTTTGATTCTAGCTTCACTCAAGAAACATCCTTGATGACAAGGTCCTCATTTTTGTCGGAGGAAGCCTGCCTCCGGAAGGAGCTCTCGAAAAGGTTTCTTTTGAGTCTTTTATTCTAGTGTTCTAAGGGCTTTTGTATTTTGATAAATTCGTCTGTGTTCAGGTGTTTTCCCGACTGTGCTACAATTTTTCTTCGACGTTTTAGGTTTGTCTTGATTTGTCCTTAAACCTTTGACGAGTGTCTCTCTTTCCCCATGTTTTTAGTCGACGGCATGTGCCCAACGTGGGTTGTTTCTTGGGGAAATTGTGTGGATATAATTTGTTTTTTATGATAATGCATGGATCCTTTATTTATAAAAAAATATTAATATCACCAAACACCTTCCACCTATAACTAGCTTGGAAAGGACAAAGTGCATCTCCAAGGATAATGTTAGGTTTTTCGGTGCTCGATTCCTTCAACAGTTCTTGCTCACCAAGTGTGGAGAAGTTAGATATTTGGGTGTTTTGTGGGAATAGAAAGATAGGCAATTGACACAAGAATTTATAGTGGTTCAACCTTCTAACCAAGGTCTACATCCACTACCTTAGCTTCCCACTAAGGATTTCCAAACAAATTCACTAAGAATTTCGTCCCCTTTTCTCGGCTTGGGAGGAAACCATTACACCGATCACGCTTTCTACCCAAAGCTTGATCAAATACTCTCTTACACAAGAAAGACTTAGCAAACTAGAAATCCCTTTACAAGGTATATGTTTGAACAAATAAAGCTCTCACCCAAAACCTAAACACTTGAGAAACTTTGACAATTAGGCTCACAAGTGTTATCTATACAATAAATTGAACAATAAAGCCCTAAGATATGTAACGCCCTGGTTTTGGGCCTGGATGTTTTAAGTTGAATCGGGCCGGACGATAACGGTTCGAATCTTTAAGGGAGATTTAGGGAACACCTAGTTCGGGATGCTTTAAAAATATGGAAAAATATCTAAAAATCCTCATTTATTATATATATGATTATGGTGAAAACAATTTTACAAAATATGATTTGGAAATATTACATTTCGGTGTAGTGACCAAATGGCAGTTTTTACAAAAGTTGATTAGTGACTGTTTTATAAAGGATTGAAACTTTGAATCTTTAAGGAGCTAATTTTGCCAAAATGTTTTTTTATCAAATTTCTCTTTAATTTGGGAGTTTTTAATAATGTTTTAATTAAGGGAATAAAGGAGAATTAAAAAGGAAAATCTATTTTGACTTTTCATAACTATTTTACGTTAGTTTTCTCTCATTTCATTTTCTCTCAACTTCCACTCAGCCAAACACATTTCCTTCATCAATTAACCTTTGATTTTCATCTCTTTTGCTGAGATTTCATTCTCCTAAGGATTCCTCATCTTTACCTCATCAAAACCTCTTGTTTTTACTTTGGATTTTCAAGAAATCTTGCCCAAATTGAGGAGAAATCAGCCATTAGAGGTAAGTTCTGTCCTTCTCCTCTAATGATCATTTCTTTACTGAAATTCTCAAGTTATCAATCCTTTGTTAATGATTTTTGAGTTGCTTTACTTTTAGAAACATGAAATTGTGATAAAACTCAAGATTCTTGGAGAGATCTTGATGATTTTCGTAATTCTTGGTTAGGCTCTTTTTTATGGTTGATTTCTAATGTATTTTGGATGGTAATTGTTGTTATAAATGAGGTTTTATCAAACAAATTCCGAATAGGTTTGGATTCCTAAGTTTTTCATGCTAGAATTGTGGTTTTTGGGGTGTTCTTGGTGTTCTATTATTGCTAGAGATATAAGGACGTGTTTATGGTGGTTTTTGGTGTTGATTGAGGTTTAGAAAATATTAGAATTGATAGATCTTGGCTGGGCTTTGTTTTGGAATAGTTTGGAGATGATTTCGGTTGTTTTGGGTAGCCGAAATAGTCCTTTTGAGTAGAGCAGCGAGTTTGTTTAGATGGTTGGTGATTTCAATGCATGATGATGCATTAATCCTCTGCTCTTATGTGTAATAAACAAGGGAGACATCTTCGGACGCTTTTGTTATTGATCCGGAAGTGTCGGGAGCTTGGATATCGTTTCGGCAAGCAAGCGAAACGTAATCGGTGAGTGCGAATTGTTTTAGAAGTCCTTGAGGGACAAAGAAACAAGGTTTGGGGATTTAGGGTTGGTTTGAAACACCATCCTAAGTTCGGAAGTAAGTATGGCTAGATTTGCTCTCAAACATGTGGTTGATGCCCTAAATGCTTTTACATGCTCTTATTTTGAGATAGACAAATTCCTACTGTTTTATGCATGATTTGTAGTATGAGATGATGCTTTGTAGAGATTTCATGAGATAGCATGTTGTATTAAAGAGTTTTGAGATTTTGATTTAATGCAAAGCATGAGTTGTGGTTTCGAAATGAGATGTTAAAGATTTGAGAAATGTTGCATAAAAACAGTAGGTGAGATGATGTTTTTGACATAATATATTGGCATAGAAGATGAGATATTTACCGGATATAATTGTTCGATCAATAGGATGAGAGTGCACTATAAACTAAAATTTGTACGTGCTCTTTGGAGTCGGGCAATGGGGGTAGTGCCATCCTGATCCAAAGTGAGAATCCGATGATGAGAGATACCATCGGGGTAGGACTTGGTTAAATACCCAAGCTTTGTGGCAATGAGAGATACTGCCATGAGAGTCTAGTGATTAGAGATTCCACCGGGGTAGGACTTGACCTTGAGTCAAGCTAAACCACATATCCGAGTAAAGATGTAATACGAAATGCCAATATATGAAAATATATTTGATTCACATGTACCAAATGTTGAGATTTGCATTGGGTATATGAAATGCATATGAGATCTGTATATGAAATGCTTTAGTTTTCACAAGCATGTGTATGGCTTTGCCATGTGATTTGCATTGGGTTAAATGCATGAGATAGAATAGAGGTACATGTGTGTTCAAATGGAGATTTTCCTTGAAATGGTTTTCAAGCATGAAATAGAAAGAGCATGTTGTTGAAAATGGTTTTTGAGAAAGAGTTTTATAGGTGCATTGTTGTGTTGGTTTTCCTTAGAGCTTGCCTCACTAAGCAAATGTGCTTACGCTCTCTTTTACCAACAATGCAGATAATTGAGACATGTTTGGGTAGCGAGAAGGCTAAGGACATCTAAGGAAGTGAGAAGCTCATGTATGGTGAAGTTTTCATATGCTTTAGTATTGATATTTGGCAATGGGGATCCATAGTTGGTTTTGGGAGATGTGTTTTGAACTCCCTATGTTTATGGCTAGTTTGATTTGGTTTTTGAAGTTTGTAAATGGCCTATATGGTTTGGTTTGAGGCTTGAGGCTTTTATATGGTTCGTGAGACTAGGAAGCATGCCTATAGACTCAATGATCACTTGCTTGTTGCCATGCTCTAACTTAAGCTTCATAATAATGTCCTCTATTGTTTATTCTTGTTGCTGGTGTGAAATGGAATGATTTGAGAAATGTTTGAATGTGTAAAGATGTGTAAAACCAGAAAATTATACAGTTGCAGGGCAGGGTGTATCGAAACACCCTTGTCTGTTTCGGAACAGGGGCCTGAAATGGCCATAGTGTTTCGGAACGGGTAAAGGTGTTTCGGAACACTTTAGCTACTGGAACGGCTTGTTTCGATACTGGTCTCGGAACGCACCCGAGTACTGAAACGGTCAACTTTGTTTCGATACAACCGTTTCAATACCAGGGTCAGCGTTTCGAAATGGTTGAACGTAGGTCTGTAATTTTGAATTGTTTCAAGTTCTCATATTTTACATTTTAGTGCTTGATGATTGTGGATGCAATTGGTTGAGTTTCAGATGTCCAAATAAGCTGATATTTGACAAAGATACATGTAAAATGACTATTTACATATTGGTAAGCTTAAATTTAACAAAGTCCGTATATTTTCCAAAGTTTACATTTTGGTCCCTAAAAGTATTATTATTGTAATTGAATCCCTAAATGTCTTTCGATCGTTGTGCTTTCTCCTTCTTATGATCTTGAGTGATCACATAGGTTAATACTGCATTTAGAAAAGAAAAAAAAAGAAGAAAAAAAAGGTTGTTAATCAAGGTTGACTTTTGGGTTGACTTTGGTTTTCCCCGTGTAATCTTCGTAGTTCGGGTCAAGCGTTTAGGCCGGGCTAAGGGGGTT
This sequence comes from Hibiscus trionum, assembly GCA_030270665.1. Lineage (NCBI taxonomy): Eukaryota > Viridiplantae > Streptophyta > Magnoliopsida > Malvales > Malvaceae > Hibiscus > Hibiscus trionum. The sequence continues at coordinate 22,157,049 of BSYR01000017.1, forward strand.
ACATTTCTTGGTATCAGAGCCAGGTTAGCGAATATTTGGGTCTTGGTAAGTGGTTATTGTGTGTGGTTATAAATGATTATGACTTTTCGGTGAAAGTATGATGTATGATTGTTGATGTTTGGTTCTATTGAGATGAATTTGTGATGTTATGTTGTGTTCGAGGTATAGTTGGGGATCACATTGCCATATCATTACTGTTGTAAAGAATTGTTTTGAAAAATGAGCTTGAGTACTTGGATTACTTGCCTTATGAAACTTGATTGAATTTATTGTATTTTGTCAGTTGCATTGTTATCTTATGGTGCCATGTAGAGAGCTTAGAATTAATACTCGTGTTACGGCTGAGAACGAGAATGTTGAGAATGTTGAGGATTTACCGCCTCCTCCTCCTGGTGGACCACCCGATGGTGGTGGAGCAGGGGTTGGTGCTGGGGTTGCTGGACCCGAGGGAGTGCAGGGCCAAGCTGCTCCTGATATGTCAGTGTTGATTCAAGCTATTGCTGGATCTTTTTAGGCAGTAGTAGCTGGAGCTCATGGAGCTGCACCTCAGGATGGTGCTAATGTGAGGTTGCCGTTGGAGCAGCTCTGCAGTCTGGGAGGGACTGAGTTCAGAGGGTTGACTCTGGAAGGTTCCGAGTCTTGGTTAGAGAGTACCAAGAGGACTCTCGGGCAGCTGAATTGTAATAATGTTCAGAAGTTGGGATGTATTGTGTCACTGTTGCATGGCGATGCATATACGTGGTGGACAACCATAATAGCAGGGACGGATGATGATGAGGTGACTTGGACATTATTCCTGAATGCATTCAAGTGAAAGTATTTGGGAGTTCGCTACCTCGATGAGAAAAAGAGGGAATTCATGTCCCTAGTGCAAGGGAATATGTCTGTGACGGAGTATGAGGTGCAATTTGTATGTCTTAGCCAATATGCACTCCAGCTGATTCCTAGTGAACGGGAGAGGTGTGAACAATTCCGATACGGGCTGGTGGCAGATGTGAAAACCTATATGCTCGTAGCGGATTATACTGATTTCGATGTCTTGGTCACTCGAGCCAAGGAAATTGAGCTGAATCTTGGTTTAGCAAGTCGAGCGAGAGGATCTAGCTCAGGGAAACGAGCCGTGGAACGTGATCTTGGTAGAGATTGATACAAGAGAAATAAGGATAGAAGTTCACAGGTCGATGCTAGACGTGGGGACGGTAACCCTGGGAGAGGTCAGCAGGGGCCAAATGCTTTCATGCGGACTCCTAGTGCAATCGGTGTGGTAGGAGGCACACTGTTAGTGTTGGGGCAATCTTGGTACATGCTGGAACTGTGGTAATTGTGGGCACATGAAGAAGGATTGTCTGCAGCCGTTGAGAGAGGGTCAAGCTCCGGTGAGAGCAGCTGAGCCACAGAGTGGTCATGGGCGCGGTCGTGGCAACTTCCAGCGCAGAGATGAAGTTGGAAGGAATGTAGCTCATGTGGTGGTCGTTCAGCCAGAAGGTGGTGGCCAGGCTAGAGTGTATGCCCATCGAGAAGGGAGGAATGACACGGACGTGATCGCTGGTACCTTTACTTTGCAATCCTTGTCATTACTTTCTTTGATTGATTCTGGATCTACACACTCGTACATATTGCGTGAACATGCTCAAATGCTTGGTTTGCCTGTTGAGTCTTTGGATGTGGGTGTGCATGTGACTAGTTCCTTTGGTGAGACGGTTGTAACAAGGAGATTGTATAGGAGATGCCCCTTAAAGGTGCAAGATCATGTGTTTTTAGTTGATCTTATGGAGTTACCATTGGTTTTGACGTAATTTTTGGTATGGATTTGCTTGTTAAGCATATGGCCGTAGTGGATTTTGAAAATAAGTGAGTTTCTTTGAAACTTGCGGATGATTATGAGGTTGTGGTGGTGGGAGACAATGTGAAGTTCCTATCTAATGTGGTGTCGACGCTTGAAGCAAGCCGGATGTTGCGTCAAGGATGTAAGGCTTACCAAGCCTTTGTTATGAATCCTAGTACAAAGGAGGTTCGTGTATAGAATATAAGGACCGTGTGTGAATTCCCTGGAGTGTTTCCGGAGGAATTACCGGGTTTGTCACCGAGTTGAGAGGTTGAATTCGGAATTGAGTTGTATGAGAACACAACTCCGGTGTCCATTGCTCCCTATCGCATGGCGCCCAAGGAGTTGAAGGAGTTGAAGACACAACTACAAGAGTTGCTTGACCGAGGCTTTATTCGGCCTAGTGTGTCACCTTGGGGTGCACCGGACTTGTTTTTTAAAAAGAAAGATGGCACTATGAGGATGTGCATTGATTATCGTCAGCTGAATAAGTTGACTATCAAAAACAAGTATCCTTTGTCGAGGATTCATGATCTTTTTGATCAGTTTCGAGGAGCAGCTGTGTTTTGAAAGATAGATCTGCGGTCAGGATATTATCAGTTAAAGGTGAAGGATGTGGATGTGCCGAAAACAGCCTTTCGAACAAGATACGGGCATTATGAATTTCTAGTGATGCCGTTCAGATTGACGAATGCTCTTGTTGCTTTCATGGATATGATGAACACAGTGTTTCATGAATTCCTAGATAAGTTTGTTGTGGTGTTCATCAATGATATCCTTGTATACTCTCGTACTGAGGAGGAGCATGAGGGACATTTGAGGATTGTTTTGCAAGCGTCGTTAGAGAATCAGCTTTATGCTAAGCTGAGGAAATGTGAGTTTTTCTTAAAGGAGGTTGTTCTTCTTGGCCATGTGGTTTCGGCTGAAGGGATTCGTGTTGATCCTCAGAAGATTGAGGCTGTGGTGAATTGGAAGCCTCATAGGTCTGTTCATAAAGTTCGTAGTTTCCTTGGGTTAGCAAGTTACTACCGGAGGTTCGTGGAGGGATTTTCTAAAATTTTTGCCCCTTTGACGAAGTTGTTACAGAAGGATGTTAAGTATGAATGGACGAAAGCGAGACAAGAAGCTTTTGAGAAGCTAAAGGCAGCTTTGACGCAAGCTCCTATCTTGGTTCAACCTGAATCAGGGAAACAGTTTGTGGTGTATAGTGGCGCATCCTATGTTGGTTTGGGGTGTTTGTTGATGCAAGAGGGTAAGGTAGTGGCTTATGCATCACGACAGTTGAAAGTGCATGAACGCAATTACCCTACGCATGACATTGAGCTAGCTGCAGTGGTTTTTGCTTTAAAGATCTGGAGACATTATCTCTATGGTGAGAAGTGTACTGTGTACACGGATCATAAAAGTTTGAAGTACCTGATGTCTAAGAAGAAGTTAAATCTTAGGCAACAACGTTGGGTGGAGTTGCTTAAGGATTACGATCTAACGATCAAGTATCATCCGGGGAAGGCTAATGTTGTGGCCGATGCTTTGAGTAGAAAGGTGGCGGTGGAATTAAGAGCGATGTTTGCTAGCTTGAGCATATCGCGAGATGGTGGTCTTGTTGTTGAATTACAAGTGAAACCATCTCTAGTTTAGTTGATAAAGGACAAACAATTGTTGGATGATTCTTTGGTGCCACATGTTCAGGACATTGCAGAAGGTAGGCCTTCGGACTTCTGTGTCAATGATGATGGTGTTTTATGTTTTGGAAGTCGGATAGTGGTGCCGAATGATACTGAGTTAAGGCGCACTATTCTGACTGAAGCTCATAGTAGTCCTTTTGCTATGCACCCTGGTAGTACAAAGATGTACTGTGATTTGAGCGATGAGTACTATTGGGTGGGTTTGAAGAAGGATGTTGCTGAGTTTGTTAGCAAATGCATGGTTTGTCAGTGGGTTAAGGCTGAATATCAATTTCCTTCTGGGTTGTTGCAACAATTAAGGATTCCAAAATGGAAATGGGAGAGGATCACTATGGACTTTGTGTCTGGTTTGCTTTTATCGCCATCAAGGAAGAATTATGTTTGGGTGATTGTGGATCGCCTTATGAAGTGTGCGCATTTCTTGTCGATGCATACTATGTACACCTTGGATAAGCTTGCAGAGTTGTACATTGATGAGATTGTACGATTGCATGGAGTGCCAAAATCTATAGTGTCGAATAGAGATCTGAGGTTCACTGCAAGGTTTTGGGAGTGTTTACATCAAGCATTGGGTACGCGGCTGAATTTCAGTACTTCTTATCATCCGCAGACGGATGGACAGTCGGAGCGTGTTATTCAAGTGCTTGAGGATATGTTGAGGTGTTGTGTTATTGAGTTTCAAGGCTCTTGGGAGAAGCACTTGCCCTTGGTGGAGTTTGCTTGTTATAACAGTTACCAGGCAAGTATTCAAATGGCACCTTATGAATCTTTATACGAGAGGAAGTGCAGAACTCCTCTTTGTTGGGCCGAAAAGGGATGAAAGTTGGTCTCGATGTCGACTTTATTAAAAGGAACCACCGAGAAGGTGAAGCTCATATGTGAGCGTTTGAAGGTAGCATCGGACCTGCAAAAGTCTTACGTGGATTTGAAGCGTAAGGAGATAAAATTTGTAGTGGGCGAGCGTGTGTTTTTGAAAGTTTCACCTTGGAAGAAGGTGATGAGATTTGGCCGGAAGGGCAAGTTGAGCCCAAGGTTCATTGGACCATACGATGTGATAGAATGTGTGGGTCATGTTGCCTACAAGCTGAGACTACCTCAAGAGTTAGAAAAGATACATAATGTATAACATGTATCCATGCTTCGGAGCTATAGATCGGATTCGTCGCATGTTATGCCTCTGGAAGAGGTTGAGCTAAACCCAGACCTGACGTAAGATGAGGAGCCCGTTGAGATTTTGGATTCAGATAGTAATGTTCTCCGGGGTAAGACCATCGAGCTGGTCAAAGTATTGTGGAGGCATCGTGGTGTTGAGGAAGCCACGGGGGAAAGGAAGGATGACATGAAGAAGCAATTTCCTTACCTTTTTCCTCCAGGTAAATTTCGAGGACGAAATTTCTTAAGAGGGGGAGAGTTGTAATGCCCTGGTTTTGGGCCTGGATGTTTTAGAGGTGGAATCGGGCCGGACGAGAACGGTTCGAATCTTTAAGGGAGATTTAGGGAACACCTAGTTCGGGATGCTTTAAAAATATGGAAAATATCTAAAAAATTTCATTTATTATATAAATTATTATTGTGAAAACAATTTTACAAAATATGATTTGGAAATATTACATTTTGGTGTAGTGACCAAATCGTAGTTTTTACAAAAGTTGACTAGTGACTGTTTTTTAAAGGATTGAAACTTTGAATCTTTAAGGAGCTATTTTTACCAAAATTTTTATCAGATTTCTCTTTAATTTGAGAGTTTTTAATAATGTTTTAATTAAAAGAATAAAGGAGAATTAAAAATGAAAATCTATTTTGACTTTTCATAACTACCTTACGTTAGTTTTCTCTCATTTCATTTTCTCTAAACTTCCACTCAGCCAAACACATTTCCTTCATCAATTAACCTTTGATTTTCATCTTTTTTGCTGAGATTTCATTCTCCTAAGGATTCCTCATCTTTACCTCATCAAAACCTCTTGTTTTTACTTTGGATTTTCAAGAAATCTTGCCCAAATTGAGGAGAAATCAGCCCTTAGAGGTAAGCTTCGTCCTTCTCCTCTAATAATCAATTCTTTACTGAAATTCCCAAGTTATCAATCCTTTGTTAATGATTTTTTAGTTGTTTTAATGTTAGAAACATGAAATTGTGATAAAACTCAAGATTCTTGGAGAGATCTTGATTATTTTCGTAATTCTTGGTTAGGCTCTGTTTTGAGGTTGATTTCTAATGTATTTTGGATGGTAATTGATGTTATAAATGAGGTTTTATCAAACAAATCCCGAATAGGTTTGGATTCCTAAGCTTTTCATGCTAGAATTGAGGTTTTTGGGGTGTTCTTGGTGTTCTTTTGTTGCTGGAGATATAAGGACGGGTTTATGGTGGTTTTTGGTGTTGATTGAGGTTTAGAAAAGATTAGAATCGATAGATCTTGGCTGGGCTTTGTTTTGGAAGAGTTTGGAGATGATTTTGGTTGTTTTGGGGAAGCCGAAATGATGCTTTTGAGTAGAGCAGCGAGTTTGTTTAGATGGCTGGTGATTTCAATGCATGATGATGCATTAATCCTCTACTCTTATGTGTAATAAATAGGGGAGACATTTTCGGACGCTTTTGGTGTTGATCCTGAAGTGTCGGGAGCTTAGATATCGTTTCGGCAAGCAAGTGAAACGTAATCGGTGAGTGTGAATGGTTTTAGAAGTCCTTGAGGGAAAAATAAACAAGGTTTGGGGATTTAGGATTGGTTTGAAACACCATCCTAAGTTCGGAAGTAAGTATGGCTAGATTTGCTCTCAAACATGTGGTTGAAGCCCTAAATGCTTTTACATGCTCTTGTTTTAAGATAGACAAATTCCTACTGTTTTATGCATGATTTGTAGCATGAGATGATGCTTTGTAGAGATTTCATGAGATAGCATGTTGTATTAAAGAGTTTTGAGATTTTGATTTAATGCAAAGCATGAGTTGTGGTTTTGAAATGAGATGTTAAATATTTGAGAAATGTTGCATAAAAACAGTAGGTGAGATGATGTTTTTGACATAATATATTGGCATAGAAGATGAGATAGTTACCGAATATAATTGATCGATCAATAGGATGAGAGTGCACTATAAACTAAAATCCGTACGTGCTCTTTGTAGTCGGGCAATGGAGGTAGTGGCATCCCGATCCAAAGTGAGAATCCGATGGTGAGAGATACCATCGGGGTAGGACTTGGTGAAATACCCAAGCTTTGTGGCGATGAATGATACCGCCATGAGAGTCCGGTGAAGAGAGATTCCACCGGGGTAGGACTTGACCTTGAGTCAAGCTAATCCGCATATCCGAGTAAAGATGTAATACGAAATGCCAATATATGAAAATGTATTTGATTCACATGTACAAAATGTTGAGATGATTTATGCTATGAGAAATGCATATGAGATTTGTATATGAAATGCTTTAGTTTTCACAAGCCTGTGTATGGCTTTGCCATGAGATTTGCATTGGGTTAAATACATGAGATAGAATAGAGGTACATGTGTGTTCAAATGGAGATTTGCCTTGAAGTGGTTTTCAAGCATGAAATAGAAAGAGCATGTTGTTGAAAAGAGTTTTTGAGAAAGAGTTTTATAGATGCATTGTTGTGTTGGTTTTCCTTAGAGCTTGCCTCACTAAGCAAATGTTCTTACGCTCTCTTTTACCAACAATGCATATAATTGAGACATGTTTGGGAAGCGAGAAGGCTAAGGACATCCAAGGAAGTGAGAAGCTCATGTATGGTGAAGTTTTCATATGCTTTAGTGTTGATATTTGGCAATGGGGATCCATAGTTGGTTTTGGGAGATTTGTTTTGAACTCCCTATGTTTATGGCTAGTTTGATTTGGTTTTTGAAGTTTGTAAATGGCCTATATGGTTTGGTTTGAGGCTTGAGGCTTTTATATGGTTCAAGAGACTAGGAAGCATGCCTATAGTCTCCATGATCACTTGATTGTTTCCATGCTCTAGCTTAAGCTTCATAATAATGTTCTCTGATGTTTATTCTTGTTGCTGGTGTGAAATGGAATGATTTGAGAAATGTTTGAATGTGTAAAGATGTGTAAAACCAGAAAATTATACAGTTGCAGGGCATGGTGTATCGAAACACCCTTGTCTGTTGTTGCGTGTAAAATAGTCTATCGCAATTGTAGTGCAAGTGTACACGGCGCAAGTAGTAAATTGATACGAAGTATCGGATATCGTCTCCACAGGGATTGGGCTAATGACTTCACCTTGTTTACTGCACGAAAGTAAAGGAAATAATTAAGAGTTGTCACGAGAATAATAAGGTAAAAACGTAAAATAAAGGATTGAGAAATCAAGATAGAGAGAATGGGCTGGTATTGAGTTGCTCAGTAGTGCAGGTATTGAACTGCTTAGGATCTCCAGTTCTGTCGTCGCGCCCGTCGCCGACAGCACCTGTCGCGGTGGCTGTCCGTTAGCTATCGCGGCAGCGAACACTAACTCCGTACTTTAAGCTTGGCAAGAATCCCAGATCTGCCTTGCCCTATCCCTAGGCACAAGTCTGTCGATGATCACGTCTTTGATGATACCTCCCGGCGTGAATCGAAGGATGAACACCGATGTGTATGAATTCTTCCTTAGCCACTTAACCTCGCCCTATCCCTAGGCACGAGATGGTTCAACTATAAACTAGAGAACGCGCTCTTATCTCTTTCGTATAATTAACTCTCCCGATGCTAAGTAAATGGATAACCTCACAATGCTCTCCCGATGCTCTTGCAAGATATTAAAACCAAGATAAAAGAACTTGAAGTTTATTTTATTGAACTTGAAAAATCCTAAAACAAAGCAATCCTTGCAACTACTTTACAAAACAACCCGTAGCCCTTGGGGGAATTTAGAACATGTCGGTGACGGGTGGACGGCAGGGGTTTGGTTTCGGTTATGGGGTTATCCGTTCTGCCCTAGGTTTAATCTATGCCCTTATATAAGCTTTGGGCTCAAGTTATCTAAGGTAACAAGGATTACAACTTTAATTAAAAGTAAGATTCTAATAAAGACTAAATCTCTAAAGTCTCCTACTTTCCAGCCGCATCCTTGTTTCTAGGAATTTCTTCTCCTTGAGCTTTGGCTTGACATATCTTTTGATCCGAGGCTTGGAAAAATATTTGGCTTCCACACGACAGACGAGCAGATTTTTCTCTATCTATCGAGATCCACTTTACTTTTCCTCTTCATAAGTTTGCTGTCACCTTGCTGTCACGACAGGTCCATGACAGGTTCGTCTTCTTCGGCTGCTTGTCCAGTTCAGCTCTTCTGCTTATCTGCCCTGCGCCTGCCTTCATCGTCAACCATGGCAGCTACCTGCAAAATATGCCATCTTTTAGTAGAATCCGTGCCTTTTATATAATTGTGATGTTTTATTGAAAACTAACCTAAATGCAATGCAATGATGCTTGAATGCAGCAGAAATATGGGTTAAAAAGGGTGTAAATAATAGAACTTTTACACACTCAACACACCCCCAAACTCAAGTTTTTGCTTGTCCTCAAGCAATTTAAACCTAAAAGAAAAAATGAAAACAAGAAAAATTTTGTGTTGGCCTTCAAACAGTGAACTGTCCCTTACCCGTCACTCTGTCTCTATGGCAGCAGAAACCTGTCGGAAAGATTAGGATCTGTCCGGAATCTCCCTATAGCTCTCGTGCAGTGTGTGCATGTTTGTGAACAGTTATATGCCAAGACTCTCTTAGTTTCACTCGAATATTTGACTTTAGCTTGTTTAGAGTTTTTCCTACGAGACTGTTTTCTTTCTTTTTCTCACTAGAGCCAGAATTGGGCACCTCTAGTTATTTCATTTTTTTTCAAACTTCTTCTCTTTTACTAGAGCCAGTATTTCAGGCACCTCTAGTTAACTGTCTAGAGCCGGTGATAGGCACCTCTAGAAGTTTTTCTCTGGTTATCTGCCTAGAGCCAGTGGTAGGCACCTCTAGGTTTCCTGAGATTCTAGTCTCTTTACTACTCTAAGTGCTAAGCTTTCCTATTCTAGTTTGGCTAAAAGAAATCTAAGCAGTATAACAGTCACAAAAGTGTTTAAGTTTTCAGAACTATAGAAAGGCTCTAAACTTTTCCTTAACCTGTCCTAAAGATGCTGCCACGACAGAGATGTCATGACAGGTAAGTTAACTTCACAGTTTTAAGCCAACAGTTTAATCTTTTCTGATTTTTTTTAAAAGGAAAACTTTAAAATAAAAGACACAACAAATAATAAAAAGATGTAATTAAGACTCCATTAATGATGGAGGGTTGCCACCCCCAAACTCGAGGGTTGCATTGCCCTCAATGCAAAATGACATGAAAAATAAAATAAAGAAAAAGTACATCACAAAATATAAAGGCAGGCAGCAATCAGAGGAAAATAAAAACTTAAATTTTCAGTCGTTGCCCTCGCTGCTGCTGCTGATTCGGATCTGACGGCGGCGTCTGGGCTGCGGAGGAGGCTGGGCAGGTTCAGAGACAGGTTGCTCCACGAGCTGAACATCGGAACTGCTGCCGCTGTCCCAACTGCTGGTGGTAGTGGTACTAGCCTTAGGCAGCCTTTTCTTGTCTGCCACATGTTTAATCCTCTTGACCCTCGTAAAGTCACTCTCCAAATTCCTCCGGATAAGAGGGCTGTCATCAGTGGCAGGTCTCTTGGTTCCTCGAGGGGAGGTGTCTGCCGGTGGGCTGCCTTCTGCCGTCGGGGCAGGTGATTTGGTGGAAGCAGTCGAGTGGGACGGGGAGGCAGGTGGTGTGGGCGTGTGGACAGGTGTGTGGACAGGAGTGGGGATATGGAAATAATGGGCAGGAAAAGTAGGGAATTGAACATCGGGAAAATTTAAAGTTTGGGTAATAAAATTTACCGTGGAGTTCGTGAAGTCCCGAATAAATGTCATCAATCCCATTTGGCGTTCCTCTACCCGTTGTAAAGTAGCGAGGATGAGGGCAGACTGGTCTGTCGGAGTGGTGTTGGTTTCAGCATCAGGGGCAGGCTCGGTGGCAGGGTCGGTGGGTGGTTCCTCTGATGATTCTGCGGGTGAGCCGGCAGGGTTGAAGGAGGAGACAGGTGTAGCCGCGATCAGCTCCATGAGGCTGTTGATGTTATTGTCTGTCCAACCTCTGCCCTTCGTGATTTTGTCGGAGGGATCCTCGGGCACCGCAGCACATCGGCAGAGGGAAGTTATGGTGAACGGCAGGCAGAGGCGTGAGTCAGAGCGGAAGGCACAGTCCAGGATGTTGTCCCTCATATATCTGCCCACATTAATGGCCCTGTTGTGCATGATGGAGTGAATCAGGGCAAGCCGCTGTCGGTTGACTGTCGTATGGTGGGACGAGGGTAGGATACGCTTTTTGATGAAAGCGTTCCAAAGTTTGGCTTCCGGGCGGAGTTGCCCCCTAGTGACGGAGTGGGGGTTCTTCTTGCTGGTTGTCCATGATGTACTGGCCTCTGTCAACTCCACCATGATGGCATCGTAAGTGGCAGAGTCGAGGGAGTCGATGAATTCCTGGTGAGCATCATCACCGGGGCCAAAGAAAAGGCCAAACATGTGATTGATGCTGTCGGCAGTGAAAGGTACTTGCACTCCTCGAACAGTGACAGATGTCGTCGTTCTGCTGTCTATGGCTGCGTAGAACTCTCGGACTAAGGTGTCGTTAAGCTCGGTCGGTTGTTCAGCAAAATACTCCCATAGTTGAGCCGTGATGGCCTTGAAAATGAACGGCCGGAGTCCCATGTTGGGCGTCTGTCGGATGTACACGAAACCACGTTCCTCCCATAACTCTTTGTTGGCGAAGGGGGATGCTGCTGCGGAAGAAGAGGCGGCAGCAGCGTTACGGCGGGTTTGTCTCGACGACATATTGGTTGCAAGGGCTGTGAAAAAGAGAAAACAAATAAAACTAGAGGAGAAAAATAACAAGAGAGAAAAAACAGAAGTGATGAAAAATGAAAATGGGAAGGGGTTTATATAGCGGTCGAGGAGCTGCCCATTTAATGCCTCAACGGCAGCCGGGAATAACGGGGCGGAAGATTGGATGTAGCGTGTCTGACGCGTCTGACACGCATTTATGCGTCTGCTGTGCGCCTGCCGCACGCTTCTGTGTCTGCCGTGTCAAACTGTTGACGGCCTGTCAAGTCCGTCTGCACCGGCAGCTGAAACGACAGGTTATCATAAATGGGCTTTCTTGGGCTGGTGGATGGGCGGTGGGTTTGGGCCACTTCTTTTCTTCTTCTTTTTTTCTTCTTGACTCCTTTATTTCCTAAAAACTGAAATTAGAAAAACAAAACATTATTCGAATAAAATAAACCTAATTCCTAATAAATAATAATAATAAAAATAAAAATAAAACTTAGGTTAAATTAGGGGCGCCTTGTGGGGCATCTCCTAAAGTAACCACTTCCTGAATTCCTGGGGCTTCAGTCCCCTGATAATGCTTGAGTCGTTGTCCATTGACTTTGAATTGGTGCCCGTCTTTTAATGATTGAATTGTGATGGCACCATGGGGAAAAACTTGAACTACTTGAAACGGGCCAGACCATCTAGACTTTAGCTTTCCTGGGAAGAGTTTAAGTCTAGAATTAAATAACAACACAAGCTGTCCTGGGCAGAACTGTCGTGGCAGCAGTTTCTTGTCGTGCCACTTCTTAGTCTTTTCCTTGTAAATCCTTGCGTTGTCATAGGCCATTGTCCGTAATTCTTCAATCTCGTTTAGATCTAATAACCTTTTCTGGCCGGCCTTGTCCAAGTCCATGTTCACTGCCTTAATTGCCCAATATGCTTTGTGCTCGATCTCGACAGGCAAGTGACAGGTTTTCCCATAAATCAGTCGGAATGGAGACATGCCCAATGGAGTCTTGAAAGCTGTCATGTATGCCCATAATGCATCATTCAGAAGTAAAGACCAATCTTTCCTAGTTGGTTTAACCATCTTCTCAAGAATGTTCTTTACTTCCCTATTGGAAATCTCAGCCTGTCCATTGGTCTGTGGGTGGTATGCTGTCGCGATCCTGTGCTTGACACCATATTTCTTTAAGGCAGCAGCAATTACCCTATTATCAAAATGTCTCCCCTCATCACTGATAATCGCCCTAGGAATGCCAAATCTAGAAAAAATGTTTTTGTGCAAAAACTTTTGGACTGTTTTGGCATCATTCTTTTGAGTTGCGATTGCTTCAACCCACTTGGAGACATAATCCACTGCTAGGAGGATGTACAAATTTCCGCATGAAGATGGGAATGGTCCCATAAAATCAATCCCCCAAACGTCGAAGATCTCGACTTCTAGAATATTCTGCAGTGGCATCTCGTTTCTCCTCGAGATGTTACCTGTCCGCTGGCACCTGTCACAGCTTTTGTAAAATTCCTGTGCATCTTTATAAAGTGTCGGCCAGTAGAACCCTGACTGCAGCACCTTGGCAGCAGTTTTATTGCCTCCTAAGTGACCTCCATATTGTGACGCATGACAGTGATGGAGAATGTCTTCTTGTTCTTCTTGTGGTACACACCTTCTTATAACCTGATCTGTGCACATTTTGAAAAGAAGAGGTTCGTCCCAATAATAATGTTTAACATCATTTTGGAACCTCTTCCTTGCTTGATAATTAAGATCAGAAGGTAATATTCCGCTAACTATAAAATTAACGAAATCAGCATACCAGGGAAGGTTAGAAGACTTACCTGCCGCCATGGCTGTCGCGACAGCGATTGCGGCAGCAAAGAGCTGCTCATCTGGGAAGGTCTCCAGTATGTGTGTCTCATCTAACGGTAGACTCTGTCCCGTCTCCAACCTCGACAAGTGGTCTGCCACTTGATTTTCTGTCCCCTTTTTGTCTTTGATCTCAAGGTCGAACTCTTGTAATAGCAAGATCCATCGTATCAGCCTAGGCTTCGCATCCTTCTTTGCGAACAAATACTTGAGGGCAGAATGGTCGGTGTGTATTATTACCTTCGTTCCAAGTATGTAAGAACGAAACTTGTCGATGGAGAACACCACAGCTAACAGCTCCTTTTCTGTGGTGGTATAGTTTACTTGGCCTTCATTTAATGTTTTGCTAGCATAATATATGACGTGAAACAGCCTGTCTCTGCGCTGCCCAAGTGCTGCCCCGACAGCATAGTCACTAGCATCACACATGATCTCGAATGGTTGTGTCCAGTCTGGTGGCTGTACTATGGGGGCTGTCACTAACTTTTCCTTCAGAACCTTGAATGCTTCAGTACATTCCTCATTAAAGTCAAAGGGTCGGTTCTGCTCTAGAAGATGGCATAGCGGCTTGGTGATCTTTGAAAAATTTGCAATAAATCTTCTATAAAAACCAGCATGCCCTAAAAAACTCCTAATGCCCTTGACTGTGGTTGGCGGCGGCAGCTTCTCTATGACTTCAATATTTGCCCTGTCGACTTCTATCCCACGGCAGCTAATCTTATGGCCTAGAACTATCCCTTCATCTACCATAAAATGGCATTTTTCCCAATTTAGAACAAGATTAGCTTTTTTCACATCTTTCAAGTACCTTTTGAAGGTTGCCGAGGCAGCTCTCAAAATCGTCTCCAAAGACGGAAAAATCATCCATGAAAATTTCAAGGAAGTCCTCTACCATGTCGGAGAATATTGCCATCATGCACCTTTGGAAGGTGGCAGGTGCGTTACAGAGGCCGAACGGCATCCTCCTGAATGCGTATGTTCCGTAGGGGCATGTGAAAGTCGTTTTCTCTTGATCTTCCGGTGCAATAGCAATTTGGTTATAACCTGAATAACCATCAAGAAAACAATAATAAGATTTACCCGTTAATCTATCAAGCATTTGATCAATAAAGGGTAAAGGGAAGTGGTCCTTTCGGGTAGCTTTGTTAAGCTTCCGATAGTCCATACAAACCCTCCAACCGGTCACAGTCCTGGTTGGGATTAGTTCATTGTTTTCGTTGGTTATCACGGTCATGCCTCCTTTCTTGGGAACACATTGCACCGGGCTTACCCATTTGCTGTCGGAGATGGCGTAAATAATACCAGCATCTAACCATTTAATGATCTCCTTACGCACTACCTCCTTCATCGCATGGTTTAGCCGCCTTTGGGCATCTATAGTCGGCTTATGATCTTCCTCAAGAAGGATTTTGTGCATGCATAACGCCGGACTAATGCCCTGAATGTCTGCTATCGTCCATCCAATCGCCTTTTTGTGCTGCCTTAGCATGTCGATCAGCAGTCGTTCATGTTCCTGCGGCAGCTTAGCAGAGATGATTACGGGCAGTGTGTCATCACAACCAAGATAAGCATATTTAAGCTGCCCTGGCAGGGGCTTAAGTTCTAAGACAGGTGGTTCAACAGTAGAGGGCTTTTGGATTAAATGGTTATCTGAAGTGTAATTCAAGGGTTCGAATAACTTACCTGGACGATGGTCTAACCAGTTTACCTCCTCATGACCTTCAGTATCAGACGTTTCGGAATCAGAGGAGTCGCTGTCGTCGGTGCTGTCGTCATCACTGTCGTGACAGGCCTGTAGGTGGCTGTCGCAGCAGTGACCAAATTTTTTATCACGGCAGCCCGACCTGATGCAGGGGTAATCAAAGGTCACCTCAATGATGGCCTTGCATTCCTCGTCCACATCAGCATGTTTCATTGCTTGGAGAACATTCAACTTAATTTGTTGATCGTTTACGCGCATGGTGAGTTCTCCTTTCTCCACATCAATCAATGATCTTCCCGTGGCTAAGAAGGGTCGCCCAAGGATGACTGGTGCGTTCTCATCTGCCTCACAATCTAAAATAAGAAAGTCAGCAGGAAAAATAAGCTTATCCACTCTTACCAAAATATCTTCAATTTTTCCCTCGGGGTGAACGTAAGAGCGGTCGGCTAGCTGTAGGGTAACTGTCGTGGGCCGCGCCTTGCCAATACCTAATTTCTGAAAAACAGATTTGGGCATTAGATTAACACTAGCTTCAAGATCACAAAGTGCCTTACCCACAAATTTGTCGCCGATTACGCAAGGTATGATGAAGCTCCCCGGATCCTTCTTTTTCTGGGGTGGCTGCCGATGAAGAATACTCATGCAACCTTCTTGCATCCTTACCGTTTCAAATTCCCCAAGTTTAGATTTTTTCGACATAACATCCTTGAGAAATTTAGCATAACCGGGCATCTCCCTAACAGCATCTAACAACGGAATATTAATATGAACCTGTTTAAAAATATCATAAATCTTTTTAAGTTGAGATTCATGCTTAGCTTGCTGTATCCGTTGAGGAAAAGGTGGTGGAGGACGATAATCAGCGATGCGTCCTTCCCACTGCATGCGAATCTGAGGACGATATTCATCTTTCTTCTCCTCTGTCGCTTCTGCTGTCGTGACAGGCTCATCGGCAGCAGTCTGTTTATCACCTGTCGGGGCGACTTCCTCGGCAGGTTTATCCAAGGCAGGTTCCTTTTCTGTTTCAGCTTCTTTCTCCGGCCCTGGTAGTTTCTTCCCACTCCTAGTAGTAATTGCCTTACATTGCTCATGTGGGGGTGGTCTAGCATTTTCAGTATTGCTAGGAAAACCTCCATTCTGCCTTAGCTTAATATGCTGGGACACCTGACCCATTTGTGTCTCTAGAGATTTCAAGGTAGCCTCATGATTTGTCATTCTCATCTTGGTTTCATCCATAAAGTTTTCCGTCTTCTTGACAAACTGATTAATATTCTCCATATACGTACCAGTCTGAGACATAAAAGTAGCCAGAGTCTGCTCCAATATACTACTCGTGGCAGGTGGTGGCTGCTGCTGCTGTTGCGGAGGCAGGTTCTGCGGCAGGTTCTGCGGCTGCTGTTGCTGTTGCGGCGGCAGGTTCTGCGGCTGCAGTTGCTGACGCGTCAACAATCTAGGACCCCCCTGATTCTGATGATGTGCTTGTGGATTAAAAGCATTGTTGGGGTTACTCCAAGAAAATTTGGGATCCTTCTGCCAATTAGGGTTGTAGTTGTTGGAATTGTAGTTCGGCTTGTAATTTCCAACATATTTTCCCTCTTCTACATTTATAGGGCACTCATCCCTACTATGATTTCCCTCACAGATAGTACAAACTTCCTCGACAGCAAATCCTTGTAATTCATCTTCATTTAATAATCGTTTGATTGCTTTAGTAAGGAATGCTACCTGTGATTTCATAGTGCTGTCAGCCTCATAATCCTTGACAGCAAGTACCCGTTTACCCCCTCTTCTTGCAGTCGGAAACTGCTCCTCATTCTTAGCCAGATTTTTCAAAACTTGCAGCGCCTCGTCTGGATCTTTATCCAATAATAGTACATTTGCTGCAGAATCAATTCTAATGCGAGTTTGTAAGTTAGCAGCATTATAGAATTTAGTTACCTGATTCCAGACGGGGAATCCATGCATTGGGCAGTTCCGAAGAAGAGTAGTAAACCTGTCCCAGGCCTCGTGCATTGGCTCGTCATCTTCCTGTTGAAAAGTAGCAATTTCGTTACGTAATCGCTCAGATAAATGCGAAGGATTAAAACGAGATAAAAATTCACGAGTTAAATCTGCCCAAGTCATAATGGAACCTGGTGTTAGTTTATTCCACCAAGTTTTAGCTCTGTCCCTCAAGGAATGGGGAAATAACCGAAGCCTCAGTATCTCCGGACTAACTCCTGGCAGTCTAAACGAACCACAGATCTCCTGAATTGTTTTGAGATGCTCCCTAGCATCTTCTGTCGCAGAACCACTAAACTGTCCGGCGTTGTTGATCATACTAAACATGATAGGTTTAAGCTCGAAGTTATCAACATCAATATCCGGCAGCGTGGTCTCCAGCTCTACATGATCATTCAGCATGTAGTCACGACATGACCGTCGTCCACCTGCTGCGGGCGGATCGCCGACAGGTGGGTTATTATTGCCAAGGGGTGGTATGAAACCACCAGCAGGTTGGTTATGACCCATTTTCTCTAGCTGTTCCTCGAGATATTCGTTTCTGTCTAAAAGTCGGCGAAGTTGTTTCTTGAGATTGAAGGAACGTTCGATTTCCGGATCTAATTTATATTCAGGATCTTCGCCTCTTTTAGATCTGTGCATAAACAAGAAAACCTCGTGAAAAGCGAGAGTTGAAAGCACAAAAGAAAGATTAAAGAAAAATAAAAATAAAAACGAAAATAAAAATAAAAATAAAAGCGAAAAGTGCAATAAAAGAAAGATGTAGTTATGTTGCCAATCCCCGGCAACGGCGCCAAAAACTTGTTGCGTGTAAAATAGTCTATCGCAATTGTAGTGCAAGTGTACACGACGCAAGTAGTAAAGTGATACGAAGTATCGGATATCGTCTCCACAGGGATTGGGCTAATGACTTCACCTTGTTTACTGCATGAAAGTAAAGGAAATAATTAAGAGTTGTCACAAGAATAATAAGGTAAAAACGTAAAATAAAGGATTGAGAAATCAAGATAGAGAGAATGGGCTGGTATTGAGTTGCTCAGTAGTGCAGGTATTGAACTGCTTAGGATCTCCAGTTCTGTCGTCGCGCCCGTCGCCGACAGCACCTGTCGCGGCGGCTGTCCGTTAGCTGTCGCGGCAGCGAACACTAACTCCGTACTTCAAGCTTGGCAAGAATCCCAGATCTGCCTTGCCCTATCCCTAGGCACAAGTCTGTCGATGATCACGTCTTTGATGATACCTCCCGGCATGAATCGAAGGATGAACACCGATGTGTATAAATTCTTCCTTAGCCACTTAACCTCGCCCTATCCCTAGGCACGAGATGGTTCAACTATAAACTAGAGAACGCACTCTTATCTCTTTCGTATACTTAACTCTCCTGATGCTAAGTAAATGGATAACCTCACAATGCTCTCCCGATGCTCTTGCAAGATATTAAAACCAAGATAAAAGAACTTGAAGTTTATTTTATTGAACTTGAAAAATCCTAAAACAAAGCAATCCTTGCAACTACTTTACAAAACAACCCGTAGCCCTTGGGGGAATTTAGAACATGTCGGTGACGGGTGGACGGCAGGGGTTTGGTTTCGGTTATGGGGTTATCCGTCCTGCCCTAGGTTTAATCTATGCCCTTATATAAGCTTTGGGCTCAAGTTATCTAAGGTAACAAGGATTACAACTTTAATTAAAAGTAAGATTCTAATAAAGACTAAATCTCTAAAGTCTCCTACTTTCCAGCCGCATCCTTGTTTCTAGGAATTTCTTCTCCTTGAGCTTTCGCTTGACATATCTTTTGATCCGGGGCTTGGAAAAATATTTGGCTTCCACACGACAGACGAGCAGATTTTTCTCTATCTATCGAGATCCACTTTACTTTTCCTCTTCATAAGTTTGCTGTCACCTTGCTGTCACGACAGGTCCATGACAGGTTCGTCTTCTTCGGCTGCTTGTCCAGTTCAGCTCTTCTGCTTATCTGCCCTGCGCCTGCCTTCATCGTCAACCATGGCAGCTACCTGCAAAATACGCCATCTTAGTAGAATTCGTGCCTTTTATATAATTGTGATGTTTTACTGAAAACTAACCTAAATGCAATGCAATGATGCTTGAATGCAGCAGAAATATGGGTTAAAAAGGGTGTAAATAATAGAACTTTTACACACTCAACATCTGTTTCGGAACAGGGGCCTGAAATGGCCATAGTGTTTCGGAACGGGTAAAGGTTTTTCGAAACACTTTAGCTATTGGAGACGCTTGTTTCGATACTGGTCTCGGAATACACGCGAGTACCGAAACGGTTAACTCCGTTTCGATATGACCGTTTTGATACCAGGGTCAGCGTTTCGAAACGGTTGACCGTTGGTCTGTAATTTTGAATTGTTTCAAGTTCTCATATCTTACATTTTAATCCTTGATGATTGTGGATGCAATTGGTTGAGTTTGGAATTTCCAAATTAGCTGATATTTGAGAGAGATACATGTAAAATGACTAATTACATATTGGTAAGCTTAAAATGTGCAAAGTCCTTATATTTTCCAAAGTTTACATTTTGGTCCCTAAAAGTATAATTATTGTAATCGAATCCCTAAATGTCTTTCGATCGTTGTGTTTTCTCCTTCGTATGATCTTCAGTGATCACATAGGTTAATAGTGCATTTAGAAAAGATAAAAAAATGGTTGTTAATCAAGGTTGACTTTCGGGTTGACTTTGGTTTTCCCCGTGTAATCTTCGTAGTTGGGTTAAGCGTTCAGGCCGGGCTAAGGGGGTTACATTTGTTGGTATCAGAGCCAGGTTAGCGAATATTTGGGGCTTGGTAAGTGGTTAATATGTGTGATTATGAATGATTATGACTTTTCGGTGAAAGTATGATGTATGATTGTTGATGTTTGGTTCTATTGAGATGAATTTGTGATGTTATGTTGTGTTCTGGGTATAATTGGGGATCACATTGCCATATCATTACTGTTGGAAAGAATTGTTTTGCAAAATGAGCTTGAGTACTTGGATTACTTGCCTTATGTTGCCAGATTGAATTTATTGTATTTTGTCAGTTGCATTGTTATCTTATAGGGCCACGTTGAGAGCTTAGAATTAATACTCGTGTTACGGCTGAGAACGAGAATGTTGAGGATTTACTGCCTCCTCCATCCGGTGGTGGTGGAGCATGGGTTGGTGCTGGGGTTCCTGGACCCGAGGGAGTGCAGGGGCAAGCAACTCCTGATATGTCATTGTTGATTCAAGCTATTGCTGGAGCTTTTCAGGCAGCAGTAGCTGGAGCTCATGGAGCTGCACCTCAGGATGGAGCTAATGTGAGGTTGCCGTTGGAGCGACTCTGCAGTCTAGGAGGGACTAAGTTCAGAGGGTTGACTCCGGAAGGTTCCGAGTCTTGGTTAGAGAGTACCAAGAGGATTCTCGGGCAACTGAATTGTAATAATGTTCAGAAGTTGGGATGTATTGTGTCCCTGTTGCATGACGATGCATATACGTGGTGGAAAACCACAATAGCGGGGATGGATGATGATGAGGTGACTTTGATATTCTTCTTGAATGCATTCGAGCGAAAGTATTTGGGAGTTCGCTACCTCGATGAGAAAAAGAGGGAATTCATGTCCCTGGTGCAAGGGAGTATGTCTGTGACAGAGTATGAGTTGCAATTTGTACGCCTTATCCAATATGCACTCGAGCTGATTCCTAGCGAGTGGGAGATGTGTGAACGATTCTGATACGGGCTGGTGACGGATGTGAAAACCTATATGCTCGCAGTGGATTATACTGATTTTGATGTCAGGTCACTCGAGCCAAGGACATTGAGCTGAATCTTGGTTTAGCAAGTCGAGCGGGAGGATCTAGCTCAGGGAAACGAGTTGCGGAACGTGATCTTGGTAGAGATCGATACAAGAGACATAAGGATAGAAGGTCGCATGTCGATGCTAGACGTGGGGGCCGTAACCCTGGGAGAGGTCAGCAGGGACCAAATGCTTTCATGCGGACTCCGGAGTGCAATCGGTGTGGTAGGAGGCACACTGGTTAGTGTTGGGGCAATCTTTGTACATGCTGGAACTGTGATAATCGTGGGCACATGAAGAAGGATTGTCTGCAGCCGTTGAGAGAGGGTCAGGCTCCGGTGAGAGCAGCTGAGCCACAGAGAGGTCGTAGGCGCGGTCGTGGCAACTTCCAGCGCAGAGATGAAGGTGGAAGGAATGTAGCTCATGTGGTGGTCGTTCAGCCTGAAGGTGGTGGCCAGGCTAGAGTGTATTCCCATCGAGAAGGGAGGAATGACACGGACGTGATCGCAGGTACCTTTACTTTGCAATCCTTGTCATTACTTTCTTTGATTAATTCTGGATCTACACACTCATACATATTGCGTGAACATGCTCAAATGCTTGGTTTGCCTGTTGAGTCTTTGGATGTGGGTGTGCGTGTGACTAGTTCCTTTGATGAGCAGTTGTAAAAAGGAGGTTGTATAGGAGATTCCCCTTAAAGGTGCAAGATCATGTGTTTTTAGTTGATCTTATGGAGTTACCATTCTATGGCTTTGACGTCATTCTTGGTATGGATTGGCTTGTTGAGCATAGGGTCGTAATGGATTTTGAAAATAAGCGAGTTTCGTTGAAACTTGTGGATGATTATGAGGTTGTGGTGGTGGGGGATAATGTGAAGTTCCTATCTAATGTGGTGTCGACGCTTGAAGCAAGCCGGATGTTGCGTCAAGGATGTGAGGCTTACCTAGCCTTTGTTATGAATCCTAGTACAAAATATGTTCGTGTACAGGATATAAGGACCGTGTGTGAATTCCCTGGAGTGTTTCCAGAGGAATTACCAGGTTTGCCGCTGAGTCGAGAGGTTGAATTTGGAATTGAGTTGTATGAGAACACAACTCCGGTGTCCATTGCTCCCTATCGCATGGCACCCAAGGAGTTGAAGGAGTTGAAGACACAACTACAAGAGTTGCTTGACTGAGGCTTTATTCGGCCTAGTGTATCACTTTGGGGTGCACCGGTCTTGTTTGTTAAAAAGAAAGATGGCACGATGAGGATGTGCATTGATTATCGTCAGCTGAATAAGTTGACTATCAAAAACAAGTATCCTTTTTCGAGGATTGATGATCTTTTTGATCAGTTTCGAGGACCGGCTATGTTTTCAAAGATAGATCTGCGGTCAGGATATTATCAGTTAAAGGTGAAGGATGTGGATGTGCCGAAAACAGCATTTCGAACAAGATACAGGCATTATGAATTTCTAGTGATGTCGTTTAGATTGACGAATGCTCAAGCTGCTTTCATGGATATGATGAACATGGTGTTTCATGAATTCCTAGATAAGTTTGTTGTGGTGTTCATCGATGATATCCTTGTGTACCCTCGTACTGAGGAGGAGCCTGAGGGACATTTGAGGATCGTTTTGCAAGCGCTGTTAGAGAATCAGCTTTATGCTAAGCTGGGGAAATGTGAGTTTTGGTTAAAGGAGGTTGATTTTCTTGGCCATGTGGTTTCTGCTAAAGGGATTCGTGTTGATCCTCAGAAGATTGAGGCGGTAGTGAATTGGAAGCCTCCTAGGTCTGTTCATGAAGTTCGTAGTTTCCTTGGGTTAGCAGGTTACTACCGGAGGTTCGTGGAGGGATTTTCTAAGATTGCTGCCCCTTTGACGAAGTTGTTACAGAAGGATGTTAAGTATGAATGGACGGAAGCGAGACAACAAGCTTTTGAGAAGCTAAAGGCAGCTTTGACGCAAGCTCCTATCTTGGTTCAACCTGAATAAGGGAAAGAGTTTGTGGTGTATAGTGACGCATCCTATGTTGGTTTAGGGTGTGTGTTGATGCAATAGGGTAGGGTAGTTGTTGCGTGTAAAAGTGTCTATCGCAATTGTAGTGCAAGTGTACACGACGCAAGTAGTAAAGTGATACGAAGTATCGGATATCGTCTCCAGAGGGACTGAGCTAACCCTTTCCTTTGCTATCTGCACAAGGGGAAAAAGAATGATTTAAGATTTTGTCACGAGAAATATAAAGTAAACTTAAATAAAAGAGTAGAGAAATCAAGATAGAAAGAATGGGCTGGTATTGAGTTGCTCAGTAGTGCAGGTATTGAATTGCTTAGGATCTCCAGTTCTGTCGTCGCGCCCGTCGCCGACAGCACCTGTCGCGGCGGCTGTCCGTTAGCTGTCGCGGCAGCGAACACTAACTCCGTACTTCAAGCTTGACAAGAATCCCAGATCTGCCTTGCCCTATCCCTAGGCACAAGTCTGTCGATGATCACGTCTTTGATGATACCTCCCGGCGTGAATCGAAGGATGAACACCGATGTGTATGAATTCTTCCTTAGCCACTTAATCTCGCCCTATCCCTAGGCACGAGATGGTTCAAAAATAAACTAGAGAACGCGCTCTTATCTCTTTCGTATACTTAACTCTCCCGATGCTAAGTAAATGGATAACCTCACAATGCTCTCCCGATGCTCTTGCAAGATATTAAAACCAAGATAAAAGAACTTGAAGTTTATTTTATTGAACTTGAAAAATCCTAAAACAAAGCAACCTTTGCAACTACTTTACAAAACAACCCGTAGCCCTAGGGGGAATTTAGAACATGTCGGTGACGGGTGGACGGCAGGGGTTTGGTTTCGGTTATGGGGTCATCGGTTCTGCCCTAGGTTTAATCTATGCCCTTATATAAGCTTTGGGCTCAAGTTATCTAAGGTAACAAGGATTACAACTTTAATTAAAAGTAAGATTCTAATAAAGACTAAATCTCTAAAGTCTCCTACTTTCCAGTCGCATCCTTGTTTCTAGGAATTTCTTCTCCTTGAGCTTTGGCTTGACATATCTTTTGATCCGGGGCTTGGAAAAATATTTGGCTTCCACACGACAGACGAGCAGATTTTTCTCTATCTATCGAGATCCACTTTACTTTTCCTCTTCATAAGTCTGCTGTCACGACAGGTCCATGACAGGTTCGTTCTTCTTCGGCTGCTTGTCCAGTTCAGCTCTTCTGCTTATCTGCCCTGGGCCTGCCTTCTCCGTCTTCTATGGCAGATACCTACAAAAACATCCATTTTTAGTAGAATCTGTGCCTTTTAATATATTTGTGATGTTTTGCTGTAAACTGACCTAAATGCAATGAATAATGCTTGAATGCAGCAGAAATATGGGTTAAAAAGGGTGTAAATAATAGAACTTTTAAACACTCATCACACCCCCAAACTCAAGTTTTTGCTTGTCCTCAAGCAATTAAGACTTAAAAGAAGAATGAAAATTTTTGTGTTGGCCTTCAAACAGTGAACTGTCCCTTACCCGTCGCTCATTCTCTATGGCGGCAGCAACCTGTCGGAAAGATTAGGATCTGTCCGGAATCTCCCTATAGTCCTTGTGCAGTGTGTGCATGCTTGTGAACAGTTATATGCTAAGACTCTCTTAGTTTCACTAGAATAATCAACTCTTTTAACTCGAATTTTTATGCCAAAGTTTATTTTCTTGAAGACACATTTTCATGCTTCTTTTTTCTTTTATTTTCGAGCTAAATTTTTCTAGAGCCAGTTTTGGGCACCTCTAGTTAGCTTCCTAGAGCCGGTTTCGGGCACCTCTAGGTTTTTGAGTTTCTTTTGCTAAACTTCTTTCCTAGAGCCAGTGTTAGGCACCTCTAGGGGCTATTCAAGTACTAAGCATCCTATTCTAGTTTGGCTAAAAGACATCTAAGCAGTATAATAGTCACAAAGGTGTTTAAGTTTTTCATAACTATAGAAAGGCTCTAAACTTCTCCTTAAACTGTCCTAAAGATGCTGCCACGACAGAGCTGTCATGACAGGTAAGTTTACTTCACAGTTTTAAGCCAACAGTTTTATATTTTCTGATTTTTTTTTAGAGAACTTAAATAAATAAAAGACACAACAATTAATAAAAAATGTATTTAAGACTCCATTAATGATGGAGGGTTGCCACCCCCAAACTCGAGGGTTGCATTGCCCTCAATGCAAAAGGACATGAAAAATAAAATAAAGAAAAAGTACATCACAAAATATAAAGGCATGCAGCAATAAGAGGTAAAAACTTAAATTTTAGTCGCTGCCTCGCTGCTGCTGCTGACACGGATCTGATGGCGGCGTCTGGGCTGTGGAGGAGGTTGGGCAGGTTCAGGGGCAGGTTGCTCCACGACCTGGATGTCGGAGCTGCTGCCTCTGAGAAAGTAGAAGCAGCATTGCGTCGGGTTTTCCTATAAGATATATTAGTGCAAGGGTTGTGAAAAGTAAATGAAAGCAAATGAAAACTAAAAAGGGAGAACAAGTAAGAAAGACAGAAGTGAGTGAAAATGAAAATGAAACGGGGTTTTATAGTGGTCGAGGTGCTGCCCGTTAATGCTGTAACGGCAGGCGTGAATAACGGGGCGACTGATGAGATTTGGCGTGCCTGACACGTCTGCCACGAATTTATGCATTTGTTACGCGTCTGTCACACGCTTCTGCGTCTGCCGTGACAGTCTGTCTTGTCTGTATCTGCGGCGGAAGCTGGAACGACAGGCTTCAATAAATGGGCTCTGTTGGGCTGATGGTTAGATGGTGGGCTTGGGCCACTTCTCCTTTCCTTCTTGACTCCTTTATTTCCTAAAAACTGAAATTAGAAAAACATTATTTGAATAAAATAAACCTAATTTCCTAATAAATAGTAAATAATAATAAAAATAAATAGAAAGAAAAATTAGGTTAAATTAGGGATGCCAGGTAGGGCATCTCCTAAGGTAACCACTTCCTGCATTCCTGGGGCTTCAGTCCCCTGATAATGCTTGAGGCGTCGTTTCCGGTACTTCTTGAAGTCCATCTGTACCCTCCATCTGGTGATTTTTCTCATGGTGGGGGCTCCTTTCTTTCTCTTCCCTTTGTAGTCCATGAAGTCCTCCCTTCTTGGTAATGTTTCTGAGGGCATGAACATATGATTAGAAAAAATCAAATTGACATTCGACCACAAACTTACCTTGTTTTTGTTGAATGTTGTTGTGGTTGAATGTAGCCCTTGATGTCGTGTCTGCTGCTGTGACAGGCAGTTATTTTGACAGCCTGTTGTCAGGTTACTTTGCAGGTCAATGGGACATTGGTAATTGCCATCGATCTCTATACTAAATTCTGTTGACCACTCGTAAATCTCCATCAGTAGAGAATTTGATGATTCTATGTCCACCGGCTTTGGTTCCTCTAATACCTGCAATGGAATTGGTGAGTTTTCATATAATTCAAAAGGTTCGTTTATTACCTGCTCATATTCCATCGGCGAGGCATTGTCATTGGGTAGCTCTTCTAGGTGGTCGTGCGAGTGCCATGACAGGGATGGATGTGTGCAATCTTGGTTAGGCATAATCGAGGTCGTGGGTTGAGAGTTTGCCTCTGATGTGGTTGCTGCTTCAGCATCAGTTGCTGTCGAGGCGGCAGTTGCTGTCGAGGCGGCAGTTTCTGTCGAGGCGGCAGTTTCTGCTTTGACTGGAGTTTCTGCCTCAAAAGTTGTTGCTGCCGTGACATTCTCTTGAATTTCACTCAGCATTGTCGCGGTGTTGCTCCATTCCGGCTCCTCGGTCATTGCCATGGCAGGTTGTTGCTCAGACTCATCATATGTTGGGTATTCCTTCACATGGGCATCCTCGTCGTCTTGCCTCAGGATTTCAGGTTCATCTGTGGCATGAATGAGGACTGGTCTGCTCAAGAGTTCATCCATCTTGGCGATACTTGTGTTCGTAGAGGCTGACACTTTTTGAGTGATTGCCAAGAAGGCTTGCAGTGTGTCTTCTAAGGATTTTGACTGCTCTTGAGGATGATGACATTGCCAGGGCAGGTTGGGTTCTGCAGCAAAACTGTTATGGTATAAAAAAATTTGTGGGTTTTGATCGTACCATAAAAAAATTTGCTGCTGCGGCATCGGCATTTGTTGCCCCTGTTGCTGTCGTGGCAGCATGTCTTTACGGTAGTTGCGAGAACTTTCCCACATCAACTCTCGAATGGTTTTTCCTGGCATGGTGATGCCCTTGAACCTGTATTTTCACCTGAGTTTTTTTTTTTGTTAAAAAAATAATAAAAAAAATAAAAATAAAAGAAAAGTGCAGAAGCTAGGGTAAGAGTGTGTTGCCAGTCCCCGGCAACGGCGCCAAAAACTTGTTGCGTGTAAAAGTGTCTATCGCAATTGTAGTGCAAGTGTACACGACGCAAGTAGTAAAGTGATACGAAGTATCGGATATCGTCTCCACAAGGACTGGGCTAACCCTTTCCTTTGCTATCTGCACAAGGGGAAAAAGAATGATTTAAGATTTTGTCACGAGAAATATAAAGTAAACTTAAATAAAAGAGTAGAGAAATCAAGATAGAAAGAATGGGCTGGTATTGAGTTGCTCAGTAGTGCAGGTATTGAATTGCTTAGGATCTCCAGTTCTGTCGTTGCGCCCGTCGCCGACAGCACCTGTCGCGGCGGCTGTCCGTTAGCTGTCGCGGCAGCGAACACTAACTCCGTACTTCAAGCTTGGCAAGAATCCCAGATCTGCCTTGCCCTATCCCTAGGCACAAGTCTGTCGATGATCACGTCTTTGATGATACCTCCTGGCATGAATCAAAGGATGAACACCGATGTGTATGAATTCTTCCTTAGCCACTTAACCTCGCCCTATCCCTAGGCACGAGATGGTTCAACTATAAACTAGAGAACGCGCTCTTATCTCTTTCGTATACTTAACTCTCCCGATGCTAAGTAAATGGATAACCTCACAATGCTCTCTCGATGCTCTTGCAAGATATTAAAACCAAGATAAAAGAACTTGAAGTTTATTTTATTGAACTTGAAAAATCCTAAAACAAAGCAACCCTTGCAACTACTTTACAAAACAACCCGTAGCCCTAGGGGGAATTTAGAACATGTCGGTGACGGGTGGACGGCAGGGGTTTGGTTTCGGTTATGGGGTCATCGGTTCTGCCCTAGGTTTAATCTATGCCCTTATATAAGCTTTGGGCTCAAGTTATCTAAGGTAACAAGGATTACAACTTTAATTAAAAGTAAGATTCTAATAAAGACTAAATCTCTAAAGTCTCCTACTTTCCAGCCGCATCCTTGTTTCTAGGAATTTCTTCTCCTTGAGCTTTGGCTTGACATATCTTTTGATTCGGGGCTTGGAAAAATATTTGGCTTCCACACGACAGACGAGCAGATTTTTCTCTATCTATCGAGATCCACTTTACTTTTCCTCTTCATAAGTCTGCTGTCACCTTGCTGTCACGACAGGTCCATGACAGGTTCGTTCTTCTTCGGCTGCTTGTCCAGTTCAGCTCTTCTGCTTATCTGCCCTGGGCCTGCCTTCTCCGTCTTCTATGGCAGATACCTACAAAAACAGCCATTTTTAGTAGAATCTGTGCCTTTTAATATATTTGTGATGTTTTGCTGTAAACTGACCTAAATGCAATGAATAATGCTTGAATGCAGCAGAAATATGGGTTAAAAAGGGTGTAAATAATAGAACTTTTAAACACTCATCAGTAGTGGCTTATGCATCGCGACAGTTGAAAGTGCATGAACGCAATTACCTTACGCATGACATTGAGCTAGCAGCAGTGGTTTTTGCTTTAAAGATCTGGAGACATTATCTCTATGGTGAGAAGTGTACTGTGTACATGGATCATAAAAGTTTGAAGTACCTAATGTCTTAGAAGGAGTTAAATCTTAGGCAACGACGTTGGGTGGAGTTGCTTAAGGATTACGATTTAACGATCGAGTATCATCCGGGGAAGGCCAATGTTGTGGCCGATGCTTTGAGTAGAAAGGTGGCGGTGGAATTAAGAGCAATGTTTGCTAGCTTGAGCATATCGCGAGATGGTGGTCTTGTTGCTGAATTACAAGTGAAACCATCTCTAGTTCAGTTTATAAAGGACAAACAACTGTTGGATGATTCTTTGGTGCCACATGTTCAGGACATCGCAGAAGGTAGGCCTTCGGACTTCTGTTTCAATGATGATTGTATTTTATGTTTTAGGAGTCGGATAGTGATGCCGAATGATACTGAGTTAAGGCGCACTATTCTGACTGAAGCTCATAGTAGTCCTTTTGCTATGCAACCTGGTAGTACAAAGATGTACCATGATTTGAGGGATGAGTACTATTGAGTGGGTTTGAAGAAGGATGTTGCTGAGTTTGTTAGCAAATGCATGATTTGTCAGCGGGTTAAAACTGAACATCAATTTCCTTTTGGGTTGTTGCAACCGTTGAAGATTCTAGAACGGAAATGAGAGAGGATCACTCTGGACTTTGTGTCTGGTTTGCCTTTATCACCATCAAGGAAGAATTCTGTTTGGGTGATTGTGGATCGCCTTACGAAGTGTGCGCATTTCTTGCCTGTGCATACTACGTACACCTTGGATAAGCTTGTAGAGTTGTACATTGCTGAGATTGTACGATTTCATGGAGTGCCAAAATATATAGTGTCGGATAGAGATCTGAGGTTCACCGCAAGGTTTTGGGAATGTTTACATCAAGCATTGGGTGCGCGACTGAATTTCAGTACTCCTTATCATCCGCAGACGGATGAACAGTCGGAGCGTGTTATTCAAGTGCTTGAGGATATGTTGAGGTGTTGTGTTATTGAGTTTCAAGGCTCTTGGGAGAAGCACTTGCCCTTGGTGGAGTTTGCTTGTAATAACAGTTACCAGGCAAGTATTCAAATTGCACCTTATGAAGCTTTATACGGGAGGAAGTGCAGAACTCCTCTTTGTTGGGCTGAAACGGGACGAAAGTTGGTCTCGATGCCGACTTTATTAAAAGGAACCACCGAGAAGGTGAAGCTCATATGTGAGCGTTTGAAGGAAGAATCAGACCGGCAAAAGTCTTACGCGGATTTGAAGCATAAGGAGATAGAATTTGCAGTGGGTGAGCGTGTGATTTTGAAAGTTTCACCTTGGAAGAAGGTGATGAGATTTGGCCGGAAGGGCAAGTTGAGCCCAAGGTTCATTGGACCATACAAGGTGATAGAACGTGTGGGTCTTGTTGCCTACAAGTTGAGACTACCTCGAGAGTTAGAAAAGATACATAATGTATTTCATGTATCCATTCTTCGGAGGTATAGATCGGATCCATCGCATGTTATGCCTGTGGAAGAGGTTGAGCTGAACCCAGACCTGATGTATGATGAGGAGCCCGTTGAGATTTTGGATTCGAATAGTAAGGTTCTCCGGGGTAAGACCATCGAGCTGGTCAAAGTATTGTGGAGGCATCGTGGTGTTGAGGAAACCACGTGGGAAAGGAAGGATGACATGAAGAAGCAATTTCCTTACCTTTTTCCTCCAGGTAAATTTTGAGGACGAAATTTCTTAAGATGGGGAGAGTTGTAATGCCCTAGTTTCGGGCCTGGATGTTTTAGAGGTTGAATCGGGCCGAACGAGAACGATTCGAATCTTTAAGGGAGATTTAGGGAACACCTAGTTCGGGATGCTTTAAAAATATGGAAAAATATCTAATTTTTTTCATTTATTATATAAATGATTATGGTGAAAACAATTTTACAAAATATGATTTGGAAATATTACATTTCGGTGTAGTGACCAAATCGTAGTTTTTACAAAAGTTGACTAGTGACTGTTTTGTAAAGGATTGAAACTTTGAATCTTTAAGGAGTTAATTTTACCAAAATTTTTTTTTATCAGATTTCTCTTTAATTTGGGAGTTTTTAATAATGTTTTAATTAAAGGAATAAAGGAGAATTAAAAATGAAAATCTATTTTGACTTTTCATAACTACCTTACGTTAGTTTTCTCTCATTTCATTTTCTCTCAACTTCCACTCAGCCAAACACATTTCCTTCATCAATTAACCTTTGATTTTCATCTCTTTTTCTGAGATTTCATTCTCCTAAGGATTCCTCATCTTTAACTCATCAAAACCTCTTGTTTTTACTTTGGATTTTCAAGAAATCTTGCCCAAATTGAGGAGAAATCGGCCCTTAGAGGTAAGATTCGTCATTCTCCTCTAATGATCAGTTCTTTACTGAAATTCCCAAGTTATCTATCCTTTGTTAATGATTTTTGAGTTGCTTTAATGTTAGAAACATGAAATTGTGATAAAACTCAAGATTCTTGGAGAGATCTTGATGATTTTCGTAATTCTTGGTTAGGCTCTGTTTTGAGGTTGATTTCTAATGTATTTTGGATGGTAATTGATGTTATAAATGAGGTTTTATCAAAATAATCCTTAATAGGTTTGGATTCCTAAGTTTTTCATGCTAGAATTGTGGTTTTTGGGGTGTTCTTAGTGTTCTGTTGTTGCTGGAGATATAAGGACGTGTTTATGGTGGTTTTTGGTGTTGATTGAGGTTTAGAAAAGATTAGAATTGATAGATCTTGGCTGGGCTTTTTTTGGGAAGAGTTTGGAGATGATTTTGGTTGTTTGGGGTAGTCGAAATGGTGCTTTTGAGTAGAGCAGCGAGTTTGTTTAGATGCCCGGTGATTTCAATGCATGATGATGCATTAATCCTCTGATCTTATGTGTAATAAGCAGGGGAGACATCTTCGGATGCTTTTGGTGTTTATCCTGAAGTGTCGGGAGCTTAGATATCGTTTCGGCAAGCAAGCGAAACGTAATCGGTGAGTGCGAAAGGTTTTAGAAGTCCTTGAGGGACAAAGAAACAAGGTTAGGGGATTTAGGATTGGTTTGAAACACCATCCTAAGTTCGGAAGTAAGTATGGCTAGATTTGCTCTCAAACATGTGGTTGATGCCCTAAATGCATTTACATGCTCTTGTTTTGAGATAGACAAATTCCTATTGTTTTATGCATGATTTGTAGCATGAGATGATGCTTTGTAGAGATTTTATGAGATAGCATGTTGTATTAAATAGTTTTGAGATTTTGATTTAATGCAAAGCATGAGTTGTGGTTTTGAAATGAGATGTTAAAGATTTGAGAAATGTTGCATAAAACAGTAGGTGAGATGATGTTTTAGACATAATATATTGGCATAGAAGATGAGATAGTTACCGGATATAATTGATCGGTCAATAGGATGAGAGTGCACTATAAACTAAAATTCGTACGTGCTCTTTGGAGTCGGGAAATGGGGGTAGTGCCATCCCGATCCAAAGTGAGAATCCGATGATGAGAGATACCATCGGGGTAGGACTTGGTGAAATACCCAAGCTTTGTGGCGATGAGAGATACCGCCATGAGAGTCTGGTGATGAAAGATTCCACCGAGGTAGGACTTGACCTTGAGTCAAGAAAATCCGCATATCCGAGTAAAGATGTAATATAAAATGCCAATATATGAAAATGTATTTGATTCACATGTACCAAATGTTGAGATTTGCATTGGGTATATGAAATGCATATGAGATTTGTATATGAAATGTTTTAGTTTACACAAGCATGTGTATGGCTTTGCCATGAGATTTGCATTGGGTTAAATGCATGAGATAGAATAGAGGTACATGTGTGTTCAAATAGAGATTTGCCTTGAAATGGTTTTCAAGCATGAAATAGAAAGAGCATGTTGTTGAAAATGGTTTTTGAGAAAGAGTTTATAGATGCATTGTTGTGTTGGTTTTCCTTAGAGCTTGTCTCACTAAGCAAATGTGCTTACGCTCTCTTTTACCAACAATGCAGATAATTGAGACGTGTTTGGGCAGCGAGAAGGCTAAGGACATCCAAGGAAGTGAGAAGCTCATGTATGGTGAAGTTTTCATATGCTTTAGTATTGATATTTGGCAATGGGGATCCATAGTTGGTTTTGGGAGATGTGTTTTTAACTCCCTATGTTTATGGCTAGTTTGATTTGGTTTTTGAAGTTTGTAAATGGCCTATATGGTTTGGTTTGAGGCTTGAGGCTTTTATATGGTTCATGAGACTAGGAAGCATGCCTATAGACTCCACGATCACTTGATTGTTGCCATGCTCTAGCTTAAGCTTCATAATAATGTTCTCTGATGTTTATTCGTGTTGTTGGTGTGAAATGGCATGATTTGAGAAATGTTTGAATGTGTAAAGATGTGTAAAACCAGAAGATTATACAGTTGCAGGGTAGGGTGTATCAAAACACCCTTGTCTGTTTCTGAACAGGGGCCTGAAATGGCCATAGTGTTTCGAAACGGGTAAAGATGTTTCGTAACACTTTAGCTACTAGAGAGGCCTGTTTCGATATTGGTCTCGGAACGCACCTGAGTATCGAAACGGTCAACTCCGTTTCGATACGACCGTTTCGATACCAGGGTCAGCGTTTCGAAACAGTTGACTGTTGGTCTGTAATATTGAATTGTTTCAAGTTCTTATATATTACATTTTAGTCCTTGATGATTGTGGATGCAATTGGTTGAGTTTGAAATGTCCAAATAAGATGATATTTGACAGAGATACATGTAAAATGACTAATTACATATTGGTAAGCTTAAAATTTGCAAAGTCCTTATATTTTCCAAAGTTTACATTTTAGTCCCTAAAAGTATAATTATTGTAATTGAATCCCTAAATGTCTACCGATCGATGTGCTTTCTCCTTCTTATGATCTTGAGTGATCACATAGGTTAATAGTGCATTTAGAAAAGATAAAAAGAATAAAATGGTTGTTAATCAAGGTTGACTTTTGGATTGACTTTGGTTTTCCTCGTGTAATCTTCGTAGTTCGGGTCAAGCGTCTAGGCCGGGCTAAGGGGGTTACATAATTCTTGATCTTAGTGTTGTTGACAATTGAAGCATTAGCCTTCGCTTGATGCTTGGATATCCCTTTTATCCTCTCAAATGAGTTTGTAGTCGTTGAGGACCATTGGGGTTGGATTAGAGCCGTTGGAACCTTTATTTCCCACCATAAATGCAGTTCTGCAGCTTGGCGTATCGATACCCTTCAAACCATATCGATACGGTCCCGATAAGGAAGTAGTCGTTGTGCACTTCAGTTGGTGTGTATCGATACGCTTGCCTAGCGTATCGGTATAGTCCTGCAGTTTAAAAGACCGTTGGGAAATTTGACCATTGGGGGTAGTTAGGCGTATCGGTACGCGATACAACTGTATCAGTACGCGACTAGCCGTTGGGCTATTTTAAATCACACCGTATCGATATGGCCAAGCGTATCGGTACAGGTTTTGGCTACTGGAAAATGACTGTAGTTGAAACCCTAGGGCGTATCGGTACAGTACCAGAC
The DNA here is from genome assembly GCA_030270665.1 of Hibiscus trionum. Classification (NCBI taxonomy): domain Eukaryota; kingdom Viridiplantae; phylum Streptophyta; class Magnoliopsida; order Malvales; family Malvaceae; genus Hibiscus; species Hibiscus trionum. The sequence goes on from BSYR01000017.1 coordinate 22,191,100, forward strand.
TGTATCGGTACGAGTACTTGAAAAGCTCGGTTTTGACTACTTTAAATGCACTTTAAATCATTCCAAAGCCTTGTAAATCTCTTAAACATATTTTCAAGTTGTTTTTGACTAAAAATATATTTTAAATTCTTTTCAATTTAGTCCAAAACATTTTTCAAATATTATATCAAAACACTTAGCTTTACAGATACTTCTCAAGCTTCACTTACCCAACATCTCGTCTCCACCTTCACTTACAAATTGAAAATGAAAAATAGTAAAATAAATAAATATTATAATCTTTACATTTTTTAGTAAGTCAGTAACTAACATAGTCAAGGACAAAAATCATCTGTCACTTTTTCATGTCATTTTTTATACCCAACATTAAAAAACTTAAATTATAAGTCTTACCCTTAAATTCTAAATCTTAAATCATAAACTCTAAAAATACATACTATCTCCAATTCCCTAAACTCTAACCCTAAATCACAAACCTAATTTTTTTATGTGAGACATAGAAAGAGGCATATGATAGGGGTGGAGAATTTTTATTCTATAATCAACTACATTTAATGTTATATTTCTTACATCCTAAGCAAAATGCTCAAGAATATGCCTGCATGTTCATGGAGTGCATGGTAAAAAGGCTTAGTTCAAATTGTATTCAATATGTTGTATGTACTCATTTGTATTCCATTAGGAATTTATGATTTCAAATCTATAAATGTTTAAAAAGTACAATTTCGATTTGTATCTCACGACGCAACGGATTAAGCTGGGTCGTGAAACTTGATCAAACTTTGAAACTGGGATTAACATATCCTATGCATGTTTTAATGGGTAACATGCTTTATTCATCTTATTTTTTAATTTAATTGTTAGCACGATTAAATATTTTTATGTATTTTTTTATACAATTTCTAAGCTATTTAATTTTTTCTCCACCCATAAACCAAGAGATATTGTGCATTTAAGTGTACTTGAACTTGCGTTTTCGCAACAACAACATAGACGCTAATCAAAATTGATATTCAGTAAGTATTTTTACGCAGTTATAACTAGGGATGGATCGAAGAGGGCTGGAGGGGGCGGTCGCTTCCTTAAAATTTTATAAGCCCATCACTTAAAATTTTATAAATTCGTCCCCTTACTATAATGTCCTGCATCCGTCTCTGGTTATAACAAGGGAGAAAGGCTTGATTTGTGCCCAATTTAATAAAGGGGAGAAGCATCGGATAAGGAAGGAGGTGGAGCAATTAGGGAATAAGGTCAAGAATGTTTGTTATTGGGTTTGGTTTAATCTTGGCTTTCAAGCACGCCATTACTCATTTGTAGGGACAGACACAATACTTTATGTTAAGGGGTGAATCTATAAAATATTAAGGGTGAACTTATAAAATTTTAGGGAGTGAAAATAAATTTTTAATAAAAATATATAGAACATTTTTAAATCATATACGAATATTAAATTTTTAAGAGGGGCGACAGCCCCATCCAGCCCCCTCGGCCCACCCTGCTCACCTCTTGGATGTTGCTATCTGATGGATACATCATGAATGTCGTTGCTCAACTTTTTTCATAAAATTAGCATCATATTCAGTGTATCTTTTTATTCAATTGTTGGTACCCGCTTGATTTTGCAGGCATGGTATCAAGCAAATTCGAATGGGCCGGCATATATCACACAGTGTCCAATTCCGACAGGGCTAAGCTATAACTTTAGCAACGAGGAACTCTGCTTTGGTTGAGGTCCGGTCCACTGTCCATGGCTCCCTTGTTACCTTGCCTAAGCGTGGTGTTCCCAAACCCTACAAGGAAGTAGTTGTTGTATCAGGTGAGCTCCAACATCAAATTGAATGTACTTTGTTTTTAATGATTTGTCATCGTCTGATTTATTCTCAGTCAAATGGTGGAAATCCGACACACTCAAATCTCCATCCCTTTCACTTACTTTCCGTTTTTAAATTTAGATGTTTAATACATAGGAAATATGTTGCAATCATACCCAGGACTAGGAGGATGCAAATTGCTAGTTAAAAGCGGCAAGACCTAACTGCTACGCCTAATCAACGCTGCACTGTTCTTCAAGGTTGCAGGGCACAACACAAGCTGACTGTTGTTGAAGTTGACGCCACATATTCAAAACAGATGTAGTCGGAGTAGCACCAGGCCAAACCACCAATGTCCTTGTCCAATTTCTTGGTCACCAACACCCCGACAACTCTCACCGAACACAATCTTTACTTCAATGTCAGATTAGGGATTAAACCTTGTCCTAACTGCAAAACCGTAATGGCAGCAACGTGGTAGCTTTGATTAACAACGTGGCATTCGTTATGCCTACTACAACGTTACTTCAAGCACATTTCTTCAACATTCGTGGGGTGTTCACCACCGATTTCGCGACCGCATGTGTTCAACTACTCCGGATCCGGAACTCCAACGGCTAATTTGCAGACAAGAAACGGAACGAAGGTTTTCAAGCTGGCTTACAACTTTATTGTACAACTTGTTTTGCAAGATACTAGGATCATAGCCCCTGAGAACCACTCATCACTTACATTGATTCAATTTCCTTGCCGTTGGTAACTATGTTGTACTGATAAGGTGTTGTAGATAAAACTAGGAAGAGGAAGAAGTTAGACAGGAAGAAGGAAAAAGTTAATTCTCATTTCATCATTTTCCCTCACTTTCTCTGTTAGTTTACAATCTATTGACTTTAGTAACGGACATAGTCAGTTAAGGTGCATGGTGGCAGTTTCTTCCTAGATCCTCTACGCACATCTTGGCCCTTGGTAACTGTCTTAGCCTCATGATTTATCCTTGCTTGTTGCTGCTTGTCAACCTAGCTACCTCCCTTATGTTGTGCAACATTTGCATTTACAAAATTACCTTCCCTTTTTCGAGAACCTTGTCCTCAAGGTTCAACAATTGATCATCCAAGTCTGGTGTGGTGGCATCCATTAGTAAGAGAAGAGGTGTAATCTGGTGAAGAGGTTCACCGCGGAAAAGTTTCAATTTGGAGATGTAAAAAAATCGGATGAATTTTTTTCCATAGGAGGAAGTTCTAATTGGTAAGCTACTGCACCAATTCGTTTCACAATTTGAAAAGGGCCAAAGAACTTAGGACTAAGCTTCTGATGTTGATGGAGCTTAAGAGACATTTGCCGGTAAGGTTGGAGACGCACAAACACTCAATCTCCTTCTTGAAATTTCAATTCTCGTCGATGTTGTCCAGCTTGATTTTTCATCCTCAGTTGTGCTTGTAACAAATTATGCTTCAATTCACGCAGAACAGCATCATGATCGTTTAACGCCATGGACACTTGATCAATTTTAGAGCTCCCTTCTATATAATTAGATAGGACAGGTGGGTCACGGCCGTAAAGTGCTTTAAAAGGAGTCATACCTGCCGACATCTGATGAGCTATGTTGTACCAATATTCTGCCCACGGAAGGTAAGTCTCCTATTTGCGAGGTTCCTCTGCTGTCATACATCGCAAATACATCTCTAGGCAACGGTTCAATGCCTATGTTTGGCCGTCCGATTGCGGGTGATAAGCAGAACTCATCCGCAATTTTGTCCCTTGTAATCTCGCGAACTCGATCCATACATCACTGAGGAAAACCTTATCGCGATCACTAACGATCGAGCGAGGAATGCCATGTAAACGGACAACGCCCTGGACCAACACATGAGCTACTTGGGAACTGTCAAATTGTCGCGGCAGAGAGAAAAAATGGCCACATTTGGTTAAACGGTCAACCACCACTAGAATGACCTCCTTACCATTAGACTTAGGCAATTCGGTAATAAAATCCATCGAAATATCCTCGAAAACATGTTTGGGAATGGGCAAAGGTTGAAGAAGACCAGTCGGAGATAAGCTCTCGCTTTTCATGCGCTGACAGGTTTGACATTCATTCACGAATTTGGCGACATCTTTTCGCATACCTTTCTATGAGAAGTTTGCAGAAAGACGCTGAAAGGTGCGAAAAATTCCAGCGTGCCCTCCTAGAACTGAAGAATTGAATTCGGTCAATAAAAGAGACTTCAAGGCTACATCATCTGGTATTAAAATTCTTCCCTAGAATAAAAGAATTCCGTCAGCATCATTGTATCCTTGAGATGATACCTCCCCATTGGCAATGCGATCTCGAAGAACTCTGAATTCACTATCTGGACGACTTGCAGTGCGAATAACATCAAGAATTTCCATGGTGACCTTGGACAAAGCCATAAGAGATGGAAGAGGTTCACGAGATAATGCATCAGCGACAGAATTATATTTCCCAAGCCTATATCGGATCTTGAAGTCATAACCAATAAGCTTAGCTAGTCAACGTTGTTGTTCCGGGGTCTGAATGGTTTGTTGATTGAGCTCGCGCAATGACTATTGGTCGGTGAGAATGACGAACTTTCGCCTGAGCAAATATTGTCTCCATTTCATTACTGCTTGTGTGATCGCATACATCTCGCGATGGTATGTGGAAGCATTTTGCATTCGAGTACTGAGTTTTTGGCTGAAATAAGCAATTGGTCGCTTGTCTTGAGTGAGCACTGCCCCAATTCCAACCCCTGAAGCATCGGTCTCGACAACAAATACCTTATCAAAACATGGCAATGCGAGAACTGGTGTTGAACACAAAGAAGACTTGAGTAGTTCGAAGGCTTTTTGAGCTTGTGTTGACCATTCAAATACATCTGATTTCTTTAAAATGTCAGATAGTGGCGCAGCTAGTGTAGCAAAACCTTTAATGAAGCGGCGATAATAGCCTGCTATACCGAGAAATCCTCTTACTGCTTTGACGGTAGTAGGAATCGGCCATGCTTTAATGGCGTCAATTTTGTTGGGGTCGACAACTAACCCTTTCCGTGACACAATGTGACCCAAATATTCGACCCACTCTTGCCCAAAAGTGCACTTGGAAATTTTAGCCACAAACCCATGTTGTTGTAAAATCAAGAGAGTTTGACGAACGTGTTCCAAATGTTCTGCCCAACTCTGACTAAAGACTAAGATGCCATCCAAAAATATCAAAATAAATTTACGCAAATAGGGTCGAAATATGGCGTTCATAGTTGCATGAAATGTTGATGGAGCATTGGTTAACCTGAAGGGCATGACGAGAAATTCATAATGGCTATTGTGAGTACGAAATGCTGTTTTTTGGACATCATCACTTCGAACTCTGATTTGGGGATAACCTGCCAGTAAATCAAGCTTAGAAAAATACTGAGAATTGCCCAATTCATCAAAGAGTTCATCGGCAGTGGGAATAGGAAACTTATCCTTGATTGTTATAGCATTGAGTGCCCGATAGTCAACACAGAAACGCCATGTACCATCTTTCTTTCGAACCAACAATACGGGCGACGAGAATGGGTTGTTGCTGCGTTGAATCAATCTTTGGTCGAGCATTTGTTGCACTTGACGTTCAATTTCAGTTTTCTGGAAATAAAGATAGCGGTAAGGGCGAACATTCACAGATTGTTTTCCGCTCTCCAAATGAATGGCATGGTCAGTGTCCCTTGTTGGAGGTAAACCAATAGGTGCTTCAAAAACTCCTTCAAATTCTTTGAGTAAAGCTAACATATCTTCTCGATCACTAACCAATTCAGATTTGGAGTCAGATTGTAACTCTAATGCATACCATTCAGCCACGGCTTGAGTAGTATGCATTCTCCGTAGAGCTTGCAACTGAATTTTGTGGATCAGTTTCAGAGTCACCCTGCCAATTATGCTCGATATCCCCTTTCCGAAAGACAAATGTAAGGCGAGAAAAATCCATTGTAACAGGCTCCAAGGTGGCCATCCATGCAACGACAAGGACCATGTATGTTCCTTCAAGTGGCAATGCGTAAAAATCAGCAACGAGCTCAGTGCCTTGAATTAATACTTTTAGATTTCTCACACACCCTTCATTTCGTAGTTTATCACCATTGCCCACTAGTACACGAAAATTGGGTGCTGTTGAAATTGGTAACCCAAGGAATTTAGCCGTCCTTGTTTGAATGAAATTATGTGTGCTCCCTCCATTAATCAAGACTCGAATCTCGCGGCCCTGAACCACTCCTTTCACTCTCATTGTGTTTGGCGTTGGGCAACCAGCTAAAGCATTAAAAGAGACTAAAGACTGCCCCTTTGCCAACCCTTAAACTTGCTCTTCATCCGAGCTAACATCATCTCGAGGTAGATCAATTGGAGTTGATTCATCATCAAGTAAAAATAATTGTGGATCCTTACATTTGTACCCAGGTATGAATTTGGCATCGCAATAATAACATAAACCTTTTCCGCATCGAGCTTGAGCCTCTGCAGCAGAAATGCGACGAGGAACGATAGCATTAGTAGTAGTCGATTGTTTACCATCTATTGAATTAACTCTACCTTGCCAACTTTTAGGGCCAGTGGAGGTGGGCATTGGTGTCGGTTACAAAGAAGGAGGTTTGAAATGGAAACCTTTATGCAATAATTTTTGAGTTTCATTGATTTTAGCCTCATGGAATCGTGCTAATGTTATCATATCATGCATCGAGTTATGCCGTTGAGCCAACACTTCGTTTTTAATATCAGCTCGTAACCCAGAAATAAAACATTGGGTCAATAAGATTTCTGGTAGGTTACTGGTACGTAGTGCAAGGTCTTCAATTTGTGTTTGATACTCCTCCACAGAAGCTGTTTGCATTACCTTTGTCAATTGCCCTTCAGGCGATTCAATTTCTGTAACAGCAAATCGGCGACGGATAGCATCTGTTAAGTGATTCCAACCAGCCAGTTGACATTGTCGTTGCATCCATCGAAACCATTTTTTTTGTTGTACCATCCATTCGAAAAGAAGTCATAGTAACTCGGTGATGATCCTCTGTACTATAAAAATCAAAGAAATCATGTGTCGTGGCAAGTCACTCCTCCGGATCTTTACCCGTAAACAAAGGTAACTCAACCTGAACTGGTTTCGGGGCAAAAGGAAACACCTCGTCGGAGTCGCTACGGATCTTTGGTTTCCCTTTGATGACTGTACTGTCACCGGTTACTTCACCCCCTACGGATGTGGTAGCGGATATACCCAAGTGATTGGAGATGGATTGCAGTTGACGTGTCATCTCATTGAGGGTATTCTGAGTGGCAATGTTCCACTGCTTTTGATCGTCGGCAAACTGTTGCAGCGATGTCAATGTTTGTTCATGGCGACCAGTCGTGTCTTGAAGGGCTTTGATTGAGTCCGAATGGTTTATCATTGTGGTAAGATCAATGGAAGCACCAAATGTTGTAGATAAAACTAGGAAGAGGGAGAAGTTAGACAAGAAAAAGGAAAAAGTTAATTCTCATTTCATCATTTCCCCTCAGTTTCTCTGTTGGTTTACAATCTATTGACTTCAGTAACGGACATAGTCAGTTAAGGTGCATGGTGGCAGTTTCTTCCTAGATCCTCTACGCACGTCTTGGCCCTTGGTAACTATCTTAGCCTCATGATTTATCCTTGCTGGCTGCTGCTTGTCAACCTCGCTACCTCCCTTATGTTGTGCAACATTTGCATTTACAACATAAGGACATAGATATGATTACGGGTATGAAAATAAAAATGAGGACGAGAAACGATAATTTTTAAAATTACAGGGTACGAGTACGGTAAGGGTACGAGAAATATAAAATAAAATTTATATTCTAATAAAATGTAAAAATAAAAAGTCATAAGAAAATTATGTGAGCATGGCATCACACATACTTATATATTTATAGTTGAAGCATGTGAGTAAGAGAAAGTCGAAAAGAAACAAGAAATATTCATAAAAAAAGTCGGAGAATAGAAGAATAAAAAATACGAAGATGAAATATGAGGAGTACTCAAGACATACTCAATATATTCCCGATACGGAAATATATCAAATACGTAATACGACGTTAGATTAAAGTACACATGCTTCATAATTCGGTAAGGACTCGGAGTGATGTTCCAAAATGTTAAAACCTATGAAACGGAGAGTTTTCTAGCATGCGGCCGCCTAATATATGGCTAATATACGGCGTTACCGGAAACATGATAAGGTATATAATGTATTCGGTAAAGCGGTACCGGATATGTTGATATGAAATGATGTATCCGGTAAAAAACACTAAAAAAATGAAAAAATAATGGTAACCGGCAAATTTAAGCAAACGGTCAGACATAACAAAACCGGTAGCGTCTAATTTGTTATAAGGTATATAATGTATTCGGTAAAGCGGTACCGGATATGTTGATTTCGAAAGTATCCATACTTTTGAAAAGTTTAACGATACTTTTTATCAATATATCCGGTACTAGGATAACATAATAGGTAGCCAATAAGAATCGATACCTTATACAAAATTATCGATATTTTAATAAAAACATTGGAACTGGTTATCGATATTTTCGAAACCAAACAATATATCCGGTAAGCTTACAGGTTACATTATATGAATTAATAATGTAACCGGTTATGTACAATTTTTTTTATTGTACCGATTCTTTTGCGCACGCTCTTACAAAAAATATCGATATTTTCGACATTTTTTTTCAACCGCGGTTACATTGGTGTTCAAAAAGTATCGATAATGATTTAAAAAGTATGGATACTTTCGAAATAAACAACAAATTAGGCGCTACTGAATATATTGAAATTCGGATCAACAAAACCGGTAATTTTACCGGTTTTGTTATAGTCCAAATGCCCGAGTCCCCATCAGCTCCAAATTAACAACAAATTCGGCGCTACCGAATATATTGATATTCGGATCAACATAATCGGTAACTTTTACCGGAAACATTATCTTTAACCGGTAACCTTTCTATCCGGTTACGCCGTATATTAGCCGCATATTAGCCGCCGTACCGCAGAACCTCTCATGAAACGGTCGGTTGCATCTAATAAACGAAACAGAGTTGAGGATGAATTTGTTTATTGGGTAAATGAAAGGATTTACTATAAGCGTTTTTATTTTTGGAAGAGTTAATTGTGTCGTATGTCCCTAAGCTATTACTTACATTTTAAATTGATCTATATATTTTTGAACATTAGAATTTCATTCTTAAACTGCGATTTTCATTTAAAATTGTCTTCCCAAACTTTTGAATGTTTCAATTTTATCTCCAAACTATAAGTCTCATTATAAATTGCTCCTCAAACTTTTAGATATTCTAATTTTATTCTCAAAATATCAATATATTCTAATCATGTTCATGTTAATAAAACTGTTATAATTTTTTTTTAATTTTCACTTGAACACTAATGTGTATTATAAAATAATATGTTTTAGCATAAATAATAATATGAGGATGAAAATGAAATGTTCAAAAATTCAGGAAATTAATTTAAAATAAAATTGAAATATTCAAAAACTTGATAACCAATTTAAAATGAAAGCCATACTATTAAGATACATTAAAATATTTAAAAGTTTAGCAGAGAGAGTACACTACAAACTCCCTGTTTGTAGTATACATACTACATCATATGTAGTATAAAATAAACACACACACACATCCTATACATTCACACAAAAATGAACTAAACCGGTCTAACGGTAGACAAGAACGGTATGAATGTTGGACAAAAATCCTTTACTATTTTTGGTGTTTTTTTTATGTCATAATATTAAAAAAAATAAATTTTAAGCTTTAATTTTAAATCTTAAACCTTAAACTTTAAAACATACATTTTACTCATAATTTCCTAAACTCTAATCTTATCCTAATCCCTAAATTTATTTTTTTAGTGTGGGCATATATATAGAGACATCGAAAAGGGTAGAGAATTTATATTCGTGCATGTTGGGACACAAATCTTAAACCTTTTTTTAGTGTCTCTTTCTATACTCCAACACTAATAAATCAAATCTTAAATTTTAAATCCTAAATCTTAAACACTGAACTTATTACTCTAATCTTGAACTTTAAACTCTAAAACTAAATTTTTTTAGTGATAGAGTATAAATTAGAGCACTAAAAAAGAACAAACGGGACAAATAATTTCTACTCGTGCGTGTTAAGCCTTAACTCCTATACTTGACGAGAAAAAGAAGCAATGCTACATTTTAAATCCCATTTGAAACCTTTTCTCATCCCATTGTGAAATTCTTTGTATTACGGACCATAAACAAGAACATGAATAGCTATCGTCTAATTGTTTTGGAGGCACTTGGGGCTTCAGGTTTCAGATAAGAGTTCTTTAATGCTAAGAAAAAGAATCTTTAATTTTCAAAAGCAGCAAAAAGGAGTGATATAAACAGAAACGGAGGGGAAAAGGCATTGAAACCACAAATCATGACCACCCATATCCCGCATTTACTTGCATAGAATATAGAAAAATAGAGACTTTAGCTCCTGCAGTTCCACTTGGGTGGACAAACAGAACCTTTTTAGCATTTTAATACTATAAGACTTGAACTAAGTGCCTTCCTACTCGCTTTTATACCTTCTTTAAACTCAACTTCATTTAAAGCAAAAATGTATATATATATATATATATATATATATATATATAAAAGAAGCAGAAAGCTTAAGCTTATATCAACTTTCGTACAAAGATGCTTTTGCATTTTTATTCTCCTTCTTTAATTTCCACTACCATCCTCTATTATGAAACAAACAAACCAAAGATTTGAAGGTTGTTTTCAGACATAATGTTGGATGTAATGTGAGTGTTTGTTGTGCATTGCACCCGACATAATTTGTAATTAAAATGATCAAGGAGACGAATTCTATGACAAACAAATCCAGTACAATGTATCACATGATTTAATTTTATTCGAAGGACAACGAAAGAAATCCGAAAGAGAATAAAAAAGTATATCAGAGCATGCTATCAGCTCGAGACGGCAATCTCCGGAAGAAATTGCTCGGTACCGATGGTTGTTTGCTCCGGAATCTGGGATGGCGGAGCCAGAATAAGCCTGCAACCAGAGCCATTATCTTAAATGGTGTCACATACAGTGCCACTGCTGCTACTAGGCAGAATAGAACGAATAGGCTGGTTGCCCTGGGGTCTCTCCAACTGAGTAGAGCCAAAAATCTCTCACCCTGAGTTGCCATGTCTCCCACCACTGTCTGAATTCTTCCTGCTACACTTCTAAGCCTATCGTATCTCATCCTCACAACATCCTGAGCTTTCGATGTCGGGAAAGTATCGAACTCTTCATCGAGTTCATCGGCGTGAGCTACTTCGGCCCATGAAAGCTTGGTATCCATGTGAGGAGGATGCCTTGGCCGGTACCGGTAATTCCAAATCCCGATGAGAAACATGTATAAGAACATGGTGGGGAGGATTAATTCAGGGTAGCATATCAATATGAAAAACAGAACATGTACTAGAATTGTAGTGACTGGGTTCTTCCAGTAGCAAACCTCACCAAGCCACTTGCTCATAGCAATCAAACCAGAAAATAGTGACACAATTCTGAAGAAATTGGCTTTGCTTCTTCTCATGCTCCACATGTGGGAATCCACGTCCAACATGTACTCTACGACTTCTTTCCGCAGCGGTGGTTCAGCCCGGCCGAGCCTCACCGCAACAATGTTCATTGCCTGATATCTTAGGCTATCTAACTGGTTCACAGTAAAAGGATGCAAGTAATGCATTTTTGGCAGCAAGGGTTGTGAATAGAGGTAGATCATATGGGCAAGAGAGAGGCATGTGAATCGAACTGCTAACTGAAGTTCCCCCATTTTCTTCAATCCAGATGGTTGAAGAACGAGAAGAGGGTAAGAGTGAGTATAAATCTTATCTGTTTCGAGTGTTGACAGTCGAATTCTTACCTTCCCGATTCGAGAATCATTTTTACCTCCACTTCCACCCAAGTGGCTGTTGTCGAAAACTCCCAATGTGATCACCGTGCACGGATCGTAGACCTCCCAAGTATATTGCTCATTCCATTTAGGATTGAAGCTTTCGATTATAGTTCGTGTCCTCACCCATTTCTGCCCGTATTTCGCCACACAGTAAGCATCTGTGGTTCCTTTACCGTCTTTGGTCTTCATCTGTTGAAGACCTTGTGCACTTAAGATGCCGACTTCCAGGATTCCGATCGGGTTCTTCCAAAGCTGCCTAGCGGTTGGCCTTTGGTCACTTATATACATGGTTGATTCATCCAGCACATGATAGCCTCCTTCAAAACAGACCCTAAGGTGAATCCTTGTTGAAAATTTGAGCTCATGCCTCTTGTCTCCCTCCAGCACACCGAATCCGAACTTTTCGAGATTGAACCATTTCGAATGAACCGCCCGATGATCCAACCGTTTTTCAAAGATGGTGAGGGGCAAGATTATCCTCCCCATAACTTCATCTTTAGCAGAGGTCACCTTGTTTTCGACTGTTAGATACAGTTTTTCCTCGAAAGGCTCGGCTGCTACGAATATCAAATCTTCATTCCACATAGGATTTATAGTCTTCTGGGGACATACCTTGGTTTTGAGTATCTGATTCCCAACTTGAGCCTTAACAAAAGCCTGTGGCAATTGGCTTTTATCATGTGGCTCAAGATCATGAGCTTCGATAACGTTTACTCTAAGGTACCACAGCTTCGGGGAGACGTAAACCTTGGATCGGATATTGTAAACACCCTCTCCTGAAACTGAGCTAGCATCTGTATGCCAGGCATCAGGAAATGCCTCATCAGCTTGTGTTCCCATCCAGACTGCAAGCATAACCTCGCCTCTCACCTTGCTCTCGCCTCGACGGTCTTCTAACCGGTACCATTGTGGAGCTAAAGGGCTATCAGGTGGAACCCTCGTAGGTACTTCATTCATGTCGAACACCACCCTACCTATATAATCGTCCCTGCCAACCATCTCTCTGTCTCGAACAAACACCTCTAGGACCGAAGACTGTATCTTGTCCTTTGAGAATGCAAACACTTGGTGCCACTCTGGGTTCGGTTTCTTCTCGAAGTGCTGTGTTTTCCCTTTATAATTCCCCAGCTTCACTTCAACGTAAGGATCAATGGTTCCGGTAACCGGATTCGTGGGCAGATCCTTGGCTTTCTCAACCCTTACGTAAAGGTAGAACATTTGTTCAACAAGGTCATATGTGCTCGTTGCTCTTTCACTGCTAATCCAGCCACCTCCGCCGCGGATTCCACCATGGGGCCATCGTTCCCCGAGCTGCGGCTTTGTGTCCTTCAATTTGAACTCCTCTTTCTGGTTAGCAGCAGCCGTTGAACTCATCGGAGACAGGGTGTTTGCCTAGAGAAATTTTGTTGGTAACACTCAAAGGTGGTAAATGAAGTACAGTGATTGCTTTGTAGTTTGAAACATTAGCATATAAAACAGGAAGAAAGTAATCTGTCTGTAAAGTGCAACAACTCAGACTCGCCTTGGCATACAAGATGAAAAACACATCTTTTTGTAATTGGAATTGTTCATAATCTTCTCTCCTTTATTCACTTGTATAGTTGTATCCAAAACAATGGATTTTATAGAAATGGACGGGGGAGATTCTATATAATTTTAGAAGGGGCGAACTCATAAAATTTTAATAAAAAATATAATAAAAATTTTATAAAATTTTAAATTATATACAACTTTTAAATTTTCAGGGTCCACCTTTCCTTCAACCCTATCGATTTATCCGAAATTCTTATCTTCCCAAGAAAGTTTCTTTTCCTCTTCTCTTAATCTCTTTGGCAGATGGCAAAAATGTATATAAAGAAAATAGAATAAAAAAAAAAAGCAAAAGCAATGCAGAAAACTTAAGGGTATATGACCTTTCGTACAAAGATGCTTTTGCATTTTTATTCCCCCTTCTTTATTCCCATCTTTGATTTCCACTAGCATCTCCATTTGGCCCATGAGCTGGTTAGAGTAACTAGAAGTGAGTGAAAAAGAAATTGAAAAAAAAAATGATTTTTATAAATTTTAAATTTTTTGAGTTATTCAAATCAATTCGAATTAATAAATCGAATTTAAATTTTGTCAAATGGAAAAGGTGATTTTTATTATTTTACAATTCAATCATTGATTTTTAACTTTTTTTCAATACATGATTCAATTAAAATTCATTTTTGACCAAATTTGAATCACGTACTCTTAAATTACGGAAGAATAATCATTAACTTCAATCCCTTCTTTTGAAAACATTTTTTTTAATTTAGTCTCTCAACTTTGTATAATTTTTTTATTTTTTTTAATTTTTCTTTTGTTTTAAGTCTATTCTTGATCAAATCTAAACCACATGCTCTATTACCACTACAGAATACCTATGTAACTTCAATTCATATTTCAGTAACAAACTTATTATTTTTGCAATTTAGTTTTAAAATTTTGTATTTTATTCGATTTGGTCCTTCAAATGTAATTTTTATAAATCTTTTGTACTATCATAGCAGTTTTTTCTTAAAAAGGTTTACAGTTCCCGAGGAGATTAATTAATTAGGTTAGGGATGGCAACTTGGAAGGTTTCTTCTTTCCAAGGAAAAAGGCCTAAGGCAAGGGAGTAATGTTCCTTTTTTTCTTCTCTTGTTTGCGTCGCTTGCTGAGTACTTGTCTAGATGCACAGCGAGGATTCTTGATGACCTTTTGGGCCCGTCCAGCAATGATTCTTAAACGTCCGTGAAGTATTAAACGATTGATTTAAGAAGTTCAATTTTTTAGTTGTGGTAGAACACTTGTTTGGGGGCTAAATTCGATGAAAAAAATGTGAAAAACCATTCGCTCAGGGTGCACGGGATACATGTTTGACGTTACTTCTCTATTTGACGCTCCAAAACTTGTTGGAGAAGCAATGTTGAACGCATCCTTAATATCGGACATGGGATTAAATCAATTATACTTTGCAGATGATGTATTCATATTTTGTTAAAGAGAAGTCAATTATGTGTTTGGGTTCAGGAAATGTGGAATTATTTCCATATGCAGTTTTTGGATTGCAGGTGAATGATAGAAAAAGTTCACTATACCAGGCTTGTTCTTTCGCGGCGTTTTTTTAGTCTATTGCGGCGTTTTTTAGCGCCGTTAAAAACGCCCCGGCGCTAATAAAAACACCGCCAAAAACGCCGTTGATACTTGCGCCGCAAAAGTTCGCGGCGTTTGTGGTGAAAAAACGCCACGATAGATCGTGTTCTTTAATAGCGTTTGTCTGACAAACGCCGCAAAAACCTGTTCTGTAGCGGCATTTTGTTATTCAAACGCCGCAAAAAGGTCATACTCTGTAGCGGTTGTTTGCTTCTGTAAAGATTCGATGATTTGAATCAAGAAATCTTTCAACTATTGCGGTCTAAGAGAGTGAATTGTCACGATTAGAATTTTAGGGTGATAAAAGATAAATGTAGGAAAGTCGAAAACAAATTCATAATTATTCTATTTTCTTTAGTATAAGAGAAAATTGTGTGTCGGTGCAAGAGCCTCTCTTATTGTCTACAGAGTTTAGTCTGTGACTGTTACAAAAATAAAAGAGATAATGGACAAACAAATAAACGAAATTATAAAACAAGAACACAGAATTTACGTAGGAAACTTTAAACAAAAAAAAATCTTGTTGAATCTGGTATGATTTATGCAGTTTATTTCCTCTGGTAGAAAAATTACATATTCTCTTACAATGAACATTGATGTATGAGAAGATAAGAAATCTGAAAAATAGTGAATACAATATCTTGTTAGAAGCGTTAGGCACTCGATATAATTTATAACTCACACAATATATAAATAAGAACCAAATATAAAAGTACAAATATTTTTAACACAACACTAATTGCGGCTAGTTTACGAACACAATTCAAAGCTATGCTAAGCTTGATTTTAACTCTTTCGTTTTTTAACTCACGATTGTACATCCATTACTCTAACACCATACTATATTTGTAGAACTAATATTTTGGACAAAGTTAAAAAGAATTCAAAACTATTTCTAAGTCCAAACAACTTGAAACTATGTTTATGGGATATTTCAAAAAGGTTTTATGTATTTTTAAAGCCAAATTTAACAAAACCATCCAGGCATTTCGAAACGCCTCTAGGTGTTTAGATACAGGACTTCACAGTGGCAAAGGTTTCAATACAACCTTGTTTGTTTCGAAACGGGGCTTGATCTGGGTGAGAATTTTGCCTAGCGTTTCGATACAGTCACTTCTGTTTCGATACGCCTATGTGGCATGACCTCAACAGTCATAAACCCCCAACGGCTATTTCCCAACCACCTTTTAAATTGCAGGGCGTTTCGATACGGGAACAAGCGTTTCGATACGACCGTTTCGATACGGCCAAGGGTGTTCCGAAACGGGTGCTGCATCAGACTGCAACGACTCTTTCTATTTCAAGGGTGTTTCGAAACATGGTCGGGCGTTTCGAAATGGGGAGTTACAGAACTGCATTTATGGTCGGAAATAAAGTCTCCAACGGCTCCAATTCAACCCCAACGGCTACAAACTCAATTAGGAGTATAAAAGAGACCTCCAAGCATCAAGTAATGGTTAATGCTTCAATTGTAATACAACATATGATCAAAATGTGTCTTAGTGCCTAATTGTCAATTCCTTGTATAGACAAACACTAGTGAGCCAAAATTGTTATATTTGCTCAAGTGTTTTAGGACTGGGTGAGAGCTTAATTGTGCAAACAAATACTTATTAGAGAGATTTGAGTTTGCTTATTTTTATCTTTTTGTAAAGAGGGTTTGATCAAAGCTTTGGGTAGAAAGATTGATCGATTTTGTAAGGGTTTCCTCCTAAGCCTAGAAAATAGGACGAATCAATAGTGGATTGATTGGAAATCCTTAGTGGGAAGCTAATGTAGTGGATGTAGACCTTGGTTAGAAGGTTGAACCACTATAAATCATATTGTCTTTATCTTTTTAGCTTCCACACCTCTATCACCCAAAATTCCACTTCTCCACCACTTGGCGATCAAGAACGGTTAAAGGAATCGAGCACCACAAAACCCAACAATTGGTATCAGAGATTGGCTCAATCGAAGAGGATTAACATCCTATTGAGGCGATCCAGCAAGCTCGATCAACTTTTTAAACAATCGGCTCAATGGTGCAATCCATCGACAAACTGCCCTTCTTCGACGAGACCAATTATGCTTATTGGAAGACGAGGATGATGTTCTTTGTTAAATCCAAAGACTACAAGCTTTGGGATATCATAGAAGATGGTCCGTTCGTACCACAAAGAAGCAAGACGGAGTGGAGTGCCGACGATCGTAAGAAGATAGAGCTAAATTGCAAGGCTTTGCACTTCATCTTTTGTGCACTTAGCCTCAACATATACGAGAAGATGTCTTCTTGCGAGAGTGCTAAGGAAGTTTGGGACAAGCTCAAAATTACATACGAGGGGACAAATGAAGTAAAGGAGACCAAGATCGGCCTCCTCAACCTTGAGTATGAAAACTTCAAAATGGATCCGGAAGAGGACATTGAGAAGATGTTTCATTGATTCTCCACCATCACTAATGGACTCAAGGGTTATGGAGAAGTCATTCCGAAAGAAAAGCTTGTCCGAAAGCTCGTCTACTCCCTTCCCGAGTCATGAGACTCAAAAAGGACCGCCATCAGCGAAGCCAAGAATCTCAAGACTTTGAAGCTTGATGAGCTCATGGGGTCACTTCTCACTCACCAAATTATGAAGAAAAGCAAAGAAGAGGAGAAGAAGAAGTAAGAGATTAGAGCTATGGGGGAGAAGAAGCTCAAAGGGCTTGGCATCAACACAAATTCCATTGCTCTCAAATCCTTCACATGTCATCATGTAGATTCAAGTGAAGAGGAGGATGAAGAAGAGGAGATAGTTCATCTCTTCAAGAAGTGTGCCCCTTTCATGAAGAAAGCCTTGAAAGAACTTGAACGAGAATCCATGAAGAAGAAGAAGAGGGCAAGTACTTCAAGCCATAAGAAGTAGGCATATGTGGCTACTTGGAGTGATGAAGACTCCACTGAAGATGAACAAGCCAACCTTTGCCATATGGCCATCGAAGAAGATTCAATGGTAACTTCTAATTCACCTACTCCATGTTCATATTCTTTTGATGAATTACAAGATGCATATGACGAATTGGTTTTAGAATTTAAAAATCATATTTTTAAAAACAAGAAAGTGATTTCAAATTTGAAAATTCAAAATGACATGATTTCTAAAACCAAAATTGAACTTGAAGCAAAACTCCAAGAGTTTGAACAAAGATGTTTTGATTTACAAAATTTGCTTAATAAAGTTCAAGAAGAAAAAGGTTTGATTTCCAAAGATCTTGAAAAGAAAAATAATGTTGGAAAATCAAACTTTTATGTAAGACAATCTAGTGCCTCTAGATTTGTAAATGGTAAAAATTTTAGAAGTATTTGGGTCCCAAAAGGACTAACCACTTCAACTAAAAAGGATGAAATTGAAAAATGGATTCCTAAGGGGACTAAATTTTGTGCTACTAATGTCTATGGATCCAAAGCAATTTGGATACCAAAAATTACTTGATTGTCTTGTTTAGGTGTGATGGAGATTGATCGACAAGTCCAAAATTGAGGGGTAGCTCCATGCACACAAGGAAGAACACTTGAAGAAGGAAGGCTTCACATCCTTCCTTTTGTTCAAGTATGGTAAAAATCTAGTTGTTTTATTTGTTTAATTTGATTTAATTTTTATTTTCAACTAGATTATGACATATGTTGGACTAACATCTTTTGATGGTGCTTTGAGTAAGGGGGCATTTTAAAACCAAAATTCTTATTTTTTGTCATCTTTTCAAACCTCCTAAGTTATTTTGAACTTAATGTCTTTTGAATTTTTTTTGATATAACAAAAAGGGGGAGAGTTTGGTTTGAAAAATTGTATTTAAATGAATAAGGGGAGCTTTACTTACTTTTTCAATTTTTCATCTCTTATTCACATTTTTAAACTTAAAGGGGGAGAATCCCAAAAAAAATTCAAGTTGGTTTTATTATATCAAAAAGGGGGAGATTTTAGAACTAATGTTTTGATATAATAATGGGAAAATGTTTTGGACAAAGTTAAAAAGAATTCAAAACCATTTCTAAGTCCAAACAATTTGAAACTATGTTTATGGGATATTTCAAAAAGGTTTTATGTGTTTTCAAAGCCAAATTTAACAAAACCATCCAGGCGTTTCAAAACACCTCCAGGTGTTTCGATACGGGACATCACAATGGCAAAACGTTTCGATACAACCTTGTTTGTTTCGAAACGGGGCTTGATCTGGGTGAGAATTTTGCCTAGCATTTCGATACGGCCACTGCCCTTTCGATACGCCTATGTGGCATGACCTCAACGGTCATAAACCCCCAACGGCTATTTCCCAGCCACCTTTTAAATTGTAAGGCATTTCGTTACGGGAACAAGCGTTTCGATACGACCGTTTCGATACGGCCAAGGGTGTTCTGAAACAGGTGCTGCATCAGACTACAACGACTCTTTCTATTTCAAGGGTGTTTCGAAACAGGGTCGGGCGTTTCAAAACGGGGAGTTGCATAACTGCATTTATGGTGGGAAATAAAGTCTCCAACGGCTTCGATTCAACCCCAAGGGCTAGTAATGGCTACAAACTCAATTAGGAGTATAAAAGGGACCTCTAAGCATCAAGTAATGTGTTGAGTTGATCACACAATTGCAAATGGCCAAGAGGGGGGGTGAATTGGCAATTAAAATTTTGGTAGGAGGTAAGAGTGAAAAATAAAAAGTGACACAAGTGGTTAGAGTGGTTCAAGTTCTCCAAATGAACTCTACATCCACTACCTTGGTTCCCACTAAGGATTTTCAACCAATTCACTACTTGAATTCTTCCCATTTTCTTGGATGAGGAGGTAACCTTATAAATTGATTAAGCTTTCTACCCAAAGCTTAATCCACTCACTTTTACAAAGAGATGAATTTGGTAAACTCAAAATGTTCCTCTCAAAGGATGAATGTTTACCCAAATACAATTTCAAGCTCCCCAAACTCACAATACAAGATTACAATAAGAACACAAGAGTTGGGTACAAGAATTTGACTATGAAAGGTACTAGGGTTTGGATTTGATGCTTTGATGTTGCTTGTAGGTTCAATAGTTGTTGCTTGGTCAATTGAAGCTTGTTTTTATACCCTTGTATTGAATTCTAGCCGTTTGGGTAGTTGGGATCATCAATAGAGCCGTTGAGAGCATTTTTCCCGCAATAAATGCAGTTCTGTAGCCTACCGTATCGGTACTCGTAGAGGGCGTATCGATACCTACATCAAAGAGGAAAGAGCCGTTGTGACTGAAAACAGAGCGTATCGATACGCATAGAAGGCGTAGTGGTATTGTTTTAAGGGGCGTATCGGTACGGGAGGCCGTATCGATACGGTTTTTGCTCACTGGAATCCCAAGTTTGGTTTTCTTAAAGATCGTATCGATACGCATACCAAGCGTATCGGTACGGTATAACGGTCTTTTAAAAATTGAGAAACCAACCAACTGACAAGTAACAGTCGAAAATTAAATGCAAAGATTTTTCAAAGATAAGCTTATTGTATCGATACAGTTTCATTGAAAGAGTTGCCCAGATGAATACCGTATCGATACGGGGTAATATTGTATCGGTACGCTGAGTCTATTAAAATTCCAGTGGCAAAAGCCCATATCGATACGCCTAAGGGTATCGATACGCCTGAGCGTTTTTGTATAGTTTGGCTTGAAAATCATAGGAAAAGACTTAGAAAATTTTCATATATTTAAGAGCTTGTCTTGAGATATTATTTTGTTTAAAATACTTGTCAATTGTGAGACTTTAAAGAGTACTTAAAAATTTATTGTTTTGCAAATTGGTCCTTAAGTTTATATGTTATATCAAAATCAATTTTGGTTTCACAATCTCCCCCTTTTTGATATAACAAAACCACAAATAAATTTTTAAGTTTTTGAAACTTTGATATAAAAAATTGACTCTATAATCCTTCTCCCCCTTTTTGTTAGATCAAATATAAACACAAGGATAATAGCAACAATTAATTCATTAAATTCAAAGCAACCATAATAGTTCAAATCCATAAACTTCAAAGTAAACATGATAGTTCAAATGCATAAACTTCAAAGCAAACATAATAATCCAAACTTAAATCCTAAGACATAGATAATAGGCATACATTTATATCTTAAAGCCAAAGTTCAATAACAGAAAAGATAAGACTAAATGCCATAAGATGATATGCAAAAACTACTCGTCCGCCTCATCATCATCATCGTCATCGTCCTCTTCATCTTCATCATCTTGAGTGGGTTGATTCCTTCGGTTTTTGTTAAGCCAAGCACCATGGAAGGCGGTAAGAGAGATATCCATGGAGTTTTGGCGAGAAGCCATGGTTTCCATTTTCTTCTCCATACCTTTGACGCGATCTTCCAAGGAGGTGAATCTAGTGTCCATAGCGGTAAACCCAACTTCCATGGAAGTGAACTTCTCATTGAGGAATGGCATTAGAGTGCCCATGGAAGAGGAATCAATCGAAGCACGGTGAGAGCTCGTAGAAGCACGAGAAGCATCGACCGAAGCATCGTGTAACCCCCTTAACCCGGCCTAGACGGTTGACCCGAATTAAGAAAGTCACACGGGGAAAACCAAAGTCAACCCGAAAGTCAACCTTGATTAACGACCCTTTTTTTTTCTTTTTTAATCTTGTCTAGATGCACATTACACCTAAGTGTGACCATACAACCAACATACTAAAAGATCACAACCATCAGAGATCAAACAGGGACCCAATTGAGCAAATTACAACTTTAGGGACCAAATTGTAAATTCTGTTAAATTAAAGGACTTAATCCATATTGAAGTTACCAACTTGAAATTAATCAGGTTTCATGCTTCTCTGTGAAATTTCAGCTCAAAAGGACATCCACAGCTCATACAATTGCACAAACAAGATTCAGGACCAAAATGCAAACCATTCAAAACACATAACTGCCAATGTCAGCCCCCAACGGTCGACCGTTCCGAAACGGGGGACAGCCCGTTCCGAAACGCGGGGCAGTTCCGAAACAGGCATAGCCCGTTTCGAAACGGGGGTCTGGCAGAGGCTTACTCGTTCCGAAACAGCCCTCCCCGTTTCGGACCCCTGGGTTCATGCAAGGCACCCGTTCCGAAACGGGGCACCCAGTTCCGAAACGCCTGCACCAGAATGCTTCAAAATTCAACCTTAAACATGCAATTACACAACCAATCATGCTCCAATCATCACCAAACTTTGCCAGCATACAAGCAAGCATATAAACAACATACTAGCAACATTAATTCATCCAATTAACATTATATGCAAAAAGCCCCAATTCTATAGGCATGCTTCCTACACAAGCTAGCTATTCCAAACACCAAACTTCCAAAACAAGCATATAAGGTTTCAATCCAAAAACCAGCAACCACATCAACATTTAACAAGCTTAGGGAGTCTCAAACACCTCCCAAAACACATACATTGGTCCCCCATTGCCAAATCACACAAAAGCTAAATGTTTAACAAAACCTTCCATACATTGAGCTTCACTTGAACTTGATTGCTTGACCCACTTTGCTGCCCTCAAATTACTCTAATGCTCTGCATTATTGAATTCAGAAAACGAAGAGAGCGTAAGCAAAGGCTTAGTGAGGAAAGCTCTTAAAAACCATTCAATAATGCAATTCAAAACATTTACAAAACATGCTTTAAATCAACCATTTTCACATGCTCAAAGCATTCTTAACAAGCAATCTCATGCTTAAACATAAACATTAAAACAAGCATCTCATGCTTCTCAATATTCTCAACATGTCATATTGGCTCAAGTGATACATTTCCATTTATTAAAACAAGTTCATCAACTTCCCAAGGACTTTTAAACACCTTGGCCCCAAGGACTTTTAAACACCTTGGCCTATGGACTTTTAAACACCATAGAAGTAACCCATCAAGGACTTTTAAACACCTTGATCCCAAGGACTTTTAAACACCTTGGCCATGGACTTTTAAACACCATGAATGAAACACATCAAGGACTTTTAAACACCTTGATCCCAAGGACTTTTAAACACCTTGGCCTATGGACTTTTAAACACCATAGAATGGATCACCTAAGGACTTTTAAACACCTTAGTGTCCGCAACATGAACCATCCAAGGACTTTTAACCACCTTGATGTTCATAAGTAACAAGGCTCACTCAAGGACTTTTAACCACCTTAGTGACCTTAACATTTTCAAAACATCACTTGCCAATATACATCATTTTCATCATTTACATCACTGTTTTTAAGCATAAAACCAAGCCATATTCATCATGCATTTTAAAGCATAAAACCACATCATTTCAAAGTACAAAAGCAAGGCACTCCTACCTAGAGCTACCCTCAACATATGGCTTACAACAACAGCAAATACCATGCTAAAACATGCTTCCAAAACAGTATGTAAAACATGCAAATCATCATTTTGCAATACATCAAAACCATGGCCACCACTAAAGAGGAAATCCGAAAACTTACACTCGAGCTTAGCAAAGTTGTTTAGACTTAGACTAAGCTCCCAAGACATTGGTTTCAAAGCTGAAAACCCAATTTCACTCACCGATTCCACTTCGCCTCTTGCCGAAGCACGAATTCAAGCTTCCGGATCAACGATTCTTGGATCCAAAGATGCCTCCCCTGCTTCAACACATCAAAGCAGTAAATTAATGCATCATCATGCATCAATTACCTCAACGAAAGCACTCAAACTCGCTGCTCTCATCCATCCTCCATTTTCGGCCACCAAACACCACCGAGAATGCATCAAAACCACTTCTAAACATAACCCAGCCATAAACCAGCAAAACCTCACTTCTATTAACATCAAACAACACCTATAAACAACCTATAAACATCCTTATACCTCCAGCAACAACAGATCCACAAGATCACCACAAAAACAACCTTAAAACACAAGCTAAACTTAGGAATCTTAACCTATCCGGGATTGCATCAATCAAGACTCACTTCCATATCAATTTAATGATCAAATAACATCAAAAACACTTCTCAAAACCCAGATTTAACAGATCAAACGAAAATCAATTGAAATCATCAAAATCTTGCTCAATTAGCCAAGATTCTTAAATCAACTTACAAACCTTTAATTAAACATATATTTAGGATTGAAAACTTTAGGAATTTCATTAAAGAACTTAAAGTTCAGAGGAGAATCATTCATACCTCCAAACTTGTGATTTCTCCACTTTTTGGAATGAAAACCTTGTTGAAACTTGTAGCAAATGAGTAGGTTTTGAAGATATGTTGATTTGCAATCAAAAGAAAGTTGAAAGGAAGAATTTAGGTGAGGAAATCAGATTAAAATCTCTGGAAATGGCGATGTTTGGTTGAAGAGAAAAAGAGAAGAGAAAATAGGAAGTTAGTTGAGAAAATAGTGAAAATGAAACTTCCCTCCACTTTGATATCTTTAAAATCAGATTTTAGGATTAAAATATCTTAGAAAAATCTGGAGAATTCAATTTTGGGCAAATAGCTCCTTAAAGATTCAAAGTTTCAATCCTTTTTAAAACAGCCACCAAATTTGCGAAAATTACATTTTGGTCACTAGCCAAAATGTCAACCTTCCAAAACTCATTTTCCAAAATTGTTTTCACAGTTCATCAATATACATTAAAAGATGATTTTAGAACATTTTTCCATATTTTTAATGCAACCCGAACTAGGTTTTCCTAAATTAGCCACTTACGATTCGAACAGCACTTTGACCAAACCGGTCAACGCTCAAAACTTCCAAGCCCAAAACCGGGGCGTTACAACTCTCCCCCCCTTAAGAAATTTCGTCCTCGAAATTTACCTGAAGGAAAGAGATAAGGAAACTGCTTCAGCATGTCTTCCTTCCGCTCCCACGTGGCTTCCTCAACACCGCGATGCTTCCACAGCACCTTTACCAACTCAATGGTCTTGCCACGAAGAACCTTACTATCTGAATCCAGAACCTTCACCGGTTCCTCATCATAGGTCAAATCCGGATTCAAAACCACATCCTCAACAGGCATCACATGCGAAGGATCAGATCTATACTTCCGGAGCATAGAAACATGGAACACATCATGAATCTTCTCCAGTTCCTGAGGTAACCGCAACCGATAAGCAACAGGACCCACTCGCTCGACAACCTCATACGGTCCGATGTACCTAGGGCTCAGCTTACCCTTCCGGCCAAACCTCATCACCTTCTTCCAAGGCGAAACCTTCAAGAACACACGGTCACCCACCGCATACTCTATCTCCTTACGCTTCAAATCCGCGTAAGATTTCTGCCGATCAGAGGCAGCCTTCAACCGCTCACAGATGAGCTTCACCTTCTCGGTGGTCCCTTTCAACAAAGCAGGCATCGAAACCAACTTTTGACCAGTTTCAGCCCAACAAAGAGGAGTCCTACACTTCCTCCCGTACAAAGCCTCATAAGGTGCCATCTGTATACTCGCCTGATAACTGTTGTTATAAGCGAACTCAACCAAAGGCAGATGCTTCTCCCAAGAACCTTGGAACTCAATCACGCAGCATCTCAACATATCCTCCAAAATCTGAATAACCCGCTCAGACTGACCATCCGACTGAGGATGATAGGATGTACTGAAATGCAATCTCGTACCCAAAGCTTGATGCAAACACTGCCAGAAACGCGATGTGAACCTCGGATCTCTATCCGACACAATCGACTTAGGCACTCCATGCAGCCTCACCACCTCAGCAATGTACAGCTCTGCCAGCTTATCCAAAGAAAACGTAGTATGCACAGGCAAGAAATGCGCACACTTCGTTAATCGATCTACAATCACCCAGACCGAATTCTTCTTTGATGGAGACAAAGGTAAACCAGATACAAAATCCATGGTAACCCTCTCCCACTTCCATTCAGGGATTTTCAACGGTTGCAACAAACCAGAAGGAAACTGATGCTCAGCCTTAACTCGCTGACACACCAAACACTTACTCACAAACTCTGCAACATCCTTCTTCAAACCAACCCAATAGTACTCATCACGAAGATCACGATACATCTTAGTACTACCAGGGTGCATAGCAAAAGGACTACTATGACCTTCAGTCAGAATAGCACGCCTCAACTCAGCATCAGCAGGCACTACTATTCGACTCCCAAAACACAGCACACCATCATCATTAAAACAGAAATCCGAAGGCCTACCCTCCGCAATATCCTGAACATGAGACACCAAGGAATCATCCAACAACTGCTTTTCCTTGATCAACTGAACCAAAGATGGTTTCACCTGCAACTCAGCAACAAGACCACCATCTCGAGATATGCTCAAGCTAGCAAACATCGCCCTCAGCTCAACAGCTACCTTCCTACTCAAGGCATCCGCAACAACATTAGCCTTTCCAGGATGATACTCTATCGTCAGATCATAATCCTTGAGCAACTCCAACCAACGTCGCTGCCTAAGATTCAACTCCTTCTGAGACATCAGGTACCTCAAACTCTTGTGATCCGTGTACACAGTACACTTCTCACCATACAGATAATGCCTCCAGATCTTCAGAGCAAAAACCACTGCAGCCAACTCGATGTCATGCGTAGGATAATTGCGCTCATGCACCTTCAACTGCCGCGACGCATAAGCCACTACCTTACCCTCTTGCATCAGCACACATCCCAACCCAACATAGGACGCATCACTGTAGACCACAAACTCTTTCCCTGATTCAGGCTGAATCAAGATAGGAGCTTGCGTCAAAGCCGCCTTCAGCTTCTCAAAAGCTTGCTGCCTCGCTTCTGTCCACTCATACTTAACATCCTTCTGCAACAACTTCGTCAAAGGAGCAGCAATCTTGGAAAAACCATCCACAAACCTCCGGTAGTATCCCGCCAAACCAAGGAAACTACGGACCTCATGAACAGTCTTAGGAACCTTCCAGCTCATCACCGCCTCAATCTTCTGAGGATCAACACGAATCCCCTCAGCTGAGACCACATGCCCAAGAAACACCACCTCCTTCAGCCAGAACTCACACTTGCTCAACTTAGCATACAGCTGGTTTTCCAACAAAGCTTGCAAAACAACCCTCAAATGCTCTTCGTGCTCCTCCTCAGTACGCGAGTACACGAGGATATCATCAATGAACACCACAACGAACTTGTCCAGGTATTCATGAAAAACACGATTCATCATGTCCATGAAAGCAGCAGGAGCATTTGTCAACCCAAACGGCATCACAAGGAACTCATAATGCCCATACCTTGTCCTGAAGGCTGTCTTAGGCACATCCACATCCTTCACCTTCAACTGGTAATACCCTGACCTCAAGTCAATCTTAGAGAACACAGCAGCTCCCCGAAACTGATCAAAGAGATCATCGATCCTCGGCAAAGGATACCGATTCTTGATAGTCAACTTGTTCAGCTGACGGTAATCAATGCACATCCTCATAGTGCCATCCTTCTTCTTCACAAACAAGACAGGAGCACCCCAAGGCGACACACTCGGCCGGATAAAACCACGATCAAGCAACTCTTGCAACTGCGTCTTCAGCTCCTTCAGCTCCTTAGGTGCCATTCTATAGGGAGTAATGGATACAGGAGTGGTATTCTCATACAGCTCAATACCAAACTCCACCTCACGACTAGGAGGTAAACCAGGCAACTCCTCAGGAAAAACACCAGGAAACTCCTTCACCACGCGGATATCTTGCACTCTCAACTCCTTAGTGCTAGGATTCATCACAAAAGCTAGGTAAGCTTCGCAACCCTGCCTCAGCATCCTGCTCGCCTCCAAAGAAGATACAACATTGGCAAGAAACTTCACATTCTCACCCACCACCACAACTTCATAATCATCCGCAACCTTAAGCGACACCCGCTTCTTCTCACAATCCACAACAGCACGATGCTCAGCAAGCCAATCCATACCAAGGATCACATCAAAACCATAAAAGGGCAACTCCATAAGATCAACAAGAAAAACATGCTCTTGAACAACCAGAGGGCACCTTCTATACAGCTTACGAGTCACAACAGTTTCACCAAAAGAACTAGTGACTCTAACACCAACATCCAAAGACTCAACAGGCAAACCAAGCAACTCAGCATGCTCACGAAGAATATATGAATGCGTAGATCCAGAATCAATCAAAGAAAGCAATGACAAGGACTGCAAAGTAAAGGTACCTGCAATCACATCAGCATCATTCCTTCCCTCGCGCTGAGCATACACCCTCGCTTGGCCTCCACCCTCAGGTTGAATAGCCACAACATGAGCTACTCCACGGCCACCTTCCTCACGCCTCTGAAAATTACCACGGCCGCGCCCACGACCTCTCTGCGGTGCCGCAACAGTAGGAGCACGCTCTTGACTACCAGCCATTCTCGGACAATCACGTCTCAAGTGATCAGAAGAACCACAATTCCAGCACTCGTAACCAGCATTACCAGCTGCCACAACAGGAGCCTGCATCTCCCTACCAGCACGAGGACAGTCACGCCTCTTGTGACCATGCGAACCACAGTTCCAGCAAGCACTAGGCTCAGCCCTAGCATAACCTCCTCTAGCAGGTACACCACCACCTCTCTTGGCTGAGGACTGATACTTCTGATCGCGTCCTCTTTTGTTCCGTCCACCTCCGGAACTATACTCCGCAGCTCTCTTCCCAGAACTAGCTCCAGCACCCTTCGCAGACAAGCTCAGATTCATCTCAATATCCTTGGATCGACCAACCAACACATCAAAGTCATTATACTCAGCTGCCAACATATAGGTCTTAACATCCGGCACTAAGCCATAACGAAACCTTTCGCACCTCTCTCGCTCATCAGGTACTAGCTCCGGTGCATACTGGCTAAGGCGTACAAACTGTACCTCATACTCAGCCACACTCATGCTCCCCTGGGTCAGAGACATGAATTCACGCTTCTTTTCATCCAGATATCTCACTCCCAGATATCTCCTCTTGAACGCATTCAGGAAGAATGTCCAAGTGATGTCAGCTTCAACCATTCCAGAAATTGTGGTCGTCCACCACGTATAAGCATCACCTTGCAACAAAGATACCACACAGCCCAACTTTTGCACATCCGTGCAACTCATCTGTCCCAGAACACGCTTGGTGCTCTCTAACCAGGCTTCCGACCTCTCAGCTGACAAACCTCTAAACTCAGTCCCTCCAAGACTGCGCAGACGCTCCAAAGGCAATCTGACTCCAGCATCTCCCTGATGCCCAGCTCCCTGAGCTCCAGCTACTGCTGCTCGAAAAGCACCCGCAATAGCTTGTACCAAAGCAGACATATCAGGCACAGCTTGCCCCTGACCAACCTCTGGTCCAGCAGCTCCAGCACCAGCATCAGCTGCAGCTTCAGCTCTCGCACCTCCAGCACCACCACCAGGCGGAGGAGGGGGTAACACAGCACTATCAGCGTGCTCTTCATTCTCATTCTCATTGGGAGCCGTAGCTCGCACACTACCTCTCAACTCTCCACGTGGTGCCATACTTTACCATGCAACAACAATGCAAAAATAAAACAAGTCAGGCCCAGCAAGGTAAGCAATCCAAGTATTCAAGCTCAATTTCATTTCAAAACAACATCTTTCCTTTAGCTTTTGTTTGGCAATGGGTACCCTCAGCATGCAACATCAAACATACATCTCAAATGCATCAATAATTCGAACCACTGAACATGCTTTCAAACAACTAGCATACAAAGCATACAAACTTCAATCATGCACACATACCTTCCCAATTACTCGAGAACACAGCTCTGATACCACCAAATGTAACCCCCTTAACCCGGCCTAGACGGTTGACCCGAATTAAGAAAGTCACACGGGGAAAACCAAAGTCAACCCGAAAGTCAACCTTGATTAACGACCCTTTTTTTTTCTTTTTTAATCTTGTCTAGATGCACATTACACCTAAGTGTGACCATACAACCAACATACTAAAAGATCACAACCATCAGAGATCAAACAGGGACCCAATTGAGCAAATTACAACTTTAGGGACCAAATTGTAAATTCTGTTAAATTAAAGGACTTAATCCATATTGAAGTTACCAACTTGAAATTAATCAGGTTTCATGCTTCTCTGTGAAATTTCAGCTCAAAAGGACATCCACAGCTCATACAATTGCACAAACAAGATTCAGGACCAAAATGCAAACCATTCAAAACACATAACTGCCAATGTCAGCCCCCAACGGTCGACCGTTCCGAAACGGGGGACAGCCCGTTCCGAAACGCGGGGCAGTTCCGAAACAGGCATAGCCCGTTTCGAAACGGGGGTCTGGCAGAGGCTTACTCGTTCCGAAACAGCCCTCCCCGTTTCAGACCCCTGGGTTCATGCAAGGCACCCGTTCCGAAACGGGGCACCCAGTTCCGAAACGCCTGCACCAGAATGCTTCGAAATTCAACCTTAAACATGCAATTACACAACCAATCATGCTCCAATCATCACCAAACTTTGCCAGCATACAAGCAAGCATATAAACAACATACTAGCAACATTAATTCATCCAATTAACATTATATGCAAAAAGCCCCAATTCTATAGGCATGCTTCCTACACAAGCTAGCTATTCCAAACACCAAACTTCCAAAACAAGCATATAAGGTTTCAATCCAAAAACCAGCAACCACATCAACATTTAACAAGCTTAGGGAGTCTCAAACACCTCCCAAAACACATACATTGGTCCCCCATTGCCAAATCACACAAAAGCTAAATGTTTAACAAAACCTTCCATACATTGAGCTTCACTTGAACTTGATTGCTTGACCCACTTTGCTGCCCTCAAATTACTCTAATGCTCTGCATTATTGAATTCAGAAAACGAAGAGAGCGTAAGCAAAGGCTTAGTGAGGAAAGCTCTTAAAAACCATTCAATAATGCAATTCAAAACATTTACAAAACATGCTTTAAATCAACCATTTTCACATGCTCAAAGCATTCTTAACAAGCAATCTCATGCTTAAACATAAACATTAAAACAAGCATCTCATGCTTCTCAATATTCTCAACATGTCATATTGGCTCAAGTGATACATTTCCATTTATTAAAACAAGTTCATCAACTTCCCAAGGACTTTTAAACACCTTGGCCCCAAGGACTTTTAAACACCTTGGCCTATGGACTTTTAAACACCATAGAAGTAACCCATCAAGGACTTTTAAACACCTTGATCCCAAGGACTTTTAAACACCTTGGCCATGGACTTTTAAACACCATGAATGAAACACATCAAGGACTTTTAAACACCTTGATCCCAAGGACTTTTAAACACCTTGGCCTATGGACTTTTAAACACCATAGAATGGATCACCTAAGGACTTTTAAACACCTTAGTGTCCGCAACATGAACCATCCAAGGACTTTTAACCACCTTGATGTTCATAAGTAACAAGGCTCACTCAAGGACTTTTAACCACCTTAGTGACCTTAACATTTTCAAAACATCACTTGCCAATATACATCATTTTCATCATTTACATCACTGTTTTTAAGCATAAAACCAAGCCATATTCATCATGCATTTTAAAGCATAAAACCACATCATTTCAAAGTACAAAAGCAAGGCACTCCTACCTAGAGCTACCCTCAACATATGGCTTACAACAACAGCAAATACCATGCTAAAACATGCTTCCAAAACAGTATGTAAAACATGCAAATCATCATTTTGCAATACATCAAAACCATGGCCACCACTAAAGAGGAAATCCGAAAACTTACACTCGAGCTTAGCAAAGTTGTTTAGACTTAGACTAAGCTCCCAAGACATTGGTTTCAAAGCTGAAAACCCAATTTCACTCACCGATTCCACTTCGCCTCTTGCCGAAGCACGAATTCAAGCTTCCGGATCAACGATTCTTGGATCCAAAGATGCCTCCCCTGCTTCAACACATCAAAGCAGTAAATTAATGCATCATCATGCATCAATTACCTCAACGAAAGCACTCAAACTCGCTGCTCTCATCCATCCTCCATTTTCGGCCACCAAACACCACCGAGAATGCATCAAAACCACTTCTAAACATAACCCAGCCATAAACCAGCAAAACCTCACTTCTATTAACATCAAACAACACCTATAAACAACCTATAAACATCCTTATACCTCCAGCAACAACAGATCCACAAGATCACCACAAAAACAACCTTAAAACACAAGCTAAACTTAGGAATCTTAACCTATCCGGGATTGCATCAATCAAGACTCACTTCCATATCAATTTAATGATCAAATAACATCAAAAACACTTCTCAAAACCCAGATTTAACAGATCAAACGAAAATCAATTGAAATCATCAAAATCTTGCTCAATTAGCCAAGATTCTTAAATCAACTTACAAACCTTTAATTAAACATATATTTAGGATTGAAAACTTTAGGAATTTCATTAAAGAACTTAAAGTTCAGAGGAGAATCATTCATACCTCCAAACTTGTGATTTCTCCACTTTTTGGAATGAAAACCTTGTTGAAACTTGTAGCAAATGAGTAGGTTTTGAAGATATGTTGATTTGCAATCAAAAGAAAGTTGAAAGGAAGAATTTAGGTGAGGAAATCAGATTAAAATCTCTGGAAATGGCGATGTTTGGTTGAAGAGAAAAAGAGAAGAGAAAATAGGAAGTTAGTTGAGAAAATAGTGAAAATGAAACTTCCCTCCACTTTGATATCTTTAAAATCAGATTTTAGGATTAAAATATCTTAGAAAAATCTGGAGAATTCAATTTTGGGCAAATAGCTCCTTAAAGATTCAAAGTTTCAATCCTTTTTAAAACAGCCACCAAATTTGCGAAAATTACATTTTGGTCACTAGCCAAAATGTCAACCTTCCAAAACTCATTTTCCAAAATTGTTTTCACAGTTCATCAATATACATTAAAAGATGATTTTAGAACATTTTTCCATATTTTTAATGCAACCCGAACTAGGTTTTCCTAAATTAGCCACTTACGATTCGAACAGCACTTTGACCAAACCGGTCAACGCTCAAAACTTCCAAGCCCAAAACCGGGGCGTTACACATCGTGTGGAGGAGCTTGAGGGTTACGAACCCATTCATTATCAACATAAGAGAAACCGGCACGAGCTAGAGAACGCTCATCTATGGGTAGGCCAAAGTTTCGAGATAGTCATGGGAACAATCAATGTCAAGGGAATGAAAAAGATAACTCAAAGCCGTAGAGTAGTAAAAAGATGTGACTTGTTTGGTGTGACGGTGTTGGACTAGATAGACAAGGTCGGCAAACATAATTTGACAAAGGTTTGGACGTTGACCTTCCCTAAAGCACCTAAGCCAAAAATCATCGACTTGACGAATAGTAGAAAATTTCCCTCCCGATGGACGAAAAAACCAAGAGACAAGAAGATGAAGGATTCGGTCATGAGCATTTAAAACTTTGACTGAGCCTAAAGGACCCGTACCTAAAGACCTCTCATCATCAATACCAATGTTTTCAAAACCAAAAACCGTACATAAAACTTTTTGATCAATTGTAAAGGTTTTGCCCATAACAGAGGATTTAATAGCAATGACATTCTCTCTAGCTTCATCATGAACACATAAAGCATTGGAAAAGAATACGATGACTAGATTCCTATATAGAATAGGAGGAATGCTAAAAAATGTTAGAAACTTCCATTGCTTAATTAAAAGGAGGTATTGGAATTTAAAACGGGCAGAACTTAAAAACGGGACTGACACAACACGTTCTTCCCTAAGGGTCATGCTTTTAAATAGTTTGTACCGAGCTATATCGGCATCATCGGGAAAACTTAATTGGATAATATAAGGGAGATTAGGTCTAGGGTTACCCTCGGCATCCTCACTAGGATCGGAAGTAACATGATAACGTTTAGCTCTCTTTTTTGACGGTGCCATAACCCTGAAAACACATCAAAAACGATTCGAATATGTATGCAATTAACATCCTATTCAACCCAATAAATTATAATAATTCAAGGTAATTGTAAAGAAAATTTAATTTAAAAAAAAGATATATACAAATATGAGAAAATTTTGTTAAAAAACAGATTAAAAAATACTAATAGAAAATATGTTCGAATGAAAAAATTTTGATTTTTGAAAAAATTTGATGAAAAAGTTGAAACCCATAATATAAAACTATGTTTTGTACAAAAATTAAGTTGAAACAATTATAAAAATCAAACGAAAATCAAAGAAAATAAAAGAGAAAGTTTTATACCTTGAACTTTAGATTGGATGAATGTGTTGATGTGAATGCACAAGATTTGTTGACAAAGCTTAGCTTTGATGTGGAGATTAAAAACCCTCAAAGAATTTTTAAGTTTGATGGTAAAAATTGAAGGATTGAGGGGGTTTTTATAGGGTATTGCGGCTAGGGTTTTGGAGAGAAAAGAGGGGTTTTTGATTTTAAAGACTTTTGAAAGATGCAGCCCTAAATAGCCTCTCCGTCGAGGCCGTATCGATACACTATACACGCGTATCGATACCCTTTAACCCTAATTTTTTATTCGTCGTTACTACCGTATCGATACGCTGGACCGTATCGGTACGACTTGACTTTGACTATTTCCCTTGACTTAACCGTATCGATACGTGGGGTCGTATCGATACTCGTTCAACTGCAAAGTTTTCCCAGTTATGAACCCATATCGATACGCTTCAGCCGTATCGATACGCCTTTACCAGACAAGGCATTTTTGACAGATTTAAATGCAAAAATCCAACTTTAAACTTCCCTAAATGCATGTAAATGTCCTATGAACAAGTTTTAATGGCTAAACTTAATGCATACTCCCCCTAGCAACATGCATAGAAGCAAAAAGAGCAAAATTAACACAAGCATGAATCGCAAACAATTTCAAGCAAAATTTTGACATTTTGGGACCTAGAAGGGGTCAAGAAAGGCTAGTTAAACCTAACTCTCTCCTAAGGGTCCAAAAGCGCTCTTTATTTAAAGGCTTTGTGAATATATCCGCTAATTGGTTCAAGGTGTCAACATACTCTATAACAACATCATTTTTCAACACATGATCTCTAATGAAATGATGTCTAATTTCTATGTGTTTGGTTCTAGAGTGTTGGATGGGATTCTTAGTAAGTCAAATGGCACTAGTGTTGTCACACTTAAGGGGTATGGTTTCTACTTCAACACCATAATCTAAGAGTTGTTGCTTCATCCAAAGGACTTGAGCACAACAACTCCCTAAGGATATGTACTCCACCTCGGTGGTAGATAAGGTTATGCTATTTTGTTTCTTAGAGAACCAAAATACGAGCATACTACCTAAGAATTGGCATGTCCCGGAAGTACTTTTCCTATCTATCTTACATCCCCCATAATCCGCATCTGAATAAGCATGAAGGATAAAGGAGGAATCTTTAGGATACCAAAGGCCTAAGTTAGGTGTGTCTCTAAGGTATCTAAAAATTCTCTTAATGGAAACTAAGTGTGATTCTCTAGGACTAGCTTGAAACCTAGAACACAAGCAAACACTAAACATGATATCCAGTCTACTTGCGGTAAGGTAAAGCAAAGAACCTATCATGGATCTATAAAGCTTAGAATCAATACACTTACCTCCTTCATCTTTGTCAAGCTTTATGGAAGAGCTCATAGGTGTGGCTTGAGGTTTCGCATTCTCCAAGCCGAACTTTTTGAGCATATCATTTACGTACTTAGCTTGATTTATGAAGGTGCCATCTTTCCTTTGTTTGATTTGGAGTCCCAAAAAGAATGAGAGCTCCTCCATCATTCTCATCTCGAACTCACCTTGCATTAGCTTAGAAAATTTTTTGCAATAACATTCATTAGTAGACCCAAAAATGATATCATCAACATAGATTTGTACTACTAAGATGTCATTGTTATATCTTTTTATGAAGAGTGTAGTGTCCACCTTTCCTTTTTCAAAACCCTTTTCAATTAAAAAATTTGAAAGTCTCTCATACCAAGCTCTAGGAGCTTGTTTTAAACCATAAAGAGCTTTTGTTAGTTTAAACACATGGTTTGGAAATTTTGAATCCTCAAAACCCGATGGTTGTTCAACATACATTTCTTCATTTATAAAACCGTTTAAAAAGGCACTTTTCACATCCATTTGAAAAAGCTTGAAATCATTATAACATGCAAATGCTAAAAGCATCCTAATGGCTTCCATCCTAGCTACGGGTGCATATGTCTCATCAAAATCAATTCCCTCTTCTTGGGTATAGCCTTGAGCAACAAGCCTAGCCTTGTTTCTCACTATATTACCACTTTCATCTAATTTATTCCTAAACACCCATTTACTTCCTATAGTAGATTGATTACTAGGCCTTTCAACTAATGTCCAAACTTTACTTCTCTCAAATTGATTTAATTCCTCTTGCATGGCCAAAATCCAAAAATCATCTTTTAAAGCTTCTTTAATATTTTTAGGCTCAATGCATGAAAGAAATGCAACATGGTTCATTAATTTGAGAGAGGATCTAGTAGTTACCCCCTTGGATGGATCACCCAAGATTTCACCACCTTTGACATAGTTGAACTCCCTTGGGTAAGATACCTCATTTTCCTCAAGAGCCAAGTCCTTCAAGGCTTCAAGAGGTGGATCTTGTGCATCCTCATCTTTAGTTGGAATCTCATCCACCTTTGACGTTTGTTCTCCATCAATGGCATCAAAAATTCCTACATCATCATCATCACAAGATTCCTTCCTCGGAAGGAGGTTATCATCGAAAACAACATGTATAGACTCTTCAACTACTAGAGTTCTTTTATTAAATACACGATAGGCTTTAGAGTTTAAAGAGTACCCTAAGAAAATAGCTTCATCACTTTTAGCATCAAATTTACCTAAGTTTTCTTTACCATTATTCAAGACAAAACACTTGCAACCAAAAGGGTGAAAATATCTAATGTTAGGCTTCTTAGATTTTAAAATCTCATAAGGTGTTTTCTTCAAAATTGGCCTAATCATTACTCGATTTATAATATAGCAAGCGGTATTTGTGGCTTCCGCCCAAAAATATTTAGGTAAATTATTTTCGCAAAGCATGGTTCTAGCCATTTCTTCTAAAGTTCGATTTTTCCTCTCAACTACCCCATTTTGTTGAGGAGTGCGAGGTGCGGAAAAATTATGGTTAATCCCATTTTCATTTAAAAACTCATCAAAACCTAGATTTTGAAATTCGGTTCCATGATCACTTCTAATGTGAGAAATTTTAAGTTCAAGATCATTTTGAGTTATTTTAGAAAATGTGATGAATTTATCTAAAGCCTCATCTTTTGTACTTAAGAATAGAACTCAAGTAAACCTAGAATAGTCATTTACAAGTACAAAGGCATATGATTTACCACCCACGCTCATTGTTCTAATAGGCCCAAAAAGATCCATATGAATTAATTGTAAACATCTACTAGTAGAGACACCATTAATGGATTTAAATGAAGTTCTATGTTGTTTATCCTTTGAACATGCATCACAAAATTTATCATTAGAAAACTTAAGTTTGGGTAAACCTCTAACTAGATTAAGGGAGATTAATTTCTCTAAGACACTCATGCTAGAATGTCCTAATTTTCTATGCCAAAGCCATGAGTCATGTTCATCATGTGCAACTAAGCATGTATGAGATGATTGGATGTCATCTAAATGCACCATGTAGATATTGCCTATTCTATGTCCTATGAGCATTAGTTGATTTGTTAAAGTTCACAATTTTGCAACAACTTTTATCAAATAAAACATTAAAACCCTTATCACATAATTGATTAATGCTCAATAAATTATGTTTAAGACCGTTGACATACAAAACATTTTCAATGAGAATAGAAGAGTGATTACCAATGGAGCCTATTCTTTCAATGTGGCCTTTGGAGTTGTCACCGAAAGTTACCACTCCACCACTCTTTGGCTTTAGTTCCACGAATCTACTCTTGTCACCGGTCATATGTCTTGAGCATCCACTATCAAGGTACCATGAGTTTTGGCTTGAAGCTTTGGCCTTGTAGCAATGCTCCCCTACAAACAAAGAAATTAGGCCTTGATTTTTGGTACCCAAATCATTTTGGGTCCATGTGTGTTAGCCTTCAAAATTTTGGTTCCCTTAGGAATCCAAGAAGCAATAGTATTAATATTATTAGAAATAATGAGTTCCTTAGGAACCCAAACACTTCTAACCTTTTGACCTCTAGATTGCTTATGAAAATTTCTTTGTTTAGGAATAAAAGGTTTTCTTTTTACATATTGGGATTTAGAAGAGTTTCCTTTTTCAAAATGGTTTTTCCCAATAGCAATTGATGTTTTAAGATTATCCACTTCCTTTGTGTGATAATCTTGAAAATCGGAAAGAAGTTTTTCAAGTTCAAGATTTTTCGTTTTAAGATCATTTGAAAGATTTACTAAAAACAAAATCTTCTTTTCCAATTCGAAGTTAGTTTTTGAAAATGTTTCATTTTGATTTTTCAAATCGGAAATGTTTTTCTTGTTTCTCAAAATGGATTCTTTATATTTTCCAACTAACTCATCGTAAACCTCTTGCAATTCATCGTAAGCATCTTGAAGCTCATCAAAGGTAAAATCAAAATTAGATGAGTTAGGATTTACCTTTGGTTCATCATCAATGGCCATGAGACAAAGATTGGCCACTTCCTCCTCCTCCTCGGATAACTCATCGTCACTCCAAGTTGCTACTTGAGCTTTGAGTTTGTTCTTCTTCCCAAAGCTCTTCCTCTTCAATTGAGGACATTCAAAACGGATATGGCCGGGCTTTTTGCATTCATAGCAAGTGATTTGGTCCTTCTCATCTTCCTTACTCTTGCTCTTGAAGTCTCCTTTTCTAATGAACTTTCTCCCACGATTGGACTTCATAAAGCGAGTGAACCGTTTGGCCAACATGGCCATCTCCTCATCTGCATCTTCACTCGAATCGTTTTCATGGTATGAAGCTGTAATAGCGATTCCAACCTTCTTCTTCTCAACATCCTTCTTCTCAACCTTCTTCTCTTCCATTTTCTTTTCTTCTTCTCTTCCCTTCTTCATGATTTCATGGGTGAGTAGAGATCCAACAAGAGCATCAAATTTGAGAGTCTTCAAATCTCGAGCTTCAATAATAGACGTTCTCTTGCTATACCATGATTCCGGAAGAGAGTACAACAATTTTCTCACTAGCTTGTCTTCGGGGATGATCTCACTGAAACCCTTTAATCCGTTGACAATGACCGAGAATCAATCAAACATCTTGCAAACACTCTCATCGGGATCCATCTTGAAATTTTCGTAGCTTAGATTGAGTA
This sequence comes from Hibiscus trionum, assembly GCA_030270665.1. Taxonomy (NCBI): domain Eukaryota; kingdom Viridiplantae; phylum Streptophyta; class Magnoliopsida; order Malvales; family Malvaceae; genus Hibiscus; species Hibiscus trionum. The sequence goes on from BSYR01000017.1 coordinate 22,230,280, forward strand.
GCCCAATTTTTGATTCCTTGACATCGCTAGTTCCCTCATATGTTGTCTCGAGGGTGTCCCAAACCTCCTTGGCATTCTCGATTGAAGACACCTTGGAGTAGATATTCGGACCAAGTGCACAAAAGATTACATGAAGAGCTTTATCATTCACTTGCATCCTTCTTCGTTCATCTTCCGTCATTTCGGCTTTCACCTTTGGGACAAGTCTTGCTTCACTATCTCTCTTCATAGGAATGTATGGACCTTCTTCAACCACATCCCACACCATGTAGTCGGTAGACTTGATGAAGAGCCTCATCCTATTCTCCCAATATGGGTAGTTATCCCCATTGAAGAATGGTGGCTTGGTAGTAGATTGGGACTCATAGAGGTTGGAGAAGGAGGTGGATGTCATTGCTTGACTAGTTGTTGATCAAACTCTCCTATAATCGACTCAAGAGGGTTGTAATCCTTCCAATGAGTGTAGCTCTGATACCAAATGTTGAGTTGATCACACAATTGCAAATGGCCAAGAGGGGGTGAATTGGCAATTAAAATTTTGGTAGGAGGTAAGAGTGAAAAATAAAAAGTGACACAAGTGGTTAGAGTGGTTCAAGTTCTCTAAATGAACTCTACATCCACTACCTTAGTTCCCACTAAGGATTTTCAACCAATTCACTACTTGAATTCTTCCCATTTTCTTGGATGAGGAGGTAACCTTACAAATTGATTAAGCTTTCTACCCAAAGCTTAATCCACTCACTTTTACAAAGAGATGAATTTGATAAACTCAAAATGTTCCTCTCAAAGGATGAATGTTTACCCAAATACAATTTCAAGCTCCCCAAACTCACAATACAAGATTACAATAAGAACACAAGAGTTGGGTACAAGAATTTGACTATGAAAGGCACTAGGGTTTGGATTTGATGCTTTGATGTTGCTTGTAGGTTCAATAGTTGTTGCTTGGTCAGTTGAAGCTTGTTTTTATACCCTTGTATTGAATTCTAGCCGTTTGGGTAGTTGGGATCATCAATAGAGCCGTTGAGAGCATTTTTCCCGCAATAAATGCAGCTCTATAGCCTACTGTATCGGTACTCGTAGAGGGCGTATCGATACCTGCATCAAAGAGGAAAGAGCCGTTGTGATTGAAAACAGAGCGTATTGATATGCATAGAAGGCGTACCGGTACAGTTTTAAGGGGCGTATCGATATGGGAGGCCGTATCGATACGATTTTTGCTCACTAGAATCCCAAGTTTGGTTTTCTTAAAGATCGTATCGATACGCATACCAAGCGTGTCGGTACGGTATAACGGTCTTTTAAAAATTGGGAAACCAACCAACTGACGAGTAATGGTCGAAAATTAAATGCAAATATTTTTCAAAGATAAGCTTATCGTATCGATACGGTTGCAAAGCGTGTCGGTACGGTTTCATTGAAAGAGTTGCCCAGATGAATATCGTATCGATACGGGGTAATACCGTATTGGTATGCTGAGTCCATTAAAATTTCAGTGGCAAAAACCCGTATCGATATGCCTAAGGGTATCGATACGCCTGGGCGTTTTTGTATAGTTTAGCTTGAAAATCATAGGAAAAGACTTAGAAAATTTTCATATATTTAAGAGCTTGTCTTGAGATATTATTTTGTTTAAAATACTTGTCAATTGTGAGACTTTAAAGAGTACTTAAAATTTATTGTTTTGCAAATTGGTCCTTAAGTTTATATGTTATATCAAAATCAATTTTGGTTTCACATAATGGTTAATGCTTCAATTGTAATACAACATATGATCAAAATGTGTCTTAGTGCCTAATTGTCAATTCCTTGTATAGACAAACACTAGTGAGCCAAAATTGTTATATTTGCTCAAGTGTTTTAGGATTGGGTGAGAGCTTAATTGTGCAAACAAATACCTATTAGAGGGATTTGAGTTTGCTTATTTTTATCTCTTTGTAAAGAGGGTTTGATCAAAGCTTTGGGTAGAAAGCTTGATCGGTTTTGTAAGGGTTTCCTCCTAAGCCTAAAAAGGGGACGAATCAATGGTTGATTGATTGGAAATCCTTAGTGGGAAGCTAAGGTAGTGGATGTAGACCTTGGTTAGAAGGTTGAACCACTATAAATCATCTTCTCTTTATCTTTTTAGCTTCCACACCTCTATCACCCAAAATTCCACTTCTCCACCACTTGGCGAGAAAGAACGGTTGAAAGAATCGAGCACCATAAAACCCAACAATATTTATAGTGTTCTTAACCGCTTATGTAGAATTCTCTTTGCTGCCAATTTTCATGATTTTCCCACCGCCATTAACATCACTTAATTGTTAAGAATTTGTGCCACCAAGCTTAACCAATTGCTGCCACGTTTTGCTTTGTTGTCACCTAAGGATTTTCAATTGTGCTGCCATATTTTATGAGACTTCAAATCTAGCCACGTAAACTTGTTTTGCAACTTAAGAATTCAAATCAAGTTTGAATTCTAACACTCCCTGTAACACCCGGGTACGGGGGTCGGGTGAAAATAATATTAAAATAATGGTTCGGGTTTCGGTTTTCTATTTATAATAATAAAATAATAGCTTGGGCCTTGGGTTTCAAAACAAATATTTTACGTTGGACTTGTTTTGATTTTAAAGCCCAATTCCATGGAAATTGGAAATTGAGATTTGCCATCTCATTAATGGCAAGATTGTAAATAAGAAGACTTTCAATTTAAATCCCCTTTTTATTAAAAATAAGCCTTTGTCATCTTCCTCCTCACTTCCCCCATTTTCATTTCAACGACAAGTGAGAGCTCTCTCTTCAAATCAATATTCCATCATCTCCTTTGGGCTTGTTGGTGATTTTTGAATGGTAAATACATTTTTGGTTTGTCCTCCTTCCCCTCTACAAGATAGTACCTTTAGTTTTCAATATTGTTCATATTTTTGAAATTTGAAGTTTTGGGGATTTTGGTTAAAAATGCTACCTTTATGGCCTTTAGCTAAAGATTTTGATTTGTTATTGATGTGTGAGTTGTTTACTATCCATGGGGTCCAATATATGTGAATTTTAAAGAGCAATATATATATTCCCGGATTTGGGTTTTGAGGGGTTTTTGGAAGGGTTTTAAGTTGAGTTTTGGGGGTGGTTTATGTGGAAATGTGATGGCTAATTGTTAGACTATGTGTAAGGGTTGTTTTGGAGGCTTTTGGGAGTAATTTAAGTGTGAGAATCATTGGATTTAGGGTGTGCTAAGGGGTTGCTCGGGAATGTGGAATTTGGGTTTTGTTTTTAGTTGAAATCACGTGTTTTGTGCTTGGTTTGTGATCCGGGTTGACTACATTGAATTGTGGACTGATTTGAGGTTGTTTTGATTGTGTTGGGATGATTAGAAGCAAGGAATTTGGTTGGTGAAGCTTCGGGAACGAATCCAAAGATTTTGGAGTCTTGAGCTTGGTTTTCGATCTTCTCTTGGGTAGCGAAGGTGAGTAGAATTGTTAACCTTTGTTTTGTGCTCGAAATAGAACCTTTGGGGGTTTGGGTGGGACCTTGAGGGTTCACCTAAACTCGAGTGTAAGTTACTACACCTATACTTTGCTATGTTTGGATGAATGGCTATGTGTTGTGATTATCATGTGCATCTTGAGTTGTTTTACACATTTGCTATTATGTAGTCGTGTTGAAGTCGAGCCTCACGTGATGGTTGTCTTAACTACGATGATGTGTAGTTCCACCGGTAGTGACTAGTAGGAAAGTACTTTGATGTGTAGTCCCATTAGAAAACTACTAGAAGAGACGGTGATGTGTAGTCCCACCGTGTGTGTAGTTTTTGTTGTGCATGTGCAAGCCATGTGTAGTCCTGTTGTGATAATCATTCGTGCATTCATTGATCTTTTGTCAATTATGAAAAGTGTTTTGAAAACTGCGTGCTTGTTGATTCATAGAGCTTCTCTCACTAAGCTAGTTAGCTTACGCTCTCCTTTGTTTCCAACATGCAGATCGTTAGAGTTGGGAGGCGAGCGGGCAAGGAAAGAGCTTTTGGAGTTCTCAGTTTAGCTCAAGTATGATTTACACGATTGTAATAATGCCTTGACGATGGGGGTATAGACTTGTAGGAGTTGGTGTCAAACTCCTTAGTTGTCTTATGTTTAGATGAGCATGTTAGATTGTTGATGTTATGGTTGGATGTGTTTTGTTTTAGTTTCGTGGATTGAGGACCATGTCTATTTGTTGCTTAGTTGCTTGTGTTTAAGAGTCTATGAACTTGATCTATGAATGCTCTATGTATGAATGTTCTAAGCATGAAACCTCATGAATGCTATGTATGCCTCCTTTGAGTAATTGCATGAATCCCTCGAATGTATGGTTCTTGTTAGTTTCGAATGACTCATATGTTGAATCTTGGTTGGTAAATGTCGTATGTATGCTTGTTTGTGCCTAGGCGAGTCTTAATTTGCATCTAGAGTGTGGTTTGGGGTCCTTAGCTGCAATTTTTGAGTGCTGCAGTGCAGGGCGTATCGGTACGCCTAAGGGCCGTATCGATACGGTCTTGCACTTAGGGTCTGCGTTTAAGCCTAGCGTATCGATACGCGGGGGTGTATTGATACGCCAAATCCTCAATGGAAATCTAAGATTTTGACGAGATTTTGGCGTACCGGTACGGGTCTAGGGTGTATCGGTACGGTCTTGTATCGTTGACCGTGAGAAATTGACCAGTCGGGGCATATCGGTACGGTCGGCCTGTGTACCGATACGGTCTCTCTGGTTTGACCTTGGGACGTTGACCTAGTTAAGGCCTATCGATACCCTCCCTTAGTGTATCGATACGGCCTGCTTAATAAACAAAAAATTGGACTCTTTTTCGTCAGTTTGCTTGGTTGTTCGCATCGCTTGTTGTCCTTCCGCTGTCGTGTCACATATAGGATGCATGAATGCCCTTAGACAAGATAAAAATTAAAAGAAATTTTCTAGGGTTGCTAACCGAAGAGGAGCCTTAGCGGGTTTCACTTCGGTTTTCCCTGTATATCCTACTCGGACCGGTCAGTCATCCAGACCGGGACGAGGGGGTTACATTTTGTGGTATTAGAGCCTGAGGTTCCCGAGACCTCGGGCAGGTAAGTGAGGTAAGTTAATGTGTTATGTGTTGTTGCATCTCGATGAGAGTTTTACCATGTAATCCTAAATTCTGTTGCTAGCACGGTGTATGAATGCATGCTATGATGACCTTGTTTATGTTTGAGAATAGGTCTGATGTCCCCATTATTAGGCGTTGTTGTAAAAAAAGGAAAATTGTTTTGGTTTAACGAGCTTGAGAACCGGAGTTCTTGCCCTTTTGCTAACCTAACGTTTTCCTTGTTTGTTGTGTGTTTATTGTTTTATATCTTATTTTGCTATGGTGAGACCAAGGGGGCAACCTAGAGCGGGTGACCAGGCACCCGGAGGTGAGCCTCATGTTCCTCCTGCTCCCGGTGGTAATGGAGTGGGTGGTGAAGGCGATGTGCCTCAGGCTGGTGCTCAAGTCGGAGGTGATGGTAATGGGCCTCAGTTTAATGCTAATGTGGGATGTAACGGGGCTCAAGCGGGACAGGGTCAGGCAGGTCCAGATGTGGCCCATTTGATTCAGACCATAGCCGGGGCTTTTCAGACAGCTTTGGCCGGTATGCAAGCTGCAGCACCACCTCAGGGTGCGGGGACAGGTTTACCCTTAGAGAGGCTTCGCAACTTGGGAGCAGTTGAGTTTCGTGGATTATCTCCTGAGGGTTCAGAGGGGTGGCTTGAGAGTACTACTCGCATCTTGGGTCAGATAGAGTGTTCAGACGCCCGTAAGTTAGGTTGCATTGTCTCCTTGCTTCAGGGGGACGCTTATACTTGGTGGACCATTGCTACTTCTGGTATGGCCGAGGCGGATATCACATGGGAGTTCTTCAGGAATGCCTTCAAGAGGAAGTACCTTGGAGTTCGGTGCTTGGATGAAAAGAAAAGAGAGTTTATGGCTTTGGTTCAAGGTAATAGGGTCAGAAGAACTTGGCTCATGTTGTAGTAGTCCAGCCCGAGGGAGGAGGACCGGCTAGGGTGTACGCTCAGCGAGAGGCTGAGAATGACACTGATGTCATTGCAGGTAACTTCACATTACAGTCCTTGAGTTTGCTTTCTTTGATAGATTCGGGGTCAACACATTCGTATATTTTGGGTGAGCATGCAAGGTCATTAGGGTTACCATGTGATTGGTTAGAGGTAGGTGTAAATGTTACTAGCTCTTTTGGTGATACAATGGTAGTTAGGAAGTGTATAGGAGGTGTCCCTTGATGGTTCAGGGCCACGTATTTCCGGTTGACATGATAGAGTTGCACTTTTACGGTTTTGATGTGATTTTGAGCATGGATTGGCTTGTAGAGCATAGAGCTAGGGTTGACTTCGAGACCAAGAGAGTCTCCTTGAGGCTTACCGATGACTTTGAGGTTGTGGTAGTTGGTGAGAACGTCAGGTTCTTGTCCAATGTGGTTTCGGCTTTGGAAGCTCAGAGGTTGTTGAGTTCGGGGTGTCAGGCTTACTTGGCTTATGTAATGAATCCGGAAATGAGTGAGGTGAGGCCCAGGACATCAGAACAGTATGTGATTTTCCGAGTGTTTTTCCGGAAGAGCTACCAGGCTTGCCTCCAGATAGAGCAGTTGAGTTTGCTATTGAGACGTATTCCGATTCTGCACCAGTGTCGGTTGCTCCGTATAGAATGGCACCGAAAGAGTTGAAAGAGTTGAAGGCGCAGCTTCAGGAGTTGACTGATAGAGGCTTCATTAGGCCTAGTGTATCTCCGTGGGGTGCTCCGGTTTTGTTTGTGAAAAAGAAGGATGGTAGCATGAGGATGTGTATAGATAATAGGCAGTTAAATAAAGTGACATTGAAGAACAAATACCCTTTGCCTAGGATAGATGACTTGCTAGACCAGTTGAGAGGTGCTTCTGTGTTTTCGAAGATTGACTTAAGGTCCAGGTACTACCAGTTGAAGGTAAAGGATGTGGACATACCGAAAACGGCCTTTCGTACACGTTACGGGCACTGTGAGTTTTTGGTGATGCCTTTTGGGTTGACTAACGCTCCAGCAGCCTTCATGGATATGATGAACCGTGTGTTTCATGAGTTCTTGGACAGGTTTGTGGTAGTGTTCATAGATGACATCTTAGTGTACTCTAGGACCGAAGAGGAACATGATGAGCACTTGCGGTTAGTACTTCAGACCCTACTAGAGAATCAGTTGTATGCCAAGCTAAGCAAATGTGAGTTTTGGATTAGGGAGGTAGTCTTCCTAGGTCACGTGATCTCGGCTAGTGGGATTAGTGTGGATCCCAAGAAGATAGAAGCTATAGTGAATTGGAAACAACCGAAGTCAATGACAGAAATCTGCAGTTTCCTAGGTTTGGCGGGATATTATAGAAGGTTTGTTGAGGGGTTTTCTAGAATAGCGGCTCCGTTGACTAAGTTGTTACAGAAGAATGTTCTGTATGAGTGGTCAGATGCAAGACAAGCAGCGTTTGAGAAATTGAAGAAAGCTTTGACCGAAGCTCCTATCTTGATTCAGCCTGAACCGGGGAGAGAGTTTGATATTTACAGTGATGCGTCCTACGTAGGGCTAGGTTGTGTGCTTATGCAAGAAAGTAAGGTGGTAGTGTATGCTTCGCGACAGTTGAAAGTTCATGAGAAGAATTATCCTACCCTTGACATAGAGTTAGCTGCAGTGGTGTTCGCGTTGAAGATTTAGAGACATCACCTTTATAGTGAGAAGTGCACCGTGTACACCGACCACAAGAGTTTGAAGTATTTGATGTCCCAGAGGGAGTTGAACCTCAGGCAACGTAGGTGGTTAGAGCTTCTTAAGGATTATGACCTCACTATAGAGTACCATTCGGGTAAGGCAAACATAGTGGCCGATACCTTGAGTAGAAAAATGGCCGTTGAGTTGCGAGCTATGTTTGCTAAGTTGAGTGTGTCTAAGGATGGTGGGTTGATAGCCGAGCTCCAGGTTAAGCCTTCGTTAGTTCAGTTAATTAGAGAGAAGCAGATGCGAGATGAGTCTTTGGCACCTCACGTGCAAGACATAGCCAAAGATAGACCTACTGAGTATTGTTTTGGTGAGAATGGGATCCTATGTTACAAGAATAGGATAGTGGTTACGGAGGATGCCGAGTTGAGGCGTACGATCTTGAATGAAGCTCATAATAGTCCTTTTGTTATGCATCCGGGTAGCACGAAGATGTATCGAGGGTTAAAAGAAGAGTACTATTGGGTTGGCTTGAAGAAGGACGTGGCCGAGTTTGTCATTAGGTGTATGGTTTTTCAGAGGGTTAAGGCCGAGCATCAGTTCCCCTCATGGTTGTTACAGCCGTTGAAGATTCCGGAATGGAAGTGGGAACGTATCACCATGGACTTTGTGTCAGGGCTACCGTTGACTCCTTCGAAAAAGAATTACGTATGGGTGATTGTGGATAGGTTTACTAAGTGTGCCCACTTCATACCAGTTCACACCACCTATACCCTAGATAAGCTGGCCGACATGTACATCTGTGAGATAGTGAGACTACATGGGGTACCGAAGTCGATTGTGTCACACCGAGATCTGAGATTTACCGCTAGATTTTGGGAGTGTTTGCATCGAGCTTTGGGTACTTGGTTGAACTTCAGCACTTCGTATCATCCGCAGTCAGATGGTTAGTCTGAGAGAGTGATTCAGGTGTTGGAAGATATGTTGAGATGTTGTATCATTGATTTTCAGGGGTCATGGGAGAAACATCTACCGTTAGTAGAGTTTGCGTATAACAACAGCTTTCAGTCGAGTATTCAGATGGCTCCTTATGAGGCCTTGTATGGTAGGAAGTGTAGAACCCCGATTTGTTGGGCCGAAGCCGGACAGAAGCTTGTACCGATGCCTGAATTGCCTAAGGGCACCACTGAGAAGGTAAAGTTGATATGTGATTGTCTGAAAGCAGCTTCAGATCGACAGAAGTCCTATGTCGACTTAAAGAGGAAGGAGGTAGAGTATTCTGTGAGAGATAAAGTGTTTTTGAAAGTCTCACCTTGGAAGAAGGTGATGAGGTTTGGGAGGAAGGGCAAGATGAGCCCGAGATTCATTGGGCCTTATGAGATAGTTGAGAGGATTGGTCTCGTTACGTATAGATTGAGACTCCCGACTGAATTAGAGAGGATTCATGATGTCTTTCATGTGTCGATGCTTAGGAGGTATAGATCGGATCCGTCACATGTTATGCCAGTTGAAGAAATAGAGTTGAATCTGAATCTGTCTTACAATGAAGAGCCGATTGAGATACTTGCTTCTGATAGCAAGGTGTTGCGTAGCAAGACCATAGAGTTGGTCAAAGTATTATGGAGACATAGAGGTTTGGAAGAGGCCACGTGGGAAAGGAAAGCTGATATTCTTGAGCAGTTTCCGTACTTGTTCCCGTCAGCTAATTTCGGGGACGAAATTCCTTAAGTAGGGGAGAGTAGTAACACCCGGGTTCGGGGGCCGGGTGAAAATAATATTAAAATAATGATTCAGGTTTTGGTTTTCTATTTAAAATAATAAAATAATATATTGGGCCTCGAGTTTCAAAACAAATATTTTACGTTGGACTTATTTTGATTTTAAAGCCCAATTCCATTGAAATTGGAAATTGAGATTTGCCATCTCATTAATGACAAGATTGTAAATAAGAAGACTTTCAATTTAAATCTCCTTTTTATTAAAAATAAGCCTTTGTCATCTTCCTCCTCACTTCCCCCGTTTTCATTTCAACGACAAGTGAGAGCTCTCTCTTCAAATCACTATTCCATCATCTTCTTTGGTCTTGGTTGGTGATTTTTGAAAGGTAAATACATTTTTGGTTTGTCCTCCTTTCCCTCTACAAGATAGTACCTTTAGTTTTCAATATTGTTCACATTTTTGAAATTTGAAGTTTTGGGGATTTTGGTTAAAAATGCTACCTTTATGGCCTTTAGCTAAAGATTTTGATTTGTTATTGATGTGTGAGTTGTTTACTATCCATGGGGTCCAATATATGTGAATTTTACAGAGTAATATATATATATATTCCCGGATTTGGGTTTTGAGGGGGTTTTTGGAAGGGTTTAAAGTTGAGTTTTGGGGTGGTTTATGTGGAAATGTGATGGCTAATTGTTAGACTATGTGTAAGGGTTGTTTAATAGGCTTTTGGGAGTAATTTAAGTGTGAGAATCATTGGATTTAGGGTGTTCTTAGGGGCTGCTCGGGAATGTGGAATTTGGGTTTTGTTTTTAGTTGAAATCATGTGTTTTATGCTTGGTTTGTGATCCAGGTTGACTACATTGAATTGTGGACTGATTTGAGGTTGTTTTGATTGTGTTGGGATGATTAGAAGCAAGGAATTTGGTTGGTGAAGCTTCGGGGACGAATCCGGAGATTTTGGAGTCTTGAGCTTGGTTTTCGATCTTCTCTTGGGTAGCGACGGTGAGTAGAATTGTTAACCTTTGTTTTCTGCTCGAAATGGAACCTTTGGTGGTTTGGGTGGGACCTTGAGGGTTCACCTAAACCCGAGTGTAAGTAACTACACCTATACTTTGCTATGTTTAGATGAATGGCTATGTGTTGAGATTATCATGTGCATCTTGAGTTGTTTTACACATTTGTTATTATGTAGTCGTGTTGAAGTCGAGCCTCACGTGATAGTTGTCTTAACTACGGTGATGTGTAGTCCCACCAGTAGTGACTAGTAGGAAAGTACTTTGATGTGTAGTCCCATTGGAAAACTACTAGTTGAGACGGTGATGTGTAGTCCCGTCGTGTGTGTAGTTTTGGTTGTGCATGTGCAAGCCATGTGTAGTCCTGTTGTGATAACCATTCGTGCATTCATTGATTTTTTGTCAATTATGAAAAGTGTTTTGAAAACTGCATGCTTGTTGATTCATAGATCTTCTCTCACTAAGCTAGTTAGCTTACGCTCTCCTTTGTTTCCAACATGCAGATCATTAGAGTTGGGAGGCGAGCGGGAAAGGAAGGAGCTTTTGGAGTTCTCAGTTTAGCTCAAGTATGATTTACACGATTGTAATAATGCCTTGACGATGGGGGTATAGACTTGTAGGAGTTGGTGTCAAACTCCTTAGTTGTCTTATGTTTAGATGAGCATGTTAGATTGTTGATGTTATGGTTGGATGTGTTTTGTTTTAGTTTTGTGGATTGAGGACCATGTCTATTTGTTGCTTAGTTGCATGTGTTTAAGAGTCTATGAACTTGATCTATGAATGCTCTATGTATGAATGGTCTAAGCATGAAACCTCATGAATGCTATGTATGCCTCCTTTGAGTAATTGCATGAATCCCTCGAATGTATGGTTCTTGTTAGTTTCGAATGACTCATATGCTGAATCTTGGTTGGTAAATGTCGTATGTATGCTTGTTTGTGCCTAGGCGAGTCTAAATTTGCATCTAGAGTGTGGTTTGGGGTCCTTAGCTGCAATTTTTGAGTGATGCGGTGCAGGGCGTATCGGTACGCCTAAGGGCCGTATCGATACGGTCTTGCACTTAGGGGCTCCGTTTAAGCCTAGCGTATCGATACGCGGGGGTGTATCGATATGCCAAATCCTCACTGGAAATCTGAGATTTTGGCGTACCGGTACGGGTCTAGGGTGTATCGGTACGGTCTTGTATCGTTGACCGTGAGAAGTTGACCAGTCAGGGCGTATCGGTACGGTCGGCCTGTGTACCGATACGGTCTCCCTGGTTTGACCTTGGGTTGTTGACCTAGTCAAGGCGTATCGATACCCTCCCTTAGTGTATCGATACAGCCTGCTTAATAAACAAAAAAATGGACTCTTTTTCATCAGTTTGCTTGGTTGTTCGCATCGCTTGTTGTCCTTCCGCTGTCGTGTCACGTATAGGATGCATGAATGCCTTTAGACAAGATAAAAATTAAAAGAAATTTTCTAGGGTTGCTACTCGAAGGGGTGCCTTAGCGGGTTTCACTTTGGTTTTCCCCGTGTAGCCTACTCGGACCGGTCAGTCATCCAGACCGGGACGAGGGGGTTACACTCCCCCTCAAACTTGATTTTTCATGCCAAGTTGTCCTTTCTTTAATATCATGTCGAACCTTTTTCTTTCGCGACTTTTTCAATCTCGTTAGTCCACTGTCATAAATAAAACAAAAAAGTGAAATATGTTCCATTTCGTAATCTTTGTATTTTTCTGGTATTTTTTTTTCTCTTGTAGATCTTCGAACTTCAGTTGGATGTATTTCAGGATTTTTTATTCCAATATTGTTGCTATTTGATGCAAACGGTCCAGTCGAACTTTGTTGAGGACCTTGTTCATCTTGATTTATGAAGTCATCATCGTCTTTATGTTCATTAAAAAATAGTCCTCCAACTTTTCTTTCTATTATGTTCCAATTCCAGTGTTATGCTTCATCGAACTCAACATCTCTTGAGATTATCATCTTCTATGTTAGAGGATTGTAGAGTCTATAAGTCTTGCTTCATTCATTATAGCCGATGAGGATGAAAATGCATTTCTCTTCTCTATCATCGAGCTTCTTTCTCATCTGCTCAGGTACGTAGGCATATGTGATGCATCCAAAAATCTTGAGGTGGCCAACTCCTGGTTTTTTACCGCTTCATGTTTCGGTCGGCGTCATGTTCCTCACACTATTTTTGGGCAACGATTCAACTAGTAAATTGCACATCGAACTGCTTCGACCTAGAAATTTTTTGGTAGATGCTTATCTTTTACCATGCTTCTTGCCATGTCGAGATTCTTTCTTTTCGCAACTCCATTTTGTTGAGGTGTGTATTTAACTATCAATTGGTGAATGATACCATGCTCATTGTAAAAATCTTCAAATAAATTTGATGTATACTCACCTCCTCTATCAGATCTGATTATTTTAAAGTATTGTCTGCTTTGTTTCTCCGTTATTGCTTTGAATTCTTTAAATTTATTTAATGCTTCTAACTTTTGTTTAAGAACATATACCCAACACTTTCTGCTATAATCATCAATAAAAGTTAGGTAGTGTGATGGTATGTCAAAAAGACTGACTATGTCAGTGTGGACTATCTCTAATGGTCTTTTTGCTCTCAAAGATTTGTCAACTTCAAAGCTTTGTTTGTGTTGTTTTCTTTTGATGCAGGCCTCGCACAATTTATTTGGAGGATTGATTTCTGGCAATCCATTCACCATCTTTGCTTTTGACAATAACTTCAAGCCAAAAAATTCACGATGCCCATACCTTAAATGCCACAACCACGAATCGTCTTTGATTGCAGTCTTCATGCACTTTACTTCTCCTGACTCGATGTTAATGGTGAAGAGACAATTTCGCGTCATATCAATTTGGGCAACCAATTCTCCATTGTTATTCTTGATAGAAAGTGATCAATTCTTCATCTACACTTCATATCTTTTTCTAGTAGCTGGCCAAGACTTATGATGTTGCTTTTCATAGCTGGTACAAAGTAGACGTCTGATATATATATTTTTTCTTTATTTTACTGCGTAATCATGACTTTGCCTTTACCTTTGACCTTTACGTGTGAGTCATCTCTAAAAATTACACGGCCACAAATTGTTTCATCAAGCTCTACGAACAATTTTTTTTCTGCCAGACATGTGATTTCTGGCACAATTATCAAGATACCAAATATTTTCTTAAATTTTTTATTTCCTTTATAAGTAAAGAACATATAAGATTCATCATTTTTCTCTTCTTCAACTGCTGCTACATAACTTATTTCTTCCTGATTTGGAGCTGATCTACACTCGTAACTATAATGGTCATACTTGTTGTAATTATAATATTGTAGCTGAGATTTATCTCCTTGTTGATATATGTCTCTACTTCGACCTCTATATCCTCGTCCACGATTGGGTGAGTGATAATTTTTACTTGTTTGATTGTTGTCATATGATCAACCACCACATCTATGTATTCCTCGTCCACCTCTGTATCTTTTAGGATATCCTTTACGATTTTTTCTGTCTTGTGTGTAGAGCTGCTACTAGCTTCACCTTCATTGACGTGTAACTTGCTTTGTAGAACTTGCTTCAGATTATCGGTCTCTTCATTTAGCTTTATTTTCTGCTCATGGGCTTGGAGTGATCCCACAAGCTCGTCGATACTCATTTGAGTTAAATCTTTTGATTCTTCAATTGCAACTATCACGTAATCAAATTTACGTGACAGTGATCGTAAAATTTTGTCCATCACTCTGACCTTGCCGAGCGCTTCGTCATTTCTTTTCATTTCATTTGCGACAGCTTTCACACGGTTAACATAGTCATATATGCTTTTCGTGCCTTTCATTTTTAGCATTTCAAACTCGGCTCTGAACGATTGAAGACGTACCTTTTTTTGCTTTCTCAACTCGTTGGAGTGATTTTTGTAGAGTTTCCCATGCTACCTTTGAAGTTGTTTTTTCTGCAACTTTTTTAAAGGTAGATTCATCTACCGCTTGGAATCTCTTTTACGAGCATCCCTTAGTCCTCTTTTCTGTTCATTGATCAGAGCTGCCTCTACTGCTTCATTTTCCGGTTCGGCGTATCCTTTTACAGCAATATCCTAACATTTTTACGTACCGAGTAATGTCTTCATTTGAATACTTCAATTATCATAATTCGTCTTGGTCAATCTCGAGATTTAAGATTGGATCATATTCTCCATCTTCTCGTGGCTTAAACTTAAACTCGAATCAGATTATGATGTTACTTGTTAGAAGCGTTAGGTGGACACTCAATATAATTTATAACTCACACAATATATTAATAAGAACAAAAAATAGGAGTACAGATATTTTCTACACTACACTAGCTGTAGCTAGTTTATGAACCCAATTCAAAGCTTTGCTAAGCTTGATTTTAACTCCCTCGTTTTTTTAACTCACGATTGTACATTCACTACTCTAACAGCATACTATATTTATAATGTTCTATGAGACTTCAAATCTTGCCACGTAAACTTGTTTTGCGACTTAAGAATTCAAATCAAGTTTGAATTCTAACCTATCTTTTGTCAAGAAAAAAGTTGTACATTTTTCTAGTCGAGTTAAGAAAGTTAATTCATCTGCTTCAGTTATTTAAAAACTGAAGTTGAAATGATAGTAAATTTAACCTCGTCAGAAATTAATTAATGATATTATCAATTAGACATTGTTTTTTTTTTTTTCATTTCTAGTCGAGTTATGAAAATATGCAAAGGATCTCTTATTATAATTTAGCATAATATTAAAAATGACTTTAACATTTGATTGAATAGTTATTTTGACCTCTATTTTTTTAAAGTAATTTAGTCGTCAACAATTTATTTTGGATTAAAATGACCCTTCCTTGAATGGAAATTTTTAGCCAACTGACGATAAACAACTTGAAATGACTTAACAGAATGACACATCAGAAGAAAAAAAATATTTTATATTTTATAAAATTTTATAAAATTATTTTTTAACTGATGTGTTATACTGTAAAGTCAGCATATTTATTTACATGACACTGATATCGCGGCGTGCAATGCCATGTAAGTTTTTCACTTCATTTCAAGTCATTTTACCGTTAGCTGAATAACAATTTTCATCTGCAGAGGGACCGTTTTGACCCAAAATAAAACTTAAAAAATAAAATTGCTTTAAAAAATTGAACAAAGACCAAAATAACTACTCAATCAAACATTAAGAGATTTTTTGGTATTATGCTTACAATAAAAAGATAAAGAGATTATCAAGTTTTATGTTGTATGGGATTCAACAGTTTTAAACAATAATTTCCCTTCTAGGTGAAAATGTATTGGCTGAATCAAGAAAAAAAGGTAAAGTATATAAATGGTCACTAAATTTTCTCTAAAAATACAAAACGGTCATCAAACTTTCAAATGTTACATAACGTGCATTAAACTTTAGTTTTTGTTACAAAATGATTACTGAGCCGTTAACTGTCGTTAATTGGGTGACGTGATAGTTACGAAATTTGAAGAATAAAACATTTAATCCTCCATATTGACACATTTAATCAATTTATTCCTAATTTAACCCTCATTATTGATGTCTAAATTGATTGAGTGAGTAAATATTGAGGATTAAATATGTTATTATACAATTTTCGTAACAGCCTCGTCTCTCAGTTAACGACAGTTAATGACTCAGTGACTATTATATAATTTTTAAAAATTTAGTGATCGTTTTATATTTTTAGAAAGTTTAATAACCATATGTATACTTTACCCAAAAAATTATGTTGAACACAACAACAATGAGTATAACAGTTTTAGAGATCACGTCAGAATACAATTTTGTAACATAACGGATTCTGGAAATAAGATAGAACTTACTTATGTGAACGTTACAATTTGTGAAGAAAATTCAATTTGCCACAAGGATTGAAAACACACTAAGAAAATAGGAAAAAAATTACTTATAGTGCTTTTGGTTTTAGAGAATATAAGTCATTTTTATTTTTATTCTTTTGAAAAATAGAAAATATTGAAAAAATATGTTTGGTTGTAAAATTTGAAAATAATTTTTAAAAAATGAAAATAAAAATGAGTGAAATTTTAAAAATATAAAAAAAATATTTTCACCATTTTCATCGAAATTTTTTTAGAAATGTGGAAAAGAGAAAAACAATAAGTTTTAAATTTTAATTCTATTTAACCCGGATTCGAATCCTTCTAATATCAATTTTAAAACTTTAGTTTATTTAATTATATTTTATTTTTATAATAATATTTTTAATAATTTTATTTTAATTTAATTGTTTAATGAGTAACTATTTATTTAGTTTTATTTGTCTTAAAAGATCAAATTACTCCTCAATGAAAAATTAAAAAATTAATTAAACTATTATAAAATTTTTGCACTCAATTTAACCCTTATTAGTCGAAACACAATCAGTTTAGTCATTCTGTGACGATTGATCAAATTTTGACTATTAACTCATGGACAACCAATAAAATAATTATGTGACACACTTTGAAAAGTGTCATGTCATTAAACCATATAAAAATAAAAATAAAAATATTTAAAATTTCTAAAAATATATATATAAATTTTATAAATATTTTTTAACTTGGTCCTTTACTGATTTTTTTATTTCAAAATAACAATAGTTTTGATTTTTTTTTCAATTTGGTCATTGATTTTTTTTAAAATTCAAATCTCAAACCCATTGTGATTGTAACTATGAGAACTATTATAGCTACTGTAAATTTTCTATCCTACAATCTTCCCCAATCCATGTGAATCAAGTTTTTCACTGAGATTTTACTAAAGGTTAACTTTAAATGTTTTTTTTTTCAATTTTTTCGAAATAAATAAATTAAATTAAAAATAAAATAAACATGCCAAATTCTGATTGCATGATAGGTTTTTTTCTCCTGTGGAATAAAACTTTAAGCACCTGCCAAAAAGAGGTCAACCTTGGACACCTATTTTGTAGTTAAGCATTATATATATGGTTAAAATATAACAAATACATAAAATTTATGATTAAAAACTAAAATAAAAAACAAGCAATGACGTTTTAAATTGGGGGGGGGGAGCCACGTAGTATCCGAAACCGAAACTCATGATTGATTCCACACAATGTATAACGCCTAATGGAGATGCACTTCAAATATTCATGATGTTTGAAGCCTGGTGACCTCGCATTGATATATGAAGGATACAAAACCACAAGAACCTCGAATCTATGAAATGCACTACCACCATGTGCTCGAGCTTTCGTCATGGCTGGACTCAAGATGACATTCAGCTTCAACTGGCAGCAGCTTGGACAGTTGCTGGCTTTGCATCCTCGGCTTTCTCATGTTCTTTGTTTAGCATCTGAAAACCAAAAATTTACCAGTCAAAAACACCATTCACGTGATCCAGCATCGTATAACGGGAAATTAGGAGTTGGTTTTCTCACCTTGTTATTGATCAAGTTATGGAGTGCAATTACACTTCGAATGAGAGATGACAGATATATAACCAACATCATATCATTTGTTTTTACTGCATAATAAACGGAGAATGTCAATCAGAACTTCAAAACTTAATAAATATCCACATCTAATCTGTGCAAAGGCGAGCATTTTCGGCAGGGTGTTAATTTTGCATTTTTTACCTGCAAAAGCCTTGATTAATTCATTCACGTTTAGGTTTGGCAGCAAGTTGAACACATCCTGCAGATTTAACATGGTAGACCACAAGTATGATGGACATTAACCAGAACACATTCACTATTATCTAATCAGGTAAGTAATGTCAAAGGGACATTTAGCTTATCCAGGATATTAAAACTTAAAGTCACAATTGCAAAAACGTCTTTAGCTTCATTGATAACTTTCTCAACTTAGTTTACCTGCAAATGGTAAAGTATTTCATGATTCAAAGGAAGCTTCTCATCAATAACTAGATCAAGGTAAGCACGTATCTCTCGTAACCTTGCATCCAAACCCTTCAAGGCTGTGAGTTTCCCAGTGACCTGTTGAAAAGACAAAAGTCTATGTACACTCGCTTTCTCATATTTCAATTAAAGCTTCAACACTAAGAACTTTTATTATGGATGTAATGAGATTTGACAATAAAATAAAACTAAGAAAGAAAGAAACCTCATTTGCAAGTGTACTAATGGTTGTATCCTTTACATCCCTAAGCAAGTGTTCCACTCCTGTTATGGGTGAAAAAGGAGTAATAAGTAACCAAATTAATGGTTAACTAAACCAATCAAGTAGCATCTTAACCACAAGGATAACATCAAATTTCATCAAATGGAATACCGATCTCCTCAACTTCGTGGGCAGCAATTTCAGAAGGAACGTGAACAAAAACCTTTTGGCTCTTTTGAGTAGCATTCTGCAACAATAGTGGCATATTAGTTAAAATGCTCACCAAGTATGACTAAAAGGTGGCCGCTTCTTTGAAAAGATAATTGTTAGTGGTAGTTCTACCCAACATCAAAAGGGGTGATGTCTGCCTCAACAGTTAATCAATCCCCTTGGTTCCAGAAAATAAAAATAAAAAGATGTATTGAAATTGTTCATACCTCCTTAACCTCCTCAACATCATAGTACGCCTTAGTAGGTATCCCCAACTCCTTAGGTTGGACATCAATAATCACCAAGACAGGATTTGGGACATAGCTGAAACACCAAAAGAAGTTGATTAATAGAATGAAGTAAAAAATAAAAAAAAAGAACCAAAAAATAAGAAGCCAAAACTTATAGTCTTACTTGTGGAATAATCTGTGAATGTCTAAATCATTCTCCCGCAATTTTGGGCCTGTACTATACCAACCAACAACATGCTCCTTCGCTGCAACAGATATCACAGGTTCACATATCCAGTGATAAAGAATGACACTTTCCCCCCAGCCAAAACAAGAAAGGATAGATAAATAACAAATTAAAATTGACACCATTATTTACTCTAAATTGAGAAAAGAGTTACCATTAATCCTTTTAAACATTGAAAACATTGATTCATGGTAGTTGTGGTCAAGGAACCATATGCTCGGGTCCTTCTCATCTTCCTCAAAAGGCACTGAAAAATGAGCATTTTACCATTTAGACAAGATAACAACAATAATAAAAATAATGGTGAAAAAGCCTTAATATTAAGAAACTAAAGCTTAATCAAATGCTTCTCTAATTGAAGCATCTTCAATTACATACATTTCCGCGTACGTTTAAAGAAATTGAAGCTATAAATGGAAAATTAGGTCAAGGAACCTAACAAATTGCCTTCAATTCAAACTAAACATTTTAAAGCTAAAAACCCTAAAACCCAAAATTTATTCAGTAACCAGCGATCTCGCAAAGATTTAAAAACAAATCAGATCTAGAACGAAATTCCAAGAAATAAACATAAAGAAAAGAAGGGGGGAGGGACCTGCGTAGCTGTTGGTGACATCGACGGTGCCTTTGAAGGAAGTGCCGAGAAGGACTCCGACGACGCGCTTGCGGGTGTCTTTAGCGACGCGGTTGAAGTTGTCGACGATGCTAAGAAGAACCAAAGGATGGACTATCACCTTCTCGATCGGCCGAGATGATATTTGCTGAGTTTTGATCACATCCATTTCTATTTACCCCTTTTTCTCCTTTGATTTATCTCTGTGAAAGTGTAAGCTTTTTTCTGCTTGCTTTGCTTTGGCTTCCTCGCCTCTCTTTCTAGTCTCTACTGAGTATTTCTTGCCGCACAGGAAACCAAAGAAGCATTGAATCTTTACGGGTTAAAACAACTACAGGTCCCAATATTATACGAACTTATTCAATATAGACCTTTTATAATTGGGTAAACTACATAAATGGTCCACCGACTATGCTTCAATTATCTTTTGTATCTCTTGACTATCAAAAGTTACAAACTGGTCTCCCGACTTAAAAAGAGTAACAAATTGGTCTAGCGCTGTTAAAAAATTTAACGACTGATGACATGACAGTTAATATAAATTGATATAATTACATAATTAGCCCTCAAATTCTACCCTAATTTTAATTTGACCCCAATTCTAAAAAATTAACCCACATAATTTTAATAATCTATCAATTTAGTCAATCTTCTTTTCTATTTCTCATCTCCTTCAATTCTTCAATGGAAGCTGCATAGAATATCTTGTATTTATAATAGTGGTGTAGATCACACTTGAAAATCATCGAAATAGAATTCCAGTCATTTAATTTTTTTGTAACGGTCCTCCCTAGTGTTTTTCTTTGCCAAAGAGAAAGATATTGAAGCGTGGCAATGGCTTCTCTTCAAGAACCATGGTTATTGGAGACCAGCAACCTAATGGGTTACATCAAGAAGATTCGCTATGGAAGAATTCCACACAACATGTCGTCTTTCTCCTTGAGAAAAAAGTTGAATTTGACCCTTGTCTCCAAAGTTTGGTTTGCAATGCTTAGGCAGTTCCTCACCTATCTTCAAGAGGCCATCTTTAGAACAAAACCCTCCGTTCTCTTCCCCGCTATTCCCTTGGTCATTGTTGCTAAGTGCTACAGCTTTGAAAGAGTGAGTTTCTTTTTTTTTCTCTTCTTTTTCATCTTTTATGGATGTTGATTTTTGATAAAATAGTGAAGATTAGTTTCACTTTTATGAAAATTTAAGCCATTCCAGGAGATTTTCTATTGAAAAATTTTGATGATATACTAATATTTAAATATATAAAAATTAAATCTGATTTGAATACTATTATTTCACCTGATTCAAGGACTGACATTGATGAATTTTTTTGTAAACCCTAAATTTTTGCTTTGAGTTTACTTAGACTTACACCCTTTGCTGAACGAGTCAGCTTCCTCATCGAAAAAACCATGTTCATATCAATTTATACTTCTTTTATCTTTAATAGCTAAAATTCAAATTGACTAATCATATTTCCTTTTTGTGCAGACAAATTGCTTATTACACTGGTCCAATAGTGGGAGGGTTGTTGAATGCAACCTGTGGCAATGCAATCGAGCTGATCATAGCAATATTTACACTAAGCCAACATAAAATAGATGTGGTAAAGTATTTCCTGTTGGGTTCTGTCTTGTCGAACCTGCTTTTGGTCCTTGGTACCTCTCTTCTGTGGCAGTATTGCCAACCTCAGAAGGGAACAAATACGATAGAGTACGTATTCAGCTTTAAGAAATTGAAACTTGTGTATTGAACCCTTCATTGTCGTTTACTCAGATTTATGATCATTTAACAAAGTTTGTGTATTGAAAAATAAAGAATTTTTTATGTTTTAAAGAACTAAAGCTTAATAATAGTAAAAATTACCAGGTTTGAATTGAAGAATTAAAGGAGAGAAGAAATATAAAAGAAGATGGAGTAAATTGTTATATTATTAAAATGATGTGGGTTAATTTTTTAGAATTAGGATCAAATTAAAATAAGTGTAGAATTTGAGGGCTAATTATGTAATTATATTAATTTATATTAACTGTCACGTCATCAGCCGTTAAATTTTTAACGGCGCCGGACCAATTTGTTACTTTTTTTAAGTCGAGGGACCAGTTTGTAACTTTTGATAGTCGGAGAATACAAAAGATAATTGGAGCATAATCGGGGGACCATTTATGTAGTTTACCCTTTATAATTAAATAGAGATTTTTTTTATATTTTACATTTATGTTTTACCAATGATTCGTGTTTTCTCCTCAAACAATATAGTTTTAGGAAAACAAAAAAAAATATTTTTTGTTCTTTATTTTTATGCCTCAACATTAAATAAAAACAAATTTTATGTCATAATCTTAAATTCAGAACCATAAATTTTAAAAAATACAATATATACCCAAATTTCTTAATATTAATCATAACCATAAACCTAGAAATTAATATTTAAGGTGGGACATAAGTACAAACTAGGGGTGATAATGAGCCTGACCGGCTCGCGAGCTACTCGGACTCGGCTCGGTCAAAGCTCGGCTCGAGTGAGCTCGACTCGGGCTCAGGATCGGCTCGGTCAAAGTAATATGTTTAGCAAAAGAAAAGTAATAAATTAAATTAGGAAAAATCTATTAAAAGTAAATTCTGAGCTTGGCGAGCCTCGAGCGCGAGCTCGGCTCGGCTCGGCTCGTTATCACCCCTAGTACGAACACAAAAAAATTAACAATAATCATAACCATAAACCTTAAAACTAATATTTTAAGGTGGGACATAAGTACGAACCCAAAAAATAGAGGATTTCTATTCGTCTTGGGAGACAAATGTTTGATCCTTATACTAGCTAACAAGAATAAATACAATTCTTTTACACTTGTTTAAATTTTTTTGGTTTACTTTATTATAAAAAAGAGCCCAACGGCTCTATTGATGATCTCAACTACTAGAACGGTTAGAATTCAATGAAGAGGTATAAAAGCAAGCCATTAAAGCTACAACAACAACTATTGATCAAGTCAAGCACGTTCAATCAAAAATCCAATCCAATTTGAGCAAAATAGAGTCAACCTTTGTACCCAATTGAGTGGTTTTTATTGTATTCATCTTTTATCAATTTGGGTTGAGAAAACTTGTAATTTGGGGCAAATATTCTACCTTGAGAGGTTTATTTTTCATTTTGCAAAAATCTTTGTATTTGAGAGAGTCTTTGGTTAATCTTTGGGTAGAAAGATTAACCGATTTGTAAGGTTTCCTCCTAATCCGAGAAAAGGGGACGAATTTTTGAAAATCCTTAGTGGGAGCTAACGTAGTGGATGTAGAGCTTGTTCTAAGCTTGAACCACTATAAATTGTCTTGTCTTCAATTTCCAATCTTTCTATTCACTCTCTTCAATTTTAAAAAATCAATGCACCTCCTCTTGGCCATTTTTTCGATTCAATTGATCCACTTAACAATTGGTATCAGAGTCTAACTCTTTAACGGACTTACATCCACAAGATAAGTGTAATGCTCCGGTTTTGGGCCTAGAGGTTTTAAATGTGGTTTAGGGTCTGATGAACCTAGAGTAAAGATCTAGGTTAATTCAGAGTTGGTTTAGGGAAAACTTGGTTCGGGAGGTGATAAAATTATGTGAAAAATTCATAAAATCTTCTTTAAATATATATTGAGAAAAGGTGAAGCCAATTTCGGAAAATGATTTTTGGAAGGTCGACATTTTGGTTTAGTGACTAAACCGTAAAAATGGAAAACTATTTTTGAAGGACTGTTTTGAAAGAGGGCGAATGCTTAGAATATTCAGGGAGCTAAATTAAAATTTATAAGCCTTTCCTTTAATTGAGCACATTTTAATTGTGGTTTAATTAAAAGATTCAAAAGAGTTTTATAAAAAAAGAGATTTAGTTTTATAAAATCACTTTTGACGTAACTTTCATTTTCTCTATTTTCTCTATTTTCTCATCATCCAAACATCTCATTTCTCTCAAAATCTCCAGAGAATTTGATCTTTGCAATTCTTTTTGTTTGGTAAATGTTTTCCTTGATGATTTCTTCATTTGTCTCAAAGGATCTTTGAAGGTTTTCAACAAAATCTTGCTAATTGAAGGAATAAGAAAGGATTAGAGGTAAATTTTGTTCAACTCCTCTAATCAAGATTTTTTATTAAAATTCCCAAGTATTTGGCTCTCTAATTATGTTTTCTTAACAAGATTTCATGTTTAATTTGATGAAAGTGGTTAAATCAAGCTTAAATGGTAATTTTGATTGATTTTCGTATTAGATATAATTTGGCTGGGTTTAGATTGATTTTGATAATTTTTTGGATGTTAAATAATGTTAAAAGAAAGATGTGATCATATTAATCCCGAATCAAGATGGATCTCTAGTTGTTAGGTTGTTAGATTTTGGGTTTTTGTGGTGTTAGTGTGAAATCTGAGTTGCTGGAGGTATAAGGATGTGATTAGGTTGATTTTGGATGTTTATTGATGTTTAAAAATGGGTGGAAGTGATAAGTTTTGGCTGGGCTGAGTTTGTAGTGTAATTAGAGGTGTTTTCAGTTATTTCGGATAGGCATTTTAGTGTTTTTGGGTAGAGCAGCAGGGCAGCTTTGCTTGCTGGAGATTTTAATGCATAATGATACATTAAGCCTCTGTTCTTGTGTGGTATAAACAAGGGAGAACTTATCGGAAGCAATCGGTGAAGGTTCATGAGTTTCGATTGCTTGGATTCGTGTCGGCTAATTGAGTTTGCGCGTGTTGGTGAGTGAGAACGTGAATTTCAATTTTGAAAACTTTAAAAGGTTATTTGGGAACTTAGTGGTAAGCTTGAAACGCTTAACTAAGTTCAGAAGTAAGTGAAAGGATTTTCCTCTCTCGGTTGTGCTATTATGTGATGATTTATGCACTGCTTTGAATTAATGGTTTTACCTACTGTTAAAGCATGTTTATATGAGTAAGGTTACTATTTTTAATGATGAAATGTTGAAGGATGCACAGGGTAAGTGATCCTTGGAGTATATGATTTATGCTTGTGATTGTAAGCATGGTTTTATGCTTGGAAAGTTGATTTATTTATGATGCTTTGAAAACAGTGAGATATGTGTTAAATGTGAATTATATTGGCAAGTGATGTTGAGAAGTGGTTTATAAATGATATCAGATATAGTTAGTTGGCTATAGGATTGAGTGCACTTTAAAAAGTCGCCTTGGATGTCGAGGGGTTGGTGTCCCGTCTCTCGTTAATGGTTAAGCATCTAACCGATGATATGGTTGGTGTCCCTATGGGTTGTAATTGTACCCGGTTGATAGAGTACCTTTGGTTGTGAATGTACCAATTCCGGTTAAGATGGCTTGAAGTGTCAGGTAGACACTTGTTGTAATCCGTGTATCCGATATGAGGTTTTGAGTTGTGAACTTGTTTAATGATCACTTGTAAGCCAATATAATTGATGATGTATCATGGAATGATTTATGTTGCATAATGTGGTTTATGCATGTTTTACTCCTTAAGCTTTGCATATGGTAGCTATGCATGGGAAGGCTTAAATTGAGTGTGGTTTGTAATTTGATGATGATTCATGATACATGTTGCATGATGATTAACAAGCTGATTTTAATAAAGGAAATTGCATGGTTTTTAAAAGGCCATGATTGTTTTCTAAACGATGTTTTAGCAAATTGAAATGAGATTTCAATGTGGACATGAGAAATGGTTTTAATACATTCATGGTGTTTTGCTTTTGAGCCTCCTCACTAAGCCTTGTGTGCTTACGCTCTCTATTGTCCATCAATGCAGATAATTGAGGTTTGGAGGCAGGGAGAGGCAAGGGATTCCAAAAGACTTCGCTTAAGAATGTATGTTTCGGTTTAGACTAAAGTAATAAGCGCAATGGGGGATCCGTTGGATTGTTGGGAGATTTGTGTAAACTCCCTTTTGTACAAGTTTGGTTTGCTGTTCTAGACTTGTAAATGGCCATTGGTATTTGGTTTATGGTTTACTTTGCATTTTGGTATCTTGCTTGGTTTAACAATAGGTTGCATGCCTATAGTTTACCTTTGATGCAAATGTTCATGTTATGTTGATGATTATGGCATAGATGCTTCAGGATTGATGCTTATTTATGTTGTATGCATGTTGAAATGGTTTAGTATGGATTAAAGTGTGAAAAATCATCAAAAAATGTCATTACAGGCCCAAGTGTTTCGGTACACTCGTGCTTGTACCGAAACGGTGAGCCTGAAATGGCATAGGTGTTTCGAAACAATGAGGTCTATTTCGGTACGATTTACTACTGGAAACCTCTATTCCGAAACACCTCAAGGGGTGTTTTGATACAGGCCCGTGTTTCGAGCCATTTGAACCTATTTCGGTACGTCTGTTTCGATACAGGGCAACTTGTACTGAAACAACAAGCTGTTAAGTTAGTTATTGGAATATTCTGATGTTCTAGTTCTTTACGTTTTAGTCCCTGAATGTTGTGGATGCAATTAAATGAGCATGGATGATTGTTTTGAGTTAAGATTTGACAGAGATGCATGTAATGTGACTAATTAAAGGTTGGTAACTTTAAAAGTGGAAAATTCTCTAAATTTTGTTAAAATTACAAAGTGGCCCCTAAAGTGTAATTAAATGCAATTGAGTCCCAAATCGATGTCTATTCAAGTTGCAATTTATTCCACTGTGTTGTTAAACACTTAGGAACATAATGAGCATCTAGACAAGATAAAAATGAAAAAAATAGGGTTGTTTATTGAGGTAAACCTTCCTGTTTACTTTAATATTCCTCGTGTGATCCGTTCGGTTCGGTCTTTCATCAGACCGGGTCGAGGGGGTTACAAGAAGATCCTACAAGAAGATCAATCAACCTTCGAATCAAGCCATGGCATCTACCTCCGGCCAAAACTTCCTTGAGTTAAAATCGATCACCAAGCCATCATTTTTCAATGGGAATAACTATCCCTATTGAAAAAAATAGAATAAGGCTCTTCATCAAGTCTAATGACTATGTCCTTTGGGATGTAGTGGAAGATGGGCCAACAATTATGATGAAGAGAGATGAAGAAGGAAGGCTAGTTCCGAAAACAAGAGCGGAAATGACCGATGAAGATCAAAGAAAACTTTAAGTGAATGACAAGGCTTTTCATATCATCTTTCGTGCACTTGGACCCGATATGTATACAAAGATGGCATCTTGCACAAGTGCAAAAGAATTGTGGGACAAGCTAGAGACCACCTACGAGGGCACCAACGATGTAAAGGAGACCAAGATTGGGATCCTTAATTTGATTTATGAGAATTTCAAGATAGAGCCGGATGAGAGTGTCTCCAAGATGTTTGATCGGTTCTCCGTCATTGTAAATGGTCTCAAGGGCTTCGGTGAGATCATTCACGAAGATAAGCTAGTCCAGAAGCTTTTTTAATCTCTTCCCGAATCATGGGATGAGAAGAGAACTGCAATCATCGAGGCCAAGAATTTGATGACTTTGAAGCTCGATGAGTTGGTGGGATCTCTCCTTACTCATGAGATCATAAAGCAAGGAAAAGAAGAAGAAAAGAAAAGAGAAGATGAAAGAGTGGAGAAGCAAAAGGTATAGAAGAAGAAGCAAGGAATTGCTCTCAAGGCATCTCAAGAGGAAAGCAATTCTAGTGAGGATGCGTTTGAGGAATTGGCTATGATAGCCAAGAGATTCTCTCGGTTCATGAAGTACAACCGGGGTAGAAAGTTCCAAAGAAGAAAAGACTTCAAGAACAAGAACAAAGAAGAAGAAAATGATCAAATCATTTGTTATGAGTGCAAGAAGCCGGGGCACAAAAGATCGAAATGTCCTCAACTCAAAAAGAAGGGGTTCGATAAGAAGAAAAAGCACAAAGCCCACGTTTCTACTTGGAGTGATGAAGAATCATCATCCGATGAAGAGGAGCACGAAGTGGCTAATCTTTGCCTCATGACTATTGATGATGATCCTAAGGTAAACCCTAACACATCTACTTTCGGTTTTACATATGATGAACTTCAAGATGCATACGATGAGTTGCAAGAGGTTTACGATGAGTTGGTAGAAAAATATAAGGAATCAGTTTTGAGAAACAAGAAAATAATTTCCAATTTGAAAAACCAAAACGATTCCCTTTCTATGACCAACTCGGAACTTGAAAAGAAAATTGTAAATTTACAAGATAATTTAAAGTATTTTCAAAATAAAAATTTGGATTTGAACAATCTTCTTTCAAAAGTTCATGATGATCACCACAAAGTGCTGAATGAGCTTAAGGCTTCTCTAAATGTAGTTGGGAAACAAGATTTTGAAAAAGCAAGCTCTTCAAAACCCAACTATGTGAAGAGGAACTTTAATGGATACAAACAAAGAGGCTCTCAAAGGCATCCTAAAGGTAAAAGGGTTAGAAATGTATGGGTTCCTAAGGAACTAGTAGTTTCTAATAATATTAATGCCATTGCTTCTTGGATTCCTAAGGGAACCGGGTATTTGGGAGCTAACTCACATGAAACCAAAATGATTTGGGTACAAAAAATCAAGAACTAATCTTTGTTTGTAGGGGAGCATTGCTACAAGGCCAAAGCTTCAAGTTAAAACACTTGGTACCTTGATAGTGGATGCTCAAGACACATGATCGGCAACAAGATTAGATTCATGGAGCTAAAGCCAAAAAGTGGTGGAGTGGTGACATTTGGTGACAACTCCAAAGGCCATTTTGAGGGTATAGGTTCCATTGGTAAAATCTCTTCTATCCTTATTGAAGATGTTTTATATGTCAAAAGTCTAAAGCATAACTTGTTGAGCATTAGTCAATTATGTGATAAAGGTTTTAATGTTATTTTTGATGTTAATGGTTGCAAAATTGTGAACATTAAAACAAATAAGATAATGCTCATTGGTCATCGCATATGTAATATATACATGGTGCATCTAGATGACATTCATACATCACATACATGTTTGGTTGCTCAAAATGAAAATGATGCATGGTTATGGCATAGGAAACTAGGACATTCTAGCATAAGTGTTTTAGAGAAATTGGTTTCCCAAATCTAGTTAGAGGTTTACCTAAGCTAAAATTTTCTTTAGATAAAATTTGTGATGCTTGTGCTAAGGGTAAACAAAAACGAACTTCATTTAAATCCATTAATAATGTTTCAACTAGTAGAGTTTTACAGTTGATCCATATGGATCTCTTTGAACCTATTAGGACAACTAGCTTGGGTAGAAAATCATGTTCTTATGTTTTAGTTGATGATTTCTCTAGATACACTTGGGTTCACTTTTTAAGTACAAAAGACGAGGCTTTAGAAAAGTTCATCACATTTTCAAAAGTTACTCAAAATGACATTGGTCAAAACATATCTCATATTAGAAGTGACTATGGAACGGAATTTCAAGATCCAGGTTTTGAGGATTTTTGTAACTCTAATGGTATTAGCCACAATTTTTCCGTACCTCGCACTCCTCAACAAAATGGGGTAGTTGAGAGGAAAAACTGTACTTTAGAAGAAATGGCTAGAACCATGCTTTGTGAAAACAATTTACCTAAGTATTTTGGGCGGAAGCCACAAATACCGCTTGTTATATCATAAATCGTGTAATGATTAAGCCAATTTTAAAGAAAACTCCTTATGAGATTTTAAAGTCAAAGAAACCTAACATTAGTTATTTTCATCCTTTTGGATGCAAATGTTTTGTTTTAAACAATGGAAAAGATCATTTAGGTAAATTTGATGCAAAAAGTGATGAAGATGTTTTCTTAGGATATTCTTTAAACTCTAAAGCCTATCGTGTGTTTAACAAAAGAACCTTAGTTGTAGAAGAGTCTATTCATGTGGTTTTCGATGATAACCTTCTTTCGATGAAGGATTATAGTGATGATGTAGGGATCATTGAAGCCAATGATGGTGGACAATCATCAAAGGTGGATGAGGTTCCAACCAATGAAGAAGAAGCACAAGATCCTCCCATAGAATCCTTGAAGGATATGAATCTTTGTGAAAATGAATCGAGCTACCCAAGGGAACTCAACTATGTCAAAGATGGTGAAATCTTGGGTGATCCGTCCAAGGGGGTAACCACTAGATCCTCTATTAGATTGTTTAATAATGTTTCATTCATTTCATGCATTGAGCCTAAAAATATCAAAGAAGCATTAAAATATGATTTTTGGATATTGGCCGTGCAAGAAGAACTTAATCAATTTGAGAGGAGTAAATTTTGGGCATTAGTTGATAGGCCTAGTAATAAATCTACTATAGGAACTAAATGGGTTTTTAGAAACAAACTAGATGAGAGTGGTAACATAGTGAGGAACAAGGGTAGACTTGTTGCTCAAGGTTATACTCAAGAAGATGGAATATATTGATGAAACCTATGCACTCGTAGCTAGAATGAAAGCAATTAGGATGCTTCTTGTATTTGTATGTTATCATGAATTCAAGCTTTTTTAAATGGATGTTAAAAGTGCATTTTTAAATGAAGAAGTGTATGTTGGTCAACCACCCGGTTTTGAAGATCCAATTTACCCAAACCATGTTTTTAAACTAACTAAAGCTTTATATGGTTTGAAACAAGCTCCTAGAGTTTGGTATGAAAGGCATTCAAACTTTTTGGTTAAAAAATGTTTTGAAAAAGGCAAGGTGGACACTACACTTTTCATTAAAAGAAATGGCAATGACATCTTAGTAGTACAAATTTATATTGATGATATTATTTTTTATTCTACTAATGAGTTTTATTGCCAAGAATTTTCTAAGCTAATGCAAGGTGAGTTTTAGAAGAGCATGATAGGGGAGCTCTCATTCTTCTTGGGGCTTCAAATCAAGCAAAGGAAGGATGTCATTTTCATCAATCAAGCTAAGTACATCAAGGATATGCTCAAGAAGTTTGGCTTGGAGAATGTGTAGCCTCAAGCCACTCCAATAAGCTCTTCAATTAAGCTTGACAAAGATGAAGGAGGTAAGTGTGTTGATTCTAAGCTTTATCGTTCTATGATTAGTTCTTTGCTTTACCTTACCGAAAGTAGACCCGATATCATGTTTAGTGTTTGCTTGTGTACAAGGTTTCAAGCTAGCCCTAGAGAACCACACCTTGTAGCCATTAAGAGAATCTTTAGATACCTTAGAGACACACCCTGTTTAGGTCTTTGGTATCCTAGAGTCTCTCCCTTTAACCTACATGCTTATTCAGATACAAATTATGGGGGATGTAAAATAGATAGAAAAAGTACATCCAAAACTTTCCAATTCCTAGGTAGTATGCTAATATCTTGGTTCTCTAAAAAACAAAATAATGTAGCCTTATCTACCACCGAAACGGAATATATATCGGCCGAAAGTTGTTTTGATCAAGTCCTTTCGATGAAGCAACAACTCCTAGACTATGGAATTGATGTAGGTACCATACCCCTTAAGTGTGACAACACTAGGGCCATAAGTCTCACTAAGAATCTCATTCAACATTCTAGAACCAATGTAGAACTAATGTTTTGATATAATAATTGAAAAATAATTTTGGACTAAATTGAAAAGATTTCAAAAATGCCTTTAAGTCCAAACAACTCGAAAATAAGTTTTTGGATGTTTTAAATGGTTTTGGCAAGGTTTGAAACGTTTTTAAGTAGCCAAACCAGGGTTTTCAAGGTACCCGTTTCGATATAGGTTAACCTATTTCGAAACATTTTGAAACTGCCAAAACACGTACCGAAACAGGGTTTGCTCGTTTCGATACGGAATGTTTCGGTTTCGAAACACCCCTTTGGTTTTCCGATACGCCCAACTGTCAAAATTTCCCAATGACTTTTTAAATGCAGCTCAACGGTCACTTGTACCGAAACGGTTTGTAACCGTTTCGATACAGCTCAATACCGTTTTGATACGACCATAGGCGTTTCGTACAGCTTACTGCATCAGGCTTCAACGTCTTGTTCTGAAGAAGGTCGTTCCAATATGGGCTCGCTTGTTTTGATACAGACAACTGCAGAACAACATTAATGGTGGGAAATAAAGTCTCCAACGGCTCCAAAACATCCCTAACGGCTAGTAATGACCACAAACTCAATTGGGACTATAAATTGAAGGCTGAAACACTTGAAGAATGTGAGAGACAACATCCAAGCAATATGTTCAAGAGAATTAGAGTCTAAATATTTATTTTACTATTCTCTTGTATATGGTCTTTAGAGAGTGAACTTTATTGTAAATCCTTGTACTCTTGTGAGCTTAAATTTGTGTAAACACCCACCTTGTGAGGTATTAGGTTTACCAAACGAATCCCTTGTAAAAGGAGAGGTTCTAGTTTAGCCTTGAGAGAAAAACTAGAGTTGGTTCTATCTTAGCCAAGTCCAAAAGATAGCATTGTAATGGTTTCCTCCTAATCCGAGAAAAGGGGACAAATTCATTGTTGAGTGAATTGGGAAATCCTTAGTGGTGTGCTAAGGTAGTGGGGTGTAGGTGCTTGTTAGAAGGCCGAACCACTCTAAAATCATTGTGTCACTTGTCTACTTTTATTTCGATTTTAGCCAATTCAACCACCAAACATTTACAACCCTCCTTGACGGTTTCGGTGATCGATTCGAGCGTGCTACAAGCTCAACAACCAAGCACATAGAGATAAGACACCATTTCATTAGGGACCATGTCCTAAAAAATGATGTTGTTCTAGAGTATGTTGATACCTCAAACCTAGGGGTGAGCGTTCGATCGAGTCGAGTCAAAAAATTTCGAGTTATTCGTTTTGACGCGTCATATTTTACAACTCAAATTTTATTTGAATTTTTTTTTATTCGAGTCGAGTTTAAGAAATTCAAGTCGAGTCGAGTTTTCGAGTTCCCATAAAAATTTAATTATAATTATTTATCATGTTATAGTATGGTTTGATTCCAATTTAAACGGCTTTCTCTAATAATATAAGATATGCACATATATATTTCTTCATGTTTTTTCACATGTGACAATATTTCTTCATATTTTTATATAGGGTTAACTACTGGGATGATCACCTAAGTTTTCTCTCAGTATAGAGTTGGTCACCGATTCTGAAAAACGACCAGTAAGATCACTTACATTTTCGGGGCGTAAACTTTTGGTCACCTAGACGTTTGTTGCCGTTAACCTTTGATGGGAGGTTGATCTGAAACAAGAAAAAAAGGGTAAATTACCTAGACAGTCCCTATACTATTACTTCACTCCTATTTTGACCACCAAAATAAAAATAATTTGTATAATTACACATTTATTCCTCCACATTTACAATTTTTTTATTTCTTCTTCATCTAACTCAATCTCTAATTTTCTACTATATTAATCCTCAATTCACACCGTATATTATAATCCATCACCGTATATATCCATGTTTCAAATAATGTTTGTAAAATTTCCAAAAATTCTGTATTAAAGATTAAAAATTCTAAGCTTTTTCATTAGATTGATTTTAAAAAATAAAAATAGTGTCACATGTCGAGCATTGATTGGTTGATAATTTTTTTAACACCTCTTTAACGGTCTGTCACCTAAAATTATAACGGTTGAAACTTTGAGCACCTATTTTTATAAAAAAATACTTTAGGTACCTAAAGTTCAAAAAAGGTATACTTTACACACCTATTTTCATTTAAGCCTTTCGTATATGCTATCTAAACATTGTTGCACTTAAATTGAGCATTATTTTGTACTGAACCATATTAAGAATTACAAATATTATTTGAAACATTGATATATACGACGATGGATTATAATAAACGGTGTGAATTGAGGATTAATATATAGAAAATTAAAGATTGAGTTAGCTGAAGAAGAATATGGAAGATGGCGGTAGAGACAAGAAATAAAAAAATGTAAATGTGGAGGATGAAATATGTAATTATACAAATTATTTTTATTTCGGTGATTAAAATAAGAGTGAAGTAATAGTTTAGGGACTGTCTAGGTAATTTATCCTTTTTTATTATCTCAAATCAGCTTCCCGTTAATATTTAACGGCAACAAACGGCTGAGTGACCAAAAGTTTACGCCCCGAAAATGTAAGTGACCTTACTGGTCGTTTTTCAGAATCGGTGACCAACTCTGTACTGGGGGAAAACATAAGTGACCATCCCATAAGTTAACCCTTTTATATATCGATATGTATATATCATAAAAAATTGAGGGACTCGTCTCGACCTTAAAAATAAATCCACTAATTACTAAAAATTTCGAGGTATGCAAAATTCCATTTTACAACTCAAACTTTATTTGAAATTTTTTCGAGTCATTCGAGTTTATAAAATTTCGAGTCAAGTCAAGACGAGTCGAGTATTTTCACTTCAAGTCGAGTCGAGTTATTCGGTTTTGTGGATTCGAGTTTTGCTCACCCCTACTCAAACCAACTAGTGGATATCTTTACAAAACCATTAGATAAAGAACGTTTTTGTACTCTTAGGAGAGAGTTAGGTCTAACTAGCCTATCTTGACCTTTTAGAGCCCTTAAGTGTAAAAAATTTGCTTAAATTTGAATGATGATCATGTTTATGTAATTTTGCTTCTTGATACATCTATGCTTGTTGCTAGGGGAAGTATGTATCTATTTTAGTCTATAAATGTTGCTCATTTATCATATATATGCATTTAGGATCGATTAAAATCCAATTTTTGAACTCAAGTCTATTCAAAAATGCATTTATGGCAAATGGGTACCGATACGGGTAACCGCTTATCGATACACGTTCATGAGAGTTTCGGTACAGGTAACATTGTACTGGTGCGGCTTTTCACAAATAAATCGATATAGGTAAAACTGTACATGTACGGGTTGTCGAGTCGGTATTGATACGGCTTTTAGCGTACCGGTACACGTTGACGTTGAAGTGTTTAAATGTCATTAAATGAGGGTTTCAAACTTTAATTAAAACACAACCACTTTTTCTTCAAAACACTAGTCGAACTTGGCTACAACCCCCCAAAAAAAAACCCTTTGATTTCTCACACAATTCTTCAAATCTTTTCAGGGTTTTTGCTTTTCAAATCAAGCCTAAGCTTTGTCATCAATTTGTGCATCGTCATCTCCTCATTCATCCTAAATTCCATATTCAAGGTATAAACTATTTTTTTTATCTTTTTCAATTTCGTTTTAAATTCTATACTTTTTTTAGAAATTCTTGTATATGAAATATATATCATATGGGTTTTAAATTTTTTAAAAAAATTCTTTCAAAACTGAAACTTTTTTATTCAAATATAAAAATATACTGTATATTTTTCTACACTGTTTTTTGAAATTCTTTTTACCATTTGTTTTATACTTATATACGTTTTTCACCTATATTATATATTTTTTAACAATCACCTTGAATTTTGGATTTCTTATTGGATCGAATATGATGATTTATGCATACATTGTTTTTCCTTGATTTTGATCTCAGGTTATGGCTCCTAAGAAACGTATGAGAAAGGATATTGCATCCTTCTCTAACCCCGATTCCAATGGCACTAAACCAAATTTGTCCTACATCTTGCAACATAGTACTAATGAGCTCGGTTTCACTCGAGCGATGGATCATTTCAAAGTTTTCCAAAACTTCAAAATTCGTCGTGAGCGCAAGGTTTCTATCCCTTACTTGACTTCCCCTGAATTTAACTTTCATTATCTTGAGTTACTTAACCAATGGAAGTTCATGTCTTTTCTAAGTATACCCGGGGTCTTTTATAAAAACCTTGTTTTTATCTTTTATTCTAATGCTCGATGTGTTGTGGACAAAGCTAAAAATGAAGTTATAGCCATTGAGTCTTACCTTATGGGAACCACTTTTCGAATTAATTCTAAGGTTATAGCTGATTGTTTGGGGGTTGAGGATATTGGTATAGATGATGAACACTCTCTAGGCAACATTCAACTCGGCTCCGTCTCCACCCTTGATGCTCATGATCGCTTCCTTCATTTTCTTATCACTTGGTGGTTTCGTCCATCCGATGGTAAATGGTCCATTATTCATCAAGTTGATAGTTTTTGTATCCGATGCTTTCGGGAAGGAAAGCGCCCAAACTTTGCTCAGATTATGTTTGCAGAGATTGTTTATTTGTTCAGAACCGCCATTCGACCTTTGTCTTATCCTTCACCTATGGCATGACCTTGAGTTTTATCTTTCACAAGCTTGGGATTGATTGCTCGTATGATCTTGAGGTATCTCTCACCAATCCTATTGACGACAAATCTCTTCGCAAGGCTAAATTCACTTGGTATGACAACCAATGGATTCGAAATGTGGATCTTCCTCAACATCTTCAGCCCGAAGCAGAAGAGAATGCTCCCGTAGCGCCTCCTTCAGTTGCTCCCCAGACGCCTTCCTTTGATGCTCTTATGACCTACCTTGATGGGAAGTTTAATTCATTGAACGTGAGCATGAATGTTGGTTTCTCATCCATGGACACTCGTCTCACGGCTATGGATGCTAGAATCACTTCTATAGAGGCTAGCCAAGCCTCAATGGATATGACTCTTACCGCCTTTCGTGGAGAGTGGCGTGGGCACACATTTGGTAATGATGCCATGGAAGATGAAGATGACGATGAAGATGATGATGAAGGCGAAGATGACGCTCCTTATTCCTTTGCATCTCATTGTATATCATCTTTTAGCATTTTCCTTTTTATGCACCTATCTATGTTATTTCCCTTTTTAGGACCTATGCTTTGCACTATAGTTTTTTAAGATTTGAGTTTAGACTTCTATTTTTTTATCTTTTATGCTTTTGGTTCTTAATAATATTTATGTTGCTTAATGTTGCTTTGCATTACTTATATTATTCCCTACATTGATTTTGATCTAACAAAAAGGGGGAGAAGTTTACAAAGCCTTAAATTTTTTTCAAAGATACATATTTTAGCCTTACAGTAAGGGGGAGAAATTTTAAAAAATTTTTTGGGTTTTATTATATCAAAAAGGGGGAGATTGTAAAATCAAAATTGATTTCGATATAACAACTTTTTCAAAGACGTAATTGCAAAATGAAATAAATTTTCAAATACTCAAAAGACTCGCAAAATGACAAGGATTCGAACTTTAAGTATTTTTAAATCAAAAGCCAAGTATCTAAAATATTTTCTAACTATTTTTGAACTTAAACTTTTGAAATTTGTACAGGCGTACCGATACGGTCACACCCGTATCGATACGGTTTTTATCTACTGGAAACAAGTCAAGAAAAGTGTACCGATATGCTCTCTGCCATATCGATACGTATTCGTACTCGATGTTATCCTGAATTCTAAATACTACTTACCGTACCGATACAGTCCTTTGCGTAGCGATACAAGTTCGCAAAATTTGAAAAATCTTGGCATTAAATTTTTGACTGTTGCATTGTCAGATTATTTTAACCAAACACTTTGAAAGTTGGTTAAAAGTACCGATACGCATAACTATCGTACCGATACACTTTTTGGTTAACCAACTCTCTAGATTCTAGTGAGCAAAAACGGTACCGGTATGCACTATGTTGTACCAATCCCCTATATAAAATATGATTTCCGTATCGATACGCCTCTTCGCGTATCGATACGCTATTTGTATACAATGACTCTTTTTTTTCTTTTGAAAGGTATTGATACGCTGACGTGAGTACCGGTACGTTGTAGAACTGCATTTATAGTGGGAAAATGAGAGCCCAACGGCTCTATTGATGATCTCAACTACCAGAACGGTTAGAATTCAATGAACATGTATAAAAGCAAGCCATTAA
Organism: Hibiscus trionum; assembly: GCA_030270665.1. Taxonomy (NCBI): domain Eukaryota; kingdom Viridiplantae; phylum Streptophyta; class Magnoliopsida; order Malvales; family Malvaceae; genus Hibiscus; species Hibiscus trionum. Next base: position 22,267,810 of record BSYR01000017.1, read on the forward strand.
AGCTACAACAACAATTATTGATCAAGTTAAGCACATTCAAGCAAAAATCCAATCCAATTTGAGCAAAATAGAGTCAAACCCTTGTACCCAATTGAGTGATTTTTATTGTATTCATCTTTTATCAATTTGGGTTGAGAGAACTTGTAATTTGAGCCAAATATTCTACCTTGTGAGGTTTATTTTTCATTTGCCAACAATATTTGTATTGAGAGAGTCTTGGTTAATCTTTGGGTAGAAAGATTAACTGGTTTGTAAGATTTCCTCCTAATCCGAGAAAAGGGGAAGAATTTTCTAGTGAAATTGGTTGAAAATCCTTAGTGGGAGCTAAGGTAATGGATGTAGAGCTTGCCCTAATCTTGACCCACTATAAATTGCCTTGTCTTCATTTTTCACATTTTCAATTTGCTCCTTTCATTTTTAAAAAGCAAATTCGCCCCCTCTTGACCATTTTCGATTCGATTGATCCACTCAACAATTGGTATCAGAGTCTAACTCTTTGAGGGATTCACATCCACAAGAGGATATCCTAGAAGAAGATCAATCAACCTCTGAATCAAGAAATGACATCTACCTCCAGCCAAAACCTCTTCGAGTCACAATCGATCACCAAGCTGCCTTATTTCAATGGGGATAACTATCCTTATTGGAAGAATAGAATGATGCTCTTCATCAAGTAAAATAACTACGTCGTTTGGGATGTGGTGGAAGATGGACCAACCATTCCTATGAAGAGAGATGAAGAAGGAATGCTTGTTCCAAAAACTAGAGCGGAGATGACCGATGAAGATCGTAGGAGGCTTCAAGTCAATGACAAGGCTCTACACATCATCTTTTGTGCACTTGGACCCGATATGTACGCAAAGATGTTATCTTGCACAAGTGCGAAGAAGGTGTGGGACAAGCTAGAGAATGAGAGCACCAACGATGTAAAGGGGACCAAGATTGGGATCCTTAACTTGAGTTATGAGAACTTCAAGATGAAGTCGGATGAGAGCGTCTCCACAATGTTTGATAATTTCTTCGTAATAGTAAATGGTCTTAAGGGCTTCGGTGAGATCATTCCCGAAGATAAGTTAGTCCGGAAGCTTCTTTACTCTCTTCCCGAATCATAGGATAAGAAGAGAACCACAATCATCGAGGCCAAGATTTTAAAGACATTGAAGCTCGATGAGTTGGTGGAATCTCTCCTTACTCATGAGATCATGAAGCAAAGAAGGGAAGAAGAAAAGAAGGGAGAAGAAAAAAAGAGTTGGGAAGCAGGGAATTGCTCTCAAGGCTTCTCAAGAGGAAAAAAATTCTAGTAAGGATGAGTTTGAGGAATTGGCTATGATAGCCAAGAGATTCTCTCAATTCATGAAGTCCAACCGGGGAAGAAAGTTCCAAAGAAGAAGAGACTTCAAGAACAAGAACAAAGAAGAGGAGAAGGATCAACTCATTTGTTATGAGTGTAAGAAGCCAGGGCACATAAGATCGGATTGCTCTCAACTCAAGAAGAAGGGCTTCGAGAAAAAGAAGCACAAAGCCCACGTTGCTACTTGGAACGATGAAGAATCATCATCCGATGAAGAGGGGCACGAAGTGGCTAATCTTTGCCTCATGGTTATTGACGATGATCCTAGGGTAAACCCTAACTTATCTACTTCCAATTTCATATTTGATGAACTTCAAGATGCATATGATGAGTTACAAGAGGTTTACAATGAGTTGGTAGAAAAATACAAGGAATTAATTTTGAAAAACAAGAAAATAATTTCCGATTTGACAAACCAAAACGATTCCCTTTCTACAACCAACTCGGAACTTGAAAAGAAGATTTTGGTTTTACAAGATGACTTAAAATATTTTCAAAATGAAAATGTTGATTTGAATAATCTTTTTTCCAAATTTCATGATTACCACCAAGTGGTGAATGATCTTAAGGCTTCTCTTAATGTAGTTGGGAAACAAGTTTTTGAAAAACCAAGTTCTTTAAAACCCAACTATGTAAAGAGGAACTTTAATGGATACAAATAAAGAAGCTCTCAAAGGCATCCTAAAGGTAAAATAGTTAGAAATGTATGGGTTCCTAAGGGACTAGTAGCCTCTTATAATATTAATGCCAATGTTTCTTGGATTCCTAAGGGAACTAAGTATTTGAGAGCTAACTCACATGGACCCAAAATGATTTGGGTTCCAAAAATCAAGAACTAATGTATGTTTGTAGGGGGCATTGCTACAAGGCAAAAGTTTCAAGTCAAAACACTTGGTACCTTGATAGTGGATGCTCAAGACACATGACCGGTAACAAGAATATATTCATGGAGCTAAAGCCAAAGAGTGGTGAAGTGGTGACATTTGGTGAAAATTCCAAAGGCTACATTGAGGGTATTGGTTCCATTGGTAATCTCTCTTCTATTCTTATTGAAGATGTGTTATATACCAATGGTCTTAAACATAACTTGTTAAGCATTAGTCAATTTTGCGATAAGGGCTTTAATGTTCTTTTTGATATTAATGGTTGCAAAATTGTGGACATTAAAACAAATAAGATAATGCTCATTGGTCATCGGATAGGTAACATATACATGGTGCATTTAGATGACATTCATATATCTCATGCATGTTTGGTTGCTCAAAATGAAAATGATGCATGGTTATGGCATAGGAAACTAGGACATGTTAGCATAAGTGTTTTAGAGAAATTGGTTTCCCAAAATCTAGTTACAGGTTTACCTAAGCAAAAAATTTCATTAGATAAAATTTGTGATGCTTATGCTAGGGGTAAACAAAAACAAACTTCATTTAAATCCATTAATGATGTTTCAACTAGTAGGGTATTTCGATTCATCTATACGAAATTCTTTGGGCCTATTAGGACAACTAGCTTGGGTAGAAAATCATAGGCCTATGCTTTAGTTGATGATTTCTCTAGATACACTTGGGTTCACTTTTTAAGTACAAAAGATGAGGTTTTAGAAAAATTCATCACATTTTCAAAAATTACTCAAAATGACCTTGGTCAAAACATTTCTCATATTAGAAGCTGCCATGGAACAAAATTTCAAAATCTAGGTTTTTAGGATTTTTGTAACACTAATGGTATTAGCCACAATTTTTCCACACCTCGCACTCCTTAACAAAATGAGGTAGTTGAGTGGAAAAACCGCACTTTTGAAGAAATGGCTAGAACCGTGCTTTGTGAAAACAATTTACCCAAGTATTTTTGGGCGGAAGCCACAAACACTACTTGTTATATCATAAATTGAGTAATGATTAGGACAATTTTAAAAAAAAACCACTAATGAGATTTTAAAATCAAAGAAGCCTAACATTAGTTATTTTCATCATTTTGGATGCAAGTGTTTTGTTTTAAACAATGGAAAAGAACATTTAGGTAAATTTGATGCAAAAAGTGATAAAGTTATTTTCCTAGTTATTCTTTAAACTCTAAAGCCTATCGAGTTTTTAACAAAAGAACCTTAGTTGTAGAAGAGTCTATACATGTGGTTTTCGATGATAACCTCATTCTGAGGAAGGATTCTTGTGATGATGATGATGTAGGGATCATTCAAGCCAATGATGGTGGAAAATCATCAAAGGTGGATAAGGTTCCAACCAAAGAAGAAGAAGCACAAGATCCTCCCATAGAATCCTTGAAGGACATGAGTCTTGGTAAAAAAAGAAGTGAGCTACCCAAGGGAACTCAATTATGTCAAAGATGATGAAATCTTGGGTGATCCATCCAAGGGGGTAACCACTAGATCCTCTCTTAGATTGCTTAATAATGTTGTATTCATTTTATGCATTGAGCCTAAAAATATCAAAGAAGCATTAAAAGATGAATTTTTGGATATTTGCCATGCAAGAAGAGCTTAATCTATTTGAGAGGAGTAATGTTTGGACATTAGTTGATAGGCCGGGTAATAAGTCTATTATAGGAACTAAATGGGTCTTTAGAAACAAACTAAATGAGAGTGGTAACATAGTGAGGAACAAGGCTAGACTTGTTGCTCAAGGTTATACTCAAGAAGAGGGAATCGATTTTGATGAAACTTATGCACCAGTAGCTAGAATGGAAGCAATTAGGATGCTTCTTGCATTTGCATGTTATCATGAATTCAAGCTTTTTCAAATGGATGTTAAAAATACATTTTTAAATGGTTTTATTAATAAAGAAGTGTATGTTGAACAATCACCCAGTTTTGAAGATCCAATTTATCCAAACCATGTTTTTAAAATAACTAAAGCTTTATATGGTTTAAAACAAGCTCCTAGAGCTTGGTATGAAAGGCTTTCTAACTTTTGGGTTGAAAAAGGCAAGGTAGATACTACACTTTTCATTAAAAGATATGACAATGACATCTTAGTAGTACAAATTTATATTGATGATATAATCTTTGGTTCTAGTAATGAATTTTATTGCCAAGATTTTTCTAAGCTAATGCAAAGTGAGTTTGAGATGAGCATGATGGGGGAGCTCTCATTCTTCTTGGGGCTCCAAATCAAGCAAAGAAAGGATGACATCTTCGTCAATCAAGCTAAGTACATCAAGGATATGCTCATGAAGTTTGACTTGGAGAATGTGAAGCCTCAAGCCACTCCAATGAGCTCATCAATTAAGCTTGACAAAGATGAAGAAGGTAAGTGTGTTGATTCTAAGCTTTATGGTTCAATGATTGTGTCTTTGCTTTACCTTACCGCAAGTAAACCCGATATTATGTTTAGTGTTTGCTTGTGTGCTAGGTTCCAAGTTAGTCCTAGAGAATCACAACTTGTATCCATTAAGAGAATCTTTAGATACCTTAGAGACACACCATGTTTAGGCCTTTGGTATCCTAGAGACTCTTCCGTTAACCTACAAGCTTATTCCGATGCAGATTTGTTGAGATGTTTGTTTCGATATAATAATAGAAAAATTGTTTTGGATTAAATTGAAAAGATTTCAAAATGTTTATAAGTCCAAACAACTTGAAAATATGTTTGATGGATTTTATAAGACTTTGGAATGTTTTAAAATGTCTTTAAAGTAGCCAAACTTGAGTTTTCAAGTAACTATACCGATACAATATACACTGTATCGATACGCTATAGGGTTTCAGCTACATGAAAATTCCAGTAGCCAAACCCACACCAATACGCCTTGGTCGTTGTAACCCCCTTAGCCCGGCCTAGACGGTTGACCCGGACTACGAAGATTACACGGGGAAAACCAAAGTCAACCCGAAAGTCAACCTTGATTAACAACCCTTTTTTTCTTTTAAAATTTGTCTAGATGCACATTAAACCTAGGCATTCTCTTGAGATAAGCATACTCAAAAATCACAGCAAACGGAAAACAACAAGGGACCCAATTGCACAAAAATACGAATTTAGGGACCAATTTGTAAATTCTGAAAATTAAGAGGACTTAACCAGTTTTAAAGTTACCATCATGAAATTAATCATATTTCATGCCTCTCTGCCAAAATTCATCTCATTCGGACATCTCAAACTCATCCAATTGCATGTACAAACATTGGGACCAAAACGTGAGAGTTTCAAAACATTTAACCATCAGATTTAGTGCCCAACGGTCGAGTGTTCCGAAACGGGGAAGATCCGTTCCGAAACGCGGGACCGTTCCGAAACCTGTTGCGGAACAAGGCTTGGCAGTGGCAAATCCGTTTCGGAACAGCTCTTACATGTTTCGAAACGCCATGGCCATTTCAAGCCACCTGTTCCGAAACGGTAGCACCTGTTCCGATACGGGATGCCCAGAAACAGCAGATAGGCCTATTCTAACACATTTAAACCCCATCGAACACGCTCCAAACCACTCCACAGCAAAACAACAACATGCCAAGCATCATACCAACCAAAATGCATCAAAAGCTAGATACAAAACCACCCCTAGGTGCATCAACTCTTCAACACATCCAACACTTAATCATGCTTTTAAAACAATAAGCATAGCATAACGACTTATGAATAAGAAGATTCAAACGTTGCAAGCATTAAACCACATAGTTCAAATCATAATCCGAACTTGTTCAACAAACACAATCTCATTAAACATCAACATAAAAGACTCTCCCCCATTACCTTTATTATCTATAGCTATTAGCCGAGACATACATCTCAAGTGGAGCTCTCCTTGAATCCCTTGCTTCTTGCTGTCCCAACTTCAATTATCTGCATTGATGGACAAAAAGGAGCGTAAGCACAAAATGCTTAGTAAGGAATGCTCAAAATCAAAACACCATCAACGCAGCGAGTCATAAAACCTCTTTTAAAAGTAAACACAATTCGATAAACCAAAGCAATGTTTGAAAACCCTTTTTAACAACATGCTTTAAATCATGCATTGCTCAAACGTGAAAACCAACCCTTAGCTTAGAAAAGCTAAGTAATTCACTTCAAAGCACAACCTTGCAAACCATCAATTTAACCTTTCCATGCATGAACATCATATGCAAAGTTGAAAACAAGTTCCTTGGGAAACACTTCCACTTCACACTATATTTTTCTCATATTTGAAAATCATCTCAAAGAAAGAAACCTTTGAAAACCACATACTCCTTCAAACAATCTCATGCATTAAACAATTGCAACATATGAACCACAAAATCAACATTTGCATTACATGCCTTTTAAAAACAAGCCTTCACAAGACTTCAATGCACCAAAGAGATTCCATGCACACAATGCAACTTTCTCAATAGAAGATAAACACTTGTTCAAGCTAACAAGTAAAACATGCATTCATAGAACATTACACACTTCTCATGCAACCATGCATCATTTCAAGCATCTCATGCCTTATTACATTCAAGAACATTATATTGGCTTCCAAGTGATAAATCACAAACCATCATAACACAAGACACAATCGGATACGCAGATTACAAGCGTTGTCCCACACGCTTCATACACACTTCCGAACAACACAAGGTGGAGTTTACCGGTACAATCACAACCCCTCAACACCCGTGATGGAGTTTAACGGTACAATCACAACCCCTCAACATCATTCATCGAAAGTTGTATAATACACTAGCGAGAGCCGGGACACATCACAAGGCTTACACATGGAAGCTACCACAACCATTGTAATCACCTTAACCAAGCTCACACACGGGAGCAACCCTCCACCGTTGTGACGCTTAACAAAGTCCACCCATGAGAGCCAACCTCCATCATGGTGACTTTAACAAGGTTCACCCACGAGAGCCATCCTCCATCGTGGTGGCACTAAACCAAGCCCACCCACGAGAGCCAACCTCCATCGTAGTGGCACTAAACCAAGCCCACTCACGAGAGCCAACCTCCATCGTGGTGACACCAATTTCCTCAATCGCTAGGATTCTTGGATGGAGTTTACGGTACAATTACAACCCCCTCGACATCCAAGGCGACTCAATTCACGGTGCACCCAATCCTATAGCCGGCTAACTATATCCGATTAAAGTAACCAAGAACCACTTACATCACTTGCCAATATAACCATTTTACCACATTAATCCATTGATTTTACAAGCATAACCAAAATGCCAAAACCACCAATTACCATCATCATTTCACTGTTTTGAAGCATTAAACAAAGCCATTAAACAACATGCAACACTATGCATCAATTCCACAATTCCAATGTACCAAAACCAAGGATCTCTTACCTTGAACATCCATCACACATGACTTTCAAAACCAGCATTAATCCATGCTAAAATATGCTTTCAAAACAGAATTTAAACATGCAAATCACACGCATTGCATCCAACCATCACAAGTGCATTAAAAACCAATTCATAACACAACCAAGAGAGAAATTCCATTTACTTACTCTTGAGATTAGCTAAGTTGTTTAGACTTAAACTAAGCTCCCAAAAACCTTCAATCATTGGTTTCAAAGCTGAAAACCCAACTTCACTCACCGATACACAAAACTACGCTAGCCGTTAAGCCTTCCAAGCATCTGAAACCCTCCAACGCTACCTCTATTGCTCACGGATCATTCTCCCCTGTTTCAAGCACATAAAAACTGAGGATTAATGCATCATCATGCCTTAAAAACCCCATCAACACAACTAAATTCGCTGCTCTTTGTAAATCCAACATTTCGGCTACCAAACATAACCGAAATCACATCTAAACACTTCCAAAACTTAACCCAGCCAAGATCCATCACTTCTAACCATTTTTAAACATCAATTAACATCCAAAAAGGATCTAATCACGTCCTTATACCTCCAGCTATAGCAGAACATCAAAATCACCCCAAAACCACCATTAACTCAATCAAAAACTTAGGAAAATCAACCTATCCGGGATTCCATTGATTAAACTTCAATTACACATCATTTATACATTCAATAAACATCAAAAAGACATCTCAAAACACAGCCCAATCACTTAGTACGAATTTAATCCATATTAAATCCAAATCTTGCATTATAAGCCAAAATCAAGAACACAACATTAAAACCTTTAATAAAACTCAAATCAAGGATTGAGAACTTGGGAATTTCAGTAAAGAACTGAGTATTTAGAGGAGAAGGACGTTCATACCTCTAAATGTGAGTTTCTCCTTGTTTAAAGCCAAGATTCTTGAAAATTCAATAAGCAAATGGTAATGATTTGATGTAGGAATGATTAGAAACCAATTGGAGATTGAAATCTCATCTTTAGGTGTTAAAATCAGAGGGAAAATGGCTGGGGAAATGTGTTTGGCTGAGAGAAAAGGGAGAGAAAATGAAGAGGGAAAATTTTGAGAAAAGTTAGTTATGAACTTCCAAAATATCTATTTCCCCTTTTTCCTTTTATTAAATATCATTTAATAAATGTTTAATATTAAGAAAAATCTGGAGAAAACTCTTCTTGGGTAAATTAGCTCCTTAAAGATTCAAAGTTTCAATCCTTTTAAAACAGTCACCAACTTTACAAAAATTACATTTTAGTCACTAACTTGAAATGTCACATTTCGAAACCTCATTTTGTAAAATTGATTTCACCACTGTCTTATATATAATAAAAGAGGATTTTTAGATATTTTCCCATATTTTTAATGCATCCCGAACTAGGCTTTCCCTAAAACCACCTTTTATATTCGAATCGAAAATCCGACCGGTCCGATTCAAACCCAAAACTTCTAAGCCCAAAATTGGGGTGTTACAGTCGTAGCGATATGGAGAAGACGTGTATCGATACGCTACATGGCATTTTGATATGGTTATTTTACAAACCCTCAACGGCTAGTATCCGTACCGATAAGGTTGTATCAAGTACCGCTATGCCTAACGGTTTTCAACAATCATTTTCCCAACGGCTATTTGAATTGACCGTCGTACTAATGCGCCTATAAGCGTATCGATATGCATCAGCTGAAAAGACTCCAATGACTAGGTTCTGAAGAAGGCTTATCGATACAGACATCTCCAGAACATCATTTATTGTGGGAAATAAAGGCCCCAACTGCTCCAATTCAATTCCAACAGTCTCCAACGTCTAGTAGCTCATTTGGAAGTGTAAAAGGGACCACCAAGCATCTATGCAAGACTAATGATCCACAAGTCAACAATATTATGATGAAAATTTGTCTTAGAGCTTAATTTCTCATTCTTTGTATAGACAACATTTGTGAGCTTAAATGTCAATGTATGCTCAAGTGTTTTAGGATTGGGTGAGTGCTTAATTAGTGCAAACACATACCTTTTAGAGGGATTTCTTGTTTGCTTTGAATTTCTCTTTTTACAAGAGGGTTTACTCAAGCTTTGGGTTAGAAAGCTTTGAATGTGTAAAGGTTGCCTTCTTAGCCTAGAAAAGGGGAAAAAATTCAAGAGTGAATTTGGGAAATCCTTAGTGAGAAGCTAAGGTAGTGGATGTAGAGCTTGTTAGAAACCGAACCACTCTAAATCCTTTTCCAAATTCTTTCAACTTTTTGCTTCCACCACAAACACCAAAAAATACAACTTCTCCACTACTTGGCAAGCATTTCGGTTGAAGAATATCGAGCCTAACAATTGGTATCAGTGAGGCTTAATCGAGAAGGTTTAACCACATATTGAGACAATCTGGAAGCTGATCAACAAACAAGTCAACCGGTGATAAATGATGCAATCAATCGATAAGCCACCATTCTTCAACGGTGAGCAATATGACTATTGGAAGAATAGGATGATATACTTCATCAAGGCCAAGGACTACCGTCTTTGGGATCTTGTTGAAGATGGACTGTTCGTGCCTCAAAAAAGGAAGGCAAATTGGAATGCCATTAACAAAGAGATGATGGATCTTAATTGCAAGGCGTTGCATATTCTCTTTTGTGCTTTTGGCCTGAATGTATATGCAAAGACGTCTTCTTGTGAAAGTGTTAAAGAAGTATGGGACAAGCTTGAAGCTACATACGAGGGAACAAACGAAGTAAAGGAGACCAAGATCGGTCTTCTCAACTATGAGTATGAGAACTTCTAGATGAACCCGGAGGAAGACATCACGAGAATGTTCGATCGGTTCTCCATAATCGTCAATAAACTCAAAGGATTTAGAAAGGAGATCCCGGAAGACAAGCTTGTTTGGAAGTTGATTTATTCACTTCCCGAATCATGGGAGGGCAAGATGACGACTATCATCGAAACCAAAAACCTAAAGGAGCTTAAACTTGATGAGCTAATTGGGTCTCTTCTTACCCATGAAATGATGTCTACACCCTTGAAGAGGAAGAAGGAGAAGAAGATCAAAGAGCAATGCATTGATGTTAATGTCATTGCTCTCAATTCCTTCAAATGCCAACATGAAGAATCAAGTGAGGAGGAAGGTGAAGATGAAGAGATAATTCATCTCTTCAAGAAATGTGCTCGATTCATGAAGAGCAAAATGGAAGAATCCAAGCATGAATCGAAGAAGAAGAGGCCAAGCTCTTCAAGCCATAAGAATAAGGCATATGTGGTTACTTGGAGTGACGATGACTCCACCGATAATGAATAAGCCAACCTTTTCCTTATGGCCATCCAAGAAGATTCAAGGGTAACTTCTAATTCATCTACTTCAACTACTTATTCTTTTGATGAATTACAAGATGTCTATGATGATTTGGTTTTAGAGTTTAAAAATCACATTTTGAAAAACAAGAAAGTGGTTTCAAATTTGAAAATTCAAAATAATTTGATTTCTAAAACCAAAACTGAACTTGAAGCAAAACTTAATGAGTTTGAACAAAAATGTGTTGATTTACAAAATTTGCTTCATAAAGTTTAAGAGGAAAAAGATTTTATTTCCAAAGAGCTTGAAAAGAAAACCAATTTTGGAAAATCAATTTTTTATCAAAGATAATCTAGTGCCCCTAAATTTTTAAATAGTAAATGTTTTAGAAGTATTTGGGTCCCAAAAGGACTAATTATTTCAACTAAAAATGATGAAATTGCAAAATGGATTCCTAAGGGGACTAAAATTTGTGCTACTAACGCCTATGGATCCAAAGCAATTTGGATACCAAAAATTACTTGATTGTCTTGTTTTAGGTGTGATGGAGATTGGTAAAAAAAGTACAACATTGAGGGGGAGCTCCATACACACAAGGAAGATCATTTGAATAAGGAAGGCTTCACATCCTCCCTTTGGTTCAAGTGGTAAAATTCTAGTTGAATTTATTTTCTTTATTTTTATTTATTTTTAATTCAACTAGGTTATCATATATTTGTTGGACTAACCATTTGATGATGCTTTGAGTAAGGGGAGCCTTTTTTAAAACAAAATTCTTATTTGTATCAAACTTTGTTTTTAAACCTCCATTGTTATTTTGAGCTTAAAGTCAATTAAATTATTTTTGATATAACAAAAAAAGGGAGAATGGTTTGAAAATTTGATTTTTCAAGTGAATAAGGGGGAGCTTTAACTACATTTAAATTTTAAAATTCTCTTATTCAAACTTTTTAATTACTAAGAGGGGAATCAAAAACAATTTTTCAAGTTGGTTTTATTATATCAAAAAGGGGGAGATTGTCGAGATGTTTGTTTTGATATAATAATAAAAAATTGTTTGGGACTAAATTGAAAAGATTTCAAAATGTTTATAAGTCCAAACAACTTGAAAATATGTTTGATGGATTTTATAAGGCTTTGGAATGTTTTAAAATGTCTTTAAAGTAGCCAGACCTGAGTTTTTCAAGTAATCGTACCGAAACGGTATACACCGTATCGATACACTTTAGGGTTTAGCTATAGGAAAATTGTAGTAGCCAAAACCTGTATCGGTATGGCTTGGCCGTACCGATACGAAGAGGATGTGTATCGACGCGCTACATGGCGTTTTGATACGGTTGTTTTACAAACCCCCAACGGCTAGTATCTGTACCGATATAGTTGTATCGAATACCTCTACGCCTAACAGTGTTTAACGATCATTTTCCCAACGACTATTTGAATTGCAGGCCGTACTGATACACCTATAAGCATATCAATACGCATTAGCTGGAAAGACTCCAACGGCTAGTTTTTGAAAAAGGCGTACCGATACGGCTACCCGCCTATGAATATGGACAACTCTAGAACAACATTTATTGCGGGAAATAAAAGCCCCAACGGCTCCAATTCAATACCAACGGTCTCCAATGGCTAGAAGTTCATTTGGAAGTATAAAAGGGACCTCCAAGCATCTATGCAAGACTAATGATCTACAAGTCAACAATATTATGATGAAAATTTGTCTTAGAGCTTAATTTCTCATTCTTTGTATAGACAACACTTGTGAGCTTAAGTGTCAATGTATGCTCAAGTATTTTAGGATTGAGTGAGTGCTCAATTAGTGCAAACATATACCTTTTAGAGGAATTTCTTGTTTGCTTTAAATATCTCTTTGTACAAGAGGGTTTACTCAAGCTTTGTGTTAGAAAGCTTTGAATGTGTAAATGTTTCCTCCTTATCCTAGAAAAGGGGGAAAATTCAAGAGTGAATTTGGGAAATCCTTAGTGGGAAGCTAAGATAGTGTATGTAGAGCTTGTTAGAAAGTTGAACCACTCTAAATGCTTGTCCAAATTCTTTCAATTTTTTGCTTCCACCACAAACACCTAAAAATACAACTTCTCCACTACTTTTCAAGCATTTCGGTTGAAGGATATTGAGCCTAATAGGATTATGGGGGTTGTAGGATAGATAGGAAAAGTACCTCAGGCACTTGCAAATTCCTAGGTAGTATGCTCACTTCTTGGTTTTCTGAGAAACAAAATAGTGTAGTTCTATCTACCTCCGAAGCGAAATATATATCGGTCAAAAGTTGTTGTGCTCAAGTTCTTTGGATGAAGCAACAACTTCTAGACTATGAAATTGATGTAGGTACCATATCCCTTAAGTGTGACAACACTAGTGCCATATGTCTCACTAAGAATCCCATCCAACATTCTAGAACCAAGCACATAGAGATAAGACACCATTTCATTAGGGACCATGTCTTAAAGAATGGTGTTGTTCTAGAGTATGTTGATACCTCAAACCATCTAGCGGATATCTTTACAAAACCATTAGACAAAGAGTATTTTTGGACTCTTAGGAGAGAGTTAGGTCTAACTAGCCTATCTTGACCTTTTAGAGCCCTTAAGTGTCAAAATTTTGCTTGAATTTAAATAATGATCATGTTTATGTAATTTTGCTTCTTGATGCATCTATGCTTGTTGGTAGGGGAAGTATATATATATATGTTTTAGTCCATAAACGTTGCTCATTCATCATACACAAGCATTTATGACCGATTAAAATTTAATTTTTGAACTCCATTCAGTTCAAAAATGCAATTTCTGGCACATGTGCATCGAAACGGATGAAGGTGTTTCGATACGGGCTCTTGGAAAGATACCCAAACTCGTTTCTAGAAAAAATGTATTGAAACGGCTAGAAAGTGTTTCGATATGGGCATCGATCATGTTTTGGTACAGTTTATACTTGTACCGATATAGACTCGTGTTTCGGTATGCTTTTGAGGCTTTCTGATACACTTGTTTCAATACGCCAAGTGACGTATCAATACGCGTAGCCGCAGCAGCCTAAATAAATCATTAAAAAGGGTTTTTCAACTTCCAACCAACTTTAATTTAATACAAACTCTTTCAAAACCCTAACACTAGATTTTTCTCCTATAAGTACCCATCAAATCCCTTTGTTTTTCACACAAATCTTTGAGGGCTTTTGTTTACCAAATCAAGTCTAACCAAGTTCATCAATTTGGTGCATTATCATCCATCCATTCATCCATAATCACATCTCAAGGTATAAAACTATTTTCCTTTTCCTTTCAATTTCGTTTCAAATTCTATATTGTTTTTAAGTAATTTTTGCATATAAAACATATATATATAGTATGAGTTTGGAAGATTTTGCAAAAATTCTTTCAATACAAAATTTTTTTATTCAAATATAAAAATATATTGTATATTTTTCTACATTGTTTTTCGAAATTCTTTTTACCAAAAATTCGTTTTATGTTTGTATATGTTTTAATCTATATTGTATAGCTTTTTATCAATACCTTGAATATTAGATTGTTTATTGTATTAATTTGGTTGATTTATGCATCATGTGTTTTGTCCCTTGATTTGTTTTCAGATTTTGAATATGGGTTCTAGAAAGAGATCAAGAACTAATGAGGTTGGGGGAAGTTCAAACATCGATGAAGAATCCCCTCGTCCCAACCTCACTCTTCTTTTTCAAAAGAGTCTTCAAACCAATGAAGCCCACAACAACTTCAAACTTTTCCAAGATCTTCAAATCCGACGTGAGCGTGTCACTTCTATACCCTTTTTGAATTTTGAACGTTTTAAATTTCATTATCTTCCTTTATTAAGGCATTGGAGTTTCATGACCTTTTTTAGCTTACCCGGAACTTTGTACCGTAACATGGTTCTTCTCTTTTATGACAATGTCCGGTGTATTTCCAATGTCGATCGCTCTTAAGTGATTGCCATAGAATCCTACATTACGGGGAAGAAGTTTCGAATTGATTTTCAAACTTTAGTCAGTGTTTTTGGGTTTGAAGATGAGGGTATTATGGATGAAAACTCATTAAGACATACTCTTGGTGGCTCCGTTACGGTCCTTGATGCTCATGATCGCATTCTTCACCTCATGATCTCTTGGTGGGTTCGTCCATCCAGATGAAAGTTCTCAGACATTCTCCAAGTTGACGACTTTTGGCTTCGTTGCTTTTGTGAGGAACGTTAACCAAATCTTTGCCAAATCATGTTTGCCGAGATGGTGTATCAAGTCCAAAATCGTAAATCAGATCTTGTTTCGTCATTCACATATAGAACCACATTGAGTTATATGTTCTTAAAGTTTGGGATCGATTGCTCTCTTGATTTTCCGGAATCTCTCAAGGATCCCATTGATGAGAGAAATCTTCTCTGGAGATTGGGTTCGTGTTGAGAATCCTCCTCAAGTTGCAGCCCCCGAACCTCAAGCGGCTCCTCAAGCTCAAGTTGCTCCGCCCAACAATGAAGCTCTCATGGCTTTCCTCACCAAGCAATTCACAAGCTTGCAAACCAACATTGCTTCGTTGGTTAATTCCATGACCTCTGGTTTTACCGCTATTGACACTCATTTCACATCCTTGGAGAAGCGTATTCTTGGTGTTGAAAATTGCCTCACTTCGGTTGAAACTCAACAAATGTCGATGGACATCACCTTTACCGGCTTTTATGGAGAGTGGAGGATATTTCGAAAGAGCAATGATAATGATGACGATGACGAAGAGCCATAGACTGCATCTCATTGCATATCATCTCATTTAGGATTTCCCTTTTATGCACCTATCTATATGTCACAACCTTTTTTAGGAGCTTCGACTTTTGGAAAACTTAAAAAAAAAACAGTCACCACCAATCTTTTTTGAAAAGTGTGATTGGATCACTTTAAAACGGGGTTATTTTAATAAAACATTTTGTTTTAGTAAAACAACGGTTTTGGTCAACGAAAACTAGAAAACAGGTTCGGGGTCGGTTACGTGTGGGGAAGGGTTAGAACCCCCACGACGCCCAAAATTGGTACCTAATTGATTTTAAAATTATTTTCAAAACTGGAATTTACAAGTTTATGAAGGTTCGACTTATTTGTTCGTTTAATGAATATCAAACTATTTTAACGGCCTTATCGCCCGAGAGATGAACTTTAATCACCGCCAACATTTCTGGCACTAACCCGTCATTCTCGTTTGATAAGACACCGCATTAAATTAATTTCACTTTTCAAGCAATATAAAAATTCGATGTGTTGAGCATTTTTATTTATTCTAAGTTTGATTATTTAAAAATCCTAAAAAAAGTCTAAGTCTTTTATTCCTAATTAAGGGTTTAAGTTTGCTTAAGTGTGTCTTATTTTTTGTGAAGTAAATCTTTCTACAAACACGTCTCTATCTAAGCTTTTAGAACCTAGTCCTAAGTATCGACCCATTTCTAAAGAACAAACAACAAACTTAAATTATTCTTTGTGTTTTTACTTTTTATTGTTTGCTTTTGAAAAAAAAAACTTTTATTCTTTTTTTACTTCAAAACCGAAACCCTTCTTTTTGACATTTTCGCTTTTTAGTCTTATTGTTTTTTTCCTTCATTTTTCAAATCTTTTAATTACATCATTTTTTTTAGGAAAAAGATTTTTAAATGTTTCTAAACTTTTATTCTCTAGAATTCTAAACTTTTATTTAAAACCCATTTTTTAAAATTTTATCTTTTATTTTCTTTTTTTTGAAAATTTATTATTTATTATTTTTTAAAAACACCCTTATTTACTTTTTCTAAAAACAAAACCTTCTTTAAGAGCCTTTATTATAAAAATTAAATTTCCAAAACCCATTTTAATTTTCTAACAAATTAAGCCCTTTTTATTTTTTTTCACCCATGCTTATTATCTTCTAATTAAACCCCTTGATTTTAGTTTTTTTTTAATTTATTTAAAACAACATTAATTCATTTTTTTTATTCCTAAATCTAAAAAAACACTTTTAAGGTTCAATTATTTCATTTCTAAAGATCAAAAATCCTAAAATAACATTTTTTTAAACATGCAAGAATTTTAAAGATTAAACTAAAAAAATTAATCAAAAATTTAGAACAAAAATATTATCGGATCTGTGACACGATTTTCCAACTTCAACAAACACAACCTAACAACAAACAAAAACAAACACCAAACAAGAAAACAAGATTCAACCAAGAACAAGTATAAAATTTACTAATTTTTTAAAAGAAAAGCGAAGAATTTTTACCAAAAAACGAGGAACTCGTATGCGATCCTTCTCGAATTGCTTCCCAAACGCCTCCGGAAAATTGCCCCGAACTCGAACTTCACTCCAAAAATTCCAGTAAACTCAAAGAAATTTTTAAAGGATTTTTAGATTTTTTAAAGCTTTGTTTTTTTGCTCTTCCAAGTGAGTGTTGAACAATGGTGTTTAGGGGGTTTTATACTTGAATTTCAGCTTGCAAATTAAGTCAAATCAAGATTTAATCCCCAAATTATAGTCAAAATCAGACAAGAAGCATGATCCTCGGTAAAACCCCCAAGAAATCATCCGATTTGATTTAAAATCGGAGTCGAATTTCTCCCTTGATTCGAGCCCTCATTTAAACCCTTCTTCACTGTTTTTTTTTGCAGATTCCGGCGGCTATGGTGGACGGCAGCGGGCGACGTTGGTGTCGTTGGGTTAGCGACAGCGAGACGCGTCGACCGACACCAACGACGATAGCAACTGTGGCCGGTGGACGATGAAGGGTCGTGGGCAGTGGCGAGAGGTTGGGGTTTTGGGGGAACCAGCCCGCGCGCGTGTTCACACGCGCTAGGCGCATGACGCGTGTTGGTTTTTTTTCCCTTTTTTTTGCTATTTTTTTGATATTTTTCATTTATTATTTTTTTCTGTCATTTTTGTTTCCCCCTTTTCCTAAATTTATTATTATTTTTTTACTCAAATGTGTTTTTTTAAATGCGGACTTTTCAAGCATAAAATTTGCATTTCAAGGTGGGCTTATCATTTATTCATTTTTTAAAAATGGGTTTTAAAAAATGGGCCTTTTGGGATGGGCTTTTTGGGTTCTTTTATTTTAGAAGGGGCCTTTATTATTGGCTTAATACAACTTTTCCCCCTAAAGTATACCCGATTTCCCAACTTGCCCCCTAAACTTCATTTTGCCCACTTTTTCCCTTAAACAATTCGTCGTTACCCATTTTTCCCCATTCTGTTACCCTTTTCCGTTAAAAAAAATTTCAGCCAATAACATCCTGCCACGTCATCAACGGATTGACTAAGTCAATCCATCTGGTTTTATTTAAAGGGTAAATGACATGTCAAGTCTGTCAGGTTTATTTTTTGTTCAATTTAGTCACCGAAAAGTCTATTTTTACCTTAAATTGACCCCTATTTGTTTCTAGTTTTTATAATTTAGTCCATTATTTGTTATTATTAATAATATTATTTTATTAAAATGTTAATATTTAATAAAAATAAATAAAAACAAATATTTTAATACTAAATTAGTAATTTTTTAGATTCGAATTACAATTATATTCTAATTATTAATTCTAATTTCACTATATTTGAATTATATTTTTTGAGTAAAATTTAAATTATATTCGAATCATGTTCGTATTATATTCGAATCATATTCAAATTATATTTGAATCATCTTCTAATTATATTCGAATTATTAATTCGAATTTTGCTATATTCGAAATATATTTTTTGAGCAAAATTCAAATTATATTAGAATTATATTTGAACCATGTCTATATTATATTCGAATCATATTCAAATTATTTTCGAAATATAATTTGAATATGATATTTTGAATGTAATTCGAATATGATTCGAATATAATATGAACATGATTCGAATATAATTCTAATATAATTACATGTTTTTCCAACTATTATATTCAAATCATGTTCATAGTATATTCGAATCATGTTTAACATGTAATTATATTCGAATCATGTTTAACATGTAATTATATTCGTATCATGTTCATATTATATTCGAATCGTATTAAAATTATTTTCGAAATATAATTTGAATATGATATTTCGAATGTAATTTGAATATGATTCGAATATAATATGAACATGATTCTTATATAATTCTAATATAATTACATGTTTTTTGAACTATTATATTCGAATCATGTTTAACAGGTAATTATATTCAAATCATGTTTAACAGGTAATTATATTCGTATCATGTTTAACAGGTAATTATATTCGTATCATGTTCATATTATATTCGAATCATATTCAAATTATATTCGAATATAATAGTTGAAAAAACATGTAATTATATTAGAATTATATTCGAATCATGTTCGTATTATATTCGAATCATATTCAAATTACATTCGAAATATCATATTCAAATTATTTTTCGAAAATAATTTTAATATGATTCGAATATAATATAGACATGGTTCAAATATAATTTGAATTTTGCTCAAAAAATATATTTCGAATATAGCAAAATTCGAATTAATAATTCGAATATAATTAGAAGATGATTCAAATATAATTTGAATATGATTCGAATATAATACGAAATGATTCGAATATAATTTGAATTTTACTCAAAAACTATAATTCAAATATAGTGAAATTAGAATTAATAATTGGAATATAATTGGAATTCGAATCTAAAAAATTACTAACTTAGTATTAAAATATTTGTTTTTATTTGTTTTTATTAAATATTAACATTTTAATAAAATAATATTATTAATAATAACAAATAATGGACTAAATTATAAAAATTAGAAACAAATAGGGGTCAATTTAAGGTAAAAATAAACTTTTCAGTGACTAAATTGAACAAAAAACAAACCTGACAGATTTGACATGTCATTTACCCTTTAAATAAAACCAGACGGATTGACTTATTCAATCAGTTGATGACGTGGCAGGATGTTATTGGCTGAAATTTTTTAACGGCAAAGGGTAACGGAATGGGGCAAAATGGGTAACGGTGAATTGTTTAAGGGGAAAAAGTTGGCAAAATAAAGTTTAGGGGGCAAGTTGGGAAATCGAATATACTTTAAGGGGGAAAAGTTGTATTAAGCCCTTTATTATTTTAATAAAAAGGTTTTTATTTTAATTTTAATTATGTTGAGTGAAAATCTAGTGACAACAACTGCCCCTCTTTGCTTATCTCTGTGCAACAGGGATAAAGCAAAGATCATAAGGCACTGATTTTCACCGATTTTCCAGTTGGCTCCATTCTCATGTTGCGCTAACGAATAAGCATGTTCTATTCTTTAGATGTCCGAACAGATGAGCAGATTCCATTCTCCAAATGCTCGAACAGATAGGATGGTTCTATTCTCCTTTTGCTCGAATAGCTAAGCTGGGTTTCATTCTCCTTATGCTCGAACCGATAGGCTGGTTCTATTCTCTTTATGCTCGAATAGCTGAGCTGGGTTCCATTCTCCAAATGCGCTAATGGATAGGTCTGTTCTATTCTCCTTATGCTCGAATAGCTGAGCTGGGTTCTATTCTCCCAAATGCCTTCATGGTCTAAGCGATAATCTTAATTATGAAACATTTTAACGTCACATGGTCTAAGCGATAATCTTAATTATGAAACACTTCATAGTCCCTGTACTTTCCAAAACCTTCTCAAAGTAATGTTAAAAAATCTTTTGTATATCTAAATGATTGTCAAATCCATTGATCCTCGTTTCAAAGCAAGATGCTAATAATGATTGGGAAGAAAACAAGAAAGAAAGAAAAATCCATGAAAAATTTCAGCCAATAACATCCTGCCACGTCATCAACGGATTGACTAAGTCAATCCATCTGGTTTTATTTAAAGGGTAAATGACATGTCAAGTCTGTCAGGTTTATTTTTTGTTCAATTTAGTCACCGAAAAGTCTATTTTTAACCTTAAATTGACCCTATTTGTTTCTAGTTTTTATAATTTAGTCCATTATTTGTTATTATTAATAATATTATTTTATTAAAATGTTAATATTTAATAAAAATAAATAAAAACAAATATTTTAATACTAAATTAGTAATTTTTTAGATTCGAATTACAATTATATTCTAATTATTAATTCTAATTTCACTATATTTGAATTATATTTTTTGAGTAAAATTTAAATTATATTCGAATCATGTTCGTATTATATTCGAATCATATTCAAATTATATTTGAATCATCTTCTAATTATATTCGAATTATTAATTCGAATTTTGCTATATTCGAAATATATTTTTTGAGCAAAATTCAAATTATATTAGAATTATATTTGAACCATGTATATATTATATTCGAATCATATTCAAATTATTTTCGAAATATAATTTGAATATGATATTTTGAATGTAATTCGAATATGATTCGAATATAATATGAACATGATTCGAATATAATTCTAATATAATTACATGTTTTTCCAACTATTATATTCAAATCATGTTCATAGTATATTCGAATCATGTTTAACATGTAATTATATTCGAATCATGTTTAACATGTAATTATATTCGTATCATGTTCATATTATATTCGAATCGTATTAAAATTATTTTCGAAATATAATTTGAATATGATATTTCGAATGTAATTTGAATATGATTCGAATATAATATGAACATGATTCTAATATAATTCTAATATAATTACATGTTTTTTGAACTATTATATTCGAATCATGTTTAACAGGTAATTATATTCGTATCATGTTTAACAGGTAATTATATTCGTATCATGTTTAACAGGTAATTATATTCGTATCATGTTCATATTATATTCGAATCATATTCAAATTATATTCGAATATAATAGTTGAAAAAACATGTAATTATATTAGAATTATATTCGAATCATGTTCGTATTATATTCGAATCATATTCAAATTACATTCGAAATATCATATTCAAATTATTTTTCGAAAATAATTTTAATATGATTCGAATATAATATAGACATGGTTCAAATATAATTTGAATTTTGCTCAAAAAATATATTTCGAATATAGCAAAATTCGAATTAATAATTCGAATATAATTAGAAGATGATTCAAATATAATTTGAATATGATTCGAATATAATACGAAATGATTCGAATATAATTTGAATTTTACTCAAAAACTATAATTCAAATATAGTGAAATTAGAATTAATAATTGGAATATAATTGGAATTCGAATCTAAAAAATTACTAACTTAGTATTAAAATATTTGTTTTTATTTGTTTTTATTAAATATTAACATTTTAATAAAAATAATATTATTAATAATAACAAATAATGGACTAAATTATAAAAATTAGAAACAAATAGGGGTCAATTTAAGGTAAAAATAAACTTTTCAGTGACTAAATTGAACAAAAAACAAACCTGACAGATTTGACATGTCATTTACCCTTTAAATAAAACCAGACGGATTGACTTATTCAATCAGTTGATGACGTGGCAGGATGTTATTGGCTGAAATTTTTTAACGGCAAAGGGTAACGGAATGGGGCAAAATGGGTAACGGTGAATTGTTTAAGGGGAAAAAGTTGGCAAAATGAAGTTTAGGGGGCAAGTTGGGAAATCGAATATACTTTAAGGGGGAAAAGTTGTATTAAGCCCTTTATTATTTTAATAAAAAGGTTTTTATTTTAATTTTAATTATGTTGAGTGAAAATCTAGTGACAACAACTGCCCCTCTTTGCTTATCTCTGTGCAACAGGGATAAAGCAAAGATCATAAGGCACTGATTTTCACCGATTTTCCAGTTGGCTCCATTCTCATGTTGCCCTAACGAATAAGCATGTTCTATTCTTTAGATGTCCGAACAGATGAGCAGATTCCATTCTCCAAATGCTCGAACAGATAGGATGGTTCTATTTTCCTTTTGCTCGAATAGCTAAGCTGGGTTTCATTCTCCTTATGCTCGAACAGATAGGCTGGTTCTATTCTCTTTATGCTCGAATAGCTGAGCTGGGTTCCATTCTCCAAATGCGCTAATGGATAGGTCTGTTCTATTCTCCTTATGCTCGAATAGCTGAGCTGGGTTCTATTCTCCCAAATGCCTTCATGGTCTAAGCGATATTCTTAATTATGAAACACTTCATAGTCCCTGTACTTTCCAAAACCTTCTCAAAGTAATGTTAAAAAATCTTTTGTATATCTAAATGATTGTCAAATCCATTGATCCTCGTTTCAAAGCAAGATGCTAATAATGATTGGGAAGAAAACAAGAAAGAAAGAAAAATCCATGAAACTAAATTTAGTAATGTTGTGGCAAACACAAAAAGGTTTAAAAAAGAAAGGGGAACAAGTATTCAGATACCAATAGTCCAAACTCCTCCTATCAAACGCCAGAAGTAATCTTGAACGCCACCATTGTTGAGGAAACTCTAAGTACAATGCATAAGTTGTGGAGCCCTGAAAACTATCTTACGAATTATCTGAACCGCCCTTTACGAGTTTTCAACTCAGACCCTCATTTGGTTTCTAAACGCCCTTTGCGGGTTTTCATTTTAAACCCCCCTTTTCTTTTTTTCTTTTTTTTCTTTTTTCCTTTTTTTTCTTTCGTTTTTTCTTCAAGCATAATACTTCTTAACAGAATCAGAATTCACCGGGTTTTGAAACTCATCTCCATCCATCTAAGCTAAAATCAATGCTCCGCCTAAAAGAACCTTTGTTACAATGTATGGTCCTTCCCAATTAGGCACCTATTTCCCTCGGGGATCACTTTGGATTGGCAGCTTTTTCTTTAATACCAGATCGCCTTATTGGAATTCTCTAGGGCGAACCTTCTTTTCACAAGCCCTTATCATTCTCCTTTGGTACATTTGACTATGACATATGGATTTCAACCTCTTTTCTTCAATTAAATTCAATTGGTCATAACTTGCCTGAACTCATTCAACTTCGTCTAACTTGGCCCCCATCAAGACACGCAATGATGGTATCTCAACCTCAATTGGTAGCACAGCTTCTGCTCCATATACTAATGAGAACAAAGTTGCCATAATAGATGTTCGTACCACTATTCGATATGCATACAAGGAAAATGGTAACTTTTCATGTTAATCTTTATTAGTGTCGGTCATCTTTGCAACTATCTTTTTGATATTTTTATTAGCCGCCTCTACTGCTCCGTTCATCTTCGACCGATATACTACTGAGTTGCGGTGCTTAATGTTAAACTACTCACAGACCCTAGCAATCATTCGGTTGTTCAAGTTAGTGGCATTATCAGTGATTATGCTTTCTGGTAGACCATATCGACAAATGATCTCCTTCTTTAATAAATTGCAAACAATGGACCTAGTTACATTTGCATACGTGGCCACTTCCACCCATTTTGTGAAGTAATCGATGGCTGCCAGAATAAACCGATGTCCATTTGACGCCTTCGGATGAATCTGCCCAATGACGTCTATGCCCCATATAGAAAATGGCCAGGGAGATGACATGACATGAAGAGATTGAGGAGGCGCGTGAACCTTGTCGGCGTAAACCTGAAACTTGTGGCATTTGCGGGAGTGATTAATACAATCTCCTTCCATCGTTGACCAGTAATATAAAAAATGCATAATTCTTCTTGCCATAGTGAAACCACTAGGGTGAGTTCCGCAAACTCCCTCATGAACCTCTTCCAAAATCAACTGTGCTTCTTTTCCATCCACACATCTTAAAAGCACCTGATCCCGACTTCGTTTGTAAAGGATTTTCCATCAAGAATGTATCTCGATGCTATTTTCCTAATCATCTTCTTTTCATTTTCTGAAGCCTGTGTTGGGTATTTCTGAAGCTTTATGTACTGCAAGATGTCATGGTACCACGGCAAGTCGTCTGTCTCCTTTTCTACGTTGTAACAATGTGCTGAGGACTCCAACATTTGCAACTCAATGGGCATCATCTCAGCACCTTCACTTGCTTTAAACATGGCAGCCAAAGTAGCTAATGCATTAGACATTTGATTATCTTCTCTTGGAGGATGCCTAAAAGTGATCACATCGAATTCTTTAGTTAATTCAAGGATCAAATTGTAATACTATATTAATTTTGCATCATTTGTTTCCCATTCGCCACGTATTTGGTAGATGATCAACGCTGAATCCCCATAGACCTTCAAATTTTGGATTTTTCTGTCAATGGCTTCCCTTAGGCCCAATGTGCACGCCTCGTACTGTGCCATATTATTAGTGTAGAAGAATTTCAAACGGCAAGTGAAAGGATAATGATCTACTTCTGGTGAAGCCAAAACTGCCCCAATACCTCGTCCTAGAGCATTTACAGCACCGTCAAAATGCATGACCTTCTATTGGTGACTCTTCATTTTCTATAATACACATTAAACCCTCATTGGGGAAACTGAAATCTAATGCCTCGTAATCATCTTGAGCACGACTTGCAAGAAAATCCGCTATAGCGCTTCCTTTTACTGCTTTTTGATTCACATACTGAATATCATATTCTGAGAGCAACATCTGCCATCATGCTATTCTTCCTGATAGGGCTGGAGCTTCCATCATAAACTTTAACGGATCTAGCCGTGAGACCAACCATGTGGTATGATACAACATATACTACCTAAGCCTTTTAATAGCCCATACGAAAGCGCAACATACCTTTTCAATCAGAGTTTATCTTGCTTCACAGTCAATAAACTTCTTGCTCATGTAATATATTGCCATTTCCCTCCTTCCAGATTCGTCAAGTTGCCCCAATACGCAGTCGATTGAACTTTCATACACCATTAGATAGAGTATTAACAGCTTTCCTGAAACAGGTGGCACTAACACTAGAGGATTAGTTAACTGCTCCTTGATCTTTTCTAAGGCTGCCTGATATTCTTCACTCCATGTCCCCGGATTGTTCTTTCTAAGCAACCTGAATATTGGTTCACATTTATTCATGAGTTGGGAGATGAAACGGGCTATGTAATTCAACCTTCCTAGGAATCCCCGAACTTACTTCTGTGTTTGGGGTGGTGGAAGCTCTCGTATGGCCTTTATCTTGTTAGGATAAATTTCAATTCCTCTTCTACTTACTACAAAGCCTAACAACTTCCCAGAAGTAACCCCAAATGTGCACTTGGCAGGATTAATCTTTAACTTAAATTTTCTCAATCTTTGAAAAAGCTTACTCAGGTTCGCTAGATGCTCCTCCTTAGTTATGGACTTGGCAATCATATCAGCCACATAAAATTCTATTTCCTTATGCATCATATCATGGAAAAGGGTAACCATAGCTCTCTGATAAGTTGCCTATGCGTTTTCAATCCAAAAGGCATTACTTTATAGCAAAAGGTTCCCTAAAGTGTTACAAAAGTAGTCTTTTCCATATCTTCTGGGCACATCTTTACTTGATTATATCCAGAAAATCCATCCATGAATGTGAAAAGGGAATGGCCGGCTGTATTGTCTACCAAGGTGTCGATATGTGGGAGCAGAAAGTTGTCTTTGGGACTTGCCCTATTAAGATCCCTGTAGTTGACACACATCCTTACTTTTCCATCTTTCTTAGGTACTGGAACAATGTTTGCCACCCATTCTGGATATTTAGCCACCTCGAGGAATCCTGCATTGTAATGCTTCTTTGATTCATCCCTGAATTTCAAAAGTGTATCAACCTTCATTCTTCTGAGCTTTTGTTTTACTGGCTCCCATCCCTCATTTATAGGAAGTCTATGCATAACAATATTTGTATCAAGGCCAGACATAGTCTGATATGACCAGGCACAAATGTTTTTATATTCTTGCAGAAGCTCAATTAAACATTGTCACGTCTTAACTGAGATGGTGGTATCAATCTACACCTTTCGCCTCTCTTCTTCGGTTCCAAGATTCAAAACTTCTAGCTCTTCATTGTGGGGCAGAATTTGCTTTTCCTCTCCCTCTACCGTTCTAAGAAGATCTCCGGGCAAGTCATACTCTTCCTCATCATCAATACTCCCAACTTTCTCTAAACATAGGGGTAACTCAAAATTAACCTCAGAGTCTGACTCAGAGTTGTTTGTACCGTTGATATCTAAAAACCTGCAAATAAAAGAGACAAAAAATATATACCAAGAAAGAAAGA
Source organism: Hibiscus trionum (assembly GCA_030270665.1). NCBI lineage: Eukaryota > Viridiplantae > Streptophyta > Magnoliopsida > Malvales > Malvaceae > Hibiscus > Hibiscus trionum. The sequence goes on from BSYR01000017.1 coordinate 22,294,802, forward strand.
ATGGATGAAATGATATGATTTTTTTTAGGTTTGCTTTTTTGGTTTTTTATGATCTTTTGCTTTTTGGTTTTGCGTTGCGAAAGAAAGTTTGCCACACGATATTATTGGGGAAAATATGCATCCTTTATTGAAATAAGAATCATGGTTTTGACATAAACCCTTTTTACATAAGATCTCTAATTACCCCAGGGCCTAAGGGTAAAAGAGTTGGTTTCGACAATTACTCTGAGACAGTCTTAAAAACTTCATGAACTACTTCAACGGTCCAATTCTTCAGCTCAGTACTGGGGAAAATCTTGGAGAAATATTTGTTTTCCCCTCCTTCCTCGTCTGTGAAGACATTAATGCTCAAATTCTCAAAAACCTCGCATAATTTATTATTTCCTTTCTCCTCCTTATCAAAGCAGACATTAGGGTCTAGGAGTCCTCCAACCCTGAAAGTGTGACTTAAGGGTGGGTACGTCATTGCCTCCCACTTGATTTATTCTTCCTTCAACTTCGTCTTCATGCTTTCTTACTGCGTCTTAGTCTCAACTCTCTTTTGCCATTTATTGGGCCTAAAGCCCAAGCCAAATCGGTCCCTCTTTGTTAGGATCACCACAGGATAAGGATTTCCTTCTTTAGCTTCTTCTCCTTGCCTTCCAAAGGAAATTTCCTCTGTCGCACATATATTCATTTCGTGCTTAACATCTCCCTTATCGAAGAACATAAGTTCCTTGCTATCCATCTTGGCTTGGACCATCTGTTTAAACTCTAAGCAACACTGGATCTCATGTCCTTCCACTTTATGGTACTCGCAGTAAGGTTTGTCATCAACCTTCATCTTCCTTTAACACCCTAGCTGCAACCAACTGAGCCCATACCCACTTCATGGGCACCTTAATTTCCTCAACGTATTCCTTGATCACTCTCTCTTCTTCCTCAAGCACAACATTCACCTCTGTCTTCTGGTGGTTCGGCAAAGGGTTACCTTTCTCTTCGGATGTTTCAAATGAAAACATGCTCGATTTTCTTAAATTATCTACCACCCTTTTGAATGCAATACAATTCTCAATGGTATGCCCCCTTACTCCTGCATGGTATTCGCATTGGGCCTTCTCATCTTACCATGATGGATACGTAGGTGAAAACGGAGGGATATGTCTTGGCAGCACCATCTGTGATTTGACAACCTCAACAAATAACTCTGCATACGTCATTGGGATGCGAGGAAAGTAGGATCTTGAGTTCCCTTGATATCTTCGTTCACCTTTTAGGGCATTTGCGACTGTCGGAGCTGAGGTGTTGGATTTGTTGAAGGTGTTGGGCTTGTTGAACACCACACCTGTTGAATAGCTGGGGTTGTAGACATTTGTAGCATTGACTTCATTATCTCTCTTCTTATATGTCTTTTTTGTTTCCCCACTATCCAACTTTCCACTCTTCATAGTTGCTAGGATTAATTCACCATTCATTAGCATGTCCGTGAAGTTCTTCGAAGCATGATTGAGCATGCGATCATAAAAAGGACCCTTTAGAGTTTCCACAAACATCAGGGTGATTTCATTTTCTAGCATCGATGGTTGCACCTGTGCTGCTACATCCCTCCATCTTTGTGCATACTGTCGGTAGCTCTCATGATGCTTCTGCTCCATTTCTTGCAAGACCAAACGGGTTGGAACCATGTCTGAAATATGCTTGTATTGTTCACTGAAGGCCCTGTACAGATCTTTCCATGATTTGATGTTCACCTGACTTAGTTGTGAATACCAACGTGCAGCGGAACCTACTAAGAAGTCCTGGAAGCAATGAATCAACAACTTCTCATTGTCGAGGTACATTGACATCTTTCTACAATACATGGTTAAATGTGCCGATGGGCATGTGGTCCCATTATATTTCTCAAAGTCTGGGATCTTGATTTTGGCGACGCAACTAAATTAGTTACCAAGCTCAAGTAGTTGGCATCCATAGCACCATGAGCAACTCCATCCTGGAAGGATTTGATTATTCCCTCTAATTTCTCATACTTATCCTCCCACTTCTTCTCAATTTTAACCTTATCGGTGATTTCATCGATGTCAAGTACCTCATAATTATTAGCTTCTCCGTTAGGAACATGAGTAGAGGATTCAACAACATGGATTGGTTTTTTGGCTTTGGCAGCAGTCTCCTTCCTAAAGGTCATTCTTGAGAATCATGGAATTGTACCAGTGTTTCCACCTTCTTCAACTACATCTAGATCCTTGAACCCTAGCATGACAGCTGATAACTGCATAAATATCCTTGTTTTCATACCTTTTTGCTATAGCATTTGCATGTTCTTGAGTTCATACCATAGCATTTAGACTGCATTTAGGTTACATTTTCTTCTTCCGGGTGCATCTTTATCTTTGCTGGTTATTGATCCATATTGAGGGGTACTGCTCGGAAGGTTGGTTTTGGTTTTGGTGGTGCGCAGGAAAGAAGTCAAGAGAGAAAGATTGTGCCGGGAATTGCTATAGCATGATGGAAGTGGATATTGGCTAGCACGTGAGATACACGTGAGCTGCAGAAGCACGTGAACATACAGAAAAGGCCTATCTGACATGTGTAGCAGCCAGTACCCACCTGCAGACTGTCCTCCTTGTCCCCTCGTAACAGACCTTGTCGGTGGATATTCCTTGGGATTATCAAGGAATCTTTAGGGCACCAAACCCTAGAAGCCTCCACTATATAAAGGGGAGAGAAGCTTGGAAAAAAGGAGAGAGTAGTGTTAAGGTTGTGTTGTGAAAGAAAGGCGGAAGAGAGAGAAAATGAGAGGAAAGTTTTCACCTTCATCTTCTCCAGCTTGGTGTCCTCCATCGTTGAAGCTCCAAGGAGTGGCCTCACTGGCCTCGAGAGAGGCAGAGAGCCTAAGACAGTCAGGCAGTCCATGGCGGAGAGGGAGTTCACCTTTCTTTCTGTCGATATAGCAATTTCTTTTCATATCTTTATCTTTGGTGATGTTATCACAATGATATGTTGGATGATGTTGCCCAGCCACGAACTGTTTTAGGTGGCTTGGGTTTGATGGATGATTTTATTTTGAGTACTTTTTAATGCATGCTATGGCTTTTTCAGTGTTTATCATGTTCTATGCTTTGCTTATGCATTTCTCATTTCCTTAAAGTTGTAAGAGCCCTTGAGAGTTGGTCGTTCTTTAAGTGTTTGTTGGGGTTAGTAATCGAGAGAGCTAGCCTTAGAACTCTCATAAGAAATGGAGTGGCTGTCGAGAGGTAGATTCTAACCTACCTTAGAGATAAGTGATAGGTTTCAAGGGCTAAAAAGGATAGTTAGTGAAGGGTAGGGGAGTTTTAAGAGTTTACGCAGAGAGGTAATACTGTAGCATTTCTAACTCCTAGTTTCCTGGTTATAGATAGTTTAGGAGCACTCTTAGCAAATCCCGCCTAGCATAGAAGATAGCTGAAGAGCCTTAGTATCGTTAAGAAGCTTAAGTTAGGTTGTCCATCACTCCCAGCTAGTCATTCCATAGTGAGTTTCGCATACGAAAGGGGACCTGTCTATCATATTGTTATCTCATCTTTCTATGCACTACTTTGCTTCAGCATTATTTTACATCATCTCTTTTACTTTAGCATTGTCATCTACAAAAAGTTCAATCTTTATTGTTACAGCAACCGTGATTACCTCCGATCCCTGTGGAGACGATACTCACTCATCACTTTATTACTCGTTCGACGTGTATACTTGTACCATTTGCGTATCATTTATAGTATTGCACGAACACGAACAAGTTTTTGGCGCCGTTGCTGGGGATTGGCAATTGGCTGTATATGGTTTTTGTTTTTATCGCTTGTTCTTTTTGTTTTTGTACATATTTATTTTAGGTTTTTCATTTTTCTTTTCAGGTATCTTGCTAGTGCATGACCAGAAGGTGACCTAGAGGACCCCTGCAATCACCTATTTCTGAAATCGAGCATTTCTTGAGACTTAGGAGACGTGTTCGAATAGAAGAGACTAGAAACATGAATCAAGAAATACCACCACCTCAAGGTAACGAAGATGATATGGAAAATGGCCAGGGAGAAGCAGCTCGACCACGAGTAATTAGAGATCATTTAACACCTATCTTGGACGATCTCTATCCTGGAATAGTAGCTCCAGAAATTCAGACAGCTCAGTTCGAGCTTAAACCTATTATGTTCAACATGTTGAACACTATTGGTCAGTTTGGAGGTATGCCTCACGAAGATGCAAGACAAAATATTCGTGCTTTCTTGGAAGTTTGTGACTCGTTCAGACAGCAAGGGGTGCACGAGGATGTGTTAAAGCTTAAACTGTTTCCATATTCTTTACGTGATCGTGCTAGAGCATGGCTAAGTGGAGTGCCAGCTGGATCAATGGAGACTTGGACAGATCTATGCAAAAGTTTTCTGCTACGATATAATCCACCAAATAGAAACACTCAGTTGAGAAATGATATAGCTTCTTTTCGTCAAGTTGAGGACGAATCCATGTATGAGTGTTGGGATCGATTCAATGGATTATTGAGGAAGTGCACAAATCATGGTTTTCATGATTGGACCCAAGTGGTTATGTTCTATAATGGAGTAAATGCTCCCACAAGGATGATGCTAGATGCTTCAGCAAATGGGACCTTGTTAGACAAATAACCAGAGGAAGCATTTGACATTCTTGATAGGGTTGCCAACAATGATTACCAGTTTCCGACCACAAGGCTTGGAACGGGGAGGAGAACCCAAGTAGCTCGAGACAGTGAAGCTGATGACTCGGTAGCCACCCAGTTAGTGCTATCACAAATATGCTAAAGAACCTCCAACGTCCCAACGAAATCAAGGAAGTGAAGTCCACAACCTTATGTCTCAGATGCGATGGTAATCACCATTTGAATGAATTCCCTGACAATCAAGAGTCAGCCAACTATGTGGGGAATTATAACCGCAACAACAATCCATACTATTTGATGAAGATGCTGCTCCCTTGTAGTCTCCAGCGAACGGTTTGATGAAGATGTTGCTCCCTTGTGACCTTGCCATTGCATCATCTGGTTAGAAGATGGTGCTTCGATCAGATTTTTTTGTGGCGCTGACTGAGCGGAATTACTGTGCCCTTGATTACCCCAACTGAAATTTGGATGCTGACGACATCATGGGTTGTAGGTTATACTTGATAGGCACTAAGGTCATAGTTCATACCGATCACTCAGCCATTAAGTACTTAGTGACTAAAATGGATGCTAAACCTAGACTTATTAGGTGGATACTCTTTCTGCAAGAATTTGACTTAGAAGTTAGAGATAGGAAAAGATGTGAGAACTAGGTAGCTGACCATTTATCTAGGCTAGAAAATGCTATCACACAAGGTAATGAAACTGAAATTAAGGAGGAATTCCATGATGAGAAACTGTTAGCTGCTACAACAATTCCGTGGTATGCTGATATTGTTAATTATCTTGTTAGTGGTATTTTGCCTCCTGACTTATCTAGCCAGGGACTCAAGAAACTCAGACATGATGCAAGATTCTACTATTGGGATGAACCCTACTTGTTCAAGCAATGTCCTGATCAGATCATAAGGAGATGTGTTCCGGCGGAAGAATACCATAGCATTTTGTACCATTATCTTTCATCACTATGTGGAGGGCATTTTGGTGGTGCTAGAACTGCTGCAAAAGTTCTTCAAGCATGATTCTATTGGCCTACACTTTTTAAGGATGCACACGAGTTCTATAAGACTTGTGACAGATGCCAAAGAATGGGGAACATCTTCAGGCGGAATGAAATGCCATTGCAAAATATTCTGGAGGTTGAAATCTTTGACGTGTGGGGAATTGACTTCATGGGTCCGTTTCCTGCATCATATGAAGATCTATATATTTTGCTAGCAGTCGACTACGTGTCAAAATGGGTGGAGGCTGTTGCCACCCCAAGGAACGACTCCAAGACAGTCATGGAGTTTCTTCACAAGAACATCTTCACTAGGTTCGAAGCACCCCGAGCCATCATCAGCGATGAAGGAACTCACTTTGACAACAAGCTTATTGCTAAAGCATTACATCGCTATGGAGTCAGGCACAAGATTGCTACAACATATCATCCGCAGACAAACGGACAGGCTGAAGTTTCCAACCGAAGAATCAAGCAAATCTTGGAGAAGGTGGTTAATCCTAAGAGAAAAGACTGGTCCCCCAAGTTGGATGAAGCACTTTAGGCATATAGGACAGCCTTCAAGACACCTTTAGGCATGTCACCTTTCAAGCTTGTATTTGGCAAGGAGTGCCATTTACCCGTTGAGCTTGAGCACAAAGCTTATTGGGCAATCAAGAAACTCAATATGGATGCCCAACTTGCTGGTGAAAGGAGGTTGCTAGAGCTTAACGAGCTGGAGGAATTTAGAGCCCAAGCATATGAGAATGCTCGCATCTACGAGGAGAAAACCAAGAAGTGGCATTACAAACACATTTTGCCAAAGCATTTCTCAGAAGGTCAACAAGTGCTTCTCTACAATTCCAGGCTAAAGCTTTTTCCTGGAAAGCTAAAATCAAGATGGTCAGAACCATTCATCATACACAAGGTGTACCTTCATGGCGCGGTTGATATCAAGAAGTTGGACGATTGTGAAGTCTTCAAGGTCAATGGCCAACGCCTGAAGGTGTACAGTGGAGCCCTTATCCTCAGAGACAAGTCACGCCTGGATCTTCACGATCCTTGAAAGTTTACATCTCTAAACTCTATCTTTTATGCTATAGCATGTTCATAAATAATGTTTTTCTTTTTAGCTTAGTTTTTTAGGTTATCTCTGTTTTTATTTTCATATCTTTTCACGTGACCCTCGTACAAGGTGTTTTCTTTCCTAGTACAATGTCAGGTACAAAGCAGAAGAGCGTGCCGTCTACAGGGTTGGTAGCAAAAGGGAGAAGAACATAGAGTTTGTTTTTATCCACTTTTGGAAGTACGAAAGAAAAGGGAAAAGAAAAAGATAAGGAGAGATTTTATCCGAAAAAGTGGGGAGGATGAATTAAAAAAGAGAGAAAAAAACAAAAAGCAAGAGAGAGAATATTAACCTATTTAATGAGGAGAAACCCTAGCCACATAAACACATATTCTCTCTCCAACCGTCAACTATCACATTAACTCCCACTTTTTCTCTCTCCCTTAAAGCCTGCACACGTCCCCATCACATCCCCTCTTCCATCAATTCTTCAGTTTTTCCACCTTTTTCAACTCCCCATATTTTCCTCATCGTCATCAACTGTCTCCTCACATTTTCATCTTCTTCAACACTCAAAAATTTTTCTTCTTCACTCCATCTCTTCGATTTTCTCCCAAACACACAAAACACCCTTCACCATTTGTTTCCTTGCACATTCACTCTTCCTCTATTCTTCAACAAAAACCCTCCATGGCTCGTTGTAAGAACGCCCCTGAGACTTCCGATCGTCCTAAACAACAACCAGTCCTGGAGATATCTAAGTTTATTGACGAGGCAGCAAAAGAGAGATGGACAATGCTCAAAGATAGGAATGTTCTTCCAGAACTAGGGTTTAAATACCCTAAAGACGAAGAAGATCAGTTCGATCAGGCTATAATGGATGTCATTGGCACACATGAATGGAAAACCTTCACTGCTCACCCTGAGGAGATCTGTACCTCACTTGTAAAGGAGTTCTATGCACACCTCACAAGTCCAACACAGTCTACAGTTCATGTGCGAGGAGAGAAGATAAAGTTCAATGCGCATCAATTAACAAGTTCTATGGGCTAAAGCACACTGTAGACCGCCACACTTCTTTTGTGATGGCAATGGACGCGCAGACACAGCGCGAGGTGCTAGAGGATATCTGTTTCCAGGGAACGGTGCTGGACAACAACAAGTCAGTCGAGAGAGGACGCCTCAAACCTGAGGCAAAGGATGGAACCATTTTGTGAGACATAAGCTTATGCCTACACTACACACTGCCACCGTCCACATCTCTGGACTTTTTCTCATTCACTCGATAATACATGGTAGACGCATTGACATAGGAAAGATAATAGTGGATGAGGTATATGCTTGTTTGAAATGGCCTCGTAGTCCTCTTGTTTTCCCTAACCTAATTACTGCCTTGTGTAAAAGAAAAGACGTCTTCATAGACAATCTTGTGGATGCAACTCTTTCAGGAAAGACATGTTTAACTCCAGCCCTCGTCATAGAACTCCGAGGATTTAATGAAGACATGCCTCAACAAACAGTGGAGGGAGGAGCTAAAAGTTTTGTTGCAGCACGAGTAGCAACATTGGTGGCAACAACAAAAGAACTGAGCATTGAGCTCAGCCTGATGAAGGCACACCAGCGGGCGTACTTCAAGTATACCCATCATCGCGATAGTGCCATAGCATCCTGCTTAAGTAAACTCCTACCAGACCAGAACGTGTCATTTCCACTGTTCCCCATTGAGTTACTACAAGCGGCCACCACTGCTACAGCAAGCGCAGTGTCCCCCAATGACCCTAGCTCCGTCCAACCTGCTTCCAAGAAGAAGACTCCGAGAAAGAAGATGCCTACAACTCCTACTGCCCACCCAGAAAAAGAAACTCCTTCTGTTCCACCCACTGTAGAAGAGACCGACCTAGTGGCTACCCCGACCAAGAAAAGGAAACGTACCAGGAAGGCAACTAACCGAACACCGTCACGACCAGAAAACCCAATTCATGAGCCAGAGAATATACCTAGTGATCCTGAGGAAACCCCTCAAAAGGAAACCACTACAGCACAAACAATTGAGCCGACACTAGCGCGATCTGCGGATGCTACAACATCCAGACCAAAATCACGCATCAAACATACTGTTGGACGTGCCAGGCCCTCATCCAGTGCTCAGTCAGTATCCTCAGAGAGTGTGGACGATGCAGCAGACCCAAACTACTACTCCTCTGAAACATCAATGGACAATACAAGCAGTACGACATAGCCTCCGCACCCAGGAGGTAACTAATTTTTTTATTTCATTTTTCATCATTTTTCATGGCATATATTGTAGATTAGTTTATGCATTACGGACACTGCATTTCTCAAGTTTGGGGTGTTAGTGTTCATAGTTAATATTTTGCTTTAGCATATGCATTATAGGATAGAACAAAATTTTTACTATGGCATTTTGTTTTGTCTAGAGACAGTCTATGAAGATATTTATGATGTCTGACGACAAATTCTTAAAGGCCTGAACTAAGTTAGAAAAAACACAACTAGTTGAGATATGTAGAACTGACTTTAGGATCTAGTTGTTAAAAAAATTGTTACACATATGCTCTCTTTCTATAAGTAAGTTTGTTAGAAGAAAAAAATTTCAGGAAGAACCCTAGTAAATTCTGATATGTAAACTCTAGAGAATTTAAAAGAAAAACTAGATGACCTTGTGCTCAAAACAAACGAATAAATGCTACGGCATATCTGTAGAAGGACACTCCGCTTTGCTATAACTTTATCAAAAAAAAAGAGAAATAAAGCTTTGCTATAGCATATTAGTGAATGAAAGTTGTCACGTGATGACTCTGCCTACTAGCTCGGGGTGAAAGGTTTGCTCCCTGCTCATCTAGAGTTAAGAATGGTAGGTGTGATGAGCTGACACCCTTCGTAGGAGAAAACATATATCTTTGGGAGTCTAAAAATTGGAAAAGAACTAGAGAACATAGTTAGGGTATAACTAGGGAGCTTCCTTGAAAATTTGTCTCACCAGCTTAAGTATAGGAGAAAGGCAGCCACACACACACACACACAGCTTAGTCCTAAGGAATGTTCTTAAGGATCTCACGTCTGGTTGTATATATTTAATTATTTGCCTAAGTTATTTCTGAGGACTGAAATATTGCCATAGCAATCCTCTAGGTTAAATCTGTGCCATAGTAATTCTTTTGTTCTGTTCTATTCATTGCTTGAGGACAAGCAATAGCTTAAGTTTGGGGGTGTGATAACTGCATAAATATCCTTGTTTTTATACCTTTTTGCTATAGCATTTTTCTGTTCTTGAGTTCATACCATAGAATTTAGACTGCATTTAGGTTGTATTTTCTTCTTCTGGGTGCATCTTTATCTTTGTTGGTTACTGGTCCATATTGAGGGGTACTGCTCGGAAGGTTGGTTTTGGTTTTGGTGGTGCGCAGGAAAGAAGTCAAGAGAGAAAGCCGGTGCCGGGAATTGCTATAGCATGATGGAAGTGGATATTGGCTAGCACGTGAGCTGCAGAAGCACGTGAACATGTAGAAAAGGACGATCTGACATGTGCAGCAGCCGGTACCCACCTACAGACTATCCTCCTTGTCCCCTCGTAGCAGACCTTATCAGTGGATATTCCTTGGGATTATCAAGGCATCTTTAGGGCACCAAACCCTAGAAGCCTCCACTATATAAAGGGGATAGAAGCTTGGAAAAAGAAGAGAGTAGTGTTAAGGCTGTGTTGTGAAAGAGAGGCGGAAGAGAGAGAAAAGGAGAGGGAAGTTTTCACCTTCATCTTCTCCAGCTTGGTGTCCTCCATCGTTTAAGCTCCATGGCGGAGAGGGAGTTCACCTTTCTTTCTGTCGCTATAGCAATTTATTTTCATATCTTTATCTTTGGTGTTGTTATCGCAATGATACGTTGGATGATGTTTCTCAGCCATGAACTTTTTTAGGTGGCTTGGGTTTGATGGATGATTTTATTTTGAGTACTTTTTAATGCATGCTATGGCTTTTTCAGTGTTTATCATGTTCTATGCTTTGCTTATGCATTTCTCATTTCCTTAAATTTGTAAGAGCCCTCGAGAGTTGGTCGTTCTTTAAGTGTTTGTTGGGGTTAGTAATCGAGAGAGCTAGCCTTAGAACCCTCATAAGTAATGGAGTGGCTGTCGAGAGGCAGACTCTAACCTACCTTAGAGATATGTGATACGTTTCAAGGGCTAAAAAGGATAGTTCGTGAAGGGTAGGGGAGTGTTAAGAGTTTACGCCGAGAGGTATTGCTGTAGCATTTCTGACTCCCAGTTTCCTGGCTAGAGATAGTTTAGGAGCACTCTTAGCAAATCTCGCCTAGCATAGAAGATAGCTGAAGAGCCTTAGTATCGTTAAGAAGCTTAAGTGAGGTTGTCCATCACTCCCATCCAGTCATTCCATAGTGAGTTTTGCATACGAAAGGGGACCTGTCTATCATATTGTTATCTCATCATTCTCTGTACTGCTTTGCTTCAGCATTATTTTACATCATATCTTTTACTTTAGCATTGTCATCTACAAAAAGTTCAATCTTTATTGTTACAGCAACAGTGAATACCTCCAATCCATGTGGAGACGATACTCACTCATCACTTTATTACTCGTTCGACGTGTATACTTGCACCATTTGCGTATCATTTATAGTATTGCACGAACGCGAACAACAGCTATTGAACTGACTGTCTTTTGATGAACTGGCTCAATTTGTTATTTCAAGTCGGCTTCCATTTTCTCCAACTTGTCTTGAGTGCTCTTTTGGTTTGCCTCTAAAGCTGTCAACCTTTCCTCAGAGTTCATGGCTCGAGTTTGGGCACGTGTACTGTATTTATGAGTTGTCTTAACTATTTTGAATATTCTGACGTTTTTATATTAAGTTAGTTTTAGACATGAATGAATGTATGCACAAATGAATTCACATAAGCAAACAACAAAACAAACAAAATAGTGCAAATGCATGAATGCGGTCGAAGGGTCATTAATTCCATTGAAAATCTGCTCATAAAAGGAAACTCTTTATTGAATACGAAAGCTCTTTATTACATATTTTTCTTTTTTTAACAAAAATTACAAGTATTTTTTGGCTTGTACACCTATCTCCTTGATTTCTTCTATAACCCACATAAGCCTTGGTCCCACTTCTCCAACTTGCTTGATGTACTAATGAAGAGCTACAGCTTCAGTTTCCAACAATGTCACGTGCCTGGCCACATCTTGGACTTGTGTCATCACCATTCTATCGAACTCATCTCTCTCTCGGAACCTTCGAGCAATATCTCTGAGGTGAGTGAACCAATAATCATTTCCTCATTCGGCTACATCTTCAAGAACTAAGATCTTTTTCCTGTACTCTTGAAGGAGACTATCCATTTCCTTAACCCCCTCTTTCAAGAAGCCATTCTCGCTCAAACTAGCTTGTAGTTCCTAATAGGTATGGTCATCTTGCATCTTATGAATTGTTCGGTTCAAGTTTCCTATTTTGGCTTCTAGCTTAATGATGAAGGCATGGCTTTGCTTCAACTTCTTGGAGGTTTCGTTATAGGCTAACTGTAACTTTAACAAACGTGTTTTGTTGTCATGAGCTTTCCTCTTCCATGCGGTCGAATCTTCCTTCACCTCCTCTCGAGGCCTCTTACCCTTCTCGTTTTCCACTGCTTGTCTCACTTTTTTTCTTTCTTCGGTCAAGGCCCGTCGGAACTTCTCAACTTCCTTCTTACCGCGTTCCTTCTCTTTCCCTACAACTTACTCTATCTCATGTCTCCACTGTTCTGGGATTTTTTGGAGATCTACATATCGCATGGTAGCTTGAAGCTTAAGGAAGTCAACCCTCTAAATCTCATATCTTTCTTCTAAAGTCTCATACATCTTTCTCACTCGGCTGGCTTCTCCCTTGTGCTTTTCTACATCAAGGCTGACTTCAAACTTATCTCGCTAATTTTGTTCTTTGAGAGCTTCAATTTCTAACTTAGCTCATCTTATCTCTTCTCTCAAAATGTCGGCCTCTGAAGGAATCACTTTCAAATGCTCTTCTATAAACTTGGCGGGCTCATGAGTAGGTAGAATAATCTTGTCATTCATTCTCGTATGCCTCCAAATATCATAATCAAGGGTATAGATGCAATGCTTGTCAGACTCCAGCTTCATATAATAACAATTGTTCCATGAATCACTGATTCCTTGTACCTTCCGTCTGAACTCTCCTTGAAACTCGAATTATGATGTGCCAAGCTTGGTGGTGAAAGGAATAAACTGTCGTGATCCATATTGACGTGAAACTAGCAAAGGTGCACAACCAATTCCTCCCCATAATCTTAACAACATCAAGAAGTTGTAATCTCCACATTTGTACCCTACTTTAGCATGACCCATCCATGGTACCCTCCACTTGATGTCTTCGTCACGACGATCCCTGCAGATATCTACCCACTTGTTTCTCTTGATACTCAGCCAACCTTGTACCAAAAATTCCCGAAGTGGGGAAAAGTTCACAGAAAACACATTCGGTAAGGCCAAAGTTTGACACTCCCATAAATGACTAGGGCCCAAACCTGAAGAAAAGGAGCACATCCTCCGAAACGCACACCTTGAACTTTTCGACAAGCATTCAAAGAAATGAAGGTTTCAGCTAGCACTGTAGGCACTGGATTGACATTTCTCTTCAATTGCTCAAATAAATCTAACAAGGCCACATCAATATTTCCCAACACTTTTGGAAAAATTACTAGACCATAAATTGCAATATCCAGGAGATCCACCCTTTTCGCTATGTCTGGATGAGCATGAATGATGTTTCGAATGCGTGACCAAGGAAAATTAAAACTTCCCCCTCTTTTTCGTATCAACCCTTCAACCCATTCATCACTCATTCCAGCAAATGTGGCAAGTCTTGAGTGTGGGTTCTTGTTTTTAGGTGGCTTTGTCTACACCCAATTCTCCTTCACCTCGGGCATATTGAACAAGGCCAAATATTCCTCGAAGGTAGGCATCATATCCTCTCTATTGAAAGTAAAGCAGCAGTACCTAGGGTTCCAAAACTGGACCAAAGCCTTCAAAAACGGCTCACCAACCCTTACATACAGAAGATATGCTATGTCGCCATAGGACTCGCGGAACAAATGTTTGGTTTTATACTCAAAACGGTCCCAAATCTCACGTAACTCCTGCACGTGGTTCTACTTGACACTAATATGGGCATGTTCCGAAGTTTCAGTCTCATGACCCGCACCCAAACTGTCTTCATACGCTCTTTGGTTGACCTCAGACCAATGACGTACTTTCGCATTCTCCTCATCATTCATCAAGAGCTTTCTGTCCATGATGAGAGTTCTTTTCCTTGAACAATTTTCTAGAATCAACCTCTTCTAAATATGGAATGATGCACGTGCAAAAACAAACAAGATGGGGAACAAAGATTTAAAAAAAAGCAAGAAAGAAAAAAAACAGTCAAAAATTAATTGCACAATAATTCTGAGCAGGCACTCCAACATTTCAGGACATGTCTCCACGGATTATTCTTGCGACCCAACACCCTAGGCTTTCCACATGGCTCTAATATGGTAGGCTCTAGATTCTCAAACTTGGTTTGGTTCTAAAAGGGTACCCGAGCTGTCCTTGTTGTCCCCTACTAAGGGTAGCAAGGCCCTCGATTCTCACCCATTACAGGCTCCAAACGAATCGAGCTCAACTCAGGAGGACTAACCACCGATGCCTTCTCGAAGAATCAATATCCTTACGAAGACAAAGGGAATGAGTCTCGAAGGTACTTGCTAGGCTCATATGAAGAATCAATATTCTTACATGTGCAAAGCGTGTTCCCCCCACTTAAATGAACGAGACAAAGCTCGGGAATAGAGCTTGTAATTAAGTCTTAAATGTGTAAGATAGAATTATGTTCATTAAACGGACAAATAAATTAAACCTATTGTGAACTTAATTCCATATTTAAAAAAAACCATTTTTGAAAACCATTCAAAATCAATTTGTGGTCTGCCCCTCTTTTGTTTTTATTTAAAAAAAATACTTCCCCAGCGGAGTCGCCAAGCTGTCGCAACCCTTTTTAGGAGCTTTGACTTTTGGAATTTTTAAAAAAAAAATGAAGTTGCCACCAATCTTTTTTGAAAAGTGTGATTGGATCACTTTAAAACGGAGTTATTTTAATAAAACATTTTGTTTTAGTAAAACAACGGTTTTGGTCAACGAAAACCCAAAAAAACAGGTTCGGGGTAGGTTACGCGTGGGGAAGGGTTAGCTTCCCCACGACGCCCAAAATTGGTACGTAATTGATTTTAAAATTGTTTTCAAAACTGGAATTTGCAAGTTTACGAAGGTTTGACTTTATTTGTCCGTTTAATGAATATCAAACTATTTTAACAGCCTTATCGTCTAGGAGATGAACTTTAATCACCGCCAACATTTCTGGCGCTAACCTCTCATTCTCGTTTGATAAGACACCGCATTAAATTAATTTCACTTTTCAAGCAACATGAAAATTCGATGTGTTGAGCACTTTTATTTATTCTAAGTTTGATTATTTTAAAATCCTAAAGAAATTCTAAGTCTTTTATTCCTAATTATGGGTCTAAGTTTTCTTAAGTGTGTCTTATTTTTGTGAAGTAAATCTTTCTACAAACATGTCTCTATCTAAGTTTTTAGAACCTAGTCCTAAGTTTTAACCTATTTCTAAAGAAAAAACAACAAACTTAAATTATTCTTTGTGTTTTTACTATTTATTGTTTGCTTTTAAAAAAGACCTTTTATTCTTTTCTTTTTTTACTTCAAAACCGAAACTCTTCTTTTAAACATTTTCGCTTTTTAGTCTTATTGATTTTTCCTTCATTTTTCAAACCTTTTAATTAAATCATTTTTTAGGAAAAAGATTTTTTAAATGTTTCCAAACTTTTATTCTCTAGAATTCTAAACTTTTATTTAAAACCTATTTTTTAAAATTTTATCTTTTATTTTCTATTTTGAAAATTTATTATTTATTATTTTTTAAAAACACCCTTATTTAGTTTTTCTAAAAACAAAACCTTCTTTAAGAACCTTTATTATAAAAATTAAATTTTCAAAACCCATTTTTATTTTCTAACAAATTAAGCCCTTTTTAATTTTTTTACTCATGTTTATTATCTTCTAATTAAACCCCTTGATTTTAATTTTTTTATTTAAAACAACATTAATTCATTTTTTATTCCTAAATCTAAAAAAAGACTTTTAAGGTTCAATTATTTCATTTCTAAAGATCAAAACTCCTAAAACAACATTTTTTAAACATGCAAGAATTTTAAAGATTAAACTAAAAAAATTAATCAAAAATTTATAACAAAAATATTACTGGATCCATGAAACGATTTTCCAACTTCAACAAACACAACCTAACAACAAACAAAAACAAACACCAAACAAGAAAACAAGATTCAACCAAGAACAAGTATAGAATTTACTATAAAAATTTAAAGAAAAGAGAAGAATTTTTACCCAAAAAAACGAAGAACTCGTATGCGATCCTTCTTGAATTGCTTCCTAAATGCCTCCGGAAAATTGCCCCGAACTCGAACTTCACTCCAAAAATTCCAACAAACTCAAAGAAAATTTTAAAGGATTTTCGAGTTTTTTAAAGCTTTGTTTTTTTGCTCTTCTAAGTGTGTGTTGAACAATGGGGTTTAAGGGGTTTTTATACTTGAATTTCAGCTTCCAAATTAAGCCACATCGGGATTTAATCTCAAATTGGAGCCAAAATCAGACAAGAAGCATGATCCTCGGTAAAACCCCCAAGAAATCATCCGATTTGATTTAAAATCGGAGTCGAATTTCTCCTTTGATTCGAGCCCTAATTTACACCCCTCTTCACTGTTTTTTGCATATTTCGGCGGCTATGGTGGACGGCAGCGAGCGGCGTTGGTGTCGTTAGGTCGACGACGGCGAGACGCGTCGACCGACACCAATGGCGACATCAACCGTGGCCGGTGGACGATGAACGGCCGTGGGCAGGGGCGCGAGGCTGGGGTTTTAGGGGAACCGGCCCGAGCACGTGTTCATACGCGCTAGGCGCGTGACGCGCACAGGTTCCCTTTTTTATTCTTTTTTCTTTTATTTTTTGCTATTTTTTCATTTATTAATTTTTTGCTATCATTTTCGTTTCCCCCTTTTCCTACATTTATTATTATTTTTACTCAAATGAGTTTTTTAAAGGTGGACTTTTCAAGCATAAAATTTGCATTTCAAGGTGGGCTTATCATTTATTTATTTCTTTATTTTTTTTTAAAATGAGTTTTAAAAAATGGGCAATTTGGGATGGGCTTTTTGGGTTTTTTATTTTATTTTAGAAGGGGCCTTTATTATTTTAAGAAAAAAGTATTTTTTAATTTTAATTATGGTGAGTGAAAATCAAGTGACAACATTATGTTATTCCCTTTAAGACATATGCTTTGATTTCTTGTTTTTTGAATTATGTTTTTATAATTGAAGTTTGGATTTCTATTTTCTTTGAACTCTTATGCTTTAATGCTTAATGAAATTTAAGTTGTTTGCTTCATATTGCTTATTTTCTCATTGAATTATTATAATTTTGATCTAACAAAAAGGGGAGAAGGGTTAAGCTAAATTTTTCAAAACCTTTTCAAAACTCAGCTTAAACTTAGGGGGAGTTTACTTAAAAATTTAATTTGGTTTTGTTATATAAAAATGGAGATTGTAAAATCAATGTTTGATTTTATTATAACAAATAGTCTAATGATCTAATTGCAAAGTAAATAAAATTTTTAGTACTAAAAAAACTCGCATTTGACAAGTATATTTTAGACTTGAAATGTTTTGAAGTCAAAACTTAAACCCCATAAAATTTTCTAAGTGTTTTTAAGTCAAATTTCACAAAATTGCCTAGAATTTCCGTTTCGATACGAAAGCTTTCGTTTCAATACCGGTGTTTCGATACGGCCTTTTTCGTTTCGATACGACCTTCATTTGGGCATTTAGTTTTTGAATAGCGTTTTGATACGACCTTAACTGTATCAATACGGGGGGTAAGATTTTTCAAATCTGAGCATTTAATGATATAACCATTGCTTGTCAGTTATTGGAATCTGAAAATATTTGAAATTTTGTTACTCATTTCGATACACCCCTTGGGTGTTCTGATATACATTTTGACAGATTCAATTCTGAGCAATATCGCTTCGATACGGTCTATAGCCGTTTCAATACAGCCCTTAACCATTTCGATACGGCTTCTTTATTACACACAACGACTCTTTCTATTATGAGACATGTATCAATACAAGTCCGAGTGTTTCGAAGCAGGGTGTTACAGAACTGCATTTATGGTGAGAAAAAGAGAGCTCAACGGTTCTATTGATGATGGCAACCACCCGAACGGCTAGAATTCAATGAATGGGTCCATTAAAGATACAATACCAACTATTGAACAAGTGAACAAGAACAAAGAAAAAATCCAAACCATTCTTGAGCTATTAAAGTCAAACCCTTGTACCCAATTGAGTGATTTTTTATTGTATTCATCTTTTATCAATTTGGGTTGAGAGAACTTGTAATTTGGGGAAAATATTCTACCTTGTGAGGTTTATTTTTCATTTGCCAACAATCTTTGTATTGAGAGAGTCTTGGTTAATCTTTGGGTAGAAAGATTAACCGGTTTGTAAGGTTTCCTCCTAATCTAAAAAAAGGGACGAATTTCTAGTGAAATTGGTTGAAAATCCTTAGTGGAAGCTAAGGTAGTGGATATAGAGCTTGTTCTAAGCTCGAACCACTATAAATTGCCTTGTCTTCCATTTTCACATTTTCAATTTGCTCCCTTCATTTTTAAAAACCCAATTTATCCCCTCTTGGTCATTTTCGATTCGATTGATCCACTCAAGAATTGGTATCAGAGTCTTACTCTTTGTGGGATTCACATCCACAAAAGGAGATCATAGAAGAATATCAATCAATCTTTGAATCAAGACACGACATCTACCTCCAGCCAAAACCTCTTAGAGTCATAATCGATCACCAAGCCGCCTTATTTCAATGGGGATAACTATCCTTATTGGAAGAATATAATGAGGCTCTTCATCAAGTCAAATGACTACGTCCTTTGGGATGTGGTGGAAGATGAACCAACTAAATCAACATGAAATTATATAATCTTATAACAACTTGAAATTAATTCAAATTATTTTATAAAATAAATAATATTATAAATAATATTAATATATAGGGTTAACTACTGGGATGATCACTTATGTTTTCCCCAAATACAGAGTTAGTCACCGATTTTCCAAAACGACCAGTAATGTCACTTACGTTTTCGATATGGAAACTTTTGGTCACTGCAACGTTTGTTGCCGTTAAACTTAAACGGGAGTTTGATCTAGCACAATAAAAAGAATGATAAATTACCTAGATAGTCCTTCAACTATTACTTCACTCCTATTTTGACCACTGGAATAAAAATAAATTGTATAATTACACATTTAATCCTTCATATTTACAATTTTTTTATTTCTTCTTCACTCCATCATCTTTCATATTCTTCTTCATCTAACCCAATCCCTAATTTTCATATAATTACACATTTAATTTAGGTTTTAATTTTGTTTATTTTAGTCATATTGCTTTTCACTCTTCTTTTTCTCAACCCAATATCATTTCCGGTATCTATTTGTTTGTATAAAATTTTAAAATGTTTCAACCCAGTATCCTTTCTAGTATCTTGTAAGCAAATTATGAGGATTCCTTATATTTTTTCTGTAATTCGAAGGGGGAACTGGTCGGTAGTGCTGTTTCATCCGGTAGCATTTCATTTTTATACTTTATGCAGCTCAATATCTATAGATATCTTTTGTCAACAGTTGACTAGAATTTTGTCCGCTTTTGCAGGTTGCTGAATCACTTAGGCATAGAGCTCTTGGGTGGCGAGCTGTACCAACAGATAACTCAGAACTTGGCAATTCTGCTTTGCAAACAGAGCCTGTTATCGAGCAAGTGTTTCTTACAGGCTAACTTAGATCAAAGGCTGACCTTGAACAACATGTAGGTTTATCTTTCTTTGTGTTAGAGTAAGGGGCATTGCAAGTTGCGTCTATATGCCTGATTAAATTTCTAATGTGGTAACTATTTTACAGATGTATATATTAAGGAGGGTTTCTATGGTTGCTCTCCGAGCTGCATTAAACCGTCAACATGGTGATGAACAACGCCAATAGCCAAAAGGGAGCTTACATCAACATGTTCAGATGAAAAGGCTACATACTTGGAGGGTGAAATTAGTACCTTAAATCACAATTCATTAATAGAAAAGATGGTAAGGGCAATAGAGGAGGTGCAACACAATGCCACAAAAAGATCAATCAAATATAAGAATAAAAGTTTAGTTATAGTGGGGAGTAATATCTCTGTCACAATTCAGAAAGAACCATAAATGTATAACCTTCACTAACCCCAAAAATCGAAGGGGATAGTTACTTATGTTCTCTGGTATAAATACATACAAATAAGGAAGATTAAATGTGTAATTATATAAATTATTTTATTTCGATAGTCAAAATAAGAGTGAAGAAATAGTTTAGGGATTATCTAAGTAATTTGTCATTCATTTTATTGTGCAAGACCAGCCTCTTGTTAAAGTTTAACGAGAACAAACGTCTCAGCGACCAAAAGTTTACATATCAAAAACGTAAGTGACCTTACTGGTTGTTTTTGAAAATCGGCGACTAACTTTGTACTGAGGAAAAACATAAGTGACTAACTCAGTAGTTAACCCTAATATATAAAATATATTATTTTGTTATGAACATATATGTCAATATATATAAATAAAAATATATTATTTTTATATATATTAATAATATAAATATATTTATATTATTAATAATATATAAAACCTAACCCTAAACTATTAACCCACAAACCCCCACCTCCAACCCTAACCATTAAACCCAAAACTATTAACCCACAAACCCCCACCTTCAACCCCCACCATCAAACCTTAAACTACAAACTCTAAGATTTAGGATTTAAGGTTTAGAGTTTAGATTTTTTATATTATTTATAATGTAGATATATTATTTTTATGAATATTTTGAGTTTTTAAATAATATATAAAAATAATACACTTTTATTTATATATATTGATATACATACAAATAATATATTTTATATTATTTATATATTAATATTATTTATAGTATTATTTATTTCATAAAATAATTTGAATTAATATCAAGTAGTTTGAGATATATAATATTTGTGGTAAAATAATATATAATTTTATGTTGATTTAACGGTTAAGACTTAACCTTTTTATTTGAAGGTCTTGAGTTCAAACCCCTCTAATGCACGGTTTTAATATTTTTCGAACAAAAATTATTTGTTCTTTTTTTATGCATCTTTCTATACCTAACACTAAAAAAATTAAATTACAAACCTTAATCTTAAACCCTAAATTCTAAAAATATACCCTACCTCAATTCTCTAAACTATAATCTTAAACCCTAACTTTCAATCTAACTCTAAACCCTAAACTTTAAACATGATTTTTTAAGCGGGGGCAAATAAAGGACATAATAAAAGTATAGTCGATTTCCATCCATATTTTTTATATTGGTTTTAAACAATGAATGTTACAATCACATCCACCCCTTCACAAAACCTACGTGCCACACGTGCCAAACCCAAGGCTCTCTCCCGCATTATCCAAAGGCTCGCCTGGGTTGGTTTTGCCTCCACGGCCGGCAAGTGTTCTGGCCGGAGTTTCGACTGGGGTCGTCCCGCCGGAACTTATCCGATGGTGTCGGTTTCGTGCAGGCTCCCTTGAGCGGTGGTTTCTCGGTGGTTATAGTTCGGGGTTGGTTTGGATCCTTTGTAGTTTTGGGGTCGTGAGGCTCGTGGGTTGCCGGATCAGGACTCACCAGCGTCGGAGCAAGCAGCAAACTCCATCTTCATCGGCCGTCTCCTTTCCCCCAAGCTTTCTTATATATTTTATGGGTCTCATCCTTTGCCCCTCGTAGCTCCTCTCCGTTTCACTGGAACTTGGGTGAATTCTCAGCCTCTCAAGATCGCAGCCGGCCCTTACCCGGTTTTGGCCGGGCCTTTCTTGCGCCGTCTCCACTGTCTTGTTCGTCGGTCGGCAAAGCCCCTACCCATATTTATGCGTTGGCGATCGACTGGACTCCTAGCTGCTGGTAACGATATGGTGACAGGGCAGTTCTTCGGGGAGTTGAGGGACGGGGGCATTTTCGTCCTTCAATAGCTTGGTTCCCTTAATTATCTATCTCCCGCTGCTACACCCAAAACTTTCCAAAAAAAAGCCAAACCATCCCTTGATTCAAGGGATTTGGAAATTTGTTGGGTTTTGGGATTCCAATAGGATCCGAAAAATAAGTTTTTCACGGTTCGAATGGAATCCAGGCGGATTAACCTTTCCAGTAGGGTTTTCGGATGGTGTGGTTCAGCTTCTCAAAAAATTACGGGCTCAATTCTTTTGCGACTTTGTTTCAGGACTGGTTTTCTCCTGCGGCTACGTTCCTTATCAACTTGCCGAGGATTCAACGTAGGGATTTCGTTCTGCTTGCCTTGAAAAAGTCCATCTCGTTTGGAGTGGGAGCCTGGCTCCGGAGGGAGCTCTTAGGCGAGTTTCGAGCGTTTCTCTGTTGTCTCATGCTTCGGCTGATCGTTGTTGGATCGTTGCCGTGTTTACCGATGCTTAGTTATTGTTCAAAGTTATCCTTGGATGGACCAGTGGACGCTGTCTCAGCTTCAGCATTTTACGAGTGTTGGCTTTTGCTTGTTATTTGTTGGTTTCTACCGACGCCTACGGCTTGCGATTTGGTTTTTTATGTTTCTTTCTTGGTTGTTGCCCTTGTATGGGGCTTGATTTGATGTTGTTTGTGCCGGCTTTTCTTCCAGTTTTAATCGAAATTTATTTCTTGATTAAAAAAAATGTTACCTATGGTAACCAAGCTGTCAGAATCTCCCAAAGTTTCGATTCGAGCACCGAAAAGGTACCAACGCTTCTGTAAAATCCTTGGGTTCAAGTTCCTTATTAATTACAAGCTGAACAGTAAAGAAACAAGAACAAGAAAGTGGTCCATATTTATTAACATCCGGTATGAACGAAAAGCTTCAACTTTAGGTCTGCTACTTGATCTTTAACAATCACCATTCAAATCTGAACGAATAGTTTCAGGATCTGCATATTTAATTTCATCAATTATTTCTTCAAAGCCTGGGAATTCTGGAATTTGGAAATCCGATGAATCCTTGTACTTGAAACGAAATGCCACCCAAGTATAGAAAACAAGGTTAACCGAAACGAGAACAGCTAACGTCCAATAATACTTGTCCAAACGACTCCTGTTCAGGGTGTCCTGGAACCAACTGAGTTGGCCACCCGATTGGCTAATCTTTCCGATCACCAACACCGATAGAACACTGCTGATTATCCCCACTCCACGAGTGCCCTCGCCCAACCATGTCAGATATGGAGTCATGGTGGGAGGAACCTGCTTTTTGAAGAAACTAGCAACGCTTATTTCTAAAATTCCATCAAGGGCTCCGAGCAACGCAAACTGAGGTACCAAATGCCGAATTTCAAACGGGATTTCATCATCAGGCTTGTCGAGTAAACCATGACTCTTGACCACGTCTAATCTCTCATTCTCGACAATTGCAGCAGTTATACAGCAAAGGATGGCTAAAACCATGGAAACCGCAATGCCGATGGGGGGATGGTACTTGCTGGACGATCCACAACTAGAGAACAAACGACCGTAGTCCGACTTCCACCACTCACATAAGTAAGGAAGCAATAGAAGAGGGAAGTTCTTGCGCTTCAAGTGGTTTGCTTGAGAGATAAAATAAGTGTGGCCAATGGCGGATACAAGCCCGCAGACGATGAAGAACGAACACAGAGCAATTGAGCGGATGACAAGCTTCGTTTCTTCAACTTCGGTTACCCTACAAAGTCTCCACCGGCTTCTTTTTTGTTGCTCTTGGCGTTGGTTTGGCAAAAACGTGGCAGCTTTATCAAGAAAACTGCATCAAATACTATGATATTGATATTCGACAAAATATATTAATAAACCGAAATTGTTAACAGAAAGAAAGCCAAACCGGAGATCGTCCGTGTGGTCCAGAAAAAGAGCACCATCATCAGACTGTTTCACTCTCTCATAAAGCTGAAGGGCGTCCTTTGGGGTCCGAATGAACAATTTGGAAGCAGCCGCACAAATGACCCTGAACACTGTGGTAAACGGGCTTCCTTCCGGAGCTTCTCGGCTGTACAGACACGAACCACTTATAAACAGCAAGGTGGCTGCTGTTGTGCATATTGCCGGAATCCCAAACTTGATAGACCATGGTTTTATGTAGCTCATTGAGATCATTGCTGCTATAGGAATTATGATCACGGCAGGGAGTACACAACACACTCCTAGACATTTTCCACAACTGATTTCTTCTTTTTTGTCGGTATCTTTGACGGCCTCTTCATTCTGTTTTTTCAAGAATGGGTTTAGGGATGGTCTTAAACCTGACATTCCGAAAGCTATTAAGATCAGTGCTGCAAGTAGGAGAATTCTCTTTTCGTCGGTGATACAGTCGGGCTTGTATGAAGTACATGTGCCTATTTCCTTTGTAAAAACCGGCGGTGTCGACATTGCCAACAGTCCGAACCCCTGGACAGAACAACATGTAATTTCTAATATAGTCTATTGATTAACATGTGTATTTGAAGAGAGAACTTACTGTACTACAGGCTACACTGGACAGCAAGATCATCCAAAACTTGCCCGTCAAGGTATCAGCAATATACAACATGCAAATCGGCAGCATCGACATCAGGCCCCGCCAAACATTGACGATTGCAGCGGCATCGTTAAAATTAAGCTTCCACACATCAGTGAGGTACGGCATCATCAGCCATACGACAAAAGCGTTAAATGGATGGGCGGAGGTAAGACCTGTAAATGTTGAAAGATAAAGTTAGGCCGATTAAACAAATTGCTTTGTTTCATTTCCATTCAGTGCAAATAATGGAAGCAATCGAAGACACGTTATTACCAAGTGATGTCAAGACAGCGAATACCATTTCTGTTCCAGATGCATCAGCTCTTCTAAAGAGCTCGTTATATAGAGGTCCAGCAGCAAGCCCTCTCCATATCAAAAGAGAAATAAAACAAAAGAAACGATAAGCAAAGGTGGTCGGTAGAGTTGGAGAAAGCGAAAACCGTGTTCAGCATTGTCTCTCTTTGTGTTTGTCCCTAGCTGCACCCTTCGGTTCCCTTATGCTTCCAAGAAAATTATATGATTAAATGAAGAAAAAGCTGAGTTTCACAAAGCAAAAACCGCGTTAAGTCGCCATCAGATCCTTCTTAGAAGCACCTGATAGGCCGGAATATAGATTAATAATCATGTTCGGAATATAGTAGTATGTTTTTTTGCCAGGAAATTGTTTTGACAATCAGATATACCTGCGGCCGAATGGCATGGATACTGCATGGGTAAGTTGGAATATCACAAAGTTCTGCGATATTCACAGCCGAAACCATCCATTGCTCACAAAAACAAAGCACCCAGCTGCTTTATAATCTACTCACATTATTATTATTTTTTATAAAAGGGAAGGATTTGTAGTATTGAACTTGAAATCTAATACTTGTAAAACCGTCTCGAATATTTTCGGGACCCTCGGTGAAAACTCAAAAAATGGGCCCTATATCATAAATGTATATGTCGTTTACTTTGAATAATTAATTTAATATTTCATTAATAAATTATAAAAACATGATCAAACTTTGTAAGTACATTATTTTTATTGTTTTGTTAAGAAACCATCTTGCATACAATTAAAAAATAAGGTACAACTACTAACTTATAAGATTATCACTTGAAAAATTACTGGAGCTGTGAAGGTAGACAAGCCCGTTTCTGAGATTGGGGTGGCCCTAAGGCGAACAAAAAATTGGGGATCTAATTAAAAATTTAAATTACGGTCGCGGTCGCGTTTTCAGCCACGCTGCGTTTATCGCGATTGCGGATATAATAGTTGCTATTGTCGTCACTGCGAGTATTGCGGTTGTGAATTTTTTAATAACATATGCTATTGTGAACACAATGGTTGCAGATATCGCAATTTCAGATCATGTCGCTATCGATATATAACAATCGTTGTTGCTGTTGCGGACCGTTATTTAATCCCTGTCCCTAATAACAAGTGTTGTAAAAAAATTAAATTTTAAGAGTCGGTCAATAATAACATGCATTGAAAAAAAATTGGACCTCTAATAACAAATATTGAAAAAATTAAAATTTAGGAGTATGCTCGTTATAAAAAATATTGAAAAATAAAATGGGCCCTAATAACAAGTATTGAAAAAATAGACCCTTAATAACATGGGCCCTAATAAAAGTTGTCGATAATCGTTGTGAGGCTTTCTTGGCCTATGTTATGAATCCGGGATCGAAGGAAGTGCGTATTGAGGACATACATACGACATGTGAATTTTCGGGTGTTTTTCTAGAGGAATTGCATGGTTTGCCGCCGAATAGATTGGTTGAGTTTGACATTGAGTTGTATAAAAATACAGCTTCAATGTCCATTGCTCCTTATCGCATGGCGCCAAAGGAGTTGAAGAGGCAACTTAAGGAGTTACTTGATCGAGCGTTTATTAGGCCTAGTGTTTCACCTTGGGGTGTGCCGGTGTTGTTTGTAAAAAAGAAGGATGGCATGATGTGGATGTGCATTGATTATCGACAACTGAACAAGTTGACAATTAAGAATAAGT
Organism: Hibiscus trionum; assembly: GCA_030270665.1. Lineage (NCBI taxonomy): Eukaryota > Viridiplantae > Streptophyta > Magnoliopsida > Malvales > Malvaceae > Hibiscus > Hibiscus trionum. The sequence goes on from BSYR01000017.1 coordinate 22,321,281, forward strand.
ATCCTTTGCCAAGGATCGAGATTTATTTGACCAGTTTTGAAGTGCTTCGGTGTTTTCTAAGATTGATTCGAGGTCTGGGTTCTATCAGTTGAAAGTAAAAGATGTGGATGTGCCTAAGACTGCTTTTCGTACTAGGTACGAGCATTATGAATTCTTGGTGATGCCGTTTGGTTTGACAAATGCACTTGCTGTGTTCATGGATATGATGAACACTGAGGAAAGATTGACAACTCTGGAAGCAAATCAAAAGAGCATCCATGATAAGCTTGAGAAAATGGAAAATGATATGAAGAAAGGGATTGAGATATCACACCGAAAAAACAGTCAGCCAAATCGTAGCCATGTTTGGGTTCAAATACCTAGAAGCGAGAGAAGACACCAACAATTTCTCAAGGATGGCTTTCGTACATTCACGGATGCAAAAGGAAGTGGATTCACCTAAAGTCAAGATCTCACCTCATTTTATAGAATCTTCTGCCCGTGTTGAATTAAAAGACAATACCGATGAGGTTCGCAGCCACGAGGTGTTTGACCTTAATGAAGTAACTGACAAGGCAAAGGTCGAGAAGAAATGGGAAGACTGCTACAAGAAGTTGGAGGAAATGATTAAATCTTCTCAAGAAAGAAGCAGTTATGGTGGCATAGATGTAAGAGATTTGAGTCTAGTATCTGACCTGGTGGCTCCTCCAAAGTTCAAGGTCCTCGACTTTGAAAAGTATAATGGAACTACATGCCCATTGGCACATTTGACCATGTACTGTAGGAAAATGTCACCAAATTTAGAAGATGAGAAGTTGCTTATCCACTGTTTCCAAGATAGTCTATCTGGGACTGCTATTCGATGGTATGCTCAACTGAGTCGGGTCAACATATGCACTTAAAGAGATCTATCAAAAGATTTCCTCAAACAATACGAGTATGTGACAAATATGGCCCCAAGTAGGATTGTACTGCAGATTATGGAACAAAAGCCCAATGAGAGATTCCGCCAGTATGCCCAGAGATGGTGAGATATGACAGCCCAAGTTCAACCTCCACTGTCAAAAAATGAGGTTACTCCAATGTTCGTGGAGACTCTAAATGGCCCTTTCTATGACTACATGTTAAATCACGCCACCGAAGGTTTTGCAGACATGGTCATGAATGGAGAATTGATATTAGTAGCCATCAGAAGTGGAAGACTCGAGAGAGAAGAAGATGGCGAACGCCTTTAGAGTTTCGTCACGAAGATTGATGGAGGCAAGATTGGTTGGAATTCATGCTTTCCTAGAATAATGCATAATTTTCTATAGGCGGTTGGGATCATGCTTAGAACCAACCCTTTTGCTTTTGCCCACGAGCATTAGGGATCTTTTTTAAGGGCTTCTATGTCAATTTACTTGTTTAAAGATGCATTTTTTTCAAGTGGCAAACATTTCTCATTTTTGTTTCATCCCTTTTCCTTTTTTTCATTCTTCATCCATTTCTTTTCAAGCATACATCTTTCTTTGCAGAGTCCCTATTATTGATCGTATGAATGATTCTTGAATCTAATCCTGAAATAGAGGGGCAAAATGTGTGTTCAGGATTAATGGGGAAATCCCATATACAAATTATGATTGAATTTTCCTCTCAGGCATTGTTGTTAGGGTCCTTGAATGAAGTGATAACTCTAAAACATCTACCAACTGAAGACTGATTTTCTTCAACGATGTTTGTGTGTGAAATGACATTTGGCATTCCTTCATTTCCCTTCACGAATAAGAAAAATCCATTTGTTGTCCCCCATTGAGCCTAATATTTTTCTTGTGATTTAACCCTAACCAAGGATCACTCCCCACACCGGGGGCAAAGAAAATGAAAAGTTGTTTAGAAAACGCATGTTAGATCAAGTTGAATGTCCTAAATTGAAAAAGAAAAGGACATAAAAAGGTAAAACAAGAAAAAAGAAAAGAAAAAGATAGAAAAAAAGAGAGGAAAAGAAGAAGAAAAAAAGAAAAAGAAAAAAAGAGAGAAGAGAATAGAATAGAAAAAAAGAGAAAGAAAAAGAAAAAGAGAAGAGAAGAGAAGAGGAAAATAAATGAAAAAAAAAGAAATGTGAAGGAAAATTTGAAATCCTTCAAATGAAATGTGTACCAGAAAAGGAAATGAACTATAGGGTGAAAACCTAAAATGGGCAGTCTAGAGCGATCCAAAGAATAAAAGAAGAAGAACAGAGATTTCATCAGGAAAGTTGATCCTTGGTTTAATCACCCTTAAAATATGAATTTGAGCCTATATATCCTTTTTTTGGCAACCCGAGCCTAGCCTACATTACAAGCCTTAAAAGACCATTTGGATCACACATGAATAATTGAGAAAAGGAGTTCATCTTCAGAACACATTCCGCATAATTGAGTTAACCTTTCTTCAGGGACTTCGAGCTTCCAATGTCTGATTGAGATTAGAAAAGTGGGAAAATTTAAATTTGGGGAGTGTGTGAGTAAAAGAGAGCCACCAAAAAGTGGGGCACTATCTGGTTGATGGATTCTTTAATCATTCATGCTTTGAATTTTGAGGCATCTGAATTTGCCCTATTCTTGTGTTTGTCATGCCTATTTTCTTAAGACCCCCATTTTTAGCCTTTTCTTGCGTTTGCTATGACTTTTTCCTTTGAACTATTATTTCTAGCATTTTCTTGTATCTTACAAGTAGGCTGACATAGATTCATGAAAAGCAAAAGATTTCTTGGTATTGATCTTAACTGTAGGAGACCATGAACGAATGTTTTCATCTCTTTAGAAAACAATTGAATGGGGGCATCACCTTGCATGAGAAGGTAAAAAAAGGAAAAAGAAGATGCACATGCGTTGAAGAGTTTGAAGTGAGTCGTGTTGTCAAGTAAGATCCACATATAAGATGCAAAAGCTCGAAAGCATGAAAGAGATAGAATTGCACTTGAGAAGCAAATCATGCCATCAGATCGGGGGGCAGTCTACGTCGACCAAGGATTCAGGACCCTCAGTATTAATGGGCATGAGAAGAAGAGATTAAAGCACCAACATCATTCAAGGTGGAAATGAGCTTTTACATGCAAGCCATTCAAGATATCCTGCAGGGGAAAGAATTTGAGAATTCACAAGAAGCACCGAAGGTGTTTAATAAGGGGCATATGAAGACTTGAAGCTTTCAAGACCACACAAGGAAGCCTTTCACTCAATATGGATGTATGAACTACAATGATAGTAGATCTTGAGACATTTGCTTACGAAGGTCGAATGTTTCTGACGAAGCAAAGAGATATGAAGATTGATAATGGCAAAGCATTGTCAGTTGAAGAAGTTTGTTCTTCCATCTAGGAGTACAAGATCACTGGATTAAGTGAGCAAAGATCAGATGTTTTCCATTAGTCGAAAAAAATACAGTGAAAAAAAGTATAATTGCTTATTTGGATTGAACAAGCAAACGTGTGGAAAAATTAATTTTGAGAAAAAGAATTCAAAAAGAAAAAGAAATGAGACATGCATTCATGTTTTAGGCATCCCTAGGGGTATGCACATCATAACTGCATTGAATATTGCATTTTTCAAGTACACGAAGGACCTTTCAACAAAAGAACTCGTCTATCCGTTCGAGCATTTGGAGAATGGAACCCGCTTATTCATCCAAGCGTAAGGTGGCTGAAAAGCTTTTTGCAACCTGCCTATCTATTCGGGCTTAAGGAGAATAGAGTTCACTTATTCATCCAAGCATAAGGAGGATAAAGTTTTTCAGAAGATTTGCCTATCTGTTTGGGCTTAAGGAGAATGAAGTTCGCTTATTCATCCAAGTATAAGAAGGATGAAATTTTTCAGAAGATTCGCCTATCCGTTCAGGCGTAAGGAGAATGGAGTTCGCTTATTCATCCAAGTGTAAGGAGGATGAAATTTTTCAGAAGATTCACTTATACATTTAGGCGTAAGGAGAATGGAGCTCGCTTATTCATCCAAGCATAAGGAGGATGAAATTTTTCAGAAGATTCACCTATCCATTCAAGCGTAAGGAGAATGGAGGATGCTTATTCATCCAAGCATAAAGGAGGATAAATTTTTTTAGAAGATTCGCCTATTCGTTCAGGAGTAAGGAGAATGAAGTTTGCTTATTCATCCAAGCGTAAGGAGGATGAAACCTTTTGAAGCATGTTTTCTTATTCATCCAAGCATAAGGAGGATGAAATTTTTCAGAAGAATTTGCCTACCTGTTGGATCATTTGGGAGAATAGAACCCAACTCAGCTATTCAGGCATTTGGGAGAATAGAACCCAGCTCAGCTATTCGAGCATAAGGAGAATAGAATTAGCCTATCTGTTTGAGCATAGAACCCAGCTCAACTATTCGAGCATAAGGAGAATAGAACCAACCTATTTGTTCGGGCGTTTGGAGAATGGAACCTAGCTTAGCTATTCGAGCATAAGAAGAATAGAACCATCCTACCCGTTCGGGCGTTTGGAGAATGGAATCCGCTCATCTATTCGAGCATCTGGTGAATAGAACATGCTTATCCGTTCAGGCATTAGGAGAATGGAACCAACCATAAAATCAGTGAAAATTAGTGCATTTTTGGTCTTTGCTTTATCCCTGTTGCATAGTGATAAGCAAAGAGGTGCAGTTGTTATCACTAGATTTTCACCTACCCTTATTAAATATTTAATATTAAAATAAAAACCCTTTTTTAAAATAATAAAAAGCCCTCTTCTAAAATAAAATAAAAACAAAAAAATCCATCCCAAAAGGCCCGTATATTAAAACCCATTTCAAAAAAATAATAAATAAATAATAAGCCCACCTTGAAATGCAAAAGCCCACCTTTTAAACCCATTTGAGCAAAATAACAAATAATTAAAATAAAAAAATAATAATAAGTGTAGGAAAAGGGAAATAAAAATGACAACAAAAGAAATATAATAAATGAAAAAAACACAACAAAAATCATTAAAGGAAAACAACAAAAACAACAAAAAAAGAAAGAAAAAGAGGGGAACCAGCGCGCGTCACGCGTCTGGCGCCCCCAAAAAACCCCAACTTCGCGCCACTATTAGTGGTCGTCCGCCGTCCTTAGGCCACAACTGCCGTCGCCGTTGGTGTCGGTCGACGTGTCTCGCCGTCGCCGACCCAACGACACCAACGCCACTCGTCACCGCCGCTTGTGGTCGCCAGAATCTGCAAAAAAACCTAAACAAATGGTCAAACCCTAGGCTCGAACCAAGGGGAAAATTCAGCTTCAAATCTGAACCAAAGAAGATAGAGTTTGAGGGGTTTTGCCGAGAATCAAGTTCCTTGTCTGATTTTGGCTCCAATTTGGGGATTGAAACCCAAATTGTGCTTGTTTCTCAAGCTCAAAAGCTAGTATAAATACCCATCTTTTCTCCATTGTTCAACACACCCAATTTCAAGAGAAAAAACACACTTGAAAAAGCAAAAAACTTAGAAAAGAATTCCGAAAAATTCTTTAAAAATTCTCAAGAGTTGCTGGAAATTTTGGAGTTGAAATTTGAGTTTGGAGGCAATTTTTCGGAAGCAATTATTAGTGTTTCGAGAAGTTCATATTCGAGTTCTTCGCTCGTCGTTTCGGTAAAATTTCTATCTTTCCTTTTAGATTTTTTTAGTAATTTTCATGTTTGTTAATGGTTGAGTTTTTTGTGTTTGTGTTTGTGTTTGTGTAGATTTTAGGTTGTGTTCTTGAAGTCGAAAAATCGTTTTGCGATTCCGGTAATATTTTTACTTTAAATTTTCATTTAAATTTTGATTCGATCGTTTAAAAAATTGCATGCTTTAAAAAAAATTTTTACGAGTGTTTTGATCTTTAGAAAAAACAAGAATTTTTAAAAGTGTTGCTATTTAAATGTAAGAATAAAATTGAGTTAATGTGGTTTTATTAAAAAAACATGAAGTTAGTGATTTAATTAAGGAAAAATAAAAATGCATGCGTGGCAATGTTAAAAGTGTCTTGATTTATAAAAAATAATAAAAGGGTTTTTCTTGAAATTTAGTTTTAATAATAAAGTAGGTTAAGTAATTTTAAAAAGAAAAAGTAAAAAGAAATAAGTTATAAGTTTTCAAGAAAACAAGAAAATAAATTTTAAAAAAGAGTTTTAAATAAAAGTTTAGAGTTTTAGAAGAAAAAAATAAAGTTTTGAAAAAGCTTAAAGATAAATCTTTTCAAAAAAATAAGGCTTATATAAAAAGTCATATTTTAAAGAAAAGCTTTTAAAAAATAGAAAAAAATTAAAGAGAAATTCTTTTTTTGAAATAAAAAATATAAAAAGTGAAAAACATAAAAATGAAAAAGCTAAAAAATGTAAAAAAGGGAAAAGAAGAGTTTTGGTTTTAAAAGTAAAAAAGAAGAAGTAATAAAGGTTTTTTTTAAAGAAATAATAAAAAGAAAAAAACACAAAAGAAAAAAAAAACGAGTTTCTTGTGTGCTCTTTAGAAATAGGTTAAAACTTAAGACTAGGTTCTAAAGCTTAGATAGAGGCGTGTTTGTTGAAAAAATTACTTCCCAAAAAAATAATAAGACATACTTAAGCAAACTTAAACCCTTAATTAGGAATAAAATACTTAGATCTTTTTAGGATTTTTAAATAATCAAACTTAGAATAAATAAAAATGCTCAACACATTAAATTTCCATAATGTTTGAACAAGTGAAATTTATTTAATGCAGTGTCTTGTCAAACGGGAATGACGGGTTAGCTCCAGAAATGTTGGCGGTGATTAAAGTTCATCTCCCAGGCGATAAGGCCGTTAAAATAGTTTGATATTCATTAAATGGACAAATAAAGTCGAACCTTCGTGAAATTGCAAATTCCAGTTTTGAAAATGATTTTAAAAACAATTAGGTACCGATTTTGGGCGTCATGGGGGTGCTAACCCTTCCCCACGGGTAACCGACCCCCGATCATGTTTTCTTGTTTTCGTAGACCAAAACTATTGTTTTGTTAAAACAATAAGTTTATAAGAATAACCTTATTTTAAAGTGATCCAATCACACTTTTTTAAAAAGATTGGTGGCGACTCAGTGTTTTTAAAAGTTTTCCAAAAAGTAGAAGCTCGAAAGGGTTGCGACAGTTCCCAAACCTTTTCTAAAATGTTTCCAAGCTAGAAAATCAGTTTCCACTCATCGACTTGCGAAACCACACTCGCCGACGCAACAATCAACCGTCCAAAGCCTCCAAAACCACTTTGTTCAATTCCGGAACACTATCCCCTATCTTCAACACATTAAAAACATAGATTCAAAGCATCATAATGCATCCAAACACCAGCACTCAAAAGGAAACCCGCAACCCTGCTCTAAAGCATCAAATTACCCATCCAAATTAACCGAAATCTCAATCGATTGAGTTCTTACCTCAGCCCAGCCATCAACCAACACATTATAACCATAAATCAACATCAAAAAACAACCTAACACCATCCTTATACCTCCAGCAACTCAAAACTCACATAACACCCCAAAAACCCTACCATAAACACCTTAAAAACCAAGGATCTCAAGGATTTCGAGATTACTATGATTAAGACTCTATTTCAACATCATAAACCTTTCAAAACTCAATTAGAACCCATCTCAAACAAATCAAATCAAATCAAAACAACTCTGAAAATCACATTAAATCATCTTTTTCAACAAGATTTCATCATTTTATCAAAACCACAATGAAACCTCAATCAAAAGCATAGATAAAGAGTCAAATATATTTGGGATTTCATTAAAGAACCTTGATTAGAGGGCAGCACGAAATTTACCTCCAATCCTTGCTTCTCTTCTAATTTGGCAAGTTTAGCTTTCAAGAAACATGAAGAAATTTCAGAGAAATCACAAAGGAGAAGTTGGAAATCAAGACAGAAAAAAAAGTGAAGGAAATCTGGGAATTGAGAGAAAATGGAGAGTGTTTGGCTGATGTGAAAAGGAGAGAATGAAATTGATCGTCAAAATCACTTAACCAAAATAACTACCTCTTTAATTAAGTCAATAAAAGCCATTTTAATATTTAATAACTCATTTAAAACACATGCCAAATTAGAGAAAAGGCTTAATTGCCAAATATCTCCCTAAAGATTCTAAGATTTTGACTCTTTCTCAAAAACACTCTTTTTCCACAGTTTTAAAACTTTACATTTTGATCACTACCCAAAATGTATACTTCCCAAAACTTTTTTTGCCAAATTGATTTAACCAAGCTCTTAAATATAATTTTAGAAGATTTTAGGATTTTTTTATCACATTTTTATCCCATCCCAAACCTTGATTTCCCTAAACCACCTTTAACGATTCGAACAACCGATTACCGGTTCCACCAGCCTAACCCGACATGCAAAACACCTAGGCCCAAAATCGGGGCGTTACATCTCAAGTTCTGGCGTTATGCTCATGTCAGGGATGTTGCCACCAAAGAAACTCTTAAAGGCCTATCCCAGGTGTCTTGCCAGACATCCCAAATTTCCCTACCGAGATCTTTGCCAGCGATAAGGCCATGCCAGCCAGTCCTTAATCAATTCATACCCCATCTGATGCCACAGTCCCGTTGTCTCCAGTTCAAGTTGAATCCGCCAGTTTTCAGTTCCTAGTTGAGTCGAAGGAACCCAAAACCAAGTCTGCTACACCTAGTGCACCTGCTCAGTCCGATGCCACTGCTACTCCTGCCGTGTCAGACCCTGTCAAGATTGTGGAGGAAGTTCTCTGAGATGTTGGAGCCTCCACTGCCGCCGCAAAGCCAGGCATGAAGGGAAGGGAAAGGATGGCCCCTGATCGTGGGACCTTTGTGAAGAGAAAGACTCGTGTCACACGCGAAGTATTATCCGAAGAGGAGTCCTCATCTTCCTAAACTCCTATGCATTCCATTGCATTTTCATGATCATACATTTTTATTTTGTCAATTTTATTGTATATATGTGTTGTTTTCATGCATTGAGGACAATGCACATCTTGGGTTCGGGAGTGTGCATTTCCTCACATTGATGCCATGCTATGTATTCCATGTTTAAATTTTTCTTACCATGCCATGTAGTTCATACAGTTTAGTTGCATACCGAGCCATAAAAAAGGTGATAGAGAAAATTTTGTCTCGATCAAATTTTGAAGATTGTTAACAATTGGATAGGCAAGCTTAATTTGATCTAGTTGTTTTCCCGATGAAGAAATCTTAAAATCTTTAGTTTTCCATGCCAGTAGAATAGTTATGCCAAGTTTGCTTGACAATTGATCTCTTGTCTTGAATTTGTGGCCGAAGAGTATTGATAATAGCGGAGTTGGTGTAGAGGAGCCTCGGTTTGGGTATCCTAGACCTAGATTGGGAGAACTTGGGTGGATTCTTTTGAATCCGGGTAGATTAGGTTCGATTTTTGAGGAAGTATGGGTTAGATCCTATTGGATCTAGGTGGATCTAGGATTTTTAGTTAAAAATTTTGGAAAATTTAGGATTTTTAGGGTTCCGGTCGGAAGGGAAAGGTGGCTGAAGTAAGGTAGACGGTGGGCGGCAAGGTGGTATATTGGTCGACGAACACGTTTTGGTGACCAGATTTGGGCGGCTTTGGATCAAACGTATAAAAAATGAAGAACATTGTTTGGATTTTGCCTACCTGTTGGATCATTTGGGAGAATAGAACCCAACTCAGCTATTCAAGCATTTGGGAGAATAGAACCCAGCTCAGCTATTCGAGCATAAGGAGAATAGAATTAGCCTATCTGTTTGAGCATGGAACCTAGCTCAGCAATTCGGGCATTTGGGAGAATAGAACCCAACTCAACTATTCGAGCATAAGGAGAATAGAACCAACCTATTTGTTCGGGCGTTTGGAGAATGGAACCTAGCTTAGCTATTCGAGCATAAGAAGAATAGAACCATCCTACCCGTTCGGGTGTTTGGAGAATGGAATCCGCTCATCTACTCGAGCATCTGGTGAATAGAACATGCTTATCCGTTCAGGCATTAGGAGAATGGAACCAACCATAAAATCAGTGAAAATTAGTGCCTTTTTGGTCTTTTCTTTATCCCTGTTGCATAATGATAAGCAAAGAGGTGCAGTTGTTATCACTAGATTTTCACCTACCCTTATTAAATATTTAATATTAAAATAAAAAACCCTTTTTTAAAATAATAAAAAGCCCCCTTCTAAAATAAAATAAAAACAAAAAAAATCCATCCCAAAAGGCCCGTATATTAAAACCCATTTCAAAAAAATAATAAATAAATAATAAGCCCACCTTGAAATGCAAAAGCCCGCCTTTTAAACCCATTTGAGTAAAATAACAAATAATTAAAATAAAAAAATAATAATAAGTGTAGGAAAAAGGAAATAAAAATGACAACAAAAGAAATATAATAAATGAAAAAAACACAACAAAAAACATTAAAGGAAAACAACAAAAACAACAAAAAAAGAAAGAAAAAGAGGGGAACCAGCGCGCGTCACGCGTCTGGCGCCCCCAAAAAACCCCAACTTCGCGCCACTATTGGTAGTCGTCCGCCGTCCTTAGGCCACGACTGCCGTCGCCGTTGGTGTCGGTCGACGTGTCTCGCCGTCGCCGACCCAACGACACCAACGCCGCTCGTCACCGCCGCTTGTGGTCGCCGGAATCTGCAAAAAAAACCTAAACAAATGGTCAAACCCTAGGCTCGAACCAAGGGGAAAATTCAGCTTCAAATCTGAACCAAAGAAGATAGAGTTTGAGGGGTTTTGCCGAGAATCAAGTTCCTTGTCTGATTTTGGCTCCAATTTGGGGATTGAAACCCAAATTGTGCTTGGTTCTCAAGCTCAAAAGCTAGTATAAATACCCATCTTTTCTCCATTGTTCAACACACCCAATTTCAAGAGAAAAAACACACTTGAAAAAGCAAAAAACTTAGAAAAGAATTCCGAAAAATTCTTTAAAAATTCTCAAGAGTTGCTGGAAATTTTGGAGTTGAAATTCGAGTTTGGAGGCAATTTTTCGGAAGCAATTATTAGTGTTTCAAGAAGTTCATATTCAAGTTCTTCGCTCGTCGTTTCGGTAAAATTTCTATCTTTCCTTTTAGATTTTTTTAGTAATTTTCATGTTTGTTAATGGTTGACGTTTTTGTGTTTGTGTTTGTGTAGATTTTAGGTTGTGTTCTTGAAGTCGAAAAATCGTTTTGCGATTCCGGTAATATTTTTACTTTAAATTTTTCATTTAAATTTTGATTCGATCGTTTAAAAAAATTGCATGCTTTAAAAATTTTGTTTGGGAGTGTTTTGATCTTTAGAAAAAAAAGAATTTTTAAAAGTGTTGCTATTTAAATGTAAGAATAAAATTGAGTTAATGTGGCTTTATTAAAAAAACATAAAGTTAGTGATTTAATTAAGGAAAAATAAAAATGCATGCGTGGAAATGTTAAAAGTGTCTTGATTTATAAAAAATAATAAAAGGGTTTTTCTTGAAATTTAGTTTTAATAATAAAGTAGGTTAAGTAATTTTAAAAAGAAAAAGTAAAAAGAAATAAGTTATAAGTTTTCAAGAAAACCAGAAAATAAATTTTAAAAAAGAGTTTTAAATAAAAGTTTAGAGTTTTAGAAGAAAAAAAATAAAGTTTTGAAAAAGCTTAAAGATAAATCTTTTCAAAAAATAAGGTTTATATAAAAAGTCATATTTTAAAGAAAAGCTTTTAAAAAATGAAAAAAAAATTAAAGAGAAATTCTTTTTTTGAAATAAAAAATATAAAAAGTGAAAAACATAAAAATGAAAAAGCTAAAAAATGTAAAAAGGGAAAATAAGAGTTTTGGTTTTAAAAGTAAAAAAGAAGAAGTAATAAAGGTTTTTTTTAAAGAAATAATAAAAAGAAAAAAACACAAAAGAAAAAAAAACGAGTTTCTTGTGTGTTCTTTAGAAATAAGTTAAAACTTAAGACTAGGTTCTAAAGCTTAGATAGAGGCGTGTTTGTTGAAAAAAATTCTTCCCAAAAAAATAATACGACACACTTAAGCAAACTTAAACCCTTAATTAGGAATAAAATACTTAGATCTTTTTTAGGATTTTTAAATAATCAAACTTAGAATAAATAAAAATGCTCAACACATTAAATTTCCATAATGTTTGAACAAGTGAAATTTATTTAATGCAGTGTCTTGTCAAACGGGAATGACGGGTTAGCTCCAGAAATGTTGGCGGTGATTAAAGTTCATCTCCCAGGCGATAAGGCCGTTAAAATAGTTTGATATTCATTAAATGGACAAATAAAGTCGAACCTTCGTGAAATTGCAAATTCCAGTTTTGAAAACGATTTTAAAATCAATTAGGTACCGATTTTGGGCGTCGTGGGGGTGCTAACCCTTCCCCACGGGTAACCGACCCCCGATCATGTTTTCTTGTTTTCGTAGACCAAAACTATTGTTTTGTTAAAACAAAAAGTTTATAAGAATAACCTTATTTTAAAGTGATCCAATCACACTTTTTTAAAAAGATTGGTGGCGACTCAGTGTTTTTAAAAGTTTTCCAAAAAGTAGAAGCTCGAAAGGGTTGCGACAGTTCCCAAACCTTTTCTAAAACGTTTCCAAGCTAGAAAATCAGTTTCCACTCATCGACTTGCGAAACCACACTCGCCGACGCAACAATCAACCGTCCAAAGCCTCCAAAACCACTTTGTTCAATTCCGGAAAACTATCCCCTATCTTCAACACATTAAAAACATAGATTCAAAGCATCATAATGCATCCAAACACTAGCACTCAAAAGGAAACCCGCAACCCTACTCTAAAGCATCAAATTACCCATCCAAATTAACCGAAATCTCAATCGATTGAGTTCTTACCTCAGCCCAGCCATCAACCAACACATTATAACCATAAATCAACATCAAAAAACAACCTAACACCATCCTTATACCTCCAGCAACTCAAAACTCACATAACACCCCAAAAACCCTACCATAAACACCTTAAAAACCAAGGATCTCAAGGATTTCGAGATTACTATGATTAAGACTCTATTTCAATATCATAAACCTTTCAAAACTCAATTAGAACCCATCTCAAACAAATCAAAACAACTCTGAAAATCACATTAAATCATCTTTTTCAACAAGATTTCATCATTTTATCAAAACCACAATGAAACCTCATTCAAAAGCATAGATAAAGAGTCAAATATATTTGGGATTTCATTAAAGAACCTTGATTAGAGGGCAGCACGAAATTTACCTCCAATCATTGCTTCTCTTCTAATTTGGCAAGTTTAGCTTTCAAGAAACATGAAGAAATTTCAGAGAAATCACAAAGGAGAAGTTGGAAATCAAGAGAGAAAAAAAAGTGAATGAAATCTGGGAATTGAGAGAAAATGGAGAGTGTTTGGCTGATGTGAAAAGGAGAGAATGAAATTGATCGTCAAAATCACTTAACCAAAATAACTACCTCTTTAATTAAGTCAATAAAAGCCATTTTAATATTTAATAACTCATTTAAAACACATGCCAAATTAGAGAAAAGGCTTAATTTCCAAATATCTCCCTAAAGATTCTAAGATTTTGACTCTTTCTCAAAAACACTCTTTTTCCACTGTTTTAAAACTTTACATTTTGATCACTACCCAAAATGTATACTTCCCAAAACTTTTTTTTGCCAAATTGATTTAACCAAGCTCTTAAATATAATTTTAGAAGATTTTAGGATTTTTTATCACATTTTTATCCCATCCCAAACCTTGATTTCCCTAAACCACCTTTAACGATTCGAACAACCGATTACCGGTTCCACCAGCCTAACCCGACATGCAAAACCCCTAGGCCCGAAACCGGGGCGTTACATCTCAAGTTCTGGCGTTATGCTCATGTCAGGGATGTTTCCACCAAAGAAACTCTTGAAGGCCTGTCCCAGTTGTCTTGCCAGACTTCCCAAATTTCCCTACCGAGATCTTTGCCAGCGATAAGGCCATGCCAGCCAGTCCTTAATCAATTCATACCCCATCTGATGCCACAGTCCCGTTGTCTCCAGTTCAAGTTGAATCCGACAGTTTTGAGTTTCTAGTTGAGTCGAAGGAACCCAAAACCAAGTCTGCTACACCTAGTGCATCTGCTCAGTCCGATGCCACTGCTACTCCTGCCGTGTCAGACCATGTCAAGATTGTGGAGGAAGTTCTCTGAGATGTTGGAGCCTCCACTGCCGCCGCAAAGCCAGGCATGAAGGGAAGGAAAAGGATGGCCCCTGATCGTGGGACCTTTGTGAAGAGAAAGACTCGTGTCACACGCGAAGTATTATCCGAAGGGGAGTCCTCATCTTCCTAAACTCCTATGCATTCCATTGCATTTTCATGATCATACATTTTTATTTTGTCAATTTTATTGTATATATGTGTTGTTTTCATGCATTGAGGACAATGCACATCTTGGGTTCGGGAGTGTGCATTTCCTCACATTGATGTCATGCTATGCATTCCATGTTTAAATTTTTCTTGCCACGCCATGTAGTTCATACAGTTTAGTTGCATACCGAGCCATAAAAAAGGTGATAGAGAAAATTTTGTCTCGGTCAAATTTTGAAGATTGTTAACAATTGGATAGACAAGATTAATTTGATCTAGCTGTTTTCCCGATGAAGAAATCTTAAAATCTTTAGTTTGCCATGCCAGTAGAATAGTTATGCCAAGTTTGCTTGACAATTGATCTCTTGTCTTGAATCTGTGGCCGGAGAGTATTGATAATAGCGGAGTTGGAGTAGAGGAGCCTCGGTTTGGGTATCCTAGACCTAGATTGGGAGAACTTGGGTGGATTCTTTTGAATCCGGGTAGATTAGGTTCGATTTTTGAGAAAGTATGGGTTAGATCCTATTGGATCTGGGTGGATCTAGGATTTTTAGTTAAAAATTTTGGAAAAATCAGGATTTTTAGGGTTCCGGTCGGAAGGGAAAGGTGGCTGAAGTAAGGTAGACGGTGGGCGGAAAGGTGGTATATTGGTCGACGAACACGTTTTGGTGACCGGATTTGGGCGGCTTTGGATCAAACGTATAAAAAATGAAGAACATTGTTTGGATTTTGATGAAAATATGAAGTTTAATCCATTTTGGATATGTTTTCTAGGTACAAGGTGTTTTTGTTCAGAGAATTTGGGATGTGAGAGAAATAAGATAGAGAGGGGAAATGAGGATTATGGCCGAGTTAACTCAGCGCAGGGGATTTATACTCGGACCGAAACGATGTCGTTTTGGCACCAGGTCAAGGGGCGGTCTGCGAGTTTCGTATCCGGGTCAGATAGGATCCGCATTTTTTTAGAATTCGAGTTATTTGGTTCCTTAGTCCTCAAGATTTTGAATTGTAATTCATTTTAGTTCTAAATTTCAATAGAATCCAAAATTAAAGCTTTAATTTCTTTCAATTACGTCCTTAATTTCATTGTTAATTTACTTTTAATTGCTTTAATTTATATGTATATGTGCATATTTTTTTAGATGGGCACGTAGTATATTTGTTTAGGTGACTAATTCACTTAGAATAAATAATTAGAGCCTTTTAGCTTAATTACTTTAAATAATTAATCAATTTAAATAGGGAAAATTGTAGAAAATAAGTGAATATTAAATGGAAACTTTAATGTTCTAAGTTGGTTAATATCTCATTGTAATGAGATGTTAATCAATGGGACATTTTAGTTGAATATGCAATATTTAAACTTAGAATATTGTAATCACACATAGTCTACTTAAAATAAATTAGGATTAGATTTAAGTAGTTAATGTCACTAAATGATCATAAATATTATTAATTTAGGGCCTAATATGAATAACGCTCAAGCATTTGGGTGTTATGACATAAACCCTAAATTGAATAATATTCATATATTTTTAATTAATTTAATCAATTGGAGCCCTAATTAGGTTTAAACTTAAAAATTGACAAGAAAATAAATAGACATGCATTAAAAACTGTAACACCCGTGTTTTGGGGCTAGAAGTTAGTCGGGTTAGTTGGTTCGAGTCGGTAAAATTTATTTTAATCAAATTGACCTTAGTGTGAGCAAATTGAGTTTAGAAAGAAAGGGAGGGATCATTTTGGTAATTTAACCAAAATAAAAATAATGACAACCTTATCATAAGATAAAGCTATCATCTTTCTCATTTCCTCCCCTCCCCACCGTGTAAAACATCCAAAACTCTCCCAAACCCAAATTTGATAATTCATCAAATTTCTTCATCAATTCAAGGGGTTTTTGAAAGGTAATTATGTTTTCTTAATCTCCTCTTTATCCTCTATCTATCTATAGTCTTAGATTTCAAAGTTATGGAGTTTTGAAAATTAGGGTTCATATCAAAGTTGGATTTTTTAAGGGGTTTTTCATCTTGTTTTGATAAATTGAGTTGGGGCTTTGTTTAATCATGTTAAAATACACATAATATGTTAAAATGAGTAATTTTGGGTAAAAATCCGAAATTGGGTCTTGGTGGATTTTTAGGAAGTTTTTTTTAGATGAGTTTGGGTATGATTAATGTTGGAATTTGAGGGTTGATGTTAGAGTAATAGTTGGGGGTTGTTTTGGAAGTGTTTGAATGTGTTAAAAATGTTGAAATCACAAGTTTTGGACTGTTTTTCATGGCTGCTCGGATTTGGTGATTTTGGGGATTGTTCATGGCTTAAATTGTGTGTTTAATGTTGGAAATTGGGGGTTGATGGTTATACTATAGTTGGGCAGTGTTTTGAACATGTTTAAGAGTGTTTTGGATGACTACAATTCTGATTTTTGATGGGTTTTTGTGGAAGTACGAAAATGAGAAATTGAAGAATGAACTTGGCTTTGAATTGTGAGAATTGAAGTGGATTTGTGTGTTGATGTTAAACTTTGGGTTTGTGACTGATTTTGAGGTTAATATATTGTTTTTGAATGGTTAGAAGCAAGAGAAATCAATGGTGAAGCTTCGGGCTCGAATCTGGAAACTTGGATGCTTGGTAGGCTTGTCGGCTTGTGCTAATGAAGTAGTCGGTGAGTGGTTAAAATATTTTAAATGGTTTTGAGCAATTGGTTCGAGCATGTGGACTAGGTTGAGATTGGTAGACTCACCTAGAGTTAGGATTAGGGTGGTAGCCTAATCCTAAGCTTTAGTTAGAGACATTGGATGATCTCTTTAATTAATGTTATGCCTCATGATGAATTGTGTTAAGATGATTATGTATAATGTGTTATACATGTTGTTGAGGCATGGTTTGATGCATTGCTATGCATGTGGTTTGGATTGTAAATTGTGTATGATGATGTTGAGTTTAATATGATGTAAGATGCCATATTATTACTCTTGAACATGACATTATGATAATACGTTGTTGAGATATTTGATGTTGAGCTTAATATGATGTAAGATGCCATATTATGACTCTGAATATCAAAGGTTGTGGAATTTGATTCATATTGGCACTAGTATGCTTGGGTACAATGATCGATCATTAGGATGAGTGTGCACACAAATTGAGTCAAAACGTACGTGGCCTTGGTGGCGTTAAGGCACCAAGGAGGAGTACGGTGATGTAATATTCCACCGGAAATTTATATATATTCTACGTGATGATGAGTGGAATCCCATCCGTAGGGCATGTGGCGATGAGTGGAATCCCGTCCATGCAAGACCGGTGATGAGTGGAATCCCACCGAGGTATTGTTGTTGTTGGAAATGCGTTCCAACATGTTATCCGCGTATTCGAGTCATAGCTAGGTGCCAATATGAGAAAGTATGTTTATGCCAATATGAGATTATGCATACATGCTAATATGAATTGATATGTATATCAATGTGATATGAAATGTGAATTTCAAATGTGAAGTGATATATGATTTGGTTAATGCATTGAGGTATATATATATCGTTGTAAGTTGAGCTTATAAGATGTTGAGCATGACATAATGTTGATTATATGTTCATGCATCATGTTCATTTTGGTTCATGTGGATCAAAGATAAAGTCATGTATTTCATCATGATAATTGCTCGAGCTTGGACCCTGTATTGTCGAAGGTTTGTTTTATGAGCTTACTCTCACTAAGCTTTTATGCTTACGCTCTCTTTTGTTCGACAATGCAGATAAATAGCTTGTGGGTGGCAAGGGAAAGGAAAGGTCTTCAAGTGTTGCTTTTGGTGAGCTCAATGTATGATTTATAAATTAAAAGATTGTAATAGTAAAGCAATGGGATAAGTGTTGTGTGTCTTGATACTTTGATGTGTGTTGATTTGGTTTGGCACTTAGATGCCTTGTTTGATTTGTAAATGTCACTTATGATGCATGCCTTGATGAATGCTTGAGTGATGTATGTTGGTAGATATTTAAATTGCTTATCATGTGTGTTGGACATATGTCTTGTGAGGATGCCTAAGTGTATGGATGTTGAAGCATGAGACCTTATGTGCTTGCTTGCTTTCTTTTGATTGAATGCATGATTTTCCTTAGTTGATTAAGGTATGCTCATGTTGAGTATCATGTATGAAAGGTTCTTAATGTATAATTTACCATGTATGTATGATGGTTCATAATCATGCTTTGAATATGTTGAAGTTGGGAGTCTTGCAAAACAGGGCGTATTGATACACTAAAGTGCTGTATCAATACACTCTTGCATAAATGGCAGATTTTTGGTCAGGCGTATCGATACACTAGGGTGTATCGATACAGTCCCAACTCTCTGTTTTTTTAGGAGTGGTGGAGTGTGGGTCGTATCGATACGGTGACTAAGCGTATCGATACGGTTTGACCTAGTTGACCAATAGCTGTATTGATACACTCGAGAGTGTATCGATACACTATAGCTGTATTGATACACTAGAGAGTGTATCGATACACTATAGCTGTATTGATACACTAGAGAGTGTATCGATACACTATAGCTGTATTGATACACTCGAGAGTGTATCGATACACTATAGCTGTATTGATACACTAGAGAGTGTATCGATACACTATAGCTGTATTGATACACTAGAGAGTGTATCGATACACTATAGCTGTATTGATACACTAGAGAGTGTATCGATACACTATAGCTGTATTGATACACTAGAGAGTGTATCGATACACTATAGCTGTATTGATACACTAGAGAGTGTATCGATACACTATAGCTGTATTGATACACTAGAGAGCCGTATTGATACGGCATGCTTAGAAAGGATAAATGGGTTGTTTTAATATGCAGATTTGGTGGGTCGTTGATATATCGTTCGTGTTTCCGCTGCCGTGCTTCACTTAGGACTTAATAATGCATTTAGACAAGATTAATTAATGGAAAAAAAATAGGGTTGCTAACCGAGGGGGAACCTTAACGGGTTTCGCTTCGGTTTTCCCCGTGTGACCCACTTGGACCGGTCATTCGGCTAGACCGGGATGAGGGGGTTACATTTGTTGGCATCAGAGCTTAAGGTTTCTGAAACCTTGGGCAGGTAAGTGAGTAAGTTGTGTTTTATGATTAAGATGCACGGTGTTTGCTTATTATGTAAGCATGTTGCTTGTTATTCGAGTATGTTGTAATGAATGATTGCTTGCTTTGTAAGTATGATTGCTTGTGTGACAAGTATGTTGATTGTTTGTTTAAAAGCATGTTGCTCGTTACCCGTGTATGCGGTGATGTGTGATTGTTTGATGGAGAAGGTATGTTGTTTGATCGTACGCATATGTTTGCTTGTTTAGCAAGTATGCCTTGTAATATGCATGATTGAGCATGTATGTGTGTTGAGTTGCTTGAAGCATGTTGAGTAGAGTCCCATTGCTTCTATTACATCGGAAAAAGAGATTTTAAGTGAGGAAATCATACTTGAGCCACTTGGACCTTTTCCTTTGCTAACCCAGTTTGTATGTTAATGTGTTGTTGTTGTTAGTTTATTGCTTCTTGGTAAGTTTGAGGTCAAGGCATGGATTGTGAATCGGTAAGTGGAAACTGTGGGTTCTGAAAATGTGAATGATGTTGAGGGAGTCCATCATCTTGGTTAGAGAGGTATGGTTGTGCCGGAGTTGAGGTACAATTTGGTTGACTGAGTTAATGTGTATGTGGGTTGGTTCCTGTTGATGAGGAACGATGTGATCGTTTCTGGTGTTAGTGGTGAAAGAGGTGACGACCTATGAGTGGGAGTCAGAGTGTTATCGATGATATAGTAGGTAAGCATTTGGTACAGTTTTGAGCTTGTTCCCTTCTGATTGATTCTGAGTCTGCACTTCTGTATATTGTTAGCAAGCATACAAAGTTTGAATGTGCCCAGTGAAGTGTTAGAGGCAAGTATGAGTATCTTAGTTCTTTGAGGCGAAATCAGGGTAAGGGTCTCGTTTGTGTAATCTGAAAATTCAGAAGTGTTAGTTGGTGACCGTTGGGGTTCAACCTATGATTTTAATGCAAGACAGCCAGTTAGTGTTCGCGAGTGGGAGCTAGTTTGTGTGGTTGGGTCGGTGTACGTTGAGTTGTGTTTCAGCAAGCGAAAGAGATGAAGTCACTTTCGATATAGTTGAGTTGAGAAGGGAGTCTTGAGTTTTGACTCTAGGTTGTTTGTTAGAGGTAGAGCAAGTCCAGCATGACTGTTTGTATGTGATCAGAATTGAATTTTGAAGTTTTGAGATGCTCTAAGAACAGTTTAGAAGAGTCAGAGTTGTTGAAGGGCCAACTTTGAAAACAAGAGGACCGAAGACTAACAGTTGTGTACTTGTGAAGTTACAATTTCTACGGATTCTTCCTTTTGTGTGTGAGCATGTAAGGAAGGTAGATATCTCTGTTGAGATTTTAGACGTATGGACACATGTGACTAGTCCTTTGTGGTGAGATAGTGGTGGTCAGAAAATGTGCAGAAGATGTTGTTGATGGTTCAGGGTTATGTGTATGCAGTAGATGTGAAGTGATCGTCTTCCTGCGTTTTTGATGAACCTTCTGTCAAGGTTTGGCTTGAAAAGCACACCGTTAGTGTATACGTCGAGACAAAGAGAGAGTTGCCTTGAAGTTACAGATTTCTGTGTGACTGTAGTGGTAGGTGAGGAGGTGAACTTCTTGTCGAATGTTGATCCAGCTGTGGAGGTCGAAGATTGATTGAGTTTAGTTGGCAGACTGTTTGGCAGTTGTGATGGATTTGATTTTTTAACGAAGATTAGACCGCAGAAGGTTAAAATGGTTTGTGATTCTTCCTAGAAGTATTTAGAAGAAACGCCCAGTTTGTCTCCTGGCAGAGAAGAAGAGTTTATTATTGATGTCGTCTCCGAGTTTGCTCGTGTTGTAGTTTGCTCGGTATCTTATGGTTTCCGACAGAATTGAGAGTGTTGAAGAATTAACTTCGAGAACTGTTAGGCCTTAGACTCATTAGGCCTAGTACGTCATCTTAGAGTATGACAGTACAATTTGTGAAGGAGAAAGAGTGACAGTACGAGAATGTGTATAGATTTCAGACAGTTGAAACAAGTGACAATGAATAATCAGCATCCGTTTCCGAGTGTCAGTGATCTGTAGATCAGTTAGTGTGTGCTTCAGTCTTTTTGAAGATTAACTGGAGATTCGTTTACTACCAGTTGAAAATGAAAAAAAAAAATTTGAAGTACCGAAGACAGCTTTAGGGGCGAGATGTGATCACCTTGAGTTCTGAGTTATGTCGTTTTGTTTGACTAGTGTATTAGTTACCTTCAAAGAGATGTTGAAAAGAATAATTCCCGAGTTCTTTGATCGGTGGTAGTAGTTCTCATAGATGATACATGGGTATGTTCATGTACCAAAGAAGATCATGACAAGCTATGAAGTTAGTGGGGTAGCACCTTTTAGAAAATCAGCTGTATGTCAAGTTACGCAACGTGAACTTCGAGTTAATGAAGATGTTCTCCTAGGACATGCAGATCAGCCGAGTGCATTAGAGTAAATCCTAACTATGCAGAAGAAGATGTGAGTTGGAAGAAACTGAAGACTGTGACAGATTGCTACATAAGAATGTCCAGTTGTGTGGCCAGATGCGAGACAACGAGCCCTTGAGGAACCGAAAGAAACTTTGAAGAGAGCTTCGACCTTGATCCGAAAAAAAAATTGAACCATAGTGATGCGTTGCATGTAGTGTTAGGTTGTATGCTTATGCAAGACAGAAGATTGTGGCTTGTTCATCGAGATAGTGGGAAGACCGTGAAAAGAGTTATCCGGTATGAGACATAGAGTTAACTACAGTTGTAATTGCCTCGAAGATTTGGAGACAAGCTTGTGTGGTAAGAAATGTACAGTGTGTATGTACATATCATCAGAACCTGAAATATTTGAAGACTTAGGAAGGGTAGAAACTTGAACAACATGAGTTGTTAGAATTGCTTGAAAACTGCAATATTGAGATTGGGTACTATCTGAAGAGAGTCTACGTGGTAACCGATGTTCCGAGTTATTTTGTTGTCAGATTTGTGGTTGAGTTGCGAGATGTAATTGCCGAATTCAATTTATCGAATGATAACAGTTTTGCGGCTGAATTTCATGTTAAACCTACTTTGAGTCAGATACTTGAAGAGAAACAGTTGCAAGACAGGTTCTTGGCACCTCACGTGCAAGACATAACAGAAGAAAGACCTTCAGAATACAGCTTCAGAGATGATAAAGTTTTGCTTTTTAGAGACAGAATAGTTGTGCCGATTGACATAGTGTTTGGAGATGTATTGTTTTGGCCGAAACACACGACAGTTCATTTGCGTTGTATATGAGTAGTGTGAATACGTATTGTGGGTTGAAGATGAATACTTCGGGATTGAGATGATGTGTGATGTGGTTCAGCATGAGGGAAAGTGTATAATTTGCCAGCATGTCAAGACCGAACGTCAATTTTCTTCTAGTTTGTTGCATCCGTGGAAGGTTATTAATGGAAGTGAGTAATAGAGATCCGGGGTTCCAACTAGATTACTTTTGAAGGTGTCTGCATAGTGTTTGGTTACCTGTTAAAGTCAGATGGTCAGTTAGAGAAAGTTATGGGTCGAGTATTCAAGAAATGTGATATGAGATTGTTGAATCGGGCTAGTCCTGTTGTTTATCTGTTACGGTTACCACCAGAGTTAGAAAGAGGGTTGTGATGTGTCTGTGTATCTACAATTCGGAAGTGTGAGTCAGATTTGTTCTGTGCTATGTTTGTTGAAGAGATTGAGTTGAGTTTGAAATTTGCGGGGAACGAAGAATCAATTGAGATCTTGGTGTTAGATAGCTGTTGTTGCGTGGTAAGTCTACGAGTTGGTTAGTTTGTTGTGGTGAGAGAGGAATGTGTGGAGGAGCATGTTTCAGTGACTCTTCCTGTTCGATGAATTTCGAGGACGAAATTTCCTTAAGTGGGGGAGAGTTGTAACACCCGTGTTTTGGGGCTAGAAGTTAGTCGGGTTAGTTGGTTCGAGTCGGTAAAATTTATTTTAATCAAATTGACCTTAGTGTGAGCAAATTGAGTTTAGAAAGAAAGGGAGGGATCATTTTGGTAATTTAACCAAAATAAAAATAATGACAACCTTATCATAAGATAAAGCTATCATCTTTCTCATTTCCTCCCCTCCCCACCGTGTAAAACATCCAAAACTCTCCCAAACCCAAATTTGATAATTCATCAAATTTCTTCATCAATTCAAGGGGTTTTTGAAAGGTAATTATGTTTTCTTAATCTCCTCTTTATCCTCTATCTATCTATAGTCTTAGATTTCAAAGTTATGGAGTTTTGAAAATTAGGGTTCATATCAAAGTTGGATTTTTTAAGGGGTTTTTCATCTTGTTTTGATAAATTGAGTTGGGGCTTTGTTTAATCATGTTAAAATACACATAATATGTTAAAATGAGTAATTTTGGGTAAAAATCCGAAATTGGGTCTTGGTGGATTTTTAGGAAGTTTTTTTTAGATGAGTTTGGGTATGATTAATGTTGGAATTTGAGGGTTGATGTTAGAGTAATAGTTGGGGGTTGTTTTGGAAGTGTTTGAATGTGTTAAAAATGTTGAAATCACAAGTTTTGGACTGTTTTTCATGGCTGCTCGGATTTGGTGATTTTGGGGATTGTTCATGGCTTAAATTGTGTGTTTAATGTTGGAAATTGGGGGTTGATGGTTATACTATAGTTGGGCAGTGTTTTGAACATGTTTAAGAGTGTTTTGGATGACTACAATTCTGATTTTTGATGGGTTTTTGTGGAAGTACGAAAATGAGAAATTGAAGAATGAACTTGGCTTTGAATTGTGAGAATTGAAGTGGATTTGTGTGTTGATGTTAAACTTTGGGTTTGTGACTGATTTTGAGGTTAATATATTGTTTTTGAATGGTTAGAAGCAAGAGAAATCAATGGTGAAGCTTCGGGCTCGAATCTGGAAACTTGGATGCTTGGTAGGCTTGTCGGCTTGTGCTAATGAAGTAGTCGGTGAGTGGTTAAAATATTTTAAATGGTTTTGAGCAATTGGTTCGAGCATGTGGACTAGGTTGAGATTGGTAGACTCACCTAGAGTTAGGATTAGGGTGGTAGCCTAATCCTAAGCTTTAGTTAGAGACATTGGATGATCTCTTTAATTAATGTTATGCCTCATGATGAATTGTGTTAAGATGATTATGTATAATGTGTTATACATGTTGTTGAGGCATGGTTTGATGCATTGCTATGCATGTGGTTTGGATTGTAAATTGTGTATGATGATGTTGAGTTTAATATGATGTAAGATGCCATATTATTACTCTTGAACATGACATTATGATAATACGTTGTTGAGATATTTGATGTTGAGCTTAATATGATGTAAGATGCCATATTATGACTCTGAATATCAAAGGTTGTGGAATTTGATTCATATTGGCACTAGTATGCTTGGGTACAATGATCGATCATTAGGATGAGTGTGCACACAAATTGAGTCAAAACGTACGTGGCCTTGGTGGCGTTAAGGCACCAAGGAGGAGTACGGTGATGTAATATTCCACCGGAAATTTATATATATTCTACGTGATGATGAGTGGAATCCCATCCGTAGGGCATGTGGCGATGAGTGGAATCCCGTCCATGCAAGACCGGTGATGAGTGGAATCCCACCGAGGTATTGTTGTTGTTGGAAATGCGTTCCAACATGTTATCCGCGTATTCGAGTCATAGCTAGGTGCCAATATGAGAAAGTATGTTTATGCCAATATGAGATTATGCATACATGCTAATATGAATTGATATGTATATCAATGTGATATGAAATGTGAATTTCAAATGTGAAGTGATATATGATTTGGTTAATGCATTGAGGTATATATATATCGTTGTAAGTTGAGCTTATAAGATGTTGAGCATGACATAATGTTGATTATATGTTCATGCATCATGTTCATTTTGGTTCATGTGGATCAAAGATAAAGTCATGTATTTCATCATGATAATTGCTCGAGCTTGGACCCTGTATTGTCGAAGGTTTGTTTTATGAGCTTACTCTCACTAAGCTTTTATGCTTACGCTCTCTTTTGTTCGACAATGCAGATAAATAGCTTGTGGGTGGCAAGGGAAAGGAAAGGTCTTCAAGTGTTGCTTTTGGTGAGCTCAATGTATGATTTATAAATTAAAAGATTGTAATAGTAAAGCAATGGGATAAGTGTTGTGTGTCTTGATACTTTGATGTGTGTTGATTTGGTTTGGCACTTAGATGCCTTGTTTGATTTGTAAATGTCACTTATGATGCATGCCTTGATGAATGCTTGAGTGATGTATGTTGGTAGATATTTAAATTGCTTATCATGTGTGTTGGACATATGTCTTGTGAGGATGCCTAAGTGTATGGATGTTGAAGCATGAGACCTTATGTGCTTGCTTGCTTTCTTTTGATTGAATGCATGATTTTCCTTAGTTGATTAAGGTATGCTCATGTTGAGTATCATGTATGAAAGGTTCTTAATGTATAATTTACCATGTATGTATGATGGTTCATAATCATGCTTTGAATATGTTGAAGTTGGGAGTCTTGCAAAACAGGGCGTATTGATACACTAAAGTGCTGTATCAATACACTCTTGCATAAATGGCAGATTTTTGGTCAGGCGTATCGATACACTAGGGTGTATCGATACAGTCCCAACTCTCTGTTTTTTTAGGAGTGGTGGAGTGTGGGTCGTATCGATACGGTGACTAAGCGTATCGATACGGTTTGACCTAGTTGACCAATAGCTGTATTGATACACTCGAGAGTGTATCGATACACTATAGCTGTATTGATACACTAGAGAGTGTATCGATACACTATAGCTGTATTGATACACTAGAGAGTGTATCGATACACTATAGCTGTATTGATACACTCGAGAGTGTATCGATACACTATAGCTGTATTGATACACTAGAGAGTGTATCGATACACTATAGCTGTATTGATACACTAGAGAGTGTATCGATACACTATAGCTGTATTGATACACTAGAGAGTGTATCGATACACTATAGCTGTATTGATACACTAGAGAGTGTATCGATACACTATAGCTGTATTGATACACTAGAGAGTGTATCGATACACTATAGCTGTATTGATACACTAGAGAGCCGTATTGATACGGCATGCTTAGAAAGGATAAATGGGTTGTTTTAATATGCAGATTTGGTGGGTCGTTGATATATCGTTCGTGTTTCCGCTGCCGTGCTTCACTTAGGACTTAATAATGCATTTAGACAAGATTAATTAATGGAAAAAAAATAGGGTTGCTAACCGAGGGGGAACCTTAACGGGTTTCGCTTCGGTTTTCCCCGTGTGACCCACTTGGACCGGTCATTCGGCTAGACCGGGATGAGGGGGTTACAAAAACCTTTTGTGTTGAGATACATTTTGAATATAAATTGAAGTATCCTAAAGTAATTGGATGTTTCAAAACTTAAATTCGCTTCAAATGTATTTTCTTGAAAAGGATGTCTCCATTCAAAATGAAATTCAGTTAACGATTAAGGATTTAATTAAATATAAATTATTGCTCGAAATGCCAAAATTCCACGTGAAATTAATAAGGTACCGATAACGAGCTTTTGGGGTGTTAATCCTTCCCCACGCGTAACCGACTCTCGAACCCAAATTTTGATAAAAAGAATCTCTGGTTTGTTTTTATGGTGTCCGGGCTACCAAAGTGACCGGTGGAGACTCCAAATTGATTTTCAAGAATATATAAAGTGAAAAACCCTAATTTTCAGAATTAAAACAGATAAAAACCCTAATTTTTTTAAAAATAAATCGCAAGGCTATTTGTACATACTCGGTTTTAAAAAATGGCTGCGACAGGTAGAATTAGGACCCCTCGGCAACAGACCCGACTCATACAAAATGAAACAACGCCATCAAATCTCCCTTGATAAACGACCACCACTTCTTGTAAAATTTGAAACTAAAGCCATCTGGCCCTGGGGCTTTGAACCCTCGCATTTTCATACTACTTCCGTCACTTCCTCCTCTATAAAAGGGCCTCTAATAATTGATTCTGAGAAGGGTGTAAAGACCGAAAGAACACCTTGGAATCAAACAAGCCCACCATCTTTGTTTGCGAGAAATGCTTTCAGAATTCTACGAAACCATGTCCTTCAATCTCTCAGGGTCTGTAGTCCATCTCCCATTTATATTCAATCCTCTATCCAAATTCCTCATCCCACGAATTTTGGCCGTACGTTGTAAGAATCTCATATTGTGATCTCCCGCTTTCAGCTAGAGGGTACGGGATTTTTGTCTCCAAATCGACTTCCTGTAATGACACAATTGCCACAACTCCCTATATAGACGTCGTCTCTCCTCACAGCTTTCCTCCGATCTTCTTTGGGACCCCATACGATCATCCAAGTCCTCCATAGTAAAGATGTTGCCTTTATATGTTGGTACACATTATCAAATGTTTTTCTATTCCAAACGCGTAGAAACTTTTGTAAATCCCTAAGTTTATGCACAATACTAATGCCCCTACTACTCCCCTCCAATGTCTGTTCAATAATATGTGACCACTCGACTCCCATTGTTTTTATATATTCTATCATCTCCAACCAACAATTAAAAAAACGAAAGAGATTCGGCCCCCAGCATCCTTGATGCTTGCTAGTAGAAGCGGCGTATGATCCGACAAGCCTTTATTAAACGCCCATTGCGACAACCGAGGGAATTGCTCCACCCAATCATAAGTAATTAGAAAATGGTTGAGGTGACTACTCTTGTTCCCTGAACCTTATTAAGTGAACCTCTTCCCTACCAGCGGTAAATCAATCAAGCATGCACGCTCCACAAACTCACTAAAATCTGCCATTCCCCGCGGCTCACTCACATACCCTCGAACTTCCTGCAATGATAACACTAAATTAAAGTCTCATGCCATGCACCATGTCCCCGAATTATCCATCATGATAACACAAATCGAATTCCACAAAAGAATCTAACCATCCTGACCACGTGGCACATACACTGAGACTATGCCACATTCCCAACCCTCATTCACCCATGTTCCCTTGATCGTTACAAAATTACGTTCCACCCAAGATGCTGACATTTGAAAATGAGACGATTCCCATACCACTACTATCCCACAAGATCGACCAATAGTCAGGGAAAAAAGAAACTCAAAGTTATCAGTGTGCCATACCTTGCAAATAACGTGATTTGAAATATCTTCCAATTTGGTCTCCAAGAGGAGAGTCATCTCACATTGGTGATGCCGCAACAAATTTTGAACTGATTTTCGCTTAGTCGATGATCCAAAACCCCTCAAGTTCCAAGAAAACACCCTCATCTCTACGCCTAGTTACCATGTTCCCTCAATTCAATCAATCACATTATGTCTTTCACAATTTCCTTCTCGCAGCCAATTGTTTTCGCTCCAATGAGACTTCCTATATTAACCTTCTCCCGATCCTCCCAAATGATTACTTGTTGCTGACTGAAGAAATCTGATTCCGTTACTGGAACTCGTGCCCCTTCCCTTGATCAATGTTGTGTTGTATGACTCTTCCCCAACCTGCGCTCGGCTACTACCTACTCCCCTGGTGATATTGATTTCAATATTAATTCTATGCCACTTCTCAAGATCATATTAATGCCCTTAGAATTCTCATGTTCCATTTCTGAAGTAACAAGCTCAACGATAGAGGGCCCGACCATTTGATATGCATAACCTGTCGTACACAAGATTTGGCCCACAAGACAATCTATGAGATCATTAACAATAACACTGATCAATGAACCTGACTGATCAATCGCTCGACTCGTTGGGGGACTTTCGAACCCGGTCATCTATTTGTCTCTCCTCATCCCATACTCCATTAATATGCCATTCCTCATGATTTTGTTGTTCCAATCTGTTTTGCACTGGTAGTATTGCCAGCACTAACTGACCTCTCCCTTGTCCCCCTTCCTCACCACTAAATCATTCTCATGAACCTCCCGATTGTCACCACCTATTGCTCCCTTGTGTCCTTCCAATGAGTCTTTCTCACTACAACCCTTTTCATCTTCTGAGGCACCACCCTCTTCACACCTACATTGGGCACATTGTTCCCGCCCCCACATCCATTTCACATTCATTAATACGCTGCATGAAATCCATTTCCACCAATATTCATCCTCTGGATTGAGACTGGCTCTAATGTCCCCTCCTCAAACCTCACTAATTTTCCCCAAACTGCTGCCACATTCACAAATGTATCCTGGGACCATACATGCATCGAGATTCCAGAAACCGTAAGCCATACCTACCTATTTCCCCTATCCAATTTCGGCGACCATTCCAACAAACGATCAAAACATAAATCCCATTTTCCTTCGCTAAACGTTTCTGACCTTAACTATGAATTAGAGAACATCAACAACAATTTCGCTCCGGAAATACGCATAATTGAACAATTTCTGAATCCAGCCATATGCAATTCCCTAGCCAATTCAACTGTTCCCATCGGCCGACGTCACCAACCCAATGCAGAATTCTGTAGCACTGCAACCTTCTCGTCATCAATCACCCCTGTATTAGTCTTTTCTTTGTCGAAGATTGAACTATACAATCTCTCGATACATGGGAGACAACCCTACCCATTTTCTATGGTTGATCCACTTACCGACAAATCCATAAAGAATGCCTCATCTTTTTTTTTACGAATGATACTCGAACCCTCGATCCATACAACCAAAAATCGTTCAAACGTACCATCGCCCTCCTAGCCTCCACCTCTGATCGCATACGTACAAAACCAAAACGTGATCCGTCTCACGCCCATTTGTTTGGAATAATGACATCTACCACTTGACCATGCCGATCAAAGCTTTTCCAGAGACCTTTCCAATGTAATTGTGTGGCAATGTTGTGTACGAAAAGGGTCCAAAGTCGTCGCCTAACCTCCGCCTCTATCGTCGGCATTTGCAAGATGCCACCACTTGGAACAATTTAATTAAGATTAATACATGACCTTATTCGGCAATTAGTTGATAGCTGATAGTGAATTGCATTAGTTGATTTGGCTAGTGGTTTGCATTAGCTGATTGTATAAAAGTGTTCTAAAATTAACTAATTTGATAGTTGTTCAATTATTTGAACAAGTAAAATGACATATAAAGACATGATATGTTAAGTATTTGTTTGAATAATTTACTAGTTATCAATATTTTAAATCTATTAATATATATTAGATTATGAGAATTAATTTTTAAATAACATTACTAAGTATATTTGAATGATATATATATATATATTAATTTCTTATTTATGAAATTATCTTTTTAATATATTTTTATTAATTATTAAATTTATATGTAATATTAATATCTTATTTATGAAATTATATTTTTAATATAATTTCATTAACTATTATATATATATATATATATATATATATTAATTTCTTATTTATGAATTTTTTTAAAAAAATTTACGAGTTATTTAAATTTAGGTTATTTAGAGGATTTTTTTGTAATTGTCAAAGATAAAAGAGCTTTTACAAATCTTATATCCAATCTTCTAACCCAAAAAGTTTCTAAAAATGAGTTTTTCAATATGAGAGATTTCACCCAATCCGATCTTACAATCTTATGTTTATCAAACATCTAAATTAGTAGATTTAATCGGTCAAACCTCTAAAAATGATTTAAACCTCTAACTTTGACTAAAAATTGTTTACCAAACACGACCATTATATTTTATCAATAAACCACATGATTATAAATAATAAACATAAAATTCACATCTAAATAATAAAAGAATACTGAATTACTTCAGCTAATGAGTAGAGTAGCATTTTTATTAGAGTAGAAACCGTTTGTCCCTTTCTAGTGTCCCTATTTATGTCCCATTATTAAAAAATTAGGTTTAGGATTAGGGTTTAAAGTTAGTGCTTAGGGTTAGGGTTTAGAGTATTGGATGTAAGGTGTATTTTTTAGGGTGTAAGATTTAAAATTTAAGATCTAAAATTTTGGGTTAGAGGTTAGGATTTGATTTTTCAGTGTTGAGGTAAAACAAGAGATGCCAAAAGGGGCAGAAGATTTTTATCATTTTTATTATAAAAATTGCACCAGGAGAGTGCGCCGACAGAGAGATCGATGGAGGCAAGATTACCGGCAGTAGGTTCTGTGGTGGAGCGTCGGGAATGTGTTATGTTGTATTTGGGAATCTATCGGAAGGGATCCATTGGAAGGGCTTGCATTTGGTGTTTGATTGCTTTGGGGAAGTCTTAGATGTTTTCATCCTGCGTAAGCGAGTGAGGAATGTTCTTCGTTTTGGATTTGTCCAAATGGCATCAATGGCAGTAGCAAAGAGAGCTATTGAGTGCCTCCATGAAAACTGATTGCTTGGGTCGTTTATACATGTTTTTGATGTGAAACATAATGCACATAAATCTTTTTGCAGGAAATCAACAATGCAAATGGGAAATGGTTGTCAAGATGTGCATATAAGGGTTACATAGATGAGTGTGGGAAAAGATCAGGCAGTGAAACCAGGTTTGACAATCATAGGAGAGGTCAATGTCAATTCAATTGAGGTTCTTAGCTAGAATGCGGTAGGTTGGTGTGATCATTTTCGAAGTATCCGTGAAATGGAGGATGAGATGAAAGTCGCAGGCATACATGGTTTCTCTTTGATGTGAATTGTGGGATTGGTTGTGTTGATCATGTTTAACAACATCGAGGAGCGACAAATGTTCTTGGATTCCCGGGATTTGATTCATACATGGTTTAGTAAGGATGAGGCGTGGTTTTTGGAGGTCTCATGTTTTCATAGTAGAAGGATTTGGTTATCGGATTATGGGATCCCAATTACCTTTATTGTCTCGGGTCACGCCTCCACAAGATACCACACCTGACCCTATATTTCGAGAACCATCAACATTCAATTTGCAGCAGTCCAAAGGAGGGGTCATCAAACGAGCATCTCGACCACCCCTTGTCCTGACAACCCTTTGTTGGCCTTGTAGCAAGATGAGCGCACAACTAGATTCCTTCTTTAAACGAACACTTCGCATCACCACAGAATCATGATAAGTATTCTCTGAATCAAAAATCTTCTTATTACGATCAAGCCAAAGATTTCATACAATTGCTCCAAAAAGGTCTTAATCCTCTCCCGAGACATGAAACACATGTTGGCTCTCAAGGTTCACCCTCAACCACTCACATAAATCCATTGAGAAAAAATCAGCACACCGCTTTTGTTTACTCAGCCACGTTACCTGAGCACTCGGACAGTGTCGAAGAACATGATCAATGTCTTCCGGTCCATCACCACAAATATCACATCGATCCGAGGCAACCATATGACGCCGACACCACTCACTATTCGTAAGGATACTCCCTTGACAAACAAGCCACAAGAAAGATTTAATCCTTTGCAGCCCCCTGAAACTTCTGAATTGTCTTCCAAACTTTATTCGGTACAGTTGACGGTTGTTGAACAAAAAGATCATATGCCGATCTAACAGTGAAGTGACCATCTAGACTACCCTTCCAGCTAGGAATATCCTCAAACAAAGAAGAACATGGGGCTTCACGGCAGCGATATATAGGATAGCCTCGGCAGGTAAGAGGTCATGGAATCGATCCCAAGCCCACTCTACATCACTTCAAACCATCGAGCTAACTGGTTCATTCCCAATATCTGTCCTATAAGGTTCATCAATAATATTGATCAGAGGTCCGGCATCACTAATCCAATGATCTCTCCAAAAATCAAAATTTGTACTATTCCCCACATTCCAAACAATACTACTTCGAACCATATCCCAAGCCCACTCTACTACTATTTAATGACAAAGGAAGATCTTCGTCTATCTATACTTTGCACGCATCATTCGCACCCACAGATGATCCTTCTTCACAATGAGAGTAAAGCATAATTTCATTAAAAACACATTATTTTGGGGTGCAATATGCCTCATTCCAAGACCACCATGCATCACCGGCTTGCAAACTTCATCCCAACGAACCAAGTTGACACCTCGTTGCAAGTCGGGGCCTCTCCAAATAAATTAGTGAATCGTCTTTTCAAATTTATTGTAGGTTCCTCTTGGTAGAAAAGTTGTTTGCATAGCATAAAAAGGGATTATAGAAAGGACAACTTTAGCAAGCGTGATGCGGCCAGCTAGAGGCAAGTACCTCGTCTTCCATTCAGACAATTGATCTCGAATCTGTTGCACCAAATAGTTATACATGGTCCCAAGTCCTCCACTTCGGGGTACCCAAAACAACCGCTAATATTCTATTTCACATCCGTTAGGATATTCTTCGAGAAGTACATACTGGTCTTTGTAAGGCTAACTTTGTAACCTAAAATCGCGAATAAGTCAGCAAGGAGATTTGATCTTTGGAATCAAAACCAAAAGCGTATAATTAATCGACTCCGGAAAAGATCCCCCTGCGAAAATGTTTTGAATACAATAACACAGACTCCTCTCAACCACAGCCCAATTCCGCTGATAAAAATTCACATGCATTCCATCAACCCCGAGGCCTTTAAGGGGCTCATTTCAAAAAGAGCCATTTTAACTTCCTCGTCTGAAACTGGTGCTTCCAACTCTTGCACAACATCAATAGTCCAGCACGAGAAACAACCTTTAACGTTGTATGCGTAGCCATCAACATTTTTGCTGGTGAAAAGAGTCGAAAAGAAATCAACCGCCATACCTTTTCAGGATAGTTTGATTAGAACACTAGTTGTCATCATCTGCCTTAAGAGCAACAACAATATTCGCACGACGATGACTTGTGGCCAAAGCATAGAAATATTTCGTATTCTTGTTGTCTTGCGATATCCACTTAGCTCGAGCCTTTTGACACCAAAGACTTTCCTTATGTTGTGATAGTGATCGGAACGATTACTCGAAGTTTCAGAGAGAAGAGACTGGAAGAGAAGCAAAAGAAGACAAACAGAAATTGAAGAAGACGAGTCAAAGTGAATTTGGGAATTTAGAAAAGTCAATGAATCAGACTTGTTTTATTAAATCAACTCAGTTAACAATTACAATAAACCTGACCCATATTTATAGTGGGCTTGACCCAAGTAACTGACTGGGCTAACTGCTTAACTAAGTCTGTTAGCCTGAAACTAACTAACCAAATTCAGTTTATTTCATTTAAGCTAACATTCTCCCTACTTTTTCCTCCTTCTTCAGACTTACATGTATCTTCATAAGTCATCACATTAAGTCTCTCACGAAACAAACTAAAGAAGGCACTCGTCAACGGCTTAGTAAAGCCATCTGCTGTTTGAAATGCAGCTGGAATGTAATTCACTTGAAGAATCTTATCTGCCACTTTTTCCCTGATAAAGTGAATGTCAAGATCTACATGTTTTGACTTCGCATGGAACACTGGATTAGCACTCATTGATACTGCACTCGTGCTGTCACTCCAGATCACTGGTACATTAGCAGAAGGCACCTTAATGTCAGTCAGCAACGCTTTAAGCCATAAAACTTCAGATGCAGTGTCTGCAATACTCTTGTATTCTGCTTCTGAGGTAGAACGGGAAACAGATTTATGTTTCTTTGAACACCATGTCACCAAACAGTTTCCAAGATAGACACAACTTCCAGAAGTAGAACGCCTATCATCAATACTACTTCCCCAATCTGCATCAGCAAATGCTACTAAGCTTGGTTTTACTTCAGACGGTTTGAAAACCAAGCCATAGTTCAATGTTCCACTTAGATACCTGAGAATCCTCCTTACTGCCACCATATGCCCTTCACAAGGCTTATGCATAAATTGTGCCACCTTATGCACACTAAAAGTTATATCTGGTCGAGTATGTCCCAGATACAATAATGCCCCTACTATGCTTCTGTATTCTTGAGCATCATCAATTGGACTCCCAGCATCTTGCCCCAGTTGCATTGAACTAACCATAGGTGTGGAAGCTGACTTGGCTTTATTCATTCTAGTCCTCTCAAGCAGTTCCAGAATATATTTTTTCTGGTTCAAAAATACAAGCTCACCACATCTTTGAACTTCAATTCCCAGGAAGTTATTCTCCCAAGTCTTTGAGTTGGAACTTATTCCCAAGAAGTTCAACCACTTCTTCAATCTGGATATCAGATCCTCCAGTTATTATGATGTCATCTACATATACTAGGGCATAAGTCATAAGACCATTTTTGTCCCTAACAAAGAGTGACACATCAGCAGCTGAACCTTTAAAACCAATCTCCAGCAGACAAGTCCTAAGTTTTGAATGCCAATTCCTAGGAGCTTGCCTCAACCCATACAAAGCCTTCACCAATTTGCACACTGTGATGGATCCATCATCAGAGACCTTCTCAAACCCAGGTGGTTGCTGCATGTACACATCCTCACTCAAATCACCATTGAGGAATGCATTATTTACGTCAATTAGTCTCAGCTTCCAACCATTTGCAACAGCTATAGTCAACACTACATTTATAGTTGAGGCCTAGATGACTAGACTAAAAGTATCCTGAAAGTCCTGACCAGGGATTTGTGAAAAGCCCTTGGCCACCAACCTGGCCTTATACCTGGCTATTGATCTATCAGAATTCCTTTTGATTCTGAAAATCCACTTGCATCCTATGGGAGTTCGACCTGCTGGAAGTGGCACCAAGCTCCAAGTCCAATTCTTTTGTAAAGCCTCATACTCTTGCATCACAGCCTCTGTCCATTTTGGACACTTAAGTGCTTCATGTATAGTGGTAGGTACCTTATGTGTTCCATCAAGATCAACATTGGCCATAAACACCTTGGGTTTTCTGATTCCCATCTTTCCCGTAGTCATCATAGGATGAACATTTAGAGTAGGTCCATTCTGTCTCGGAGCTGTTGAAGGAATCTCAATGCCCACTGTAGATGAACCTTCAACTTGTAGTGCTGGTTGAGACTCATGTCCAGATGACAAATCATCACCTTCAGTTGAGAGCCTATCTAGTGAATCATGACCAAACTCAAATGCTTCAGGATCTTCAAAGCCAATCGATCCTTCAGGACCTGACCAGATAGGCACTACTTCTTCTTCTTCTACTGACACAATTGTCTCCTCAGCCACAGGGTTTGATTCAACAAATGGAACTGACTCAGTTTCAACAACTGGAACTGATGCAGTAGGTGAAACCTCCTCAGCAACTGGTGCAGCATGTGAAATCTCCTCAGCAACTGGTGCAGCATGTGAAATCTCCTCAGCAACTGGTGCAGCACGTGAAACCTCCTCAGCAACTGGTGCAACATGTGAAACCTCCTCAGCAACTGGTGCATGTGAAACCTCCTCAGCAACTGGTGATGAAGTCCCCATGGCTTGCAAAGAAGGTAGTTCCTTGTTCAGCAACTGGTCTACTCCTGAGACAATAGTTAATGACCTTCCTTGTGCCTGACTTGAACAACCCTTCATCTGTTGTGTATTATTTCCTGCAAAAGGAAATACTTTCTCATCAAACACTACATGACGAGAAACATATACTCTCCCACCTGGCCCAAGACATTGATAGCCTCTATGCTGGGGACTATAGCCAAGAAACACTGAAGGCTGAGATCTGAAATCAAACTTGTGGTTTCCAAATGGTCTCGGGAAGGGAAAGCACCTGCACCCAAATACTTTTAGCAACTCATACTGAGGCAGCTTATTATACAACCTTTCATAAGGAGAAGCACCATTGAGTACTCTTGTAGGTGTTCTGTTTATCAAATATACTGCAGTAGTGACAGCATAAGACCAGAAATTAAGTGGCATTGATGCCTGAGCAAGAAGAGTAAGAGCAACTTCAATAATGTGACGGTGTTTACGTTCAACGACACCATTTTGCTGTGAAGTGTGAGGACATGTGACCCTATGAATAATCCCTAGCTTTTGTAACAAACTAGAGAAACTTCTGAATTCTCCTCCCCAATCACTTTGGATTTCCCTAATGACAGTGTTAAACTGAGTTTGAACAAACTGCTGAAACACTTGAAATACTCCTAAAGCTTGAGACTTATCCTTTAGTAAATAAACCCAACTATGTCTTGTTCCAGCATCTACAAATGAAATGTAATATCTAAACCCTTGTGAACTGACATGAGCTGGTCCCCAGAGGTCAGTATAGACCAAATGAAAAGGTTCAGTATAAACAGTACTGGAATTATGAAAGGGCAATCTGTGACTTTTGCCCATTTGGCAAGCCACACATACTTCCAAATCAGTTTTATTGGATTTCAAAGACAAATCAACATTACAACTTTTGCAAATTTTCAAAAGAGACTCATGAGCAGGATGCCCAGTCCTTCTATGCCACAGTTCATATGTATTTACATCATTATGTGCTACATTAGCTTCAGCATTCCTAAATGTAGCATTATTAGACAAAAGGGAACTAGAAGTAAAGCTGTAAAGACCTTCAGACTCTCTTCCACTAAGAAGAACAACACCAGTGGCTTCATCTCTCACCAAACATGAATGAGCATGGAACTCAAGAAACACCTTGTTATCTCTAGCAAGCTTAGACACCGAAACAAGATTTTTTGTTATAGAGGGTACAAACAGTAGATCATTTAAAGCTAAAGATCTTGAAGAAGCACCTAGACTAGAGCATCCAATCTTTGAAATATTTAGACTGACACCATTACCTACTGTTAACTTACCAGAGCCATCATAGTCAGCATCTTCAGTGAGATTATTGACCTCAGGAGTGACATGGTGTGTAGCTCCTGAGTCAACATACCACTGCCCTGCATTTTCATGTGAGAGATGAGCTTGTGCACCTGAAATTCCTGGTGCACTGGGTCCAGCACGAGAGGATGGTGTACCACCAGTAGCACCTGCACACTTACAAGCACACACTGAGTTATTAGCCTCATAAGCAGATAAGTTCACATTGGCCACATTATCCCTTGACTGATCCACATTACTGCGAGCTGTAATCCCAGCAAAAGACTCATCAAACCTATACCAACATCTGTCTACAAAGTGTCCAATTTTACCACACAGTTGGCATTGTGGTCTACCACGACCACCACGACCTCTACCTCCACCTTGAACATTTCCAGTAAACCCTGACCTTTCTCCATTACTGTTATCCCCATGACTCGTGTTCTGTCTGTACGGTCTTGAATTACTCAGCCTATTATCAGACTCAGCATTGGAATTACCTGAAGAAACTTGAGCTACACTCGCACTAGGCATTATACTCATGTCAGCAAACTGATCATAACTCTCTTGTTGAGTCTCAGCATCAAACAAAACTGATATTGCAGCATCTAACGTATAAGGTTTTCTACTTGCAGTAATAACAACAACAAAAGGTTTGTATTCTATAGGCAGACCATTTAAAATCGTAGCAATTTTTTCAACATCTGAAATAGCACTACCACATGAAGCTAATGCATCACAGACTTCTTTGATTTGAGAAACCTATGCACGCATACCCAGATCACCTTTTCTAATCGACCTCAATTTATAGTGCAAACTCATGGCAGCAGATGTAGATCTATTCGAAAAGAATTGATTTACCGTAGTCCAGATCTCAGAAGCCGTTTCGGCTCCAACGAACTGAGAGAGCAGACGCGAACTCACTGTCGAGAGAAGCCAGGAGGCTAGCGCACTATCCTGTGCTACAAACACTTCGTAATCTTCATTTTCGACTGTCTCACCACGGTCATTAGTCACCTTTTCTGGCGGAGGTTTAAGCACACCAAGAAGAAGCTTCTCAAGTCTGTGGCTACGCACTGTTAGCAGTACTTGCTGCTTCCACAAAAGAAAATTTGTTTCGTCAAGTACAACGTTTATTTTCTTATTTGAGAAAGACTTACTCATCTCCGAGAGCGTTTCTTCAGCAGATCCAACCGTCGAATTGTCTTCTTGATCTACAGCGCCTGGGCTCATCGCAAACCAAATTGATTCAGAACAACGGACAGTCACCGGCCGCCATCGCAAAGCTCTGATACCATGTTGTGATAGTGATCGGAACGATTACTCGAAGTTTCAGAGAGAAGAGACTGGAAGAGAAGCAAAAGAAGACAAACAGAAATTGAAGAAGACGAGTCAAAGTGAATTTGGGAATTCAGAAAAGTCAATGAATCAGACTTGTTTTATTGAATCAACTCAGTTAACAATTACAATAAACCTGACCCATATTTATAGTGGGCTTGACCCAAGTAACTGACTGGGCTAACTGCTTAACTAAGTTTGTTAGCCTGAAACTAACTAACCAAATTCAGTTTATTTCATTTAAGCTAACACCTTATAAGCTAGCACAATATCAAGTTCACCACGCAAAGTCTTCTCCAAGTCCACAAGAAAATCTGAATGGGGCCAGCGAAAAGCACATTCAATTCCTATGACGTGAGCAAGCAATCTTCTTTTTTGATGCCCAATGTGACCAAACACTTCTTATTCCACTTATCAATTCCCGATTTGAAGGACTCAAGATTATCTTTCACCCGAGAATTAGGGTCCCAAATAGAGGCAAGGAATTTCTCAACATTTGGATGCTCTTGTCACGCTGTAATAAAGCAAAAAGGTGTTCCGAAACAGCTACATTACACGCAAATGGAACGAGAACAACGGGGAAATAAACCGAACCTACACGATCAAGATGCAACACCACTGTATCCGAAAAAACAGATTGCTAACCTTCGTTAACCAAAAATCTATCCAGCCTCTGATAAAGATTACCTCTACGTCAGGTGAACTCAGCCCTATGAAACTCAACATCAATAAGCCTAGCTTGAAACACAAGATTTCGAAAAAGCAAGATGCCCCAAGACCAACGCCACCTTTCCTTCCTCGTCACATAAAACAGAGTTGAAATCACCACCCAAGCATTATGCACGCCAGGATCAAGTTTAATGAGACTGTCCCAAACATGCTTCCGCAAAGATATGTGGGGGCTAGCATACACGGCAGTGAAGAACACCCAACACGAACTATGTACCGTTTTGCACCTTTCATGAATAAACTGGCTTGACACACTGCAAATGTCTATATCCATCTCATTCCTCCGTAGAAGCCAAATACCAACACTAGAGCCTTGAGCCTCCACTTGAAAGGAATTTGGAAACCCAAACTTGCAAATAACTTTATCAGTCGTAGCACCACTACACCTTGGTTCCAGAAGCACCACAACTTTCGGTTTTCTGACTCGAACAATATCTTTAAGGATTCGTCTAAACTTCGAGTTAGCTGGACGCCTATACCCTGAACATTCCAAAACATGATGTCAATCATTAAAATGATTTGAACAATAAAAAACGAAAGCCTTACAAAGACTGAAAAACCACAACTGCTTTCTGATCGAGAACAACAATCGGCTCATGTCCCATGTGCTCTGCCCTAACCAACGATGGATCAGGAAGACCCTCCATGGGTGTAGTTGTATCATCAACCCCGCCTTGTTCTAAGATAAAAAAATTAAAATTTAAACTTATACAAGATACGACAACATAAGCATCGTTAGTCCTGAACTAATTTTAATAACAGTAAAACATTAGCTTGATGACATACATAACGTAAATAGGATAATCTAGTGTTTTTTATAATGGATAAACGCCTGGTTGAAATTTTGGACCACATCGAAAGAATATATTAATACCAAAGAATGCTTTCGTGTACCACACAGACAATGATGAACAATCAAATGAGTACCACATAAAAACATAACTTGATAGCAAAGAATGTTTCTTTTCCTCCCTTTTTTCTAGAACTTCTAAACTTACTACAATTGAACTAAAGGAAAAAAAACATAACATAATGAGTTTTATCTACAGTGAAACCATCTGTTATTTACACTTCTAATTAATGCAAATAATAAACGATCAACGTTGGTGTTGTGGATCATAAGAAACAATCTTTGGATCCGGGACGATGAGTGGCAACTTCTCGATGTACATGAACAGGCGCTTCATGTTCTCGCTTGAGATCGATGATAAATTGACAACGTCGTTCATGCTTGTGTATATCCAAAGATCACCTGAATCCACTCTTTTCAGGCTGTCCCGACAGAAGGGGCATGACTGAGATTTTATTCGCCTAAAACACCATGAAAGCACAAGTATTACCCTCTAGGATGGAGAGATAATACTTTGAAAATAGCTAATGCAGAATGTCTAGATGATATGGATCATGCATGTTCGTCTCCGAGTTGTATATGTTTCTCGATGTCTGCCTATATCGATCATGCTGATACAAGTTTGCATTGCTTACTGTTAATCCCATCATTCTCACCATGCTAATTACTTGACGACATTAGGGATAGGAAACAGAAAGCACACTAGGACAGCTTACCAAGTTCGATAGCATTTCATGCACATCGAATGGTTGCAGTTGGGCAACACGATCTTGCCGTGCATCTCCATGCAAATCCCACATTCTTCTTCTCTCTCTAAATCGATTTCGGAAAGCTTTCCTTTATTCATTTCATCCCTTTTCTTGAACTTTGAAGCGCAAATTTCCTTCTGTTTCCTCTCATCGACATCCGTAATTCCCTTTTGAAGTTGCAATAATGAAGGAAAGATCACCCCTGTCATGACAATCCAAAGACCAAACAATCCAAATAGTGTTAAGATTTTATCCGAAGATATATACGAATGAGTTACGAACTCATGTGCAATAACAACGAATCCTCTTACATACCATAGAATTCT
This sequence comes from Hibiscus trionum, assembly GCA_030270665.1. Taxonomy (NCBI): domain Eukaryota; kingdom Viridiplantae; phylum Streptophyta; class Magnoliopsida; order Malvales; family Malvaceae; genus Hibiscus; species Hibiscus trionum. Next base: position 22,363,218 of record BSYR01000017.1, read on the forward strand.
CTTAAGCTAGCTTTCCTTTCATGGATAGACATGGTGGTTTTTCCATCAGCGTATGCCTACGTAGGAAAAATCATTACAAATCAATGTCCTTGAAATGCTATCGCTTAATACTTCACCGGAACATAAACGGATTTGTTACACAAGCACTTGCAATTGCAAATTACCTTGTATATAAGAACTCTGAGCAATCCCAAGGCACCAGCAAGATGACAATCAGTCCACTGGACGAGGAAAAGGAAGAAATGAGCAGCCGGACTGTAAGATAATCGCATCTGAAGGCAAGCACCATCGTATTCTCTTGGATAATCAGAAGCCCTAATCATAAAAAAAATTACACACATTAGATAAAACAAAAGATGAAGAAAAAAATGGAAAGGATCCCACTACCCAGATATCCCAGCAATGGTTGCATTCAACAAGAACATAATAGTATAATGTATCCCCCCCCCCCCCAATGTCTAATGAATGCTAATATACATGTAGAACAAATCAAACAACTCGAGACTATGTCGATCTGACTCTTCATTTTTCTCATTTGTACCCACGTCTGACACTTGTCATAGTATTAAATCATGGCCGCAACGCAACATAACAGCCACATAGTAACGGTTTTGAAGTCTCCACAACACCGCAACATCACGACCGCATCCGCAATTTAGTACTATGCTGGTCATAAACACGATATGACCTCCAAAAATCCACCAGATATATGAAAAAAACTTTAAAAAAAAAAAGAACATTCCCATTTCAGATATATACATGTATTCGACACTCGCACCAATTCCTGTTGATGCCTACTCTGTTTTTCCCTTTTCTGGCAAGGGATGCAACTGGTTCAGCATTATATTTGTCATAAATTTCTACTTTCAAACTTGAACTTCTAAAGCCATTCCCCTTTTAGAATAAGTTGAGTAAAGCCCAAATATCTTTAAAGCTTGAATATGAAAAAGAACAACTACTTACATTCCATTACTGTAGGAGCCTTCATTAATAATCAATACATAACCATCTAATTAAGCAATGAATATTCAATAAGAAAGCCATAAATCACCAAATAACAATTCCAATTAAGCAAAACTAATCAATTTATGATGAAAGTCATCAATCTGAAAATTTAATGGCCCCTCAGAGTAATAAAAATGTAAACAAATCGAATTACAAGAATTCAAATACTGGATACTTAAAAGTGAGAAGAAATCTGTACAATTAAAGACCCAAACAAGTTTCAGTGTAACACCAGAAGAGAGAAGAATAAATTACAGGGTATTGGCGAACTGAATATCAGCTTCAAGAGCCTTGAGAGAATCCTTGAACGATTTCCTCATTTCCCTGTCTCTGTTTTCTTTTCTTTTCTTTTGCAAAAACTCTGGAACTGGATTATTCACAGCTCAAAATCCGAAACTCCAACAACCCATTTACCTCAAACAACTGTTAAACACATCAGCATAATCTATATAATCAACAAAACACTGAAACCAAACTCTGAATAATAAACTTCAAATTGTCTTAATTTAGAAAGAAAAACGAAAAAGAAAAGCCTACCCACTAATCAGCTTAGATTACTACTATTTACTCTGTGTATAAGGAAATCAATTTTGCAATTAAGAAGCTGAAGAGTGTGAGAAATAGAAGAAAACAAATCTGCTGAGCTTTCGCTTAGAGCCCACGTAATTGTATTTCCATGTATCTCTCAGCAGGCATCTATTATTTTTTAAAAATATATATTTATTTTTTTTATTGCTCTTCCGGTTTCTAGGACTTCACCTTAACTAATCCAAATTGACTCGTGTCGCACATCTAATTTTTTGTGGTTGAACAGGCCAAATTAAAAAATCGAAGAGCGATTTGAACCGAAATGTTTATGCTTTATTGTTTACAAGTTTAAAAATTATAGTTAACTAACAACAACCAGTTGATTTAGTGGTATAATACATTAGATTTCTTAAACAAGGTCATTGATTCGAATTCTGACATTGTGAATGAATAAATTAGGCTAGAAAGAACGTCTCATAATGAACTTCTACAGTACCCGACTTGAATTAACCGGCCAATATAGTAAATGCCGGTAATTAAATAAAAAATGTCATGATTAATTGAACTCGTCAAATTTAAATTTTTATTTAACTTATAAATAATTTGAAATATTTTATAATGTAAAAGATATTTCATACTTAGAAATAATGAAATAACTTAAAAGGTAATATATATTTTTTATTGATTTGAAAAATTAATTATTTAAAAAAAATATTTATTAAAATATATTAAAACCTTTTCAAATAATGTTATAAAATTATGAAATAGTTATTTTATTAAAATAAAATTTAAAATTAATATAAAAACCAATAACCAAAATTCACCGAATCGTGATTCGTGAATGAATGAATTATTTAAAAAAAATATTGAACCGTATACACTTCTAATTCTGTCACAGCTAAACTACGCTAGTTAGGAATTTTTTTTTTTTTTTTTGGGGGGGGGGGGAAGGGTGGATGTACGGAAGAATGTGTGCACTTGGGGGTGAAAATAAAGTAGTAGGGTAGTATGTAGTGTGTACTAGAAAAAACGGAAGGAGGCGGGGAAGCAGAGAACGACACGTGGAAAGCATGCATGATGTGATCTAACGGTTCCCATGATGGGGTGTGTGACGTGTCTTAATTGGTGAAAGCATGGCTCCCCACCACAGATACACACCTGTTCACTTTTCAAGCAACTGCCAAATTAGGACATTTCTCTTCTACTTTTATTTATTTATTGAATTTTATTTAAATGGTCTAATAACATTTTTGGCCTTAAACTTTTAAAAAATATTTTAACTTAAATTTCTTTTTTTAAATTAACTGAAAAAAAGTGATGATTAGTTAAGATGATGTCAATTATTTCATTCTTGAGTATATTACGTAAGTTATTATTGAATTTTATTTTTAAATCTATTTTAATTATTGAAGTTTCAGAAAATTTACTCACTGAAGTTTAGATATTGTACTTTTTTGTCACTAAAATTTAAATAATGAACGTTTTTTTGACACTCTTAAATACCAAACGGTTATAAACGGTGGTCGTTCGGTCTCAAATTTCACCAATCACTTCGTCTCAGGCACTGAGTCTGAATTACACCTTCATTTTACCGAATAATGCTCTGAAGTTCATGAGTCAGCCAAAAACTTTATGATTTCTTTCCAATCGATTTTTCTCTTTCGCCGTCGGATGAAGCTCGTTTCTCAATATGTTACTTCTCTCGTGCCGGTGAAGTTTACCATCATTTTGATCTTGGAGCAGTTTTTTTTTTGCCGATAAATGGACGTTGTCAAAAAATTACGGAGGAGTGACCAAAAACCTTTAGTGTCTAAACTCCAGTGAGTAAATTGAACGTTTTGAAACTTTAGTGACCAAAATAGATTTGAGAATAAAATTCAGTGATGATTTACGTAATTTACTCATAATTTTTTTACATAAAAATTTAAGAATAATAAAAATGTTTTTAAAAGCTATAAAAAATTTAAAAGTTTGCAAAAATATTTATTTAAACTATTAGAAAGTTGTAAAAAATATAAAACTATAAAATTGAGAAAATACCTACATTGGTAATATATATATATATATATATATATATAATTTTCCTTATTATTGTTTTTTTAATATGCTGGTGTAATGCAAGAGTAACATCTGTTTAACTTTCTTAGTCTTTTCAAAGACCGACACACACAACATGCATTACTGGTGTTCGAACCCGAGTCTCAAGGGATGATGAACATCTACCTTTACCACCAGGACACAAGGGGATGATCAATTTTCCTTATTATTGTTTTGAATAGATAATTTTCATTATTGTAAATAAACTATATGATAATGATATAATATAAACTATACAAACTATCTTAAATAAATGATATATGACATAATTTTTACTACTCATATATTATAATGACATTCGTGGTATAGTATAGCATTATTCCTTACGTGTTAAATTATAATATTGCATAATATAATAATGCATAGAGGAGATGTATAATATACATTTCATTAATCATAAATAATACGCAAAATTCAATTTAATCAATGATTATAAAATTACTTGAATAATTTATTTGTTTAAGTTCATAATTATACTAACGGAAATTGGTTAATAGTGATAAATTAAAACTCTACGTTAAATTATAATATGTAGTAATAAGTTACATTAATTGATAATTTTAATTTAAAGATCACCTTTATAATTAAACAATTAATTATATAATTTATTGTAATACCCGTATTTTGTCTAGAGTTATTATTATATTAGTAATTCTTTATAAATAGAACTAAAAAAAATAAATATATTAAAACCTCTAAATAAATAAATAAAATAGGTCCAATAGTCTGAAAGTCCAATATAAATGTCCATTTATACAACATAATTCATTTTAATATTTACAAAGTCCAAGTTACAAAGCCCAAAATCACTTTACAATCCAAAACCATTCTCTAACAGCTCATCCCCGCCCATTTTTGGCCAAACAAACACAAAATTCATTTTGTGTTTCCTTTTTCCACCAAAAAAGCAACGTGACAGCCTTCAGTTGGTCCATAACCTTTCACTTGGATTCAAGTCTCCTGATGACATCATCACTGACCACCTATAAATAATAAAGAGAAAGAAAAAGTCAGCACAATTGATAACCCTCATAATTACTACCATAATAATAATAATAATAATATAGTAAAATAATAATAATAATAACTAAGAGAGAGTTTTCCGCTCAGAATTTGAACGATTGTTGAATACCGAATCGACGAGAGCTGAGAAGTCCTCGTCGAAGCTGACTCGCCGCTGGAGAAGTGATCGGACATCACCGGAACCACCGAGACATTACCGGAAAAAGTCATCGAACATCACTAGAGCTTCTCTTTCATTGCCGGAACTACCATTTCGAAGGTAAAACTATCATTTTTTATATTCTGCATTTAAATACTAAAAAAGATTAGATCGGAGTAATAATAATGAAAAAAACATAAACATGAAAAAGAAGGTAGAGTGGTGGCTGGTGAGCTTGAGCCTGGACGGAGTTGAAAACGAGTGGTTGAGTTTTCGGAAATGGGTAGATTAGGCTTAGGAAAGGGCGAAGATGGGTGGATTCAGTCCAATTCGGGTAGATCTAGGGGTTTAGGGTTCAAAAATCAAATTTTTTAGGTTTTTGGCACGGTGGCCAGAAATCGCTATACGGCGGCGGAGATGGTGGCCGGAGTTTAGTCGATAGTGGTCGGAAGTTGCAGAGGTGACCAACCAGAGGAAGAAGAGGACCGAAGCAAGGCGGCAGACGGTGGCCGAGAATCACCCCGTGGTGTCCAGAGTTCGTACCACGGTGGCCGATATTGGGTTTTGAAAGAGTTTAGAGAGAGAGAGGGGACTAAAGAGAGAGAGAGTTTTCGATGTTATGGCCGGGTTAACTCGCTCTATCCCTATTTAAGGGCGAGTTAACACGACGTCGTTTTGAAACCAGGTCAATATGACCCGCGTGTTTTTGAAAGGGGCGTGGATACATGGCTGCAACTCGGTTTGGGACTCAAGAGTTGGTTCAAGCCGTTTAGGGTTGGACTGTTTGGCTGAGCCATCTGGTTTGGGCCGGTTTTAGCAGGTTTGGGTCAGAATTCTTAGCAGATTTAAATTTTGGCTACCTTGTTTATCATGTTCTATATTTTGGTCATCATATGTTTGTAATTTGACCTCTATAGTTTGAATTTAATTCAAATCAGTCCTTTTTTAATTGTCATAGTATAATTGCTTTAATTAATTGTTTAAATTATTTTTTTGATGCATTGATTTAAAATTAACATGTAGTACATTTGTTAGATGATTTTAATCACCTAAATTCGCAATTAATTAGAGACTTAGTATATTAGGTTCTTTTTTTTGGTTATACAGAACCATGTTAAAACTTCCACAACATATCCTCATTCATCACCATTTGGAAACCAACCTTCAATATGAAGGCTTGATTTTTCCGATGCAAGTCCTTGAAACCAACTCCACCACGATCCAAAGGTCACTGCATATCCTCCCAACGGACCATAGCCATAGATGAGTGCCCGACCAATGAACCCCACACGAATTGCCATATTAATTTCTCCATCTTTTCGCATAACCCTTTCGGCAGCCAAGCCGATTGCATCACATACATCAGAATGGCCTATAGAACTGACTTGGCAAGGGTGATTCTTCCTGCCAACGATAAAGACTTCGTAATCCACCCGGAGAGACGCGCTCACATTTTCTCTAGAACATACTCATAGGTTGCTTGTGTAACTCTTGAATGAAGAAGGGGAACTCCAAGATACCTTCCAAGATCAGATACCTCCTCAAACCCAAGGTTATGGGCAATATCATGACGCAAATCCAGGGTGACATTTTTCGAGAAGAAAATCTGTGTTTTAGCCACACTTACCCTATGGCCTGAGAATTGGAAAAAAGAGCCCAAAAATTCATGCAAAACATTCATGTGCAACATAGTAGCCTCACCAAAAAGCACCAAGTCGTCGGCGAAGAAAAGATGGGATAGTCCCGGCCCATCACGAGACAGTTTAATCTACTTCCAAGTACCATCAACAATCTTTTTTATCTATCATTTGTGAAAGTTGTTCCATGCAAAGGACAAAGAGATAAGGAGAGACTGAACGTCTCAGTAATCTCTCCATTCCAAAGAATTTGGGTGGAGACCGAACGAACACAGACCATGATAAGATCAACCGTTGTAGGTGGCAAACCAGTGTCGCGAAGAGTTTCTTCCACAAAGTCCCACTCTAGACGGTCATATGCCTTTTCTAAGTCGACCTTTACCGACATCCACGCTTTCCTCCCTACCTTGCGACTTAAGGAGTGAATGATTTCCTGTGCTAGAATTATATTGTCTGTTATATTTCTGCATGGGACGAAACTAGCTTGCGTGGGTGATATCCACATGGGAAGAAACAGTTTCAATCGATTGACCAACAGCTTGGTAATGATTTTATATACCATTGTACATAAGCTTATAGGTCGGAACTGGGAGATCTTGGACGGTGTGTCAACTTTCGGAATCATGACTAAAAGTGTACGGTTACATGATTCATCCAACTCCTCTATCGCAAAAAATTGACGCACAATATAAAAAATAGAGCTCCCAACAATAGCCCAATTCTTCTGAAAAAAGGTTGCGGGAAGACCATCACACCCTGGAGCTTTAAAAGGCGCCATGCTAAAGACAACATTGCGAACTTCATCCATAGTAACCGGTGCCTGAAGTGGCCTCAACTCATTCAAATCAAAATGATGAAAATTACCCAAAGAAGTTGCATCTGATTGCCCTCTCCCTTGGGTGGTAAAAAGATTTTTAAAAAATCCGACTGCATGTTTTTTCAACACCTCCGGATTATCACTCCAACTACCGTCCTCCAATTGTAGCATTTGGATAGTGTTGCGACGTCTCCTTGCCATTGTTGAAGCATGAAAAAATTGAGTATTTTGATCACCTTTTTCTATCCACTGAGAGCGAGATTTTTGATGCCAAATGCTTTCTTCTTGGTCAAGAACCAAGTCTAATTCTACTTTCAAGTCAGCTTTAATATTGGCGAGGAAGATAGAATCATTAGTCTCTAGGTAACGCTCAATGCCCCTAATCCGAGCCAGCAAAAGAGTTTTCTTTTTTCCAATATGACCGAAAACATCTGAGTTCCACACCCGGCAATTGGCTTGAAAAGAATGAAGGTTATCTAATAAAGGCTTACTAATGTCCCAAGAAGCCTCTAGCAAACGCGAGAAATCAGGGTGATCGTTCCATGCTGTCAAAAACCGAAAAGGCCTAGCACTAGCAGGGGGAGCATGAACGGGAATGCTTCTATCACATGTACTCATAACAATGGGACGATGATCAAACCCAAGACGTTGAAGGTGAAGAACCACAGAGTTATCAAAAGCTAAAAACCACGCAGAATTACATAGGCATCGGTCTAATCTTTGTGAAAGTGAACCTTTAGTCCACGTAAACCTTGGCCCCTGAAACCCTATATCGTGTAAAGATGACTGAAATAAGAATTCATTAAAACTATTACTAACCCCTGATCTGCAAGACGAATCACCACTTCTTTCATTCCGATTTCTTATAACATTAAGATCATGTAACGCCCCGGTTTTGGGCTTAGAAGTTTTGGGCGTTGACCAGTTTGGTCAAAGTCCTGTTCGAATCTTAAGAGGTTAAATTAGGAAAGCCTAGTTCGGGATGCATTAAAAATATGGAAAAATGTTCTAAAATCATCTTTTAATATAATTAGATGAACTGTGAAATCAATTTTGGAAAATGAGTTTTGGAAGGTTGATATTTTGGTTAGTGACCAAAATGTAATTTTCGCAAGTTTGGTGGCTGTTTTATAAAGAGTTGAAACTTTGAATCTTTAAGGAGCTATTAATCCAAAAGTGTTTTCTCCAGATTTTTCTAAGATATTTTGGATTATAATCTGATTTTAAAACATATTAGAAGTGGAGGGAAAATTTATTTGGCATTTTCTCAACTAACTTCTCATTTTCTTCCTATCTTTTTCTCTCAACCCAAACACTCCATTTCCAGAGTTTTGTTTCTGATTTTCCCACCTAAATCCCTCCATTCAACTCTCATTTGATTGCAAATCATTGTATCTTCAAAACCTCTTCAATTGCTACAAGTTTCATCAAGGATTTTCATTCCAAAAAGTGGAGAAACACAAGTTTGGAGGTAAGAACGTCCTTCTCCTCTAAACTATCAGTTCTTTACTGAAATTCCCAAGTTTTCAACTCTTAATTGATGTTTAATTAAAGGCTTTTGGGTTTGGAATTGGATCTTGGCTTATTATGCAAGATTTTGATGATTTTTCATGATTTTCGTTAGATCTGATTAATCTGTGATTTGAGATGTGTTTTTGGTGTTAATTGAGCTCTAAATTGATAAGGAAATGAGTTTTGATTAATGCAATCCCGGATAGGTTGAGTTTCCTAAGTTTAGCTTGTGTTTTAAGGTGGTTTTTGAGGTGATCTTGGTGATCTGATGTTGCTGGAGGTATAAGGATGGTTGTAGGTTGTTTTTAGATGTTAAATGGTGATGATGGATGTTAGGTTTTGCTGGTTTATGGCTGGGCTTTGTTTAGAAGTGGTTTAGATGCATTTTCGGTTGTTTTTGGTGGCTGAAAATGGAGGTTGGATGAGAGCAGCGAGTTTAGGTGCTTTCATTGAAGTAATTGATGCATGATGATGCATTAATTTACTGCTTTGATGTGTTGAAACAGGGGAGGCATCTTTGGATCCAAGTTTGGTTGATTCGGAAGCTTGATTTCGTGCTTCGGCAAGTGGCGAAGTGGGAATCGGTGAGTGCAATTATGGAAATTGGATTTCAGCTTTTTAAACCAAGGTTTGAAGGTTGTGGGAGCTTAGTTTAAGTCTAAACAACTTTGCTAAGCTCAAGTGTAAGTTTTCGGATTTTCTCTCTAGTGGTGGCCATGATCTTGATGTGATGCAAAATGATGATTTGCATGTTTTAATTACTGTTTTGAAAGCATGTTTTAGCATGGTTTTTGCTGATGATGTAAGCCATATGTTGAAGGTAACTCTAGGTAGGAGTTCCTTGATTTTGTACATTGGAATGATGTGGTTTGATGCTTTGAAATGCATGATGAAATGGCTTGGTTTAATGCTTTAAAACAGTGGATTTAATGATAAAAATGATGTATATTGGCAAGTGATGTTTTTAAAATGTTAAGGTCACTAAGGTGGTTAAAAGTCCTTGAGTGAGCTTTGTTGCTTATGAACATCAAGGTGGTTAAAAGTCCTTGGATGGTTCATGTTGTGGACACTAAGGTGGTTAAAAGTCCTTAGGTGATCCTTTTCTATGGTGTTTAAAAGTCCATAGGCCAAGGTGTTTAAAAGTCCTTGGGATCAAGGTGTTTAAAAGTCCTTGATGTGATACTTCATGGTGTTTAAAAGTCCATGGCCAAGGTGTTTAAAAGTCCTTGGGAAGTTGTTGAACATGTTTTACGAAATGGAAGTTGTCACTTGAGCCAATATGACATGTTAAGTATGTAAGAAGCATGAGATGCTTGTTTTGATATATAATATGAAGCATGAGATTGCTTGTTTTAAAGTGTGCTTTGAGCATGTGCTAAGGTTGACTTTAAGCATGATTTATAAATGGTTTTAATGGCATTATTGAATTGTTTTTAATGAGCATGCCTCACTAAGCTATTGCTTACGCTCTCTACGTTTTCTTAATTCAATAATGCAGAGCATTAGAGTACCTTGAGGGCAGCAAGAAAGGGCAAGCAATCAAGTTCAAGTGAAGCTCAAAGTATGAAGGTTTTATAAGTGCAATTTAGCTTTTGTATGTTTTGGCAATGGGGGACCAATGTGTATGTTTTGGGAGGTGTTTGAAGCTCCCTAAGTATGTTGAATGTTGATGTGTTTGCTGGTTTTTGCATTGGAACCATATATGCTTGTTTTGGAAGTTTGGTGTTGAATAGCTAGCTTGTTAGGAAGCATGCCATTAGAATTTGGGGCTTTTCATATGTGTTGGTTATATGTTGAATTGGTGCTGCATTTATGGTCCTTGCATGTTGGTAGACTATGTGGTATGATTTGGTGTTGTATAATTGAAGTTTGAAGCATGTTTGTTGCTGTTTTAAGTCGATTTCTGGCAGGAGTATCGATACTCGGGCTTGCGTATCGATACGCAAGAGCCAAATATGCAGATTTCTGCCCAGGCGTATCGATACGGGTTGGGTATCGATACTCGTCTTAGTTACTGTCATACCCGCGTATCGATACGACTCCAGGCGTATCGATACGTGACCGTTAATTTGGTTGAAAGTATCTTTAAATGTTTTGTTTTGTTTGCATTTTGGTCCTGAAACTTGTTTGTGCAATTGTATGAGTTTGGGAAGTCCTTTCGAGCTGAAATTTCACAGAGAAGCATGAAACCTATTTAATTTCAAGATGGTAACTTCAAATTGGGTTAAGTCCTTATATTTATCAGAAATTACAATTTGGTCCCTAAAGTTGTAATTTGTTCAATTGGGTCCCTGTTTGACCTCTGATGTTTGTGATCTTTGAGTATGATGTTTGCGTGAACACAATTAGGTTTAATGTGCATCTAGACAAGACTAAAAAGAAAAAAAAGGGTCGTTAATCAAGGTTGACTTTCGGGTTGACTTTGGTTTTCCCCGTGTGACTTTCTTAATTCGGGTCAACCGTCTAGGCCGGGTTAAGGGGGTTACATTTGGTGGTATCAGAGCTGAGTTCTCGAGTAATTGGGAATGTTTGTATGCATGATTGAAGTATGTATGCTATGAATGCTTGTTGTTTGAAAGCATGTTCAGTGGCTTGAGGTGTTGATGCAATTGAGTTGTATGTTGTGATGTTGCATGCTGAGGGTACCCATTGCCAAACAAAAGCTAAAGGAAAGATGTTGTTTTGAAATGAAATTGAGCTTGAATACTTGGATTGCTTACCTCGCTGGCCTGATTTTGTTTTATTTGTGTTGTGATTGCATGGTAAAAGTATGGCACCACGTAGAGAGTTAAGAGGTAATGCGAGAGCTACGGCTCCTAACGAGGATGAGAATGAAGAGCACACTGGTAATGTTGTGTTACCCCCTCCTCCGCCTGGTGGTGGTGCTGGAGGCGCGAGAGCTGAAGCTGCAGCTGATGCTGGTGCTGGAGCTGCTGGACCAGAGGTTGGTCAGGGGCAAGCTATGCCTGATATGTCTGTTTTGGTACAAGCTATTGCGGGTGCTTTTCGAGCAGCAGTAGCTGGAGCTCAGGGAGCTGGGCATCAGGGAGATGCTGGAGTCAGATTGCCTTTGGAGCGTCTGCGCAGTCTGGGAGGGACTGAGTTTAGAGGTTTGTCAGCTGAGAGTTCTGAGGCTTGGCTTGAGAGTACCAAGCGTATCTTGGGTCAGATGAGTTGCACGGATGTGCAAAAGCTGGGCTGTGTTGTGTCCTTGCTGCAGGACGATGCTTATACATGGTGGACGACTACCATTTCTGGTATGGCTGAAGCTGATGTTACCTGGACATTCTTTCAGAATGTGTTTAAAAGAAGATATCTGGGAGTGAGATATCTGGATGAGAAAAAGCGTGAATTCATGTCTCTTACCCAAGGGGGCATGAGTGTGGCTGAGTATGAGGTACAGTTTGTGAAACTCAGTCAGTATGCACCGGAGTTGATACCTGATGAGAGGGCTAGGTGCGAGAGGTTTCGTTACGGTCTTGAGAAGGATGTTAAGATGTATTTGCTGGCCGCCGAGTACGATGATCTTGATATGTTGGTGGGCCGAGCAAAGGACGTTGAGGTGAATCTGGGTTCGTCAGCTAGAGGTGCTGGAGTAAGTGCTGGGAAAAGATCAGCTGAGTATAGTTCCGGAGGTGGACGGAACAAGAGGGGACGCGATCAGAAGTATCAGTCCTCAGCCAAGAGGGGTGGTGGTGCACCTGTTAGAGGTGGTTATGCTAGAGCTGATCCTAGTGCTTGTTGGATCTGTGGTTCTCGTGGTCACATGAAGCGTGACTGTCCTCGTGCTGAGAGAGTGGTGCAAGTTCCTGTTGTGGCAGCTGGTAATGCTGGGAATGGGTGCTGGAATTGTGGTTCTGCGGACCACTTGAGGCGAGATTGTCCGAGGTTGGCTGGTGAGCAGGTGCGTGCTCCTGTTGTTGCTGCACCACAGAGAGGTCGTGGGCGCGGCCGTGGTAATTTCCAGAGGAGAGAGGAAGGTGGCCGAGGGGTAGCTCATGTTGTAGCTATTCAGCCTGAAGGTGGAGGCCAAGCGAGGGTGTATGCTCAGAGAGAGGGCAGGAATGATGCAGATGTGATTGCAGGTACCTTTACTTTGCAGTCTTTGTCATTGCTTTCTTTGATTGATTCTGGATCTACGCATTCATATATTCTTCGTGAGCATGCTGAATTGCTTGGTTTGCCTGTTGAGTCTTTGGATGTTGGTGTTCGGGTCACTAGTTCTTTTGGTGAGACTGTTGTGACTCGAAAGTTGTTTAGAAGGTGCCCTTTGGTTGTTCAAGAGCATATTTTCCATGTTGATCTTATGGAGTTGCCCTTCTATGGTTTTGATGTGATCCTTGGTATGGATTGGCTTGCTGAGCATCGTGCTGTTGTGGATTGTGAGAATAAGCGTGTTTCGCTTAAGCTTGCGGATGATTACGAAGTTGTGGTGGTTGGTGAGAATGTGAAGTTTCTTGCCAATGTGGTATCTTCTTTGGAGGCAAGCAGGATGCTGAGGCAAGGTTGCGAAGCTTATCTAGCTTTTGTGATGAATCCTAGCTCTAAGGAGTTGAGGGTGCAAGATATCAGGGTTGTAAAGGAGTTTCCTGGTGTTTTTCCTGAGGAGTTGCCTGGTTTACCTCCTAACCGCGAGGTGGAGTTTGGAATTGAGCTGTATGAGAATACAACTCCTGTGTCCATTACTCCCTATAGAATGGCACCTAAGGAGCTGAAGGAGCTGAAGACGCAGTTGCAAGAGTTGCTTGATCGTGGTTTTATCCGGCCGAGTGTGTCGCCTTGGGGTGCTCCTGTCTTGTTTGTGAAGAAGAAAGATGGCACTATGAGAATGTGCATTGATTACCGTCAGCTGAACAAGTTGACTATCAAGAATCGGTATCCTTTGCCGAGGATTGATGATCTCTTTGATCAATTTCGGGGAGCTGCGGTGTTCTCTAAGATTGACTTGAGGTCAGGGTATTATCAGTTGAAGGTGAAGGATGTAGATGTGCCTAAGACAGCTTTCAGGACAAGGTATGGGCATTATGAGTTCCTTGTGATGCCGTTTGGTCTGACAAATGCTCCTGCTGCTTTCATGGACATGATGAATCGTGTGTTTCATGAATACCTGGACAAGTTCGTTGTGGTGTTCATTGATGATATCCTCGTGTACTCGCGTACTGAGGAGGAGCATGAAGAGCATCTGAGGATTGTTTTGCAAGCTTTGTTGGAGAATCAGCTTTATGCTAAGCTGAGCAAGTGTGAGTTCTGGTTAAGGGAGGTGGTTTTCCTTGGGCATGTGGTCTCAGCTGAGGGGATTCGTGTTGATCCTCAGAAGATTGAGGCGGTGATGAATAGGAAAGTTCCTAAGTCTGTTCATGAGGTCCGTAGTTTCCTTGGTTTGGCGGGATACTACCGAAGGTTTGTGGATGGTTTTTCCAAGATTGCTGCTCCTTTGACAAAGCTGTTGCAAAAGGATGTTAAGTATGAGTGGACAGAAGCGAGACAGCAGGCTTTTGAGAAGCTAAAGGCGGCCTTGACGCAAGCTCCTATCTTGATTCAGCCTGAATCAGGGAAAGAGTTTGTGGTTTACAGTGATGCATCCTATGTTGGTTTGGGATGTGTGCTGATGCAAGAGGGTAAGGTGGTGGCTTATGCATCGCGGCAGTTGAAAGTGCATGAGCGCAATTACCCTACGCACGATATTGAGCTGGCTGCAGTGGTTTTTGCTCTGAAGATCTGGAGACATTATCTGTATGGTGAGAAGTGTACTGTGTACACAGATCACAAGAGTTTGAGGTATTTGATGTCTCAGAAGGAGTTGAATCTAAGGCAGCGTCGTTGGTTGGAGTTGCTCAAGGATTATGATCTGACGATTGAGTATCATCCTGGAAAGGCCAATGTTGTTGCGGATGCCTTGAGTAGGAAGGTGGCTGTTGAGCTGAGGGCGATGTTTGCTAGCTTGAGCATATCGCGTGATGGTGGTCTTGTGGCTGAGTTGCTTGTGAAGCCGTCTTTGGTTCAGTTGATCAAGGATAAGCAGTTGTTGGATGATTCCTTGGTGTCTCATGTTCAGGATATCGCGGAGGGTAGACCTTCGGATTTCTGTTTCAATGATGATGGTGTGCTGTGTTTTGGGAGTCGAATAGTAGTGCCTGCTGATGCTGAGTTGAGGCGTGCTATTCTGACTGAAGGTCATAGTAGTCCTTTTGCTATGCACCCTGGTAGTACTAAGATGTATCGTGATCTTCGTGATGAGTACTATTGGGTCGGTTTGAAAAAGGATGTTGCAGAGTTTGTGAGCAAGTGTTTGGTGTGTCAGCGAGTTAAGGCTGAGCATCAGTTTCCTTCTGGGTTGTTGCAACCGTTGAAAATCCCTGAATGGAAGTGGGAGAGGGTTACCATGGATTTTGTATCTGGTTTACCTTTGTCTCCGTCAAAGAAGAATTCGGTCTGGGTGATTGTGGATCGCCTGACGAAGTGTGCACATTTCTTGCCTGTGCATACTACGTTCTCTTTGGATAAGCTGGCAGAGCTGTACATTGCTGAGGTTGTGCGGTTGCATGGTGTGCCTAAGTCGATTGTGTCGGATAGGGATCCGAGGTTCACATCGCGTTTCTGGCAGTGTTTGCATCAAGCTCTGGGTACAAGGTTGCATTTCAGTACATCCTATCATCCTCAGTCGGATGGTCAGTCTGAGCGAGTTATACAGGTTTTGGAGGATATGTTGAGATGCTGCGTGATCGAGTTCCAAGGTTCTTGGGAGAAGCATCTGCCTTTGGTTGAGTTTGCTTATAACAACAGTTATCAGGCGAGCATTCAGATGGCACCTTATGAGGCTTTGTACGGGAGGAGGTGTAGGACTCCTCTTTGTTGGGCTGAAACTGGTCAAAAGTTGGTTTCGATGCCTGCTTTGTTGAAAGGGACCACCGAGAAGGTGAAGCTCATTTGTGAGCGGTTGAAGGCTGCCTCTGATCGGCAGAAGTCTTACGCGGATTTGAAGCGTAAAAAGATAGAGTATGCGGTAGGTGACCGTGTGTTCTTGAAGGTTTCGCCTTGGAAGAAGGTGATGAGGTTTGGCCGGAAGGGTAAGTTGAGCCCTAGATACATTGGACCATATGAGGTGGTTGAGCGTGTGGGTCCTGTTGCGTATCGGTTGAGGTTACCTCAAGAGCTGGAGAAGATTCATGATGTGTTCCATGTCTCTATGCTCCGGAAGTATAGATCTGATCCTTCGCATGTGATGCCTGTTGAGGATGTGGTTTTGAATCCGGATTTGACCTATGATGAGGAACCGGTGAAGGTTCTGGATTCGGAAAGCAAGGTTCTTCGTGGCAAGACCATTGAGTTGGTGAAGGTGCTGTGGAAGCATCGAGGTGTTGAGGAAGCCACGTGGGAGCGGAAGGAAGACATGCTGAAGCAGTTTCCTTATCTCTTTCCTTCAGGTAAATTTCGAGGACGAAATTTCTTAAGGGGGGGAGAGTTGTAACGCCCCGGTTTTGGGCTTAGAAGTTTTGGGCGTTGACCGGTTTGGTCAAAGTCCTGTTCGAATCTTAAGAGGTTAAATTAGGAAAGCCTAGTTCGGGATGCATTAAAAATATGGAAAAATGTTCTAAAATCATCTTTTAATATAATTAGATGAACTGTGAAATCAATTTTGGAAAATGAGTTTTGGAAGGTTGATATTTTGGTTAGTGACCAAAATGTAATTTTCGCAAGTTTGGTGGCTGTTTTATAAAGAGTTGAAACTTTGAATCTTTAAGGAGCTATTAATCCAAAAGTGTTTTCTCCAGATTTTTCTAAGATATTTTGGATTATAATCTGATTTTAAAACATATTAGAAGTGGAGGGAAAATTTATTTGGCATTTTCTCAACTAACTTCTCATTTTCTTCCTATCTTTTTCTCTCAACCCAAACACTCCATTTCCAGAGTTTTGTTTCTGATTTTCCCACCTAAATCCCTCCATTCAACTCTCATTTGATTGCAAATCATTGTATCTTCAAAACCTCTTCAATTGCTACAAGTTTCATCAAGGATTTTCATTCCAAAAAGTGGAGAAACACAAGTTTGGAGGTAAGAACGTCCTTCTCCTCTAAACTATCAGTTCTTTACTGAAATTCCCAAGTTTTCAACTCTTAATTGATGTTTAATTAAAGGCTTTTGGGTTTGGAATTGGATCTTGGCTTATTATGCAAGATTTTGATGATTTTTCATGATTTTCGTTAGATCTGATTAATCTGTGATTTGAGATGTGTTTTTGGTGTTAATTGAGCTCTAAATTGATAAGGAAATGAGTTTTGATTAATGCAATCCCGGATAGGTTGAGTTTCCTAAGTTTAGCTTGTGTTTTAAGGTGGTTTTTGAGGTGATCTTGGTGATCTGATGTTGCTGGAGGTATAAGGATGGTTGTAGGTTGTTTTTAGATGTTAAATGGTGATGATGGATGTTAGGTTTTGCTGGTTTATGGCTGGGCTTTGTTTAGAAGTGGTTTAGATGCATTTTCGGTTGTTTTTGGTGGCCGAAAATGGAGGTTGGATGAGAGCAGCGAGTTTAGGTGCTTTCATTGAAGTAATTGATGCATGGTGATGCATTAATTTACTGCTTTGATGTGTTGAAACAGGGGAGGCATCTTTGGATCCAAGTTTGGTTGATTCGGAAGCTTGATTTCGTGCTTCGGCAAGTGGCGAAGTGGGAATCGGTGAGTGCAATTATGGAAATTGGATTTCAGCTTTTTAAACCAAGGTTTGAAGGTTGTGGGAGCTTAGTTTAAGTCTAAACAACTTTGCTAAGCTCAAGTGTAAGTTTTCGGATTTTCTCTCTAGTGGTGGCCATGATCTTGATGTGATGCAAAATGATGATTTGCATGTTTTAATTACTGTTTTGAAAGCATGTTTTAGCATGGTTTTTGCTGATGATGTAAGCCATATGTTGAAGGTAACTCTAGGTAGGAGTTCCTTGATTTTGTACATTGGAATGATGTGGTTTGATGCTTTGAAATGCATGATGAAATGGCTTGGTTTAATGCTTTAAAACAGTGGATTTAATGATAAAAATGATGTATATTGGCAAGTGATGTTTTTAAAATGTTAAGGTCACTAAGGTGGTTAAAAGTCCTTGAGTGAGCTTTGTTGCTTATGAACATCAAGGTGGTTAAAAGTCCTTGGATGGTTCATGTTGTGGACACTAAGGTGGTTAAAAGTCCTTAGGTGATCCTTTTCTATGGTGTTTAAAAGTCCATAGGCCAAGGTGTTTAAAAGTCCTTGGGATCAAGGTGTTTAAAAGTCCTTGATGTGATACTTCATGGTGTTTAAAAGTCCATGGCCAAGGTGTTTAAAAGTCCTTGGGAAGTTGTTGAACATGTTTTACGAAATGGAAGTTGTCACTTGAGCCAATATGACATGTTAAGTATGTAAGAAGCATGAGATGCTTGTTTTGATATATAATATGAAGCATGGGATTGCTTGTTTTAAAGTGTGCTTTGAGCATGTGCTAAGGTTGACTTTAAGCATGATTTATAAATGGTTTTAATGGCATTATTGAATTGTTTTTAATGAGCATGCCTCACTAAGCTATTGATTACGCTCTCTACGTTTTCTTAATTCAATAATGCAGAGCATTAGAGTACCTTGAGGGCAGCAAGAAAGGGCAAGCAATCAAGTTCAAGTGAAGCTCAAAGTATGAAGGTTTTATAAGTGCAATTTAGCTTTTGTATGTTTTGGAAATGGGGGACCAATGTGTATGTTTTGGGAGGTGTTTGAAGCTCCCTAAGTATGTTGAATGTTGATGTGTTTGCTGGTTTTTGCATTGGAACCATATATGCTTGTTTTGGAAGTTTGGTGTTGAATAGCTAGCTTGTTAGGAAGCATGCCATTAGAATTTGGGGCTTTTCATATGTGTTGGTTATATGTTGAATTGGTGCTGCATTTATGGTCCTTGCATGTTGGTAGACTATGTGGTATGATTTGGTGTTGTATAATTGAAGTTTGAAGCATGTTTGTTGCTGTTTTAAGTCGATTTCTGGCAGGAGTATCGATACTCGGGCTTGCGTATCGATACGCAAGAGCCAAATATGCAGATTTCTGCCCAGGCGTATCGATACGGGTTGGGTATCGATACTCGTCTTAGTTACTGTCATACCCGCGTATCGATACGACTCCAGGCGTATCGATACGTGACCGTTAATTTGGTTGAAAGTATCTTTAAATGTTTTGTTTTGTTTGCATTTTGGTCCTGAAACTTGTTTGTGCAATTGTATGAGTTTGGGAAGTCCTTTCGAGCTGAAATTTCACAGAGAAGCATGAAACCTATTTAATTTCAAGATGGTAACTTCAAATTGGGTTAAGTCCTTATATTTATCAGAAATTACAATTTGGTCCCTAAAGTTGTAATTTGTTCAATTGGGTCCCTGTTTGACCTCTGATGTTTGTGATCTTTGAGTATGATGTTTGCGTGAACACAATTAGGTTTAATGTGCATCTAGACAAGACTAAAAAGAAAAAAAAAGGGTCGTTAATCAAGGTTGACTTTCGGGTTGACTTTGGTTTTCCCCGTGTGACTTTCTTAATTCGGGTCAACCGTCTAGGCCGGGTTAAGGGGGTTACAGATCACCTCCCAGAATCCATGGCACATTAGGTGGAGGCTCCAAAGCTAATAACTGGTCCCAAAGCATTCTTCTTCGACTGATTGACGGACTTGCATAGATAAAGGTAGCAAAGAAATGTTTATTGGTCGAAGGGTCTAAACAAGAAGCACGTACATATTGATTAGAAACCGTGACAACATCCACATTAACAGAATCCTTCCACATCACCCATATACCACCAGAAAAACCAGTGGCTTCCACCCTATACGAAGCATCAAAACCAGAACGGACAATAAAATTGTCGGCCTTAGCACCACTTATTCGAGGTTCCATCACCAAAACTATACCCGGTTTCTAACGAGAGACAAAGAGCTTGAAATAACGATTAAAGGAGGAGCCCAAAGCCCCTTGTACATTCCGGTAAATAATCTTAACCATTTAAAAAGAAACAGACGGCAAAGGATCAAACCTGAGACTTAGAATTCCCTGCCAGGGTGAAGACCGAGTTACCCCTCCATTGCACATTAGCATTCGCCCCTGGCCTCTGACCCTGGGAGGAAGAACTAGAGTGCACCAATTTATCCTTAGCGCTATTTAGTTCAGAAGTCATGGTATGAACAAATTCCGCTAGAATTGGTTTTTGCGGCAACTTGTCACTCCCTTTTTTAGGTTTCAAACCTTTCCGGGACACCCCCTTGTTTGGTGCCAAACTCTTCGACAAAGATGAAGTAGAATCGCCACGTAAAGAGGCAGGAAGGACACGACCATTAGATTCGCGAAAAACCCTACTAGAACCTTTGTCAATCACCCGGACAACCACATGCTTATTTTGATCTAGGGACGTTACCACAGGCTCAATTACTTTGGCGAACGCTACTGGTAATGGGTTCAGTGAAATTTTCTGTAACGGTTGAGACGATTCCATAGCAGTTGGTTCTGCCTCCTCAGAGTCCTCCTGCAACATTTGCGTAGGCCTAACTTGTTTCCCTTCACGCCTGCTCGATTCAGCCTGTCCATTACCCACCGAAGTATTTTCCTGTTGAACAGATTCAACCAACACAACTTTTCCACGTGATTTAAAGCTTGATAACTCTTGCACATCAGCTACCCTCTCTTCAGGTTCCGACGCTAAAGCTGAAAAACGAGATCCCTTGCCACGACCATTCTCAACTCCGGCATTGGATAACGATGAAGTAATCTTCCTCTGTGATCCGTTTCTCCCCCTACGATTTATTACCTGCATCCAAGTTCCATAGGGCTCTTCTGGCCGTGTTACCTCTGGCTGACGAACCGACTCACTCCGTGGTATAGAATTAGACTTTCCACACATCTCTTTCGAGTGTCCGTACTTACCACATTCAAAGAATATGGTCGGAAGGCCTTCATATTCGATCGGTTGGTGATGACCATCAATTATAATCCCAAGCTTTAATGGCTTGTCCAAATTCACCATGATGGCGAGTCTTGCAAATCCCCCTCGCTTCCTATCGATGGTATTGTAATCAATACGAATAACCTTGCCGATGACTTGGGATATACACCGTAACAAACTTTTTGTGTAGTAACGGTAAGGCAATCCAGAAAGCCGCACCCACACCATTATACTCGATGGATGATCAGCCGATGTGGAGAAACTACGACTCCATGGTTGCACCGTTAAGTGGCAGCCGTATATAACCCACGGTCCACTATAAAGCACTTTCGCACAGTCCTCTTCAAATGCAAACCGAACCAAGTAGTATTCATTATCCAAGTCGATAAGGCTAATTCCTCTTGAAGGATTCCAGAGGGATTCAATTCTATTCAACAGTGCCCTATATCCGATTGACTTCCCTAAGAGTCGGACGACCACAGAATGGGCAAGTTGATCATCGATCACTTTGTGGACTTTCTCAGAAAAACGGATATGTGGGAGTAAACCAGACTCATCAATACTCACATACGAGTCTAGAACTTCAACATTCAAATCACATACATATTTCTTCTCATTATTGTATGTAGAAGCTCCAACCACCATATCTCTAAAAGAAAGTTGGGCCGATACTGTAAACGAAACTGGAGTAGCCCCAGCAGATTGCTCCACCGTCGAAGTCACTGTTCCATCAGGAGCCAACGCTTCTTCCATGATCATATCAGACTTTGTACCATCTGTAGGATCCTGGTTTTTACTTTTCTTTGACGCTCGAAGACTGCAATCAGTGAACGGCGACCCTGGTCTTTCCAGCGTTGATGAACTAACAACCTGAACCACCGGGTCCGACGACCGATCATCAGGAGTTTCCAGCGGCAAAACACTAGGGTTTCGGGTGTTTTCGCTCATGTCATTTAATTTTTTTTCGTATTAGTATATTAGGTTCTTTAATTAAATTCAATTAATCTAATATGTGAAATAAGTGTAGAAAATAAAGGTGTATTAAATAAACAATTTAATGCCCTAAGTTGATTAGTGTTACATTGTAAAGTTATGTCAATCAAAAGGGTATTTTAGTGAAATATTTAATATTTCGTTTTAACCTAGAATATGATAATCACATGTAGTTAGTTTAAATAAAATTAAAATAGGATTAAATAATTAGTATTGCCAAAGTTTGGAATATTGTTACTTTGGGGCCAAATATGGATAGTGTCCAAATTATTTGGGTGTTAACATTTAAAGCCTAAAAATTCGAGCAATGTCGAGATAGAGCACATAGCTTACTGGGCTATCAAGGTAGTGAACATGGACTTAGATAAGGGAGGACAGAAGAGGTTACTTGACATGAATGAAATTGAAGAAATTCGAGCAATGGCCTATGACAACGCAAGGATTTACAAGGACAAGACCAAGAGGTGGCATGACAAGAAGTTGCTGCCACGACAGTTCTGCCCAGGGCAGCTTGTGTTGTTATTTAACTCTAGGTTGAAACTTTTCCCAGGGAAGCTGAAATCTAGATGGTCCGGCCCATTCCAAGTTGTGCAACTTTTTCCCCATGGTGCCACCACGATCAAATCCTTAACAGATGGGCACAAATTTAAAGTCAACGGACAGAGACTTAAGCATTATCAAGGGACTGAAGCCCCAAGGATGCATGAAGTAGTTACTTTAGGAGATGCCCCTAAAGGCATCCCTAATTTAACTTAATTTTAATTTTATTATTATTATTACTATTATTTATATATTTATTTATTAGGAATTTAGAATTATTTTATTTTTAGGAACTAAATTTTTATTTTAATTATTTTTAGGAAATAAGGGAAACAAGGAGAGGAGAAGAAGTGAATCAACCCACAATTTCCACAGCAGCCCAAAGAGCCCAAAGGAGGAGTCTGTCGTCACAACCTGTCAACAGCTGTCACGACAGATGCGAAAAATACAACCTGTCACCATGCTGCCGCGGCAGACACGCAAACGCGTAACAAACGCGCAGCAGACACGGAAACGCATGACAGACGCGTCAGAAACCGCGTAACAGCTGGCCCCGTTATTCACGCCTGCCGTTAGAGCTCCAACGGGCAGCAAACCATTCATCTATATAAACCTCATTTTACTATTCCTTTTTCACCTCACTTTTACTCTCTAAACTTTGCTTTCTCTCTAGATCTCAAATTTCTTTTATTTTCTACAGTCTTGCAACTATGAGTACCAGAAAAACAAGACGAAGTGCTGCCTCCGGCTCTACCGCAGCAGCCGGCACACCCAGCAATGACCGACTCCCTAACCGCTTTGCCACCATCGACTCTGTCGACCGATACTACACCTCCTTCCAAAAGAGGGAGATGTGGGAAGAGAGAGGGTTCCTTTACACAAAACGCACGGATGACCTCGTGCTCGAACCGTTTATAGCTCGAAAAATCAAAGCCCTCAAATGGAAGATGTTTGCTGCCCAGCCAGAGGAGATGAACATCACGTTGGTCAGAGAATTTTACGCTGCTGTCGACAACAAGGATACGAAGACCGTGACAATGCGAGGTAAGGAAGTTACTTTCGAGCCTAAATACATCAATACCCTCTACGGAATCTACGTCAGCAAAAGGGAAAACGGACACAAGAGGTTCATGGAAAGTCTGTCGCCGGCAGACTACGATGCTGTCATGGCAGAATTAACTGAAGAGGGGACAGAGTGGAATTCTGATCCCAAGCATCGTTGGACAGTTAAACGCACTCAACTCACTCCAGAGGCAAAACTATAGAACCACTTCGTCAAGAAGAGGATAATGCATTCTTCCCACAACAGCACGGTCGACCGTCCCAGGTTAGCTCTCGTTCACTCCATTTTAAATGAGAGACCTATTAATGTCAGCCGGTATATACGAGAGGGAATTTTGGAGTGTGCTCTCAAGCCATCAGGACCCCTTTTCTTCCCGTACCTCATCACCGAGATCTGCCGCGGCCACAACGTTCCCGAAATCCCTGAAGATTATAAGGTCCGAGGAAAGGGATGGACGGAGTGCAACATATTCAGTTTGATGGAGCTGAAAGAAGCCACACCCCTCTCCTTCTTCAACCCGTCTGCCGCAGCAGAGGAGCCCGCAGAGCCCACTCAGACATAACCTGCCACCGCAGAGCAGCAGCAGCCAACAGCAGCAGCTCCTCCAGCAGACTCCTCCACTCAAATCCTAGCCACACTACAAAAGATGGAGGAACAATAGCTTGGTTTGATGAGTTTCGTTAGAGACTTCACAGCAGCAACGGTGCATTTTATTCAAAATAATTTAAATTTTGCAAATGTACAATTTCATGCTTTCCCACAGCATTATTTTGCTGCCCCTACACCTGCCCATACCCCTACTCCTGCTGCCACACCAAAAACACCCTCTGCTGCATCTACTCCAACCCCGGCCACGACAGCTGAAGGTGGTAGCCACACCGCCACTGTCTCTACCAGAGGAAAGAAACGAAAGGAGCCGCTGGGCGAACTTGATGATTTTATCACCGGGTTCTCTTCCTCCTCCATCTGGCAGGAACCTGATGGGGAGCCCTCTGTCAAACGAAACCTTTCAAGGGAGTTCACTCCGATGAAAAGGCAGAAGCCCAACACTGGTGAAGGACCATCCGACCAGGGCAAATCTGCTAGCAGCAGCAGTAGCAGCTCATCAGAGGAGGTACAAGTGCTGGAAAGGCCACCCCAGATCTCACCTACTCGTATCCAGCCCCCAAGGGAAGCTAAGAAGAAGACTGCCTCCGCCTCTCCGAGCATTCTGCCGGCACCGATAATGAAGGTCATTGCTCGTCGGCAGCTAGAGATCAGTAGCAGCAGCAGCGACGACAGCACCTGAAATTAAGTTCCTATCTTATTTTTGTTGTTCTGCTGTTTTATTATTATTGTGATGTATTTTTGTTTTTATTTTTCTGTTTTCTATTTTCCGTCATCATGCATTGAGGGCAATGCAGCCCTTGAGTTTGGGGGTGGCATCCCTCTAGTAATGAAGTGTCTTTAGGTTCAAATTTATGTCTAAGTATTAATTATTATTTAAGTTTATTTTTGTCAAAAAAAATTGGCTTAAGTCTTTGAACTGAACTTACCTGCCGTGACAGCCTCTGTCGTGGCAGTGCCTTTAGGATATTTTTAGGAGTAGTTTAGAGCCTTACTATAGTTCTGATCTTAAAACACCCTTTGTGACTCTTATACTGTCTAGAACTCTACTGGTAAACTAGAATAAGAAAAAGCTTAAACACTTAAGTTGCCCCTAGAGGTGCCTAACACTGGCTCTAGGAAAAGAAGTTAAGAAAAAGTAGACTCAATACACCTAGAGGTGCCCGAAACTGGCTCTAGGAAGTTAGCTAGAGGTGCCCGAAACATGCTCTAGTAAAACTTAAATTAAGAAAAGAAAATCGAGTCTAAGAAAAACTAAAGGAGCCCAAGAATTGCCTCCAAGAAAATGAAATTTGGCATAAAACTTCAAGTGAGTGGCTTAGCTATTCTAGTAAACTAAAGGAGTCTAGGCATATAATTGTTCACAAAACATGCACACACTACACGAGAAT
Source organism: Hibiscus trionum (assembly GCA_030270665.1). NCBI lineage: Eukaryota > Viridiplantae > Streptophyta > Magnoliopsida > Malvales > Malvaceae > Hibiscus > Hibiscus trionum. The sequence continues at coordinate 22,388,504 of BSYR01000017.1, forward strand.
TATAACAAGGATCCGAATGAATCCTAGAATATTCAACAAGGTGTTGTTTGCAATAAAGCATGAATGGTAGGTAAGGAAAAGTTCAATGTTTTAAGCCAACAAAAAGTTTTTAATTTTATTTTTAGGTCTTAATTGCTTGAGGACAAGCAAGAACTTGAGTTTGGGGGTGTGTTGAGTGTGCAAAAGTTCTACTTTTTACCCCCTGTTTAACCCATATTTCTGCTGCATTCAAGCATATTTCATTGCATTTAGGATAAATTTCACATATACATCACAATTATATAAAATGGCACAGTTGCTACTGATTTTGGTTACTTTTGCAGGTAGCTGTTGTGGCAGACTCAGGACAGCGAAAGAAGCAGAGCTGGAACACAGGACAAGAGTCAAGAAGGACGATGCTACCGTGGTCGCTGTCGTGGCAGCTAATGACGACAACAATGGTGAAGGGAAAAGTGAAGTGGAGCTCAACAGATAGAGGAATTTAAGCCGGTCTGTCGTGGACCACTCCTATATTTTTCTGAGCCCTAGATCAGAATGAAGGCCAAGCCCAAAGTTCAAGGAAGAAACCCAAAGCAAGAAAAGAGGACAAGTTAAAGACATCTACTCTGAAGATTTAGTCTTTAATAGAGTTGTACTTTAATTTAAACTTGTACTCTTACCTTATTAGAAAACTTGAACCCAATGCCTATATAAAGGCATGTAATTCGACCTAGGGAAGGATATCTTATTCTCTAGCCGTCTTCCCCAAAACCCTAATCGTTTACCCCCTTCTCATCATGTTCAAAACTCCCCCTAAGGCTAAGGGTTGATTCTGTAAAGTAGTTGCAAGGATTGTACTGTTCTTAGAAATTTTCTGTTCAATAAAATAAACTTCAAGTTTGTTTATTATGGTTTTCAACATCTTACACGAGTATCGGGGGAGCATTGTGAGATTATTCATTTACTTAATATCGGGAGAGTTAAGTATACGAAAGGAATAAGTGCGAGTTCTCCAGTTTATGGTTGAACTATCTCGGACCTAGGGATAAAACGAGGTTAAGTGGCTAAGGAAGAATTCAACAACATCAGTGTTCATCCTTCGATTCACGCCGGGAGGTATCATCTAAGACGTGTTCATCGACAACACTTGGATCTAGGGATAGGACAAGTCACAGCAGGGATTCTTGCGAAGCTTAAAGTACAGAGTTGTGTGATCGCTGCCGCGACGACAACAGACCGCTGCTGCGACAGGTGCTGCCGCGACAGGGACGACAACAGAGAAGTGATTCTTATACAGTGCAACACCTGCACTACCAAGCAAATCAATACCGACCTATTTCTTAACCCTGAAAACTCCGTTATTTTATATTCAGTATTCTTCAACAATATTCCTCTACAATCAATTAAACTCTCTTCTTTCTCTCTTGTGCAGCAATCCAAGGATAAAGCTATTTCCAATCCTTTTGGATTCGACATCTGATACTTTGTATCACTTTACTACTTGCGTCGTCTACACTTGCACTCTATTGCGATAGACTATTTTACACGCAACAGTATGCATGAATATCCTCAATTCAATCTAATAACAAATCCCATTCAGGTTTAAAAAAGATTTTAGAAAAAATATTTAAGAGAAAAACAACTTTTGAAAAACCAAGAAAAAATACGAGTGAAAAATAATATATTAGAACAAAAAAATTTAAGATTTTGAATTTTTTTTACATGTTTTGAAAAACCTAAGATGAAAAACATATAATCTATCCAAAATTAAAATTTTCTAACCTTAAAATCGAAATAAATCAAAGGAAAAAGAAAAAAAAGTAGAAAATATACCTTAGAAGGGGATTTTGGATGAATGAGTGGAAAATCTTGCACAATATTGATGAGACTTGCTTAGACTTGTGTTTGTGTGTAAAAGCCCTCAAGATTTGATGAAAAACAATGAGGTTTAGAGGGTTTTTATAGGGATAAATCGATTTAGGGTTTTTAGGGTTTTGAGAGAGTTTTAATTAAAGTGAATTTTAACATTAAAAGCCCTTTTTAAAGCTGTCCGCATACCCGTTTCGGAACAGGCTCAATCAATCTAAAACGCGGGTACCGAAATGTTGACTGACGTTTCAAGTCCAGCTGACCGTTCCGATACTACTTTGACCGTATCGAATCCTCGTTGACCCGTATTGAAACTTGTTTCGATACACCCCTTGGCAGTGGCAAAAATGTTTCGAAACACTTTTAAGGCGTTTCGAAACACCCTTCTCACATATAGATCTTTTAAGGCACCCGTATCGAAACAGTTGGACCCGTTTCGATACATCTGGGCCTGGAAGTGCAGATGAGGCTCTAATATTGCAAAAAAATGAGTTTTATGAGGCCCTATATGCATGAATGACATGAATGAGCAAGAAAGACATGTATAAACAAAAACATACTCCCCCTAACTATTAGCATGGATGGAATTAGGAGTAAAAACACATAAATATGGCATTTTCAAGAAATCAAGCAATTTAAGTACAAAAAGGGTCCTAAAAGGTCAAGAAAGGCTAGTTAGACCTAACTCTCTCCTAAGGGACCAAAAACGCTCTTTAACTAAAGGCTTTGTAAAGATGTCCGCTAGTTGGTTTAAGGTGTCAATGTACTCTATAACAACATCTTCCTTAAGGACATGATCTCTAATGAAATGATGCCATATCTCTATATGTTTGGTTCTAGAGTGTTGGATGGGATTTTTAGTTAAGCATATGGCACTAGTGTTATCACACTTAAGGGGTATGGTTTCAACTTTAATACCATAATCTAAGAGTTGTTGCTTCATCCAAAGGACTTGAGCACAACAACTCCCTAAGGATATGTACTCGGCTTCGGTGGTAGAAAGAGCTACACTATTTTGTTTCTTAGAGAACCAAGATATGAGCATACTACCTAAGAATTGACATGTTCCCGAAGTACTCTTCCTATTGATTTTACACCCCCCATAATCCGCATCTGAAAAAGCATGAAGGTTGAAGGTTGAGTCTCTAGGGTACCAAAGACCTAAACAAGGGGTATCTCTAAGGTACCTAAAGATTCTATTAACGGCTATAAGGTGAGACTCTCTAGGACTAGCTTGAAACCTAGCACACAAGCAAACACTAAACAAGATATCCAGTCTACTTGCGGTAAGGTAAAGCAATGATCCAATCATAGAACGGTAAAGCTTAGAGTCAACACACTTACCTCCTTCATCTTTGTCAAGCTTTGTAGATGAGCTCATGGGTGTGGCTTGAGGCTTTGCATTCTCCAAGCCAAACTTCTTGAGCATATCCTTGATGTACTTTGCTTGATTGATGAAGGTGCCATCCTTCCTTTGCTTGATTTGGAGTCCCAAAAAGAATGAGAGCTCCCCTATCATGCTCATCTCGAATTCACCTTGCATTAACTGAGGAAACTCTTTGCAATGACACTCATTAGTAGATCCAAAAATAATATCATCAACATATATTTGTTCCACTAAGATGTTATTTTTATACCTTTTTATGAAAAGTATAGTGTCCACCTTACCTTTTTCAAAACCTTTTTCAATCAAAAAGTTTGAAAGTCTTTCATACCAAGCTCTAGGAGCTTGTTTTAAACCATAAAGAGCTTTAGTTAGTTTGAAAACATGATTTGGAAATTTTGAGTCTTCAAAACCCGATGGTTGTTCCACATACACTTCCTCATTTATAAAACCATTTAAAAAATGCAGTTTTAACATCCATTTGAAAAAGCTTGAAATCATGATAACATGCATATGCAAGCAACATCCTAATAGCCTCCATTCTAGCTACGGGTGCATATGTTTCATCAAAATCTATTCCCTCTTCTTGAGTGTAACCTTGTGCTACTAATCTAGCTTTATTTCTCACAATGTTACCACTCTCATCTAGTTTATTCCTAAAGACCCATTTAGTTCCTATAGTAGATTGATTACTAGGCCTATCAACTAATGTCCAAACATCACTTCTCTCAAATTGATTTAATTCCTCTTGCATAGCTAAAATCCCAAAATCATCTTTTAATGCTTCTTTGATATTTTTAGGCTCTATGCATGAGATAAATGCAACATGGTTCATAAGTTTAAGAGAAGATCTAGTGGTTACCCCCTTGGATGGATCACCCAAGATTTCACCATCTTTGACATAGTTGAACTCCCTTGGGTAGCTCACTTCCATTTCCTTAAGAGCCAAATCCTTCAAGGCTTCAAGAGGTGGATCTTATGTATCCTCTTCTTTTGTTGGAATCTCATCCTCCTTTGAAGTTTGTCCTCCATCAAAGGCATCAATGATTCCTACATCATCATCATCACAAGAATCCTTCCTTGGAAGGAGGTTATCATCGAATACAACATGAATAGACTCTTCTACTACTAAATTTCTCTTGTTAAATACACGATAGGCTTTAGAGTTTAAGGAATATCCTATGAAAATAGCTTCATCACTTTTTGCATCAAGTTTACCTAAGTTATCTTTTCCATTATTTAAAACAAAAAACTTGCAACCAAATGGATGAAAATAGCTAATGTTAGGCTTTTTAGATTTTAAAATCTCATATGGTGTTTTCTTTAAAAGTGGCCTAATCATTACTCGGTTTACAATGTAGCAAGCGGTGTTTGTGGCTTCTGCCCAAAAATATTTAGGTAAATTGTTTTCACAAAGCATGGTTCTAGCCATTTCTTGTAAAGTTCTATTTTTCCTCTCAACTACCCCATTTTGTTGAGGAGTTCGAGGAGCCGAGAAATTGTGGCTAATACCATTTTCATTTTAAAACTCTTCAAACCCTAGATTTTGCAATTCGGTTCCATGATCACTTCTAATATGAGAAATTCTAAGTTTAAGATCATTTTGGGTTAATTTTGAAAATGTGATGAATTTTTCTAAAGCCTCATCTTTAGTACTTAAAAATAGAACCCAAGTAAATCTAGAATAGTCATCAACAAGTACAAATGCATAAGATTTACCACCCAAGCTCATAGTCCTAATAGGCCCAAATAATTTCATGTGAATAAGTTGTAAACACCTACTTGTAGAAACATCATTAATGAATTTAAAGGATGACTTATGTTGTTTACCCTTAGAACATGCATCACAAATTTTGTCATTTGAGAACTTAATCTTGGGTAAACCTCTAACTAGATCTAGGGAAACTAATTTTTCTAAAACACAAATGCTAGCATGTCCTAGTTTCATATGCCATAGCCATGCATCATTTTCATTTTGAGCTACTAAACATGCATGGGATGTATGTATGTCATCTAAATGCACCATGTAGATATTACCTATGCGATGACCTATGAGCATAATATTATTTGATTTAATGTCAACAATTTTGCACCCATTCTTATCAAATAAGACATTAAACCCTTTATCACATAATTGGCTTATGCTCAACAAATTATGTTTAAGACCATCGATATATAAAACATTTTCAATAAGAATGGTAGAGTGATTACCTATGGAGCCAATACCTTTAATGTGGCCTTTGGAGTTGTCACCAAATGTCACTACTCCTCCACTTTTTGGCTTTAAGTCCATAAATCTACTCTTGTCTCCGGTCATATGCCTCGAGCATCCACTATCAAGGTACCAATAATTTTGACTTTGTGCTTTGGCCTTGTAGCAATGCTCCCCCTACAAACAAAGATATTAAACTTTTTTTTTGGGTACCCAAATCATTTTAGGTCCACGAGTGTTAGCTCTCAAAAGCTTGGTTCCCTTAGGAATCCAAGGTGACATAGCAACAATATTATTAGATTTGACAAGTTCCTTAGGAATCCATACACTTCTAATCTTTTTAGTTCTATTATGTCCAGGGAAGCCACTTTGTTTGTAGTTATTAGTCTTTCTCCTAGGTTGGTTTGTTTTAGATGATTCACCTTTTTCATGCTTCACATTACCAACATTTTTGAAAGACTCTTTGAGCTTGTTAATCTCATCTAACACCTTTTGGTGTTCACTATTGCATTGAGAAAGAAAACTATTTAGGTCTAAATTTTCATCTTGGAAGAATTTAAGTTCATCTTTTAAACCTAAAATCTTTTTCTCAAATTTTAAGTTAGCTTGAGAAAGTGAGTCAGTTTTATCAATTAATTCTGAAATAATTTTCTTATTTCTAATGACCGACTCTTTGTACTTCTCAACTAACTCATCATAAACCTCTTGCAACTCATCATACGCATCATGTAATTCATCAAATATAAAGTCAAAGGATGATGAGTGCAGAGATCCGCTGCGGCAGCGAAAGGGTCGCATCCTCAATCCGCCAGTACCCGCCGAGGCAATATATCATGGCAGCGTAAAACAACATAGCCTATTCAACGCAGTTTCACACTAAGCGGCAGCATAACCCTGCCCTCTTTATCAACCTGAATCACCTCTTTTTTTACTTGTGTTTTATTTTATTTTACTTTTCATCTCAACAATCACCTTACTTGTGTTTTTACTTTACCTTGTGCAGGAACTACAAATCGAACCAAGCTGACCAATCCTCGTGCGATTTGACATCTTTTATACTATAACTTGGTAGGAGTGTGCACTTGCACTCTTACAAAAAGGGAACACCTACACGCCCTACAAGTTTTTGGTGCCGTTGCCGGGGATTGGAACAACAAATTTCATTTTTAATTTCTGCATTTTCTTTACTTTTTTATTATTATTTTATTTCAGTTTTTAATCAGGAAAAAAGAAAATAATTTTACAGTGTCCTTTTCTAGTGCATGACTAGGGCAAACCCAAAAGGAGAACTCCTCTTTTACGACGATATCGAGCGTCAAGCAAGAGAACTTAAGAACGAGCTCAGGGAAGTCCTTGCGAAAAATAAAGAAGACAAGGGAAAAGCAAAGGCAAACATGGTAAATGAGGACCCACCCAACGGTGCCGCGCACCGGGGGGGGGGGGGGGCAGCACGACTTACCGCCCATAGGTCCACAAGATCCACCACGGCAGGATCCCCCACTTCCGCCCCAGCCGCCCCAGATTCGAACCACTAGTGACTATCTCGAACATGACTTCCGAGGGTTCGATCCCACAATAACAGAACCTGATATAGAGGCGGACCACTTCAAGCTGAAGCCCGTCATGTTCAACATGATAAACACACTAGGGCTCTTTGGAGGGACTACAACTGAAAATGCTCGGCAGCATTTGAGAGGATTCCTAGACATCTACAGAGCATTTAAAACACACGGGGTCCATCAAGATGTATTGAGGCTGAGGCTATTTCCCTATTCACTGAGGGATAGGGATAAATAATGGTTGAACAACCAGCCGACAGGATCTTTCGACACATGGACATAGCTATGTAAAGACTTCCTGGACCGATTCAGCCAGTCCAATGTCACAGACAGGCTGCGGAATGAGATAACAGCCTTCAGACAAGGGGATGACGAGCCGATGTATGAAGCATGGGAGCGGTACCAACAGATGCCGAATAACTGCCCGCTACATGGTCTTCCGGCTTGGACGCAGGTATTAATGTTCTACAATGGGGTGAACTACCCAACTCGAATGATGATAGATGCCTCGGCCAATGGGATCATCCTTGACAGACCACCAGAGGAAGCACTGCGGCTGCTGAACTAAGCTGCCAAAAATGACTATAAGTACCTAACAGCCCGTCGAGGCGGCATGAGGTGGCCATCCACTGTAAATGAGGTAGAAGCCTCAGAATCTGTCAATGCCCACCTTGACACGCTGACGGAGCTAGTCATGAGCATCGTGAAACCCGCTGGGAAGGTCCATGAGGTAAAGGATGTGGAACAGTTCTGTGCCGAGTGTGGGGGCAACCATGATTCCTCTGGCTGCACTGCATCTGCCAATTATATGGGAGGATACGAGAGGAACAGCAGACCAGCCCAGAACACTTACAATCCTGGATGGAAGAACCATCCCAACTTCTCCTGAAGCAACCCAAAGACGGCTGCAAACCCATAACAGCTACAGGGAGGCTACCAACAGAACCAGTCCAGATAATAGACATCAACTACAAAACAATAATTCACTAGAAGCAAGCGTTCACACTTTTATCTCTTGAACTAGTGATTTTATTGTTCGTACCAATAAATTCATTGATAAAACTGAGTCTTTTATGGACATGACGAGGATGAGGATGAAAAACCAGGAGGCTGCTATAAAGAACGTGTAGACCCAATTTGGGCAGTTCACTGAGATCTACAGTAGCCGGAAGATGGGAGCAGTATCCAGCAGCTTAGAGGTTGTAACCCCCTGAGCCCGGCCTAGACGGTTGACCCGAACTACGAATATTACACGGGGAAAACCAAAGTCAACTCGAAAGTCAACCTTGATTAACGATCCTTTTTTTTCTTTTTAATCTTGTCTAGATGCAAATTAACCCTAAGAGAGATCCCATAAGACTTATTTAATAAGAGCATAGCGATTTGATAGCATACAGGGACTCAATTGCACATAACATAAGTTTAGGGACCAAATTGCAATTTCTGAAAATTAGAAGGTCAAAACTGATTTTAAGGTTACCAATATGAAATTAGTCACATTACATGCTTCCCTGTCAAAATTCACCTTAAATGGACATCTCAAACACATACAATTGCAAACTCGACTTTCGGGACCAAAACGTAAAGTTTGCAACCTTCAACACCATTCAAATCAGTGCCCAACGGTCACCTGTTTCGAAACGGATTTGACCGTTCCGAAACACGGGTTCGTTCCGAGACTGGTTCCAAAACAGGGCCTTCCAGTGGCCAAATCGTTTCAGAACAGCCTCCAGCCGTTTCGAAACACGAAGGCCATTACAGGCCAACGTTTCGAAACGCCAGTGCCTGTTCCGATACGATTTGCCAAGAAGCTGCAGATTTTGCTGGTTTTTCATACAAAAATCCACTCAAACACATCCTAATGACTTCCTAATCATGCCAACAAGTCATCATACATATATAGAGCATGATTGTACCTCCTAAACACATTCATAGCATTAAACATGGAATCTCACATATCTATAGGCATGCTTCCTATTATCCAAAACCAAGCAATCAACGAATCTCCAAAACAAGCATTAAAAGGCCATTTACAAATTCAAACCATCAAAAACAACATGCCAAAACCTAGGGAGTTCAATACATCTCCCAAAACACAAACTTAGGTTCCCATTGCCAAATTACCAAAACTAATAGTGTATGAAAACATCACCATACATGAGCTTGTTTTCCCTTGGACACTCTAGCCTCCTTGTTGCCCTTAAACACTTCAACTATATGCATTATTGATACAAGAGAGAGAGTGTAAGCACAATTGCTTAGTGAGACATGCTCTAAAGAAAGCAACACAATAATGCATTTTAAAAAACACTTTCAACAAAGCTTTTAAACACATGCTCATCTCTTTTCATGCAACCTTACATACTTTACAAGCATCTCATGCTTCATTACATTCAACTCATCATATTGGCTTTCAAGTGATAATTCATAACCATTTACAACACAAAACACAATCGGATACGCGGATTACAAGCGTTGTCCCATACGCTTCATACACACTACCGAACAACATAAGGTGGAGTTTACCGGTACAATCACAACCCCTCAACACCCGTGATGGAGTTTAATGGTACAATCACAACCCCTCCACATCACTCATCGGTAGTTGTATAATTCCACTAACGAGTGCAAGGGACACATAACACAAGATCCACACACGAAGTTTTAACCACCATTGTGATCTTACCTCACTCTTAGGGTACTTGGATGGAGTTTACGGTACAATCATAACCCTTCAACATCCAAGGCGACTTTATTCACGGTGCACCCAATCCTATAGCCGACTAACTATATCTGATTCAAGTACTTTAAAACCAATTCATTACTTGCCAATATACATCAAATACCATCATCAATTCAATGTTTTAAAGCATTAAACAAAGCCATTAAACACCATGCATCACCATGCATCATTACCAATTTAACAACATGCCAAAACAAGGATCTCTTACCTTGAGCATCCTTCAACACATGGCTTTCAAAACCAGCATTAACCATGCTAAAACATGCTTTCAAAATAGAATTTAAACATGCAATTTATAACCAATGCATCAAGCTACTTCATAGCACATCCGAGGGAGTTTCCCGAAAACTTACTCTTGAGCTTAGCTAAGTTGTTTAGACTTAATCTAAGCTCCCAAAACCTCCAAATAATCGTTTCAAAGCTGAAAAACCAACTCCACTCACCGATTACGTTTCACACGCTTGCCGAAATGCCAATCAAGCCTCCGGATCAACTCCAATAGTGTCCGAAGATGCCTCCCCTATTTTAAACACATCAAAGCAGAGGATTAATGCATCATCATGCATTGAAATCTTCAGCCAACACACCTAAACTCGCTGATCTATCCAAAACCAACATTTCGGCCACCAAACACCACCGAAAACACCTCCAAACTCTTTCACAACTTAACCCATCCAAGATCCATCACTTCTAACCCTTTCTAAACATCAATCAACATCCAAAATACACCTTAACTCGTCCTTATACCTCCAGCTATAATAGAACACCAAAAACACCTCAAAAACCACCATTTTCATAAGCAAAAACTTAGGAAATTCAACATATTCAGGATTCCATTGATAAAACATCATTTCAACATCATTAGACATCCAAAATACATTAAAGAATCATCTCAAAACAGAGCCCAAACAATCTCAACGAAATTCTTCAAGATTTCTTCCAAATCTTGAGTTTTAAGAAAAAATCAAGTTTCTAACATTAAAACCATTTATAAAACTTAAATTAAGGATTGCCAACTTGGGAATTTCAGTAAAGAACTGAGTATTTAGAGGAGAAGAACAATCTTACCTCTAAATGGTGATTTCTCCTTGATTTGAGCCAATTTCCTTGAAAATTCAATGAGGAAATCAAAAGGATTTGATCCAAGATTGTTTAGGAACTAATTGATGATCGAAATCCCATCAATTGAAGTGAAAATCAATGCAAAAGTTGCTGGAGAAATAGTGTTTGGATGATGGAATTTTGAGAGAAAAAAGGAATGAGAAAAATTTAGGAAAAGGTAGTTAGTTATGAAATTCCAAAAAGTAGTTTCCCTTTTCATTTAATTAATTAAAACATTAATTAATTCACTCAAATTAAGGAAAAATCTGGAGAAATCATTTTTGGGTATATTAGCTCATTAAAGATTCAAAGTTTCAATCCTTACAAAACAGTCACCACTAAACTTTTCAAAAATCTCATTTTAGTCACTACACCGAAATGTAGTATTTCCAAACTTTATTTTGTAAAATTGATTTCACCACTCTCTTATAGATATTAAAAGAGGATTTTTAGATATTTTTCCATATTTTTAAAGCATCTCGAACTAGGCTTTCCCTAAAATCTCCTTTTATATTCGAATCGAAAATCAGACCGGTCTAGTTCAGACCCTAAACTTCCAAGCCCAAAATTGGGGTGTTACAGAGGTAGCATCCAAGCCCACTTACGAACAATGCAAGGTCATATCTACAAGAAGTGGGAAGCAATTGGATGAACCCAGGGTGGAGAAACAGCCAGAAACTCAGCCAAACAAGGAAGAAAAGCCTGCCGCAGCATCACCAACACCAGTCGCCTCAGCAGCTGAGCAAGACAGCGGCCTTGAAGCAGATGATCCTCCTCAAACTAAGCCCCCAAGCAAGGAGCATATAGAGGACATCCGCCTTCTAGTATCTTTTCCCTAGAGGTTCAAGCAACATAAGCAAGAGCACCAGTATAAAAAGCTCCTAGACATTCTAAAACAGGTGCACGTCAACATACCTCTGACAGAAGCCATTCAAAGTATGCCCAACTATGCCAAACATCTCAGAGTCATGGTTTCTAAAAAGAAGAGGATTGAGGAATTCGAGACAGTTGCTCTCAAAGAAGAGTGCATGGCAATGCTGCACAACAAGCTGCCGCCCAAGCAGACAGATCCAGGCAGCTTTCTTATCCCATGCATGATAGGCAACAGACATGAAATCAGAGCCATGTGCGACTTGGGAGCCAGCATCAACCTTATTCCCAAGGCCGTATTCGATAAACTAGGCATTGGGCCTGCCAAACCTACCTTCGTCATGTTGAAACTTGCTGACCATTCGTTTATACAATCGGAGGAAAAAATCGAAGACATCCTGGTAAAGTTGGGCAACCTGATTCTTCCCGACGATTTCCTCATCTTAGATTGCGAGGCCGATGAAAAAGCGCCTATCATTCTTGGGCGACCATTCTTGGCCACGGGCAGAACGCTTATAGATGTGGAACTTGGGGAGCTGACCATGAGGGTAGACGACTAGAGCATCAAGTTGAATGTGCTACAACCCTCAAAAAAGAAAAAAGGATGCCCAGATGAAAGAGATGCAAAAATTAGCATAGAAACATGCCAGGGCAGCAGCTGCCGCGACAGACCAAATGGCAGGCAAAAGGAATCAGCAGCACAGAACCTAAAGGAATAAGAGCACCCACCTGAGGAGAGGAAGGACATACCTGGACGAAAAGCCAAACAAAAAACCCTCAGGAAGTGGTTATGTTTGGGAGATGCACCTCCCAACATAACCTAATTTTCATTTTCATTTTCATTTTATTTTTATTTTTATGCATTAGGATTAGAGTTTAATTTTTTTAGGATTAAATTTATTTTCAGATTTTTATTTTTCAGAAGTTATGTAATTACTTTTATTTTTATTTTTGTCTTTATTTTTATTTCAGGTTTAAGAATAAAAGAGCTGGACCAAGAAGAAGGCCCAACAAGGAGCCCGCCCACCATGCCGCCGAGATAGCACGTGGCAGCCTAGCAAGGCAACGCGTAACGGCTAGTTAACTGCCAACGGCTAGCTGCCAACGGCTTCGAGAATAACAGGCAGAAACCCTGTAACGTGTGCGAGATAATCAGACCGTTGGGCATTTAATGCCGCCACAACACTTCTCGGCAACCCCTATTTAAACGCCTCTCAATCCATTCATTCACTTTACTTTCACCTCCTTGTTATCTTCTTCTTGCTTCCACTGCTCTCCAACTGTTTTTCTTTCTAGTTTCAGTTACTTACAACCGTTTCACATGGCATTCGCAATACAACCCAAACCCACCTACAAGAGATTTTGCACCAAGGCGGACAAGGAAAGATATAGAGATCAGTTCTCTAAGCAGACAGTATGGGAGGAGCAAGGTTTCCATTACACACAACAAACGAGAGACCTTGGTTTAGAGCCCGCCCTATTCGAAACCATCCACAACAAGGGATGAGAGATATTTGCTCGGCAGCCAGAGACGGCCAATGTTACTTTGGTCAGGGAATTCTACGTCCATCACCCCTGCCCAACGCAACCATTTGTTTATGTCCGCGGGGAACCAGTCAAGCTGAACGCCGCTGTCATCAATAGATACTATGGCCTTGATATGCACGACAACCCTCACGAGGAGTGGAAGCAGTCACTGGCGGCTGCTGACTATGAGAAAATCAAGGCCAAACTCTAGAAGCCAAACACGCCGTGGTTGGCAGGCAAACATGTGGGATCTGTTTAGCGCCGCCACCTGCTGCCCGAGGCTATGATGTGGAACACTTTTGTAAAAAGGTGCTTGCTGCCCACCTCCCACAACTCAATAGTCGATCGGCCACGCCTTGCACTACTTCACAACATTCTGATGAACTGGCCAATAAACATTAGGGAAATCATATGTACAGAGATCTACAATTTCTTCAAAAAGAAGAAAGGCATGTTGTACTTCCCGTCCCTCATCACAGGCCTCTGCACCAACTTCGATGTGCCGACAGAGCCTAAAGATGAGTTAATGACTGCCAAAGAAGGTTGGACCAGAAAAGTCCACATACAAATGATGCATGAAACGGAGAAAGAGCCAACAACGCTCAACCAGCCTTCTACCACTCAGCCTAGCACTCCAGCCGCCCCCAGCAGTATTGAAGCTGCCCCAGAAAACGAAGTCCTCACACTGCTGCACACCCTTCTAGACAACACAAAGCATATTAAGCAGCAGCAGCTGAGCTTCATGAAATTCGTGGGGGAGGTCCAAGAAGCCCTTATGGCTTATCTCCTGTAGAAATTCCCTGGTGAAGGACCCATCCCGCCTCCTTACCCTGCAGAGCTTACAGCAGCAGCCCAAGCACAAGAAACGCCACCTGTCGCCGCTGCCCGCTAGACCGACCACTAGGTGCCCTCTCCGACGCACTATCCAACCTACTCAGCCACCACCTTATCCAACACAGTGGCCGACTCCCCCGAGAGGCGCCAGCAGCACCATGCACCTGAAGGCACAACAGGGACAATGCAGACACCTCCTCATCAGAGGACATTGAGCAGTAGCCGCCGAAGCCAGAAACAACAGTGGTAGCAGCAGCAACAACCATCCCAATGGCGATTTTCCCTCCGACAGCACCCATGAAGGAAGGCACTAGGAAGAGGAAGTGGTACATAATAGCCGCCGAGCCTGTGGACTTCGAGTCAGAGTCAGAAGAGAGCGACGCACCTCCTGTTGAACCTCAAGAAGAGCCACACCATACACCGAAAAGAGTCCAGCCGCCACGGAAAGCAAAAACCTCACCTACTAAGACCGCTGCCAAGACATCTGTCGGTCGCCGCTTCGTCATCCACACCTCTTCCTCCTCCTTAGAAGAAAAGACCCCAGCCTCCTCTCAACCCTCAGCCAACTTTTAGTCTTCTCTTTCTCTTATTTTCCTTTTCTTTTTCTATTTTATTTATTTTTAACTTTTATTTAATTTTCTTTTATTTATTTATTTTCTTGTTTTGTGCATTGAGGGCAATGCTCGTCTCGAGTTTGGGGGGGGATAGCTCTCGCATCTTTTGTCTAGGCATACTTAGGAGCATATAGGTTGCATTGTACTTGCCTTAGTAATAATCGGAAAAGAAAAATTTGTTATAACTTGTGCATATGTTAGGATAGCCGATTAGTTTATTTTTGCACCAAATTAAAATTGAACGTAATTTTGGGAAAAACATGAAAAATGACTTAGAATTTTTTTTCTTTTTGCCAAAAATGTCAAACACCTCTGTTACTTGCCGAATGTGTTAGAATATCTGATGAACATTGTCGGCTTATTTTTAGAATTCTTTGCAAAGTTCTAACAATGATTGCTGGTAGCCGCTGAGGCAGGCAAAAGAAACAGAACGATACAGCATTGCCACGGCAGCAAAAGTAAAAACAAGGAAAATATGCCGGTTTAACCTAGAGGTGCCCGCAATAGGCTCTAGGAAGAATCATGTGCAAGGACACTCCGCTGCTATCAAAGTCCATGAAACTGAAAGGCTTGAAGTGACGGAAAAATTAGCATGAGTGAATGAAAGTCTTCACGGGATGACTCTACTCCAAGGGTTCAGGGTTTTGTAGTTTGCTCTTATCTTAACTTCACACCTAGAAGAGTAGTTATGATAAGCTGAAGCCCTCATTGCCATGATTAAATTAATGTGCTTAACTGTGCTGCCTCAGAAGCAACCTTTAAATCGTAACAACATCTTTGTTTATCTATTTATTCTGAATATTCAGCTTGTACACAGACATGCACACACCACACTGGCATGAGAAATTTAATTCTGAGTTATTTTCTTGCTTTATTTCCCTTCACTAATTTAATATAGGTGCCATGACCTTGAGGCATAAAATCAAGTTGAATACAAGTTTATCTTTCAGATCATTATTAGAGCGAGTATGTTAGGTTACATTGCTTGAGGACAAGCAATAGTTTGAGTTTGGGGGGTGTGTAAAGTGTCCACAAGTCCTACATTTCATGCACATTCCACCTCATATTATTGCTGTTTTTGAGCTCATTTTAGGAATAATTAGGTTCATGCATTGCATTTTACAGTATTCCTTCGCTTTACCTTGTTTTTATAAATTATCTTATATTTAGTAAAGAAGAGATACTGTTTTAGTGTATTTTTTGTTTTAGGTATTAAAGGTTGAAAGAGGGAAAGAGGAGTTGAGGATGCAATGCTGAGGCAGCGAACCAAGGAGCTGTACTGGTGCAGTTCTAGCTGAAGACAGTTGCTGCCGAGTAGTTGCCGAGTAATGCTGCGGCCGACCTTGCTGCCCACGGCAGCAAACTATGGAGTTGGAGAACTATAGTGCGATTTGTAGAGCTAAAAATCTTACGTCTGTCGCCACCATCCACTCGATTTTTCGACGTCTGTAGCAGCAGGCAAAGCCGCCGAAGTGAAATCTCAAGATTACTTACGAGCTAAGGCAAACGAGATAAAGTCCACAATTAACTCAAAGAAGTCAGAGTTTAAGGTCACATTAAATGTGGAAAGCTAATTTTGAGGACTTCTACTTTAAGGAGGACTTAACCTAGTTATTTGTCTATAAATACTCATTGTACTCCTAGTTCAAGTCATCTTAGGTTTCCTATAGACATAGCTTGAGTGTTCATTGCCGCCGCCATGTTCTAAACTTCTCTTGGGTTAAGGGTTATGCTGTAAATTAGTTGTCAGACGATTGTATTAGGTTTTTGAGTTGTTTTCAATAAAATATTCCAAGTTTACTTAATTCATGATATTCACTTCTTCAATTAGTTCCAAAAGTCCAGTTGAAGAAATCCATTTGTTAGGCACGAGACTGTAAGACTCACGAAAGAATTAAGTACGGTCTCATCATGTCGAGGTATTGACTAATTCGGCTTAGACATAAGTTTCAGTTTCAGCGGCTAAAAAGAGTAACCAAACGTCGACTGCCTGTGTTAGGTTTACGATGAGATTGCTTGGTATTGCCTACATCACGTGGTGACAGAATCCTTGCCTAGACATAGGAAGGATCATATGAGAATTACTTTGTCGAACTTGGAGTATCTGCCAGACTTGCTGCCAGGACTTCTCCCCATCTCACCTGCCAAGACAGCGAAAGTTACAAGTGCAGAGATCCGCTGCAGTAGCGAAAGGGTCGCAGCCTCAATCCGCCAGTACCCGCAGAGGTAGCATAACATGGCAGTGCAAAACAACTTAGCCTATTCAATGCAGTTCCACACTAAGCGGCAACATAACCCTGCCCTCTTTATCAACCTGAATCACCTCTTTTTTTACTTGTGTTTTATTTTATTTTACTTTTCATCTCAACAATCACCTTACTTGTGTTTTTACTTTACCTTGTGTAGGAACTACAAATCGAACCAAGCTGACCAATCCTCGTGGGATTCGACATCTTTTATACTATAACTTGGCAGGAGTGTGCACTTGCGCTCTCACAAAAAGGGAACACCTACACGCCCTACAACTACGGTCTTCCTAAAATGACTGACTTGTACATCAAGGAAGTGATTCGGCTCCACGGAGTACCCAAGTCTTTTATCTCCGATCGAGACCATCGATTTGCATCTCAGTTTTAGAGAACCTTACAAGGAGCTCTAGGCACCAGAGTTAATCTTAGCACACACAGCATTTCACCCTCAATCTGACGGCAAGTCAGAAAGGGTAATCCAGATCTTGGAAGATATGCTTCGAGCATGCATCATTGACTTTGGTGGAACTAGGGAGAAATCTCTACATTTTGTTGTATTTGCCTACAATAATAGTTATCAAGAATCAATCCAAATGGCCCCGTATGAAGCATTGTATAGTAGACGGTGTCGAACTCCATTGTGTTGGTCAGAGCTTGGTGAGGGCAAGATGTTGGGTCCTGACTTACTCCTGGAAACTGAAGAGCGGGTTTGCTTTATTCATGATCGTTTAAAGGCAACTTTTGATCGACAAAAGGCTTATGCTGATCCTAAAAGACGAGACATTGTGTATGAAGTTGGGGAAAAAGCTTTCCTCAAGGTATCACCGTGGAAAAAGGTTTTAAGGTTTGGCAAGAAGGGAAAATTGAGTCCTCGATTCATTGGACCTTTTGAAGTCATTGAAAGAGTTGGCCCCGTGGCATATCGATTATTGTTGCCCTCTGAATTGAGTAAAATCCATGATGGTTTTCATGCATCGATGCTCCAAAATATCATTCTAATCTTTTGCACATTGTGGAACTTGAATCTGTAGAAATTTAGCCAAATTTGTCCAACAAGGAAGAACCGGTTCAGATTCTTGCAAGAGAAGTCAAGAGGCTTCGCAACAAAAATGTACCGTCAGTTAAAGTGCTCTGGAGGAGCCACACTGTTGAAGAAGCTACTTGGGAACCTGAAGATACCATGAAATATGTAACGCCCTGGTTTTGGGCCTAGGTGTTTTAGACGTTGAATCGGGCCGGTCAGGAATGGTTCGAACCCTTGAGGTTGGTTTAGGGAAAACCTAGTTTGGGATGTTTTAAAAATATGGAAAAATATTTAAAAATCCTCATTTATTATATAAATGATTATGGTAAAAACAATATTACAAAAGGGCTTTGGAAATATTACATTTTGGTATAGTGACCAAAATGCAGTTTTTGCAAAAGTTGGCTAGTGACTGTTTTGTAAAGGATTGAAACTTTGAATCTTTAGGGAGATAATTTTACCATTTTTTATCATCAGATTTCTCTTTAATTTGGGAGATTTTAATAATGATTTTATTAAAGAAATAAAAGGGGAATTAAAAAGGAAATCAAAGTTGACTTTTCATAACCAACTTTACGATAGTTTTCTCTCTTTTCATTTTCTCTCAACTTCCAACCAGCCAAACACTTTTCTATCATTAAAGAACCTCTGATTTTCATCTTGTTTGCTGAGATTCATCTTCCAAAATATTTCCTATCTTTGTTTCATCAAATCCTATTGATTTGGCTTTGGATTTTCAAGAAAACTTGCCCAAATTGAAGAGAGATCAACCATTAGAGGTAAGCTTCGTTCTTCTCCTCTAATGATCAATTCTTTACTGAAATTCCCAAGTTATGAATCCTTTGTTAATGGTTTTTGAGTTGT
Source organism: Hibiscus trionum (assembly GCA_030270665.1). Classification (NCBI taxonomy): domain Eukaryota; kingdom Viridiplantae; phylum Streptophyta; class Magnoliopsida; order Malvales; family Malvaceae; genus Hibiscus; species Hibiscus trionum. The sequence goes on from BSYR01000017.1 coordinate 22,407,333, forward strand.
TTTAATGTTATAAACAAGAAATAGGTTCTAAATTCAAGATTCTTGATGAGATCTTGGTGATTTTCGTATTTCTATGTTAAGCTCTGATTTGAGGTTGATTTATAACATATTTTGGATGTTATTTGATGTTGAGAATGAGGTTTTAACAAATAAATCCCGAATAGGCTTGGGTTCCTAAGTTTGAGATGCTAGATTTGTGGTTTTTGAGGTGTTTTTGGTGATATGCTATTGCTAGAGGTATAATGTCATGTTTATGATAATTTTTTGTGTTAATTGAGGTTTAGAAAAGGTTAGAGTTGATAGATCTTGGCTGGGCTTTGATTTGAAAAAGTTTGGAAGTGTTTTCGATTGTTTCGGATAGCTGAAATACTAGTTTTAAGTAGAGCAGCGAGTTAGAATGAGTGGCTGGTGATTTTAATGCATGATGATGCATTAATCCTCTGCTCTTATGTGTAATGAACATGAGAGACTTCATCGGACGCGTTTGGTGTTGATCCGAAAGTGCCAAAAGCTTAGAAATCGTTTCGGCAAGCGAGCGAAACGTTATCGATGAGTGAAAATGGTTTTAGACGTCCTTGAGGGATAAGGAAACAAGTTTTGGGGATTTAGGATTTGTTTGAAACACCATCCTAAGTCCGGAAGTAAGTATGTTTAGATATGCTCTCGAAATGTGGATGATGCCCCTAAATGCTTTTGACATGCTCTTGATTTGAGATAGACAAATTCCTACTGTTTTATGCATGATTTATGACATGAAATGATGTTTCATATTGATCCCATGAGATAGAACAACATTGTAAAGAGTTTTGAGATTTTGATTAAATGCTATGCGTGAATTGTGGTTTTGAATTGGGATGAGATTGATTTAGAAATGTTGCATCAAAACAGTAGGTGAGATGATGATTTTAATGTAATATATAGGCATAAATGATGAGATAATTACTGGAAATAATTGATCGACCAATAAGATGTCAAGTGCACTATAAACTAAAAATTCGTACGTGCTCTTTGGAGTCGGACAATGGGGGTAGTACCATCCCGATCCAAAGTGAGAGTCCGATGATGTGAGATGTCATCGGGATAGGTCTTGGTGAAACACCCAAGCTTTGTGGCGAAGATAGATACAACCATGAGAGTCTAGTGGCGAGATCCCACTGGGGTAAGACTTGATTTTATGCTATGAGAAATGCATATGAGACTTTGAAATTATGAAATGCTTTTGTATATCAAGCATGTGTGGCCTTGCCATGAGATTTGCATTGGTTGAATGCATGAGATAGATAGATGGTACATGTGGTTTTCAAAAGATGTTTTGCTTTGAAATGGATTTCAAGCATGAGATAGAAAGAGCATTGTTTTAGAAATGAATTTCAAGATAGAGTTTTAAAAGCTTGCATTGTTGTGTGGTGTTTCTAGAGCATACCTCGCTAAGCTTTTGTGCTTACGCTCTCCTTTACCAACAATGCAGATAATTGAGACATTTTGGGCAGCAAGGAGGCTTAAAGGAATTCAAAGATTGTTAAGCTCAAGTATGGTGTTATACTTTTACTTTAGTAATGATATATGGCAATGGGATTTAATGGTTTGTTTTGGGAGATGTGTTTTGGACTCCCTGATGTTGAAGCAAGTTATATGTGCCCTATTTGGTTTGTAGAAGGCCTTTATATTGGTTTTGATACTTTATCTTGCCTTTTGGTTTGGTTATGGATTGTGGTTTAAGCTTGCTCCTTTGTATGCCTTGCAATGCTTGTGTTGATCTTCCAAGTGTTTACCATGTGCTTAGGATTGCATGCTTATATGATAGAGTTGATGCTATAGACATGTCCTTATGATTTGGTGATGATATGACGATGTTAAACATGAATTTGGGGCTGTTTTGGGACACTTCTGGTATGCATATCGATACACAGGCTTGCGTATCGATACGCATAAGCCAAATTTGTGCCTTTCTGTATAGGGGTATCGGTACAGATGGGAAGTGTATCGAAACGGGTAGGCCAAGTTTGAAGGGCATATCGATACGCGGGAGAGCGTATCGATACCTTTTCTGCGAATTTGGTCACTGCCTTCCCGCGTATCGATATGACCTCTAGGCGTACCGATACGCGAATGTTAAAATCAATTATAAGCATCTTTTAAAGCTTTGAAAGGTTGCATTTTAGGCTTGTACTTCATGTATACAATTGGATGAGTTTGGTTGGTCTGATTGTGATGAAAATTGGCAGTGAAGCATGAAATGTGACTAATTGAATAGTGGTAACCTTAAAATTAGAAAAGCCCTCATATTTTACTGAAATTACGTTTTGGTCCCTAATTGTTTAATTTAAGTAATTAAACCCCTAATCGAATTCCGATCGTTGTGCCGTGTCTTCCCATGCTCTTTGGTGATCACATAGGATTTAATTTACATCTAGAAAAGATAAAAAGAAAAAAAGGGTCGTCAATCGGAGTCGGCTTTAACGAGATGGCTTCAGTTTTCCCCCGTGTAATCACCTCGGTTCGGATCAACCGTCTAGACCGTGCTAAAGGGGTTACATTTGTTGGTCTCAAAGCCAAGTTTGCGAACATTTGGGGCGTTTGTAAGTGGTTGGTAAGTGTAAATGCGTGTGGTGATGAATTCTTTGAAAGAATGTTGTATGTTGTGCAATGTCTGGCCTTTATTGAGACGGAATGCATGCAAGTTGTTGTTTGAGATGAAATTGTGCGGTTATGCTATGTTTGGAGTATAGATGAGGAAGTCATTGCCATATCATTACTATTGGAAGGAATTGTTTTGAAAATGAAACTTGAGCACCTTGGATTTTCTTTCCTTATATTGCCTAACTAAATTTTATTGCATTTTGGTAGTTGCATTGTTTTGAACGGGGCCACATAGAGAGCTTAGAATTAATACGTGTATCATGACTGAGAATGAGATAAATGAGATAGACGAGCGTGTAGAGAATTTACTGCCTCCTCCTCCTGGTGGACCACCCTTTGGTGGTGGAGCAAAGGCTGGTGCTCCTGGAGCTGGAGTAGGGGTTGCTGAACCCGAGGGAGCACGTGGGCAAGCTGCTCCTGATATGACAATGTTGATTCAGTCTATTGCTGGAGACTTTCAGGCAGCAGTAGCCGGTGCTCATGTGGCTGCACCTCAGGCTGGTGCCGGTGCGAGTTTGCCGTTGGAGCGACTCTACAGTTTTGGAGGGACTGAGTTTAGAGGACTGACCCCTGAGATTTCTGAGTCTTGGTTGGAGAGCACCACGAGGATACTTGGGCAAATGAATTGCAATGATGTCCAGAAGCTAGGGTGCATCGTATCCCTGTTGCACGGTGACGCTTATACGTGGTGGACGACCACTATTGCGGGATTAGAAGATGCTGAGGTGACTTGGATGTTCTTTCTGAATGCGTTCAAGAGAAAGTATTTGGGTGTCCGCTATCTGGATGAGAATTAGAGGGAATTTATGTCCATGGTGCAAGGAGGAATGTCAGTGGCTGAATATGAAGTACAATTTGAACGCCTCAGTCTGTATGCACTTGAGTTGATCCCTAATGAACGGGAGAGATGCGAGCGTTTCCGGTATGGTCTGGTGGCAGATGTGAAGATGTACATGCTTGCATCAGATTATTCTAATTTTGATGTTCTATCATTCGAGCCAAGGACATTAAGCTGAACCTTGGTCTGGCGAGTCGAGCGGGAGGGTCTAGCTCAGGGAAGCGAGCTGCGGAACGTGATGCTGGAAGGGATTGTTTCAAGAGGCCTAAGGATCAAAGGTATCACTTGGATTCTAGACGTGGGGGAGCTAACCCAAGGAGATGTCAGCAAGGATGTAATGCTTTCATTCGTACACCTGAATGTAACTGGTGCGGTAGGAGGCACAGGAGAGAGTGCTGGGGAAACATTGGTACATACTGGAATTGTGGTTCTCGTGGGCACGTGAAACGAGATTGTCCTCAGCCAGTGAGAAAGGGACAGGCTCCAGTGAGAGCAGCTGAGCCACAGAGGGGCCGTGGGCATGGCCGTGGAAACTTCCAGCGTAGAGGTTATGGTGCAAGGAATGTAGCACACACGGTAGCTGTTCAACCCGAAGGTGGTGGTCAGGCCAGAGTGTATGCCCATCGGGAAGGGAGGAATGACACTGACGTGATCGCAAGTACCTTTACTTTGCAGTCTTTGTCATTACTTTCTCTGATTGATTCTAGATCTACACATTCATACATATTGCGTGAACATGCTCAAATGCTTGGTTTGCCTATTGAGTCTTTGGATGTTGGTGTGCGCGTGACTAGTTCCTTTGGTGAAACTGTTGTAACAAGGAAGTTATATAGGAGATGTCCCTTAATGATGCAAGATCATGTGTTTTGGGTTGATCTTATGGAATTTCCCTTCTATGGATTTGATGTAATCCTTGGTATGGATTGGCTAGTTGAGTATAGGGCTGTCGTGGATTTTGAGAATAAGTGAGTTTCGTTGAAACTTGCTGATAATTATGAAGTTGTGGTGGTGGGAGAGAATGTAAAGTTTCTATCTAATTTGGTTTCGACGCTTGAAGCGAGTCGGATGTTGCGTCAGGGATGTGAAGCTTATTTAGCTTTTGTAATGAATCCTAGGACGAAGGATGCTCGGGTACAAGATATAAGGACTCTATGTGAATTCTCTAGGGTGTTTCTGGAGGAGTTACCTAGTTTGCCGCCTAGTCGGGAGGTTGAGTTTGGAATTGAGTTGTATGAGAACCCAACTCCGGTGTCCATCGCTCCCTATCGAATGGCACCTAAGGAGTTGAAGGAGCTGAAGACGCAACTTCAGGAGTTGCTTGACCGAGGCTTTATTCAGCCTAGTGTGTCACCTTGGGGTGCACTGGTCTTGTTTGTAAAGAAGAAAGATGGCACAATGAGAATGTGTATTGATTATCGTCAGCTGAATAAGTTGACTGTTAAGAATAAGTATCCCATGCCAAGGATTGATGATCTTTTTGATCAGTTTTGTGGAGTGGCTGTGTTTTCAAAAACAATGATTTAAGGTCCGGGTACTATCAATTGAAGGTTAAGGATGTGAATGTGCCAAAAACTGCTTTCTGGACTAGGTATGGGTATTATGAATTCCTGGTGATGCCTTTTGGTTTGACGAATGCTCCTGTTGCATTCATGGATATGATGAACAAAGTGTTTCATGAGTTCTTGGATAAGTTTGTTGTGGTGTTCATCGATGACATCCTTGTGTACTCTCGTATAGAGAAGGAGCACGAGGAACATTTGAGACATGTTCTGCAGGTGTTGCTAGAGAATCAGCTTTATGCTAAGCTGAGTAAATGTGAGTTTTGGTTGAAGGAAGTTGTTTTCCTAGGCCACATGGTTTCGGCCGAAGGAATTCATGTTGATTCTCAGAAGATTGAGGTGGTGGTAAACTGGAAGCCTCTTAGGTCTGTTCATGAAGTTCATAGTTTCCTTGGTTTGGCGGGTTACTACCGAATGTTTGTGGATGGATTTTCCAAGATTGCTGCTCCTTGGACAAAGTTGTTGCAGAAGGATGTTAAGTTTGAGTGGATGGAAGCAAGACAACAAGCTTTTGAGAAGTTAAAGGAAGCATTGAGGCAAGCTCCTATCTTGATTCAGCCTGAATCTGGGAAAGAGTTTGTGGTGTATAGTGACGCATCTTATGTTGGTTTGGGGTGTGTGCTGATGCAAGAGGGTAGGGTAGTATCTTATGCATCGCGACAGTTGAAGGTGCATGAGCGTAACTATCCCACACATGATATTGAGTTAGCGGCAGTGGTGTTCGCTTTAAAGATTTGGAGACATTATCTTTATGGTGAGAAGTGTACTGTGTATACGGATCACAAGAGTTTGAAGTATCTTATGTCTCAGATGGAGTTGAATCTTAGGCAATGACTTTGGGTGGAGTTGCTTAAGGATTATGATCTAACGATAGAGTATCTTCCTGGTAAGGCCAATGTTGTGGCCGATGCTTTGAGCAGGAAGATGGCTGTGGAGTTGAGGGCGATGTTTGCTTGCTTGAGCATATCGCGAGATGGTGGCCTTGTTGCTGAGTTGCAAGTGAAACCATCTTTGGTTTAGTTAATAAAGGATAAGCTGTTGCTTGATGATTCCCTTGTACCTCACGTTCAGGATATTGCGGATGGTAGGCCTTCAGATTTCAGTTTTAATGATGATGGCGTTCTATGCTTTGGAAGTCGGATAGTAGTGCCGAATGATGTTGAGTTGAGGCGCACTATTCTGACTGAAGCTCATAGTAGTCCTTTCGCTATGCACCCTGGTAGTACGAAAATGTATCGTGATTTTAAGGATGAGTACTATTAGGTGTGCTTGAAGAAGGATGTTGCCGAGTTTGTTAGAAAATGTATGGTTTGTCAGTGGGTTAAGGCTGAACATCAAATTCCTTCTGGGTTGTTGCAGCCGTTGAGAATCCCAAAATGGAAATAGGAGAGGATTACCATGGACTTCGTGTCTGGTTTGCCTTTGTCACCGTCGAAGAAGAATTCTGTTTTGGTGATTGTTGATCACCTTATTAAGTGTGCAAATTTCTTGCCTATGCATACTACGTATACTTTGGATAAGTTGGTAGAGTTGTATATTGCAGAGATTGTAACCCCCTAAGCCCGGTCTAGACGCTTGACCCGAACTACGAAGGTTACACCGGGAAAACCAAAGTCAACCCGAAAGTCAACCTTGATTCAAGACTTTTTTTTTCTCTTTTTAATCTTGTCTAGATCTTTGTTAACCCTAAATGAGTACTCACGAGATACGATAGAGAAAGGCACAGCGATCGGATTTCAAAAAGGGACTCAATTGCATAATATACAAATTTGGGGACCAAAATGTAATTTCTGAAAATTAGAAGGTCCTCACTGATTTAAAAGTTACCTATATGAAATTAGTCCTGTTACATGCTTCTCTGCCAAATTTCAACTTAATTGCACATCCCAAGCTCAAGCAATTACAATCTCAACATTTAGGACTAAAATGTAAAACATGAAAACTTTAGAACAATTCAAATCTGTGACCAACGGTCACCTATTTCGAAACACCTACCCGCCGTATCGAAACGGTAGGGCAAAACACTCCCCCGTTTCAAAACTTGTTCCGTAACACGGCTCTCCAGTAGCCAAAACGTATCGAAGCAGCCTCCAACCGTTTTGAAACACGAAGGCCATTACAGGTCCCCGTTTCGAAACGCCAGAGGGTGTTTCGATACGGTTTGCCCAGAAACTGCAGAAATTGCTGGTTTTTACCCAAAAACCCATCCACACTCATCCTAATGACTCTCTAACTATACCAACAAGTCAACATACATGCAAGGTACATATTTAGAACCCCTAAACACATTCATAGCATAAAACATGAAATCTCACAAGTCTAGAGGCATGCTTCCTATTATCAAATCACAAAAAGACAATCCAACCTCAAAACAAGTAATTAAGGCCATTTACAATTCAAACCAACCAAGGCAAACATGCCACAACCTTAGGGAGTTTAACACATCTCCCAAAACAAATCTTGGTTTCCCATTGCCAATTTATCAAAACTAAGTGCATGAAAACTTCACCATACATGAGCTTGGACTTTCTTGGATGGACTTAGCTTCCTTGATGCCCGAAAACACTTCAATTATCTACATTATTGGTAAAGAGAGCGTAAGCACAAATGCTTAGTGAGGCATGCTCTAAAGGAAAACCAACACAATAATGCACATTTAGAAAACACTTTCATCAAAGCTTTAAAACCACATGCTCATCTCTTTCTCATGCTTGGAAAACTTTCAAAGCAAAACTCATTGAAACCACATGTACCTCTATTCTAACTCATGCATTAAAACCAATACAAATCTCATGGCAAGGCCATTCACATGCTTTTATTGCCAAAGCATTTCTAAACAAATCACATATGCGTATCTCATAGCATAAATCATCTCATCAAAGGTACATGTGTAACAAAAACCATTTCATCATTTATATTGGCATTTAACATCTCATTAATACTCTGATATGCGGAAACATTTCTACACTAGACTCTTCCGGTGGAATCTCGCATCACCGTACTCACTTGTCTAGCAACATAACTTCCTGTGGAATCTCTCATCACCGTACTCAACTGGCGGAATCTCTCATCGCCAAAAAGCTTTCGTATTTCACCAAGTCCTACCCAATGGAATGACCATCATCGGAATATCTCCCTTTGGCTTAACCAAAGAGCACGTACAAATTTTTAGTTTATAGTGCACTCTCATCCTATTGATCGATCAATTATATCCGGTAAGTTTCTCAACATCTATGCCAATATAATGTGTTAAAATATCATCACACCTACTATTTTTCATGCAATATAACTCAAAGGTTTTCTCACCACATTTAAAATCATAAAACATACTTTGCTTCAAACCCAAAGCTCAAATCTATTCAATGCAACATGCCATCTCATGACATCTCCACAAGCATAATCTCATGCTCTAAATCATGCATAAAAACAGTAGAAATTTATCAATCTCAAACCATAAGCATGTAAAAGCATTTTAGGGGCAAACACCACTTTAGAGAGACCAAATCAAACCATACTTACTTATGGATTTAGGAAGGTGTTTCAAACCTATTCTAAACCCCCAAACCTTGTATTTTTGTCCTCATGGACTTCTAAACCAAACGCACTCACCGATTTCGTTTCGCTTGCTTGCCGAAATGCCAACTAAGCTTCCGGATCAACACCAAAAGTGTCCGAAGATGTCTCCCCTGTTTTAGACACATAAAAGTAGAGGATTAATGCATCATCATGCATTGAAATCTTCAGCCAACACCCCAAAACTCGCTACTCTAGCTAAACCCAACATTTCGGCTACCAAACACAACCGAAATCACCTTCAAACTCTTCCAAAACATAACCCAGCCAAGATACATTATAAAACCATCTCAAAACAGAGCCAAATCAATTACAACGAAAATCCTCAAGATCTCTTCCAAAATCTTGAGTTTTAAGCCAAAATCTAGTTTCTAATAATAAAACCATTCATAAATCTTTAATAAAGGATTGACAACTTGGGAATTTCAGTAAAGAACTGAGTATTTAGAAGAGAAGAACAATCTTACCTCTAAAAGATGATTTCTCCTTGATTTGGGCAAATTTCCATGAAAATACAATGTAGAAATCACAAGGATTTGTTGCAAGATTGATTAGGAATCATTGAGTAATGAAAATCCCATCAAATGAAGTGGAAATCAAAGTGAATTTTGCTAGAGAAAGAGTGTTTGGATGATAGGATTTTGAGAGAAAAAGAATTGAGAGAAAATTTGAGAAAAATAGTTATGAAAGTAAAAAGTAGTTAAACACCTTTCTTTTATTTAATTAAATCATTAATTAAATCACCCAAATTATGGAAAAATCTGGAGAAAACATTTTGGGTAAATTAGCTCCTTAAAGATTCAAAGTTTCAATCCTTTACAAAACAGTCACTACTAAACTTTGCAAAAATCGCAATTTGGTCACTACACCGAAATGTAGTATTTCCAAACCTTATTTTGTAAAATTGATTTCACCACTCTCTTATATATATATATATATTAAATGAGGATTTTTAAATATTTTTCTATATTTTTAAAGCATCCCGAACTAGGCTTTCCCTAAAACTTCTTTTTATATTCGAACCGTTTCTCAGACCGGTCTGGTTCAAACCCCAAAATTCTAAGCCCAAAATTGGGGTGTTACAACTCTCCCCCTCTTAAGAAATTTCTTCCTTGAAATTTACCTGGAGGAAAAAGATAAGGAAACTGCTTCTTCATGTCATCTTTCCTTTCCCACGTGGCTTCCTCAACACAACGATGCCTCCACAACACCTTAACCAACTCAATGGTCTTACCACGAAGAAATTTACGGTCCGAATCCAGAATCTCAACCGGCTCCTCATCATAGGTCAAGTCTGGATTCAACTCAACTTCCTCTACAGGCATAACATGCGAAGGATCCGATCTATACCTCCGAAGCATAGAGACATGAAACATATCATGAATCATTTCCAACTCTTGTGGTAACCTCAGCTTATAAGCAATAGGACCCACACGTTCAATCACCTCGTATGGTCCAATATACCTAGGGCTCAACTTACCCTTCCGGCCAAATCTCATCACCTTCTTCCAAGGTGAAACCTTCAAGAACACACGGTCACCCACCGCAAACTCAATCTCCTTACGCTTCAAATCCGCGTAAGACTTCTGTCGATCAGAAGCTGCCTTCAACCGCTCACAAATGAGCTTCACCTTCTCAGTGGTTCCCTTCAACAAAGCCGGCATTGAGACCAACTTCTGGCCCGTTTCAGCCCAGCAAAGAGGAGTCCTACACTTCCTGCCATACAAGGCTTCATAAGGTGCCATTTGAATACTTTCCTGGTAGCTATTATTATAAGCAAACTCCACCAAAGTCAAATGCTTCTCCCAAGAGCCTTGAAACTCAATCACGCAGCACCTCAACATATCCTCAAGCACTTGGATGACACGCTCAGACTGTCCATCCGATTGCGGATGATAAGAAGTACTGAAATTCAGCCGCGTACCCAAAGCTTGATGCAAACACTCCCAAAAACGTGATGTGAACCTCGGATCTCTATCCGACACTATGGACTTTGGTACACCATGAAAACGCACAATCTTAGCAATATACAACTCAGCAATCTTATCCAAGGTATACGTAGTATGCACAAGCAAGAAATGCGCACACTTCATAAGGCAATCCACAATCACCCACACCGAATTCTTCCTCGATGACGAGAAGGGCAAACCAGACACAAAGTCCATGGTGATCCTTTCCCACTTCCATTCAGGTATCCTCAACGGTTGCAACAACCCTGAAGGAAACTGATGCTCAGCCTTAACCCGCTGACAAACCATGCACTTACCCATATATTCTGCAACATCTTTCTTCAAACCCACCCAATAGTACTCATTACTCAGATCATGATACATCTTTGTACTACCAGGGTGCATAGCAAAAGGACTACTATGAGCCTCGGTCAGAATAGTACGCCTCAACTCTACATCATTCGGCACTACTATCCGTCTTCTGAAACATAGAACTCCATCATCATTAAAACAGAAATCTGATGGTCTTCCCTCAGCAATATCCTGCACATGTGACACCAAAGAATCATCCAACAACTGCTTATCTTTTATCAACTAAACCAAAGATGGTTTCACTTGCAATTCAGCCACAAGACCTCCATCTCGCGAAATGCTCAAGCTAGCAAACATAGCCCTTAATTCTACCGCCACCTTCCTGCTCAAGGCATCCGCCACAACATTAGCTTTTCCTGGATGGTACTCGATCGTTAGATCGTAATCCTTAAGCAACTCCACCCATCGTCGTTGCCTAAGATTTAGCTCTTTCTGAGACATCAAATACTTCAAACTCTTGTGACCCGTGTACACAGTACACTTCTCACCATAGAGATAATGTCTCAAGATCTTCAAAGCAAAAACCACTACAGCCAACTCAATATCATGCGTAGGGTAATTGCGCTCATGCACTTTCAACTGTCGCGATGCATAAGCCACCACCTTACCCTCCTGCATTAGCACACACCCCAACCCAACGTAGGATGCGTCACTATACACCACAAACTATTTCCCTGATTCAGGTTGAACCAAAATAGGAGCTTGCGTCAAAGCTGCCTTAAGCTTCTCAAAAGCTTGTTGTCTTGCTTCCGTCCACTCATACTTAACATCTTTTTGCAACAACTTCGTCAAAGGGGCGGCAATCTTTGAAAATCCATCCACAAACCTCTGGTAATATCCTGCCAATGCAAGGAAACTACGGACTTCATGAACAGACTTAGGAGGCTTCCAATTCATCACCGCCTCAACCTTCTGAGGATCAACACGAATCCCCTCAGCTGAAACCACATGACCAAGGAACAAAACTTCCTTCAACTAAAACTCGCACTTGCTCAACTTGGCATAAAGCTGATTTTCCAAAAGCGCTTGCAAGACAACCCTCAAATGCCCTTTATACTCCTCCTTAGTACGAGAGTACACAAGGATATCGTCAATGAACACCACAACAAATTTGTCCAAGTATTCATGGAACACTCGATTCATCATGTCCATGAAAGCTGCAGGAGCATTCGTCAAGCCAAACTGTATTACAAGGAACTCATAATGCCCATACCTCGTTCTAAAGGCTGTTTTTGGCACATCAACATCTTTCACCTTAAGCTGATAGTACCCTTACCTTAAGTCAATCTTGGAGAACACAGCCGCTCCCCGAAACTGATCAAAAAGATCATCAATCCTCGGCAAAGGATACTGATTCTTGATGGTCAACTTGTTCAGCTGACGATAATCAATGCACATTCTTATAGTGTCATCCTTCTTCTTCACAAACAAGACCGGTGCACCCTAAGGTGACACACTTGGCCGAATCAACCCACGGTCAAGCAACTCCTTAAGTTGCGTCTTTAACTCCTTTAGCTCTTTAGGTGCCATGCGATAGGGAGCAATGGACACCAGAGTTGTGTTCTCATACAACTCAATTCCAAACTCAACCTCTCGACTAGGCAGCAAACCAGGTAACTCTTCCGAAAACACTCTAGGAAACTCTCGTAGAGTTCTGATATCTTGAACGCGCAACTCCTTGGAACTAGGATTCATCACAAAGGCCAGATAAGCCTCGCAACCTTGCCTCAGCATTCGACTCGCTTCTAACGTAGACACCACATTGGCAAGAAACTTCACATTCTCACCTACCACCACCACTTCATAATCATCCGCAAGTTTCAACGAAACTCGCTTTCTCTCAAAATCCACTACAGCTCGATTCTCAACAAGTCAATCCATTCCAAGGATTACATCAAAACCATAGAATGGCAATTCCATGAGATCAACAAGAAAAACATGGTTTTGCACTTTCAAGGGACATCTTCTATACAACTTCCGCGTTACAACCGTCTCACCAAAAGAACTAGTCACACGCATACCAAAATCCAAAGACTCAACAGGTAAACCAAGCATTTGAGCATGTTCACGCAATATGTATGACTGTGTAGATCCATAATCAATAAAAGAAAGCAATGATAAGGATTGCAAAGTGAATGTACCTGCGATCACATCCGTATCATTCCTTCCCTCACGATGAGCATAAACTCGAGCCTGACCTCCACCCTCAGGTTGAATGGCCACAACATGTGCTACTTTCCTGCCACCATCATCCCTGCGTTGAAAATTACCACGGCCGCGCACACGACCTCTCTGTGGCTCAGCTGCTCTCACCGGAGCCTGTCCCTCTCTCAGAGGCTGAGGACAATCCTTCTTCAGATGTCCACGGTTCCTACAATTCCAGCATGTTCCAAGGTTACCCCAACACTCACCACCATGTCATCTACCACAACGGTTACACTCAGGTGTCCTTAGAACAGCATTAGGTCCTTGCTGACCTCTCCCAGGGTTACCACCCCCACGCCTAGCATCATACTATTGCCTCCGATCCTTATGCCTCTTGTTGCGATCTCTCCAATAATCGTGTTCAGTCGCTCGCTTCCCAGAGCTAGATCCTCCTGCTCGACTAGTCAGACCAAGGTTCGACTCAATGTCTTTGGCTCTAGTGACCAAGACATCGAAATCTGTGTAATCAGCCACTAGCATAAAAGTCTTCACATCAGTTACCAACCCATAACGGAATCGTTCACACCTCTCCCGCTCGTTAGGGATGAGCTCAGGTGCATACTGACTAAGGCGGACAAACTGAATCTCATATTCGGCTACAGACATGCTACCTTGCATAAGGGACATAAACTCCATTTTCTTCTCATCTAGGTAACACACACCCAGATACTTCCACTTGAACGCATTCAGGAAGAACGTCCAAGTCACCTCATCATCCTCCATCATAGAGATAGTCGTCGTCCACCATGTATAAGCATCACCATGCAGCAGTGATACAACACAACCCAGCTTCTGCACATTATTGCAGTTCATCTGACCCAAAATCCTCTTGGTACTCTCCAACCAAGACTCAGATCCTTCCGGAGATAAACCTATAAACTCAGTCCCTCCCAGACTGCGAAGACGTTCCAAAGGCAATCTCACATTGGAATCATCCTAATGCGCAGATCCATGAGCTCCAGCTACTGCTGCTTGGAAAGCTCGAGCAATAGCCTGAATCAACAGGGTCATGTCAGGAGCAGCTTGCCCCTGAGCTCCCTCGGGTCCAGCAACCCCAGCACCAGCACCATTATTAACATCTCCAGCACCACCACCACCGGGTGGTCCACCACCAGGAGGAGGAGGTAGATTCTCAACATTCTCCGCATTCTCCTGACTCTCATTTTGAGCCATAGCTCTCGTATTTATCCTCATCTCTCTACGTGGCCCCATTAAATGGAAAACAATGCACTGAACAAAAATGCAATAAACACAATTAGGCACAATAAAGTAAGTAAACCAAGTACTCAAGCTCATTTTCGAAAACAATTCCTCTCATTAGTTTTGACTTGGCAATGGGATCCCCTATCACACTCCAAACATAGCATAATACCACAAAAACATCACAATTGATATTATACATCACTATTCACACAACATTCTTTCACCCAAAAGGCACATCATGCAATTACACAAACATCACCCACACAACAACCCCCAATTATACAAGAACCAAGCTCTGACACAACCAAATGTAACCCCCTAAGCCCGGGCTAGACGGTTGACCCGAACTACGAAGGTTACACGGGGAAAACCAAAGTCAACCCGAAAGTCAACCTTGATTCACGACCCTTTTTTTCTTTTTAATCTTGTCTAGATGCTTGTTAACCCTAAATGTGTACTCACGAGATACGATAGAGAAATGCTGAATGATCGGATTTCAAAAAGGGACTCAATTGCACAATATACAAATTTGGGGACCAAAATGTAATTTTTGAAATTTAGAAGGTCCTCATTGATTTTAAAGTTACCTATATGAAATTAGTCATGTTACATGCTTCTCTGCCAAATTTCAACTTAATTGGACATCCCAAGCTCAAGCAATTGCAATCTCAACATTTAGGACTAAAATGTAAAACATGAAAACTTTAGAACAATTCAAATCTGTGACCAACGGTCACCTGTTTCGAAACACCTACCAGCCGTATCAAAACGGTAGGGCAAAACACTCCCCCGTTTCGAAACTTGTTCCGAAACACGGCTCTCCAGTAGCCAAAACGTTTCGAAACAGCCTCCAACCGTTTCAAGACACGAAGGCCATTACAGGCCCCCGTTTCGAAACGCCAGAGGGTGTTTCGATACGGTTTGCCTAGAAACTGCAGAAATTGCTGGTTTTTCACCCAAAAACCCATTCACACTCATCCTAATGACTCTCTAACCATACCAACAAGTCAACATACATGCAAGGTACATATTTAGAACCCATAAACGCATTCATAGCATCAAACATGAAATCTCTCAAGTCTAGAGGCATGCTTCCTATTATCAAATCACAAAAAGACAATCCAACCTCAAAACAAGTAATTAAGGCCATTTACAATTCAAACCAACCAAGGCAAACATGCCACAACCTTAGGGAGTTTAACACATCTCCCAAAACAAATCTTGGTTTCCCATTGCCAATTTATCAAAACTAAGTGCATGAAAACTTCACCATACATGAGCTTGGACTTTCTTGGATGGACTTAGCTTCCTTGATGCCCAAAAACACCTCAATTATCTGCATTATTGGTAAAGAGAGCGTAAGCACAAATGCTTAGTGAGGCATGCTCTAAAGGAGAACCAACACAATAATGCACATTTAGAAAATACTTTCATCAAAGCTTTAAAACCACGTGCTCATCTCTTTCTCATGCTTGGAAAACTTTCAAAGCAAAACTCATTGAAACCACATGTACCTCTATTCTATCTCATGCATTAAAACCAATGGAAATCTCATGGCAAGGCCATTCACATGCTTGTATTGCCAAAGCATTTCTAAACAAATCACATATGCATATCTCATAGCATAAATCATCTCATCGAAGGTACATGTGTAACAAAAACCATTTCATCATTTATATTGGCATTTAACATCTCATTAATACTCGGATATGCAGACACATTTCTACACTAGACTCTTCCGGTGGAATCTCGCATCACCGTACGCACTTGTCTAGCAACATAACTTCAGGTGGAATCTCTCATCACCATACTCACATGGAGGAATCTCTCATCGCCACAAAGCTTGGGTATTTCACCAAGTCCTACCCGATGGAATGCCCATCATCGGAATATCTCCCTTTGGCTTAACCAAAGAGCGCGTACGAATTTTTAGTTTATAGTGCACTCTTATCCTATTGATCGATCAATTATATCTGGTAAGTTTCTCAACATCTATGCCAATATAATGTGTTAAAATATCATCACACCTACTATTTTTCATGCAATATAACTCAAAGGTTTTCTTACCACATTTCAAATCATAAAACATAATTTGCTTCAAACCCAAAGCTCAAATATATTCAATGCAACATGCCATCTCATGACATCTCCACAAACATAATCTCATGCTCTAAATCATGCATAAAAACAGTAGGAATTTATTAATCTCAAACCATGAGCATGTAAAAGCATTTTAGGGGCAAACACCACTTTAGAGAGACCAAATCAAACCATACTTTCTTCCGGATTTAGGAAGGTGTTTCAAACCTCTCCTAAACCCCCAAACCTTGTATTTTTTTCCTCATGGACTTCTAAACCAAACGCACTCACCGATTTCGTTTCGCTTGCTTGCCGAAACGCCAACTAAGCTTCCTGATCAACACCAAAAGTGTCCGAAGATGTCTCCCCTGTTTTAGACACATAAAAGCAGAGGATTAATGCATCATCATGCATTGAAATCTTCAGCCAACACCCCAAAACTCGCAGCTCTACCTAAACCCAACATTTCGGCTACCAAACACAACCAAAATTACTTCCAAACTCTTCCAAAACATAACTCAGCCAAGATCCATCACTTCTAAACATTTCTAAACATCAATTAACATAAAAAACAACCCTAAACTCGTTCTTATACCTCCAACTATAACAGAACACCAAAAACACCTCAAAAACCACCATTTTCATAAGCAAAAACTTAGGAAACACAACCTATTCGGGATTGGATTGATAAAGCCTCATTTCCAACATCATTTAACATCCAAAATACATTATAAACCATCTCAAAATAGAGCCAAATCAATTACAATGAAAATCCTCAAGATCTCTTCCAAAATCTTGAGTTTTAAGCCAAAATCTTGTTTCTAAAATTAAAACCATTCATAAATCTTTAATAAATGATTGAAAACTTGGGAATTTCAGTAAAGAACTGAGTATTTAGAGGAGAAGAACAATCTTACCTCTAAAAGATGATTTCTCCTTGATTTGGGCAAATTTCCATGAAAATACAATGTAGAAATCACAAGGATTTGTTGCAAGATTGATTAGGAATCATTGAGTAATGAAAATCCCATCAAATGAAGTGGAAATCAAAGTTAATTTTTCTAGAGAAAGAATGTTTGAATGATAGGATTTTG
This sequence comes from Hibiscus trionum, assembly GCA_030270665.1. NCBI lineage: Eukaryota > Viridiplantae > Streptophyta > Magnoliopsida > Malvales > Malvaceae > Hibiscus > Hibiscus trionum. The sequence goes on from BSYR01000017.1 coordinate 22,424,845, forward strand.
AGAGAAAAAGAATTGAGAGAAAATTTGAGAAAAAATAGTTATAAAAGTAAAAAGTAGTTAAACACCTTTCTTTTATTTAATTAAATCAATAATTAAATCACCCAAATTAAGGAAAAATCTGGAGAAAACATTTTGGGTAAATTAGCTCCTTAAAGATTCAAATTTTCAATCATTTACAAAACAGTCACTACTAAACTTTGCAAAAATCGCAATTTGGTCACTACACCGAAATGTAGTATTTCCAAACCTTATATTGTAAAATTGATTTCACCACTCTTATATATATATATATATATATATATATATATATATATATATATATTAAATGAGGATTTTTAAATATTTTTCTATATTTTTAAAGCATCCCGAACTAGGCTTTCCCTAAAACTCCCTTTTATATTCGAACCGTTTCTCAAACCGGTCCGGTTCAAACCCCAAACTTCTAAGCCCAAAATTGGGGTGTTACAGAGATTGTGCATTTGCACGGTGTGCCGAAATCTATAGTGTCAGATAGAGATCCGAGGTTCACGTCAAGGTTTTGGGAGTGTTTGCATCAAGCCTTGGGTACACAGTTGAATTTTAGTACTTCTTATCATCCTTAGACGAATGGGCAGCCGGAGCGTGTCATCCAAGTTCTTGAGGATATGTTGAGGTGATGTGTTATTGAGTTTCAGGGTTCTTGGGAGAAGCACTTGCCTTTGGTTGAGTTTGCTTATAATAATAGTTACCAGGCAAGCATTCAAATGGCACCGTACGAGGCTTTATACGGGAGAAAATGTAGAACTCCCCTTTGTTGGACTGAAACAGGGCAAAAGTTGATTTCGATGCTAGCCTTGTTTAAAGGAACCACCGAAAAGGTGAAGCTCATTTGTGAGCGTTTGAAGGCAGCGTCAGACCGGCAAAAGTCTTACGCGGATTTGAAGTGTAAGGAGATAGAGTTCGCGGTTGGCGAACATGTGTTTCTGAAGGTTTCACCTTGGAAGAAGGTGATGAGATTTGGCCGGAAGGGCAAATTGAGTCCGAGGGTCATTGGACCATATGAGGTGATAGAACGCGTGGGTCTAGTTGCTTACAAGTTGAGTTTGCCTTCAGAGTTAGAAAAGATACATAATGTGTTCCATGTATCTATGCTTCTGAGGTATAGATCGGATCCGTCGCATGTTATGCATGTAGAAGAGGTTGAGTTGAATCTGTAACGCCCCGGTTTTGGGCTTGGAAGTTCTGGGCATTGACCAGTTCGGTCAAAGTGCGGTTCGAATCTATAAGGGTGAAATTAGGAAAGCCTAGTTCGGGTTGCATTAAAAATATGGAAAAATGTTCTAAAATCATATTTTAATATATATAAGTGAACTGTGAAATCAATTTTGAAAAATGAGGTTTGGAAGGGTGACATTTTGGCTAGTGACCAAAATGTAATTTTTGAAAGTTGCGTGACTGTTTTATAAAGGATTGAAACTTTGAATCTTTAAGGAGCTATTATTCCAAAAGGAGTTTCTCCAGATTTTTCTAAGATATTTTAATGTTTAATTCTGATTTTAAAGCTAAAGAAAAGTGGAGGGAAATCATTTTGGCTATTTTGTAACTAATTTTCCTATTTTCCCAATTTTCCTTTTTCTCTCATTTTCTCTCAATCCAAACACTTTCTCTCCAGAGATTTCTTTCTGATTTTGTCACTCAAATCTATCTTTTCAATTCTCTTTGGATTCCTAATCATCTCTACAACAAAACCTTGCAATTTGCTATTTGGATTTTCAAGCTTTTTGGTTCTAAAAGGGAGAAAACTCAAGTTTGGAGGTAAGAACGTCCTTCTCCTCTAAACTCTCAGTTCTTTACTGAAATTCCCAAGTTCTCAATCCTTAATTGATTTTTTATTAAAGGCTTTTAAAGTTGTGAAATGGATCTTGGCTTTAAATGCAAGATTTGGTGATTTTTGATAGATTTTCGTTAGATCTGTTAAAGCTGTGATTTGAGATGTGTTTTTGATGATAAATGAACATTAATTTGATAAGGAATTGAGTTTTGATTAATGCAATCCCGGATAGGTTGAATTTCCTAAGTTTAGCTTATGATTCTTGGTTGTTTTTGGGTGATCTTGTGGATCTGTTGTTGCTGGAGGTATAAGGATGTTGTTAGGTCCTTTTTAGATGTTAAATGATGTTAATGGATGTTTAGTCTTGATGGTTTATGGCTGGGCTTTGTTGAGGAGTTGTTTGGATGCATTTTCGGTTGTGTTTGGTGGCCGAAAATGGAGTGAGGATGAGAGCAGCGAGTTTAGGTGCTTTCATTGAAGCTATTAATGCATGATGATGCATTAATCTACTGTTTTAATGTGTTAAAACAGGGGAGTCATCTTTGGATCCAAGTGGTGGTGATCCGGAAGCTTGATTTGGTGTTTCGGCAAGAGGCGAAACGGAATCGGTGAGTGGATTTTGGTTTTCGGCTTTGAAACCAATGTTTTGGAGGTTTGGGAGCTTAGTCTAAGTCTAAACAACTTTGCTAAGCTCAAGAGTAAGTTTTCGGAAACACTCTCTTGTTGAGGAACCATGTGATGGTTGGGTGCAATGTGTTTGTTGCATGTTTAAATTCTGTTTTTAAAGCATATCTAGCATGTGTGTTTGCTGAGATTATAAGCCATGTGTTTAAGGAAGCTCAAGGTTAGAGTTCCTTGTTTTTGAACATTGTATAAATGTTGTTTGATGCTTAAAGATGCATGATGTTTATGGCTTGGTTAAATGCTTTAAAACAGTGGATTATTGATGATATATGATGTATATTGGCAAGTGATGTTTTTGAAAAGGTTAAGGTCACTAAGGTGGTTAAAAGTCCTTGAGTGAGCCTTGTTTACTTAAGAACATCAAGGTGGTTAAAAGTCCTTGGATGGTTCTTGTTACGGACACAAAGGTGTTTAAAAGTCCTTGTGTGGTCCTTTCCAAGGTGTTTAAAAGTCCTTGGGGCCAAGGTGTTTAAAAGTCCTTGGGGTGATTTATATCATGGTGTTTAAGTCCTTGGGGTCAAGGTGTTTAAAAGTCCTTGAGGTGAAACTTTTTAAGGACACAAAGGTGTTTAAAAGTCCTTGTGTGGTCCTTGCCATGGTGTTTAAAAGTCCATGGGCCAAGGTGTTTAAAAGTCCTTGGGGATAAGATCACAATGGTGTTTAAAAGTCCATGTGTGAGTCTTATGTTGATCTTGTTTTAAAGATGGTAATTATCACTTGTGGCCAATATGACATGTTATGATGTGAAGCATGAGATGCTTGTTTGAGATTGCTTGTGAGCATGTCTAAATGTACTTTGAAGTATGATTTATAAATGAGTTTTATAAATGCATTATTGTGTAGTTCTAAGGAGCTTTCCTCACTAAGCTTTTGCTTACGCTCTCTCTCTTTTCTTAAACCAATAATGCAGAGCATTAAAGTGCATTGAGGGCAGCAAGGAGGGCAAGCAATCAAGTGGAAGTTAAGCTCATGTATGAGAAGGTTTTCTTAAACACTTTTAGCTTTTGGCATTTGGCAATGGGGGACCTATGTTGATGTTTTGGGAGATGTTTGGAACTCCCTATGTTGGATTTATGTTGTTGTTAATGTTGGTTTTTGTAATTGGCCATTATGTGTTGGTTTGAAGGCTTTTGTGCATGGATGGTTGCTTGTGTAGGAAGCATGCCTTTAGATTTGGGGCTTTTCATATATGTTGATCTAATGATGATTGGTTGATGCAAATATGTCTCTTGGATGTTGTATGAGTTGCTGGTAAAGTTTGATAGCATTTGGAGCATGATTGGTTGGTCAATTGCATGTTTAAGCAAGCATTTTTCTGCATTTTGTGCAGGCCGTATCGGAACAGTGCCTACCGTTTCGGAACGGGTGCCTCGAAGCAGCCCAGGCGTCCGAAACGGGTAACACCGTTCCGAAATGGAAAGGCTACTTTCAGCCCTCGTTTCGGTACGCGTTGCAGAACGGCCCCGCGTTTCGAAACGGGCTGTCTCCCGTTTCGGAACGGATGACCGTTGGGGGCTGACATTGGTAGTTATATGTTTCAAAATGTTTGCATTTTGGTCCTGAAACTTGTATGTGCAATTGTATGAGTTTGAAATGTCCGTTTGAGCTGAATTTTGGCCGAGATGCATGAAACATGATTAATTTCAAGTTGGTAACTTTAATTTGGTTGAAGTCCTTATAATTATCAGAATTTACAAATTGGTCCCTAAAGTTGTAGTTTGTTCAATTGGGTCCCTGTTCGATCTCTGATGCTTATGATCTTTGAGTATGTTGTTTGAATGATCATAACTAGGGTTAATGTGCATCTAGACAAGTTTAAAAAGAAAAAAAAGGGTCGTTAATCAAGGTTGACTTTCAGGTTGACTTTGGTTTTCCCCGTGTGACTTTCTTAATTCGGGTCAACCGTCTAGGCCGGGTTAAGGGGGTTACAGAATCCAGACTTGAGGTTGGTATAGGGAAAACCTAGTTTAGGATGTTTTAAAAATATGGAAATATATCTAAAAATCCTCATTTATTATATAAATGATTATGGTAAAAACAATTTTACAAAATGAGCTTTGAAAATATTACATTTTGGTATAGTGACCAAAATGTAGTTTTTGCAAAACTTGGCTAGTGATTGTTTTGTAAAGGTTTGAAACTTTGAATCTTTAGGGAGCTAATTTTACCATTTGTTATCATCAGATTTCTCTTTAATTTGGGAGCTTTTAATAATGATTTTATTAAAGAAATAAAAGGGGAATTAAAAAGGAAATCAAAGTTGACTTTTCATAACCAACTTTACGATAGTTTTCTCTCTTTTCATTTTCTCTCAACTTCCAATCAGCCAAACACTTTTCTCTCATCAAAGAACCTCTGATTTTCATCTTGTTTGCTGAGATTTCATCTTCCAAAACATTTCCTACCTTTGTTTCATCAAATCCTATTGATTTGGCTCTGGATTTTCAAGAAAACTTGCCCAAATTGAAGTGAGATCAACCATTAGAGGTAATCTTCATTCTTCTCCTCTAATTATCAGTTCTTTACTAAAATTACCAAGTTATGAATCCTTTTGTTAATGTTTTTTGAGTTGTTTTAATGTTATAAACAAGAAATAGTTGCTAAATACAAGATTCTTGATGAGATCTTGGTGATTTTCGTATTTCTATGTTAATCTCTGATTTGAGGTTGATTTCTAACATATTTTGGATGTTATTTGATGTTGAGAATGAGGTTTTAACAAATAAATCCTTAATAGGCTTGGGTTCCTAAGTTTGAGATGCTAGATTTGTGGTTTTTTATGTGTTTTTGGTGATATGCTATTGCTAGAGGTATAAGGTCGTGTTTATGATAATTTTTTGTGTTAATTGAGGTTTAGAAAAGGTTAGAGTTGATATATCTTGGCTGGGCTTTGATTTGAGAAAGTTTGGAAGTGTGTTCGATTGTTTTGGATAACTGAAATACTAGTTTTAAGTAGAGCAGCGAGTTAGAATGAGTGGATGGTGATTTTAATGCATGATGATGCATTAATCCTCTGCTCTTATGTGTAATGAACATGGGAGACTTCATTGGACGCATTTGGTGTTAATCCGAAAGTGCCAGAAGCTTAGAAATCGTTTCGGCAAGCGAGCGAAACGTTATCGGTGAGTGAAAATGGTTTTAGACGTCCTTGAGGGACAAGGAAACAAGTTTTGGGGATTTAGGATTTGTGTCGTGTCTTCCCATGCTCTTTGGTGATCACATAGGATTTAATTTACATCTAAAAAGATAAAAAGAAAAAAGGGTCGTCAATCGGAGTCAGCTTTAACGAGTTGGCTTTGGTTTTCCCCATGTAATCACCTCGGTTCGGATCATCCGTCTAGACCGGGCTAAGGGGGTTACAAAACAACAATATCCACATCTCTTCGGTTCAGGTAAAAATTCGAGGACGAATTTTTCTTAAGGGGAGGAGAGTTGTAACACCCTAAAATCAGGTCTAGTCAGAATTGGGTATCAGTGATCAGAAATTCTACATCGATAAAGTCTAAAAATAGTATCAGCTAGTCAAATTATTATATTGGATTGAAATTAAGTTAAATCTTTGCTATCGGACCCTATCGAATAATATTGAAACCTAATTCCTGGTTAAATTGAGAAAATAGTAAGTTGGAGGGCAAGACCATAGTATAGTGAGAGTTGAGGGACGAACCTTGCGATTACCCCCTCCTCAATTTCTAATATCCCCATGTGGGATAATCTGGTGAAGTTACTTCACCTAAAGGAAAGCTAAATTGGATATGAATATATATTTTATACAAAAATAAAGGAAAAAGGAATAGAAAGCTTATCGAGAGTTTCTTAAGAAAGCACCTCTCCTTTTGTCGTCTTCATCATCTTCCTCCAAGCTAGCACCTCCGTTGGAGAGCAAGCTTTAATTTAGTTTTTCTTCAATTTATTGATATCAAAACATTGCTACCGATCCGGTAAGCTCTATTCCTCAATTGATTAATGGATTGCTTGGATAAATCGAGCTTAATCTTAAGCTAGGGTTTCGACCATCCATGGATATTTCATCGTTGTTATCTATATTGAAATCGGATATCGATTTTGATATTGTTTAATTGATTTTAATATCATATTATCAACCCTAATAATCTCTCTATTGTTTTCCTAACTCAAGATAGCGAAAAGGAGTGTCCATCAAATTCACCAATGGCTAGGAACAAGGGAGTTATCAACCGAGAGCCTTGAAAGCTTCAGATTGTCAAGGTGAGTGTAGTCGGAGTCTTGGGAATAGGCGAGGAGCCTTCCCAAATCTATTATTGTTGATTTCGGTTTAATAGCTAACATTCCTTTTAAGGAAGTTGCATCGAAATGATAGTCGGATCCATTGGTAAGTATCGGTAAGTTAGTATTGAACATCGGACATAGTCATTGGTATTGTCATCGTGCATTGTTATCGATATAATTATTGATATTGAAACATTATGAATGAACCATCGAATAATGACATTGACATTGAAATTATGAATTATTGCTATCGAGACATGTTCACTATTGGTAACTTTGAAGAAATTGGTTATTGGAGTTATTATTGATTATTGAAATATTGATATTGTTATTGAAACCTTAGATTTGAATGGACTTTGGATACAATTGGCATGCCATAGAATTCATGAGCTCATTGTATGGGTGGACTACGGTCCTAGGGCTACGGCCTATATTGATTTGGCGAGGCGGAGGGATGTGTTTTGATATTGGTCATATTGGTGAGGCAGAGGGATTAGACCATTCATTGATTTGGCGAGGCGTGGGAATTTTCGTATTCACTATCTTGATTCAATCCAAGGGTTAATAATGAAATTGATAGGATAAACATGGTATTTTGAGACATGGTATTGTTAATGGAAAGCATGAGAATATGTACTTGCATTGTTCATTGTTAATATATTGCATATGACTACCTCACTAAGCATGTATGCCTAACGTGTCTCATCTCATGCATTTCAAGTTAAGGAATCAATCTTCGTGGAGGATCGGATAAGTCGCCACAAGCTAAAGTAATGTATATTGACCTTATGAACTCTTAGGAAGCTGGAAAAGTAGTTGAACTAGTCTCTTGTGCCTATTTTGATATGTTTGTAATGTGTGTGAGTTATAATATGGTTAAAGGCCCTAAATTGGCTCACATAGGTCAAAACCTAGTAAACATATTCAAATGATGACGAAACTTGGCATGCCAGTAGTTTATAGCATTGAAATATTGTGTGTAAAGTTTCATTGTATTCGAACATTGTTTGGTAGGTCAATTCGATTAAAAACCAACAAAAATTTGTCATTACAGGTCAGGCCGTATCTGTAACGCCCCGGTTTTGGGCTTAGAAGTTTTGGGCGTTGACCGGTTTGGTCAAAGTGCTGTTCGAATCTAAAAGGGTGAATTTAGGAAAGCCTAGTTCGGGTTGCATTAAAATTATGGAAAAATGTTCTAAAATCATCTTTTAATATAATTAAGTGAACTGTGAAATCAATTTTGGAAAATGAGTTTTGGAAGGGTGACATTTTGGCTAGTGACCAAAATGTAATTTTTGAAAGTTTTGTGACTGTTTTAGAAAGGGTTGAAACTTTGAATCTTTAAGGAGCTATTATTCCAAAAGTAGTTTCTCCAGATTTTTCTAAGATATTTTAAGCTATATTCTGATTTTAAAACATATCAAAAGAGGAGGGAAAGCCATTTTGGCCATTTTGATAACTAATTTCCTATTTTCTTTTCTCTCATTTTCTCTCAACCCAAACACTTTCTTTCCAGAGAATTGTTTCTGATTTTCTCACCTAAATCTCTCCTTTCAACTCTCTTTTGATTCCTAATCATCATATCTACAAAACCTCATCATTTGCTACTTGATTCATCAAGGTTTTTGATTCCAAAAAGAGGAGAAACTCAAGTTTGGAGGGGAGTCATCTTTGGATCCAAGTGGTGGTGATCCGGAGGCTTGTTTTGGTGCTTCGGCAAGAGGCGAAATGGAATCGGTGAGTGAAATTGGGTTTTCGGCTTTGAAACCAATGTCTTGGGAGCTTAGTTTAAGTCTAAACAACTTTGCTAAGCTCAAGTGTAAGTTTTCGGAAATACTCTCTAGTGGTGGCCATGATTTGATTGTTGTGCAATGTGGTTTATTGCATGTTTTAAACTCTGTTTTGAAAGCATGATTTAGCATGGTTAATGCTGTTTTTGTAAGCCATATGTGGAAGGAAGCTCAAGGTAAAGAGTTCCTTGTTTTGAACATTGATTAAATGTGGTTTGATGCTTTTAAATGCATGATGAATATGGCTTGGTTTAATGCTTTAAAACAGTGGATAAATTGATGATAATGATGTATATTGGCAAGTGATGTTTTGCAAAGGTTAAGGTCACTAAGGTGGTTAAAAGTCCTTGAGTGAGCCTTGTTTACTTAAGAACATCAAGGTGGTTAAAAGTCCTTGGATGATTCTTGCTACGGACACAAAGGTGGTTAAAAGTCCTTGTGTGGTCCTTTCCATGGTGTTTAAAAGTCCATGGGCCAAGGTCTTTAAAAGTCCTTGGGGTGAAACTTGATACGGACACAAAGGTGGTTAAAAGTCCTTGTGTGGTCCTTTCCATGGTGTTTAAAAGTCCATGGGCCAAGGTGTTTAAAAGTCCTTGGGGCCAAGGTGTTTAAAAGTCCTTGGGGTGAAAGTTGATGAACTCGTTTTTAAAGAAATGAAATGTATCACTTGTGGCCAATATGACATGTAATGATATGAAGCATGAGATGCTTGTTAAAAGATTGCTTTTGAGCATGTGTAAATGATGATTTGAAGCATGATTTATAAAGTGTTTATAAATGCATTATTGAATGGTTTTATTGAGCATTCCTCACTAAGCTTTTGCTTACGCTCTCTCTTTGTTTTCTCAAATCAGTAATGCAGAACATTAAAGTACTTTGAGGGCAGCAAGGAAGGCAAGCATTCAAGTGGAAGTAAAGCTCAAAGTATGGAAGGTTTTCTTAAGTACATTTAGCTTTTGGTAATTTGGCAATGGGGGACCTATGTGTATGTTTTGGGAGATGTTTTGAACTCCCTAAGTATATTGAATGTTGTTGAGAATGCTGGTTTTTGTGGTTGACCATTATATGCTTGAATTGGAAGTTTATGCTTGAATGGTTGCTTGTGTAGGAAGCATGCCTATAGATTTGGGGCTTTTCACATATGTTGATGTTTTGATGAATTGTTGATGCAAGTATGTCTCATATATGCTGAATTGCATGCTGGTAAAGTTTGGTGGCAATTGGAGCATGATTGTTTGGTCAATTGCATGTTTAAGTAGGTAAAATTCTGCATTTTGTGCAGGCCGTTTCGGAACAGTGCCTGCCGTTTCGGTACGGGTGCCTCAAAGCAGCCCAGGCGTTCGAAACGGGCAACACCGTTCCGGAACGGATATGCTACTGCCCGACCCCGTTCCGGTACGCGTTGCGGAACGGCCCCGAGTTTCGAAACGGGCTGTCCCCCGTTTCGGAACGGCTGACCGTTGGGGGCTGACAGTGGCAGTTATATGTTTTGAATTGTTTGCATTTTGGTCCTGAATCTTGTTTGTGCAATTGTATGAGTTTGGGAAGTCCTTTTGAGCTGAAATTTCACAGAGAAGCATGAAACCTGATTAATTTCAAGTTGGTAACTTTAATTTGGGTTAGGTCCTTATATATATATCAGAAATTACAATTTGGTCCCTAAAGTTGTAATTTGTTCAATTGGATCCCTGTTTGATCTCTGATGTTTATGATCTTTGAGTATGCTGTTGTATGATCATATCTAAGGATTAATATGCATCTAGACAAGTTTAAAAAGAAAAAAAAGGGTCGTTAATCAAGGTTGACTTTCGGGTTGACTTTGGTTTTCCCCGTGTGACTTTCTTAATTCGGGTCAACCGTCTAGGCCGGGTTAAGGGGGTTACAGTATCGATACGGGGTAATGGCGTATCGATACGGGGTAATGGCGTATCGATACGGTTAAGCTTAAATGGACCCTAGGAACAGGGCGTATCGATACGGTATGAGGCCGTATCGAAACATTTTTCTACTGGAATTCACTGTTTCGATACGAGTATATAGCGTATCGAAACGGGTCAAAGTCAAGGTCAAAGGAAGTCAACCTGTACCGATACAGGCTTGCCCGTATTGATACGGTCTAAAGGATAAAGTCAACTTAGGTTGACCATCATAAACCCGTTTCGAAACAGCCTTAAGGTGTTTTGATAGAGGGTTAGTTAAGTTAGTTAAAAGGCATAATCTGGCAGTTTTCAAAGTTTACAATTTGATCACTAAATTTAGAGCGAATCAATTGTATGAGTAAATGAACTCCAAATTGTATGAAAATTTACAGTCTTGTTAATATTGTATTGAATTTCACTATAGTATAATCAATTGCATTGAAGGACCATTAATTTATCGAATTTACAGTTTGGTCCCTAAAACTTGTAATAGTTAAGAATTAGTCCTAAATGATTAATTATTGCTTCCTAAGGATTAATTGGACTAAGATGCATTGTGGTAATGTGTTATTGTATATTATTGTTTTAAATTTTGATAATAAAATGAAATTTTATTGCACCGATCATTGTATTGTTCATCGGTATCACCTTCCGACCCGGTTCTCGACCAGACCGGGAAGGGGGTGTTACACGAGCTCACAACTACGAAATTTCATCCAAAATAATTCCGAGAAAGGGATCTAGTGCTTGAAAAGATCTTGCCAATTCATAAAAATTTTCTTGGGAAATGGATGCCTAATTGGAAAAGGTTGTACGTCAAGGAGACCTCTTTTTGCAGGAGCGTTAATTTTAACTAGAGATGATCAGAGATGTGCTAAGCAATTGAATAAATTTAGACTCGGTCAAGAGGTTTCACGCTCGAAGAATTTAAAATAGATTGAAAAAAGGAAAAATAAAGAAAAAGCGGAGTGAAAACCCAAAAAGGGCGCTTTGCAAAATGAAAATATCTATGGTGAAAACCCAAAAAGGGTGCCTTAGATATAAAAAAGAATCAAAAAGAGAGAAAAATCAAAAGAAAAGGGGGGGTTCAAGATGAAAATCCGCAAAGGGCGTCTTGAAATCAAAGGAGGATTTGAGTTGAAAACCTGAAAGGGCAGTTCAAAAGCATTTCAGATTAGGTATCCGACAAGAAACCTTCTCGAAATCTGCAATTTGAGGAAATTCGGGGTTGGAAGGCTCTCGCTCATTCATACAATGGGTACATGGGGCATTGCATTGAATTTATCATGTTTTCCATGACTTATCAAATGATTCAAACTTATTAAAATAATATTTGAGCCTTTCACTTATAGTTTCAACAAGCATCTTGCATATAAATCGATTAGATAAAAAGCAAAGGATTTCGTGGGTATTATTATGATGTACTAATCCTTTAAGTGTAGGCAGAACAAGAGGTGGCCTCGATACTTGGTTAATGATGAAAAGTATGACGAGGAAATGGACACAACTCAGAGTGTCATAAACATTTAAACAAAGCTGCAAGAAAGTAACATAGACAACCATGGGGCAAAGTGATAACATGATCCATCTTTTGGAGAAAAGCTGCAACATGATTAATCCATCAAAGGTTCAAAAGCAAAGATCATTATGTCTGAAGATTGTTACTTCTAAGGCATTGCAAGGAAAAGAAAGCTCTGCGAATGTTAGAACGGACAAAGATGATAGTTGGAATCAAGACTCGGGCAACGCCGCTGTAATCACTAATTTTGTCCGGACCTTGAACCCCTTTAATTCATGATTATCTTGGGCTTATTAGGGCTATTATGTAATTAAATAAAAAAAGAAGAAAAAAAGAAAATGGAAAAAAAGGAAAAATATATATACACACACATATATATGTATGTATAAATAATACTACACTTATTACCTTATGTTATTATTTATCATATTATCGTCTATTTGAAAAAAGAAAAAAAACCTAAACATTACTAATATATTATATTATTATAGTTAATAATAATTGTATCTGATCATTATTATTTATCATTTATATACATCCATTACATATTTGTTTTGTTATTATCACTTATTATTATCATTTATGTGTATATTATTACTATTAGTAAGTATTATTGCTAGGTTTGTTATTATTTATTACTATTGTATTTATTATTTATTTTGTTATTTTTATCCGTTTAGTATTGCTATTATTATTATTATTATTATATTTATTTTTATTATTGTTATTATTATTTTTATAAAAATAAAACACATAAGTAATAAAAAGTCCAAATATTAATAACATGAGTCCAAATACAAGTCCAAAATAAATGAACAGCCCAGCTAGCCCAAATTACAAAAAAAAACCCTAACATGTTATTTTCCTTGCGCAGCCAAATATCTACCGTCAGATCTGTCGATCCAGATTAAGCCCAACAAAACGATCCCTAGAGAAGCCCTAGTGGTCTTGCGCCGCACACCCCCCAACAACGTTCGATCTAGGCGAAACCAACGGCCCAGATCAATCCCAGCAAAGAAACCCTAGTGACTCGTCCTTTGCTTGGCACCGCCCGATTTTAGACCGTTAGATCAAGTATCATCAACAGATCGGATTTAGCCTCAGGAGAAACCCTAGATTCGAGCCCGGGCAATCTTTTGAGCGCCGCGCCGCATCATTTGTGACCGTCAGATCGTGCCCCATCAAACGGCCACGATCGCACCACGAGCATGAGCATTACACGCCGACCTTTGACATGCCTCACGCGCGCGTGTTAGGACCGTATCTGACCTCTCTGTCCCCGTCGCGCACCCTCTGCCGCCTCTGACTCGGTGCACACCAACACCATTTTAGGAGTGGTTCGACATGAAACAGAAGACACAAAAGAATTCAGAACCCAAAAATGTAAATCAAAACAAGAAATGCAAATTGTCAACCAGACAAAGAGAGATCAGAGAGAGAATGTATCTTTTTTCCTTTGTTTTTCTCTCACTGTAATCCGGGTATAAGAGAAACCAGAAAAATCTGTAACTCCGTTCTCCTTAGTGAGAAAAAAGATGAGAGGAATTTCGAATTGAAGTAATAGAAAGCACATTTCCGAGGTATATTTTCAGTCCATTTTTGCATGCAAAATTTCGAAACAAAAAAATATTTAAGGTTGAGGGGTCTGCCTTTTTACCTTCGGAGAGCGTGAGTCGTCTCTGGCTCGGTTCCGTTTCGACAATAAACCCTCGGCATCCGTTCGGAAGTCCATCAGGGTGAGTCGCCGGAGCTTCAACAGAGAGCCTTTTGAGGGGTTCCGATTTGGGTCAAAAAGAAAGGGGAGGGGTTTTCCTTTTTTGTGACTTCTTTTTTTAAAAGGGTCTCGGTTTTTTTTTCAAAAGTGAAAGGGATTTTTGTTTTTTTGTTTTTTTTGCTGTTGTTGCCGGTGAAAAGGGTGACCGTCCGGCTAACCCGCTGGAACGGGAAAAGGGGAGATGAAGCTCTCTATGGGTTTGTTCGAAGTGGCAAAATGGGCTAAAAAGATTTTAAAACAGTTTTTATACTCGTTTTTGGTTATAAAAAGGGTTTATTTACTTCATAAGGACTTCCGCCTTTCCATTTTTACCCAAGGAGGGTTTTCGCGTATCTAAACACCAACCGGGGTCCCTCAAATTTCCCAAGTTTTTTTAAATTTCGTCCCCTGTGTTCGTTGATTGGCTTCGAATGGCCTAACGATCGTTTTAATCCTTGAAACTTTCAGCGAGCTTTAATTTTGGCCCATGTTTTGATAATTTAGCCTCTTTTTAATGGTTTAATTCCCCTATTGATCCTCAGGATCTGTTTTGATTTCGTTTTAACCTTTTTAGCCTTGTTTTCTCTTTTTATGCGTTTTTGTTCGTTTGCCTAGTATTTATAATTTGTTTAATTTTTCTCATATGTTTTATACATGTTTGTTTAATGATATGTTGGTAATGTGGTATATTATATGTTATGATTTAGCATGTGGATTAGGATTCATAGCGTTGCGGAGTAGAATACATGTATATTTGCTTAATTTATGTTTTCTCGCTTTTGCTTTTTGTTTAATTATTTGTTTTATGTTCCGCTTATTTTCTAAGTTGCATCTTGGTTTATAAATTGCAATGCGAGCGTCTTTTTATTCGGGAACGAACGAGGCCAGTACCAGTCGTAGTGGTGGTCGTTCAGACATTCTTTCTCGAATCTTAAGACCTTTAAAAATTCACTCAATCGTATAATCACATCTCGATAGGAATCGTCACTTTAATTTGCAAAATTTAATATTAATTAAGCAGTAATGTTTTTGGTACCGATTTCCGGACAAGACGGGGGTGCTCATCCTTCCCCGCGTGTAACCGACTCCCGAACCCATTTTTTTAGAAAGAATCTCTGGTTTTATTTCGGTTTCCAGTCTACCATTTTTAAATGGCCGGTGGCGACTCCTCTATTTTTATACAAATCCGACTAATTATTCAAAACCTATTAAAACCCAGTTCCTCCGAGCGACATCCGAGGTACTTATGTATTTTTGAAAAATTTTAGTCGCAACAGATGGCGACTCTGCTGGGGACAATTTTTGTTTTCAAAAACAAAAAGAAAGTCAAGCCAAAAAAACCTTACCGCCTAATTAATATTAAAAGTTGCGAATTAAAGTGACTGAATCGATCAATATTTGTTTATAAGTGCGAGTTTATTTCAAACGCATTTAAAATTGGCATTTAAACCCGTTTGTCTAAGTGAGGGGAAAAGCTAGTGCTTTCGTGGGGATATTGTTCCTCCGTATAGGCCTTGTAAGTACCTTCTGTAACCCCCTTAACCCGGCCTAGACGGTTGACCCGAATTAAGAAAGTCACACGGGGAAAACCAAAGTCAACCCGAAAGTCAACCTTGATTAACGACCCTTTTTTTTTCTTTTTAACCTTGTCTAGATGCACTTTAGACCTAATTGTGATCATACAAACATCATACTAAAAGATCACAAACATCAGAGATCAAACAGGGACTCAATTGAACAAAATACAACTTTAGGGACCAAATTGTAAATTCTGATAATTATAAGGACTTAACCCAAATTGAAGTTACCAACTTGAAATTAATCATGTTTCATGCTTCTCTGTGAAATTTCAACTCAAAAGGACTTCCCAAACTCATACAATTGCACAAACAAGTTTCAGGACCAAAACGCAAACATTCCAAAACATATAACTGCCAATGTCAGCCCCCAACGGTCACCCGTTCCGAAACAGGCATAGCCCGTTTCGAAACTCGGGGCCGTTCCGCAACGCGTACCGAAATGGGGGTCTGGCAGTGGCCTTTCCGTTTCGGAACGGCCCCTCCCGTTTCGGACGCCTGGGCACAATTAAGGCACCCGTTCCGAAACGGTAGGTGCTGTTCCGAAACACCCTGCACAGATTGCCTAAAAATGCATACTTAAACATGCAATTGACCAACCAATCATGCTCCAAATGCCACCAAACTTTGCCAACATGCAATTCAACATATAAGGGACATATAAGCATCATCAATTCAGCAAAACAATATCATAAGCAAAAAGCCCCAAATCTATAGGCATGCTTCCTACACAAGTAAGCCATTCAAGCATAAATTTCCAAAAACAAGAATTTAAAGATCCAACACCAAAACAAGCATTCTCAACAACATTCAACATACTTAGGGAGTACAAAACATCTCCCAAAACATATACATTGGTCCCCCATTGCCAAATTACCAAAAGCTAAAATGTACTTAGAAAACCTTCCATACTTAGAGCTTAGTTTCCACTTGGATGCTTGCCCTCCTTGCTGCCCTCAAGTACTCTAATGTTCTGCATTATTGATTTGAGAAAACAAAGAGAGCGTAAGCAAAAGCTTAGTGAGGAATGCTCAATAAAACCATCCAATAATGCATTTATAAAACATTTATACATCATGCTTCAAATCAACTTTTGTACATGCTTAAAAGCATACTTAAACATGCATCTCATGCATTACATCACAACATGTCATATTGGCCTCAAGTGATAAGTTCCATTTCTTTAAAAACAAGTTCATCAACTTTCACTCCAAGGACTTTTAAACACCTTGGCCCCAAGGACTTTTAAACACCTTGGCCATAGACTTTTAAACACCATGAAATGTACCACATCAAGGACTTTTAAACACCTTGATCCCAATGACTTTTAAACACCTTGGCCATGGACTTTTAAACACCATGAAATGTATCACATCAAGGACTTTTAAACACCTTGATCCCAAGGACTTTTAAACACCTTGGCCTATGGACTTTTAAACACCATAGAATGGACCACACAAGGACTTTTAAACACCTTTGTGTCCGTAGCAAGAACCATCCAAGGACTTTTAACCACCTTGATGTTCTTAAGTAACAAGGCTCACTCAAGGACTTTTAACCACCTTAGTGACCTTAACCTTTTCAAAACATCACTTGCCAATATACATCATTATCATCAATTTATCCACTGTTTAAAAGCATTAAACCAAGCCATATTCACCATGCATTTAAAAGCATCAAACCACATTTAATCAATGTTCGAAAACAAGGAACTCTTACCTTGAGCTTCCTTTAACATATGGCTTATCAAAACAGCAAATACCATGCTAAATCATGCTTTCAAAACAGTAATCAAAACATGCAAATAACCACATTGCATCACAACAAAATCATGGCCACCACTAGAGAGAATTTCCGAAAACTTACACTAGAGCTTAGCAAAGTTGTTTAGACTTAAACTAAGCTCCCAAGACATTGGTTTCAAAGCCGAAAACCCAATTTCACTCACCGATTCCACTTCGCCTCTTGCCGAAGCACCAATTCAAGCTTCCGGATCAACAACTCTTGGATCCAAAGATGCCTCCCCTGATTAAACACATTAAAGCAGAGATTTAATGCATCATCATGCATCAAAAGCTTCAATGAAAGCACTCAAACTCGCTGCTCTCATTCACACTCCAATTTCGGCCACCAAACACAACCGAAATTGCATCAAAACCACTTCTCAACAAAGCCCAGCCATAAACCAGCAAAACCTAACATCCACTAACACCATTTAACATCTAAAAACAACCTATAAACATCCTTATACCTCCAGCAACATCAGATCCACAAGATCACCACAAAAACATCCAAGAATCACAAGCTAAACTTAGGAAACACAACCTATCCGGGATTGCATTAATCAAAACTCATTTCCTTATCAAATTACATTCATTAATCATCATTTTAACACCTTAAAACACTGCTTAAACAGATCCAACGAAATTTCATCAAAAACACACCAAATCTTGCATTTTAAGCCAAGATCCACAAAACAATCTTAAAAGCCATTTATAAAACATCAATTAAGGATTGAGAACTTGGGAATTTCATTAAAGAACTTGAAGTTCAGAGGAGAAGGACGTTCTTACCTCCAAACTTGAGTTTCTCCTCTTTTAGAGCCAAAAAGCTTGATGAATCAAGTAGCAAATACAAAGGTTTTGATGAGGAGATGATTAGGAATCAAATGAGGATTGAAAAGAAGTATTTAGGTGATAAAAATCAGAGGAAAAGATCTGGAGAGAATGTGTTTGGTTTGAGAGAAAAGGTGAGAGAAAATGAGAATGGAAAATTTTAGAAAGTTAGTTAAAGATGACTAAAAATATCTTTCCCTCCTTTTTACTTTTATTTTAAATCAATATTAAATCATTTAATATTCTAGAAAATCTGGAGAAACTCCCCTTTGGGTAAATAGCTCCCTAAAGATTCAAAGTTTCAATCCTTTTTAAAACAGTCACAAAACTTTCAAAAATTACATTTTGGTCACTAGCCAAAATGTCACCCTTCCGAAACTCATTTTCCAAAATTGATTTCACAGTTCACTTAATTATATTAAAATATGATTTTAGAACATTTTTCCATATTTTTAATGCAACCCAAACTAGGCTTTCCTAATTTCACCTCTTTAGATTCGAACAGCACTTTGACCAAACCAGTCAACGCCCAAAACTTCTAAGCCCAAAACCGGGGCGTTACACCTTCGGGGCTCGAATACCCTATATTCTAGTGGGAATATAATTTCTCCGTACGGATATAGCTAAAGGGTCCCCTCGAATCGAACCCGGTTGAGAGGAGCCTATAATGGGTGATGATCGGGGGCCTTGCTACCCTTTGTAGGGGACAACGAGGAAAGTTCGAGTACCTCTTAGAACCAAAATTGCATTTAGAGAACTAGAAAACCACCCCTTTTAGAGCCATGCGGACAACCTAGGTTTATTAGACAACATGAATATGATTGCTTGTTTGCTTGCGTAAGTTATTAACTGTGTTTATCCGACACTAACGATTTTTCTTGTGATTTTCTTGCATTCATTCTTGCATGCATTTCATGACACAAAGGTGTTGTGTCAAGGTAGTTTTATCCAATTTAAGGGCTATCATTGTGGACGAGAGGTTGCTAAAAAAGGGATGTTGTCAATTAGCAAGTCCAACATCGGTCAAAGGTGAATTAGAAAGGATGAGGGAGCAGCTTATCGAGTGAACACACAGTAGAAGATCTAATGCCCACCATTGAAGAAGGCACAACCCTTCTCCATTCCGAGGAAGTTGAGCAAGATCGGATTTACTCCAAAGTCACGAGGCTACCCGACCAAGTGCAAAGAGGCGGCCGCAGAGAGCGCGACGGTCGGAAAGGGCATGGATTAGGTCAAGAGATGGATTCAGCTTCAAGGAGATAGTTTGTTTTCCGGGACTTGATACCAGCAGTTTTAGAGGGTCTTGAATTGCTAGAGAAGAAAGCAAATCCGGCCCCAGCAATGTTAGCCAAAGTTTTCATTTTCTTGAACGTGATTCGAGGGCAAGGAAAGTACCCGTAGGAGTTTGCTACGACCATCTTACGACGAGGAACCTCCTTTATGTCCAAATGAGAGTTTACATAAGGGGAATCGCCTATATGGCCAACACCTTTGACTTGCATACATTTGTAGCATATATAATTTCAAAGCAGCATTAAAATTGTCAGTCATGCATCCATTTCATGTGCATACATCTGTTGATTCGAGTCCATAATACATCCATCATTAAAACATGCTTAAGGCATTTCATCTTATCATTACTAATTGGGGAAAACACTCGTGTCAGAGAGAGGAAAGAGAGAGAAAATGGACAAAAGAACAGTTTCCAGCCAGTACAGCTTCAGAGGTATGAATGACCTAATAGCAAGGGTGGATGGGCTTGAACAGCTCCACGAAGAGTTGGTTTGGAATCAGAAGGAGACGATCGCATATGTGAAGAAGTTCCAAGATGAAACGATGGGGCAAATCGATGAGTTGAAGGCTATGACAGCTGTTATGGCCGAAGAAAGCGGCATGAAGGGAGATCCCTAGCTCGATGAGAGTGAAAAGGGGGACCATGACATTTTGATGGAAGAAGCTTTGTCTAAAGAAGACCAAGCCATTACCGACCAGTATGAGGTAGACCGCAATGTTTCAGAATGTCCCGTTGAATTGGCATTGGATAAGATCGAAGATTCTCTTAGGAGAATCTTCTCTCCTCCAACGAACGAAGAATCGGTCCGAAAACAGCAAGAGCACAAGGTTACCCCGAAGAACGTTACGACTTTGAAACTTCGAACATTGGCCGAGAGTCCTCGAAATTTGAAGAAGACGAAAGGGGCCGAGAAAGGAAAGGAGAAGTTCACCCCTTGCCAATTTCCTACAAGGAGATGTATTCGCGGCAATACCATGCGTGTAACACCCCAATTTTGGGCTTAGAAGTTTAGGGTCTGGTCAGACCGGTCTAATATTCGGTTAGAATATAAAAGGAGGTTTTAGGGAAAGCCTAGTTCGAGATGTTTTAAAAATATAGAAAAATATCTAAAAATCCTCATTCAATATATATAAGAGAATGGTGAAATCAATTTTACAAAACAAGGTTTGGAAATACCACATTTCGGTGTAGTGACCAAAATGCGATTTTTGCAAAGTTTAGTAGTGACTGTTTTGTAAAGGATTGAAACTTTGAATCTTTAAGGAGCTAATTTACCCAAAATGTTTTTCTCCAGATTTTTCCTTAATTTTGGTGATTTAATTAGTGTTTTAATTAAATAAAAAGAAAAGGGAAACTACTTTTTGGATTTTCATAACTACCTTTTCCTAATTTTCTCTCAAAATCCCATCATCCAAACACATTTTCTCAAGAAAATTTCACATTGCTCTTCACTTCAATTGATGATATTTCTATCATCTATTGGTTCCTAATCAATCTTGCATCAAATCCTTTTGTTTTCCACATTGAGTTTTCAAGGAATTTGGCCCAAATCAAGGAGAAATCATCATTTAGAGGTAAGAATGTTCTTCTCCTCTAAATACTCAGTTCTTTACTGAAATTCTCAAGTTGTCAATCCTTTATTAAAGTTTTATAAATGGATTTAATGTTAGAAACTTGATTTTGGCTTAAAACTCAAGATTTGGAAGAGATCTTGAAGATTTTCGTTGTAATGGACTGGGCTCTGTTTTGAGATGATTCTTTAATGTATTTTGGATGTTTAATGATGTTAGAAATGAGGTTTTATCAATCCAATACCGAATAGGTTGTATTTCCTAAGTTTTTGCTTATGAAAATGGTGGCTTTTGAGGTGTTCGCGGTGTTCTGTTATAGATGGAGGTATAAGGACGAGTTTAGGTTTATTTTGGATGTTAATTGATGTTTAGAAATGGTTAGAAGTGATGGATCTTGGCTGGGTTAAGTTTTGGAAGAGTTTGGAGGTGATTTCGGTTGTGTTTGGTAGCCGAAATGTTGGGTTTAGGTAGAGCAGCGAGTTTTCGAGTGTTGGCTGAAGATTTCAATGCATGATGATGCATTAATCCTCTGCTTTGATGTGTCTAAAATAGGGGAGACATCTTCGGACACTTTAGGAGTTGATCTGAAGGCTTAATCGGCGTTTCGACAAGCGAGCGAAACGTAATGGGTGAGTAGAATTGGTTTTCCAGCTTTGAAATGATTATTTGGAGGTTTTGGGAGCTTAGTTTAAGTCTAAACAACTTAGCTAAGCTCAAGAGTAAGTTTTCGGAAAAACTCCCTCGGATGTGCTAAATTATGGTTTGATGCATTAGTTAAGAAATGCATGTTTAATGACTGTTTCAAAACATGTTTTAGCATGATTAATGCTGGTTTTGAAAGCCTTGTATTGAGGGATGCTCAAGGTAAGAGATCCTTGGTTTGTCTTGTTATTATTATGGTTTTGATGCATAGTGATGCATGGTGATAAGTGGCTTTGATTTATGCTTTAAAACAGTGAATTGATGATGATATTTGATGTATATTGGCAAGTGATGAAGTCGTTTTAAAGTACTTGAATCGGATATAGTTAGCCGGCTATAGGATTGGGTGCACCGTAAGTAAAGTCGCCTTGGATGTTGAGGGGTTGTGATTGTACCGTAAACTCCATCCAAGTACCCTAACGATTGAGGTAAGATCACAACGGTGGTTGAAATTCCGTGTGTGGATCTTGTCTTATGTGTCCTTTACTCTTGTTAGAGGAATTATACAACTACCGATGAGTGGTGTTGAGGGGTTGTGATTGTACCGTTATACTCCACCACGGGTGTCACATCAATGGAGGGATTGCTCTTGAGTGTGAACCTTGTGTAGTCCGATAGTGTGTATGAAGCGTGTGAAACAACGCTTGTAATCCGCGTATCCGATTGTGTTTTGTGTAAATGGTTATGAACTATCACTTGAAAGCCAATACAATGTATTTAAATGTAAAGAAGCATGAGATGGTTGAGAATGATGCATGGTAGCATGAGAAAAGAGATGAGCATGTGGTTTAAAAGCTTTGTTGAAAGTGTTTTTCTAAAATGCATTGTTGTATTTGTTTTGGTTAGAGCTTGCCTCACTAAGCATTTGTGCTTACGCTTTCTTTTACCATTAATGCAGATAATTGAGGTGTTAAAGGGCATCAAGGGAGCAAAGTATATCCAAGGGAAGCTAAGCTCATGTATGGTGAAGTTTTCGTACACTATTAGTTTTGATAATTTGGCAATGGGAACCTAAGTTTTGGTTTGGGAGATGTGTTGAACTCCCTAAGGTTGTGGCATGTTTGCCTTTATTGGTTTGAATTGTAAATGGCCTTTAAATGCTTGATTTGAAGTTTGGTTGCTCTTTTGGTTTTGATAATATGAAGCATGCCTCTAGTCTTGTGAAATTTCATGTTTGGTGATATGAATGTGTTAGGGTGTCCTAAACATGTACCATTTATGTATGTTGACTTGTTGACATGATTAGGGAGTCATTAGATGGTGTTTGAATGGGTTTATGCATGAAAAACCAGCAAAATCTGCTGTTTCTGGGCAAACCGTATCGGAACACTCCCTAGTGTTTCGAAATGGGGGCCTGAAATAGCCTTCGTGTTTCGAAACGCCAAGGAATGTTTCGAAACGAATTTGCCACTGGAAGGCCTCGTTTCGGAACCAACCTGCGTATCGAAATGGTCAACGCCGTTCCGATCCTGCGTTTCGATACGGCAGGTGGGTGTTTCGAAACAGGTAACCGTTGGGCACTGATTTGAATGGTGCTGAAGTTTGGCAGCTTTACATTTTAGTCCCGAAAGTTGTGGTTGCAATTGTATGAGTTTGAGATGTCCAATTATGTTGAATTTTGGCAGGGAAGCATGTAACATGACTAATTTCATATTGGTAACATAAAAACCAGTAAAGACCCTCTAACTCACAAAATTTACATTTTGGTCCCTATTCTTTTAATAAGTGCAATTGAGTCCCTGTTTGTTATCCGATCGCTGTGCCTTTCACAAATAAGCTTTTTGGGAACTCACTTTGGGTTAATGTGCATCTAGATAAGATTAAAAAGAAAAAAGGGTCGTGAATCAATGTTAACTTTCGGGTTGACTTTGGTTTTCCCCGTGTAACCTTTGTAGTTCGGGTCAACCGTCTAGGCCGGGTTAAGGGGTTTACATTTGTTGGTATCAGAGCTTAGGTTCTCGTGTAATTGGGAATTGTTATGTGGGTGATGTATGTGTCTTTGCATGATGAGCCTTTTGGGTGAAAGAATGTTTTATGAATTGTGATGCTATGCTACGTTGAAGCGTGTTAGGGGAACCCATTGCCATATCAAAACTAATGAAATGAATCATTTTTGAAAAATGAGCTTGAGTACTTGGATTACTTACCTTATTGAGCCTAATTGTGTTTATTGCATTTGAGTCAGTGCGTTGTTTTCTTTGTAAATGGGGCCGCGTAGAGAGATGAGAATGAATACGAGAGCTACGGCTCAGAATGAGAATGAGAATGATGAGAACGCTGAGAATGTTGTGGATTTACCTCCTCCCCTGGTGGTGGACCACCCGGTGGTGGTGGTGCTGGAGGTGGTAATGCTGGTGTTGGTGCTCGTGCTGGGGTCGCTGGACCTGAAGGTGTGCAGGGGCAAGCTGCTCCTGACATGACTGTGTTGATTCAGGCTATTGCTGGAGCCTTTCAGGCAGCAGTAGCTGGAGCTCATGGAGCTGCGCATAAGGATGATGTTAATGTGAGATTTCCTTTAGAACGTCTTCGCAGTCTAGGAGGGACTAAGTTCAGAGGTTTATCTCCGGAAGGATCCGAGTCTTGGTTGGAAAGCACCAAGAGGATTTTAGGGCAAATGAACTGCAATAATGTGCAGAAGTTGGGTTGTGTGGTGTCACTACTGCATGATGATGCTTATACGTGGTGGATGACCACTATCTCTGGAATGGAGGACAATGATGTAACTTGGGCGTTTTTCCTGAACGCGTTCAAGCGAAAGTATCTGGGTGTGCGATACCTAGATGAGAAGAAAAGAGAGTTTATGTCTCTTGTGCAAGGCAGCATGACGGTAGCTGAGTACGAGATCCAGTTTGTCCGCCTTAGTCAGTATGCACCTGAGCTAATCCCTGATGAGCGGGAGAGGTGTGAACGTTTCCGTTATGGATTGGTAACGGATGTGAAGACTTTTATGCTTGCGACTGAATATACAGATTTTGATGTGCTTGTGAGTCGGGCGAAGGACATCGAGCAGAACTTGGGTTTGTCTTCCAGAAGCGTTAGTTCTAGCTCGAATAAAAGAGATGTTGATCATAGTTCTGGTGGAGGACGGAACAAGAGAGGACGAGATAAGATGTATCAGCCTACTGCTAGGCGTGGTAGTGGAGGACATGGTACGCCTGTTCAGGGAGATAGGATGAGGGCTGATCAGAACACGTGCTGGACGTGTGAATCTCGTGGCCATTTAAGGCGAGATTGTCCTCGAGCAGCGAGGGAGGTTCAGGCTCCTATTGCAGCGACATGTAATTCATGTTGGAATTATGGTTCGGCAGACCACATGAGGATGGAGTGTCCTTTGTTGGCCGGTGGTGGTCAGGGACGTGCTCCTGAGGTAGTTGCACCTCAGAGAAGTCGTGGGCGCGGCCGGGGTAACTTTCAGCGCAGAGATGATGGTGGGAGGAATGTGGCGTATGTTGTGGCTGTACAACCTGAGGGTGGTGGCCAGGCTCGAGTGTATGCTCAGCGTGAGGGAAGGAATGATATGGATGTGATCGCATGTACCTTTACTTTGCAATCCTTATCATTACTTTCCTTGATTGATTCTGGATCTACACACTCATACATATTGCGTGAACATGCTCAAATGCTTGGTTTACCTGTTGAGTCTTTGGATGTTGGTATGCGTGTGACTAGTTCCTTTGGTGAGACAGTTATAACACGAAAGTTGTATAGAAGATGTCCCTTGAAAGTGCAAAACCATGTTTTTCTTGTTGATCTCATGGAGTTGACATTCTATGGTTTTGATGTAATCCTTGGTATGGATTGGCTTGTTGAGCATCGAGCTATAGTGGATTTTGAGAACAAGCGAGTTTTGTTGAAACTTGCGGATGATTATGAGGTAGTGGTGGTGGGTGAAAATGTAAAGTTTCTTAGTAATGTGGTGTCTACCTTGGAAGCATGTCGGATGTTGCGGCAAGGTTGCGAGGCTTATCTAGCCTTTGTTATGAATCCAAGTTCGAAAGAAGGTGCGCGTTCAAGATATAAGAATTGTGCGAGAGTTTCCTGGAGTGTTTCCAGAGGAGTTACCTAGATTGCCTCCTAGCCGAGAGGTGGAGTTTGGAATTGTGTTGTATGAAAACACAACTCCAGTGTCCATTGCTCCCTATCGCATGGCACCTAAGGAGTTGAAGGAATTGAAGACGCAGCTTCAGGAGTTGCTTGACCGTGGGTTCATTCGACCGAGTGTGTCACCTTGGGGTGCACCGGTCTTGTTTGTGAATAAGAAGGATGGCAATATGAGAATGTGCATCGATTATCGGCTGCTGAACAAGTTGACCATCAAGAATCGGTATCCTTTGCCGAGGATTGATGACCTTTTTGATTAGTTTCGGGAAGCGGCTGTGTTCTCCAAGATTGACTTAAGGTCAGGGTACTACCAGCTTAAGGTGAAGGATGTGGATGTGCCAAAAACAACCTTTAGGACGAGGTATGGGCATTATGAGTTCCTTGTAATGCCGTTTGGCTTGACGAATGCTCCTGAAGCTTTCATGGACATGATGAGTAGAGTGTTCCATGAATACTTGGATAAGTTTGTTGTGGTGTTCATTGACGATATCCTTGTGTACTCTCGTGCTGAGGAGGAGCATGAAGGTCATTTGAGGGTTGTCTTGCAAGCGCTTTTGGAAAATCAGCTTTATGCTAAGCTGAGCAAGTGTGAGTTTTGGCTAAAGGAAGTTGTGTTCCTTGGTCATGTGGTTTCGGCTGAGGGGATTCGTGTTGATCCTCAAAAGATCGAGGCGATTATGAATTGGAAGCCTCCTAACTCCGTTCATGAAGTTCGTAGTTTCCTTGGGTTGGTAGGATATTACCGGAGGTTTGTGGATGGATTTTCAAAGATTGCTGCCCCTTTGACAAAGTTGTTGCAAAAGGATGTTAAATATGAGTGGACGGAAGCGAGACAACCAGCTTTTGAGAAGCTTAAGGCAGCATTGACGCAAGCTCCTATCTTGGTTCAACCTGAATCAAGAAAAGAGTTTGTGGTGTACAGTGACGCATCCTATGTTGGTTTGGGGTGTGTGCTAATGCAGGAGGGTAAGGTGGTGGCTTATGCATCGCGACAGTTGAAGGTGCATGAGCGCAATTATCCTACGCAAGATATTGAGTTAGCTGCGGTGGTTTTTGCTTTGAAGATTTGGAGGCATTATCTGTGTTGTGAGAAATGTACTGTGTACACAGATCACAAGAGTTTGAAGTATCTGATGTCGCAGAAAGAGTTGAATCTTAGGCAACGACGTTGGGTGGAGTTGCTTAAGGATTATGATTTGACGATCGAGTACCATCCGGGGAAAGCTAATGTTGTAGAGGATGCCTTAAGTATGAAGGTGGCAGTGGAGTTAAGGGCTATGTTTGCCAGCTTGAGTATTTCGCAAGATGGAGGTTTAGTGGCTGAATTGCAAGTGAAACCATCTTTGGTTCAGTTGATAAAAGATAAGCAGTTGTTGGATGATTCTTTGGTGCCACATGTTCAGGATATTGCTGAGGATAGACTATCAGATTTCTATTTTAATGATGATGAAGTTTTATGTTTTGGAAGTCGGATAGTAGTGTCGAATGATGCGGAGTTGAGGTGTACTATTCTGGCTGAAGCTCATAGTAGTCCTTTTGCTATGCACCCTGGTAGTACGAAGATGTATCGTGATTTAAAGGATGAGTACTATTGGGTGGGATTGAAGAAAGATGTTGCAGAGTATGTGAGTAAGTGCATGACTTGTCAGCGGGTTAAGGCTGAGCACCAGTTTCCTTCAGGGTTGTTGCAACCGTTGAGGATCCCTGAATGGAAGTGGGAAAGGATTACCATGGACTTTGTGTCTGGTTTGCCTTTGTCGCCATCGAAAAAGAATTCGGTGTGGGTGATTGTGGATCGCCTTACGAAGTGTGCGCATTTCTTACCTGTGCATACTACGTATACTTTGGACAAGCTTGCAAAGCTGTACATTGCTGAGATTGTGCGACTGTATGGTGTGCCAAAGTCTATAGTGTCGGATAGAGATCCGAGGTTTACATCGCGTTTTTGGGAGTGTTTGCACCAAGCTTTGGGTACGCGGTTGAATTTCAGTACTTCTTATCTTCCACAGTCGGATGGTCAGTCGGAGCATGTTATCCAAGTGCTTGAGGATATGTTGAGGTGCTCTGTGATTGAGTTTCAAGGCTCTTGGGAGAAGCATTTGCCTTTGGTGGAGTTTGCTTATAACAATAGGTACCAGACAAGTATTCAAATGGCACCTTATGAAGCCTTGTATGGGAGGAAGTGCAGAACTCCTCTTTGCTGTGCTGAAACAGGTCAGAAGTTGGTTTCAATGTCGGCTTTGTTGAAAGGAACCACCGAGAAGGTGAAGCTCATTTGTGAGCGGTTGAAGGCAGCTTCGGATCGACAAAAGTCTTACGCGGATTTGAAGCGTAAGGAGATTGCGTTTGCGGTGGGTGACCTGTGTGTTTTTGAAGTTTTCACCTTGGAAGAAGGTGATGAGGTTTGGCTGGAAGGGTAAGTTGAGCCCTAGGTATATTGGACCATACGAGGTGATTGAACGTGTGGGTCCTATGGCGTACAAGCTGAGGTTACCGCAAGAGTTGGAAAAGATACATGATGTGTTTCATGTCTCTATGCTTCGGAGGTATAGATCGGATCCTTCGCATGTTATGCCTGTGGAGGAAGTGGAGTTGAACCCAGATTTAACCTATGATGAGGAGCCGATTGAAATTTTGGATTCGGACAGTAAAGTTCTTCGAGGTAAGATCATTGAGTTGGTTAAGGTGTTTTGGAGGCATCGTGGTGTTGAGGAAGCCACGTGGGAAAGAAAAGATGACATGAAGAAGCAGTTTCCCTACCTTTTTCCTCCAGGTAAATTTTGAGGATGAAATTTCTTAAGAGGGGGAGAGTTCTAACACCCCAATTTTGGGCTTAGAAGTTTAGGGTCTGGTCAGACCGGTCTGATATTCGGTTCGAATATAAAAGGAGGTTTTAGGGAAAGCCTAGTTCAGGATGTTTTAAAAATATAGAAAAATATCTAAAAATCCTCATTTAATATATATAAGAGAATGGTGAAATCAATTTTACAAAACAAGGTTTGGAAATACTACATTTCGGTGTAGTGACCAAAATGCGATTTTTGCAAAGTTTAGTAGTGACTGTTTTGTAAAGGATTGAAACTTTGAATTTTTAAGGAGCTAATTTACCCAAAAAAATTCTCTAGATTTTTCCTTAATTTGGGTGATTTAATTAGTGTTTTAATTAAATAAAAAGAAAAGGGAAACTACTTTTTGGATTTTCATAACTACCTTTTCCTAATTTTCTCTCATTCCTTTTTCTCTCAAAATCCCATCATCCAAACACATTTTCTCCAGCAAATTTCACATTGATCTTCACTTCAATTGATGAGATTTCTATCATCTATTGGTTCCTAATCAATCTTGCATCAAATCCTTTTGTTTTCCACATTGAGTTTTCAAGGAATTTGGCCCAAATCAAGGAGAAATCATCATTTAGAGGTAAGGATGTTCTTCTCCTCTAAATATTCAGTTCTTTACTGAAATTCCCAAGTTGTCAATCCTTTATTAAAGTTTTATAAATGGATTTAATGTTAGAAACTTGATTTTGGCTTAAAACTCAAGATTTGGAAGAGATCTTGAAGATTTTCGTTGTAATGGATTGGGCTCTGTTTTGAGATGATTCTTTAATGTATTTTGGATGTTTAATGATGTTAGAAATGAGGTTTTATCAATCCAATCCCGAATAGGTTGTATTTCCTAAGTTTTTGCTTATGAAAATGGTGGTTTTTGAGGTGTTCGTGGTGTTCTGTTATAGCTGGAGGTATAAGGACGAGTTTAGGTTTATTTTGGATGTTAATTGATGTTTAGAAATGGTTAGAAGTGATGGATCTTGGCTGGGTTAAGTTTTGGAAGAGTTTGGAGGTGATTTCGGTTGTGTTTGGTAGCCAAAATGTTGGGTTTAGGTAGAGCAGCGAGTTTTGGAGTCATGGCTGAAGATTTCAATGCATGATGATGCATTAATCCTCTGATTTGATGTGTCTAAAACAGGGGAGACATCTTCGGACACTTTAGGAGTTGATCCGGAGGCTTAATCGGCGTTTCGGCAAGCGAGCGAAACGTAATTGGTGAGTGGAGTTGGTTTTCCAGCTTTGAAATGATTATTTGGAGGTTTTGGGAGCTTAGTTTAAGTCTAAACAACTTAGCTAAGCTCAAGAGTAAGTTTTCGGAAAAACTCCCTCGGATGTGCTAAATTATGGTTTGATGCATTAGTTAAGAAATGCATGTTTAATTACTGTTCCAAAGCATGTTTTAGCATGATTAATGCTGGTTTTGAAAGCCTTGTATTGAGGGATGCTCAAGGTAAGAGATCCTTGGTTTGTCTTGTTATTATTATGGTTTTGATGCATAGTGATGCATGGTGATAAGTGGCTTTGATTTATGCTTTAAAACAGTGAATTGATGATGGTATTTGATGTATATTGGCAAGTGATGAAGTCGTTTTAAAGTACTTGAATCGGATATAGTTAGCCGGCTATAGGATTGGGTGCACCGTAAGTAAAGTCACCTTGGATGTTGAGGGGTTGTGATTGTACCGTAAACTCCATCCAAGTACCCCTAACGATTGAGGTAAGATCACAACGGTGGTTGAAATTCCGTGTGTGGATCTTGTGTTATGTGTTCCTTACTCTTGTTAGAGGAATTATACAACTACCGATGAGTGGTGTTGAGGGGTTGTGATTGTACCGTTATACTCCACCACGGGTGTCACATCAATGAAGGGATTGCTCTTGAGTGTGAACCTTGTGTAGTCCGGTAGTGTGTATGAAGCGTGTGGGACAACACTTGTAATCCGCGTATCCGATTGTGTTTTGTGTAAATGGTTATGAACTATCACTTGAAAGCCAATATAATATATTTAAATGTAAAGAAGCATGAGATGCTTGAGAATGATGCATGGTAGCATGAGAAAAGAGATGAGCATGTGGTTTAAAAGCTTTGTTGAAAGTGTTTTTCTAAAATGCATTGTTGTATTGGTTTGGATTAGAGCTTGCCTCACTAAGCATTTGTGCTTACGCTCTCTTTTACCATTAATGCAGATAATTGAGGTGTTAAAGGGCATCAAGGGAGCAAAGTATATCCAAGGGAAGCTAAGCTCATGTATGGTGAAGTTTTCGTACACTATTAGTTTTGATAATTTGGCAATGGGAACCTAAGTTTTGGTTTGGGAGATGTGTTGAACTCCCTAAGGTTGTGGCATGTTTGCCTTTATTGGTTTGAATTGTAAATGGCCTTTAAATGCTTGATTTGAAGTTTGGTTGCTCTTTTGGTTTTGATAATAGGAAGCATGCCTCTAGTCTTGTGAAATTTCATGTTTGGTGATATGAATGTGTAAGGGTGTCCTAAACATGTACCATTTATGTATGTTGACTTGTTGACATGATTAGGGAGTCATTAGATGGTGTTTGAATGGGTTTATGCATGAAAAACCAGCAAAATCTGTTGTTTCTGGGCAAACCGTATCAGAACACTCCCTAGTGTTTCGAAACGGGGGCCTGAAATGGCCAACGTGTTTCGAAACGCCAAGGAATGTTTCGAAACGAATTTGCCACTGGAAGGCCTCGTTTCGGAACCAACCCGCGTATCGAAACGGTCAATGCCGTTCCGATCCTGCGTTTCGATACGGCAGGTGGGTGTTTCGAAACAGGTGACCGTTGGGCACTAATTTGAATGGTGCTGAAGTTTGCAAGCTTTAAATTTTAGTCCCGAAAGTTGTGGTTGCAATTGAATGAGTTTGAGATGTCCAATTATGTTGAATTTTTCCAGGGAAGCATGTAACATGACTAATTTCATATTGGTAACATAAAAACCATTAAAGACCCTCTAACTCACAGAATTTACATTTTGGTCCCTATTCTTGTAATAAGTACAATTGAGTCCCTGTTTGTTATTCGATCGTTGTGCCTTTCACAAATAAGCTTTTTGGGAACTCACTTAGGGTTAATGTGCATCTAGATAAGATTAAAAAAAAAGGTCGTGAATCAAGGTTAACTTTCGGGTAGACTTTGGTTTTCCCCGTGTAACCTTCGTAGTTCGGGTCAACCGTCTAGGCTGGGTTAAGGGGGTTACAATGCGGATTTGGTCCGACCCTATCACGTGGTTCCTTACAAACCACCCTACCCTTCTTGGTTTGATGCTAGCGCTCATTACGAATACCATGGCAATGTTCAAGGACATTCAATTGAAAATTGTGTAGCATTTAAGAGGCTAGTCCAGAATATGCTAGAAGTGGGGGTAATACAGTTAGGGGAACCGAGCTCAGCCGCTCAGAAGGGGCATGACTCTCCAGTTTTTTTGAAGAAATCTCGTCCAAGTTTCCAACTTCATGACCGATCTCTTAGTCAATCGCTTGTGTTTGCAAAGCTTCCAAGGGTTCCCCATCCGGTTCCTATGTCGTACACCGATTTGCTCCCAGTGCTTGGTTAGAAGAAGCTTCTAACTCCGGTTCAGTCCAAACCAAAGTATCCTCCATATCCTGAAGGTTATGATGTCAATGCCGTCTGTGACTACCATGAGGGAAGCACGAGCCACACCACGGAAAATTGTGGATCATTGAAAAACAAGGTGCAGGCTCTGATCGAGAACAGTCTTTTTGACATTCTAAAAAGAGAGAACAAGGACGTGACTTATGGGAGGTGCTAATACCCGGTCATCTTTAGGAGTTTTGTGTTCCTTGCTATCATGCGCCCGAAGATAGCAAGGACCTTTGTAAGGGCCTATGTTATGTTCGCTAGTTCAATTTCAATGAAGTAGACTTTTGCACACATTTCATTTGGCAAGCATTTTATATTCTTTGATTCCATTTAAACAATTCATTTATTCTCTATGTTATGACCTTATTTTTGTTTCTTTCCAAACATAGATGTATATATTTTTGCAAAAATGACTTTAATTTAAAAAAAGTTCCAAAAAACCGGATGTTGTGAGGATACTAAACATGAAAACCCTATGTTCTACTTAGGCCAAGGGAGGGGTGACAACGAGTGTTTAGGAATAATGGGCCACTCCTATTGAGTGATTTTGCCTCTCGGGCATTGTCGTCTAAGGTCCTTGAATGAAGTGATAACCCTAAAACTTTTACCACATAAAGTCCAATTTTGATATCCGTATATGGGAGGACATTTGGCATCCCTTTAATTCCCTTCACATAGAAAGAAAATAAAAAATATACCCATTGTTATCCCCGCTTGAGCCGTTTAAACTTTTCTTCTTCTGATTGAACCCAAACCAAGGATCACCCCTACACCGGGGGCAAAGGAGATAGAAGTCCATGGACAAGTAAATGACAGTTGATTTTGAATTAAAGTGCAATAAAAAAGAATAGAGGCAGTAAACACATTTTCAGCAGCAAAAACATCAAAAGGAAACATCAAAAGAAAAGTAGGTCCTCAAAAAGCTACCCAAATCAAGTCGAAGGCTACTGACATAAAAGTTGAAGAAATCAAAAGCAAAAGCACTAAAGTGAAAAGTGCAATTTTGTAAAAGGAGAAAAACATATAAAGAAAAGGGACAAGAGGATTCCCTATGAATCTCTGCTTAGATGAGCATCGAAAGGTTGTTCACCTTTGATCAAAAGCCTGCGCTAATACAATGCGAAGGTGCAAATGGATCCAAAACTACACTTGATGAAAGGAAATGAACTCTAGGGGTGAAAACCCCAAAAAGGGGGCAGTCTAGAGCGATCCAAAGAAATAAGAAAAGAGATAGTATTTCATCGGAGCATAATTAAGACTTCAGATTGGAAGAATTGATCCTTGGTTTCACCACCCTTAAACACTTGTTTGGGCCTATTTACCTTTCCTTTCGTAGCCGTGAGCCTTAGCCTCCATTACAAGCTATAAAAGACTATTTGGACCATACACGGACGAATAATTTTGTCTTCAGATCACATCCTGCCTATCGGGGTTAACCTTTCTTCAAGGATTTCCACACTTCTAATGCCTGATTGAGATTAGAAAAGAGGGAAGGATGGGGCATGGTGAGTTAGTGAGTTAAAGAGAGCCACCTTTAAATTGGATAGAAACTAGGAATGGGAGTCGCTCCTCTCGGAAGCCTAATAGCCCAGAAAAGATTTCATATATGCATCCCTGCAACATTAAAAAAATGTCACTCGGGTCAACCTTTTTCAAAGACCCCAAACTTGATTTTCAGTTGACATGATTCTTTAAAATGTATATTTACATAATAAAATTATTTTTACCTAATCACATGCATAAGTCTTCTACATTGGAATGAACAAGCGGACTGACCGTGGCTCGAGGTAAAGCCATCAGTACCTGGAGGGGCACCCTCGGAGGTTCAAGCATTGCTACTAATATCTCCAGTTGAAATATCAAGATCGTCTTCGGTAAAATGTCGAGCTATGAAGTTGACCCTCGCCAAGAAGTGTTAGATTAGAACATGAAGGTAGAAAATTTGATGTTGAGAATCGAGGAACAGAATTTACCCTCGGAGCCTAAGCATCTTGCTGGAACCCGAATTTCGGCGAGGTTGAATCCACTTTTTTCGTTCTACCTTTCTTATTTATTTTATCTAATTCTAAAAAAAACTAAAATAAAAATAAAGGGGGCGAGAGAGTAGTCACAGATATTTGATTGTATCTCGATTTAATCTTTTTCGCCCCGTCCCGTGGCAATAACTAGAATTAAAAAAAAGGGAATGTTAACGCATCCGGGAAGAAACGATTGATCTCTATCAATAAACCCGCTAAAGAACCGAACCAGAGAGTACTTAGTACCGGTGCTACGGAAAGATATGTTTTTAGATCTCGCATTTTAAATCCTCCTTCTTTATCGTATTACATTAAGGTAATACATATATAATCACATGTCCTGAGAAGAACCACGTGCGCCGCGTTGAGGGCACGCACCGAGATGAGACAGTAAATATGATCTGATCTCGAATCGACAAAAGGCGACGAAGATATGCCTAAGAAAAGAAGGAAGATAGAGGAGAAAAAGAGGAGAAACCGAGACGAAAACCCAAAGGGCACTTTGGGGGCAAATGAGCAAAATTCAGAAGAGGCACTTTTGACCACAAATTTAGAGGAACAAGGGCCAAAAAGTTGTGGCATCTTTGGACAGAAGATACCATTTAAAGCAGCCGACATTAACCGGAGGTCAGTCAGAAGGTACGTAAGCCTAAAGAGTGAAGGCAAATAGAGATATGGTTCTATGGAAAATGAGAAGATATGTGGACACCCTAAAGATGTGAAAAAATTTTAAGAGCCAAAAGTAGAAGTTGACTTCAAGATGAAAACTCAAAGGAGTGCCCAAAAAGAGAAAAAGAAGAAGAAAGAGGACAAAGAAAAGAGAAGACACAATGAAAACCCAAAATACACTTTGGGGATTGAGGCGAAATTCAAGAGGAATGCTTCAGATCACAAACTCATGGCAAAGGAGGCAGAAACTCAAAGCCAAAAGAATTTTAGAGCAAAGAAGACATATACTCAAAGCTCGAGACAAAGATACAGGGAACCTGCTCATCTATTCGGGCATTTGGAGAATAGAACCCGCCTATCCGTTCAGGCACTTGGAGAATGGAACCTGCTCATCTATTCGGGCACGTGGAGAATAGAACCCGCCTATCTGTTCAGGCCCTTGGGGAATGGAAATCTGCCTATCTATTCGGGCAATCAAAAGAAAAAAAATAGAAGAAAGGAAAAAAGGGAAAAAGAAGGGTTCAAAGTGAAAACCCGAATGCGCACTTTGAGGCAGACATTTCCAGAAGTGGATCAAGACGAGAAGAAGAAGAACAAGGGTCCGGTAGAACCGAGAAGAGGGGTAATCAACGCAAGTAGTAGCACCAAAGGACATGATGTCATTAGAATTAATATGATTAAATAACTTGGAAACCCCAGTCATGCATCACGAATAGTTAGGCATCCCTAGGTTAGGAGCATGCTAACTCATACCATCATAGCATTTTATCTCTTTTCACAAGTGTTTGAAAGACAAATCGAATACCTCTCGGGATGAGGAGAAAACGATAGCGAGAACTAAAAGGATTTCGGGCGAAGCCTTTCAAGCCGCCGCTCCAGAATGTCAGTGAAGTCTTCATGTTCGCCACTCAAGGATTTCAAATGAAAGCTTTCAAGCTTGCCGACAGATTTCAAGATAAAGGATCCTATAGAGAAAGGGTCCAAACAAGCTCTATAATGGAGGAACTCGCAACTTCAGGATCTCGAAAGTGGAGGGTCCTACGGAGAGGGGATTTGTAGATCCTTGGTTTCAGAGGGAAGTTCAATAGAGAAAGAACTACTACTCAAAAAGTACGCTAAGGAAGAGGAGTTTTGTGGAGAAAGAACTCAGAATCCTAAGGCTTCAGTATCTCGAAAGCGGAGGGTCCTACAGAGAGAGGACTTGGAGATCTTTAATTTCAGAAATACGAGGACGAGATTTCTATATAGGAAGATTTGCCACTCAAGGAATACGCCAAGGAAATGAGTTCTATGGAGAGAGAACTCGTATTCTTAAAGCTTCAGAAAGAAAATACTCGGTCTAGCGTGTTGCAGCTCCGGGAGAGTAAATCGTCCAACAGGGAAGTTGGACAGATTTAGTTAAGACCGGTTTGCTTTACGACTGTGAAGTGGACATCTTGCTTTTAGACCGCGAAAGGGAAGACAAGGTTGTTTTTACGAAAAGGGAAGACAAAGATATCTGGAATCTGCTCATCTATTTGGGCACATGGAGAATAGAACTCGCCTATCCGTTCAGGCAATTCAAGAATGGAAATCTGCCCGTCTATGTGGGCAATCAAAAGTCGAGCAATAAAAATTTGCAAAAAAAACATATTCAGAGGCAAAAAATATATAACTCTCTTTGTCTATCTGTTCGGGGCATCTGAAGGGAGAACTCATGATCGAAAGGCTTTGGGAAAAGGAATCACTTGGGATTGCGCGGTTGCTTCGGGAAACAAACCGTCCAACATGGAAGTAGGACAAAATTAGTGCTTATGGTCTTTGCTTTATTCTTGTTCCACAAGTATAAGCAAAAAAGGGCAGCTGTAATCACTAATTTTGTCCGGACCTTGAACCCCTTTAATTCGTGATTATCTTGGGTTTATTAGGGCTATTAGGTAATTAAATAAAAAAAAGGAAATTGAAAAAAAGGAAAAATATATATACACATATATATGTATGTATAAGTAATACTACACTTATTACCTTATGTTATTATTTATCATATTATCGTCTATTTGAAAAAAGAAAAAAAACCTAAACATTACTAATATATTATATTATTATAGTCAATAATAATTGTATCTGATCATTATTATTTATCATTTATATACATCCATTACATATTTGTTTTGTTATTATCACTTATTATTATCATTTATGTGTATATTATTACTATTAGTAAGTATTATTGCTAGGTTTGTAATTATTTATTACTATTGTATTTATTATTTATTTTGTTATTTTTATCCGTTTAGTATTGCTATTATTATTATTGTTATTATTCTTTTTATAAAAATAAAACACATAAGTAATAAAAAGTCCAAATATTAATAACAAGAGTCCAAATACAAGTCCAAAATAAATGAACAGCCCAGCTAGCCCAAATTACAAAAAAAACCCTAACATGTTATTTTCCTTGCGCAGCCAAATATCTACCGTCAGATCTGTCTCAGATCTGACGTTCCAGATGAAGCCCAACAAAATGATCCCTAGAGAAGCCCTAGTGGTCTTGCGCCGTACACCCCTAACACCATTCGATCTAGGCGAAACCAACGGCCCAGATCAATCCCAGCAAAGAAACCCTAGTGAGTCGTCCTTTGCTTGGCGCCGCACGATTTTAGACCGTTAGATCAAGTATCATCAATAGCTCGGATTTAGCCTCAGGAGAAACCCTAGATTCGAGCCCGAGCAATCTTTGGGGCACCGCGCCGCATCATTTGTGACCGTCAGATCGCGCCCCATCAAACGGCCACGATCGCACCACGGGCATGAGCATTACACGCGCGACCTTTGACATGCCTCACGCGCGCGTGTCAAGACCGTATCTGACCTCTCTGTCCCCGTCGCGCACCCTCTGCCGCCTCTGACTCGGTGCACGCCAACACCATTTTGGGAGTGGTTCGACATGAAACAGAAGACACAAAATAATTCAGAACCCAAAAATGTAAATCAAAACAAGAAATGCAAATTGTCAACCAGACAAAGAGAGATCAGAGAGAGAATGTATCTTTTTTCCTTTGTTTTTTTTCTCACTGTAATCTGGGTATAAGAGAAACCGGAAAAATCTGTAACTCCCTCGTCCTTAGCGAGAAAAAATAGGAGTGGAATTTCGAATTGAAGTAATAGAAAGCACATTTCTGAGGTATATTTTCAGTCCATTTTTGCATGCAAACTTTCAAAACAAAAAAATATTTAAGGTTGAGGGATCTACCTTTTTACCTTCGGAGAGCGCGAGTCGTCTCTGGCTCGGTTCCGTTTCGACAATAAACCCTCGGCATCCGCTCGGAAGTCCATCGGGGTGAGTCGCCGGAGCTTCAACAGAGAGCCTTTTGAGGGGTTCCAATTTGGGTCAAAAAGAAAGGGGAGGGGTTTTCCTTTTTTGTGACTTATTTTTTTAAAAAGGGTCTCGGTTTTTTTTCAAAAGCGAAAGGGAGTTTTGTTTTCTTGGTTTTTTTGCTGTTGTTGCTGGTGAAAAGGGTGACCATCCGGCTAACCCGCCGGAACAGGAAAAGGGTAGATGAAGCTCTCTGTGGGTTTGTTCGAAGTGGCAAAAGGGGCTAAAAAAGATTTTAAAACAGTTTTTATACTCGTTTTTGGTTATAAAAAGGGTTTATTTACTTCATAAGGACTTCCATCTTTCCATTTTTACCCAAGAAGGGTTTTCGCGTGTCTAAACACCGTCCGAGGTCCCTCAAATTTCCCAAGTTTTTTTTTTAATTTCGTCCCCTATGTTCGTTGATTGGCTTCGAATGGCCTAACGATCGTTTTAATCCCTGAAACTTTCAGCGAGCTTTGATTTTTGCCCCTGTTTTGATAATTTAGCCTCTTTTTAATGGTTTAATTCCCCTATCGATCCTCAAGATCTGTTTTGATTTTATTTTAAACTTTTTTAGCCTTGTTTTCTCTTTTTATGCGTTTTTGTTTGTTTGCCTAGTATTTATAATTTGTTTAATTTTGCTCATATGTTTTATACATGTTCGTTTAATGATATGTTGGTAATGTGGTATATTATATGTTATGATTTAGCATGTGGATTAGGATTCATAACGTTGCGGAATAGAATACATGCATATTGCTTAATTTACGTTTTCTCGCTTTCGCTTTATGTTTAATTATCTGTTTTATGTTCAGCTTATTTTCTAAGTTGCATCTTGGTTTATAAATTGCAATTCGAGCGTCTTTTTATTCGGGAACGAACGAGGCCAGTACCAGTCGTAGTGGTGGTGGTTCGGACGTTCTTTCTCGAATCTTAAAACATTTAAAAATTCACTTAATCGTATAACCACATCTCGATATGAATCGTCACTTTAATTCGCAAAATTTAATATTAATTAAGCGGTAATGTTTTTGGTACCGATTTCCGGACACGACGGGGGTGCTCATCCTTCCCTGCGTGTAACCGACTCCCGAACCCAGTTTTTTAGAATGAATCTCTGGTTTTATTTCGGTGTCCGGTCTACCATTTTTAAATGGCCGGTGGCGACTCCTCTATTTTTATACAAATCCGACTAATTTTTCAAAACCCATTAAAACCCGGTTCCTCCGAGCGACATCCGAGGTACTTATGTATTTTTGAAAAATTCTAGTCGTAACAGCCGCAACGAACTTCCCAGGATAATATGTCTTCTTTTGATGAATAGAGCCCGCAAGTTGAAAAAATAGAAGAGATGATCCCTTTAAAATCATGAAAAAGAGTGATGTCAAAAAGTTGAATGAAGACTTAGGAAGAATTTCCTCATAAGAAATGAGTTATCATTAGTAAATGATCTTTTCCAACATGAAGTGCGTGATGGGATATTAAAAAGAGCTTATGGGAAGAATCTATGGAAGGTAAGTACGAGTTCCATTAGCCTTATTTGGGGAAAAAGGAAATATCAGGAAATGAAGACATGGTGAAAACTCCCAAGGAATTTTCAAAAGAAAAAGAAAGAAAAAAGAAAAGCCGAGGTGAAAACCCAAAAGGGCGGCTTGAGAAAAAGAGAGAAAAAAAGAAAAGAAAAACAAAGTGAAAACCCAGAAAGGCGCTTTGAGAAAGGCAATCTAAAGTCAAAATCTGAAAAGGCGCTTTAGAGCAAATAATGTAGAGATACTGAAGATTGAACTTGAGTGTGAGATGGGTTGCATTGGCAGCAAAAGAGTTTTATTGAAAAATGAAGCAAGAAAATTTTGAGCTTCCCTGAAAATGAAAGCTCACCCAAGTGGCCCTCAATTGACAACATTCATGCATCATTCATAGCTAGGCATCCATAAGATAGAGCAATGCTAACTCATACATTCCAAGCATTTTACATTTTTGCAGGAATTTACAGAAATCAACAAGAAGCAAGCCGGATTTCAATCTACAACTTCAAGATTTAGAAAGAAGATCTAAAAAAGAATTGCAAAGATTTCAACCCGTTTGAATAGTCGGATCACAACAAAGATTTCATTTCGTTTATAGAGACATATTTCAAGACATTCCGTTTATAGAGGCAGACCTCAAGACATTTTGTTTATAGAGGCGGATCTCAAGACATTCCATTTACAAAGGCTGATCTCAAGACATTTCGTTTACAGAGGCGGATCTCAAGACGTTCCATTTACAGAGACGGATCTCAAGACACTCCGTTTACAAAGGCGGAGACATTCTGTTTACAGAGGTGGATCTCAGTAAAGATTTCAACCCGATTGAAGAGGTGAATCTGAGTAAGATTCCAATTTGTTTGATGAGGCGGATCTCTGCAGAGATATTTGATTGTTTGCATAGAAAAAGAAGAGTATTACAACTCTGAATCCTTGGGGTAGCCAGTAAGCCCTTCGGGCAACGTGATTTCAAATCTTCCAGACATCTCCAAATATGATGAGAACTTTCTAGATGGCGTCACAGTAAGACAGTTGGGGCATGGTATCGACAAAAATATTAACATTTCGGGTTACCATTTAAAAAGAGAGAATAGAAAACAAGATAGATCGAATTTGAGCTCAAATGAAGAGGATTCACAGTTTAACTGGTCAAAAGTTTCAACGTTTCTCATTAAAATACTTGAAGTTTCTTAATGATATACCCAAGTTGTACATTTGCTTTTACAGTTATGTTGGAAGATTAATGATAGATTTGACTTTTGCAGGCCATGCAATTTCCAAGTGTAGAAAGAGATAGACAAATAAAGAAAGCAACAAGAGATCTAATGCGAGCTTCAAGTTGAAAGATCAAGACACCATAAATAGAAAAGTAGTGACTTTAAAGATTCTTGTGCTTCAAGTGCAAAATTGAAGATATCTCATATTACACCAAGAAGAATCCAAATTAATTGATGATATATCTTTTTGCAGGAATGGTGAACTCTTAATGAGAAGAATTCGCCCAGCAAAGACAGAAGTCCTAATGAGAAGAGTTCACCCAGCAAAGA
The DNA here is from genome assembly GCA_030270665.1 of Hibiscus trionum. Taxonomy (NCBI): domain Eukaryota; kingdom Viridiplantae; phylum Streptophyta; class Magnoliopsida; order Malvales; family Malvaceae; genus Hibiscus; species Hibiscus trionum. The sequence goes on from BSYR01000017.1 coordinate 22,465,977, forward strand.
AGGATTCATAATGAGAAGAGTCTGCCCCCAACAAAGAAGGATTCCTAATGAGAAGAGTCTGCCCCAGAATAGAAAAGTTCCTAATGAGAAGAGTCCACCCCAGCAAAGAAGGATTCCTAATGAGAAGAGTCCTCTCCAGCAAAGACATGATTCCTAATGAGAAGAATCTACCTAGCAAAGAAAGAACTCCTAATGAGAAGAGTCCTCCCCAGCAAAGACATGATTCCTAATGAGAAGAATCCACCCAGCAAAGACAGAACTCCTAATGAGAAGAGTTTGACAGTAAAGACAGAACTCCAATCGAGAGGAGTTCGCCAAAAAAGATAGAGCTTCTAATGAGAAGAATTCGCCAGCAAAGAAGAACTCCTAATGACAAGAGTCTGCTCCAACAAAGAAGGATTCCTATTGAAAAGAGTCCACCCTAGCAAAGAATGATTCCTAATGAGAAGAATCTGCCCAGCAAAGAAGAACTCCTAATGAGAAGAGTTCGTCCAGCAAAGAAGGGTTCCTAATGAGCAGAATTCGCCCAGCAAAGAAGACTCCTAATGAGTAGGGTTCGCCCATCGAAAAAGGGTTCCAAATGAGAAGAATCCGCCCAGCAAAGAAGAACTCCTAATGAGAAGAATTCGCCCAGCAAAGAAGACTCCTAATGAGAAGGGTTCGCCCATCAAAAAAGGGTTCCTAATGAGAAGAATCCGCCCAGCAAAGAAGAACTCCTAATGAGAAGAATTCGCCCAGCAAATAAGGGTTCCTAATGAGAAGAATCTGCCCAACAAAGACAGAGCTCCTAATGAGAAGAATCCGCCCAACAAAGACAGAGCTCCTAGTGAGAAGAGTTCGCCAAACAAAGACAAAACTCCTAATATGAAGAGTTCGCCTAGCGAAGGAAGGAATCCTATTGAGAATAGTCCATCCCCAACAAAAGAAGGAGATAAAAGAAAGATTGAGGCATTCCATAATCAGAAGAATAGCTTCAAGACGCGATGGTCAGACGGTTCAGAAAAAATCCATGTCTTTTCAGTCTTTGCCCTATTCCTGTTCCACGGCAATGAGCAAAGAGGGGCAGCTATAATACCTGTATTTTGTCCAGGGTTATTATCATATTAGTAATTCTCTATAAATAGAACCAAAAATAAATAAATATAATAAAACCCCTAAATAAATAAATAAATAAATAAAATGGGTCCAATAGTATGAAAGTCCAATATAAATGTCTATTTATACAACATAATCCATTTTAATATCTACAAAGCCCAAGTTACAAAGCTTAGAACCACTTTACAATCCAAAACCCTTCTCCTACAGCTCATTCCCGCCCATTTTCGGCCAAACAAACACAAAATTCATTTTGTATTTCCTTTTCCCGCAAAAAAAAAACCACATGGAAGCCTTCAGTTGGTCTATAGCCCTCCACTTGAATTCAAGCCTCTTGATGACATCATCGGTGACCACCTATAAATAGTAAAGAGAGAGAAAAGGTCATCACAATTAATAACCCTCATAATTACTACCATAATAATAACAATAATAATATAGCAAAATAATAGTAAGAATAACTAAGAGAGAGTATTCTGCTTCAAATTAGAACGGTTGTTGAATACTCAACCGACGAGAACTAAGAAGCCACTGTCGAAAAGTTGATTCGTCGCTAGAGAAGTGATCGGACATCGCCCGAACCATCGAGACATTGCCGGAGAAAGTCATCGAACATTACTGGAGACCCTCTTTCATCGCCGGAACCACCGTTTCGAAGTTAAAACTATCTTTTTTTATATCCTGCGTTTAAATACTAAAAAAGATTATAGCGTAGTAATAATAATGAAAAAACAAAAACATGAAAAAGAAAGTAGAGTGGTGGCTGGTGACCGTGAGCCTAGATGGAGTTGAAAACGAGCGGTTGAGTGTTCGGGAATGGGTAGATTAGGCTTAGGAAAGGACGAAGATGGGTGGATTCAGTCAATTTTGGGTAGATCTAGGGTTTAGGGTTCGAAAATTGATTTTTTGGGTTTCTAGGTTTTCGACACAGTGGCCAGAAATCGCTATACGGTGGCTGGAATTTAGTCGATGGTGGTCGAAAGTTACAGAGGTGACCAATCAGAGGAAGAAGACGACTGGAGCAAGGCGGCGGGCAGCACATGAGAATCGCCCCGTGGTGGCCAGAGTTCACACCACGGTGGTCGACATTGGGTTTTGAGAGAGTTTAGAGAGATAGACGCTTGAGGAGATAGAGTTTTCGATGTTATGGCCAGGTTAACTCAGTTTATCCCTATTTAAGGGTGAGTTAACGCGACGTTGTTTTGAAATCGGGTCAATATGACCTGTGTGTTTTTGAAAGGGGCGTGGATACGGGGCCGCAACCCAGTTTGGGACCCGGGAGGTTGTTTAAGCCGTTTAGGGTTGGATCGTTTGGCTGAACCGTCTGGTTTGGGCCGGTTTTAGTGGGTTTGGGTCGGAATTCTTAGCAGATTTAAATTTAGGCTTCCTTGTTTGTCCCGTTCTATATTTTGGTCATCATATGTTTGTAATTTGACCTCCACAGTTCAAATTTAATTTAATTTAGTCCCTTTTTTAATTGCCTTAGTTTACTTGCTTTAATTAATTGTTTAAATTATTTGTTTGATGCATTGATTCAAAATTAGCATGTAGTACATTTGTTCATTAGAGCCTTAGTATATTAGGTTCTTTTATTAAATTTAATTAATCTAATAGGTGAGATAAGTGTAGAAAATAAATGGGTATTAAATAAACACTTTAATGCCCTAAGTTGATTAGTGTCACATTGTAAAGTGATGTCAATCAAAAGGGTATTTTAGTGAAATATTTAATATTCCATTTTAACTTAGAATATGATAATCACATGTAGTTAGTTTAAATAAAAATCAAAATAGGATTAAATAATTAGTATCACCAAAGTTAGGAATATTGTTACTTTTGAGCCAAATATGGGTAGTGTCCAAATTATTTTGGTGTTACTATTTAAAGCCCAAAAATTAATAATATCCATAAAATCTTAATTAATTAAATTAATGGAGCTTAAATTAGGTCTACTTATAATAGACAACAAAATAATTGGACATGCATTAAACTTTTTGTGTTGAGATACATTTTGAATATAGATTGTGGTGTCCTAATGTATTTGGATGTATGTAAATTTATATTTGTCCAAAATGTATTTTCTTACAAAAGGATATTTCCATTCGAGAGAAAGCTTTGAAAAAACAAAAGAGAGTGACAAAAATTGAGAGAAAAGAAAAAGAGAGTGAGGTAACATCTGAGGGAAAATCAAAAGAGAGGAAAAAAATTATCATCTTTGCTAGAGAAAAAGAAATCAGAAAGTGTTTGTTGTCAGAAAGATGGTTCTTGTACTCATGTACAACAGGGGTATTCAAAAATTCTCGACCTGGTTGACCCAACCCAACGACTTGAACCTAAAAATATCGGGTAATCTTCTAAAAAAAATACTCAACCGGGCCGGGTACCTGACCCAGAATTTTTCCCGGGTAGTTGGGGTAGGTCTGGGCCAATATTTTTTTGGTTATCGGGTACCCAACCCGACCCGACCCGATAGTTTTCATATATTTATTTTTAGTTTTAAATTATATTTTTATTTTAGATTCCTTAATATTTTTATCTAAAACTAAATTTAAGTCTCTAATTATTTCTATGTTTGTATTATGCACTTGAAAGTTTTAAAATTTTTAAATATTTTTTATTAAATAAAGATGTATTACATTCTCATACTGGGATTCAAAAGAAAAAACGAGATTAATATTTTTAATATCTTTTTTGTGATAAACTATAATATATATATATATATATCTGAATATTTCATCTTAAAACTAACTTCAAATCACTAATTTTTGTGTTTGATTATGTACTATGAACTTTTAATTTTTTTGTGTTTCCAATGTAATATTTTAAAATTTTTAAACTAAAAAAATAAAAAAAAAATTATGAACCGGGTACCCGTTACCCGATTACTGGGTACCTGGATATAGTGGGCCAAGACACGGGCCGACAAAAGAGGTACTCAGATGAGCCGGGTACCTGACAATGAACACCCCTAATGTACAAGGAGAGTTTATTAAGCACTAACGATCTTGACCCAAATCTACCATCTTTTATTGTTTCATTACTCCAGGAATATGAAGACCTATTTTCGGAGGAGATTCCAAGTGGGCTACCTCCAATTCGTGGAATAGAGCACCAAATTGACTTTTTTCCCTAGAGCTATCATTCCTAACCGACCAGCTTACTGAAGCAACCACGAGGAAACCAAAGAGTTGCAATGGCAAGTTTCAGATTTGATGGAAAAGGATTATGTTGGAGAGAGCCTTAATCCTTGTGTAGTACATGTTCTACTTGTGCCTAAGAAAGATGGTATATGGAGCATGTGTGTGGACTGTCGTGTGGTGAACATAATAGCGATAAAGTATCGCCATCGAATTCCACGTTTAGATAATATGTTAGATGAGCATAGTGGTTCTATTGTATTTTATTATATTGATCTTAAATGTGGTTAGCACCAAATTCTTATGCGAGAAGGGGATGAGTGGAAAACCGCATTCAAGACTAAGCAAGGGTTATATGAGTGGTTGGTTATGCCATTCAGTCTAACTAATACACCCAACGCTTTCATGAGGTTAAGGAATCACATCCTTAGACAATTCTTGGGTAAGTTTTGTGTAGTGTATTTTGATGATATTCTTATTTACAAAAAGAGTTTGAATGATCATGTTCAGCATCTAAGGTTGGTGTTAGATATTTTGAGAAATGAAAAACTTTATGCTAATCTACAAAAATGCACATTTTGCACTAACATGGTTGTTTTCCTAGGATTTGTTGTGAGTGCAGATGGTTTGGAGGTTGATAAGGAAAAGGTTAAGGCAATTGAGGAATGGCCAAGACCAGCAAGCATTAGTCAAGTTAGAAGCTTCCATGGATTGGCAAGCTTCTACCGTCGGCTTGTGCCCAAATTCAACATCTTAGTCACCCCTTTGACTAGAGTCATTAAAAAGAATTCTAATTTCTCTTGGGGTGAAGAGCAAGAGATCCTTTAACCCGATTAAGGTTTGTTTGATTAATGCACCTTTGTTAATTTTGCCTGATTTTAACAAGGTTTTTAAGGTTGAATGTGATGCATCAGGTTTGGGAATTGGAGTAGTTTTATCTCAAGAAGGACGCCCTATAGCCCACGTCAGCGAGAAGTTGAGTGGAACTACACTCAATTACCCAACCTATGATAAAGAAACGTATGCACTAATTCGGGCCTTAGAAACATGGTAGCACTACTTTTAATCAAAAGAGTTCATCATCCATACAGACCATGAGGCGTTAAAGCACATTAGGGGACAACATAAGCTAAACAAGAGGCACACCAAGTGGGTAGAGTTTCTTGAAGCCTTTCCCTATGTGATCAAGTATAAAAAGGGTAAGGAAAACATTGTTGTTGATGCACTATCACGCAGGTATTCCCTTATTAATGTTTTAGACTCTAAATTGTTGGGTTTTGCTTTCATTAAAGAATTATACGAGTTAGACCATGATTTTCCCGAAATATATAAAGTTTGTGAGAAAGGTGCACATGATATGTTCTGTAGGAACTATGGTTACCTATTTATGGAAATGTAGTTTTTCATCCCACAAGGGTCCATTCGTGAGTTGTTCCTCATGGAAGCACATGGAGGAGGACTAATGGGGCATTTTGGAGTAGCTAAGCCCTTGAGCATGCTTCAAGAACACTTGTACTGGCCGAAAATGAAACGAGATGTTGAAAGACTATGTGAGCGTTGCATCACATCTAGAAAGGCCAAGTCAAAAGTGATGCCCTGCGGCCTATATACCCCCTTACCTATTCCTAATGCACCTTGGATGGATATATCCATGGATTTTGTACTTGGGATGCCTCGTACAAAGAATAACAAAAACTACATCTTTGTAGTAGTGGATCATTTTTCTAAAATGGCTCATTTTATTCCTTCTAATAAGACCAATGATGATTCACATGTTGCTAATTTGTTTTTTTCAGGGAAATCATGAGATTGCATGGAGTTCCAAGGACTATCGTATCCGATCGAGATGTGAAGTTCTTAAGCCATTTTTGGAGAACACTATAGAGCAAGATTGGAACCAAGTTACTGTTTTCTACAACTTTTCATTTGGAAACGGATGGCCAAACTGATGTGGTGAACCATGTATTGTCAATGTTGTGGAGGTGAATCATCAAGAAGAATTTGAAGACTTGGGAGGAAAGCTTGCCACATGTGAAGTTTACTTACAACCGGTCCATACATTCTGCCACTAAAATGTCACCATTCGACGTAGTGTATGGTTTCAATCCTTTGACCCCATTAGATTTATTACCTTTTCCCTCTAATCAATTTGTGAATAAAGATGGAAGAAACAAGGTTGAATTTGTCAAGAAGCTCTATTAACAAGTGTGGGACAATATTGAGAAAAGAACGAGGCAATACGAGCAACAAGCTAACAAGGGACGAAAGTGAGTTACCTTTGAACCTGGAGATTAGGTTTTGCTGCACATGAGAAAAGAAAGGTTTCCAGGCCAACACAAATAAAAATTGATGCCTAAAAGAGATGGTCCTTTCCAAGTGGTTAAGCGTGTCAATGACAATGCTTATCAACTAGACCTCCAAGGTGAGTATAATGTTAGTAAAACTTTCAATGTGGTTGATTTATCTCCTTTTGATGTAGGTGACAATTTAGGGACAAATCACTTTCAAGAGGGCGGGACTGATGTGACTGTTAGCTATAGTGCCCTAGGGCCTATTATATGGACATTGTATTCTGATTATTGAATTTATATATTTGCATGCTTTTGTTTCCTTGAATATTATTATTCAAAATATCCCTAATCAATTATTATTGTGGGAACAATAATAAAGATTAGGGTAAACTATATAAATGACCACCATACCATTGCAAAAGTCGCGGTTTGACCACCTTACTTTTTTTGAAGCAATTAAACCATCATACTATTAAATTGGGTGCAATTTTACCACTAGCTGTTAAAGGTTAACGGCAGGGTGACGTGTCAGTTAAAAAAATAAAGGTATAATTACACATTTGGTCCTTACTACTTATACATTTTTTCAATTTAGTCATAATTTTAATTTAATAAAATAAATTAACTATTTAATTAGGTGATGACACGTGTCACTACCTTATTGGAGGGATTTAATAAAATCTCAAATGCAAGTGTGAAGGATCGAAACTACATCTCATGGAAAGCAAGAGTTATGGCTTACCACCACACCAAATGCTACATTGTGATATAATTCCAGAAATATATTATATGGTAATAAACATCAAAAATTGAAAAACTCCATACAGGCCAAGGCAATAATTTTATCGAAATAAAGACAGTATAACCATACAGGCCACCAAGCTACGATGCCAAAATGAGTACAATCACAGCTACGATGCTAATGAGACTATCACAACATAAGCTTCTTTAAAAACGCGAGGAAAATTATAATATCAATATCATTAACCAAAGCATGAATAACAGATGTCGTTAATACTCGATGTGTCTTGTTTCTTGGTTGGATCATCTGGATATCTGTAACCCCCTTAACCCGGCCTAGACGGTTGACCCGAATTAAGAAAGTCACACGGGTAAAACCAAAGTCAACCCGAAAGTCAACCTTGATTAACGACCCTTTTTTTTCTTTGTAATCTTATCTAGATGCACATTAGACCTATTCGTGATCACGCAAACACCATTCCAAAAGATCACAAACATCAGAGATCAAACAGGGACCCAATTGAACAAGATACAACTTTAGGGACCAAATTGTAAATTCTGATAATTATAAGGACTTAATCCAAAATAAAGTTACCATCTTGAAATTAATCATATTTCATGCTTCTCTGTAAAATTTCAGCTCAAAAGGACTTCCCAAACTCATACAATTGCACAAACAAGTTTCAGGACCAAAACACAAACATTTCAAAACATATAACTGCCAATGTCAGCCTCCAACGGTCACCCGTTCCGAAACAGGCATAGCCCGTTTCGAAACGGGGGTCTGGCAGTGGCCTTTCCGTTTCGGAACGGCCCCTCCCGTTTCGGACGCCTGGGCACAATTAAGGCACCCGTTCCGAAACGGTAGGTGCTGTTCCGAAACACCCTGCACAGATTGACTAAAAATGCATGCTTAAACATGCAATTGACCAACCAATCATGCTCCAAAAGCCACCAAACTTTGCCAACATGCAATTCAACATATAAGGGACATATAGGCATCATCAATTCAACCAAATAACAACATAAGCAAAAAGCCCCAAATCTATAGGCATGCTTCCTACACAAGTAAGCCACTCAAGCATAAACTTCCAAAACAAGCATATAAAGATCCAATCCAAAGACCAACAATCTTAACATCAAGAAACATACTTAGGGAGTACAGAACACCTCCCAAAACATACACATTGTTTCCCCATTGCCAAATCACCCAAAAGCTAAAATGTTTAACAAAAACCTTCCATACATTGAGCTTTACTTGCACTTGAATTCTTGCCCTTCTTGCTGCCCTCAAAAGGTCTCTAATGCTCTGCATTATTGAATTAAGGAAAACGAAGAGAGCGTAAGCAAAAGCTTAGTGAGGAATGCTCTTAAAAACCATCCAATAATGCAACTTAAAACATTTACAAAACATACTTCAAATCCACATTTGCTCATGCTCAAAACCTTACTTAAAACAAGAAACTTCATGCTTCAACATAAACATTAAAAACAAGCATCTCATGCTTCAATATATACTTAACATGTCATATTGGCTCAAGTGATACATTTCATTTCTTAAAACAAGTTCATCAACTTCCCAAGGACTTTTAAACACCTTGGCCATGGACTTTTAAACACCATGAAATGTAACACATTAAGGACTTTTAAACACCTTGATCCCAAGGACTTTTAAACACCTTGGCCATGGACTTTTAAACACCATGAAGTATCACATCAAGGACTTTTAAACACCTTGATCCCAAGGACTTTTAAACACCTTGGCCTATGGACTTTTAAACACCATAGAATGGACCACACAAGGACTTTTAAACACCTTTGTGTCCGTAACAAGAATCATCCAAGGACTTTTAACCACCTTGATATTCTTAAGTAACAAGGCTCACTCAAGGACTTTCAACCACCTTAGTGACCTTAACATTTTTAAAACATCACTTGCCAATATACATCACTTTCATCAAATAATCCACTGTTTTAAAGCATTAAACCAAGCCATATTCATCATGCATTTAAAAGCATTAAACCACATCATTTCAATGTACAAAAGCAAGGTACTCCTACCTAGAGTTACCTTCAACATATGGCTTACATCATCAGCAAAAACCATGCTAAAACATGCTTTCAAAACAGTAATTAAAACATGCAATAAACCACTTTGCATCACACATAGTCATGGCCACCACTAGAGAGAAATTCCGAAAAACTTACGCTCGAGCTTAGCAAAGTTGTTTAGACTTAAACTAAGCTCCCAAGACATTGGTTTCAAAGCCGAAAACCCAATTTCACTCACCGATTCCACTTCGCCTCTTGCCGAAGCACAAATTCAAGCTTCCGGATCAACAACCCTTGGATCCAAAGATGCCTCCCCTGATTAAACACATTAAAGCAGAGATTTAATGCATCATCATGCATCAAAAGCTTCAATGAAAGCACTCAAACTCGCTACTCTCATTCATACTCCAATTTCGGCCACCAAACACAACCGAAATTGCATCAAAACCACTTCTCAACAAAGCCCAGCCATAAACCAGCAAAACCTAACATCCATAAACACCATTTAACATCTAAAAACAACCTATAGACATCCTTATACCTCCAGCAACATCAGATCCACAAGATCACCACAAAAACATCCAAGAAACACAAGCTAAACTTAGGAAACACAACCTATCCGGGATTGCATCAATCAAAACTCATTTCCTTATCAATTTAGAGTTCATTTAACATCAAAAACACATCTCAAATCACAGATTAATCAGATCTAACGAAAATCATGAAAAATCATCAAATCTTGCATTATAAGCCAAGATCCAATTCCAAACTCAAAAGCCTTTAATTAAACATCAATTAAGAGTTGAGAACTTGGGAATTTCAGTAAAGAACTGGTAGTTTAGAGGAGAAGGACGTTCTTACCTCCAAACTTGTGTTTCTCCACTTTTTGGAATTAAAATCCTTGAAGAATCAAGAAGCAATTGAAGAGGTTTTGAAGATATGTTGATTAGGAATCAAATGAGAGTTAAAAGGAGAGATTTAAGTGAGAAAAACAGAATCAAATCTCTGGAAATGGTGTGTTTGGTTTGAGAGAAAAAGAGAGAAGAAAATTGGAAGTTAGTTGAGAAAATTGCCAAATGAGTTTTTCCCTCCTTTTGATTCACTTTAAAATCAGAATTAAAACTCTAAATATCTTAGAAAAATCTGGAGAAATCACCTTTGGGTTAATAGCCCCTTAAAGATTCAAAGTTTCAACTCTTTATAAAATAGTCACAAAACTTTCAAAATTTACATTTTGGTCACTAGCCAAAATGTCATACTTCCAAAACCCATTTTTCAAAATTGATTTCACAGTTCACTTAATTATATTAAAAGATGATTTTAGAACATTTTTCCATATTTTTAATGCAACCCGAACTAGGCTTTCCTAATTTCACCTCTTAAGATTCGAACAACACTTTGACCAAACCGGTCAACGCCCAGAACTTCTAAGCCCAAAACCGGGGCGTTACAATATCCTAGCCAGTTTATCAGTCGCATTTGGTTTCGAATCTGATGCATTGTGTCATTCTTTTTTAATGAATGAAATTCCATACACATGAAGTATTTTTAGAAGGAAACAAGAGTGCAAAAAGGAATGGAAGAAGAATGTTTGCCATTCTATTTTGGCGATGAGGGAAGCTCACTTCGAAAGATGCTTCTTCTTGTCTCTCTTTCCATCCATATATATAAAGATCTTGGGAAATCAACCGGCTCCGTCAGTTAGTTCCAAGCAACAAAACTATGGGTTCCAAGCCAAATTACATCATATATTGCAGGAAAAGTATACCAGCATGTTATGGTGTGTTTCTCAAGCATGCAAAGTATACCAGCAGGAAAATTATATGATATAATTTGGCTTTCTTGTTTCTGGGGATTTGGAGAAGGTCAAGGCAATGAAAAATGTTGCTAATGACGATGATGGAGTTTTTCAGTTTTTGATGTTTATTTACATATAATATATTGCAGGAATTATATCACAATTAACCATTTGGTGTGGTGGTAAGCCGTCACTCTTGCTTGCCATGAGATGCAGGTTTTATCCCTCACACTTGCATTTGAGATTTTTCCCATTTTCTTCCTTTAATTAGGTGGTGACACGTGTCACCACCTGATTGGAGGATGAAAAAAATTTATTTAATCAAATATAAATAATTAAATCCCTCCAATAAGGTAGTGACACATGTCATCACCTAATTAAATAATTTATTTATTTTATTAAATTAAAATTATGACTAAATTGAAAAAATGTATAAGTAGTAAGGACCAAATGTGTAATTATACCCTTATTTTTTTAACTGACACGTCACCCTGCCGTTAACCTTTAACGGCTAGTGGTCAAATTGCACCCAATTTAATAGTATGATGGTTTAATTGCTTCGAAAAAAAGTAAGGCGGTCAAATCGCGACTTTTACAATAGTATGGTGGTCATTTATATAGTTTACCCTAAAGAGTAGTATGAGGTTTGATAGATATTCATTAGTTGAATATGTGAATGAGATTCAAATCAAATTCATATATGTATTCGTTGAGAAAAAATATTAGGATCAACTCATCTTAAGATTAATACATGGATTAAAGTTATATATTAATCTTAAAACAATTGTGACATTTAATCCTTAGACCTAAAATTACTATCGTTCTCAACATGATGACAATTATGTTTTGACACAATCAAACATCATTTTTAACCGGACGATTATAACTGTTATGGTTGAACATAATAAAGAATCTTGTAGTGAGATGTGAGTAATTAAGATGGAATTTATCCCTCTTAACGTAAGAGAGATATCTCTGGGCCCCACAATTATTGAGACTGAGAAATGCATGGCCATGCTCAAATAAATTAATAGAGATCAATGTCATTTGTTTAGTCAGTTCAATTGGGCATCGAGAAACTAAAGATAGAACGATATAATGTTAGCATTTTCCATGCCTTATATTCTATAAAGATATCGTGAGATAAAATGATTATGACATAAACTAAATTAAAGGTTGTCTCGGATTATGAGCTTTTCATTTAACTTGGGTAGTCATAATGTCTTTCTAGAGACCACTTATGACTTGTAGAATAAAATGTGATTTTATCTACTGCCAACATTAATTGAACCTATATGGTTGCACACCAAAAATGAATAAGAATGGTTGTGGTTATTACTTTCAATAATAAATTTAAGATAATACGATTATTTTAAATTATATAGTTAGAGATTATTTGTTCGAATTTAAAAAAGTTAAATTCGGATAGAATATTTATTTGTTTTAATACTTTTCGAAAATATTATTAAATAAATAATATTATTAAGTAATCTTATTATCTAGATTTTATTGAATTTAAATTCTTTATTTGATAAGAAATTTGTTTTAAAATATATTATTTATTTATCTTAATAAATAATAATATTATTAAATAAATTATATCATCTAGATTTAGATTAAATTTGAATTCCTTATAAAAATAAAGATATTTATTTAAATTATAATATATTTAAAAGAGTTTTATTTAAATTTTAATGGTGAACTCAATCTAACTATAACAAAGTGGTGTATATATATATATATATATATATATATATATATGTATGTATGTATGTATGTATGTATGTATGTATGTATGTATGTATGTATGTATGTATGTATGTATGTATGTGATTTGTGTATATTCGAAAACACCTAAAAATCGCATAAACTCAGGTTTCTTGAGGTGCTTGAAAGGTTAAATCTGTTTCTTGAATAGATTCGCTAATATGATTAAGAATCCTAATGTTGTTTTGCGATTAAAGAGTTTAATTGTTTTGTTAGATCATGACAGTACATATTTACCAATTATGATTGGCAGTGATTTGTGTATAAGCCTTTTATGTAATTTGATTACATTGTTTAATGTGATTAAACTAGATTTTGGCTTGCTCACGAATCCACTAATAAGATCAGTAAAATTAAAAAATTTGGGTCTATCTATGCGAAGCACCTTATAAGATTAAAAGACTTAAGTAACACATCTTAGTAACGATGTACGCTTTATTCAATATGCAAGAGATGTTTATTTCTTGATTGTTTTGCTTGATGTTTGGCATGGTGCATAGTATGGCCTTTTAGATTTTACAAAGGTTGTAAAGTTTTTAAAGAAATACGATCTGCGTGTCGTTTTGTTTATTATAATACGGCCTGCGTATCGTTTGAATTTTTGCAACAAAATAAGAAGACCACTTCTATTCCACCATGGTGATGATGATCCAAGGCGATGGTGATCCAAGGCAATGGTGATCCAAGGCAATGATGATGATGATCCAAGGTGGTGGAGATGATGATCCTCGACGATGTAGATGTTTTTCGTTTAGGATTATTCTTTTTAGGATAAGGCCATACTATGTCACGTTTATTTATTGTGTATACGTGATGCTATGTGTATGCTATGTATATGACGCCTTAGTAATTAAAATCACCAAAACCCCTCGTATAAAATTAAAGTTTAACATGCCATCCTGAAGGTACTAAAAGCATTGGATGCAGACTCTAAGAAATGGTTGGAGGCCATGAAGTCTGAAATGCAATCCATGTATCACAATCAAGTTTGGACTTACTAAAGGCATTTGATGCAAATGAGTTTTCAAAAAGAAAACTTACATGGATGGCAAAGTGCATACTTATAAAGTAAGGCTAGTTGCAAAAGGTTTCAAACAAACTCATGGTATAAACTATGATGAAACTTTTTCACCAGTACCATGCTTAAATCTATCAGAATTCTAATGGTCATTGCAACATATTATGACAAAGAGATTTGGCAAATGGATGTGAAAACCGAGTTTCTTAATGGAAACTTACTCGAGGATGTGTACATGACACAACTTGAGGGCGTTGTACAAGTCGAGAATTCTAGTAAAGTATGCAAGCTTCAAAGATCCATTTATGGATTGAAGCAAGCTTCACGTAGTTGGAATCTTCGTTTTGATGAGTTAATCAAAGATATTAGACTTCTCAAAAATAAAGATGAACCTTGTGTTTACAAGAAAGCTAGTGGGAGTGCAATTGTATTTTTGGTCTTGTATGACGATGACATTCTACTAATTGGGAATGACATTCCTACCTTGCAGAGTGTCATGTCTTGGTTAGGAAATTGTTTCTTCTAGAACGTTTGGGTGTTCTCTAAATATGAGCGCAAGTGCACACTCTTGTCAAGTTATAGTATAAAAGATATCATCTCCCATGAGGATTGGACATCTAATTCGAATGTAAAATCCTGCACAGAAAATAAATTCACAAGTTAATTTTAGTTTGGTTAAGAAAAAATAAATAAACACAAGTAAATAGTAGAAGAGATCAGAGTGATAGAACGAGTCAGGTTATGCTATGTAACACCCTAGTTTTGGGCCTAGATGTTTAGACGTCGGGTCGGACCGGCCGGAAACGGTTCAAATCGTATTAGGAGGTTTAGGGAAATCAAGGACCGGGAAAGGATAAAAATATTGTAAAAATTTCTAAAATCCTATAAAATCATGTTAAGGGGTTGGTCAAATCAATTTTACAAAATAAGCTTTGGAAGAGGTACATTTTGGGTAGTGACCAAAATGTAAAGTTTCAAAACTGTGGAAAATGTAATTTTCAAAGAGGAGTCAAAAAATCTTAGAATCTTTAGGGAGCTATGGTGCAATTACACCTTCATTAAATTTACATGTGTTTTAAAAGGAGTTTTAGATGATTAAATAAAAAGGATTTTATTTAATTAGAATGTTAAAATAGAATAATGAGAAGTTTTTCACGTAACTAACTTTCATTATTCAGCAAAATCATTTTCTCCAGAATTTTTTCTCTCCCAAACACTCTCTCTTTGATTTCTAAACCATTTTCAAGAGTTCTCTTCAAATTCTTCAAGCTTTATGAAGGAAAAACTTGTCAATCATTAAGGAAGGCAAGGATTGGAGGTAAATCTCGTTCTCAACCTTCAATCTAGGTTCTTTATTGAAATCCTCATGATCTTTGACTTCTAAATGTTATTTTTGGCTGATTTTTTATAATAGTTTTGATTTAGGACCAAAATCTTACAAAATTATGATTAAATCTTGATTTTCAAATTGGTATTGATGAGCTCAGTTTTGGATTGGTTTTAATTGAGTTTTGAGTTGATTATTATGTTGAAAAAGGGTTTTGATAATATAGATCCCGAAATCCTTGAGTTTCTTGATGGTTTTAGTTGGGTTTTTGAGGTGTAATGATGGTGTCATGCTTGTTGGAGGTATAAGGAAGGGTTTAGGTTGTTTTTAGATGTGTCTTGATGATTTGTAATGGTTGGAAGTGATGTATGTTGGCTGGGTTTGGTTTAGGAAGCAATCAATTGAGTTTTTAGTTGTTTCGGATGGGTAAATTGGTGTAGTTTTGGTGAGCAACGAGTTTGTGTTTAGTTGTTGGTGTTGAAATTCATTTTATTGCATTTGGATCTCTGTTTTGGTGATCTAAAAACAGGGGATCTTGATCCGGAAGTAAACAAAGCATTTTTGGAGGCTTCAGAGGGGTGATCTTCGCGTCGGCAAGTGAAGTTTCGCGTATCGGTGAGTGGAAATGGATTTTCCAACTTTGTAACGCTTTGAGCGTGGTCTTGGGAGCTTAGTGTAAGTTTGAAACACTTAGCTAAGCTCAAGAGTAAGTGATTCGAAAGTCTCTCTCGAAATGTGATATGTATTCGTTGGAAATGCAATTGATTTGAATGTGGTTTAATTACTATTTTAAAGCATGTTTTTTAGCATTGAGGATGTTGGTTTTTATGCCATTTTGTTAAGGATGCACTTCGTAGGTGATCCTTGGCTTTATGAGATATATGCATTTGAGTTTAAGCATGTTTAAGCTTGTGAAAATGGCATTGTAATTTATTCTTGTAAAACAATGGAATAATGATGTTAAATGATTATATTGGCAAGTGATGGAAATGGTTTTTGGTTACTTTAATCGGATATAGTTATCCGGCTATAGGATTGGGTGCACCGTGAATAAAGTCGCATTGGATGCGAGGGGTTGTGATTGTACCGTATACTCCATCCAAGTACCCTAACGATTGAGGCTAAGATCACAACGGTGGATGGTTTAATCTCGTGTGTGGATCTTATGGTTTGTGTCCCGTGCTCTCGTTAGTGGAATTATACAACTACCGATGAGTGGTGTTGAGGGGTTGTGATTGTACCGCTAAACTACACCATGGGTGTCACAACGGTTGATGATCTATTCCCATGTGTGAGCCTTGTGTAGCCCGGTAGTGTGTATGAAGTGTGTGGGACAACGATTGTAATCCGTGTATCCGATTGTGTCATTTGTGTTGGTTTTGATATGATTTGAGATCGATCACTTGCTAGCCAATATAATGTTGATGATTAATGATTAAGCATGAGATGCTTGGGAATTATGCTAGAATGCATGTGATGCTTGGTTTAAGCATGGGCAAAGGATTTTGCTGTTGTTTTAAAGATGTTATGAGCATGTGGTTTTAATAGTGCATTGATGCTTTAGAGAGCATGTTTTAAATGAAAGCATGAGGTTGCAAATGATGATATCTTGGTTTTATAAAATGCATTGATGAATGTTTGGTTTTAGCAATCCTCACTAAGCTTTATGCTTATGCTCGATTGTTTCATCAATGCAAAGAATTAAGCAATTGAGGCAGCAAGAAAGCAAGTGGAATCCAAGCATTTTTGACTAAGAAATGTATGTGGTTTTACTTTAGTGTAATAAGAGGCAATGGGTGGGATTTCTACTCTTAGTTTTGTTGGTGATGTTAAACACTTGGGACATGTTTGGTTTATGTTTGTGGACTTGTAAATGGCCTCTATTTGGTTTATGGTTTTGCTTATAGTGTTTTGACTATGCTATGGCTTATTTTCTTAAGCATGCTTGAGTAGCTAATATTTCTCCATGGTTTGATGTGCTTGGTGAGTATGTTATACTGTTTGTTGATGTTTATATGTATGGTAAGTTGTTTATACCATGTATGCATGTTTTAAGTATGTTTTGGTGTCGTTAAATGTGCTTAGATGGCTTTTGGAGGTGCATCTCTGGTATGCGTATCGATACAAGGGGTTGAGTATCGATACGCCAAGGCCATTCTCAGGCATTTCAGCTTAGGTGTACCGATACGATTTGCCCGCGTATCGATACGCCTAGGCAAATGTTTGAAGGCCGTTTCGATACAGGCTTGGGCGTATCGATACCCTTTTTCCAAAGGTCACTACTGTCAATTTGCGTATGGATACGGGGAGAGGCATATCGATACGAGTTCGTTAGTTTCTGTTAATGGAATCTTTTAAGTTCTGAAATGTTGCATTTTGGTCCCTGAGTAATGATTGTTCAATTGGTTGAGTTTGGATGGTCAGTTTGTGATGAGAATTAACATGTTAGCATGTTATATGGGTAATTGTGGATTGGTATCTTTAAAATCTATAAAGTCCCTGTAATATCTGGAAATTACATTTTAGTCCCTAAAAGACAAATGTACGCAATTAAATCCCTAATTGAACTCCGATCGTTGCGTCGTTTTCTTCTAAGTATCTTGTTGAACACATAGGATAGTAATATGCATCTAGAAAAGATAAAAAGTAAAAAAAGGGTCGTTAATCGAGGTTCACTTTTATGAGTTGACTTCAATTTTCCCTGTGTAATCTTCTTAGTTCGGGTCGGGCGTCTAGGCCGGGCTAAAGAGGTTACATTTGTTGGTATTCGAGCCAGGTTATGAAAGAATTGGGGATGATGGTAAGTGAAATTGGTATGTTTCGATGTATGTTGTTTGAAAAAGCATGATTTTGGGTGAATGTTGGAGCTTATACCATGCTTGATTGTTGTGAATCATATGTGAGTTAGATATGATTGTATGTGGATCTTGTGATAAGGATGTGTACTGATTCTGAATGATGTTAAGCATGCTGAAAATGATGAGCTATTGTATGCTTGAGGGAAATCAGGTGCCCATTGCCTTATTACACTAGTTAAATGTTTTTGTAAACTTTGATCCTTGCTTGAAGCTGACCTAAATCATGGTTTGATTTGTTTTTGGTGTTATGTCTTGTTAAAAATAGCACAATGGGTCTGAGGAGAAAGCTTAGGTCGAACACGGTTGTGCCTGCGGTTGAGCAGGGCAATTAGGGTAATCAGGGGGTTGAGAACCCAGATGATGAGACTTTACCTCCGCCACCACCACCTGGAGGTGGAGAGCAGGAACAACAAGGACAAGTTGGTCCAGGATTGGGTGATCTAGCGCCACTGGTTGAGGCGATCACCGGAGCGTTTCAGGCGGTGGTAGCCGGAGCGCATGTTCAGGCCCCTGCAGGTGGAAGGTGGGTTTTCTTTTGGAAAGGCTTAGGAGTTTAGGGGCTGTTGAGTTCTTTGGAATGTCTCCTGAGGCGTCGGAAGCCTGGTTAGCTAGCATGATCCCTATTATGGATCAGATGTGATGTAATTATGTGCGCAAGCTGGGATGCGCAGTTTCTTTGCTCCAGGGTGATGCTTATAGTTGGTGGACGACTATCACTACCGGAATGGAACCGAATGAGGTAGATGAGAGTTCTTTCGAGGTGCCTTTAGGAGGAAGTATCTTGGAGTTAGATACTTGGATGAGAAGAAGCGCGAATTCATGTTGCTTGTTCAAGGGAATCTCTCGGTGGCTGAGTACGAGGTTCAATTCGTACGTTTGAGTCAGTATGCCCCTGAGTTGATACCGAGTGAGAGGCATCGTTTTGATCACTTCTGATATGGGCTGGTGCAGGAAGTGAAGACTTATATGTTGGCTACAGACTACACAGATTTTGATGTGCTTGTATGTCGAGCTAAGGACATCGAGCAAAACTTGGGTCTATCATCTCGTGGAGGTGGTTCTAGCTCTGGTAAGAGAGCAATTGAGTCTAGTTCTGGTGGTGGACTAAACAAGAAAGGTCGAGATAGGAGATATCAGCTTGCTGCTAGGCGATGTAATGTTGGACATGGTGCACCGGCTCAGGGAGACAGGATGAGGGTGAAACAAAGCACGTGCTGGACGTGTGGTTCTCGGGGTCATCTACGGCGAGATTGTCCTCGTGCGGCTAGAGAGGCTCGGGCTCCTGTTGTGGTAACAAGGAATTCTTGCTGGAACTGTGGTTCAGCAGACCATTTGAGGCGTGAATGTCCTCTGTTGGCTGGTGGAGGCCATGGACGTGCACCTGTTGTGGCTGTACCTCAGAGAGGCCGTGGGCGGGGCTGAGGGAACTTTCAGAGGAGAGATGAGGGGCAGCGTGGCATTGCTCATGTTGTAGTAGTTGGCCTGAGGGAGGTGGTCCTGCGAGGGTCTATGCTCAGCCCGAGGAGCGCAATGACACCGATGTTATCACATGTACCTTTGTTCTATAGTCTCTATCATTGTTGGCTTTGATTGATTCTGGATATACGAATTCTTATATCTTGAGTGAGCATGCACATTTGCTTGATATACCTGTTAAGTTGTTTGAAGTAGGAATGCAAGTGACTAGTTCTTTTGGTGAGACTGTAGTCACTAGGAAGTTGTAAATGAGGTGTCCCTTATCTGTTCACGGTCATGTTTTTCTTGTGGATTTGATGGAGTTACCCTTTTATGGTTTTGATGTGATCCTTGGCATGGATTGGTTTTCTGAGCATAGAGCGGTGGTTAACTTTGATGTTAAGCGAGTCACCTTAAAGCTTGCCGGTGGTTATGAGGTTGTGATAGTAGGCGAGAATGTCAAATTCTTGTCTAGTGTGATTTCGAATTTGGAAGCAAGCCATATGCTAAGGTTGGGTTGTGAGGCTTATCTAGCATATGTGATGAATCCTAGTACAAAGGATGTACGTGTGCATGACATCAGAACCGTTTGCGATTTTCTGGGTGTTTTTCCGAAAGATTTGCCTGGGTTTCTGCCAAACAGAGAAGTTGAGTTTTGTATAGAGTTGCATGAGAATACGACTCCGGTGTCCATTGCTCCTTATCGCATGGCACCTAAAGAGCTGAAAGAGTTGAAGACGTAACTTCAGGAGTTGCTCGATCGAGGATTCATCAGGCCGAGTGTGTCACCTTGGGGTGCGCCTGTGCTATTTGTAAAGAAGAAAGATGGGACGATGCGGATGTGCATAGACTATCGGCAGCTAAACAAGTTGACGATCATGAACAAGTATCCCTTGCCTAGGATCGATGATCTCGTTGATCAGTTTCTAGGAGCCTCGGTGTTTTCTAAGATAGACTTGAGGTCATGGTATTACCAGTTGAAGGTAAAGGATGTGGATGTACCTAAGACGGCTTTTCGGACAAAGTACAGACACTACGAGTTGTTAGTGATGCTGTTTGGTTTGACCAACACACCTGCTGCTTTCATGGACATAATGAATCGTGTGTTCCATGAGTTCTTGGATCAGTTTGTGGTGGTGTTCATCGATGATATCCTCGTGTACTCTCGTACCGAGGAGGACCATGATAGACACTTGAGGATAGTTTTGCAAGCGTTATTTGAGAACCAGTTGTATGCCAAGCTAAGGAAGTGTGAGTTTTGGCTTAAGGAGGTGGTCTTCCTTGCTCATGTTGTATCGGCTGAGGGTATTCACGTTGATCCGCATAAAGTAGAGGTTGTAACCCCCTAAATCCAGCCCAGAAGAAATTGGCCAAATCTAGGAAGTTAGTTTTGAAAGCTTGTCCCTCAAGAAACAATTTAGGTTAAATATAATGAAATTCATAATAATTAATTAAATAAGTAGAAACCCAATAATTAATATTATTATGATAATTAATTAAAGTATATGAAAACAAGTTCGTAAATGAATCCATCCAATAATCCCAAAGTATAAACATTCTCAATGTCCATATTACACGAATATTTCAATTTATATTAAAATAGTAAATCAAAGTAGTCAAAAGAGTTCATACTGAATATTAATATATCGAAATAAACAAGAGATGCTCCAAGTACCGATCGTCTAATAAGTCTGAGTATCTGAAAGTAAAAACTAAGGGGTGTAAGCTAAAGAGCTTAGTGTGTCCTTTAGTAATAACATAAAATCAAAATCATAAATGTTATGATGTCCGATGCATAACTCAATATCCGAATGTCCGATATCATACAGAGTGGAGGTTGCCTCGCCAGAGTGGAGGTTTCCCTCGCCAAAGTGGAGATTTCTCTCACTTTTTCCGAACAAATGAAACATGATATGATTTGTAAAATCATAAATCCGAACTCTTACGAGTATCATATTTTCCGAAAATCATATGCTTGATTTAAAACACATTTCATTATAATATACATGATGTTTCAAATAGTCTCAAACCATAATTACCTAGATAATAAATCAAGCAAGAATAAAACATTTACTAAAAACACCCCAAGAAACAAACCTTAGCCACAAAATCTCTAATCTCGAGAAGGGCGAGCCTCACGCTCGGATCTCACTGATTCAAGACCTACGAGGAATGAATTCTATATTACCATTTATTTCTATCGCTAAGCCACCGACTAAAACACTAAAAACCAAACTGAAGATATACTCACGTGAAGATCTCGAAAAACGTGTACGGTCGGTCTGAACAACTAGAGGTAACCCAACGGTCTCAAGGTTGACACTTGAACACGAGAATATTCCGAATTAGATTCTGAAATCCATAACTTATCAGATTCCAATAACAATACTTAAAATAAGCAAAACAGAGCTTTTAGAAACGAATTAGGAAAAATGTGCAGGGGATACGAACTCAAAACGCCGAGAAAGGTTAAAAGGAATGATGTCCGAAAAAGTCAACTCTTGGTCAACGGTCAAAGTCAACTAGTCAAACTGGTCAACAATCAACTCTGGTCAATTGGGTCAAGAGTCAACTCTGGTCAACTAGTCAAACGTCCAAGGTCAAAGAGTCAACTCGATCAAATGTCAAAATGGTCAAAGCTGATGTCACAAGGTCAAACAGTCCGGTCAAACTAGGTCTAAGAGTCAAAACCAGTCAAACTCAACGGTTCAGTTGAAAATTCACTGATCTGGTTCGGTTTATTATTCGTTTGGTTCAACACTCAAGCTCGGTTCAGTTTAATGCTATTAGATCAGACTCATATTGCGGAAGCCCAACTTGAGTTACAGACACACTAAACCAAACCTTTACTCTCACTCGGTTAATGGTTTGGGCCCCAATCAGAATTCTACAGTGTTGTGGGCTCAATCGTTGGGTTCAACCCCAACTACACAAAACACACACTCAGCCCAACTCCTTAACCCTAGCTTCAGATTTGAGCTAGGGTTTCCAGCACCCAAAACGGCAGCGGCGCGGATGCAGATCGCCAACGGCAGCGAGGATGCAACCAAAACAAGATCGTAGCGAGGCGACTTACTAGCATCTCAAAATGGTAACCTCAAGATCCATTCGTGACCACAACAAGAACCAAAACCAAATCAAATCACAACTTAACTCGAAAACACTGATTAAAAACAAAACATGAATCTAATGCTTGCCTAACACAGACACGGACGGAAGAGAGACAGAGAACGGTGGGGACACGGCCGTAACACAAACCTTGAGTGAAAACCGGGAGGTTTAACACTGATTCTGAGCAAACAGTCAGTGACAGAGATAAGGTGATGGGCGGTCTCGATTTGCAACGAGGTGCTGCTCACAGTGGTGTGGTCGACACTCCGAACGGGTGGCGCTAAGGAGAACCAAACGATTCTTTTCTATTTTTTGAGCAAATGACGATTGAGAACAAGGGAATCCCGAACGGTTTTCCACGATTTCTGAGCAAGGGAAAGTTATCAGAGGTGAACGAATGTATGGGTTTTGTTCAGAACGGAATAAAGAGCCCACTAATGAACTTGGATCGACAAACGGACGACGGCAAGAACTTGGTCAGAGGTTGATCGGAGATGCAATGGGTGAGGGTGAAGGTGAAAACCGAAAGAGGATGATATTTGGGAGAGGCGGCTGTAGTTTCATAAGCAAGAGTGCTTAATTTCTGATAAAATGGGTTATATACCCAACTTAATGGCTAAATTGCGAAGTAAGGCCTCCATATAGATTAGGGTTTACACAAAGGAACACATATTTTACTCGTATTACAAAAGGACCCCAAAATTCCTATTTTGCTCAATTAAGTTTCCAAATTCAAATTAGGGTTTCAAGATTTATAATTCCCAATTTCTAGGGTTTTAACTTAAGGATTCAGAATTAGGGTTTTTTTTGAATTGGGGAAAATTGGGGTGTTACAATTGTGATGAGTTGGAAGGTGCCTAAGTTGGTGACTGAGGTACGAAGTTTTCTTGGTTTAGCTGGGTATTATCGTAGGTTTGTCGAGGGTTTCTCGAAAATAGCTGCACCTTTGACAAAGTTGTTGCAGAAGAATGTTCGCTTTGAGTGGACAGATGCGAGGCAACAAGCTTTTGAGAAGCTGAAGGAAGCTTTGACGCAAGCTCTTGTCTTGATTCAACCTGAGTCTGGTAAGGAGTTTGTGGTCTATAGTGATGCGTCTATTGTTGGTTTAGGTTGTGTGCTGATGTAGGAGGGTAAGGTAGTAGCCTATGAATCTAGGCAGTTGAAGGTGCACGAGCGTAACTACCCTACTCACGATCTTGAGCTTGCAGCTGTTGTGTTTGCCTTAAAGATTTGGAGGCATTATATGTATGGCGAGAAGTGTGTGGTGTTCACGGATCATAAGAGCTTGAAGTATCTTATGTCTCAAAAGGAGTTGAATCTTAGGCAACGTCGTTGGGTGGAGTTGCTTAAGGATTATGATCTGTCGATCGAGTATCACCCGGGAAAGGCTAATGTTGTGGCTGATGCTTTGAGCAAAAAAGGGTTGTGGAGTTGAGGGTGATGTTTGCTCGCTTGAGCATATCGCAAGATGGTGGTCTTATTGCTGAATTGCAGGTGAAACCATCTCTGATCGAGTTGATCAAGGATAAGCAGTTGCTTGATGATTCTTTTGTTCCTCGCGTTCAGGACATTGTGGAGGGTAAGCCTTCGGATTTCAGTTTTAATGATGATGGTGTTCTGTGTTTTGGGAGTCGAATAGTGGTGTCGAATGATGTTGAGTTGAGGTGCACTATTCTGACTGAAGCTCATAATAGTCCTTTCGTTATGCACCCTAGTAGTACAAAGATGTATCGTGATTTGAAGGATGAGTACTATTGGGTGGGGTTGAAAAAGGATGTTGTCGAGTTTGTTAGTAAGTGCATGGTGTGTCATCGAGTGAAGGTTGTACATCAGGTACCTTCTGGGTTGTTACAACCTTTGAGAATCCCGGAATGGAAGTGGGAAAAGATTACCATGGATTTTGTGTCTGGTTTGCCTTTTTCTCCATCGAAGAAGAATTCGGTTTGGGTGATTGTAGATTTCCTTATGAAGTGTGCACATTTCTTGCCTGTGCATACTACGTATACCTTGGATATGTTGGCATAGTTGTATATTGCTGAGATTGTGCGGTAGCACGGGGTGCCAAAGTCTATAGTGTCAGATAGGGATTCGAGGACATGTTATCCATGTGCTTGAGGACATGTTGAGATGCTACGTTATAGATTTTTAGGGTTCTTGGTAGAAGCATTTGCCTTTGGTTGAGTTTGCTTACAACAATAGTTACCAGGCAAGTATCCAAATGGTTCCATACGAGGCTTTGTGTGGGAGAAAGTGTAGAACCCCTCTTTGTTGAGCAGAAGCTGGGAAAAAGTTGATTTCGATGCCGGCTATGTTAAAAGGAACCACCGAGAAGGTGAAGCTCATTTGTGAGTGTTTGAAGGCAGCATCAGATCGGTAAAAGTCTTACGCGGACCTGAAGTGTAAGGAGATTGAGTTCGCGGTTGGTGAACGTGTATTTTTGAATGGGTTGTCTTGGAAGAGGGTGATGAGATTTGGGCATAAGGGTAAGCTTAGCCCGAAGTTTATTGGACCTTATGAGGTTGTAGAGTGTATTGGTCCATTGGCTTATCGGTTGAGGTTGCCTCCCGAGTTGGAAAAGATTCATGACGTGTTTCATGTCTCGATGTTGCAGAGGTACATATCGGATACTTCGCATGTGATGCTTGTTGAGGAGATAGAGTTGAATCTGGATCTGTCTTATGATGAGGAATATGTGAGGATTCTGGATGTGAGCAGCAAAGTTCTTCGTGGTAAGACGATAGAGCTTGTGAAGGTGTTGTGGCGACACCGAGGAGTTGAGGAGGCCACTAGGGAAAGCAAGGCGGACATGCTGAAGCAGTTTTCGCACCTTTTTCGTTCAGGTAAAATTTTGAGGATGAAATTTCCTGAGTAGGGGAGAGTTGTAACACCCTGGTTTTGGGCCTAGATGTTTTAGACGTCGGGTCGGACCGGCCGGAAACGGTTCCAATCGTATTAGGAGGTTTAGGGAAATCATGGATCGGGAAAGGATAAAAATATGGTAAAAATTTCTAAAATCCTCTAAAATCATGTTAAGGGGTTGGTCAAATCAATTTTACAAAATAAGCTTTGGAAGAGGTACATTTTGGGTAGTGACGAAAATGTAAAGGTTCAAAACTGTGGAAAATGTAATTTTCAAAGATGAGTCTAAAATCTTAGAATCTTTAGGGAGCTATGGTGCAATTACACCTTCCTTAAATTGACATGTGTTTTAAAAGGATTTTTAGATGATTAAATAAAAAGGATTTTATTTAATTAGAATGTTAAAATAGAATAATGAGAAGTTTTTCACGTAACTAACTTTCATTATTTAGAAAAATCATTTTCTCCAGAATTCTTTTCTCCCAAACACTCTCTCTTTCATTTCTAAACCATTTTCAAGAGTTCTCTTGAAATTCTTCAAGCTTTGTGAAGGAAAAATTTGTCAATCATTAAGAAAGGCAAGGATTGGAGGTAAATCACGTTCTCAACCTTCAATCTAGGTTCTTTATTGAAATCCCCAAGATCTTTGACTTCTAAATGTTGTTTTTGGCTGAGTTTTGATAATAGTTTTGATTTAAGACCAAAATCTTGCAAAATTATGATTTAAATCTTGATTTTCGGATTGGTATTGATGAGCTCAGTTTTGGATTGGTTTTAATTGAGTTTTGAATTGATTATCATGTTGAAAAAGGGTTTTGATAATATAGTTCCTGAAATCCTTGAGATCCTTGAGTTTCTTGATGGTTTTAGTTGGGTTTTTGAAGTGTTATGATGGTGTTATGCTTGCTGGAGGTATAAGGAAGTGTTTAGGTTGTTTTTAGATGTGTTTTTATGATTAGTAATGGTTGGAAGTGATGTATGTTGACTGGGCTTTGTTTAGGAAGCAATCGATTGAGTTTTCGGTTGTTTCAGATGGGTAAATTGGTGTACTTTTGGTGAGCAACGAGTTTGTGTCTAGTTGTTGGTGTTGAAATGCATTTTAATGCATTTGGATCTCTGCTTTGGTGATCTACAAATAGGGGATCTTGATCCAGAAGTAAACGAATCATTTTTGGAGGCTTCTGAGGGGTGATCTTTGCGACGGCAAGCGAAGTTTCGCGTATCGGTGAGTGGAAATGGATTTTCCAGCTTTGTAATGCTTTGAGCGTGGTCTTGGGAGCTTAGTGTAAGTTTGAAACACTTAGCTAAGCTCAAAAGTAAGTGACTCGAAAGTCTCTCTCGGAATGTTCTATGTTTTCGTTGGAAATGCACTTGATTTGAATGTGGTTTATTACTATTTTAAAGCATATTTTTGAGCATTGAGGATGCTGGTTTCAATGTCATTTTGTTAAGGATGCACTTGGTAGGTGATCCTTGGCTTTATGAGATATATGCATTTGAGTTTAAGCATGTTTAAGCTTGTGAAAATGGCATTGTAATTTATGCTTGTAAAATAGTGGAATAATGATGTTAAATGATTATATTGGCAAGTGATGGAAATGGTTTTTAGTTACTTTAATCGGATATAGTTAGCCGGATGTAGGATTGGGTGCACCGTAAATAAATTCGCCTTGGATGTCGAGGGGTTGTATTGTACCATATACTCCATCCAAGTACCCCTAACGATTGAGGCTAAGATCACAACAGTGGATGGTTTAATCCCGTTTGTGGATCTTGTGGTTTGTGTCTCGTGCTCTCGTTAGTGGAATTATACAACTACCGATGAGTGGTGTTGAGGGGTTGTGATTGTACCGCTAAACTCCACCACGGGTGTCACAACGAATGCTTGGGAATTATGATAGAATGCAAGTGATGCTTGGTTCAAGCATGAGCAAAGGATTTTGTTGTTGTTTTAATGATGCTATGAGCATGTGGTTTTAAAAAAGAATTGATGCTTTAGAGAGCATGTTTTAAAGGAAAGCATGAGGTTGCAAATGATGATATCTTGGTTTTATAAAATGCATTGGTGAATGTTTGGTTTTAGCGATCCTCACTATGCTTTATGCTTACGATCGATTGTTTCATCAATGCAGAGAATTAGGCAATTGAAGCAGCAAGAAAGAAAGTGGAATCCAAGAATTTTTTACTAAGCAATGTATCTCGTTTTACCTTAGTGTAATAAGAGGCAATGGGTGGGATTTCTACTCTTGGTTTTGTTGGTGATGTTAAACACTTGGAGCATGTTTGGTTTATGTTTGTGGACTTGTAAATGGCCTCTATTTGGTTTATGGTTTTGCTTATAGTGTTTTGACTATTCTATGGCTTATTTTCTTAAGCTTGCTTGAGTAGCTAATCTTTCACCATGGTTTGATGTGCTTGATGAGTATGTTATACTGTTTGTTGATGTTTATATGTATGGTAAGTTGTTTATAGCATGTATGCATGTTTAAAGTATGTTTTGGTGTTTTTAATTGTGCTTAGATGGCTTTTGGAGGTGCATCTCTGGTATGCGTATCAATACACGAGATTGAGTATCGATACGCCAAGGCCATTTTCAGGCATTTCAGCTTAGGTATACCGATACGATTTGCCCGCGTATCGATACACCTAGGTAAATGTTTGAAGGCCGTTTCGATACGGGCTTGGGCGTATCGATACCCTTTTTCTAAAGGCCGCTACTGTCAATTTGCGTATCGATACGGTGAGAGGCGTATCGATACGAGTTCGTTATTTTCTGTTAATGGAATCTTTTAAGTTCTGAAATGTTGCATTTTGGTCCCTGAGTAATGATTGTTTAATTGGTTGAGTTTGGATGGTCCGTTTGTGATGAGAATTGACATGTTGGCATGTTATATGGGTAATTGTGGATTGGTATCTTTAAAATCTATAAAGTTCATGTATTTTCTAGAAATTACATTTTATTCCCTAAAAGACAAATGTATACAATTAAACCCCTAATTGAACTCTGATCGTTGCACCGTTTTCTTCTAAGTATCTTGCTGAACACATAAGATAATAATGTGCATCTAGAGAAGATAAAAAGAAAAAAAGGTCGTTAATCAAGGTTGACTTTTACGAGTTGACTTCGGTTTTCCCCGTGTAAACTTCTTAGTTCGGGTCGGACGTCTAGGACGGGCTAAGGGGGTTACATTTTGCTTCGTAGTGTGAAACTGTGTTGAATGGGTTAAGTTGTATTGCGCTGCCAGACTTTGCTGCCTCGGCGGGAGATGGCAGATTGATGCTTCGACGCTTTCGCGGCCTCGGCAGGTGGAATGGACGATTGGCTCGACAGCAAACTCGACTGACCTTCAAGGCTCGGTAGAATGCTTCGATAATGATTAAGCTTATGTCTAAGTCTGAATGTTGTTGACGCCTGATGCTTATAATACCCGTCGGCGTGAATCTTACAATGAACAACAATCTTTAGTTCATCCTCTTTTAGCCACCTTAAACCCTAACCTATATCTAGGCTGGATTGATCAACACCTGGTATTGATGAGATCGTGCTTACTCCTTTCGTGAGTTTGACTCTCTCGATTCCAAACAAATGGATTCCTCACAATCAGTCTTTCGAACTAACATGAAAACAATGAAGAACATGAAATAAGCAAACCATGAATTTATTGCAATAACAAACTTAAACCTAAACAATCGTTCTCACAACTAATTTACAACATAACCCAAACCCTAGAGAATTCAGAACATAGTGGCGGTAAGAAACACAAGGGAAACCTAAGCTATGCCTACAATGTGTTGTTTAAAATACAAGGTATGATCGAGTATATATAGGGCATTGGCCTAGGTTATGTCCTCCTTGCAGTAGAAGTCTTTCTCATGGTAAAGTAGCTTTTGCCTTGAATGCATGCTTTAAATTTTGACTTCTTTGACTTGAAGTTGGACTCCTTGTGCCACAAGTAAGCTTAAGCCGCATTGGATGATTTCCTCTTGGGCGGCTCTGTCTGATGTTTTTGGCATCAGTAAATTGTATGGATGGGCTCATAAGACTCAGAAAAATTATGCTCTTCCAATCGCACTCCAGTTTGCCAATTCCTCTGGTTGCTGCCCTGGGCGGCTGATATGGTGGCGACAGCTACTCGGTAGCATCTCTCTCTGTGTTGAGCTGCTTCAGTATAGCTCATTAGCTTGCTGCCTCAGCATCAGCTCTTTAGCTCCTCTCTACTTCTGACAGCTTCTAGCATCCAAAACTAAAACTAAACTAAAACAGTATCTTTTCTTACCAAATCAAAGATATTCAACCAAAACAAGGCAAAGCAAAGAATATTGTAAATAATCCATGCGTGCACCTAAATATGCCTAAAATGCACTTGAGAATAGCAATAATATTAGATGGAATGCATACAAAATATATGTCTTATGAGCACTTTACATACCCCCAAATTCGAACTATTGCTTGTCCTCAAATAATGCAATCCTAAACATACTTGCCCTTGCACTAATCAGAAGAATAAATTGATTTAAACTTGATTTAGCACCTCAAGGTCATGGCACCTATCATTAGATTAGTGAAAGGAGAATAGCACGAATTACATCAGAATTAAACTACAATGCCAGTGCAGTGTGTGCAGAAATTGTGTACAGGCTAAATCTGAAGAATATTCTAAGTAGACAAAGATGTTGTCAAGGTAATATAAGGTTGCTGCCGAGGCAGCATAATTATGCACATTTTATAATCATGGCAATTAGGGCTTCAGCTTATCACAACTACTAATGGTAATATATGGTTGCTGGAGTCTTTGAGGCAGAGGAGGAAGATGTAGACTGGATGACCAGGCGGCGGCTGACAGAGGTTCGGGCGGCAAGCTTGGCAGATGAAATCTTTGCTGTCCGCGGTAGCTGGACTCTCTTGGGAGTGGGGCAAGGAGCTTCACTGGGGTTCGGTTTAGATTCTTATTTCCCATCCTCCAGCTTGGCTCCACCATAGGCGCTGCTGGTGGCTCCATTGTTGTTGTTGCTATGGGTTCCCTGGTTTCTGTTGTCTGTTGCCCAGCATCGTTGGACGGGGAGGTGTTTACCACTGTTGTTGTTGTGATCGCTGGAGAAAGTTGTTGTTGATGCCTCTATGGAGTATCGACCACTGTATGAGAGGAGGAGGTGGCGGAGTAGGACGAATATCGTGTTGGAGAGGGCATCTGGTGGTGAAAGGCGGCGTGGCGCGCATCAGCTTCTGGCGGTGTTGTCTCTTTGGGTTCAGCTGCGGCGGCCAAATCTTCTTGGAATCTGGGTAGGGAGAGGCCGTTGTTTGGGAACTTCTACAGCAAATAGGCCACAAAGGCCTCTTGGACTTCCTTCACATACTTCTTGAAGGTCAGTTGCTGCTTCTCTATTCTCTTGTTGCTGTCGATCAGTGTGTTGAGCAGCTGGACAACTTCTGAGTTTTGGGCACCCTCAATACAACCTCTTGCTACCGGGGTAGCGGTGTTGTCTGCCGACGGCTGAGAGGGTGTGATCGGTTTTGTCTCAGGCGCATGCATCATCTGGAACCTGACCTTCTTTGTCTAGCCATTTATTAGTGGTGTTAGCATGTCTTTGGGGTCCGAGGGGACGTTGAAGTTTTTGCAAAACCCGGTGATTAGGGAAGGGAAGTAGAGTCTGCCCTTGGATTTCTGGTAGCAGCTATGGATTTCCTTGCAAATTATGTCACCTATGTTGATCGGCCAATTGTTCATGATGAAATGGATCAAGGATAGACGGGGTCGGTCGACTGTTATGTTGTGGAAGGTGGGCAGCAGACGTCTCTTGATGAATGTGTTCCAGAGTATTGCCTCCGGCAGCAGATGGCAGCGCTGAACAGAACCGCTTTGTTTCCCTGCCAGCCACGGGGTGTTTGGTTCACAGAGCATGCCCTTCATTCTATCGTAATCCCCTACGGTCAGTGTTTGTCTCCATTCCTCATGGGGGTTATAGTCCATCTCCATCCCATAGAACCTGTTGATGGTGGCGGCGTTGAGTTTTACTGCCTCCCTTCTGACAAAAACGAATGGAACTTCTGGGCGGGGTTGGTGGGCGTAAAACTCTCGAACGAGGGTGATGTTGGCCACCTCGGGATGCTTTGCAAAGATCTCTCATCCCTGGCCATGTATCTTCTCGAAGAGGGAGGGCTCGAGACCTAAGTCTCTCGTTTGCTGCTAGTAGTGAAACCCTTGCTCCTCCTAAACTGCCCTGTTGGCGAATTGTGTGTTGTGCCTCGTTTGGTCTAATTTGGAGAAGAAACACTGGAAAGAGGGTTTGGATTGTGATGCAGCCATAGTTGTGAGACAATTGTAAGCTAAAAACTGAAAATATTACGAAAGCAAGTTAACGTAGAAGAGGTTTAAACAAGGAGGTGAAGTGAAGAAAATGAATGAAATAGTGAGGTATATATAGGGGTTGCCGAGAGATGTCGCGGTGGCATTAAATTCCAATGGTCAGATTTTCACGGCGCGTGTTACGGGATTAAATTCCCGTTATGTTTTAGTCGTTGGCAGCTAGCCGTTACACATTTTTCGGTGGGCTGCCTTCAACTGTCTCGACGGCATGGTGGGCGAGCTCTTTGTTGGGCCTTCTTCTTGGTCCTGCTTATTTATTCCTAAACCTGAAATAAAATTGATTAACTAAATAAAGAAAATTGAAATAAAAAATAATTAAATTAAAAATAAAAGTATGGAAAATAAATTGTAATAAATTAAAATCTAATCCTAAAACATAAAAAATAAAAAGAAAGATATTAAAAATAAATTAAGTTATATTGGGAGTGCATTGAGGTGCATCTACCAAACATAACCACTTCTGAGCTAGTTGTGTTTTGCTTTTCGTCCAGGTGGGTCATCTTGCTCCTTAGGATCTTTGTTGTTGCCCTGCATTCTGCCCTGACAGCTGTTGTCTTGCTCTGCTTTTTGGCTGACCTTAGAGGCATGTGTTTCTGGGCATACTTCTTTTTCTTTAGCTGGTTTCATGGACAGTAAAACATGTATTTTTATGTTATGATTATCCACCCTCATTATGAGTTCCCCATTCTCTACATCTATCAATGTTCTACCCGTGGCTAAGAATGGTCGCCCAAGAATGATCGGGGCGTTCTCGTCTGCCTCACTGTCCAGGATGAGGAAGTCAGCTGGGAAAATGAAGTTGCCCACTCGTACAAGGATATCTTCAACTTTTCCTTCCGGTTGCACAAAGGAAAAGTCAGCAAGTTGGAGCATGATGGAGGTTGGATTTTCTTTTCCAATTCCTAATTTGTTGAAGACAACCTTGGGCATCAAATTAATGCTTGCTCCTAGGTCGCATAGAGCTCTCATGTCATGGTTGCTGGCTATCTTGCATGGAATGATAAAACTGACTGGATCTGTCCTTTTGGGCGGCACCTTGTTATGCATCATTGCCATGAATTCTTCTGTGATAGCTACCGTCTAGAATTCCCCAATTCTCTTTCTCTTGGAAACCATATCTTTCAGATACTTTGCATAATTTGGCATGTTTTGTATGGCTTCCACGAGTGGGATATTGATGTGCACCTACTTTAGAATATCCAGAAATTTCTTGAAATTGTGCTCTTGCTTTTTCTGTTTAAGCCTTTGGGGAAAGGGCGGCGGCAAACGGATGTCCTGGATGCGTTTCTTGTAGGGAAATATGATATGTGGGTGTAACCCCCTTAGCCCGGCCTAGACGCCCGACCCGAACTAAGAAGATTACACGGGGAAATCCAAAGTCAACTCGTGAAAGTCAACCTTGATTAACGACCCTTTTTTTCTTTTTAACTTTTCTAGATACTCATTATTAATCTATGTGAATAACAAAACACTTTAGCGGAAGCAACACAGTGAACTGAGTTCAATTAGGGTTTCACTTGCATATAAATGTCTTTTAGGGACTAAAATAAAAATTTCCAGAAATCTGAGGACTAAACCAGTTTTAAAGTTACCAAGCTAAAATTAAACATATAATAAGCCAGTATGTCAAAATTCATCATGAACGGATCATATAAACTCATTTAATTAAGCATACAAGACCCATGGACTAAAACCTAAGAAACAGAAGCCTGAAACAATTCAAATCTAACTCCAACGGTCGGGTGTTTCGAAACACAAGGCCCTGTATCGGAATGGTCATTTCGAAACTACTTTGACCATTTCGGTACTCGGGTGCGTTCCGAAACCTGTATCCAAACACCCCTTTCCAGTAGCAAATTGTTTCGGAACATTCCTACTCATTCCGAAACCCCATGGCCATTACAGGCCACTGTTCCGAAACAGGCAAGGGCGTTCCGATACGCCTTGCCCTGCAACAGCAGATTTTGTTGGTTTTTTACATCTTTCCACACCCGAAAACATTCCAAATCATGCCACAACATACATGCAACATGTTTAAGCATCAAAGATCATCATTACGAAGCACAAGCTAAAACATGGCATCCTTCATGCAAGCATTGATACTATAGGCATGCTTCCTAGTCTTTAAAACCATTCAAAAGCTAAAAGTCTCAATCATACATCAAACAAACCTCAAAGGCCAATTACAACTCAAAATACCAAAACAAAAATGAACAAAGTAATAAGCAACATCCTCAATCATCCAAGAGTAGATATCCCACCCATTGCCTCTTATTACACCAAAGAAAAACGACATACTTTGCTAGACCAAAGTGCTTGGATTCCCCTTGCTTTCTCGCTGCCTCAAATGCCTAATTCTCTGCATTGATGAAACAAATGAGCGTAAGCACAAAGCTTAGTGAGGAACGCTAAACGATATTCATCAATGCATTTCACACAATTGGCAATCACCATTTATCAACACATGCCTTTACATAAAACATGTCCTTTCAAGACATCAATGCACTTTCTAAAACACATGCTCTTATGCATCATTTTAAAATAGTAAATAAACCTTTGCTCATGTTTTACCAAGCATCACATGCATTCTAGCATAAATCACAAGCATCTCGTGCTTAAATCATTAATCACAACATTATATTGGCTTTCAAATGATCTTTTCTCAAACCATACCAAAACCAACTCAATAGACACAATCGGGTACGCGAATTACAAGCGTTGTCCCACACGCTTCATACATAATACCGGACTACACAAGGTGGAGATCAATGGCACAATCACAACCCCTCAACACCCGTGATGGAGATTAATGGCACAATCACAACCCCTCAACATCACTCATCGGTAGTTGTATAATTCCACTAACGAGAGTAAGGGACACTTACTACAAGACTCACACACGGAAATAAACCACACCGTTGTGATCTTATCCTCAATCGTTAGGGTACTTGGATGGAGATTACAGGACAATCACAACCCCTCGACATCCAAGGCGACTTTATTCTCGATGCATCCAATCTTATATCCAGCTAACTATATCCGATTAAAGTAACCAAAACCACTTTCATCACTTGCCAATATAATCATTTAACATCAATAATCCACTGTTTTACAACTATAAACACAATGCCATTTCCACAAGCATAAACATGCTTAACATCATTTGCATTTATCACATGAAACCAAGGATCACTTACCTAGTGCATCCTTAACACAATGGCATTAAAATCCAGCACTAATCATGCTTCTAACATGCTTTAAAACAATAATCAAAATCATATTTAACTCAAGTGCATTTTCATCAAAACATAGCATACTTCCGAGAGAGACTATCGAACCACTTACTCTTGAGCTTAGCTAAGTGTTTCAAACTTACACTAAGCTCCCAAGACCACGTTCAAAACGCTTCAAAGCTGGAAAATACTTTTCCACTCACCGATATGCGAAGCCTTGCTCGCCGACACGAAAATTACTCCTCCAGAGCCTCCAACAATGCCCCGTTTGCTCCCGGATCAAGATCCCCTATTTTCACATCATCAAAAGAGAGATCTAAATGCATTAAAATGCATTTCAACACCAGCAACAATTCACAAACTCGTTGCTCACCCAAACTACACCAATTTACCCAACCGAAACAACCGAAAACTCAATCGATTGCTTCCTAAACCATGCCCAGCCAACATAAATCACTTCCAATCAATTATAAACATCAAAACACATCTAATAAACAACCTAAACCATCCTTATACCTCCAGCAAGCAAGATTCCACCATTTCACCTCAAAAACTCACTTAAAACTATCAAGAAATTCAAGGATCTCAAGGATTTCGGGATCTATGTTATCAAAACTTCATTTCAACATGTTAACCATCTCCAAACTCAATTAAAAGCAATCCAAAACAGAGCATAACAAAATAAATCCGAAAATCATGATTTCAACCATATTTTTACAAGATTTTAATCTCAAATCAAAACTATAATGAAAACTCAACCAAAAACAGTAATAAGAAGCCATAAATCTTGAGAATTTCAATAAAAAACTTTGATTAGAGTTTGAGAATGAGATTTACCTCCAATCCTTACTTTCTTCAATGAATGACAAGTTTTCCTTAGCAAAATCTTAAAGAACTTAAAATGATTTCTTGAAAATGGATTAGGAAATAATAAGAGAGTATTTGGGAGAAAATAATTCTGGAGAGAAATGAATGAAAATTGTGTTTGGCTGAAAATGAGGTGAAAATGGGAGTTACGTGATTGGAATCTCACATTAACTACCTAATTAATTAATTAAAATAAAAACCAATTAAAGCCACTTAATTAAAAGCCATTTTAAACACATGTCATATTAAGGAAAGGCTAAATTGCCATAAAACCCCCTATAGATTCTAAGAATTTGGCTTCCCCATTAAAAATCACATTTTCCAAAGTTTTGAAACATTACAATTTGGTCACTACTCGAAATGTCCCATTTCCGAAACTCTTTTTGTAAAATTGATTTGACCAACCTCTTTAACATATTTTTATAGGATTTTAGAAATTTTTATCACAATTTTATCCTATCCGATCCTTGATTTCCTTAAATCACCTTACGCGATTCGAACCGTCCTCGACCAGTCCGGTCCGATGTCGAAAACATCTAGGCCCAAAACCAGGACGTTACAACTCTCCCCCACTTAGAATATTTTGTCCGCGAAATTTTACCTGATGGAAAAAGGTGCAGAAACTGCTTCAGCATGTTCGCCTTGCTTTCCCATGTGGCCTCATCAACTCCTCGGTGTCGCCACAACACCTTCACAAGCTCTATCGTCTTACCACGTAGAACTTTACTACTCACATCCAGAACCCTCACTGGTTCCTCATCATATGACATATCCGGATTCAACTCTATCTCCTCAACAGGCATCACATGCGATGGATCCGATCTGTACTTTCGTAACATAGAGACATGAAACACATCATCTATCTTTTCCAACTCCGAGGGCAATCTTAACAGATATGCCATAGGACCAATACGCTCCACAATCTCGAAAGGGTCCAATGAACCTTGGGTTAAGCTTACCCTTACGCCCAAATCTCATCACCTTCTTCAAAGGCGATACTTTAAAAAACACACGTTCGCCAACCGCGAACTCAATTTCCTTACGCTTCAAGTCCGCGTAAGACTTTTTCCTATCCGATGCTGCCTTCAAACGCTCACAAATGAGCTTCACCTTCTCGGTGGTTCCCTTTAACATAGCTGGCATTGAAATCAACTTTTGCTCAGCCTCTGCCCAACAGAGAGGGGTTCTACATCTTCTCCCATACAAATCCTCGTATGGAGCCATTTGAATACTTTCCTGATAACTATTATTATACGCAAACTCAACCAACGGCAAGTGCTTCTCCCAAGAACCCTAAAAATATATCACGCAACATCTCAACATGTTCTCAAGCACTTGGATCACACGTTCCGACTGTCCATCCGTTTGAGGATGATATGAAGTACTGAAATTCAACCGTGTACCCAAGGCTTGATGCAAACATTCCCAAAATCGCGATGTAAACCTTGGATCCCTATCCGACGCAATGGACTTCGGCACATCGTGCAACCGCACAATCTCAGCAATGTACAGCTCAGCCAACTTATCCAGGGTATACGTAGTATGCACAGGCAAGAAATGTGCACACTTCGTGAGCCGATCAACAATCAACCAAACTGAATTCTTCTTTGACAGTGACAACGGCAACCCCGACACAAAATCCATGGTAATTCTCTCCCACTTCCATTCTGGGATTCTCAAAGGCTGCAACAACCAAGAAGGAACCTGATGTTCAGCTTTCACTCGCTGACACACCATGCACTTACTAACGAACTCAGCCACATCCTTTTTCAAAACCACCCAATAGTACTCATCTTTCAAATCACGATACATCTTTGTACTACCAGGATGCATAGCAAAAGGACTACTATGAGCTTCAGTCAGAATAGTGTGCCTCAACTCAGCATCATCTGGCACCATTATTCGGCTTCCAAAACACAGAACACCGTTATCACTAAAACTGAAATCCGAAGGTCTACCCTCCGCGATGTCCTGAACATGCGAAACAAGAGAATCATCAAGCATCTGCTTATTTCTGTTCAACTGAATCAGAGATGGTTTCACTTGCAATTCCGCAATAAGACCACCATCCTGCGATATGCTCAAACAAGCAAACATCGCCCTCAACTCCACGACCACTTTCCTGCTCAAAGCATCAGCTACAACATTAGCCTTGCCCGGGTGATACTCGATCGTCAGATCATAATCCTTAAGCAACTCCACCCAACGACGTTGCCTAAGGTTCAACTCCTTTTGAGACATGAGAAACTTCAAACTCTTATGGTCCGTGAACATAACACACTTCTCACCATACAGGTAATGCCTCCAGATTTTTAAAGCAAACACAACAGCCGCAAGCTCAAGATCATGAGTACGATAGTTACGCTCATGTGCCTTCAATTGCCTAGATGCATAGGCTACTACCTTACCTTCCTGCATCAACGCGCAGCCCAAACCAACAATGGACGCATCACTATAAACCACAAACTCCTTACCAGACTCAGGCTGAATCAGAATAGGAGCTTGTGTCAAAGCTTCCTTCAGCTTCTCAAAATCTTGCTGCCTCACATTTGTCCACTCAAAGTGAACATTCTTCTACAACAATTTGGTCAAAGGTGCAGCTATCTTCGAGAAGCCCTCGACAAACCTACGGTAATACCCAACTAAACTAAGGAAACTTCGTACCTCTGTTACCGACTTGGGCACTTTCCAACTCATCAAAGCCTCTACCTTGTGCGGATCAACACGAATACCCTCAACTGACACAACATGCCCCCGAAACTGATCAAAGAGATAATCAATCCTAGGCAAGGGATACTTGTTCTTGATCGTCAACTTGTTCAGTTGCCATAATCTATGCACATCCGCATTATCCCATCTTTCTTCTTTACAAACAAGACTAGTGCACCCCAAGGTGACACACTCGGCCAGATGAACCCTCGATCCAAGAACTCCTGCAGTTGCGTTTTTAACTCTTTTAGCTCTTTAGGCGACATGCGATAAGGAGCAATGGACATCGGAGTCGTATTCTCATACAACTCGATACCAAACTCAACTTCTCTGTTTGGTGGCAACCCAGGCAATTCTTCCGGAAAGACACCCGGAAAATCACAAACAGTTCGGATATCCTGCACACGTACATCCTTTGTGCCAGGATACATCACATAGGCTAGGTAAGCCTCACAACCCAACCTCATCATACGGTTTGCTTCCAAAACCGAAATCATATTCGACAAAAATTTCACATTCGCGCCTACTACAACTACTTCATAATCATCGGCCAACTTTAAGGTAACCTGTTTGACATCAAAGTCAACCACCGCTCTATGCTCCGTCAACCAATCCATGCCTAGGATTACATCGAATCTGTAGAAGGGTAACTCCATTAAATCCACAAGAAAAACATGACCTTGAACAGATAAAGGGCATCTCCTATACAACTTCCTAGTGACTATAGTCTCACCAAAAGAACTAGTCACTTGCATTCCTACCTCAAGCAACTCAACAAGTAAATCAAGCAAATGTGCATGCTCACTCAAGATATAAGAATGCGTAGATCCAAAATCAATCAAAGCCAGCAATGATAAAGACTGAAGAGCAAAGGTACCTGCGATAACATCTGTATCGTTGCGCTCCTCGCACTAAGCATAAACCCTCGCAGGACCGCCTCCCTCAGGTCGAACTGCCACCACATGAGCAACGCCTCTCTGGCCCTCGTCTCTCCTCTGGAAGTTCCCTCAGCCGTGCCCACGGCCTCTCTGAGGTGCAGCCACACCATGTGTACGTCCCTAGCTTCCACCAAACAACAGAGGACAGTCTCGTCTCATGTGATCCGCAGAACAACATTTCCAACATGAATTCTCTGTCACCACAACAGGAGCTTGAACCTCTCTAACTGGTCGAGGACAATCTCGCCTCAGATAGTCCCTCGACCCACATGTCCAGCATGTATGCTGCTCAGACCTCACTCGACTTCCCTGAACCTAACCGCCTCGACCCGGAGCACCTCACCTCCCCTCAGGCTGATGTCTCCTATCACATCCTCTCTTGTTCCGTCCACCACCGGAACTATACTCAGCAGCTCTCTTCCCAAAGCTAGAACCAACACCTCGAGACGACAATCCCAAGTTTTGTTTGATGTCTTTGGCTCGACATACAAGCACATCGAAGTCGGTATAATCCGCAGCCAACATATACGTCTTGACTTCCTGTACCAGCCCGTACTGGAAATGGTCACATCAGTGCCTTTCACTAGGTATCAGCTCAGGGGCATACTGGCTCAAGCGTATGAACTGGACCTCATACTCAGCCACAGAAAGATTACCCTGAACTAGCGACATAAACTCACGTTTCTTCTCGTCCAATTATCTCACCCCCCATATAGTTCCTCTTAAATGCACCTTTGAAATACTCCTAATCTAC
This sequence comes from Hibiscus trionum, assembly GCA_030270665.1. Taxonomy (NCBI): domain Eukaryota; kingdom Viridiplantae; phylum Streptophyta; class Magnoliopsida; order Malvales; family Malvaceae; genus Hibiscus; species Hibiscus trionum. The sequence continues at coordinate 22,506,352 of BSYR01000017.1, forward strand.
TTCATTGGGTTCCAAACCAGCAGTGGTAGTCGTCCACCAGCTATAGGCATCGCCTTGCAACAAAGAAATTGTGCATCCCAGCTTGCGCACATCATTACAGCCCATCTGATCCATGATACGGATCGTACTTGCTAACCAGGCTCTAGACGCCTCAAGAGACGTTCCAAAGAACTCCACAGCTACTAGGCTCCTCAACCTCTCCAATGGTAAGCCCGCCTACCCAGCTGCAGGGGCATGTACATGCGCTCCAGCCACAGCAGCCTGAAACGCCACGGTGATCGCCTTAACCAGTTGTGCCAAATCACCCAAACCCGGACCAGCATGTCCGTTTTGCTGATACTGCTCCCCACCTCCAGGTGGAGGCGGAGGAGGTAGATTTCACCCAGGAGGGACATCAACCCCTTGCTCACCCTGGTCACCCTGCTCAGTCGCAGGCAAAATCGTATTCCACCTTAGCTCTCTCCTCGGACCCATAGTGCTATTTTTAACAAGGCATAACAACAAAAACAATCAAACCATTTAGGCTAGCCTCAAGAAAGGATCCAAGTTTATAAAAAACATTTAATTAGTGTAATAAGGCAATGGGCACCCCGATTTCCCTCAAACATAACATGGCATACAATGACTCATCAAGTTCATCATGCTCATCATGCTTTTCATCAACCAAAATCAGCACATACCAACACCGCATCATCCTCATACAATCATATTCATTTAACATGCAATTCACATCAATTAAGCATAACATAAGCTCCAAAATTCAACCAAATTCATGATTTTCAAACAACATACATCATACCACAAAACTTCACATACCAATATCCCCAATTCTTTCATAACATGGCTCTGATACCAACAAATGTAACCCCCTTAGCCCGGCCTAGATGCCCGACCTGAACTAAGAAGATTACACGGGGAAAACCAAAGTCAACTCGTGAACGTCAACCTTGACTAACGACCTTTTTTTTCTTTTTAACATTTCTAGATGCTCATTATTAACCTATGTGAATAGTAAAACATTTTAGCGGAAGCGACACAGTGAACTGAGTTCAATTAGGGTTTCAATTGCAAATAAACATCTTTTAGGGACTAAAATGTAAATTTCAAGAAATCTAAAGACTAAACCAGTTTTAAAGTTACCAAGCTAAAATTAAACATATAATAAGCCAGCATGTCAAAATTCATCATGAACATATCATCTAAACTCATTTAATTAAGAATACAAGACTCAGGGACTAAAACGTAAAAAACAGAAGCCAGAAACAATTCAAATCCAACTCCAACGGTCGGGTGTTTCGAAACACAAGGCCCTGTATAGGAAAGGTCGTTTTGAAACCAGTTTGACTATTTCGGTACTCGGGTGCGTTTCGAAACCCGTATCGAAACACCCATTTCTAGTAGCAAATCGTTCCAGAACGTTCTTACATGTTCCGAAACCCCATGGCCATTTTAGGCCAGTGTTCCGAAACAGGAAAGGGCGTTCCGATAAGCCTTGCCCTGCAACAACAGATTTCACTGGTTTTTCACATCTTTCCACACACAAAAACATTCCAAATCATGACACAACATACATGCAACATGTTTAAGCATCAAAGATAATCATTACGAAGCACAAGCTAAAACATGGCATCCTTCATGCAAGCATTAATACTATAGGCATGCTTCCTAGTCTTTAAAACCATTCAAAAGCTAAAATCCTCAATCATGCATCAAACAAGCCTCAAAGGCCAATTACAACTCAAAATACCAAACAAAAAATGAACAAAGTAATAAGCAACATCCTCAATCATCAAAGAGTAGAAATCCCACCCATTGCCTCTTATTACACCAAAGAAAAACCACATACTTTTCTAGACCAAAGTGCTTGGATTTCCCTTGCTTTCTCGCTGCCTCAAATGCCTAATTCTCTGCATTGATGAAACAAATGAGCGTAAGCACAAAGCTTAGTGAGGAACGCTAAACGACATTCATCAATGCATTTCACACAATTGGCAATCACCATTGATCAAAACATGCCTTTACATAAAACATATCCTTTCAAGACATCAATGCACTTTCTAAAATACATGCTCTTGTGCATCATTTTAAAACAGCAAATAAACCTTTGCTCATGCTTTACCAAGCATGACATGCATTCTAGCATAAATCACAAGCATCTCGTGCTTAAACCATTAATCACAACATTATATTGGCTTTCAAGTGATCTTTTCTCAAACCATACCAAAACCAACTCAATAGACACAATCGGATACGTGGATTACAAGCGTTGTCCCACATGCTTCATACATACTACCGGACTACACAAGGTGGAGATCAATGGCACAATCACAACCCCTCAACACTCGTGATGGAGAGTAATGGCACAATCACAACCCCTCAATATCACTCATCGGTAGTTGTATAATTCCACTAACGAGAGTAAGGGACACTTACGACAAGACTCACACATGGAAATAAACCACACCGTTGTGATCTTAGCCTCAATCGTTAGGGTACTTGGATGGAGATTACGACACAATCACAACCCCCCGACATCCAAGGCGACTTTATTAACGGTGCACCCAATCCTATAGCCAGCTAACTATATCCGATTAAAGTAACCAAAACCACTTTCATCACTTGCCAATATAATCATTTAACATCAATAATCCATTGTTTTACAAGCATACACACAATGTCATTTCCACAAGCATAAACATTCTTAACATCATATGCATTTATCACATGAAACCAAGGATCACTTACCTAGTTCATCCTTAACACAATGGCATTAAAATCCAGCACTAATCATGCTTCTAACATGCTTTAAAACAGTAATCAAAATCATATTTAACTCAAGTGCATTTTCATCAAAACATAGCACACTTCCGAGAGAGACTATCGAACAACTTACTCTTAAGCTTAGCTAAGTGTTTCAAACTTACACTAAGCTCCCAAGACCACGTTTAAAACGTTTCAAAGCTGGAAAATCCATTTCCACCCACCGATACGCGAAGCCTTACTCGCCGGCACGAAAATTACTCCTCCGGAGCTTCCAACAACACCTTGTTTGCTCTCGGATCAAGATCCCCTGTTTTCACATCATCAAAACAGAGATCTAAATGCATTAAAATGCATTTCAACACCAGCAACAATTCACAAACTCGTTGCTCACCCAAACTACACCAATTTACCCAACCGAAACAATCGAAAACTCAATCGATTGCTTCCTAAACCATGCCCAGCCAACATACATCACTTCCAATCAATTATAAACTTCAAAACACATCTAATAAACAACCTAACCCATCCTTATACCTCCAGCAAGCAAGATTCCACCATTTCACCTTCAAAACTCACATAAAACTATCAAGGATCTCAAGGATTTCGGGATCTATGTTATCAAAACTTCATTTCAACATGTTAACCATCTCTAAACTAAATTAAAAGCAATCCAGAACAGAGCTTAACAAAATAATTCTGAAAATCAAGATTTCAGCCATATTTTTACAAGATTTTGATCTCAAACCAAAACTATAATGAAAACTCAACCAAAAACAATAATTAGAAGCCAAAGATCTTGGAATTTCAATAAAGAAATTTGATTAGAGGTTGAGAACGGGATTTACCTCCAATCCTTGCTTTCCTCAATGAATGACAAGTTTTCCTTAGCAAAATCTTAAAGAACTTAAAAGGATTTCTTGAAAATGGATTATGAAATAATAAGAGAGTGTTTGGGAGAAAAGAATTCTGGAGAGAAATGAATGAAAATTGTGTTTGACTGAAAATGAGGTGAAAATGGTAGTTACGTGATTGGAATCTCACATTAACTGCCTAATTAATTAATTAAAATAAAAACCAATTAAAGCCACTTAATTAAAAGCCATTTTAAACACACGTCATATTAAGGAAAGGCGAAATTACCATAAAGCCCCCTATAGATTCTAAGAATTTGGCTTCTCCTTTAAAAATTACATTTTCCACAGTTTTGAAACTTTACAATTTGGTCACTACTCGAAATGTCCCATTTCCGAAACTCTTTTTGTAAAATTGATTTGACCAACTTCTTTAACATATTTTTAGAGGATTTTAGAAATTTTTATCACAATTTTATCGTATCCCGATCCTTGATTTCCTTAAATCACCTTACGCGATTCCATTTTTTTGTCCTCGACAGGTCCGGTCCGATGTCTAAAACATCTAGGCCCAAAACCAGGGCATTACAGTGGGGTAGCTACGGGGGGGTAACGTCATCTTCTTGGACATTAGGGTGTTTTGCTGTCACGGTATGTTGTTCATGTGCTGCTATGGGGGGTAGCTCTGGCTGCTTTTCCTTTGGCTGCTCAATTTTGGGCTCATCCAATTGTTTCTCACTTCTTGTAGTTATTGCTTTTCACTGCTCATAAGTGAGTTTTGCTGTGACCTCTGTGTTACTGGATGATGCACCCATTGTCCTTTGCTTATGATTTCAGTGAACTGCCTGAACTGGGTCTCCAGGTTCTTTATTGCTGCCTCCTGGTTGTTCATCTGCATCTCAGTCCTGTCCATAAAAGAATCAGTTTTGTCAACAAATTTATTAGTACAAACAATAAAATCACTAGTGCAAGACATAAAAGTATGTAAAGTAGATTCAAGTGAATTATGTTCGTATTCTGTTGTTGCTGAGGCGGCTGTCATGACAGGTTCTGCTGATATCCTCCTTGTTGATGGGTTAGATTTGTAGCTGTGTTTGGGTTACTCTAGGAGAAATTTTGATGCTTTTTCCAGCCTGGATTGTATGTGTTGGTGTTGGGTCTGCTGTTCCTCTCATAAGTTCCCATGAAGTTGGCTGATTCACTACATTCAGAGGAATCGTGGTTGCCCCCACACTCATCACAAAATGTCTCCACAGCCTTGGCCTCATATGTTTTCCCTTTGGCCATATTCATTACCAGCTGTGTCATTTTATCCATGCCGGCATTGACAGATTTAGTGGCTTCTACTTCATTCACAACAGCTGGCCACCTTATGCCCTCATGGCGGGTTATAGGGAACTTGTATTCATTCTTTGCAATTCTATTCAGAATCTGTACTGCCTCCTCGGGTGGTCTATCCAGGATGATTCCATTGGCTGAGGCGTCGAGCATCATCCGTGTCGGTTGATTTAATCTATTGTAGAACATCGACACTTGAGTCCAAGATGGGAAACTGTGAAGTGGGCAGTTGTTTAGCATTTGTTGGTATCTCTCCCAAGCTTCATACATCAGTTCGTCATCTCCTTGGAAGAAGGTTGTGATCTCGTTTCTTAATCTGTCGGTTACGTTTGAAGGACTAAAACGATCTAGGAAGTCCTTGCACAACTCCGTCCAAGTGTTGAATGATCTTGTCGGTTGGTTGTTCAGCCACTGCTTTGCCCTATCAACCAGTGAATAGGTAAATAATCTCAGCTTAAGCACATCTTGATGGACTCCATGTATCTTGAAGGCTCTGCAAATGTCTAGGAATCCCCTCAAGTGCTGTCAAGCATCTTCTGTGGCAGTTCCTCCAAATTGCCCAAATGTGTTTATCATATTGAACATCATGGGCTTTAGCTCGAAGTGATCTGCTTTGATTTCAGGCTCTACAATAGTTGGGTCAAACCCTCTGAAGTCGTGCTCCAAATAATCCCTGGTGGTGCGCACATATTGTTGTTTCCTGGGCGGAATTGGGGGCTGCTGCCTAAGGTGCAGATATTGTTGCGCATCCCTACCATTTCGAGGATTGTTGGTAGGGTTTCCGTCTTGGCCGTTAACCATTGTTGCCTATACTTTTCCTTTTTCTTTAACTTCTTCTAGTGCTTCTCTTTCTTCTTTCTTTAGTTTTCTCGCTTGTCGTTCGATCTGGTCTATGAAAACGATTTCGGCCGATGGGTTGGCTCTGGTCATGCACTAGACAAGAAAACTGTAAAATTCTTTTTGTAATCAAATAAAAAGGTAAAATTAGAAACTAAAATTAAATGCAATAAAATAAAAGTGCAGTAAAATAAAGACGAATTTAATGTTGCCAATCCCCGGCAACGGTGCCAAAAACTTGTAGAGCGTTTGGGTGTTCTCTAAATATGAGTGCAACTGCACTCTTGTCAAGTTATAGTATAAAAGATATCGTCTCCCACGAGGATTGGACAACTAATTCGAATGTCAATTCCTACGTAGAAAATAAATGCACAAGTTAATTTTAGTTTGGTGAAGAGAAAAATAAATAAACACAAGTAAATAGTAGAAGAGATCAGAGTGATAGAATGGGCCATATTATGATGCTTCGTAGTGTGAAACTACGTTGAATAGGTTAAGTTGTATTGCACTGTCAGACTTTGATGCCTCGGCGGGAGATGGCAGATTGATGCTTCGACACTTTTGCTGCCTCGGCAGGTGGAATGGACGATTGGCTCGGTGGCAAACTCGGCAGACCTTCAAGGCTCGGTAGAACGCGTCGATAATGATTTAGCTTATGTCTAAGTTTGAATGTTGTTCATTCCCGCTGCAGATAATACCCTTCAGCGTGAATCTTACAATGAACAACAACCTTTAGTTCGTTCTCTTTTAGCCACCTTAAACCCTAACCTATGTCTAGGATGGATTGATCAACACCTGGTATTGATGAGATCGTGCTTACTCCTTTCATTAGTTTGACTCTCTCGATGCCAAACAAATAGATTGCTCACAATCGATCTTTCGAACTCAATTGAAAACAATGAAGAACATGAAATAAGCAAACCTTGAATTTATTGCAATAACAAACTTAAACCTAAACAACCATTCTCACAACTACTTTACAACATAACCCAAACCCTACAGAATTTAGAACATAGTGGCAGAAAGAAACACAAGAGAAACCTAAGATATGCCGACTATAAGTTGTATAAAATACAAGGTATGATCGGGTATATATAGGGTATTGGCCTAGGTTAATTCCTCCTTAGAATAGAAGTCTTCCTCATGGTAAAGTAGCTTTTGCATTGAATGCATCCTTTAAATTCTGACTTCTTTGACTTGAAGTTGGACTCCTTGTGCCACAAGTAAGCTTAAGCCGCCTTGGATGATTTCCTCTTGGGCGGCTCTGTCCATTGTTTCCGGCATCAGTAAATTGTGTGGATGGGCTTATTGGACTCAGAAAATTATGCTCTTCAAATCGCACTCCAGTTTGCCAATTCCTCCGGTTGCTGCCCTGGGCGGCAGATATAGTGCCGGCAGCTACTCGGTAGCATCTCTGTCTGTGTTGAGCTGCTTCAGTACAGCTCCTTGGCTTGCTGCCTCAGCATCAACTCCTCTCTACTTCTGACAGCTTCTAGCATCCGAAACTAAAACTAAACTAAAACAGTATCTTTTCTTACCAAATCAAAGATATTCAACCAAAACAAGGCGAAGCAAAAAATATTGTAAATAATGCATGCATGCACCTAAATATGCCTAAAATGCACTTGAGAATAGCAATAATATGAGATGGAATGCATACAAAATATAGGACTTATGAGCACTTTACATTTCTCAATGAAAGTGTAACACCCCCTTCCCGGCCTGGTCGAGAACCGGATCGGAGTGTGCTATCGGTGAACAATGCGGTGATCGATACGATAAATTTCAATCATTAAATGACGCTTTAACTATGTTATTCTTTTCAAAACATTACTAAACATAATTCTTAGTCCAAATTAATCGATTTGAAACAATGAATAATCAATTAGGACCAAATTTTAACTTCTACAAGTTTTAAGGACTAAACTATAAATCCCATAATTAGAAGTCTTTTAATGCAATTGACTATATAATAATGAAATTTAGTTTAATAGTAAAAAGCCTGTAAATTTTCATGCGAAATAGAATTTATTTACCCATCAAATTAAGCTTTACAATATATAGTGACCATTTTGATAAACTGCCTAAAATTCATTTTAAGCATTACTAACTGATTTAACTAACAAAGTATCGATACCCTAAAGGCCGTATCGATACGACTAACTGAATTAACTGAATTAACTGACAAAGTATGCTCCTGAGCTGGTTCCCGATGAAAAAAAGAGATGCGATTGTTTTATCTATGGGCTGGTGAAGGATTTTAAGACCAACATGTTGGCTTTTGACTACACCGATTTTGATGTCTTAGTCACTCGAGCTAAGAACATCGAACAAAATTTGGGTTTAGCTACTTGTTCAGGTGGTTCTAGCTCTGGAAAGAGGGATGTTGAGTATGATGGTGGAAAGGATCGTTATAAGAAGCATAAGGATCGAGGGTATCAACCGATCCTAGGCGGGGTGGTGGTAACTCTGGTCGAGGTTATCAAGGCTAGAATGCTTTCAGTCGTACTCCAGGTTGTAACCGGTGCGGTAGGAGGCACACATGAGAGTGTTGGGGTAATTTGGGTACGTGCTGGAACTGTGGATCGTGAGGACACATGAATCATGATTGTCCACATCCCGTTAGAGATGGACAAGCTCCGGTGCGAGCTGCTGAGCTATAGAGAGGCCATAGGCGCGGTCGTGGAAATTTTCAGCGTAGGGATGATGGTAAGAGGAATGTTGCACATGTGGTTGCTATTCAGCCTGAGGGAGGTGGACATGATAGAGTGTATGCGCACCATGAGGGAAGGAATGACCCGAATGTGATCGCATGTACCTTTACTTTGCAATCCTTCTCATTAATTTCTTTAATTGATTTTGGTTCTACTCATTCATACATTTTGCGTAAGCATGCACAAGTTCTTGGTTTTCCTGTTGAGTTATTAGATGTTGGTATGTGTGTAACCAATTCTTTTGGTGAACCAATTTTCCACAAGAAAGTTGTATAAGAGATGTCCTTTGATGGTTCAAGTACATGTGTTTGAGGTTGATTTGATAGAATTGCCTTTCTATGGTTTCAATGTAATTCTTGGTATGGATTGTCGAGCATAGAGTTGTGGTTGATTTTGTGACCAAGCGGGTATCAATGAAACTTGTCGATGATTATGAGGTGGTGGTTGTATGTGAGAATGTGAAATTCTTATCTAATGTGGTTTCAGCTCTTGAAGCGAGTCGGCTGATACTGTTAGGATGTGAAGCTTTCCTAGTTTATGTGATGAATCCAAGTACAAAGGAAGTATGTGTAACGCCCCAATTTTGGGCCTAGAAGTTTTAGTTCGAATCGGACCGGTCGAGAACGGTTCGAACTTTTAAGGGAGATTTAGGAAACACCTAGTTCGGGATGCTTTAAAATTGTGGAAAAATATCTAAAAATCCTTATTTATTATATGAATGAATATGGTGAATTTTTTTTTACAAAATAAGGTGTGGAAATACTACATTTCGATGTAGTGACCAAATAGCAGCTTTTGCAAAAGTTGAATAGTGGTTGTTTTGTAAAGGATTGAAACTTTGAATAGTTAAGGAGCTAATTTTACCAAAATGTTTTTAATCAGGTTTCTCCTTATTTTGGGTGATTTTAATAAAGTTTTAATTAAGGGAAATAAGTATTATTAAAAAGGAAATCTATCATTGACATTTCATAACTACCTTACGTTAGTTTTCTCTCATTTCATTTTCTCTCAATTTCTTTTCATCCAAACACAATTCCTCCATCAATTAGCCTCTGATTTTCATTCCTTTTGATGAGATTTCAATCTCCTTTTGATTCCTAATCCTTTCCTCACCAAATCCTCTTGTTTTCACATTGGATTTTCAAGAAAACTTACCCAAATCAAGGAGAAATCAGCCATTAGAGGTAAGCTTCGTCCTTCTCCTCTAATGATCAGTTCTTTACTGAAATTCCCAAGTTATCAATCCTTTGTTAATGATTTTTGAGTTGCTTTAATGTTAGAAACATGAAATTGTGTTAAAACTCAAGATTCTTGGAGAGATCTTGATGATTTTCGTGGTTAATGGTTAGGCTCTATTTTGAGGTTGTTTTCTAAAGTATTTTGGATGGTAATTGATGCTATAAATGAGGTTTTATCAAACAAATACCGAATAGGCTTGGATTCCGAAGTTTTTGCATGCTAGAATGGTGGTTTTTGGGGTGGTTTTTGGGGTGGTTTTGGTGTTCTATTATAGCTGGAGGTATAAGGACGAGTTTATGGTGATTTTTGCTGTGAAATGATGTTTAGAAATGTTTAGAAGTGATAGATCTTGGCTGGGCTTTGTTTTGGGAGAGTTTGGAGGTGATTTCGGTTGTTTTTGGTGGCCGAAAGGGTGCTTGTAAGTAGAGCAGCGAGTTTGTTTAGTTGGCTGATGATTTCAATGCATGATGATGCATTAATCCTCTACTCTTATGTGTTATAAACAGGGGAGACATCTTCGAACGCCTTTGGTGTTGATCCGGGGGCTTAGATAGCGTTTCGGCGAGCAAGCAAAATGTAATCAGTGAGTGCGAATGGTTTTAGAAGTCCTTGAGGGACAAAGAAACAAGGTTTGGGGATTTAGGAAAGGTTTGAAACACCTTCCTAAGTCCGGAAGTAAGTATTGGCGAGATTGCTCTTAAATGTGTGGTGGTTGCCCCTAAAATGCTTTTACATGTACAAGTTTTGAGATAGATAAATTCCTACTGTTTTGTGCATGTTTTGTAGCATGAGATAATGCTTGAAGAGATTTCATGAGATAGCATGTTGCATAGATGAGTATTGAGCTTTTGATTTTAAGCAAAGCATGTGTTATGATTTTTAAATGAGATGAGGAAGTTTTGAAAAATGTTGCATTAAAAACAGTAGGTGAGATGATGTTTTGACATAATATATTGGCATAGAAGATGAGATACTTACCGAATATAATTGATCAATCAATAGGATGAGAGTGTACTATAAACTAAAAATTCGTACGTGCTCTTTGGATTCAAACCAAAAGGAGAGACCGATGATGGGCATTCCATCGGGTAGGACTTGGTGAAATACCCAAGCTTTGTGGAGATTATAGATACCACCATGTGAGTACGGTGATGTGAGATTCCACCGGAAATTATGTTTTACTAGACGAGTGAGTACGGTGATGTGAGATCCCACCGGAAGTGTCTAGTGGGTTTGAGAAATTTATCCGCATATCCGAGTAATAATGAGGTGTGAAATGCCAATACAATATATGAAAATGCTTTTGATTCACATGTACCTAATGATGAGATGATTTATGCTATGAGAAATGCATATGAGATTTATTCGTGAAATGTTTAGTTTTCACAAGCATGTGTATGGCCTTGCCATGAGATTTGCATTGGTTTAAATGCATGAGATAGAATTGAGGTACATGTGTTTCAATGGAGAATTGCTTTGAATTGGTTTTGAAGCATGAGATAGAATGAGCATGTTGTAGAAAAAGGCTTTTTGGAAAGTGTTTTGAATGATGCATTGTTTGTTGGTTTTCTTTAGAGCTTGCCTCACTAAGAAAATGCGTTTACGCTCTCTTTTACCAACAATGCAGATAATTGAAGTGATTTTTGTGCAGCAAGAAGGCTAAGAACATCCAAGGAAGTGCAAAGCTCATGTATGTTGATGTTTTTACATACTTTAGTATTGATATGTGGCAATGGGGTTTCATGGTTGTTGATGGGAGATGTGTTTTGAATTCTCTATGTTTGTAACAAGTTTTGAGTGCTTTTGGAATTTGTAAATGATGTTGTTTGAATGGTTTGAGGCTTGAAAGCTTATATTTGGTTTTGTGACTAGGAAGCATGCATATAGATGGAATGTTCATGAGTTTGATGCCATGCTCTAGCTTAAGTTTCCTAAATATGATCTCTAATGTCTACACAAGTTGCTGGTATGTTATGGTATGTTTAGGAGCATGTTTGATAGTGTTAAGATGTGAAAAACCAGCAATTCATGTTGTTGCAGGGCAGGGTGTATCGAAACACTCTTAACTGTTTCGAAAAGGGGGCCTGAAATGGCCACGACGTTTCGGAACGGCTGAAGGTGTTTCGGAACTCTTTGGCTACTAGAAGGCCCTGTTTCGATACGTGTAACGCCCCGGTTTTGGGCTTAGAAGTTCTGGGCGTTGACCGGTTTGGTCAAAGTGCTGTTCGAATCTAAAGAGGTGAAATTAGGAAAGCCTAGTTCGGGTTGCATTAAAAATATGGAAAAATGTTCTAAAATCATCTTTTAATATAATTAAGTGAACTGTGAAATCAATTTTGAAAAATGGGTTTTGGAAGTATGACATTTTGACTAGTGACAAAAATGTAAATTTCGAAAGTTTGGTGACTGTTTTATAAAGAGTTGAAACTTTGAATCTTTAAGGAGCTATTAATCCAAAGATGATTTCTCCAGATTTTTCTAAGATATTTTAAGTCTAAAATCTGATTTTAAAGGTTATTAAAATTGGAGGGAAGCCATTTTGGCTATTTTTGGATTTTGTAACCAACTTTGCTAAACTTTCTTTCTCTCATTTTCTCTCAAACCAAACACTACTTTTCCAGAGAATTGGATCTGATTTCTTCACCTAAATCCCTCCATTCAACTCTCATTTGATTCCAAATCATTGTATCTTCAAAACCTCTTCAATTGCTAAGTGTTTCAACAAGGATTTTCATTCCAAAAAGTGGAGAATCACAAGTTTGGAGGTAAGAACGTCCTTCTCCTCTAAACTATCAGTTCTTTACTGAAATTCCCAAGTTATCAACTCTTGATTGATGTTTAATTAAAGGCTTTTGAGTTTGGAATTGGATCTTGGCTTATAATGCAAGATTTGATGATTTTTTTTCATGATTTTCGTTAGATCTGATTAACCTGTGATTTGAGATGTGTTTTTGATGTTAAATGAACTCTAAATTGATAAGGAAATGAGTTTTGGTTAATGCAATCCCGGATAGGTTGAGTTTCCTAAGTTTAGCTTAAGTTTCTTGGATGTTTTTGTGGTGATCTTGTGGATCTGTTGTTGCTGGAGGTATAAGGATGTTTGTAGGTTGTTTTTAGATGTTTTATGGTGATGATGGATGTTAGGTTTTGCTGGTTTATGGCTGGGCTTTGTTGAGAAGTGGTTTGGATGCAATTTCGGTTGTGTTTGGTGGCCGAAATTGGAGTATCAATGAGAGCAGCGTATTTGAGTGCTTTCATTGAAGCTTTTGATGCTTGATGATGCATTAAACCTCTGCTTTAATGTGTTTAATCAGGGGAGGCATCTTTGGATCCAAGAGTTGTTGATCCGGAAGCTTGAATTCGTGCTTCGGCAAGTGGCGAAGTGGAATCGGTGAGTGAAAATGGGTTTTCGGCTTTGAAACCAATGTCTTGGGAGCTTAGTTTAAGTCTAAACAACTTTGCTAAGCTCGAGCGTAAGTTTTCGGAATTTCTCTCTAGTGGTGGCCATGATTTTGTTGTGATGCGAAATGATAATTTGCATGTTTTACATACTGTTTTGGAAGCATGTTTTAGCATGGTTTTTGCTGATGATGTAAGCCATATGTTGAAAGTAACTCTAGGTAGGAGTTCCTTGCTTTTGTGCATTGAAATGATGTGGTTTAATGCTTTTAAATGCATGATGAATATGGCTTGGTTTTATGCTTTAAAACAGTGATGTATGTGATGAAAATGATGTATATTGGCAAGTGATGTTTTTAAAATGTTAAGGTCACTAAGGTGGTTAAAAGTCCTTGAGTGAGCCTTGTTACTTATGAACATCAAGGTGGTTAAAAGTCCTTGGATGGTTCATGTTGTGGACACTAAGGTGGTTAAAAGTCCTTAGGTGATCCTTCTCTATGGTGTTTAAAAGTCCATAGGCCAAGGTGTTTAAAAGTCCTTGGGATCAAGGTGTTTAAAAGTCCTTGATGAGTTACGTTTCATGGTGTTTAAAAGTCCATGGCCAAGGTGTTTAAAAGTCCTTGGGATCAAGGTGTTTAAAAGTCCTTGATGTATTACATTCTATGGTGTTTAAAAGTCCATAGGCCAAGGTGTTTAAAAGTCCTTGGGGCCAAGGTGTTTAAAAGTCCTTGGGGTGAAAGTTGATGAACTTGTGTTTAAAGAAATGGAATTTATCACTTGTAGCCAATATGACATGTTATGATTTGATGCATGAGATGCATGTTTAAGTATGCTTTTGAGCATGTGTAAATGATGGTTTGAAGCATGATTTATAAAGTGTTTTATAAATGCATTATTGAATGGTTTAAATGAGCATTCCTCACTAAGCTTTTGCTTACGCTCTCTTCGTTTTCCTTGATTCAATAATGCAGAGCATTAGAGACCTTTTGAGGGCAGCAAGAAGGGCAAGAATTCAAGTGCAAGTAAAGCTCAATGTATGGAAGGTTTTTGTTAAACATTTTAGCTTTTGGGTGATTTGGCAATGGGGGACCAATGTGTATGTTTTGGGAGATGTTTTGTACTCCCTAAGTATGTTGAATGTTGTTGAGAATGCTGGTTTTCTGGTTGGCCTTCTTATGCTTGTTCTGTAAGTTTGGTGCTTGAGTATCTAGCTTGTGTAGGAAGCATGCCTATAGAAATTGGGGCTTTTTGCATATGATGATGTTTGGTTGATTTGATGATGCTAATATGTCCCTTATATGTTGAATTGCATGCTGGTAAAGTTTGGTGACATTCGGAGCATGATTGGTTGTGTAATTGCATGTTTAAAGTGGAGTTTTGGAGCAATCTGGGCAGGGTGTTTCGGAACAGCACCTACCGTTTCGGAACGGGTGCCTTAATCGTGCCCAGGCGTCCGAAACGGGAGGGGCCGTTCCGAAACAGAAAGGCTTCTGCCAGACCCCCGTTTCGAAACGGGCTATGCCTGTTTCGGAACGGCCCCGCGTTTCGGAACGGACTGTCTCCCGTTTCGGAACGGTTGACCGTTGGGGGCTGACATTGGCAGTTATATGTTTTGAATTGTTTGCGTTTTGGTCCTGAAACTTGTTTGTGCAATTGCATGAGTTTGGGAAGTCCTTTTGAGCTGAAATTTCACAGAGAAGCATGAAACATGATTAATTACAAGTTGGTAACTTCAATTTGGGTTAAGTCCTTTTGATTATCAGAATTTACAATTTGGTCCCTAAAGTTGTAAATTGTTCAATTGAGTCCCTGTTTGATCTCTGATGTTTGTGATCTTTTGGTATGATGTTTGTGTGATCACAATTAGGCTTAATATGCATCTAGACAAGTTTTAAAAAGAAAAAAAAAGGGTCGTTAATCAAGGTTGACTTTCGGGTTGACTTTGGTTTTCCCCGTGTGACTTTCTTAATTCGGGTCAACCGTCTATGCCGGGTTAAGGGGGTTACATTTGGTGGTATCAGAGCTGAGTTCTCGAGTAATTGGGAATGTTTGTATGCATGATTGAAGTATGTATGCTATGAATGCTTGTTGTTTGAAAGCATGTTCAGTAGTTTGAAATGTTGATGCAGTTGAGTTGTATGCTCTGATGTTGCATGTTGAGGGTACCCATTGCCAAACAAAAGCTAAAGGAAAGATGTTGTTTTGAAATGAAATTGAGCTTGAATACTTGGATTGCTTACCTTGCTGGGCCTGACTTTGTTTTATTTGTGTTATGATTGCATGGTAAAAGTATGGCACCACGTAGAGAGTTAAGAGGTAATGCGAGAGCTACGGCTCCTAATGAGAATGAGAATGAAGAGCACACTGGTAGTGCTGTGTTACCCCCTCCTCCGCCTGGTGGTGGTGCTGGAGGTGCGAGAGCTGAAGCTGCAGCTGATGCTGGTGCTGGAGCTGCTGGACCAGAGGTTGGTCAGGGGCAAGCTATGCCTGATATGTCTGTTTTGGTACAAGCTATTGCGGGTGCTTTTCGAGCAGTAGTAGCTGGAGCTCAGGGAGCTGGGCATCAGGGAGATGCTGGAGTCAGATTGCCTTTGGAGCGTCTGCACAGTCTTGGAGGGACTGAGTTTAGAGGTTTATCAGCTGAGAGTTCTGAGGCTTGGCTGGAAAGTACCAAGCGTATCTTGGGTCAGATGAGTTGCACGGATGTGCAAAAGCTGGGCTGTGTTGTGTCCTTGCTGCAGGACGATGCTTATACATGGTGGACGACTACCATTGCTGGAATGGCTGAAGCTGATGTTACCTGGACATTCTTTCAGAATGTGTTTAAAAGAAGATATCTGGGAGTGAGATATCTGGATGAGAAAAAGCGTGAATTCTTGTCTCTTACCCAAGGGAGCATGAGTGTAGCTGAGTACGAGGTACAGTTTGTACGGCTCAGTCAGTATGCACCGGAGTTGATACCTGATGAGAGGGCTAGGTGCGAGAGGTTTCGTTACGGTCTTGTGACGGATGTCAAGATGTATTTGCTGGCCGCCGAGTATGTTGATTTTGATGTGTTGGTGGGCCGAGCAAAGGACGTTGAGATGAACCTGAGTTTGTCTGCTAAGGGTGCTGGCAAGCGAGTTGCTGAGTATAGTTCCGGAGGTGGACGGAACAAGAGGGGACGAGATCAGAAGTATCAGTCCTCAGCCAGGAGAGGTGGTGGTGTGCCTGCTAGAGGAGGCAATGCTAGAGCTGATCCTAGTGCTTGTTGGATCTGTGGTTCCCGTGGTCACTTGAAGCGTGACGGTCCTCGTGCTGAGAGAATGGCACAAGCTTCTGTTGCGGCTGCTGGTAACGGGTGCTGGAATTGTGGTTCTGCAGACCACATAAGGCGAGATTGTCCGAGGATGGCTGGTGAGCAGGTGCGTGCTCCTGTTGTTGCTGCACCACAGAGAGGTCGTGGGCACGGCCGTGGTAACTTCCAGAGGAGAGAGGAAGGTGGCCGAGGGGTAGCTCATGTTGTAGCTATTCAGCCTGAAGGTGGAGGCCAAGCGAGGGTGTATGCTCAGAGAGAGGGCAGGAATGATGCAGATGTGATTGCAGGTACCTTTACTTTGCAGTCCTTGTCATTGCTTTCTTTGATTGATTCTGGATCTACGCATTCATATATTCTTCGTGAGCATGCTGAATTGCTTGGTTTGCCTGTTGAGTCTTTGGATGTTGGTGTTCGGGTCACTAGTTCTTTTGGTGAGACTGTTGTGACTCGAAAGTTGTATAGAAGGTGTCCTTTGGTTGTTCAAGAGCATGTCTTTCATGTTGATCTTATGGAGTTGCCCTTCTATGGCTTCGATGTGATCCTTGGTATGGATTGGCTTGCTGAGCATCGTGCTGTTGTGGATTGTGAGAATAAGCGTGTTTCGCTTAAGCTTGCGGATGATTATGAAGTTGTTGTGGTTGGTGAGAATGTAAAGTTTCTTGCCAATGTTGTGTCTTCTTTGGAGGCGAGCAGGATGCTGAGGCAAGGTTGCGAAGCCTATCTAGCTTTTGTGATGAATCATAGCTCTAAGGAGTTGAGGGTGCAAGATATCAGGGTTGTAAAGGAGTTTCCTGGTGTTTTTCCTGAGGAGTTGCCTGGTTTACCTCCTAACCGCGAGGTGGAGTTTGGAATTGAGCTGTATGAGAATACAACTCCTGTGTCCATTACTCCCTATAGAATGGCACCTAAGGAGCTGAAGGAGCTGAAGACGCAGTTGCAAGAGTTGCTTGATCGTGGTTTCATCCGGCCGAGTGTGTCACCTTGGGGAGCACCGGTCTTGTTTGTGAAGAAGAAGGATGGCACTATGAGGATGTGCATTGATTACCGTCAGCTGAACAAGTTGACTATCAAGAATCGGTATCCTTTGCCGAGGATTGATGATCTCTTTGATCAATTTCGGGGAGCTGCTGTGTTCTCTAAGATTGACTTGAGGTCAGGGTATTATCAGTTGAAGGTGAAAGATGTGGATGTGCCTAAGACAGCTTTCAGGACAAGGTATGGGCATTATGAGTTCCTTGTGATGCCGTTTGGGTTGACAAATGCTCCTGCTGCTTTCATGGACATGATGAATCGTGTGTTTCATGAATACCTGGACAAGTTTGTTGTGGTGTTCATTGATGATATCCTCGTGTACTCGCGTACTGAGGAGGAGCATGAAGAGCATTTGAGGATTGTTTTGCAAGCTTTGTTGGAGAATCAGCTTTATGCTAAGCTGAGCAAGTGTGAGTTCTGGTTAAGGGAGGTGGTTTTTCTTGGGCATGTGGTCTCAGCTGAGGGGATTCGTGTTGATCCTCAGAAGATTGAGGCGGTGATGAGCTGGAAGGTTCCTAAGTCTGTTCATGAGGTCCGTAGTTTCCTTGGTTTGGCGGGATACTACCGAAGGTTTGTGGATGGGTTTTCCAAGATTGCTGCTCCTTTGACAAAGCTGTTGCAGAAGGATGTTAGGTATGAGTGGACAGAAGCGAGACAGCAGGCTTTTGAGAAGCTGAAGGCGGCTTTGACGCAAGCTCCTATCTTGATTCAGCCTGAATCAGGGAAAGAGTTTGTGGTTTACAGTGATGCATCCTATGTTGGTTTGGGGTGTGTGCTAATGCAGGAGGGTAAGGTGGTGGCTTATGCATCGCGGCAGTTGAAAGTGCATGAGCGCAATTACCCTACGCACGATATTGAGCTGGCTGCAGTGGTTTTTGCTCTGAAGATCTGGAGGCATTATCTGTATGGTGAGAAGTGTACTGTGTACACAGATCACAAGAGTTTGAGGTATCTGATGTCTCAGAAGGAGTTGAATCTTAGGCAGCGGCGTTGGTTGGAGTTGCTCAAGGATTATGATCTGACGATTGAGTATCATCCTGGAAAAGCTAATGTTGTTGTTGATGCCTTGAGTAGGAAGGTAGCTGTTGAGTTGAGAGCCATGTTTGCTAGCTTGAGCATATCGCGTGATGGTGGTCTTGTGGCTGAGTTACAAGTGAAGCCATCTTTGGTTCAGTTGATCAAGGATAAGCAGTTGTTGGATGATTCCTTGGTGTCTCATGTTCAGGATATGGCGGAGGGTAGACCTTCGGATTTCTGTTTCAATGATGATGGTGTGCTGTGTTTTGGTAGTCGGATAGTAGTGCCCAATGATGCTGAGTTGAGGCGTGCTATTCTGACTGAAGGTCATAGTAGTCCTTTTGCTATGCACCCTGGTAGTACTAAGTTGTATCGTGATCTTCGTGATGAGTACTATTGGGTTGGTTTGAAGAAGGATGTTGCGGAGTTCGTGAGCAAGTGTTTGGTGTGTCAGCGAGTTAAGGCTGAGCATCAGTTTCCTTCTGGTTTGTTGCAACCGTTGAAAATCCCTGAATGGAAGTGGGAGAGGGTTACCATGGATTTTGTATCTGGTTTACCTTTGTCTCCATCGAAAAAGAATTCGGTCTGGGTGATTGTGGATCGCCTGACGAAGTGTGCACATTTCTTGCCTGTGCATACCACGTTTTCTTTGGATAAGTTGGCGGAGCTGTACATTGCTGAGATTGTGAGGCTGCATGGTGTGCCTAAGTCGATTGTGTCGGATAGGGATCCGAGGTTCACATCGCGTTTCTGGCAGTGTTTGCATCAAGCTCTGGGTACAAGGTTGCATTTCAGTACATCCTATCATCCTCAGTCGGATGGTCAGTCTGAGCGAGTTATCCAGATTTTGGAGGATATGTTGAGGTGCTGCGTGATTGAGTTCCAAGGTTCTTGGGAGAAGCATCTGCCTTTGGTTGAGTTTGTTTATAACAACAGTTATCAGGCGAGCATACAGATGGCACCTTTTGAGGCTTTGTACGGGAGGAAGTGTAGGACTCCTCTTTGTTGGGCTGAAACTGGTCAAAAGTTGGTTTCGATGCCGGCTTTGTTGAAAGGGACCACAGAGAAGGTGAAGCTCATTTGTGAACGGTTAAAGGCTGCTTCTGATCGGCAGAAGTCTTACGCGGATTTGAAGCGTAAGGAGATAGAGTATGCGGTGGGTGACCGTGTGTTCTTGAAGGTTTCGCCTTGGAAGAAGGTGATGCGGGTTGGCCGGAAGTGCAAGTTGAGCCCTAGATACATTAGACCATATGAGGTGGTTGAGCGTGTGGGTCCTGTTGCGTATCGGTTGAGGTTACCTCAGGAGTTGGAAAGATCCATGATGTGTTTCATGTTTCTATGCTCCGGAAGTATAGATTTGATCCTTCGCATGTGATGCCTGTGGAGGAAGTGGTTTTGAATCCGGATTTGACCTATGATGAGGAACCAGTGAAGGTTCTGGATTCGGATAGCAAGGTTCTTCGTGGCAAGACCATTGAGTTGGTGAAGGTGCTGTGGAAGCATCGCGGTGTTGAGGAAGCCACGTGGGAGCGGAAGGAAGACATGCTGAAGCAGTTTCCTTATCTCTTTCCTTCAGGTAAATTTCGAGGACGAAATTTCTTAAGGGGGGGAGAGTTGTAACGCCCCGGTTTTGGGCTTAGAAGTTCTGGGCGTTGACCGGTTTGGTCAAAGTGCTGTTCGAATCTAAAGAGGTGAAATTAGGAAAGCCTAGTTCGGGTTGCATTAAAAATATGGAAAAATGTTCTAAAATCATCTTTTAATATAATTAAGTGAACTGTGAAATCAATTTTGAAAAATGGGTTTTGGAAGTATGACATTTTGACTAGTGACCAAAATGTAAATTTCGAAAGTTTGGTGACTGTTTTATAAAGAGTTGAAACTTTGAATCTTTAAGGAGCTATTAATCCAAAGATGATTTCTCCAGATTTTTCTAAGATATTTTAAGTCTAAAATCTGATTTTAAAGGTTATTAAAATTGGAGGGAAGCCATTTTGGCTATTTTTGGATTTTGTAACCAACTTTGCTAAACTTTCTTTCTCTCATTTTCTCTCAAACCAAACACTACTTTTCCAGAGAATTGGATCTGATTTCTTCACCTAAATCCCTCCATTCAACTCTCATTTGATTCCAAATCATTGTATCTTCAAAACCTCTTCAATTGCTAAGTGTTTCAACAAGGATTTTCATTCCAAAAAGTGGAGAATCACAAGTTTGGAGGTAAGAACGTCCTTCTCCTCTAAACTATCAGTTCTTTACTGAAATTCCCAAGTTATCAACTCTTGATTGATGTTTAATTAAAGGCTTTTGAGTTTGGAATTGGATCTTGGCTTATAATGCAAGATTTGATGATTTTTTTTCATGATTTTCGTTAGATCTGATTAACCTGTGATTTGAGATGTGTTTTTGATGTTAAATGAACTCTAAATTGATAAGGAAATGAGTTTTGGTTAATGCAATCCCGGATAGGTTGAGTTTCCTAAGTTTAGCTTAAGTTTCTTGGATGTTTTTGTGGTGATCTTGTGGATCTGTTGTTGCTGGAGGTATAAGGATGTTTGTAGGTTGTTTTTAGATGTTTTATGGTGATGATGGATGTTAGGTTTTGCTGGTTTATGGCTGGGCTTTGTTGAGAAGTGGTTTGGATGCAATTTCGGTTGTGTTTGGTGGCCGAAATTGGAGTATGAATGAGAGCAGCGTGTTTGAGTGCTTTCATTGAAGCTTTTGATGCTTGATGATGCATTAAACCTCTGCTTTAATGTGTTTAATCAGGGGAGGCATCTTTGGATCCAAGAGTTGTTGATCTGGAAGCTTGAATTCGTGCTTCGGCAAGTGGCGAAGTGGAATCGGTGAGTGAAAATGGGTTTTCGGCTTTGAAACCAATGTCTTGGGAGCTTAGTTTAAGTCTAAACAACTTTGCTAAGCTCGAGCGTAAGTTTTCGGAATTTCTCTCTAGTGGTGGCCATGATTTTGTTGTGATGCGAAATGATAATTTGCATGTTTTACATACTGTTTTGGAAGCATGTTTTAGCATGGTTTTTGCTGATGATGTAAGCCATATGTTGAAAGTAACTCTAGGTAGGAGTTCCTTGCTTTTGTACATTGAAATGATGTGGTTTAATGCTTTTAAATGCATGATGAATATGGCTTGGTTTTATGCTTTAAAACAGTGATGTATGTGATGAAAATGATGTATATTGGCAAGTGATGTTTTTAAAATGTTAAGGTCACTAAGGTGGTTAAAAGTCCTTGAGTGAGCCTTGTTACTTATGAACATCAAGGTGGTTAAAAGTCCTTGGATGGTTCATGTTGTGGACACTAAGGTGGTTAAAAGTCCTTAGGTGATCCTTCTCTATGGTGTTTAAAAGTCCATAGGCCAAGGTTTTAAAAGTCCTTGGGATCAAGGTGTTTAAAAGTCCTTGATGAGTTACGTTTCATGGTGTTTAAAAGTCCATGGCCAAGGTGTTTAAAAGTCCTTGGGATCAAGGTGTTTAAAAGTCCTTGATGTATTACATTCTATGGTGTTTAAAAGTCAATAGGCCAAGGTGTTTAAAAGTCCTTGGGGTGAAAGTTGATGAACTTGTGTTTAAAGAAATGGAATTTATCACTTGTAGCCAATATGACATGTTATGATTTGATGCATGAGATGCATGTTTAAGTATGCTTTTGAGCATGTGTAAATGATGGCTTGAAGCATGATTTATAAAGTGTTTTATAAATGCATTATTGAATGGTTTAAATGAGCATTCCTCACTAAGCTTTTGCTTACGCTCTCTTCGTTTTCCTTGATTCAATAATGCAGAGCATTAGAGACCTTTTGAGGGCAGCAAGAAGGGCAAGAATTCAAGTGCAAGTAAAGCTCAATGTATGGAAGGTTTTTGTTAAACATTTTAGCTTTTGGGTGATTTGGCAATGGGGGACCAATGTGTATGTTTTGGGAGATGTTTTGTACTCCCTAAGTATGTTGAATGTTGTTGAGAATGCTGGTTTTCTGGTTGGCCTTCTTATGCTTGTTCTGTAAGTTTGGTGCTTGAGTATCTAGCTTGTGTAGGAAGCATGCCTATAGAAATTGGGGCTTTTTGCATATGATGATGTTTGGTTGATTTGATGATGCTAATATGTCCCTTATATGTTGAATTGCATGCTGGTAAAGTTTGGTGACATTCGGAGCATGATTGGTTGTGTAATTGCATGTTTAAAGTGGAGTTTTGGAGCAATCTGGGCAGGGTGTTTCGGAACAGCACCTACCGTTTCGGAACGGGTGCCTTAATCGTGCCCAGGCGTCCGAAACGGGAGGGGCCGTTCTGAAACGGAAAGGCTTCTACCAGACCCCCGTTTCAAAACGGGCTATGCTTGTTTCGGAACGGCCCCGCGTTTCGGAACGGACTGTCTCCCGTTTCGGAACGGTTGACCGTTGGGGGCTGACATTGGCAGTTATATGTTTTGAATTGTTTGCGTTTTGGTCCTGAAACTTGTTTGTGCAATTGCATGAGTTTGGGAAGTCCTTTTGAGCTGAAATTTCACAGAGAAGCATGAAACATGATTAATTACAAGTTGGTAACTTCAATTTTGGTTAAGTCCTTTTGATTATCAGAATTTACAATTTGGTCCCTAAAGTTGTAAATTGTTCAATTGAGTCCCTGTTTGATCTCTGATGTTTGTGATCTTTTGGTATGATGTTTGTGTGATCACAATTAGGCTTAATATGCATCTAGACAAGTTTTAAAAAGAAAAAAAAAGGGTCGTTAATCAAGGTTGACTTTCGGGTTGACTTTGGTTTTCCCCGTGTGACTTTCTTAATTCGGGTCAACCGTCTAGGCCGGGTTAAGGGGGTTACAATACGGGTTTCAGAATGGCCCGAGTATCGAAATGGCCAACCCAATTTTGATACAGGCATTTCGATATAAGGGCTAGTGTACCGAAATGGGTGAGCGTTGGTATGTGTTTTTGAATTGTTTCAAGTTCGCAAGTTTTACATTTTAGTGCTGGGTGTTGTGCTTGCAATATCTTGAGCTTGGAATGTCCTTTTTAGCTGAGATTTGACAGAGAGGCGTGTAATATGATTAATTACCAATTGGTAAACTTAAAATCTGCAGAGTCCTTATATTTTACAAAATTTACATTTTGGTCCATAAAGGTGTAATTCTTGCATTTGAGTCCCTAATTGATTTCCGATCGTGTGCCTTTCTCTCATATAACTCTTGGGGTAACACCTAAGCTTAATGTGCATCTAGAAAAGATAAAAAAGGGTCGTTAATCAAGGTTGACTTTCGGGTTGACCTTGGTTTTCCCCGTGTAATCTTCGTAGTTCGGGTCAAGCGTCTAGGCCGGGCTAAGAGGGTTACATTTTTTGGTATCAAAGCCATGTTAACGAATAATTGGGGCCTTGTACTTGGATTGTTTTATGTAGTTATGAATGTTTGTGACTTTTCGGTGAAAGTAGGATGTATGATTGTTGATGTGTGGTTTTATTGAGATGAAATTGTAATGCTATGATGTGTTTAGGGTATAGTTGGGGATCCCATTGCCATATCATTACTAATGAGAAGAGTTGTTTAAAAATAATGAGCTTGAGTACTTAGATTACTTACCTTATTATGCCTAATTGGATTTATTGTATTTTGTTAGTTGCATTGTTTTATTATGGGGCCATGTAGAGAGCTTAGAATCAATACCCGTTCTACGGTTGAGAACGAGAATATAGGGAATGCTGAGGATCTACCTCCTCCTCCCCCTAGTGGACCACCTGGTGGTGGTGGAGCTGCGGTTGGTGCTGCTGGAGTCTGTGCTAGGGTTGCTGGACCCGAAAGAGTTCAGGGGCAAGCTGATCCTGATATGTCTATTCTGATTCAAGCTATTGCTGGGGCCTTTCAGGCAGCAGTAGCTGGAGCTCATGGAGCTGCACCACAGGATGGTGCTAATGTGAGGTTGCCGTTAGAGTGACTATGCAGTTTGGGAGGGACTGAATTTAGGGGATTGACCCCGGAAGGCTCCGAGTCTTGGTTAGAGAGTACCAAGAGGATACTTGGACAGCTGAATTGCAACAATGTTCAGAAGTTGGGATGTATTGTGTCCCTGTTGCATGGTGATGCATACACGTGGTGGACGACCACAATATCTGGGGTGGAGGATGATGATGTGAATTGGACATTCTTTTTGAATGCGTTCCATCGAAAATATTTGGGAGTTCGCTACCTCGATGCGAAAAAGAGAGAATTCATGTCTCTTGTGTAAGGGAGCATAACAGTTGCGGAATATGAGGTGCAATTTGATCGCCTAAGCCAACATGCACCTGAGCTGATTCCTAGCGAGCGAGAAAGATGTGAACGATTCCGTTACAGGCTGGTGGTGGATGTGAAAACCTATATGCTCGCAGCCGATTATACTGATTTCGATGTCTTGGTCACTAGAGCCAAGGAAATTGAGCTGAATCTGTGTTTGGCGAGTCGAGCAGGAGGATCTAGCTCGGGGAAGCAAGCTGCAGAGCGTGATCTTGGTAGGGATCGCTATAAGAGGCATAAGGATAGAAGACCACATGGTGATGCTAGACGCAGGGGTGGTAACCCTGGAAGAGGTCAGCAAGGACCAAATGCTTTCTTGAGGACTCCTGAGTGTAACCGTTGTGGTAGGAGACATGCTGGGGAGTGTCGGGGTAATCTGGGTACATGCTGGAACTGTGGTAACCGAGGGCATATGAAAAAGGATTGTCCACAGCCGTTGAGAGAGGGTCAGGCTCCGGTGAGAGCTGTTGAGCCACAAAGGGGTCGTGGGCGCGACCTTGGTAATTTCCAGTGCAAAGATGAGGGTGGAAGGAGTGTGGCACATGTGGTAGCTGTTCAACCTGAGGGTGGTGGCCAGGCTCGAGTGTATGCCCATCAAGAGGGAAGGAATGACACGGACGTGATCGCATGTACCTTTACTTTGCAATCCTTGTCATTACTTTCTTTAATTGATTCGGATCTACACACTCGTACATATTGCGTGAACATGCTCAAATGCTTGGTTTTTCTGTTGAGTCTTTGGATGTGGGTATGCGTGTGACTAGTTCCTTTGGTGAGATGGATGTAACGAGAAGATTATATAGAAGATGCCCCTTAATGGTGCAAGATCAAGTGTTTCTTGTCGATCTTATGGAATAGCCATTATATGGTTTTGATGTAATTCTTGGCATGGATTGGCTTGTTGAACATAGAGCCGTTGTGGATTTTGAAAGTAAGCGAGTTTCGTTGAAACTTGCAGATGATTATGAGGTTGTAGTGGTGGGAGAAAATGTGAAGTTTCTAGCTAATGTGGTGTCTACGTTGGAAGCAAGTCGGATGTTGCGGCAAGGATGTGCGGCTTGTCTAGCCTTCGTTATGAATCCTAGTTCAAAGGAGGTTCGCGTTCAGGATATAAGGACCGTGTGTGAATTCCCTGGAGTATTTCCGGAGGAATTACCTGGTTTGCTGCCTAGTCGAGAGGTTGAATTTGGAATTGAGCTGTACGAAAATACAACTCTGGTGTCCATTGCTCCCTATCGCACGGTACGCAATGAGTTGAAGGAGTTGAAGACGCAACTTCAGAAGTTGCTTGACCGAGGCTTTATTCGGCCTAGTGTATCAACTTGGGGTGCACCGATTTTTTTTGTTAAAAAGAAAGATGGCACGATGAGGATGTGCATTGATTATCGTCAGCTGAATAAGTTGACCATCAAGAACAAGTATCCTTTGCCGAGGATTGATGATCTTTTTGATCAGTTTCGAGGAGCGGCTGTGTTTTCAAAGATAGATTTGAGGTCTGGGTACTATCATCTAAAGGTGAAGGATGTGGATGTGCCGAAAACAGCCGTTAGAACAAGATATGGGCATTATGAGTTCTTTGTGATGCCGTTCGGATTGACGAATGCTCCTGCTGCTTTCATGGACATGATGAATAGGGTGTTCCATGAGATACTTACCGGATATAATTGATCGATCAATAGGATGAGAGTGCACTATAAACTAAAAATTCGTACGTGCTCTTTGGATTCAATCCAAAGGGAGAGAACGATGATGGGCATTCCATCGGGTAGGACTTGGTGAAATACCCAAGCTTTGTGGGGATGAGAGATACCGCCATGTGAGTACGGTGATGTGAGATTCCACTGGAAATTATGTTTTACTAGACGAGTGAGTACGGTGATGTGAGATCCCACCGAAAGTGTCTAGTGGGTTTGAGAAAGTTATCCGCATATCCGAGTAATAATGAGGTGTGAAATGCCAATACAATATATGAAAATTCTTTTGATTCACATGTACCTAATGATGAGATGATTTATGCTATGACAAATGCATATGAGATTTATTCATGAAATGCTTTAGTTTTCAGAAGCATGTGTATGGCCTTGCCATGAGATTTGCATTGGTTAAAATGCATGAGATAGAATTGAGGTACATGTGTTTTCAATGGAGAATTGCTTTGAATTGGTTTTCAAGAATGAGATAGAATGAGCATGTTGTAGAAAAAGGCTTTTTGGAAAGTGTTTTGAATGATGCATTGTTGTGTTGGTTTTCTTTCGATCTTGCCTCACTAAGAAAATGTGCTTACGCTCTCTTTTACCAACAATGCAGATAATTGAAGTGATTTTTGGGCAACAAGAAGGTTAAGAACATCCAAGGAAGTGCTAAGCTCATGTATGGTGATGTTTTTACATACTTTAGTATTGATATGTGGCAATGGGGTTTCATGGTTGTTGATGGGAGATGTGTTTTGAACTCTCTATGTTTGTAACAAGTTTGGGGTGCTTTTGGAGTTTGTAAATGATGTTGTTTTAGTGGTTTGAGGCTTGAAAGCTTATATTTGGTTTTGTGGCTAGGAAGCATACATAAAGATGGAATGTTCATGAGTTTGATGCCATGCTCTACCTTAAGATTCCTAAATATGATCTCTAATGTCTAAACAAGTTGCTGATATGTTATGGTATGTTTTGGAGCATGTTTGATAGTGTCTAAACTAGTAATTAATGTTGTTGCAGGGCAGGGTGTATCGAAACACCCTTAACTGTTTCAAAAAGGGGGCCTGAAATGGCCACGGCGTTTCGGAATGGCTGATGGTGTTTTAGAACACTTTGGCTACTGGAAGGCCCTGTTCCGATACGGGTTTCGGAACGGCCCGAGTATCGAAACGGCCAACCCAGTTTCGATACAGGTGTTTCAATATGAGGGCTAGTGTACCGAAACGGGTGACCATTGGTCTGTGTTTTTGAATTGTTTCAAGTTCGCAAGTTTTACATTTTAGTCCTGGTGTGGTGCATGCAATTGCTTGAGCTTGGAATGTCCTTTTTAGCCGAGATTTGACAGAGAGGCATGTAATATGATTAATTACCAATTGGTAAACTTAAAATCTGCGGAGTTTTCAAAGATAGATTTCAGTTCTGGGTACTATCAGCTAAAGGTGAAGGATGTGGATGTGTCGAAAACATCCTTTAGAACAAGATATGGGCATTATGAGTTCCTTGTGATGCCGTTCGGATTGACGAATGCTCCTGCTGCTTTCATGGACATGATGAATAGGGTGTTCCCTGAATTCTTAGATAAGTTTGTTGTGGTGTTCATCAATGATATCCTTGTGTACTCTCGTACTGAGGAGGAGCATGAAGGTCATTTGAGGATTGTTTTGCAAGCTTTGTTAGAAAATCAACTTTACGCTAAGCTAAGCAAATGTGAAATTTGGCTAAATGAAGTTTTTTTCCTTGGCCATGTGGTCTCGACTGAAGGGATTCGAGTTGATCCTGAGAAGGTTGAGGCGGTGATGAATTGGAAGCCTCCTAGATCCGTTCATGAGGTTCGTAGTTTCCTTGAGTTGGCAGGTTACTATCGGAGGTTCGTAGATGGATTTTCTAATATTCTCGCACCTTTAAATAAGTTGTTGCAAAAGGATGTCAAGTATGAGTGGACGGAAGCACGACAACAAGCTTTTGAGAAGTTAAAAACAACTTTGACGCAAGCTCCTATCTTGGTTCAACCTAAATCAGGGAAAGAGTTTGTGGTGTATAGTGATGCCTCCTATGTTGGTTTAGGGCGTGTGTTAATGCAAGAGGGTAAGGTGGTGGCTTATGCATCGCGACAGTTGAGGGTGCATGAGCACAATTATCCTAAATTGCTTTTACATGCTCATGTTTTGAGATAGATAAATTCCTACTGTTTTGTGCATGTTTTGTAGCATGAGATAACGCTTGAAGAGATTTCATGAGATAGCATGTTGCATAGATGAGTATTGAGCCTTTGATTTTAAGCAAACCATGTGTTATGATTTTGAAATGAGATGAGGAAGTTTTGAAAAATGTTGCATTAAAAATAGTAGGTGAGATGATGTTTTGACATAATATATTGACATACTTACCGGATATAATTGATCGATCAATAGGATGAGAGTGCACTATAAACTAAAAATTCGTACGTGCTCTTTGGATTCAATCCAAAGGGAGAGAACGATGATGGGCATTCCATCGGGTAGGACTTGGTGAAATACCCAAGCTTTGTGGCGATGAGAGATACCGCCATGTGAGTACGGTGATGTGAGATTCCACCGGAAATTATATTTTACTAGACGAGTGAGTACGGAGATGTGAGATCCCATCGAAAGTGTCTAGTGGGTTTGAGAAAGTTATCTGCATATCCGAGTAATAATGAGGTGTGAAATGCCAATACAATATATGAAAATGCTTTAGATTCACATGTACCGAATGATGAGATTATTTATGCTATGAGAAATGTATATGAGATTTATTCATGAAATGCTTTAGTTTTCACAAGCATGTGTATGGCCTTGCCATGAGATTTGCATTGGTTTAAATGCATGAGATAGAATTGAGGTACATGTGTTTTCAATGGAGAATTGCTTTGAATTGGTTTTTAAGCATGAGATAGAATGATCATGTTGTACAAAAAGGCTTTTTGGAAAATGTTTTGAATGATGCATTGTTGTGTTGGTTTTCTTTAGAGCTTGCATCACTAAGAAAATGTGCTTACGCTATCTTTTACCAACTATGCAGATAATTGAAGTTAAGAACATCCAAGGAAGTGCAAAGCTCATGTATGGTGATGTTTTTACATAGTTTAGTATTGATATGTAGAAATGGGGTTTCATGGTTGTTGATGGGAGATGTGTTTTGAACTCTCTATGTTTGTAACAAGTTTGGTGTGCTTTTGGAGTTTTTAAATGATGTTGTTTGAGTGGTTTGAGGCTTGAAAGCTTATATTCGGTTTTGTGGCAAGGAAGCATGCATATAGATGGAATGTTTATGAGTTTGATGCCATGCTCTAGCTTAAGTTTCCTAAATATGATCTCTAATGTCTAAACAAGTTGCTGGTATGTTATGGTATGTTTTGGAGCATGTTTGATAGTGTTAAGATGTGAAAAACCAGTAATTAATGCTGTTGCAGGGCAGGGTGTATCGAAACACCCTTAACTATTTCGAAACGGGGGCATGAAATGGTCATGGCGTTTCGGAACGGCTGAAGGTGTTTCGGAACACTTTGGCTACTGGAAGGCCCTGTTCCGATACGAGTTTCGGAACGGCCCGAGTACTGAAACTGCCAGCCCAGTTTCGATACAGGCGTTTCGATACGAGGGCTAGTGTACCGAAACGGGTGACCATTGGTCTGTGTTTTTGAATTGTTTCAAGTTCGCAAGTTTTACATTTTAGTCTTGGGTGTTGTGGATGCAATTGCTTGAGCTTGGAATGTTCTTTTTAGCTGAGATTTGATAGAGAGGCATGTAATATGATTAATTACCAATTGGTAAACTTAAAATCTTCAGAGTCCTTATATTTTACAAAATTTACACTTTGGTCCTTAAAGGTGTAATTCTTGCATTTGAGTCCCTAATTGATTTCCGATCGCTGTGGCTCTCTCTCATATGACTCTTGGGTAACACCTAGGCTTAATGTGCATCTAGAAAAGATAAAAAGGGTCGTTAATCAAGGTTGACTTTCGGGTTGACCTTAGTTTTCCCCGTGTAATCTTCGTAGTTCAGGTCAAGCCTCTAGGCTGGGCTAAGGGGGTTACAGTACGGGTGTAGGACATTCGTACAATATGTGAGTTTTGGGTGTATTTCCGGAAGAGTTACCTGGTTTGCCACCGAACAGAGAGCTTGAGTTTGGCATTATGTTGTACGAAATTACGACTCATGTGTCTATTGCTTCCTGTCGAATGGCTCCGAAAGAGTTGAAGACGCAACTTCAGTAGTTGTTCAATCGAGGTTTCATTAAGCCTAGAGGTTCGCCTTGGGGTGCATCGGTCTTGTTTGTGAAAAAGAATGATGGCACGATGAGAATGTGTATAGATTACCGTCAATTGAACAAGTTGGCTTTTAAGAACAAATATCATTTGCCAATGATCAAAGATCTTTTTGATCAGTTTCGGGGTGCTTCGGTGTTTTCTAAGATTGATATGAGATCCGAATACTACCGGTTGAAGGTAAAAGATGTAGATGTGCCTAAGACTGCTTTTTGCAAAAGGTATGGGCTTTATGAGTTTCTGGTGATGCCTTTTGGTTTGACTAATGCCCCTGCTACATTCATGGACATGATGAATCGCGTGTTTCATGAATTCTTAGATAGGTTTTTGGTTGTGTTTATCGATGATATTCTCGTGTACTCTCGTACCGAGGAGTATCACAGTAACCATTTACGGATTGTGTTGCAAGTTTTAACGGAAAATCATCTTCATGCCAAGTTGAACAAGTCTCAGTTTTGGCTTAAGGAAGTTGTTTTCCTCGGTTATGTAGTTTCGACCAAGGGAATTCGAGTGGATCCTCAAAAGGTTTAAACGGTGATGAATTGGAAGTCACCTAAGTCAGTTCATGAGGTGTGTAGTTTCCTTGGTTTAGCGAGATACTACTGTAGGTTTGTGGATGGTTTTTCCAGGATTTCTGCTGTTTTGACAAAGTTTTTGCGAAAGGATGTAAATTTGAATGGACGGAGGTTCGACAACAAGCTTTCGAGAAGTTGAAAGAAGCATTGATGCAAGCTTCTATCTTGATTCAACCTGAATCGAGAAAAGAGTTTGTGGTTTATAGTGATGCATCCTATGTTGGTTTGGGATGTTTGTTGATGCAAGAGTGTAGGGTGGTAGCTTATGCATCTAGGAAATTAAAGGTGCACGAGCGTAATTACCCTACACATGACATTGAGTTAGTTGCGATGGTGTTTGCCTTGAAAATATGGAGGCATTACCTTTATAGTGAAAAGTATACGGTGTACACAGACCACAAAAGTTTGAAGTACTTGATGTCGCAGAACGAATTGAATCTTAGGCAACGAAGGTGGCTTGAGTTGCTTAAAGATTATGACTTGACGATCGAGTATCATCTAGGGAAGGCTAATGTTGTAGTCGATGCCTTGATTAGGAAGGTGGCTATGGAGTTAAGGGTGATGTTTGCTCGGCTGAGTGTATCACACGATGGTGGTTTAGTGGCTGAATTGCAAGTGAAACCCTCGTTGGTAGAGTTGATTAAGGAAAATCAATTGTTAGATGATTCGTTGGTACTGTATGTTCAAGAAATTACGGAGGGAAATCCAACGGACTTTTGTTTCAATGATGATGGTGTTCTGTGTTTTAAGAGTCGAATAGTTGTGTCGAAAAATGTTGAGCTAAGGCGCACTATTCTGTGTAAGGCTCATAGCATTCCTTTTGCTATGCATCATGGTAGTACAAAGATGTATCATAGGTTAAAGGATGAGTACTATTAGGTTGGTTTGAAAAGAGATGTTGCTGATTTTGTTAGCAAGTGTATGGTTTGTCAACGAGTAAAAGCTTAGCATCAATTTCCTTCTGGGTTGCTGCAACCCTTGAAGATTCTAGAATCGAAATGAGAGAGAATCACTATGGATTTTGTGATGGGTTTGCCTTTGACACCGTCCAAAAAGAATTCCATTTGGGTGATTGTTGATCGTTTCACGAAGTGTGCACATTTTTTGGCGGTGCATACTACGTATAGGTTAGACAAGTTGACGGATTTGTACACCTCTGAGATTGTGAGATTACATAGGGTGCCTAAATCCATTGTTTCGGATGATTGTCTTCATCAAGCATTGGGTACACATTTGAATTTCATTTGGGTGATTGTCTTCATCAAGCATTGGGTACACATTTGAATTTCAGCACTTCGTATCATTCTCAAACGGATGGTCAGTCTGAGAGGGTTATCCAAGTGTTGGAGGACATGTTGAGATGTTGCATCATTGATTTCCAAGGTTTTTGGGAGAAACAATTACCCTTGGTGGAGTTTGCTTACAATAACAATTATCAAGAGAGTATTCAAATGGCTTCCTATGAGGCCTTGTATGGAAGAAAGTGTAGAACGCCTCTTTGTTGGGCGAAAGCATGACAAAAGTTGGTTTCTTTGCCTAATGTGCTTAAGGGCACTACTGAAAAAGTAAAGCTCATTAGTGAGAGGTTGAAAGCGGCTTCAGATCGGAAAAAGTCTTACGCGAATTAGAAGCGTAAGGAGATTGAGTATGTTGTGGTAGATAAAGTGTTTCTGAAGGTTTCGCCTTCGAAAAAGGTGATAAGGTTTGGTTGGAAAGGCAAGTTGAGTCCAAGGTTTATTGGACCGTATGAGGTGCTAGAACGTGTTGGATATGTTGCTTATAGGTTGAGATTGCTTTCCGAGTTAGAGAAGATACATGGTGTTTTCCATGTGTCTATGCTTCGTAAATATAGATCGGATCCATCTCATGTTATGCCTGTTGAAGAGATTGAGTTGAATCCGAATTTGTCCTATGATGAGGAACCAGTTGAGATCTTGGATTTGGACAACAAGGTTCTTCGTGGTAAGACCATTGAGTTGGTCAAGGTCTTTTGGCAACATCGTGGTGTTAAGGAAGCCACGTGGGAAATGAAGGACGGCATAAAGAAGCAGTTTCCTCATCTTTTTCCTACAGGTAAAACTTTCGGGGACGAAATTTCCTAAGTGGGGGAGAGTTGTAACGCTCTGATTTTGGGCCTAGAAGTTAGCTGGGTTTTGTTAGAGGGTTCGGTTGAATTGGTTTTGGATAGTTTAGGCTAGTTTCGAGTTAAAGTGGTTTAGAAAGGTTTTTTAGGCAAATAAAATATGAAAAAATGTTTTATAATCCTTCTTAAATATATATAGAAAGGGTTGGTGGAGTCAATTTTGGAAACTGATGGTTGGAAGTTGGACATTGAGATTTTAGTGACTAAAACACGATTTTTGAAAAATGTTTTTCTAGTAACTAAATTGTAAAAGACCATAACTTTGAATCATTAAGGAGTAATTGACCAAAGGTCTAATTCAGACCTTTTCCTATTAATTGAATATTTTAAAATGGTTTATTAAATGAAAAGAATTGATAAAGATTAAATAACCTTTATTTTTCTAAAAACACATTTCACGTAACTAACTTTTTTCTATATCATTTTTCTCCCAAATTCTCTTCAACCAAAAAGTGATTTTCTCTTCAAAGATTTTAGGTAAACTTTGGATTTGATTTATCTTTGATTTCTTACTGGTCTATTTTCAAAATCTTATGTTTGTATCTTTGGTTTTCTCGTGAAAATCCATTCAATTGGAGGAAAAAGCCAACATTAGAGGTAATTTCGGTCTTCTCCTCTAATGATAAATTCTATGTTGAAATTCCCAAGTTTTTGGTCTTTTATGTTTGTTTTCTATTGGGTTTTAAGATAATGTTGTTGGAAAATGCATTTAATTGATGAATGTTTGGGTTAGTCAAGAGATCTTAATTTTAAACTGATTTTGTGAAGTTATAATGAGATTTAATCATGATTATGATGTTTTGGAAGGTTGATTTAATGATTTTAGTAGTGGAAACCAGAAACTAGTTAGAATTCTTGATTTCTTGGGTGAAATATTTGGGTTGATCAGTTGTTTGTGTTGTTAATTGATTGCTGGAGGTTCTTTGGGGTTGAGATGATGTTTTTAGATGTAAATCAAGGTTGTTTAGATATTAATCTCGCTAGGTAGTGGCTGGAGATTAATTGGAGAGGTTTTGCCGATGTTTTTGGGTGTTTCTGGATGCCAATTGCTAGGCAATTTTGGGTAGAAGTTGAGACGTTGTATTGTTGGGGATTTTGGTGCAATGTGATGCGCTAATTCTCTGTTTTGCTTTGGTTGGAAGCATGGGATGATGTTTCATTAGCTTTGAAAGGAGTTTTGGTTGATTCGGAAGCTTGAATTCGCTTCAGAAAAGCAAGTGAGGCGTGATCGGTGAGTGGAATTTGTTTTAAAAAGTCTAGAAGGACTTGAAAGCAAGGTTTAGGAAATTTGATTGAGTTTGAAACCCTAATCTAATCCCGAAAGTAAGTTTCAGATATTTCGCTCTCGTTTCTCGGTTATTGTCCCATTGATTTTATGATCATGCTCTTGATTTGAAGATAGATTTATGCCAAATGTTTTATGCATGTTTTGTGATATGAAATGATGAATTTAAAGACCCCATGAGATAGAATTGATGTTTCATCGAGTTTGAACTATTTGAGAAAATGCTTTGCTTTGTACATGTTTTAGAAATGGGATGAGAATGTTTTAGACTAATGCATTGAAAAACAGTAGGTAATGATGTTTAAAATGAATATATTGGCATGAGATGAGATTATTGATACTGAAAATAATTGGTGGACCAATAGGATGAGAAGTGCACTATAGAATACAAAATTCGTACGTGCTCTTTGGTTCAGGCAATGAGGGTAGTGCCATCTCGTTCCAAAGTGAGAGTCCGATGATGAGAGATTCTATCGGGGTAGGTCTTGGTGAATCACCCAAGCTTTGTGGGGATGATAGATGCCGCTATGAGTGTCCGGTGTTGTGAGATTCCACCGGGGTAGAACTTGACATTTAGTCAAGCTATAAGTATATCCGAGTAATGTTGTTAAGATGCCAATATATGAGTTTGATTATGAGATTCACATGTACCCTGTTATACATGATTTTATGTATGATGTTTTGCATATGAAAATATGACTTGAGAAATGCTTTTTGAGATTTAAGCATTTAAGGCTATGCCTTGAGACTTTGCATTTGTTAAATGCATGAGATAGTGCATGTGATATAAATGATATGGTTTTGTGTAGAGCGATTAGGTGTTCTCTATTTATGAGCGCAAGTGCACACTCCTGCCAAGTTATAGTATATAAGAAATCGTCTCCCACATGGATTGGAACAACTTCTATGAGTGTTTTCCTACACCAAGAAATAGTAACTTGCACAATTAAAATTCTGAATATTAAAAAGCATAAAAGTAAAAACACAAGTAATTGAAGAGAAATGGAGATCATGTTGGTAGATTGGGCCATGTAGTTGTAGCTCATTAGTGTGTAGACTGCGTTGTAAACATTAAGTGTGTTTTGCGCTGCCACGGAGGCATTCTGCTGTTGCAACTTTCAATGTCTTGACAGGTGAGATGGAGAGAAGTCCCGACAACAAATCTGGCAGATACTCCAAGTTCGGCGAAGCAATTCTATACTGATCCTACCTATGCCTAGGCTAGGATTCTGTTGCTGTGTGATGTAGGCAATACCTATCAATCTCAGCGTAAACCTAACACAGGCAGTCAACGTTTGGTTGCTCCTTTTAGCCGCTGAAATTCTAACTTATGTCTAAGCTGAATTAGTCAACACCTCGTTATGATGAGACCGTGCTTAATTCTTTCGTGAGTTTGACATTATCGTGCCCGACAAATGGATTCTTCAACTAGACTTTTCGAACTAATTGAAGGAATCGAAGCAAATGAATTAAGAAAACTAAGAGTAGTTTATTGCAAAAACAACTTAAACTCTTACAACCGTTTCTCACAACTACTTTACATACAAAAACCTGAAACCCTATGATAGACTAGAGGGCAACTAGGGTTATCTAAAAACGTCGTCTATGCCCCTATACCCTCAATACATGGGTATATATAGGGCTCATGGTCTTAAGTTCGAGTCCTCCTTGGAGTTGAAGTCTTTAAAGCTACTTTACATTAAATGTTGACTTCTTTGACTTGGATGTGGACTCTTTTTGGATGTTTCCTTCTCCAGCAAGTAAAGATAAGTAATCCTACTTATCAATATTTAATCTGCTCTGTACACCGTTCCAGGCTTCAAAAAATTACAAGGCTGGGCTTGTTGGATTCAGAAAATCATCCTCTATAAATTGCAACCCATCTTTGCTGAGTCGGTGTATTGCCGCCTAGGCGGCTGGCTGCTACGGAAGCATCCTTGGCCGCACTTTGGAACTGCTTCAGTACAACTCCTTTTGCTCACTTCTTTCCTATCCTCTCCTCTTCTACACAGCTACAACACCTGAAAAAGAAAACTAAACTAAAACATTATATTTTCTTAACCAAATATAGAATATTCAATAAAAGCATGGTAAAAGAGCAAATACTGTTATTATGCTGTGACACCTAGCCTATAACTTGATTTCTTACCTTAAGGCTGTGACACCTATTTTATGTTTAGTGATAGGGAATGGCATAAAATAACTTAGAATTTAAATTTTTTTAGTGCCAGTGTAGTGTGTGCTGGTCTCTGTCCATGCTAAAAATGCTGAGTATACTAAGTAAACAAAGAATGCTAAAAATAATTTAATACGAAAAAGGATATGATTTTGCTTCCATGGACAGTTGAGCACTTCTTTCCTCTTTTTTTCTGATCATGGCCTCAAGGGCTTCAGCTCATCACAACTATTCTCCAGGTCTGAATCTAAGATAGGAGCATACTACGAAACTCCGAACTCTTTGAATAGAGTCATCCCGTGAAGGCTTTCATTCACTCTTGCTACTTTGTCTGTCACTTCAAATAATTTTAGATACTTGAACTTTTATAGCAGCAGAGTGTCCTTGCTCATGATCCTTCCTAGAGCCTGTTTCGGGCACCTCTAGGGTATTAAGTAATTATTCCTAGAGCCTGTTTCGGGCACCTCTAGTGTACTTGGACTTAACTGCATGTGCTGCCGCGGCGGCAATCTTGCATCCAATTAAGAAATTTTCATTAATTTACGCAGGCAGTGTTAGACTTAGAACTCAAGCAAAACTCAGCACTTAGCAGACAATGTAAGAATAATTGGCAACTAAAAAAATTCTAAGTATTTTTCATGCTTCTTCCCATGATTAAGTTCAATTTTAAGTATGGTGCGAATATGGAAGTCGGCTAACTATCATTGGCACATGTTTTTAAGCTAAAAATTTCTATTTCATTATGAGCTAGTGCAGAATTTACACATGCTGCTACATGCGACTAAATGCAACTAAGAACAAAGAAAACAAAGAGGACTTACCCCCCCAAACTAAAGGTTGGCATTGTCCTCAATGCTTTACACAAAATATAAAATAAAAACAGAAAAAGATAAAGATAAAGAAAAAGAAAACAAAAAATTAAAAGAAAACATAAAAGGAAAGAAAAATAAAGAAAAGGTGCTAAAAATTATGTGAGTTCCCCTTCGTTTCTGTTGCTGCCTCGGAGGAAGATTCTGAGGATGCGGGGTTGACGAGGCAGCATGAGGCGAAAGATTTTGCGGCTGGGTTCTTCTTTTGGCCACGTGGTGGCTGGATGCGGCTGGGAGTGGGTCATTTAGGTAGTGCTCCTGGCTCGGTTTTAGACCCTTCTCCTTGAGGCTCAGTCGCACTGGCAGGCCCCTACCTTTTCCTTACTGCTTCGGCCGGTTCGTCGGAGGAGGAATCAGATACCTCCATGTCCAATGAATTCAATGCCTCGACTTTCTCTTTGGCAGCTGCCTCTTTGGCTGCCTCCTCTGCTACTGGGCCGGCAATGATAGTCTCATCCTCTTTTCTGCCTGGATCTCCTCTTCTTCAGAATCAGAGAAGGAGGTGATGTTGTATGGCTGGATAGGAGTGGGCGTGGTCCTTCTTTTGGGGTGGATATGTGGTCCTTCGCTGTCTACGGCGGCTTGAGTGGCAGCTAGTCGAGGTGTGATCTGGGTTGGTTTAGAAGCTGCTAACTCCGATGGGAAGGCTGACAACCTTGGCCCAACGTTGTGATATTTTTCCAGAAAGTAGGCGAAAAAGGCCTCTTGCACCTCCGTGATGTATCTCGTAAAAATTACTTATTTGTGCTCAATTCTCTGGTAGCTCTCTACGAGGTTTCGAAGTAGTGTAACCACGACGGAAGAAAGGACAACATTTGTACTACCCGTCGCGGCCGGGGTGGCGGTAGCATTGGACGACGGCTGGGTGGTTGTTGGCGTTTCAGGTTCTGGCTCTTGCATCGTCTGGAGACGAGCCTTCTTTGTCCACCCTTCCTTGGCGGCGATGATATTATCTTTGGGATGCAGAGGCACACGGAAATTGGCACAGAGGCCGGTGATGAGTGAGGGGAAACCGAGGGATGCCTTGGACTAGGGTTTGGCTGCGTGAGCATAGATTTCTTCAAGTATAACTTCCCCAACGTTGATTGGCCGCCCCTTCATTATGCTATGGATTAGGGCCAGCCGCAGCCTGTTGACTGTCGAACCATGCAAAGTGGGCATTAGGCGGCGCTGGACGAAGTTACACCAAAGAATGGCCTTTGGCAGCAAGTTGCAACGGTTGACTGAGCCATTATTTTTCCCAGTGAGCAACTTGGCAATGGGATGGCAGATTTGTCTTTTGATTTTTTCGTAGTCTGATGCGGTTAGATCCAAGCTCCATTTTTATGTGGATTCTCTTTAGTTTATATTCCGTAGAAGCTGTTTATTATTGCCGCCGTGAGCTTGACACCCTCGCCGCGAACGTAGACGAATGGGTTTCCCAGGGTAGGTTTGTGGGCATAAAATTCCATAACTAAGTTGGTGTTTACCTCCTCTGGCTGTCGTGCAAAAATATGCCATCCCAGTTTGTGGACTCTTTCAAAAACGTTAGGTTCAAGGCCAAGACCCCCTTCTTTCCTTGTGTACTGGAAGCCTATCTCTTCCCAAATTTGATGCTCAGCGAAGTGCTGCCAATAGGTTGCCACTACATCAGCATTAAAGAACCTCTAGAAGGTTGGCTGGGAGGATGAGGTTGTGGGTCTTGATGTTTCCATAATTGTGAGAACGTCTGTGTTTCCTAAAGAAAAGAAAACAATTATAAGAAAATAACGCATACGAGATTTTGAAAACAAAGAAGACAAGAAGAATTGAGAGAAAAAGAGAGAGCAGAGTGAAGAATGATGGGAGAATAGTTGCGGCAATAATTGATACAAAGAAGACAAGAACGGGTGGCAATAATTGTGGCATGTTTTACAAGATTCTAGATGTTACGCAGATAGCCATTGCCGCCAGATGTTGTAAATGTAGCTGTTGCAGCTAGCCATTATGAAGCCGCAAGTCGTTATGCTAATATGCATGTTATACATCCTTGGGCCGCCTTGGCCGCTGGGTTGGGCCTCTCCTTTATTCTTTATCCTTCTTGGTCTTGCCTTAATGCCTAACCTAAAATAAATTAAATGCAAAAATTAAATAAAGATAACTGAAAATTAAATAGATTTCATGAAAAATGAAATTGTGGAAATTAAAAAAAACTTAAATCTAATCCTAATGCATAAAAATTAAATAAAAATAAAAATTAGGTTATGTTGGGAGGTGCATCTCCCAAACATAACCACGCCATGAGGGTTTTATGTTTGGCTTTTCGTCCAGGTATGTCCTTCCTCACCTCAGGAGGGTGTTGGCTGCCATCTTTGCCGCCCTGGCGGCTAGGTGTTGGGCTTGTGTCTGGGTTGGGTTGGTGGGCTTCCATTTTTTGGCAAACCTCTTTTCCCTTTTTCTCCTTCATTGGTTGTAAGATGTTCAGCTTAATGGTATGATCTTCAATCTTCGCGAATATAAATATTTGAAGTAATGATATCACAATTAAAAACCATCACACGCGGAAGAGAAATATTCACCCATTAAAATTCAGTGCATATGCAAATGAATAAAAACAACCTTTCTTACACGAACAAAATAAAAGAAATATTACAAATATGGGTCCGTATAAGGGAAATAGAGAATTGATTGGAAAACTTTCTAGCGAACTCAATCAGGAGAAGCCCATAAACGAGCGACAAACTCATCAGTTGGGAAAAGATGGGCTTCTTAATGTTGCAAGAAGAGTACATAGAGATCACAACCATCTCTCTCATTTCTGCTTCAGTTTTGCCCAACATATCATCTAGTGCGAACCGATTGTTGCCATGGATGCTGACACCACAAGCACCACAACTGGAAATGGACATTCACTACGATGATTGTAGACTCTCTTTTGGGAGTTGTGTAAAATGTAAGCTGACAAAAGGTATATATGATATGTATTGGGCAATTTATGCCAAGAGTCTTTTGTGTGCAATTATACATGGTCTCCAACTAATACAGCTTAGTAAGCTGAGTTATCGATCCCATAAAGATTGAATTGAATTCAATTACTTCAATGATTACTTGCTTTGGAAGAAAAGATGATTTGTTTAAAATTTGGTTCTGAAACTACTTAAAAAAAGAAAAAAATGAAGTAAAACGTTGGAAAGGAAGGTGCTTTTAATGAATGATGAGTGTTCACAGGAAATGCCTAGTTTCAACACTGTTCATGAAAGCCTTTGTTGGCAAACTGTCTTGGCATTGTTTGCCGAGCAGATTCAACATTAGCAAAGCCTCTCTCGATGGTCATTGCCCTAAGTCGATTATGTAAAAACCCTTATATCTCTATAGTGAATGTTTTTAAATGAATCGAGTTGATTAAGAACCAATCTATACTTCGAGGGGGTAGATATCACTTCTGAAGTAACTTCATCTACTTGAACAACTTCTCTCGAAGCTTCTCTCCCAAGTATCCAACACCTGATCGTTTCCAGTCAAGTCTGTTAAGTTATTGAGGTGCAACATGCCAACTATGCCAGCTCTAGCTTGTCAGAGTATTTAGAAAAATAGTAATGCCAGCTCTCACTTGGCAATTATAGTTAAAAACAGTAAAACATGCCAGATAGAAAAACTTTGCCGAAACATATTTGTATTAATAGAAACTAAGGCATAAAACAACGTTTAACCAAAACATCCCCCACCAACTATGAAATTAGTTCATGGTGAGGGGGTTTATAACGCCCTGGTTTTGGGCCTAGATATTTTAGACATCGGACTGGACCGGTCGAGAGCAGTTCGAATCGCGTAAGGTGATTTAAGGAAATCAAGGATCAAGATAGGATAAAAATGTGGTAAGAATTGCTAAAATCCTCTAAAAATATGTTTAAGAGGTTGGTCAAATCAATTTTACAAAAAGAGTTTCGAAAATGGGACATTTTGAGTAGTGACCAAATTGTAATGTTTCAAAATTGTGGAAAATATGATTTTTAAAGGAGAAGCCAAATTATTAGAACCTTTAGGGGGCTTTATGGCAATTTAACCTTTCCTTAATATGTCATGTGTTTAAAATGGCTTTTAATTAAGTGGCTTTAATTGGTTTTATTTTAATTAATTAAAATGGGTAGTTAATGTGAGTTTCCATCACGTAACTACCACTTTCTCATCATTTTCAGCCAAACACTATTTTCATTCACTTCTATCCAGAATTCTTTTCTCCCAAACACTCAACTACCACTTTCTCATCATTTTTAGCCAAACACTATTTTCATTCACTTGTATCCAGAATTCTTTTCTCCCAAATACTCTCCTAATATTTTCTAATCAAATTTCAAGAAATCCTTTCAAGCTCTTCAAGATTTTGCTAAGGAAAACTTGTCATCCATTAAGGAAAGCAAGGATTGGAGGTAAATCCCATTCTCAACCTCTAATCAAAGTTCTTTATTGAAATTTCCAAGATCTTTGGCTTCTAATTATTGTTTTTGGTTGAGTTTTCATTATAGTTTTGATTTGAGATCAAAATCTTGTAAAAATATGGTTGAAATCTTGATTTCCAGATTTATTTTGATAAGCTCTATTTTGGATTGCTTTTAATTGAGTTATAAGTTGGTTAATATGTTGAAATGGAGTTTTGATAACAAAGATCCCGAAATCCTTGAGATCCTTGAGTTTCTTGTTAGCTTTAAGTGAGTTTTTGAGGTGAAATGGTGGAATCTTGCTTGCTGGGTTAGGTTGTTTGTTAGATGTGTTTTGATGTTTATAATGGTTTGGAAGGGAAGTATGTTGGCTGGGTTTTGTTTAGGAAGCAATCGATTCAGTTTTTGGTTATTTCGGTTAGGTTAATTGGTGTAGTTTGGGTGAGCAACGAGTTTGTGAATGGTTGCTGGTGTTGAAATGCATTTTAATCCATTTAGATCTCTGTTTTGATGATGTGAAAACATGGGATATTGATTCGGAAGCAAACGAGGCATTGTTGGAGGCTCCGGAGGAGTAATTTTCGTGTCGACGAGCAAGGCTTCGTGTATCAGTGAGTGGAAATGGGTTTCCATCTTGTAACGCTTTAAGCGTGGTCTTGGAAGCTTAGTGCAAGTTTGAAACAC
This sequence comes from Hibiscus trionum, assembly GCA_030270665.1. Lineage (NCBI taxonomy): Eukaryota > Viridiplantae > Streptophyta > Magnoliopsida > Malvales > Malvaceae > Hibiscus > Hibiscus trionum. Next base: position 22,549,217 of record BSYR01000017.1, read on the forward strand.
TTAGCTAAGCTCAAGAGTAAGTGATTCGAAAGTCTCTCTTGGAAATGTGCTATGTGTGATGAAAATGCACTTGAGTTAAATATGATTTTGATTACTGTTTTAAAGCATGTTTGAAGCTTGTTTAATGCTGAGTTTAATGCCATTGTGTTAAGGATGCACTAGGTAAGTGATCCTTGGTTTATTATGTTAAATGCATATGATGTTAAGCATGTTATGCTTGTGGAATGGCATTGTGTTTATGCTTGTAAAACAATTGATTATTGATGTGGAATGATTATATTGGCAAGTGATTAAAATGGTTTTTGGTTACTTAAATCGGATATAGTTAGCCGGCTATAGGATTGGATGCACCGTGAATAAAGTCGCCTTGGATGTCGAGGGGTTGTTATTGTACCGTATACTCCATCCTAGTACCCTAACGATTGAGGTTAAGATTACAACGATGGATGTTAATTCCGTGTGTGGATCTTGTGTTATGTGTCCCATGCTCTCGTTAGTGGAATTATACAACTACTGATGAGTGGTGTCGAGGGGTTGTGATTGTACCGTTATACTCATCCACAGGTGTCACAACGATGGAAGGTTGTTCTTGTGTGTGAGCCTTGTGTAGTCTGATAGTGTGTATGAAGTGTGTGGGACAACGCTTGTAATCCGTGTATCCGATTGTGTCTTTGAGTTGGTTTGGATATGATTTGAGAAATGATCACTTGTAAGCCAATATAACTATGATGACTAATAGTTAAGCATGAGATGCTTGTGATTATGAAAGAATGCATGTGATGCTTAGTAAAGCATGAGCAATGGTTTATTTTCTGTTTTAAAATGATGCATGAGAGCATGTGTTTTAGAAAGTGCAATGATGTCTTGAAAGGGCATGTCTTATGTAAAAGCATGTGTTGACAATAGTGTTTGCCATTTGTGTGAAAAACATTGATGAATGTTGTTTAGCGGTTCCTACTAAGCTTTGTGCTTACGTTGTTTTGTTTTATCAATGTAGAGAATTAGGCATTCGATGCAGCGAGTAAGCAAGGGGAATCCAAGCACTTTGGTCTAGCAAAGTATGTGGTTTTTCTTTGGTGTAATAAGAGGCAATGGATGGGATTTCTGCTCTCGGATGATTGCGGATGTTTATTATTACTCTGTTCATATTTGGTTTGGTATTATTGAGTTGTAAATGTCCTTTGAAGTTTGATTGATGCATAATTGTGGCTTTTAGCTTTTGTTTGGTTTTAAAGTCTAGGAAGCATGCCTTTATAACCAATGCTTGCTGGAATGATGCTATGTCCTAATTTGAACTTCACAATACTAGTCTTTGATGCCTAAATATGATGTATGTATGCTGTGGCATGAGTTGGAGTGTTTTCGTGGGTGTTTAGGAGTGAAAAACTAGCAAAATCTATTGTTGCAGGGCAAGGCGTATCAGAACGCCCTTACCTAATTCGGAGCAGAGGCCTGAAATGGCCATAAGGTTTAGAACGTATTGGCTACTGGAAAGGGGTGTTTCGATACGGGTTTCAAAACGCACCCGAGTATCGAAACGGTTAACCTAGTTTTGAAACGACCGTTTCGATACAAGGCCTTGGGTTTCGAAACACCTGACCGTTGTGCTTGAATTTGAATTGCTTCGGGTTTCTGTTTCTTACGTTTTCGTCCCTGAATATTATATGCCTAATTAAATTAGTTTGGATAGTCCGTTTAAGATGAAATTTGACATGCTGGCTTATTATATGATTAATTTTGGATTGGTAGTGTTAATTCACTTTAATTCATTATAATTCTGGAAATTTACGAATTAGTCACTAAAAGGCGATCTTATGCTATTAAACCCCTAGTTGAACTTCGTTCGCTGTGTCGCTTCCGCTAAGCTACTTCTTTATTCACATAGGTTAATAATGTGCATCTACAAAAGTTTAAAAGAAAAAAAGGTCGCTAATCAAGGTTGACTTTAACGAGTTGACTTTGATTTTCCTCGTGTAATCTTCGTAGTTCGGGTCGGGCGTCTAGGCCGGGCTAAGGGGGTTACATTTGTTGGTATCAGAGTGAGGTTATGAAAGAATTTTGAATGATAGTATGTGAAATTGATATGTGTTGACGCATGTTTTTTTTGAAAAGCATGAATTTGGGTGAATTTTGGTGCTTATACTATGCTGAAATGATGTGAATCGCATGTGAAATGAATATGGTTATGTGATGATGTAGTGTGCTGATTTTGGTCGATGGAAAGCATGTTGAGCATGCTATGTCATTGTATGCTATGCTATGTTGAGGGAAATCGGGGTGCACATTGCCTTATTACACTGATCAAATTTTTTGTAAACTTGGATCCTTGCTTGAAGCTGGCCTAAATAGTTCTATTTGTTGTTGTTGTTATGCTTTGTTTAAAATAGCACTATGGGTCCGAGAAGAGAGCTGATGTCGAATACAATAGTGCCTCAGGGCGACCAGGGTGAGCAAGGGGCTGATGTCCCTCATGGTGAAAATATACCTCCACCGGCACCACCTGGAGGTGGGGAGCAGGTGCAGCAAGGACCTGCTAGTTTGGGTTTGGGTGATCTAACGCCGTTGGTTCAGGCGATCACCGGGGAGTTTCAGGCTGCTGTTGCTGGAGCACATGTATAGGCCCCTGCAACTGGGCAGGCAGGCTTACCTTTGGAAAGATTGAGGAGCCTAGGAGATGTTGAGTTCTTTGGTATGTCTCCTGAGGCATCCAAAGCTTGGTTGGCGAGCACGATCCGTATCATGATTCAAATGGGCTGCAATGACGTGCGCAAGTTGGGATGCACAATTTCCCTGTTACAAGGTGATGCCTATAGCTGGTGGACGACTACCACTGCTGGTTTAGAACCCAATGAGGTTGATTGGGAGTATTTCAGAGGTGTCTTTAAGAGGAAGTATCTGGGGGTGAGATACTTGGACGAAAAGAAACGTGAGTTTATGTCGCTAGTTCAGGGCAATCTTTCTGTGGCTGAGTACGAGGTCCAGTTTGTACGCCTGAGCCAGTTTTCCCTATGAGATGATACGTAGTGAAAGGCACCGATGCGATAGCTTTCGGTACGGGCTGGTACAGGAGGTCAAGACATATAGGTTGGCTGTGGATTATACCGACTTCGATGTGCTGGTGAGTCGAGCTAAAGACATCGAACAAAATCTGGGTTTGTCGTCCCGAGGAGTTAGTTTGAGCTCTGGGAAGAGAGCAGCTGGGTCTAGTTCCGGAGGTGGACGTAACAAGATGGGTCGAGATAAGAGGTATTAGTCTGCTAGATAAGGCAATGTTGGGCATGGTGCACCGGTTCAAGGAGATCGGGTGAGAGCAGAACAGAACACGTGCTGGAAGTGTGGGTTTCGGGGTCATCTAAGGCGAGATTGTCCTCGAGCAGCTAGAGAGGTTCAAGCTCATGTTGTGGTGATAGGGAATTCATGTTCGAATTGTGGCTCGGCATATCACATGAGATGATAGTGTCCTCTATTGGCTGGTGGAGGCCAAGGATGTGCAGCTGCTGGGGCTGCACCACAGAGAGGTTGTGGGCGCGGCCGAGGGAACTTCTAGAGGAGAGTCGAGGGCCAGAGAGGCGTTGCACATGTGGTTGCAGTTCGGCCTGAGGGAGGCGGTCCTGCCAGGGTTTATGCTCAGCGCGAGGAGCGTAATGATACCTACGTTATTGCAGGTACCTTTGCTCTTCAGTCCTTATCATTACTGGCTTTGATTGTTCTGGATCTACGCATTCTAATATCTTGAGTGAGCATGCACATTTTCTTGATATACCTGTTGAGTCCCTTGAAGTGGGAATGCAAGTGACTAGTTCCTTTGGTGAGACTGTAGTCACTAGGAAGTTGTGTAGGAGATGCCCTTTATCTGTGCAAGGTCATGTTTTCCTTGTGGATTTGATGGAGTTACCCTTCTACGGATTCGATGTAATCCTTGGCATGGATTGGTTGACGGAGCATAGAGAGGTGGTTGATTTTGATGTCAAAAGGGTGACCTTAAAGCTGGTCGATGATTATGAAGTGGTGGTGGTAGGCGAGAATGTGAAATTATTGTCGAATGTGATTTCGGCGTTTGATGCAAACCGTATGATGAGGTTGGGCTGTGAGGCTTATCTTGCCTATGTGATGAATCCTGGCACCAAGGATGTTCGTGTGTAGGATATCCGAACCGTCCGCGATTTTCCAGGTGTATTTCTAGAAGAATTGCTTGGGTTGCCACCAAACAGGGAAGTTGAGTTTGGTATCGAGTTGTACGAGAATACAACTCTGGTGTCCATTGTTCCTTATCGCATGGCACCTAAAGAGCTAAAAGAGTTAAAAACACAACTTCAGGAGTTGTTGGATCGAGGTTTCATCCGGCCGAGTGTGTCACCTTAGGGTGCACCGGTCTTGTTTTTAAAGATGAAAGATGGGACAATCCTTTTCCTAGGATTGACGATCTATTTGATCAGTTTCGGGGAGCTTCGGTGTTTTCCAAGATAGACTTAAGGTCAGGATATTATCAGTTGATGGTGAAGGATGTGGACGTACCTAAGACAACTTTTCGGACAAGGTACGAGTATTACGAGTTCTTAGTGATGTCTTTTGGTTTGTCCAACGCACCCGCAGCTTTCATGGACATGATGAATCGTGTATTCCATGGATTCTTAGATCAATTTTTGGTGGTGTTCATCGATGATATCGTTGTGTACTCTCGTACCGAGGAGGATCATTATAGGCACTTGAGAATTGTTTTGCAAGCTTTGATGGAAAATCAGTTGTATGCCAAGCTAAGTAAGTGTGAGTTTTGGCTTAAGGAGGTGGTCTTCCTTGGACATGTTGTGTCAGCTGAGGGTATTCTTGTTGATCCACACAAAGTGGAGACTGTGATGAGTTGGGAAGTGCCCAAGTCGGTAACAGAGGTACGGAGTTTCCTTGGTCTAGCTGGGTATTGCCGTAGGTTTGTCGAGGGTTTCTCGAAGATAGCTGCACCTTTGACCAAGTTGTTGCAGAAGAATGTTCGTTTTGAGTGGATAGATGTGAGGCAACAAACCTTTGAGAAGCTGAAGGAAGCTTTGACGCAAGCTCCTATTCTGATTCAGCCTGAGTCCGGTAAGGAGTTTGTGGTCTATAGCGATGCGTCCATTGTTAGTTTGGGCTGCGTGTTAATGCAGGAAGGTAAGGTAGTAGCCTATGCATCTAGGCAGTTGAAGGTGCATGAGCGTAACTACCCTACTCATGATCTTGAGCTCGCGGCTGTTATGTTTGCTTTGAAAATCTAGAGGCATTCCGTGTATGGTGAGAAGTGTGTTGTGTACAAAGATCATAAGAGTTTGAAGTATCTCATGTCTCAGAAGGAGTTGAACCTTAGGCAACGTCGTTGGGTGGAGTTGCTTAAGGATTATGATCTAATGATCGAGTACCACCCGGGCAAGGCTAATGTTGTAGCCGATGCTTTGAGCAGGAAAGTGGTCGTGGAGTTGAGGGCGATGTTCGCTCGCTTGAGCATATCGCGTGATGGTGGTGTTATTGCAGAATTGCAAGTGAAACCATCTCCGATTCAGATGATCAAAGATAAATAGTTGCTTGATGATTCCCTTGTTTCGCATGTTCAGGACATTGCAGAGGGTAGACCTTCGGAGTTTAGCTTTAATGATGATGGTGTTTTGTGCTTTGGGAGTCGAATAGTAGTGCCAGATGATGTTGAGATGAGGCGCACTATTCTGACTGAAGCTCATAGTAGTCCTTTTTCTATGCATCATGGTAGTACAAAGGTGTATCGTGATTTGAAAGATGAGTACTACTGGGTGGGGTTGAAAAAGGATGTGGCAGAGTTCGTTAGTAACTGCATGGTGTGTCAGCGAGTGAAAGCTGAACATCAGGTTTCTTCTGGGTTGTTGCAACCCTTGAGAATCCCATAATGTAAGTGGGAGAGAATTACCATGGATTTTGTGTTTGGTTTGCCATTATCACCATCAAATAAGAATTCGGTTTTAGTGACTATAGATCGGCTTACGAAGTGTGCACAGTTTTTGCCTGTGCATACTACGTATACCTTGGATAAGCTGGCTGAGCTGTATATTGCTGAGATTGTGCGGTTGCACGGTGTGCCAAAGTCTATAGTATCGGATAGGGATCCGAGGTTTACAGCTCGGTTTGGGAATGTTTGCATCAAGCCTTGGGAACACGGTTGAATTTTAGTACTTCATATCATCCTTAGACGGAAGGACAGTCGGAACGTGTGATCCAAGTGCTTGAGGACATGTTGAGATGCTGTGTGATAGATTTTTAGGGTTCTTGGGAGAAGCACTTGACGTTGCTTGAGTTTGCGTATAATAATAGTTACCAGGCAAGTATCCAAATGGCTCCATACGAGAAGATGTAGAACCCCTCTCTGTTGGGCAGAAGCTGGGAAAAAGTTAATTTCAATGCCAGCTATGTTAAAGGGAACCACCGAGAAGGTAAAGCTCATTTGTGAGCGTTTGAAGGCAGCATCGGATAGATAAAAGTCTTACGCGGATCTGAAGCGTAAAGAGATTTAGTTCGCAGTTGGCGAACGTGTGTTTTTGAAAGTGTCGCCTTGGAAGAAGGTGATGAGATTTGGGCGAAAGGGTAAGCTTAGCCCAAGGTTCATTGGACCTTACGAGATTGTGGAGCGTATTGGTCCTCTGGCATATCGGTTGAGATTGCCTTCGGAGTTGGAAAATATACATGATGTGTTCCAGTCTCTATGTTGCAAAAGTACAGATCGGATCCTTCGCATGTGATGCTTGTTGAGGAGATCGAGTTGAATCCAGATATGTCTTATGATGAGGAACCAATAAGGGTTCTGGATGTGAGCAGTAAAGTTCTTCGTGGTAAGACGATAGAGCTTGTGAAGGTTTTGTGGCGACACCGAGGAGTTGAGGAGGCCACGTGGGAAAGCAAGGCGAACATGCTGAAGCAGTTTCAACACCTTTTTCCATCAGGTAAAATTTCGAGGATGAAATTTCCTAAGTGGGGGAGAGTTGTAATGCCTTGGTTTTGGGCCTAGATGTTTTAGACATCGGACCGGACCGATCGAGAGCGGTTCGAATCACGTAAGGTGATTTAAGGAAATCAAGGATCGGGATAGGATAAAAATGTAGTAAAAATTGCTAAATTGTAAAGTTTCAGAAATGGGACATTTTGAGTAGTGACCAAATTGTAAAGTTTCAAAACTATGGAAAATATGATTTTTAAAGGAAAAGCCAAATTCATAGAATCTTTATGGGGATGTATGGCAATTTAACATTTCCTTAATATGACATGTGTTTAAAATGGCTTTTAATTAAGTGGCTTTAATTGGTTTTATTTTAATTAATTAAAATGGGTAGTTAATGTGAGATTCCATCACGTAACTACCACTTTCTCATCATTTTCAGCCAAACCCTATTTTCCTTCACTTCTCTCCAGAATTCTTTTCTCCCAAACACCCTCCTAATATTTTCTAATCAATTTTCAAGAAATCCTTTCAAGTTCTTCAAGATTTTGCTAAGGAAAACTTGTCATACATTAAAGAAAGCAAGGATTGGAGGTAAATCTCGTTCTCAACCTCTAATCAAAGTTATTTATTGAAATTCCCAAGATCTTTGGCTTCTAATTACTGTTTTTGGTTGAGTTTTCATTATAGTTTTGATTTGAGATCAAAATCTTGTAAAAATAAGGTTGAAATCTTGATTTTCGGATTTGTTTTGATAAGCTCTATTTTGGATTGCTTTTAATTTGTTTTGATAAGCTCTATTTTGGATTCCTTTTGATAAGCTCTATTTTGGTTTGGTTTAGGAAGCAATTGATTGAGTTTTCTGTTGTTTCGGTTGGGTTAATTGGTGTAGTTTGGGTGAGCAACGAGTTTGTGAATGTTTGCTGGTGTTTAAATGCATTTTAATGCATTTAGATCTCTGTTTTGATGATGTGAAAATAGGGGATCTTTATCCGGAAGCAAACGACGCGTTGTTGGAAGCTCCGGAGGAGTAATTGTCGTGTCGGCAGCTAGGCTTTGCGTATCGGTGATTGGAAATGGGATTTACTACTTGTAATGCTTTGAGTGCAGTCTTGGGAGCTTAGTGTAAGTTTGAAACACTTAGCTAAGCTCAAGAGTAAGTGATTCGAAAGTCTCTCATGGAAATGTGCTATGTGTGATGAAAATGCACTTGAGTTAAATATGATTTTGATTAGTGTTTTAAAGCATGTTTGAAGCATGTTTAATGCTGAGTTTAATGTCATTGTGTTAAGGATGCACTAGGTAAGTGATCCTTGGTTTATTATGTTAAATGCATATGATGTTAAGCATGTTATGCTTGTGGAATGGCATTGTGTTTATGCTTGTAAAACAGTGGATTATTGATGTGGAATGATTATATTGGCAAGTGATTAAAATGGTTTTTGGTTACTTAAATCGGATATAGTTAGCCGGCTATAGGATTGGATGCACCGTGAATAAAGTCGCCTTGGATGTCGAGGGGTTGTTATTGTACCGTATACTCCATCCTAGTACCCTAACGATTGAGGTTAAGATTACAACGATGGATGTTAATTCCGTGTGTGGATCTTGTGTTATGTGTCCCATGCTCTCGTTAGTGGAATTATACAACTACTGATGAGTGGTGTCGAGGGGTTGTGATTGTACCGTTATACTCATCCACAGGTGTCACAACGATGGAAGGTTGTTCTTGTGTGTGAGCCTTGTGTAGTCTGATAGTGTGTATGAAGCGTGTGGGACAACGCTTGTAATCCGTGTATCCGATTGTGTCTTTGAGTTGGTTTGGATATGATTTGAGAAATGATCACTTGTAAGCCAGCATAATGATGATGACTAATGGTTAAGCATGAGATGCTTGTGATTATGCAAGAATACATGTGATGCTTAGTAAAGCATGAGCAATGGTTTATTTGTTGTTTTAAAATGATGCATGAGAGCATGTGTTTTAGAAAGTGCAATGATGTCTTGAAAGGGCATGTCTTATGTAAAAGCTTGTGTTGACAATAGTTTTTGCCATTTGTGTGAAAAGCATTGATGGATGTTGTTTAACGGTCATCACTAAGCTTTGTGCTTACGCTCTTTTGTTTAATCAATACAGAGAATTAGGCATTCGAGGCAGCGAGTAAGCAAGGGGAATCCAAGCACTTTGGTCTAGCAAAGTATGTGGTTTTTCTTTGGTGTAATAAGAGGCAATGGGTGGGATTTCTGCTCTCGGATGATTGCAGATGTTTATTATTACATTTTTTCATATTTGGTTTGGTATTATTGAGTTGTAAATGGCCTTTGAAGTTTGATTGATGCATGATTGTGGCTTTTAGCTTTTGTTTGGTTTTAAAGTCTAGGAAGCATGCATTTAGAACCAATGCTTGCTGGAATGATGCTATGTCCTAATTTGAACTTTACAATGCTAGTCTTTGATGCCTAAACATGATGTATGTATGCTGAGGCATGAGTTGAAGTGTTTTCGTGGGTGTTTAGTAGTGAAAAACCAGCAAAATCTGTTGTTGCAGGGTAAGGTGTATCGGAACGCCCTTACCTGTTTCGGAATAGAGGCCTGAAATGGCCATAAGGTTTCGGAACGGGTAGGAACGCTCCGGAACGTTTTTGCTACTGGAAAGGGGTGTTTCGATACGGGTTTCAGAACGCACCCAAGTATGGAAATGGTCAACCTAGTTTCGAAACGACCTTTCCGATACAGAGCCTTGGATTTCGAAACACCTGACCATTTTGCTTGAATTTGAATTGCTTCGGGTTTCTGTTTCTTATGTTTTAGTCCCTGAATCTTATATGCCTAATTAAATGAGTTTAGATGGTCCGTTTAAGATGAAATTTGACATGTTGGCTTATTATATGATTAATTTTGGATTGGTAGCGTTAAATCACGTTAAATCCTTATATTTCTGGAAATTTACAAATTTGTCCCTAAAAAACGATCTTATGCTATTAATCCCCTAATTGAACTCCGTTCACTGTGTCGCTTCCGCTAAGCTCCTTTGTTATTCACATAGATTAATAATGTGCATCTTGAAAAGTTTAAAAGAAAAAAAGGGTCGCTAATCAAGGTTGAATTTAACGTGTGAATTTGATTTTCCCCGTGTAATCTTCGTAGTTTGGGTCAGGCATCTAGGCCGGACTAAGGGGGTTACAGGGTTAACCAACAAACCAATAATTGTTTTCAAATACATCATCGCTAAATAAAAGTAAAACAAATTAAACTAACATAATAAGCTGAGGGGTCTCTCGATTCAGCCCTCTACTCCAGGCTCTCTGCCAAGAAGTTGAACCTCCCTTCTTCGGTACAGCCAACCGTCACTCGTTGGTCACTCCGATCACTCTTTGCTCTCCACCCCGATCGATGTTCTCCCCTTCAATGCTGGATTGATTGGTCTTTATATAGGCGTGTAAAGAAAAGGATGAGATAATCCTTTGCATTTGAATTTGAAATGATCAAAGGATAAAAGATGGAGCTTTATCCAATCATTTTAATAGCTTATCAACTCGGTGTGATAGCTTATCAGGCTAGTGCTGACGTCATCATGTCGATGTTGCCTTGGCACAACTTTGCCAACAACTAATGGCACCACCTTATTTACTATTTTTCGGAGATTGGTCCATTAGGGATCTTTTAGGAGACTAGTCCTTTCCTATTTTTTGGTGGTTCAACAATCTCTTGGTATGGCATCAAGTGCACTTCTTTGCCAACAAGTGCTTTGCATCGCCTGGTCCTTTTTGTGCCAACAACACTTGGCATTCTTCTTGGAAATCCTAACTGTGTTGCTTTCCTACGCCAAATCCTATGCCAAACCTGCAAAATAACCACAAAACAACCCTTCACCCTGACATAGACAGAAATCTAAACTCCTTATGCAAATGCATGATTCTAATAACATAATGCAACTAAATGTACCTAAAACAAGAAAAAGAATTGCAAAATTGGCATTAAAAACAATACTTTTGAGGACGTAACACACCCCCAAACCCATCTCATTTGTTGTCCTCAAGTAATGCAAAAGAAAGAAAAACAAAAATAGTGAAAATAATACCTTGGTAAAAGTTTGGTTGGAATGTCAACAAATGCTGGCAAGCAGAGTTTGATGCTAATGTTGCCCTTAGAAATCACAGTGCAGAATGCCAAGGAGGTAATAATTCAAATGCATCAATATAATTGTAGTCTAAGGGCATGATCCATGTGCAAAGTGTGGGCAGTATGCATCTAATTATCCTTTTTCTCCCTTAGCCAAATTCTACTTCCTAAACTCAGATGTACATTAATCTTTTTTCTTGCCGCAAGGTGTTGGCATTATCTTAGGCTTGCTTCATGACATTGTTTAACGTGAGTGATAAGAGAGAGCATACCATGAATCCCCACCTTAATCAAGACATAACTAGGCTTTTTCTTCAACTCATACCTTAAGGTTTTGGACTTAGAACTAAGAGCGAGCAAACCATGAAGCCCCAAGTAACTTATTATCCCTAAGGTAGATGAGAGTTCATTCATTTTTTTCATTGCCATGGTAGAACATTGTTGCCTTATTAGTTTCTTTTTACCCTGACAACATACTCTCTCTTTTTTAAATCTGGACAAGGTTTCAAATAATCTAAGTTTGCTAGAGAACTAGATACATACCACATGTTAAGTGTAAATCAATTTCCTAAACTATAGATCAATTGGTAAGCAAACATTGCATATAATCTACTGGCATGGCAAACTGAAGATTAAAAATTCATCATTGGGCAGACAACTAGGATCAAAATAAGCTTGCCTAATCAATTGTTAACAAACTTCAAATTTTGGTCGAGACAAAATTTTCTTTTTCATTTTTTTATGTTTTGGTATGCAAATACTCTACATGAACTACATGGCAAACAAAAAAATTAACATGAAATGCATGACATGGAATAATGTGAGAAAATGCACACCCCTAAACCCAAGAGGTGCATTCTCCTCAATGCATGAAATAGCACGCATATATAAGAAAAACATGAAAATAAAAATACATGAACATGAAGATGCAATAAGGAGTTTAGGAAGAAGAGGAATCCCCTTTAGACAAGGCTTTCTCTCGTTTGGCACAGACTTCTTCTTCTTTTTTGGCATGAGTCTTTCTCATGGTTAATCACCCACGTTCAGGGGCCATTCTCTTCTTTCCTTTCCAATCGTGCTTGGAGGCGGCAGTGGAACCTCCAATGTCCTCCTTCTTGGCAGGGGTAGCTGGTGGTGTAACTGGCTTAGATTTGGGTATTTTGGCAGGGACTTCCTCTAGCTCTGAAGAAGAATCGGTGCTGGTAGAGTCAACATGCACCGGGGACACAAGAGTAGGGGCCTTTGATTCTGAACTGGCCAGACTGGCTGGACTAACTGGATTGTTTTGACTGGCAAAATTGAGTGGAATCGTTAGACTGGTTGGCATTGTTTTGCTGGTAGGATCAGTTGGCATGGTATCATCCTTGGCAGAAGGCTCGACGTGGAAAACTATGAATGCTGACACATCTTCAGGGGAAAGCTTGCCAAGCACATTCCTGATTATAGCATCCCTTTCCTTTGTGTAGTGCCTCGTCTTAACATTATGCTCCTAAGTTGCCGCTAGATTTTGGTCAATAATCTCCTAGCAGGAGTACACTTGGGACAGCACTGCCAACGAATTTGGTGGCATGGTCTTTGGCACACTGCTCGATTCTGCCTGTGGCTTTGGCTTGGGCTTTGGCGTGGCTTCCTTTGCCTTCCCTTTGCCTTTCTCCTTTGGCTCAACAGTTGTGAGGTTTTTCCAAAGGATGAAAGTGATGGTTGTTCTCTTGATTGTTTGGTCGATTTCCTCATCCATCCTAGACACTTTATGGCGAAAAAAAAAATGTTAGAAATTAACAAAGGGAAAAATAAACTGCCCTTACCCTTCTCAGAACATTTATAAGCCTCATCGACAATGATTTTGCCAACGTTGATCTTGCGTTTTTTGGTGATGGAATGTAGCAAAATTAGCCACTCCTCCGAGACAGTCTCGTTGTGAGATGTAGGCAACAGATTTGCCTTAATAAAATGGTTTTAACATCAAATTGGTGGCTTCAAAGCCAACCACTTCACCTTCTGGTGCCCTGTCGATGAAACTGTCCAATCAATGCCAGGCTCATACAAGTCTGCCAGTAGTTTCTTGTGTTTGGCAGCAGTCATTGATGCAACATAATCGGAGTGCTCATCTTCTATAGCATTCAAAGCAAAAAGTGAGTTCACATATCCTTCATAAAAATGAACACATTTACCTCTAATCATCAAGAATGGAGAATCTTTTGTGATATGGGCATAAAACTCTCGCACGATAGTGGCATAGATCTCCCATTTTTGTTTGCAAAAAGAACTCCAACCATGCTTCTCAACAACGGCCATGAACTATGGTGGAAATCCAACGGTGGTGTCGGTTTGGAAGTCGAAGTGTTTTTTTACAAACAGTATCTTGAGGCAAAGCTTGTTTCAAACTTCTTTTGTATATCTTCATTGAAGAATCGTTTGAAGGGAAGAGATGAAGACACCATTAAAGAGAGGACGAGCTTGAATCGGTGATGAAGAAGTGAAGTTGAGAGGGTTCTTGTTTATTGCTTGAGAAAAGAAAGAGAATGAGAGAGTTTATGGTTCTTGGGAAATCGACTAGGGTAGAGAAATAAATGAGGTTGAGTGTTTAAGGGGTTTTAATGATGGTAGCCGAAAAGAGAGGGAATAATGATGGGAGTTTAAAAGTTTGAGATTAGGATAGATGTTAGAAGTGATAAGGTAAAGTGATAAGGAAAGATTTGAAGTGATAGGATATTTATGATAAATTTAACTCTCACTTTAAATTGGGCGGCTAGGGTTAATTCAATGTTTTTTTTTCTCTCTTCTCAATAAAGCTAGGGTTTTCTCTCTTCTTTCTTTTTCAACACGGATACCGACGCATGCCAAGTTTCTGTAACCCCCTTAACCCGGCCTAGACGGTTGACCCGAATTAAGAAAGTCACACGGGGAAAACCAAAGTCAACCCGAAAGTCAACCTTGATTAACGACCCTTTTTTTTTAACTTGTCTAGATGCACATTAAGCCTAATGGTGATCACACAAACATCATACCAAAAGATCACAGACATCAGAGGTTAAACAGGGACTCAATTGAACAATTTACAACTTTTGGGACCAAATTGTAAATTCTGATAAATTAAAGGACTTAATCCAAATTGAAGTTACCAACTTGAAATTAATCATGTTTCATGCTTCTCTGTGAAATTTTAGCTCAAAAGGACATCCACAGCTCATACAATTGCACAAACAAGTTTCAGGACCAAAACGCAAACAATTCAAAACACATAACTACCAATGTCAGCCCCCAACGGTCCACCGTTCCGAAACGGGAGACAGCCCGTTCCGAAACGCGGGGCCGTTCCGAAACAGGCTTAGCTTGTTTCGAAACGGGGGTCTGGCAGAGGCTTTTCCGTTTCGGAACGGCCCCTCCCGTTTCGGACGCCTGGGCTCATTTAAGGCACCCGTTCCGAAACGGTAGGTGCTGTTCCGAAACACCCTGCCCAGATTGCTTCAAAACATCACTTTAAACATGCAATTACACATCCAAACATGCTCCGAACATCACCAAACTTTGCTAACATGCAATTCAACATAATAACAACATAATAGCATCATCAATTCATCCAAACATCATCACTAGCAAAAAGCCCCAATTCTAAAGGCATGCTTCCTACACAAGCTAGACATTCAAACACCAAACTTGCAAAACAAGCATAAATGGTTCCAAACCAAAACCAGCAAACACATCAACATATATCATACTTAGGGAGTCTCCAACACCTCCCAAAACATACACTTTGGTCCCCCATTGCCAAAACATACAAAAGCTAAATGCACTTATAAAACCTTCATACTTTGAGCTTCACTTGAACTTGATTGCTTGCCCTTTCTTGCTGCCCTCAAGGTACTCTAACGCTCTGCATTATTGAATTAGGAAAACGTAGAGAGCGTAAGCAAAAGCTTAGTGAGGAAAGCCCTTAAAAACCATTCAATAATGCAATTCAAAACATTTACAAAACATGCTTTAAATCAACCTTTTCACGTGCTCAAAAGCATTCTTAACAAGCAATCTCATGCTTCAACATAAACATTAAAACAAGCATCTCATGCTTCTCAATATTCTTAACATGTCATATTGGCTTAAGTGAAACATTCCATTTATTAAAACAAGTTCAACAACTTTCCCAAGGACTTTTAAACACCTTGGCCCCAAGGACTTTTAAACACCTTGGCCTATGGACTTTTAAACACCATAGATAGTATCTCATCAAGGACTTTTAAACACCTTGATCCCAAGGACTTTTAAACACCTTGGCCATGGACTTTTAAACACCATGAATGAATCACATCAAGGACTTTTAAACACCTTGATCCCAAGGACTTTTAAACACCTTGGCCTATGGACTTTTAAACACCATAGAGAAGGATCACCTAAGGACTTTTAACCACCTTAGTGTCCACAACATGAACCATCCAAGGACTTTTAACCACCTTGATGTTCATAAGTAACAAGGCTCACTCAAGGACTTTTAACCACCTTAGTGACCTTAACATTTTAAAAACATCACTTGCCAATATACATCATTTTCATCACTTACATCACTGTTTTAAAGCATAAAACCAAGCCATATTCATCATGCATTTAAAAGCATTATACCACAACATTTCAATGTGCAAAAGCAAGGAACTCCTACCTAGAGTTACCTTCAACATATGGCTTATGTCAACAGCAAAAACCATGCTAAAACATGCCTCCAAAACAGTATGTAAAACATGCAAATTATCATTTCGCATCACAACAAAATCATGGCCACCACTAGAGAGAAATTCCGAAAACTTACACTCGAACTTAGCAAAGTTGTTTAGACTTAAGCTAAGCTCCCAAGACATGGTTTCAAAGCCGAAAACCCATTTTCACTCACCGATTCCACTTCGCCACTTGCCGAAGCACGAATTCAAGCTTCCGGATCAACAACTCTTGGATCCAAAGATGCCTCCCCTGATCAAACACATTAAAGCAGAGGTTTAATGCATCATCAAGCATCAAAAGCTTCAATGAAAGCACTCAAACTCGCTGCTTCCATTCAAACGCCAATTTCGGCCACCAAACACCACCGAAATTGCATCCAAACCACTTCTAAACAAAGCCCAGCCATAAACCAGCAAAACCTCACATCCATCATCACCATACAACATCTAAAAACAACCTATAAACATCCTTATACCTCCAGCAACAACAGATCCACAAGATCACCACAAAAACATTCAAGAATCTTAAGCTAAACTTAGGAAACTCAACCTATCCTGGATTGCATTGATCAAAACTCATTTCCTTATCAATTTAGAGATCATTTAACATCAAAAACATCTCTTAAATCACAGATTACTCAGATCTAACGAAAATCATCAAAAATCATCAAAATCTTGCATAATAAGCCAAGATACAATTCCAAACTCAAAAGCCTTTAATTAAACATCAATCAAGAGTTGATAACTTGGGAATTTCAGTAAAGAACTGATAGTTTAGAGGAGAAGGACGTTCTTACCTCCAAACTTGTGATTCTCCACTTTTTGGAATGAAAATCCTTGAAGAAACAAGAAGCAATTGAGGAGGTTTTGAAGATACAATGATTTGCAATCAAATGAGAGTTGAATGGAGGAATTTAGGTGAGAAAATCAGAAACAAAACTCTGGAAATGGAGTGTTTGGGTTGAGAGAAAAAAAAGAGAAAGAAAATGAGAAGTTAGTTGAGAAAATGCCAAATAGATTTTCCCTCCACTTCTAATATGTTTTAAAATCAGATTATAGACTTAAAATATCTTAGAAAAATCTGGAGAAATCATCTTTGGATTAATAGCTCCTTAAAGATTCAAAGTTTCAACTCTTTATAAAATAGCCACCAAACTTTCGAAAATTACATTTTGGTCACTAGCCAAAATGTCATACTTCCAAAACCCATTTTTCAAAATTGATTTCACAGTTCATCTAATTATATTAAAAGATGATTTTAGAACATTTTTCCATATTTTTAATGCAACCCGAACTAGGCTTTCCTAATTTAACCACTTAAGATTCGAACAGGACTTTGACCAAACCGGTCAACGCCCAAAACTTCTAAGCCCAAAACCGGGGCGTTACAACTCTCCCCCCCTTAAGAAATTTCGTCCTCGAAATTTACCTGAAGGAAAGAGATAAGGAAACTGCTTCAGCATGTCTTCCTTCCGCTCCCACGTGGCTTCCTCAACACCGCGATGCTTCCACAGCACCTTCACCAACTCAATGGTCTTGCCACGAAGAACCTTGCTATCCGAATCCAGAACCTTCACCGGTTCCTCATCATAGGTCAAGTCCGGATTCAGTTCCACTTCTTCCACAGGCATCACATGCGAAGGATCAGATCTATACTTCCGAAGCATAGAGACATGGAACACATCATGGATCTTCTCCAACTCCTGAGGTAACCTCAACCGATACGCAACAGGACCCACACGATCAACCACCTCATACGGTCCAATGTATCTAGGGCTCAACTTGCCCTTTCGGCCAAACCTCATCACCTTCTTCCAAGGCGAAACCTTCAAGAACACACGGTCACCAACCGCATACTCTATCTCCTTACGCTTCAAATCCGCGTAAGACTTCTGCCGATCAGAGGCCGCCTTCAACCGCTCACAAATGAGCTTCACCTTCTCAGTGGTCCCTTTCAACAAAGCCGGCATCGAAACCAACTTTTGACCAGTTTCAGCCCAACAAAGAGGAGTCCTACACTTCCTCCCATACAGAGCCTCATAAGGTGCCATCTGTATGCTCGCCTGATAACTATTGTTATAAGCAAACTCAACCAAAGGCAGATGCTTCTCCCAAGAACCTTGGAACTCAATCACGCAGCACCTCAACATATCCTCCAAAACCTGGATAACTCGCTCAGACTGACCATCCGACTGAGGATGATAGGAGGTACTGAAAAGCAACCTTGTACCCAGAGCTTGATGCAAACACTGCCAAAACCGCGATGTGAACCTCGGATCCCTATCCGACACAATCGACTTAGGCACACCATGCAGCCGCACAATCTCAGCAATGTACAGCTCTGCCAGCTTATCCAAAGAGAACGTAGTATGCACAGGCAAGAAATGTGCACACTTCGTCAAGCGATCCACAATCACCCAAACCGAATTCTTTTTCGATGGAGACAAAGGCAAACCAGACACAAAATCCATGGTAACCCTCTCCCACTTCCACTCAGGGATTTTCAACGGTTGCAACAAACCAGAAGGAAACTGATGCTCAGCCTTGACTCGCTGACACACCAAACACTTACTCACGAACTCCGCAACATCCTTCTTCAAACCAACCCAATAGTACTCATCACGAAGATCACGATACATCTTAGTACTACCAGGGTGCATAGCAAAAGGACTACTATGACCTTCAGTCAGAATAGCACGCCTCAACTCAGCATCATTGGGCACTACTATCCGACTACCAAAACACAGCACACCATCACCATTGAAACAGAAATCCGAAGGTCTACCCTCCGCGATATCCTGAACATGAGACACCAAGGAATCATCCAACAACTGCTTATCCTTGATCAACTGAATCAAAGATGGTTTCACCTGTAATTCAGCCACAAGACCACCATCACGCGATATGCTCAAGCTAGCAAACATGGCCCTCAGCTCAACAGCCACCTTCCTACTCAAGGCATCAGCAACAACATTAGCTTTTCCAGGATGATACTCAATCGTCAGATCATAATCCTTGAGCAACTCCAACCAACGCCGCTGCCTAAGATTCAACTCCTTCTGAGACATCAGATACCTCAAACTCTTGTGATCCGTGTACACAGTACACTTCTCACCATACAGGTAATGCCTCCAGATCTTCAGAGCAAAAACCACTGCAGCCAGCTCAATATCGTGCGTAGGGTAATTGCGCTCATGCACTTTCAACTGCCGCGATGCATAAGCCACCACCTTACCCTCCTGCATCAGCACACACCCCAAACCAACATAGGATGCATCACTGTAAACCACAAACTCTTTCCCTGATTCTGGCTGAATCAAGATAGGAGCTTGCGTCAAAGCCGCCTTCAGCTTCTCAAAAGCCTGCTGTCTCGCTTCTGTCCACTCATACCTAACATCCTTCTGCAACAACTTTGTCAAAGGAGCAGCAATCTTGGAAAAACCATCCACAAACCTTCGGTAGTATCCCGCCAGACCAAGGAAACTACGGACCTCATGAACAGACTTAGGAACCTTCCAGCTCATCACCGCCTCAATCTTCTGAGGATCAACACGAATCCCCTCAGCTGAAACAACATGCCCAAGAAAAACCACCTCTCTTAACCAGAACTCGCACTTGCTCAGCTTAGCATAAAGCTGATTCTCCAACAAAGCTTGCAAAACAACCCTCAAATGCTCTTCGTGCTCCTCCTCTGTACGAGAGTACACGAGGATATCATCAATGAACACCACGACAAACTTGTCCAGATATTCATGAAACACACGATTGATCATGTCCATGAAAGCAGCAGGAGCATTTGTCAGACCAAACGGCATCACAAGGAACTCATAATGCCCATACCTTGTCCTGAAAGCTGTCTTAGGCACATCCACATCTTTCACCTTCAACTGATAATACCCTGACCTCAAGTCAATCTTAGAGAACACAGCAGCTCCCCGAAATTGATCAAAGAGATCATCAATCCTCGGCAAAGGATACCGATTCTTGATAGTCAACTTATTCAGCTGACGGTAATCAATGCACATCCTCATAGTGCCATCCTTCTTCTTCACAAACAAGACCGGTGCTCCCCAAGGTGACACACTCGGCCGGATGAAACCACGATCAAGCAATTCCTGCAACTGCGTCTTCAGCTCCTTCAGCTCCTTAGGTGCCATTCTATAGGGAGTAATGGACACAGGAGTTGTATTCTCATACAGCTCAATTCCAAACTCCACCTCGCGGTCAGGAGGTAAACCAGGCAACTCCTCAGGAAAAACACCAGGAAACTCCTTTACAACCCTGATATCTTGCACCCTCAACTCCTTAGAGCTAGGATTCATCACAAAAGCTAGATAAGCTTCGCAACCTTGCCTCAGCATCCTGCTCGCCTCCAAAGAAGACACAACATTGGCAAGAAACTTCACATTCTCACCAACCACCACAACTTCATAAGATCAACATGAAAGACATGCTCTTGAACAACCAAAGGGCACCTTCTATACAACTTCCGAGTCACAACAGTCTCACCAAAAGAACTAGTGACCCAAACACCAACATCCAAAGACTCAACAGGCAAACCAAGCAATTCAGCATGCTCACGAAGAATATATGAATGCGTAGATCCAGAATCAATCAAAGAAAGCAATGACAAGGACTGCAAAGTAAAGGTACCTGCAATCACATCTGCATCATTCCTGCCCTCTCTCTGAGCATACACCCTCGCTTGGCCTCCACCTTCAGGCTGAATAGCTACAACATGAGCTACCCCTCGGCCACCTTCCTCTCTCCTCTGGAAATTACCACGGCCTCGCCCACGACCTCTCTGCGGTGCAGCAACAACAGGAGCACGCACCTGCTCACCAGCCAACCTCGGACAATCTCGCCTGATGTGGTCCGCAGAGCCACAATTCCAGCACCCATTTCCACCAGCATTACCAGCTGTCACAACAGGAGCTTGTGCCACTCTCTCAGCACGAGGACAATCACGCTTCAAGTGACCACGGGAACCACAGATCCAACAAGCACTAGGATCAGCTCTAGCACCACCACCCCTAACAGGCACACCACCACCTCTCCTAGCTGAGGACTGATACTTCTGATCTCGTCCCCTCTTGCTCTGTCCACCTCCGGAACTATACTCAGCAGCTCGCTTGCCAGCACTCTTAGCAGACAAACTCAGGTTCATCTCAACATCCTTTGCTCGGCCCACCAACACATCAAAATCAACATACTCGGTGGCCAACAAATACATCTTAACATCCGTCACAAGACCGTAACGAAACCTCTCGCACCTAGCCCTCTCATCGGGTATCAACTCCGGTGCATACTGACTGAGCCGTACAAACTGTACCTCATACTCAGCTACGCTCATGCTCCCTTGGGTAAGAGACATGAATTCTCGCTTTTTCTCGTCCAGATATCTCACTCCCAGATATCTTCTTTTAAACGCATTCTGAAAGAATGTCCAGGTAACATCAGCTTCAGCCATTCCTGTAACCCCCTTAACCCGGCCTAGACGGTTGACCCGAATTAAGAAAGTCACACGGGGAAAACCAAAGTCAACCCGAAAGTCAACCTTGATTAACGACCCTTTTTTTTTTCTTTTTAAAACTTGTCTAGATGCACATTAAGCCTATTGGTGATCACACATACATCATACCAAAAGATCACAA
The DNA here is from genome assembly GCA_030270665.1 of Hibiscus trionum. NCBI lineage: Eukaryota > Viridiplantae > Streptophyta > Magnoliopsida > Malvales > Malvaceae > Hibiscus > Hibiscus trionum. The sequence goes on from BSYR01000017.1 coordinate 22,570,625, forward strand.
CCATCAGAGATTAAACAGGGACTCAATTGAACAAAATACAACTTTAAGGACCAAATTGTAAATTCTGATAAATTAAAGGACTTAATCCAAATTGAAGTTACCAACTTGAAATTAATCAGGTTTCATGCTTCCCTGTGAAATTTCAGCTCAAAAGGACTTCCCAAACTCATACAATTGTACAAACAAGTTTCAGGACCAAAACGCAAACTTTTCAAAACACATAACTGCCAATGTCAGCCCCCAACGGTCAACCGTTCCGAAACGGGAGACAGCCCGTTCCGAAACGCGGGGCCGTTCCGAAACAGGCATAGCCCGTTTCGAAACGGGGGTCTGGCAGAGGCTAAACCGTTCCGGAACGGCCCCTCCCGTTTCGGACGCCTGGGCTCATTTAAGGCACCCGTTCCGAAACGGTAGGTGCTGTTCCGAAACACCCTGCCCAGATTGCTTCAAAACATCACTTTAAACATGCAATTACACATCCAAACATGCTCCGAACACTACCAAACTTTGCCAACATGCAATTCAACATATAAACAACATATTAGCATCAACAATTCATCCAATCATCATCCTATGCAAAAAGCCCCAATTCTATAGGCATGCTTCCTACACAAGCTAGGCATTCAAACACCAAACTTACAAAGCAAGCATATAAGGTTCCAATTCAAAAGCCAACAAACACATCAACATTTAACATACTTAGGGAGTCTCCAACACCTCCCAAAACAAACACATTGGTCCCCCATTGCCAAATCATACAAAAGCTAAAATGTACTTATAAAACCTCATACATTGAGCTTCACTTGAACTTGATTGCTTGCCCCTTTCTTGCTGCCCTCAAGGTACTCTAATGCTCTGCATTATTGAATTCAGAAAACGAAGAGAGCGTAAGCAAAAGCTTAGTGAGGAAAGCTCTTAAAAACCATTCAATAATGCAATTCAAAAACATTTACAAAACATGCTTGAAATCAACCTTTTCACATGCTCAAAAGCATTCTTAACAAGCAATCTCATGCTTCAACATAAACATTAAAACAAGCATCTCATGCTCTCAATATTCTTAACATGTCATATTGGCTCAAGTGAAACATTCCATTTATTAAAACAAGTTCAACAACTTTCCCAAGGACTTTTAAACACCTTGGCCCCAAGGACTTTTAAACACCTTGGCCTATGGACTTTTAAACACCATAGAAAGTATCTCATCAAGGACTTTTAAACACCTTGATCCCAAGGACTTTTAAACACCTTGGCCATGGACTTTTAAACACCATGAATGAATCACATCAAGGACTTTTAAACACCTTGATCCCAAGGACTTTTAAACACCTTGGCCTATGGACTTTTAAACACCATAGAAAGGATCACCTAAGGACTTTTAACCACCTTAGTGTCCGCAACATGAACCATCCAAGGACTTTTAACCACCTTGATGTTCATAAGTAACAAGGCTCACTCAAGGACTTTTAACCACCTTAGTGACCTTAACATTTTTAAAACATCACTTGCCAATATACATCATTTCATCACTTACATCACTGTTTTAAAGCATCAAAACAAGCCATATTCATCATGCATTTAAAAGCATTAAACCACATCATTTCAATGTACAAAAGCAAGGAACTCCTACCTAGAGTTACCTTCAACATATGGCTTACATCAACAGCAAAAACCATGCTAAAACATGCTTTCAAAACAGTATGTAAAACATGCAAATTATCATTTCGCATCACAACAAAGTCATGGCCACCACTAGAGAGAAAATTCCGAAAACTTACACTCGAGCTTAGCAAAGTTGTTTAGACTTAAACTAAGCTCCCAAGACATTGGTTTCAAAGCCGAAAACCCATTTTCACTCACCGATTCCACTTCGCCACTTGCCGAAGCACGAATTCAAGCGTCCGGATCAACAACTCTTGGATCCAAAGATGCCTCCCCTGATCAAACACATTAAAGCAGAGGTTTAATGCATCATCAAGCATCAAAAGCTTCAATGAAAGCACTCAAACTCGCTGCTCTCATTCAAACACCAATTTCGGCCACCAAACACCACCGAAATTGCATCCAAACCACTTCTAAACAAAGCCCAGCCATAAACCAGCAAAACCTAACATCCAACAACACCATGCAACATCTAAAAACAACCTATTAACATCCTTATACCTCCAGCAACAACAGATCCACAAGATCACCTCAAAAACTACCTTAAAACACAAGCTAAACTTAGGAAACTCAACCTATCCGGGATTGCATTGATCAAAACTCATTTCCTTATCAATTTAGAGATCATTTAACACCAAAAACATCTCTTAAATCACAGATTACTCAGATCTAACGAAAATCATCAAAAATCATCAAAATCTTGCATAATAAGCCAAGATTCATTTCAACACTTTAAAACCTTTAATTAAACATCAATTAAGAGTTGAGAACTTGGGAATTTCAGTAAAGAACTGATAGTTTAGAGGAGAAGGGCGTTCTTACCTCCAAACTTGTGTTTCTCCACTTTTTGGAATGAAAAACCTTGATGAAACTTGTAGCAATGGAAGAGATTTTGAAGACACAATGATTTGCTATCAATTGAGAGTTGAAAGGAGGAATTTAGGTGAAGAAATCAGATCAAATTCTCTGGAAAATGTAATGTTTGGTTGGAGAGAAAATGAGAGAAAGAAAATTGGAAAAGTTGGTTATAAAATCTAAAATAGCCAAAATGGCTTCCCTCCAATTTTAATAACCTTTAAAATCAGAATTTAGACTTAAAATATCTTGGAAAAATCTGGAGAAATCACTTTTGGATTAATAGCTCCTTAAAGATTCAAAGTTTCAACTCTTTATAAAACAGCCACCAAACTTGCGAAAATTACATTTTGGTCACTAGCCAAAATATCAACCTTCCAAAACTCATTTTCCAAAATTGATTTCACAGTTCATCTAATTATATTAAAAGATGATTTTAGAACATTTTTCCATATTTTTAATGCAACCCGAACTAGGCTTTCCTAATTTAACCTCTTAAGATTCGAACAGGACTTTGACCGAACCGGTCAACGCCCAAAACTTCTAAGCCCAAAACCGGGGCGTTACAACTCTCCCCCCTTAAGAAATTTCGTCCTCGAAATTTACCTGAAGGAAAGAGATAAGGAAACTGCTTCAGCATGTCTTCCTTCCGCTCCCACGTGGCTTCCTCAACACCGCGATGCTTCCACAGCACCTTCACCAACTCAATGGTCTTGCCACGAAGAACCTTGCTATCCGAATCCAGAACCTTCACCGGTTCCTCATCATAGGTCAAATCCGGATTCAAAACCACTTCCTCCACAGGCATCACATGCGAAGGATCAGATCTATACTTCCGGAGCATAGAAACATGGAACACATCATGAATCTTCTCCAACTCCTGAGGTAACCTCAACCGATACGCAACAGGACCCACACGCTCAACCACCTCATATGGTCCATTGTATCTAGGGCTCAACTTGCCCTTCCGACCAAACCACATCACCTTCTTCCAAGGCGAAACCTTCAAGAACACACGGTCACCCACCGCATATTCTATCTCCTTACGCTTCAAATCCGCGTAAGACTTCTGCCGATCAGAAGCAGCCTTTAACCGCTCACAAATGAGCTTCACCTTCTCTGTGGTCCCTTTCAACAAAGCCGGCATCGAAACCAACTTTTGACCAGTTTCAGCCCAACAAAGAGGAGTCCTACACTTCCTCCCGTACAAAGCCTCATAAGGTGCCATCTGTATGCTCGCCTGATAACTGTTGTTATAAGCAAACTCAACCAAAGGCAGATGCTTCTCCCAAGAACCTTGGAACTCAATCACGCAGCATCTCAACATATCCTCCAAAATCTGAATAACTCGCTCAGACTGACCATCCGACTGAGGATGATAGGAGGTACTGAAATGTAACCTTGTACCCAGAGCTTGATGCAAACACTGCCAAAACCGCGATGTGAACCTCGGATCCCTATCCGACACAATCGACTTAGGCACACCATGCAACCGCACAATCTCAGCAATGTACAGCTCTGCTAGCTTATCCAAAGAGAACGTAGTATGCACAGGCAAGAAATGTGCACACTTCGTCAGGCGATCCACAATCACCCAGACCGAATTCTTCTTCGAAGGAGACAAAGGTAACCCAGATACAAAATCCATGGTAACCCTCTCCCACTTCCACTCAGGGATTTTCAACGGTTGCAACAACCCAGAAGGAAACTGATGCTCAGCCTTAACTCGCTGACACACCAAACACTTGCTCACGAACTCCGCAACATCCTTCTTCAAACCAACCCAATAGTACTCATCACGAAGATCACGATACATCTTAGTACTACCAGGGTGCATAGCAAAAGGACTACTATGACCTTCAGTCAGAATAGCACGCCTCAACTCAGCATCATTGGGCACTACTATCCGACTACCAAAACACAGCACACCATCATCATTGAAACAGAAATCCGAAGGTCTACCCTCCGCGATATCCTGAACATGAGACACCAAGGAATCATCCAACAACTGCTTATCCTTGATCATCTGAACCAAAGATGGCTTCACTTGTAACTCAGCTACAAGACCACCATCACGCGATATGCTCAAGCTAGCAAACATGGCTCTCAACTCAACAGCTACCTTCCTACTCAAGGCATCTGCAACAACATTAGCTTTTCCAGGATGATACTCAATCGTCAGATCATAATCCTTGAGCAACTCCAACCAACGCCGCTGCCTAAGATTCAACTCCTTCTGAGACATCAGATACCTCAAACTCTTGTGATCTGTGTACACAGTACACTTCTCACCATACAGATAATGCCTCCAGATCTTCAGAGCAAAAACCACTGCAGCCAGCTCAATATCGTGCGTAGGGTAATTGCGCTCATGCACTTTCAACTGCCGCGATGCATAAGCCACCACCTTACCCTCCTGCATCAGCACACACCCCAAACCAACATAGGATGCATCACTGTAAACCACAAACTCTTTCCCTGATTCAGGCTGAATCAAGATAGGAGCTTGTGTCAAAGCCGCCTTCAGCTTCTCAAAAGCCTGCTGTCTCGCTTCTGTCCACTCATACTTACATCCTTCTGCAACAGCTTCGTCAAAGGAGCAGCAACCTTGGAAAAACCATCCACAAACCTTCGGTAGTATCCCGCCAAACCAAGGAAACTACGGACCTCATGAACAGACTTAGGAACCTTCCAGCTCATCACCGCCTCAATCTTCTGAGGATCAACACGAATCCCCTCAGCTGAGACCACATGCCCAAGAAAAACCACCTCTCTTAACCAGAACTCACACTTGCTCAGCTTAGCATAAAGCTGATTCTCCAACAAAGCTTGCAAAACAATCCTCAAATGCTCTTCATGCTCCTCCACAGTACGCGAGTACACAAGGATATCATCAATGAACACCACAACAAACTTGTCCAGGTATTCATGAAACACACGATTCATCATGTCCATGAAAGCAGCAGGAGCATTTGTCAACCCAAACGGCATCACAAGGAACTCATAATGCCCATACCTTGTCCTGAAAGCTGTCTTAGGCACATCCACATCTTTCACCTTCAACTGATAATACCCTGACCTCAAGTCAATCTTAGAGAACACAGCAGCTCCCCGAAATTGATCAAAGAGATCATCAATCCTCGGCAAAGGATACCGATTCTTGATAGTCAACTTGTTCAGCTGACGGTAATCAATGCACATTCTCATAGTGCCATCCTTCTTCTTCACAAACAAGACCGGTGCTCCCCAAGGTGACACACTCGGCCGGATGAAACCACGATCAAGCAACTCTTGCAACTGCGTCTTCAGCTCCTTCAGCTCCTTAGGTGCCATTCTATAGGGAGTAATGGACACAGGAGTTGTATTCTCATACAGCTCAATCCCAAACTCCACCTCGCGGTTAGGAGGTAAACCAGGCAACTCCTCAGGAAAAACACCAGGAAACTCCTTTACAACCCTGATATCTTGCACCCTCAACTCCTTAGAGCTCGGATTCATCACAAAAGCTAGATAAGCTTCGCAACCTTGCCTCAGCATCCTGCTCGCCTCCAAAGAAGATACCACATTGGCAAGAAACTTCACATTCTCACCAACCACCACAACTTCATAATCATCCGCAAGCTTAAGCGAAACACGCTTATTCTCACAATCCACAACAGCACGATGCTCAGCAAGCCAATCCATACCAAGGATCACATCAAAACCATAGAAGGGCAACTCCATAAGATCAACATGAAAGACATGCTCTTGAACAACCAAAGGACACCTTCTATACAACTTCCGAGTCACAACAGTCTCACCAAAAGAACTAGTGACCCGAACACCAACATCCAAAGACTCAACAGGCAAACCAAGCAATTCAGCATGCTCACGAAGAATATATGAATGCGTAGATCCAGAATCAATCAAAGAAAGCAATGACAAGGACTGCAAAGTAAAGGTACCTGCAATCACATCTGCATCATTCCTGCCCTCTCTCTGAGCATACACCCTCGCTTGGCCTCCACCTTCAGGCTGAATAGCTACAACATGAGCTACCCCTCGGCCACCTTCCTCTCTCCTCTGGAAATTACCACGGCCGCGCCCACGACCTCTCTGCGGTGCAGCAACAACAGGAGCACGCACCTGCTCACCAGCCAACCTCGGACAATCTCGTCTGATGTGGTCCGCAGAGCCACAATTCCAGCACCCATTTCCACCAGCATTACCAGCTGTCACAACAGGAGCTTGTGCCACTCTCTCAGCACGAGGACAATCACGCTTCAAGTGACCACGGGAACCACAGATCCAACAAGCACTAGGGTCAGCTCTAGCATTGCCTCCTCTAGCAGGCACACCACCACCTCTTCTGACTGAGGACTGATACTTCTGATCCCGTCCCCTCTTGTTCCGTCCACCTCCGGAACTATACTCAGTAGCTCGCTTGCCAGCACCCTTAGCAGACAAACTCAGGTTCATCTCAACATCCTTTGCTCGGCCCACCAACACATCAAAATCAACATACTCGGTGGCCAGCAGATACATCTTAACATCTGTCACAAGACCGTAACGAAACCTCTCGCACCTAGCCCTCTCATCAGGTATCAGCTCCGGTGCATACTGACTGAGCCGTACAAACTGTACCTCGTACTCAGCTACACTCATGCTCCCTTGGGTAAGAGACATGAATTCCCGCTTTTTCTCATCCAGATATCTCACTCCCAGATATCTCCTTTTAAACACATTCTGAAAGAATGTCCAGGTAACATCAGCTTCAGCCATACCAGAAATGGTAGTCGTCCACCATGTATAAGCATCGTCCTGCAGCAAGGACACAACACAGCCCAACTTTTGCACATCCGTGCAACTCATCTGACCCAAGATACGCTTGGTACTTTCCAGCTAAGCCTCAGAACTCTCAGCTGATAAACCTCTAAACTCAGTCCCTCCAAGACTGCGCAGACGCTCCAAAGGCAATCTGACTCCAGCATCTCCCTGATGCCCAGCTCCCTGAGCTCCAGCTACTGCTGCTCGAAAAGCACCCGCAATAGCTTGTACCAAAGCAGACATATCAGGCACAGCTTGCCCCTGACCAACCTCTGGTCCAGCAGCTCCAGCACCAGCATCAGCTGCAGCTTCAGCTCTCGCACCTCCAGCACCACCACCAGGCGGAGGAGGGGGTAACACAGCACTATCAGCGTGCTCTTCATTCTCATTCTCATTGGGAGCCGTAGCTCGCACATTACCTCTTAACTCTCTACGTGGTGCCATACTTTTACCATGCAATCACAACACAAATAAAACAAAATCAGGCCCAGCAAGGTAAGCAATCCAAGTATTCAAGCTCAATTTCATTTCAAAACAACATCTTTCCTTTAGCTTTTGTTTGGCAATGGGTACCCTCAGCATGCAACATCACAACATACAACTCAATTGCATCAACACCTCAAGCCACTAAACATGCTTTCAAACAACAAGCATACAAGGCAAACATGCTTCAATCATGCATACAAACATTCCCAATTACTCGAGAACTCAGCTCTGATACCACCAAATGTAACCCCCTTAACCCGGCCTAGACGGTTGACCCGAATTAAGAAAGTCACACGGGGAAAACCAAAGTCAACCCGAAAGTCAACCTTGATTAACGACCCTTTTTTTTTCTTTTTAAAACTTGTCTAGATGCACATTAAGCCTATTGGTGATCACACATACATCATACCAAAAGATCACAACCATCAGAGATTAAACAGGGACTCAATTGAACAAAATACAACTTTAAGGACCAAATTGTAAATTCTGATAAATTAAAGGACTTAATCCAAATTGAAGTTACCAACTTGAAATTAATCAGGTTTCATGCTTCCCTGTGAAATTTCAGCTCAAAAGGACTTCCCAAACTCATACAATTGCACAAACAAGTTTCAGGACCAAAACGCAAACTTTTCAAAACACATAACTGCCAATGTCAGCCCCCAACGGTCAACCGTTCCGAAACGGGAGACAGCCCGTTCCGAAACGCGGGGCCGTTCCGAAACAGGCATAGCCCGTTTCGAAACGGGGGTCTGGCAGAGGCTAAACCGTTCCGGAACGGCCCCTCCCGTTTCGGACGCCTGGGCTCATTTAAGGCACCCGTTCCGAAACGGTAGGTGCTGTTCCGAAACACCCTGCCCAGATTGCTTCAAAACATCACTTTAAACATGCAATTACACATCCAAACATGCTCCGAACACTACCAAACTTTGCCAACATGCAATTCAACATATAAACAACATATTAGCATCAACAATTCATCCAATCATCATCCTATGCAAAAAGCCCCAATTCTATAGGCATGCTTCCTACACAAGCTAGGCATTCAAACACCAAACTTACAAAGCAAGCATATAAGGTTCCAATTCAAAAGCCAACAAACACATCAACATTTAACATACTTAGGGAGTCTCCAACACCTCCCAAAACATACACATTGGTCCCCCATTGCCAAATCATACAAAAGCTAAAATGTACTTATAAAACCTCATACATTGAGCTTCACTTGAACTTGATTGCTTGCCCCTTTCTTGCTGCCCTCAAGGTACTCTAATGCTCTGCATTATTGAATTCAGAAAACGAAGAGAGCGTAAGCAAAAGCTTAGTGAGGAAAGCTCTTAAAAACCATTCAATAATGCAATTCAAAAACATTTACAAAACATGCTTTAAATCAACCTTTTCACATGCTCAAAAGCATTCTTAACAAGCAATCTCATGCTTCAACATAAACATTAAAACAAGCATCTCATGCTCTCAATATTCTTAACATGTCATATTGGCTCAAGTGAAACATTCCATTTATTAAAACAAGTTCAACAACTTTCCCAAGGACTTTTAAACACCTTGGCCCCAAGGACTTTTAAACACCTTGGCCTATGGACTTTTAAACACCATAGAAAGTATCTCATCAAGGACTTTTAAACACCTTGATCCCAAGGACTTTTAAACACCTTGGCCATGGACTTTTAAACACCATGAATGAATCACATCAAGGACTTTTAAACACCTTGATCCCAAGGACTTTTAAACACCTTGGCCTATGGACTTTTAAACACCATAGAAAGGATCACCTAAGGACTTTTAACCACCTTAGTGTCCGCAACATGAACCATCCAAGGACTTTTAACCACCTTGATGTTCATAAGTAACAAGGCTCACTCAAGGACTTTTAACCACCTTAGTGACCTTAACATTTTTAAAACATCACTTGCCAATATACATCATTTCATCACTTACATCACTGTTTTAAAGCATCAAAACAAGCCATATTCATCATGCATTTAAAAGCATTAAACCACATCATTTCAATGTACAAAAGCAAGGAACTCCTACCTAGAGTTACCTTCAACATATGGCTTACATCAACAGCAAAAACCATGCTAAAACATGCTTTCAAAACAGTATGTAAAACATGCAAATTATCATTTCGCATCACAACAAAGTCATGGCCACCACTAGAGAGAAAATTCCGAAAACTTACACTCGAGCTTAGCAAAGTTGTTTAGACTTAAACTAAGCTCCCAAGACATTGGTTTCAAAGCCGAAAACCCATTTTCACTCACCGATTCCACTTCGCCACTTGCCGAAGCACGAATTCAAGCCTCCGGATCAACAACTCTTGGATCCAAAGATGCCTCCCCTGATCAAACACATTAAAGCAGAGGTTTAATGCATCATCAAGCATCAAAAGCTTCAATGAAAGCACTCAAACTCGCTGCTCTCATTCAAACACCAATTTCGGCCACCAAACACCACCAAAATTGCATCCAAACCACTTCTAAACAAAGCCCAGCCATAAACCAGCAAAACCTAACATCCAACAACACCATGCAACATCTAAAAACAACCTATTAACATCCTTATACCTCCAGCAACAACAGATCCACAAGATCACCTCAAAAACTACCTTAAAACACAAGCTAAACTTAGGAAACTCAACCTATCCGGGATTGCATTGATCAAAACTCATTTCCTTATCAATTTAGAGATCATTTAACACCAAAAACATCTCTTAAATCACAGATTACTCAGATCTAACGAAAATCATCAAAAATCATCAAAATCTTGCATAATAAGCCAAGATTCATTTCAACACTTTAAAACCTTTAATTAAACATCAATTAAGAGTTGAGAACTTGGGAATTTCAGTAAAGAACTGATAGTTTAGAGGAGAAGGGCGTTCTTACCTCCAAACTTGTGTTTCTCCACTTTTTGGAATGAAAAACCTTGATGAAACTTGTAGCAATGGAAGAGATTTTGAAGACACAATGATTTGCTATCAATTGAGAGTTGAAAGGAGGAATTTAGGTGAAGAAATCAGATCAAATTCTCTGGAAAATGTAATGTTTGGTTGGAGAGAAAATGAGAGAAAGAAAATTGGAAAAGTTGGTTATAAAATCTAAAATAGCCAAAATGGCTTCCCTCCAATTTTAATAACCTTTAAAATCAGAATTTAGACTTAAAATATCTTGGAAAAATCTGGAGAAATCACTTTTGGATTAATAGCTCCTTAAAGATTCAAAGTTTCAACTCTTTATAAAACAGCCACCAAACTTGCGAAAATTACATTTTGGTCACTAGCCAAAATATCAACCTTCCAAAACTCATTTTCCAAAATTGATTTCACAGTTCATCTAATTATATTAAAAGATGATTTTAGAAAAATTTTCCATATTTTTAATGCAACCCGAACTAGGCTTTCCTAATTTAACCTCTTAAGATTCGAACAGGACTTTGACCGAACCGGTCAACGCCCAAAACTTCTAAGCCCAAAACCGGGGCGTTACAATTCCAGCTATGGTAGTTGTCCACCATGTATAAGCATCGTCCTGCAGCAAGGACACAACACAGCCCAGCTTTTGCACATCCGTGCAACTCATCTGCCCCAAGATACGCTTGGTACTTTCCAGCCAAGCCTCAGAACTCTCAGCTGATAAACCTCTAAACTCAGTCCCTCCAAGACTGCGCAGACGCTCCAAAGGCAATCTGACTCCAGCATCTCCCTGATGCCCAGCTCCCTGAGCTCCAGCTACTACTGCTCGAAAAGCACCCGCAATAGCTTGTACCAACATCGTCATGTCAGGCATAGCTTGCCCCTGACCAACCTCTGGTCCAGCAGCTCCAGCACCAGCACCAGCTGCAGCTTCAGCTCTCGCACCTCCATCACCACCACCAGGCGGAGGAGGGGGTAACACAGCACTATCAGCGTGCTCTTCATTCTCATTCTCAATGGGAGCCGTAGCTCGCACATTACCTCTTAACTCTCTACGTGGTGCCATACTTTTACCATGCAACAACAATGCAAAATAAAACAAGTCAGGCCCAGCAAGGTAAGCAATCCAAGTATTCAAGCTCAATTTCATTCAAAATCAATTTCATTTCATTAGCTTTTGTTTGGCAATGGGTACCCTCAGCATGCAACATCACAACATACAACTCAATTGTATCAACACCTCAAGCCACTGAACATGCTTTCAAACCACAAGCATACAAAGCAAACATGCTTCAATCATGCATACAAACATTCCCAATTACTCGAGAACTCAGCTCTGATACCACCAAATGTAACCCCCTTAACCCGGCCTAGACGGTTGACCCGAATTAAGAAAGTCACACGGGGAAAACCAAAGTCAACCCGAAAGTCAACCTTGATTAACGACCCTTTTTTTTAACTTGTCTAGATGCACATTAAGCCTAATGGTGATCACACAAACATCATACCAAAAGATCACAGACATCAGAGGTTAAACAGGGACTCAATTGAACAAATTACAACTTTTGGGACCAAATTGTAAATTCTGATAAATTAAAGGACTTAATCCAAATTGAAGTTACCAACTTGAAATTAATCATGTTTCATGCTTCTCTGTGAAATTTCAGCTCAAAAGGACATCCACAGCTCATACAATTGCACAAACAAGTTTCAGGACCAAAACGCAAACAATTCAAAACACATAACTACCAATGTCAGCCCCCAACGGTCCACCGTTCCGAAACGGGAGACAGCCCGTTCCGAAACGCGGGGCCGTTCCGAAACAGGCTTAGCTTGTTTCGAAACGGGGGTCTGGCAGAGGCTTTTCCGTTTCGGAACGGCCCCTCCCGTTTCGGACGCCTGGGCTCATTTAAGGCACCCGTTCCGAAACGGTAGGTGCTGTTCCGAAACACCCTGCCCAGATTGCTTCAAAACATCACTTTAAACATGCAATTACACATCCAAACATGCTCCGAACATCACCAAACTTTGCTAACATGCAATTCAACATAATAACAACATAATAGCATCATCAATTCATCCAAACATCATCACTAGCAAAAAGCCCCAATTCTAAAGGCATGCTTCCTACACAAGCTAGACATTCAAACACCAAACTTGCAAAACAAGCATAAATGGTTCCAAACCAAAACCAGCAAACACATCAACATATATCATACTTAGGGAGTCTCCAACACCTCCCAAAACATACACTTTGGTCCCCCATTGCCAAAACATACAAAAGCTAAATGCACTTATAAAACCTTCATACTTTGAGCTTCACTTGAACTTGATTGCTTGCCCTTTCTTGCTGCCCTCAAGGTACTCTAACGCTCTGCATTATTGAATTAGGAAAACGTAGAGAGCGTAAGCAAAAGCTTAGTGAGGAAAGCCCTTAAAAACCATTCAATAATGCAATTCAAAACATTTACAAAACATGCTTTAAATCAACCTTTTCACGTGCTCAAAAGCATTCTTAACAAGCAATCTCATGCTTCAACATAAACATTAAAACAAGCATCTCATGCTTCTCAATATTCTTAACATGTCATATTGGCTTAAGTGAAACATTCCATTTATTAAAACAAGTTCAACAACTTTCCCAAGGACTTTTAAACACCTTGGCCCCAAGGACTTTTAAACACCTTGGCCTATGGACTTTTAAACACCATAGATAGTATCTCATCAAGGACTTTTAAACACCTTGATCCCAAGGACTTTTAAACACCTTGGCCATGGACTTTTAAACACCATGAATGAATCACATCAAGGACTTTTAAACACCTTGATCCCAATGACTTTTAAACACCTTGGCCTATGGACTTTTAAACACCATAGAGAAGGATCACCTAAGGACTTTTAACCACCTTAGTGTCCACAACATGAACCATCCAAGGACTTTTAACCACCTTGATGTTCATAAGTAACAAGGCTCACTCAAGGACTTTTAACCACCTTAGTGACCTTAACATTTTAAAAACATCACTTGCCAATATACATCATTTTCATCACTTACATCACTGTTTTAAAGCATAAAACCAAGCCATATTCATCATGCATTTAAAAGCATTATACCACAACATTTCAATGTGCAAAAGCAAGGAACTCCTACCTAGAGTTACCTTCAACATATGGCTTATGTCAACAGCAAAAACCATGCTAAAACATGCCTCCAAAACAGTATGTAAAACATGCAAATTATCATTTCGCATCACAACAAAATCATGGCCACCACTAGAGAGAAATTCCGAAAACTTACACTCGAACTTAGCAAAGTTGTTTAGACTTAAGCTAAGCTCCCAAGACATGGTTTCAAAGCCGAAAACCCATTTTCACTCACCGATTCCACTTCGCCACTTGCCGAAGCACGAATTCAAGCTTCCGGATCAACAACTCTTGGATCCAAAGATGCCTCCCCTGATCAAACACATTAAAGCAGAGGTTTAATGCATCATCAAGCATCAAAAGCTTCAATGAAAGCACTCAAACTCGCTGCTTCCATTCAAACACCAATTTCGGCCACCAAACACCACCGAAATTGCATCCAAACCACTTCTAAACAAAGCCCAGCCATAAACCAGCAAAACCTCACATCCATCATCACCATACAACATCTAAAAACAACCTATAAACATCCTTATACCTCCAGCAACAACAGATCCACAAGATCACCACAAAAACATTCAAGAATCTTAAGCTAAACTTAGGAAACTCAACCTATCCGGGATTGCATTGATCAAAACTCATTTCCTTATCAATTTAGAGATCATTTAACATCAAAAACATCTCTTAAATCACAGATTACTCAGATCTAACGAAAATCATCAAAAATCATCAAAATCTTGCATAATAAGCCAAGATACAATTCCAAACTCAAAAGCCTTTAATTAAACATCAATCAAGAGTTGATAACTTGGGAATTTCAGTAAAGAACTGATAGTTTAGAGGAGAAGGACGTTCTTACCTCCAAACTTGTGATTCTCCACTTTTTGGAATGAAAATCCTTGAAGAAACAAGAAGCAATTGAGGAGGTTTTGAAGATACAATGATTTGCAATCAAATGAGAGTTGAATGGAGGAATTTAGGTGAGAAAATCAGAAACAAAACTCTGGAAATGGAGTGTTTGGGTTGAGAGAAAAAAAGAGAAAGAAAATGAGAAGTTAGTTGAGAAAATGCCAAATAGATTTTCCCTCCACTTCTAATATGTTTTAAAATCAGATTATAGACTTAAAATATCTTAGAAAAATCTGGAGAAATCATCTTTGGATTAATAGCTCCTTAAAGATTCAAAGTTTCAACTCTTTATAAAATAGCCACCAAACTTTCGAAAATTACATTTTGGTCACTAGCCAAAATGTCATACTTCCAAAACCCATTTTTCAAAATTGATTTCACAGTTCATCTAATTATATTAAAAGATGATTTTAGAACATTTTTCCATATTTTTAATGCAACCCGAACTAGGCTTTCCTAATTTAACCACTTAAGATTCGAACAGGACTTTGACCAAACCGGTCAACGCCCAAAACTTCTAAGCCCAAAACCGGGGCGTTACAGTTTCACTATCAATTTGCATGGCAATGCTCCTTACAATGTCCCGAGTAATGTTCCTGGAATGTTCTTGGTAGCAATTCTATACACACTCAAAGGAAAATTTTTCAACACAACAAAAGAATATAACTGAAAAATAACAAAAAGAAAAACAAAACTTAAATCCTAAAATAAAAACAACTATCCTAATATTTACAATGAATTTCAAACATGTGGACATCTCATTATATTTTTGCCAAGAGGATCACCTCATTGGCATTGGTTTGCTTACCGTCCAAGTAATACTTTAATCGTTGGCCGTTCACCTTAAAAACTTCTCATGTTCGTAAGTTTTTAATGTCCAAAGCCCCATGGGCATGAGGTTTAACAACTTCATACGAACATGTCCACCATGATTTGAGTTTTCTTGGAAAAAGTTTAAGTCGAGATTTAAATAAAAGAACAAGCTAACCTATTGCAAATTGCCTTGGCATAATTCTACAATCATGCCAGCGTTTTGCCTTCTCATTGTGTATCCTAGCATTCTCATAGTCCTCCATCTTAAATTCCTCTAACTCATTGAGGTAAAGCAACCTCTTTTCTCTAGCAACTCTCCATGCCATATCAAGTTTTTTAATGGCCCAATAGGCCTTATGTTCAAGCTCCACTGGCAGATGGCATGGTTTTCCAAAAACAAGTCGAAATGGTGAAGTACCCGAAAGAGTTTTAAATGCAGTCCTGTAACCCCACAAAGACTTGTCTAGTCTTAAGGACCAATCTTTCCTTGTTGGATTTATAGCCTGTAAGCCCACAAAGACTCGTCTAGTATTAAGGACTAGTCTTTCCTTGTTGGATTTATAGTCTTCTCCAGAATGTTCTTAATCTCCTTATTGATATCTCGGCTTGCCCGTTCGTTTGAGAATGATATGTTGTTGTAATTCTCTACTGAATTCCATACATGCACAAAGCTTTGAAGATTAGATTAAATTTAAAATGGGTACCGTCGTCATGAATGATCACTCTAGGTGTAACACCCCCTTCGCGGTCTAGTCGAGAACCGGGTCGGAAGGTGAAACCGATGATTAATACAGAAACTGGTACAATAAAATTTCATTTCGTTATTAACATTTTCGACAATATCATGCAACAAATCATTACTACCATGTAACTTAGTCCATACGAAACAATAATAAATCTATTAGGGCTAAATATTAACTATCACAAGTTTTAGGGACCAATCTATAAATTTGATAATTAGAGGTCCTTCAATGCAATCGATTTTACCAAATTGAAATTCACTACATTATTAACATACCTTTAAAATTTCATACAATTTGGAGACCATTAGCTTACTCAATTTAATCTTTCAATATTTAGTGACTAAACAGTGAACCTTGCAAACTTCTTAATATACCTTTAACTAACTTAACTAACCCCGTATCGATACACCCTAGGGTTGTTTCGAAAGGGTGAACGATGGTCAACCCTTGTTGACTTTACCTTTTAGACCGTATAGATACGGGCATGCCCTGTATCGGAACGGGTTGACTTCCTTTGACTTTCACTTTGACTCGTATCGATACGCTATAAACCTGTATCGGAACGAAGGATTCCACTGACAAAATGTGTCGAAACGGCCATGAACCGTTTCGATACGCCCTATTTCTCAAGATCAATTATGCTTACCTGTATCGAAACGCCATCACCAGTTTTGATACGGCATGACTTGTAATGAAATATTTTTGCTGGTATTTATTCAATCTGACCTACCGCACGATGTCCAAATTCAACGAAACTTCACGCACAATATTTCAATGGTATAAACTACTAGCATGCCAAATTTCTTGATCATACGAATACGTTTACTATGTTTTGATCTTTATAAGCCAAGTATGCACTTTTTAACTACTTTAAGCCAAACAAAAAGGCCATTTAGGGTCGTCAACCATATTAAAACATAGGCATATCACAAACATATCAAAATGGGCATAAATGACTAGTTCAACTACTTTGCCACCTTCCTAGGAGTTCTTAAGATCAAAGCACATTATTTTAGGGCTTGTAGTGACTTGTCTTGCCTTGATAAGTCGATCCTTCTACGCATGATCTTTCAACCTGAAATGCATGAGATGAAACACGTTAGGCATACATTGCCTAGTGAGGTAGTCATAAACAATATGAACATCAATGTAACAAGTATCAATATACACGCTCTCATGCTTATTTATACCAATACTTTGCTTCAATACATAATGTTTAACATATTTATTTCATCATTAATCCTTAGATTGAATCAAGATAGTAGATACGTGAATTCCTACGTCTCGCTAAATGAATGAATGGTCTAATCCATTCGCCTCGCCAATATGACCCATATCAATACACATCCCCCGCCTCGCCAAATCAATATAGGTCGTAGCCTTAGGACCATAGTCCATCCGTACACTGAGCTTATGAATTCTATGGCATGCCAATTGTATCCAATGTCTATTTGAATACAAGGTTTCTATAACCCCCTCGACCCGGCCTAGCCGATAGACCGAACCGAACATGTCACACGGGGAATATTGAAATAGATGAGAAAGTTTACCTCAATAAAAGACCTTTTTTTTCTTTTTATCTTGTCTAGATGCAACTTAGTTCCCTGTGTGTATACACAAGCAGCGGGTAACACGACCTCACAAACGATCACTAATTATAAACAATTTCAAGTTTAGGGACCATTTTGTGAATTTGACAAATTGTAAGAGTTATTACCGAATTCAGGTTACCATCCTTTAATTATGTTTATTAAGAATGTCACTATGAAATCTTAGCTCAAACCGACCACTAGAACTCCTTTAATTTCAAACATGAACAGCAAGGACCAATATGGAAGAAAACAGAACTCGGAATAATTCAAAAATTGCCTTAACGATGGAAAGTTCCGGAACAATGAGCCTTGTATCGAAACGGCCATTTCGAAACACAGCTGACCGTTTCGATACGCGAGTTCGTTTCGAAACCCCTTAAAATTCGTTTCGGAACGAGGTTTCATAGAGGCAAAATGTTTCGAAACAGGCCTCACCGTTTCGAAACACCAAGGCCATTTCAAGCCATCGTTTCAAAACAGGCAAGGGTGTTTCGAAACACGTGGGCCTGCAATGATTTTAAAAGTTGTTTAAACTCAATTTAAAGCATCTGAAACCGACCCGACATATGCTCAAACATGTTGGCAACTCAAATATACATTAACAACATGTTATACGAAGCATAGGCATCATCATAGCATCGATATCAATAACAAAGAAACTAAAGGCATGCTCCCTAAGAGAAATAAGTACCAAAAGGCCATGGTGCAATTCCAAGCATGATTAATAAAGGAAAATACTAAACCAACATCATTCATAGCATCGGAACCCCATTGCCTTTATTACTCTAGTTCGAAAACTCAACATACTTTTTAAGAGTTTTTTGGAAGGGTCCCTTGTAAATACTTCCCCCAAATGCCTAATTATCTACATTGATGAACAAAGACATCATAAACATACGAGCTTAGTGAGGATTGCTCAAAACCAAAAACATCGTCAATGCACAAAACCATTTTGCACTTTTTCCAAAACCCTCATGCCTTCTTTAACAAACCATGTACTTTATCATCAAAACCATTTTTTTAAAAATCATGCAACATGATATATATAAACCCATCAACTAAACCATTGCTACTCATATTCCAAGCCTTCCAAGCATAAACCCCTTTATGCTAAGCTTAAACCAAAACATGCATCTTTCAAACTATGCATTAATAACATTTTCCACAATATTTCTTTTCACTATATTGGCTCACAAGTGATAAACAACATTCTCAAAACATATATCAGATACAAGAATTACCAAGGGTTGTACCACACCCTTCATATACTTTACTGGCATCTCAAAGCTCACATATGAGAGCAACCATAAATCGTTGTGACGCCCGTGGTGGAGTATTCGGTACAATAACAACCCCTCAACACCACTCATTGATAGATGTATAACCCACTAACGAGAGACGGGACTCACACACAAGGTTTGCACCCAGGAGCTACCCTCAAACGTTGCAACCTTAAACAATCCTTAATCGTTAGGGTATTTGGATGGAGTTTTCGGTACAATCACAACCCGTCAACATCCAAGGTGACTTGTTTATAGTGCACTCAATCTTATAGCCGGCTAACTATAACTGATTTCATTTATAAAACACTTTAATCAAAATCACTTGCCAATATAATCCACAATTCATGCATACCACATTGTTTTTACAAAGCATTCATGATAAGCCATAACTCAAGCATTAAACCATGCTTCACAACTCATGCATCAACACATGCATACAAGGATCACTTACCTAGTGCATCCTTAAACCACATGCCATCATCATACCCATTTTATATACTCAAAAGATGCTTTAAAACCGTAGATAAATGCAATTAAAATCAAGTGCAACGAAAGGCTCAAACTAGAACAATACGTGATAGAAATTCACTTTACTTACTTCCGAACTTAGTAAAGTGTTTCAAGCTCTTACTAAGTTCCCAAAACCTTTTCTAAAATGTTTCCACTATGGAAAACCAAGTTCCACTCACCGACTTGCGAAACCACACTTGCCGACGCAACTATCGATCGTCCGAAGCCTCCAAAATCCCTTCGTTTGATTCCAGATTACTATCCCTTGTTTTCAACACATTAAAACAGAGGTTCAATGCATTAAAATGCATCCAAAACACCAGCACTCAAAAGAATTCCCGCATCCCTGCTCTAAAGCACCAAATCACCCATCCGAAACAACCGAAAACTCAATCGATTGACCTCTAACCTCAGCCCAGCCATTACCCAACACATCCAACACATTTTAGGCATGAATCAACATCCAAAAACAACCTAAAACTATCTTTATACCTCCAGCAACTCGGATTCCTCTAGAACACCCCAAAAACCCAACCAAAAACACTTCAAAAACCAAGGATCTCAAGGATTTCGGGATCACTATGATTAAGATTACATTTCAACACCAAAATCCTTTCAAAACTCATTTAGAAATCAACTCAAACAAGTCCAACCATCACAACTCTGAAAATCTCTTTAAAACATATTTTTCAACAAGATTTCAACATTTAATCAAACTAACAATAAAACCACAATCAAAAACACGAATTAAGAGCCAAATATATTTGGAATTTCATTAAAGAAACTTTATTAGAGGGTTAGCATGAAAGTTACCTCCAATCATTGCATCTCCTCTAATTTGGCAAGATTAGCTTGAAAGAACTTGAAGGAAAATGAGAGAAATTGTAACACCCTAAAATTACCCTATTTTGAAAACCCTAAATTTTTGAAAATCCCTAATTCGAAATCCTAGAATTTGGGAATTTTGTTTTAGAAACCTTAAATTTAAATTTGTGGATTTAATTAAAAATAAATCAGATTTGAGTGGTTGAAATGATAGCAATTGAAACTTTGGTGACCATTCTGTAATGCGTGTAAGAGTGGGGACCCTTGTTTCGTGATTAACCCACTCATTAGGGTAAAAGTTAAATCCCTAAGACTTCAGCTCCTAATATTGAAACATTTTTTATCAGCCGCCTCTCTCTCTCAACTCTCATCCTCTCTCAATATCTTTTTTTTCACCCACTCGGTTCGATGAAGCTCCGATGAGGGCGTCAACGCCGTCTGTTCATAGTGCCACCGCCACCAATCGTTTACCCATCGCTATTCGGCCATATTCCGATCATCTCTTCACCCTCGTTGTCGGCCGTTTGCTCAGAAACGACGTTAAAGCGTTCAGTTTCTCTACTCCGTCCACCTTCACAGTTCGCAATATCATCATGAACATCACCGTCGTGCTATTAAACCACGACCTTGTGCTCTCCCTCGCTTCATCGTCTTCGTCTTTGCTTTCGTCGTCGTTCGTTCCTTGCTCCGATCTAGGTGTGGGTAAGTTTTGAAACCGTATTTTTTGATTAGGTCAATGTTTCTGAGTTATTGATTGATTTTAGTTTTGGTTCCTATTGTGGTTGTGAATGACCGTTGTGGTTGTCGTGGTTTTAACAATGTCGTCGTACTCGTCTGGATCTACCGCCGCTGTCCTTGATGCCGCCGTTGTTGTTTCGTATCCGTTCCGTCGTCTTTGTCATGCACCACCTGTCGCCGCCGCTGAGGTGTGTCCTTACTGCTGCATTTGGGTTCTATAAACCCTAAAACCTTTTGCAATGTTGTATGGAAGATTGGGTTGTGATGTGTGTGAATGTGGTATGGGTTAAGCCCAAATAGGGAAGCCCTGTTGTGTATGATTTGTTGTAAAGCTTGGTTATGGGAGCCCATATATTATGAGCAAATTGTAAAACCCATCTGAGTAAGCCCAAAAATGCATTTGTCCCAATCTAGTTATATGAACCGGACTGATGACCCAAACTGGTTGCAACCAAACATTGTGTAAGACCATAATTGAATTGAACCGGGTGGACCTGTTAAATAAAGCCGTCTGAATAAGTGAACCGGACTGAACCAGACCATTGGCCGATTTTGACCCTGAATTGGACTTGAATATTGACCAGTTTGAACCTTGACTAGTTTTGTTTTTGACTTTGACCGACCTATTTGACAGAATAGGACTTTGACCAGTCAACTCAACATTGATAGTTGACCTTCGACAGTTGACTTTGACTAGAGTTGACTAAGAGTTGATTTTTTCGGACAATGTTCCTCTTGACTTTTCTCGATGTCCTGAGTCCGTATCCGCTGCCCGTTTTGCCTAATTAGTTTCCGAAAGCTCTGTTTTGCTTATTTTAAGTATTTTTATTGGATTATGATAAGTTATGATTTCAAAATCTGATTCAGAATATTCTCATGTTCTGGTGCCGACCTTGAGACCGTTGGGTTACTTCCAGTTGTTCAGACCGACCGTGCACGTTTCTCCGAGATCTTCATGTGAGTATAACTTAGTTCGGTTTTTAGTGTTTTAGTCAGTGGCTTAGTGTTAGTAATAAATGCTAAAATAGAATTCATACCTCGTAGGTCCTGATTCAGCTAGATCTGAGCGTAAGATGCGCTGTTCTCGACATTAGAGCTTCTGTTGCTTAAAGGTGTGTCTCTTCATGTTTTATAAACTTGTGTGCTTCTTTCTGTGCTATAAATTTTACGTGCTACTTCTGGTATAAATGTAAGTAAATGTTTTGTACATTTTGTGTGCATACTCTGTTGTGATGGGGTGAATGTTTTCAGACATCATGCATAACATGTCATAGTGTGATTTAAATGAAAAATCAGATTTTCAAAACCGTAAAATATCGGATTTATGGTATTGTGCAACTTGAATTTTCAAATCTGCTTCATATCATTATGGGTATATGGTTTGGGATTTGTTCGGGGAAGTTCAGTGGTTTCACCCTTCGGGCTGAATTCCGCTTCGGATCAGTGGTTCCAACCTTCGGGCTGAGTTCCACTTCGGATGGCGATGATGGAGAAAGTAGGTTCTAGGGAACCTTACTTTTCGGTGTATCAGGGATGGGTACTATGATTCATGTGCATCAGACACCATATCTTCATGATTCGGTTTTGTTGTGTTTTCAGAAAAGTCTTTATCAGAAAATAAAACATTGTTTTGTTTTGTTTGCACTTTAGAGACGCACTAAGATCTTTAGCTTACACCCTTAGTTTTTACTTTTCAGATATCTCAGACTTTTTAGGCGATCGGTACTTGGAGCATCTCTTGTTTATTCAGATAACTTATTATTCAGTACGAACTTTTCTGTTACCTCAGAATTATTATTTTAATAATGTTTGGAATATTTGTGTAATATGGACATTGGGACTGTCTATAATTTGGGATTTATTGGATGCATGCATTTACGAATTTATTTTCATAGATTTTAATTGATTATCAGAACGTCGTTCAAAAGATTGAGTTTTATTTAAATGGGAATATTTGGCGAGTTTTACTTATTTAATCGATTCATTTGAATTAAAAAATATTTTAACCTAAATTGTTTCTTGAGGGACAAGTTTCCAATCGCTACTTCCTAGATTCGACCCATTTCTTCTGGGCTGGATTCAGGGGGTTACATTTAGTGGTATCAGAGCCTAGGTTCAACCCTCAGACTGTGAGGCTCACAAAAGTTGTTTTTAAAATGTTTTCAACTTCTGCATGCATTTAAAATATTTTGGGACGGATGAGAATTTACTAAAAAACTATGGTATTATGTGATTTTAACTTCAACATTTTCAATGTGTTTTAAATATGAGATTCCAATACCGATTCTAACTCTAGGTTATTAGCTTCTCGTATATAGTTCATTATGCCACCGTGTAGGAGTCTTAATCTATTGTTTGTTCGAGGTCGTGACCGAGGCCGTATTGCTGCTTCTGGTAGTGATCACCCGCCTTCTGTTGGGCAAGCAGAAATTCAGAATAAGTTACATGTTGATGAGAATCATTCGTTAGGAGGATATCAGATCGGAAGTGATAACTCACTTGATATTGAGAACACTGGTCGATATGTAGAAGCTGAGCTAGTAGCGAAGTGTTAAGATTAATTTATGAATTTGAAACAGAATAACAAGTCAGTAAATGATTATGAGATAGAATTTCGGAGGTTGGTCAAGCATGCTCATGAGTTAGTTGTGACTAAGTAAGATAAGTGTGACTTTTTTTAAAGGAACTTCGACTACCGATTCAGAGAGATGTTACAGCACACCATGATAAAGTGTTCAGTGTGATGGTTGATCGAGCTAAAACTGCAGAGAGAATTCTTGCACTATTGGAAAAAGAGGAAATTCAGAATTCTGACCAAGTCGTGAAGCAACCGGACATATCTGCTCAGCCTAGTTTTGTCAACTCGTCTAGAAAGAGGCCTGGAGATGAGTCTATCCCTCATAGTTATCGGAATGTAAGACCCGCAATATCGACAGTTCCGTCTGGCAGTCAGGGTAGTTCAAAAGTTCGTTGGCCTATTTCTGTATGTGGTTTTTGCAATAAAAAGCATAACGGGGAGTGCATATTGATGAATAGAACGTGTTTCAGATGTGGTTTTCAAGATCACTACTTAAAGAATTGTCCACGTTCAGCTACTGGTTCAACAGTTCAGATTCAGAGTCATGCATCAGTTCAGGCACCTCACCGAGGTAGAGGGCAGTTTAGGTCAGTTGCTTCTGGTACTGCTAGTAGAGATAGATATGCTTCGAGTGGTGGGTCAGCTAGATCTGAGATTAGACGTCTAGGTTCAGTACATCCAACCGGAGCTCGTGTTGGATACGATGATATACATGATGACATGGAAGGTACATCTTAATATGTTTCGGTTCTTTTTCCAGTTCTATGTTTCAGTATTTTCGGTTATG
This sequence comes from Hibiscus trionum, assembly GCA_030270665.1. NCBI lineage: Eukaryota > Viridiplantae > Streptophyta > Magnoliopsida > Malvales > Malvaceae > Hibiscus > Hibiscus trionum. Next base: position 22,595,288 of record BSYR01000017.1, read on the forward strand.
ATATATCATGAATTCATAATGGGAAAGTTTATGCGTGTTTTAGTTGGTTTTGAGATCTGTTGTTAAGTCTGAAAATTTCGAGGATGAAATTTCTTTTAAGGGAGGGAGAGTTGTAACACCCCAAAATTACCCTAATTTGAAAACCCTATATTTTTGAAAATCCCTAATTCAAAATCCTAGAATTTGGGAAATTTGTTTTAGAAACCCTAATTTAAATTTGTGGATTTAATTAAAAATAAATCATATTTGAGTGGTTGAAATGATAGCAATTGAAACTTTGGTGACCATTCTGTAATGCGGGTAATAGTGGGGACACTTGTTTCGTGATTAACCCACTCATTAGGGTAAAAGTTAAATCCCTAAGACTTTTCAGCTCCTAATATTGAAACATTTTTTTATCAGCCGCGTCTCTCTCTCAACTCTCCTCCTCTCTTGATATCTTTTTTTTCACCCACTCGGTCCGATGAAGCTCCGATGAGAGCGTCAACACCGTCAGTTTAAAGTGCCACCGCCACCAATCGTTTCCCCATCGCTATTCGGCCATATTCTGATCATCTCTTCACCCTCGTTGTCGGTCGTTTGCTCAGAAACGATGTTAAAGCGTTTCGTTTCTCTACTCCGTCCGACTTTACCGTTCGCAACATCATCGCGACCATCACCGTCGTGCGATTAAACCCCGACCTTTGGCTCTCCCTCGCTTCATCGTCTTCGCCTTTTCTTTCGTCGTCGTTCATTCCTTGCTCCGATCTAAGTGTGGGTAAGTTTTGAAACCATATTTTTTGATTAGGTCAATGTTTCTAAGTTATGGATTGATTTTAGTTTCCGTTCGTATTGTGGTTGTGAATGACCGTTGTGGTTGTCGTGGTTTTAACAACATCGTCGTACTCGTCTGGATCTGCCGCCGCCGTCCTTGATTCCGCTGTTGTTGTTTCGTATCCGTGTCGTCGTCTTTGTCATGCACCACATGTCGTTGCCGTTGACGTGTTTCCTTACTTCTGCATTTGGGTTCTATAAACCCTAAAACCTTTTGCAATATTATGTGGAAGATTGGGTTGTGACGTGTGTAAATGTGGTATAGGTTAAACCCAAATAGGGAAGCCCTGTTGTGTATGATTTGTTGTAAAGCTTGGTTATGGGAGCCCATATATTATGAGCAAATTGTAAAACCCATATGAGTAAGCCTAAAACTGCATTTGTCCCAATCTAGTTATGTGAACCGGAATGATGACCCAAACCGGCTGCAACCAAACATTGTGTAAGACCAGAATTGAATTGAACCGGGTGGACCTGTTAAATTAAGCCGTCTGACCAAGTGAACCGGACTAAACCAGACCATTGGCCAATTTTGACCCTGAATCGGACTTGAATATTGACCAGTTTGAACCTTGACTAGTTTTGTTTTAGACTTTGACCGACCTATTTGACCGAATGGGACTTTGACCAGTCAAGTCAACATTGAGAGTTGACCTTCGACAGTTGACTTTGACTAGAGTTGATTAAGAGTTGACTTTTTCGGACAATGTTCCTCTTGACCTTTCTCGACGTCCTGAGTCCGTATCCGCTGCCCGTTTTACCTAATTAGTTTCCGAAAGCTCGGTTTTGCTTATTTTAAGTATTGTTATTGGATTATGATAAGTTATGATTTCAAAATCTGATTCGGAATATTCTCGTGTTCATGTGCCGACCTTGAGACCGTTGGGTTACTTCCAGTTGTTTAGACTGACCGTGCACTTTTCTCTGAGATCTTCACGTGAGTATAACTTAGTTCGGTTTTCAGTGTTTTAGTCGGTGGCTTAGTGTTAGTAATAAATGCTAATATAGAATTCATACCTCGTAGGTCCTATTTCAGCTAGATCTGAGCGTAAGATGCGATGTTCTCGATATTAGAGCTTATGTTGCTTAAAGGTGTGTCTATTCATGTTTTATAAACTTGTGTGTTTCTTTCTGTGCTATAAATTTTACGTGCTACTTCTGGTATAAATGTAAGTAAATGTTTTGTACATTTTGTGTGCATACTCTGTTGTGATGGGGCGAATGTTTTCAGACATCATACATAACATGATATACTGTGACTTAAATGAAAAATCAGATTTACCAAATTGTGAAATATCAGATTTTCGGAACCGTAAAACATCGGATTTATGGTATTGTGCAACTTGAATTTTCATAATTCAAGTTTCGGATGAGACTCAGATTTTAAAATCTGCATCATAACATTGTGGGTATATGGTTTGGGATTTGTTCGAGGAAGTTCAGTGGTTTCACCCTTCAGGCTGAATTCCGCTTCGGAGAAGTGGTTCCACCCTTAGGGCTGAGTTCCACTTCGGATGGTGACAATGGAGAAAGTAGGTTCTGGGGAACCTTACTTTTCGGTGTATCGGAGATGGGTACTATGATTCATGTGCATCAGACATCATATCTTCATGATTCGGTTTTGTTATGTTTTCAGAAAAGTCTTTATTATAAAATAAAACATTGTTTTGCTTTGTTTTGTTTTGTTTGCACTTTAGAGACACACTAAGCTCTTTAGCTTACACCCCTTAGTTTTTACTTTTCAAATATCTCAAACTTTTTAGGCGATCAGTACTTGGAGCATCTCTTGTTTATTCAGATAACTTATTATTCAGTACAAACTTTTCTTTTACCTAAGAATAATTATTTTAATAATGTTTGGAATATTTGTGTAATATGGACATTGGGACTGCCTATAATTTGGGATTTATTGGATGTATGCATTTACGAATTTATTTTCAGAGATTTTAATTGATTATCGGAACGTCGTTCAAAAGATTGAGTTTTATTTTAATCGGAATATTTGGTGAGTTTTACTTATTTAATCGATTCTTTTGAATTAAAAAATATTTTAACCTAAATTGTTTCTTGAGGGACAAGTTTCCAATCGCTACTTCCTAGATTCAATCCATTTCTTCTTGGCTGGGTTCAGGGGGTTACAGAAATCACCAAGGAAAAGTTGGAAATCAAAAGAGAATTTGAGAGTGAAGAAAATCTGGAAATTTGAGAGAAAATGGAGAGTGTTTGGTTGAAGTGAAGAAGAGGAATGAAAATGATCGTGAAAAATCTTTGAACCGATTAACTAACTTCCAATTTAATTAATCAAAGCTATTTTAATTATTTAATAAACCATTTAAAACACTTGTCAAATTCGGGAAAATACTTAATTTCCAAATAGCTCCTTAAAGATTCTAAGACTTTGACTTTTCTTGAAAAACACATTTTCCCCAACTTTTAAATATTTACATTTTGGTCACTGCCCAAATGTATACTTTCGAAAACCTATTTTGTAAAATTGATTTAACCATCCTCTTAATTATAATTTTAGAGGATTTTAGAAATTTTTATCATATTTTTATCCCATCTCGAACCCTGATTTACCTAAATCACCTTTTAACGGTTCGAACAGCTGACACCGGTTCCACCGGTCCAACACGACTCGCAAAACACCTAGACCCAAAATCGGGGCGTTACAACACCTGAAAGAAAAAGATGCATAAATTGCCTCAACATGACCGCCTTGATTTCCCACGTGGCTTCCTCAACTCCTCGGTGTCGCCACCACACATTCACAAGCTCAATCGTCTTGCCACGAAGAACTTTGCTACTCAATTTCAGAATTATCACTGGTTCCTCATCATACGTTTAATCCAGTTTTAACTCAATTTCCTCAACTGACATCACATGCGAAGGATCCGATCTATACCTCCGCAACATAGAAACATGGAACACATAATGGATCTTTTCCAACTCGGGAGCCAACCTCAACCGATAAGCCATAGGACCAATCCGCTCCATAACCTCAAAAGGTCGAATAAAACTCAGACTAAGCTTTCCCGTACGTCTGAACCTCATAACCTTCTTCCAAGGTGATACCTTAAGGAACACGCGACCTCCAACCGCAAACTAGTGCGCATCAACTCAACATCTTCTGGCACAACTATTCGAGTTTTGAAACATAGAACTCCATCACCATTAAAATAGAAATATGTTGCCTTACCATCAGCTATGTCCTGGACATGAGGCACCAACGAATCATCCAACAACTATTTCTCCTTAATTAACCGAATCAAGAAAGGTTTCACTTGCAACTCGGCTATCAAGCCACCATAACGTGATATACTCAACTGAGTAAACATGACTCTCAGCTCAATATCTACCTTCCTACTCAAAGCATCAGTTACCACATTGGCCTTCCCGGGATGATACTCAATGGTCAGATCATAATCCTTAAGCAACTCCAACCATCTTCGCTGCCTAAGATTCAATTCCTTCTGCGACATAAGATACTTCAAACTCTTATGGTCGGTGTAAACCACACACCTTTCACCATAAAGATAGTGTCTCCAAATCTTCAAAGCAAACACCACTGCAGCGAGCTTAAGATCATGCGTAGGATAATTGCACTCATGCACCTTCAAGTGTCTAGACGCATAAGCCACAACCTTTCCACCTTGCATCAATATGCAACCCAAACCAACATATGATGCATCATTATAGACTACAAACTCCTTACCTGAATCTAGTTGAATCAGGACAAGAGCTTGCTTCAAAGCCTCTTTCAACTTCTCGAAAGCTTGTTGGCTAACATCCGTCCACTCAAAACGAACATTCTTTTGCAACAACTTGGTCAAAGGTGCAACAATCTTAGAGAAACCCTCGACAAACCTTCGGTAGTATCCGGCCAACCCAATGAAACTACGCACCTTCGTCACTGATTTAGGCGTTTTCCAACTCATCACCGCCTCAACCTTGTGTGGATCAACCCGAATACCTTCGGTTGACACCACATGTCCAGGAAAAACCACTTCCTTGAGCCAAAACTCACACTTGCTTAGCTTAGCATAAAGCTGAGTGTCCAACATCACTTGTAATACAATCCTCAAATGCTTAACATGATCCTCCTCGGTACACTACAAAAAATTGATAAACACTACCACAAATTGATCCAGAAACTCATGTAATACCATATTCATCATACCTATGAATGCAACTGGTGCATTTGTCAACCCAAACGGCAACACTAGAAACTCATAATGGCAATACCTAGTCCAAAAAGTTGTCTTAGGCACATCTACATCCTTAACATTTAGCTGATAGTACCTAAACCTCAAATCTATCTTTGAAAACACTGAGGCACCACGAAACTAGTCAAACAAATCATCAATCCTCGGCAGAGGGTACTTGTTCTTAATCGTTAACTTGTTTAGCTGCCGATAATCTACGCACATACGCATTGTACCATCCTTCTTTTTCACAAACAAGACCGACACACCCCAAGGTGAAATATTCGGCCTTATGAACCCTCGGTCGAGCAACTCCTGAAGTTGCATCTTCAATTCCTCCAACTCCTTAGGTGCCATGCGATAAGGAGCAATGGACACCGGAGTCGTATTTTCATAAAACTCTATACCAAACTCAACCTCTCGGTTTGGTGGCAACCCAGGCTACTCTTCAGGAAAAACACTCGGAAACACACATACGGTTCGTATGTCTTGCACACATACCTCCTTCGAACCAGGAATCATCACATGTGCCAAGAAAGCTTTGCATCCCAACTCCATCATCCGACTCGCTTCTAGAGCCAAAATTGCGTTAGATATGATCTTCACGTTCTCGCCTACAATTACTACCTCGTAATCATTCGCAAGCTTCAGGGTAACTTGCTTAGCATCAAAATCTACCATAGCTTGTTGCTCAACCAACTAGTCCATTCCAAGAATCACATCAAAACCATAAAAAGGTAGTTCCATCAAATCAACTGAAAACTCATGACCCTGAACAGATAATGGACATCTCCTATACAATCTCCTTGTAACCACAGTCTCACCAAAAGAACTTGTTACTTGCATTCCTACATCTAGCATCTTAACATGAATATCAAGCAAATGTGCATGCTCACTCAAGATGTATGAATGCGTAGATCCATTATCAATCAAGGCTAACAAATACAATGATTGCAATGTGAATGTACCTGCAATCAAATCGGTGTCGTTACGTCCCTCGCGATGTGCGTACACCCTCGTAGGACCACCTCCCTCCGGCTAAACAACAACTATATGGGCCACACCTCTGTGGCCATCCTCTCTCCTCTGAAAGTTGCCACGGCTGTGCCCACGGCCTCTCTGCTGTGCAACAGCTGGTTCACGACCCTTACCACCTCCCGCTAACAAGGGATACTCATGTCTCATGTGATCAGCAGACCCGCAGTTCCAACACGAATTAGCCTCAACCATAGGAGCCTGCACCTCATGAGCCGCACGAGGGCAATCCCTCCTCAAGTGATCCCGTGAACCACACGTCCAACATGTATTCTGCTCAACCCTCGGCATGTTGCCCTGAGCTGGTGCACCTCGCCCATAGTTACCTCACCTAGTCGCAGGCTGATATCTACGATCTCGGTTCCTCTTACTCTGCCCACCACTAGGGCCATCATCAAGAGCTCTCTTGCCCAAATTAGAACCACCCCCACGCGAGGTCAAACCCAAGCTTTGCTTTATATCTTTGGCTCGCGTCACGAGCACATCAAAATTTGTATAATCCGTCGCTAGCATGAACGTCTTTACGTCCTGCACCAAGCCATACCGGAAACGGTCACAACAATGCCTGTCACTCGGCACTAACTTCACAGCATATTGTCTCAGTCGTACGAACTAGACTTCGTACTCAGCCACAGTCATGTTCCCCTAAACCAGAGACATGAATTTCATCTTCTTATCTTCAAACTATCTAACTCCAAGATACTTTCTCTTAAAAGCAGACTGGAAGAAAGTCCAATCAACCTCTTCCCGCTTCAATGCCGCGGTCGTAGTCGTCCACCATGTGTATGCATCACCATGCAAAAACGACACCGCACAACCCAACTTCCGTGCATCATTGCAACCCATTTGATCCAATATCCGGATCGTGTTGGCCATCCAAGCCTCGGATGCCTCAGGAGGTAAACCACTAAACTCTACTCCTCCCAAACTTCTCAAGCGCTCCAGTGGCAATCCCGATTGCCCACTAGCAGGCACTTGTACATGCACTCCAGCAACAGTAGCCTGGAATGCTCCTATCATTGCCTGCACTGAAGGTGTCAGATCTCCCAACACCGGACCAGCCTGTCCTTGTTGTTCCTACTCCCCACCCCCAGGTGGTGGTGGCAGAGGAGGAGGTAAGTATCCACCATGCAGAACCTCGTTCTCCTGGTCACGTTTCCCATCAACAGGAGCAATTGTTCGAGATCGTATCTCTCGTCTCGATACCATTGTGCTAGTTAACATTAAAGCATGAACATAAAAAAAACACAAGATCAGGCCAACTCTTAACAAGGATTCCAAGACTTCCAAAACCAATTTGAAACATTTCACTAGGTAATAAGGCAATGGGCTTCCCAATTCCCCCCCCCCCCCAACATAGCATAAAGCATACAACATGCATTTTACAGCTATCATGCACTTCAAGCATAAAAATTCAGCCCCATCAAGCATCATAGAAAACCTCACATTCGTATTCAGTCATCATATACATCACATCACCATCACATACTTAATATTAACATGCTTTAACATTCACTGGTCAAAACATACTTCACCAAAAACACACATTTCACTTCACATGTTCTTACCAACAACTTACCATCATCCAAACCTTTCGTAACCTGGCTCTGATACCACCAAATGTAACCCCCTCGACCCGGCCTAGCCGATAGACCGAACTGAACAGGTCACACGGGGAATATTGAAGTAAACGGAGAAGGTTTACCTCAACAAACAACCTTTTTTTCTTTTTATCATGTCTAGATGCAACTTAGTTCCCTATGTGTATACACAAGCAGCGGGTAAGACGACCTTACAAACGATCACTGTATATAAACAATTTCGGGTTTAGGGACCATTTTGTGAATTCGACAAATTGTAAGGGTTATTACCAAATTCGGGTTACTATCCTTTAATTAAGTTCATTACAAATGTCACTATTAAATCTCAGCTCGAAACGACCACTAGAACTCCTTTAATTGCAAACATAAACAATAAGGACCAAAATGGAAGCAAAACAGAACTCAGAATAATTGAAAACTTGCCTTAACGGTCGAACGTTTTGGAATAGTGAGCCACGTATCGAAACGACCATTTCGAAACACAGCTGACTGTTTCGATACACGAGTTCGTTTCGAAACCCCCTTAAGATTCATTTCGGAACGAGGTTTCACAGAGGCAAAATGTTTTGAAACAGGCCCCATCGTTTCGAAACACCAAAGCCATTTCAAGCCATCGTTTCAAAACAAGCAAGTGTGTTTCGAAACACGTGGGCCTGCAATGTTTTTAAAAGCTGTTTAAACTCAATTTAAACCATCCGAAACTGACCCGACATATAGTCAAACATGTTGGCAACTCAAATATACATCAACAACAAGTTATACGAAGCATATGCATCATCATAGAATCGATATCAATAAAAAAGAAACTAAAGGCATGCTCCCTAAGCGAACTAAGTACCAAAAGGCCATGGTGCAATTCCATGCATAATTCAAAACATAAAGGCCATTTACAAAACCAAATATGCTTAATAAACTTGCACCAAAAGATAAAATACTAAACCAACATCATTCGTAGCATCGGACACCCCCATTGCCTTTATTACTCTAGTTCGAAAACTCAACATACTTTTTAAGATTTTTTTGGAAGGGTCCCATGTAAATATTGCCTCCAAATGCCTAATTATCTACATTGATTAACAAAGAGAGCATAAACATACAAGCTTAGTAAGGATTTCTCAAAACCAAAAACATCATCAGTGCACAAAACCATTTTGCAGTTTTTCCAAAACCCTCATGCCTTATTTAACAAACCATGCACTTTATCATCAAAACCATTGTTTTAAACATCATGCAACATAATACATATAAACCCAGCAACTAAACCATTGCTACTCATATTCCAAGCCTTCCAAGCATGAACCCCTTTATGCTAAGCTTAAACCAAAACATGCATCTTTCAAATAATGCATTAATAACATTTTCCACAATATTTCATTTCATTATATTTGCTCACAAGTGATAAACAACATTCTCAAAACATATATCGGATACACGGATTACCAAGGGTTGTCCCACACCCTTCATACATTCTACCAGCATCTCAAGGTTCACACACGAGAGCAACCCTCCATCGGTGTGACACACGTGGTGGAGTATTAGGTACAATAACAACCCCTCAACACCACTCATCGATAGATGTATAACCCACTAACGAGAGACTGGACTCACACACAAGGTTTGCACCAGAGAGCTACCTAAACCGTTGCAACCTTAAACAATTCTCAATCGTTAGGGTACTTGGATGGAGTTTTCGGTACAATCACAACCCCTCAACATCCAAGGCGACATGTTTATAGTGCACTCAATCATATAGCCGACTAACTATATATGATTTCATTTATAAAACACTTTATTCAACATCACTTGCCAATATTATCCACAATTCATGCATACCACACTATTTTTACAAAGCATTCATGATAAGCCATAACTCAAGCATTAAACCATGCTTCACAACTCATGCATCAACACATGCATACAAGGATCACTTACCTAGTGCATCCTTAAACCACATGGCATCATCATACACATTTTATATACTCAAAACATGCTTTAAAACAGTAGATAAATGCAATTAAAATCAAGTGCAATCAAAGGCTCAAACTAGCACAACCCGGGAGAGAAATTCACTTTACTTACTTCCGAACTTAGTAAAGCGTTTCAAGCTCTTAATAAGTTCCCAAAACCTTTTCTAAAATGTTTCCACGCTGGAAAACCAAGTTCCACTCGCCGACTTGCGAAACCACACTTGCCGACGCATCTATCGATCGTCCGAAGCCTCCAAAATCACCCATATGAAACAACCAAAACACCAGCACTCAAAACAATTCCCGCAGCGCTGCTTTAAAGCACCAAATCACCCATATGAAACAACCGAAAACTCAATCGATTGACCTCTAACCTCAGCCAAGCCATTACCCAACACATCCAACAAATTTTAGGCATGAATCAACATCCAAAAACAACCTAAAACTATCCTTATACCTCCAGCAACTCGGATTCCTCAAAAACACCCCAAAAACCCAACAAAAAACACTTCAAAACCCAAGGATCTCAAGGATTTCGGGATCACTATGATTAAGACTACATTTCAACACCAAAATCCTTTCAAAATTCATTTAGAAATCATCTCAAACAAGTCCAACCATCACAACTCCGAAAATCTCTTTAAAACATCTTTTTCAACAAGATTTCAACATTTAATCAAACTAACAATAAAACCACAATCAAAAACATGAATTAAGAGCCAAATATCTTTGGAATTTCATTAAAGAACCTTTATTAGAGGGTTAGCACGAAAGTTACCTCAAATCCTTCCTTCTCCTCTAATTTGGCAAGATTAGCTTGAAAAAACTTGGAGGAAAATGAGAGAAATCACCAAGGAAATGTTGGAAATCAAAAGAGAATTTGAGAGTGAAGAAAATTTGGAAATTTGAGAGAAAATGGAGAGTGTTTGGCTGAAGTGAAGAAGAGAAATGAAAATGACCGTGAAAAATCTTTTAACCTATTAACTAACTTCCAGTTTAATTAATCAAAGCTATTTTATTTATTTAATAAACCATTTAAAACACATGCCAAATTAGGGAAAAAGCTTAGTTGCCAAATAGCTCCCTAAAGATTATAAGATTTTGACTCTTTTTGAAAAACACATTTTTTCCATCTTTTAAATCTTTACATTTTGGTCATTACCCAAAATGTAAACTATCGAAAAACATGTTTTGTAAAATTGATTTAACCATCCTCTTAAATATAATTTTAGAGGATTTTAGGAATTTTTATCATATTTTTATCCCATCCTGAACATCGATTTCCCTAAATCACCTTTTAACAGTTCGAACAACCGACAACGGTTCCACCAGTCCAACCTGACTCGCAAAACACCTAGGCCCAAAACCGGGGCATTACAGTTTCAATGTCCATTCCAGTGTTCATTAGTCAATGAGGGTTCCAATGACCAATGATCTCAATATTAACAATATTTCATGGTCCAATATCAATATCAATATCCGATGATTTCTTACAATGTTTCGATGACATTAACTATATCAATGGAAATGCACAATGAAAATAGTAATAAATATGTCCAATATTCAATAATAAAACTTACCGACACTCACCAAAGTGTCCGATTAACACTCCAATGAAATTTCTTCAATGAAAATATTATTAGTGATATGGTCTAAAACAAGAATAAAGGATTCGGGAAGGCTTTTCGCCTAATCCCAAGACTCCGACTACACTCACTTTGAAATATGATGCTCTTACAGCTCTTACAGGACAATACCCTTGCTTCTAGCTTTCGATGGAGATGGTGAAACCTCTCTCTCCACTTCTTGAGCTAGAAAATCAATAGGAGACTATTAGAATCGATAATACGATATCAAAATCAATATAAAAATATCAAAATCAAGAATTGATCTTGATATAGATAACAATGATGAGATATCCATGGACAGTCAAAACCCTAGCTTGAGATTAAGCTTAGGTTATCCATGGAATTCGGTAATAATTTGGAGGAAGGGACTTACCCAACCACTAACAATGTTTTGATAACAATAAGATAAAGGGATTCAAAGCTTGAGGTTTCCTACAATGGTGGTCCTTGCTTGTTGATAGGAGGAAGAAGATGAGGTTTAGAGGTGTTTGCTTAGAAATATCTCGGTGAGTTCCTTTTCTTTTTGTTTTCTATAATATCACTTGTTTATCTTTTATTACTAAGCCATCGATGGCTTTCCTTCACTTGAAGGAAAGCTCCCAATTTCACCCACGTGAATGGAAATTTAATTGAGGAGTGGCTAATCACAAGATTAGTCCCTCACCTGTTTCTATACTATGATTTAGCCTCGTAATTTTCTGATAGCTATAATACGATCACTAGAAAGCTTTTAAACAAATCCAATAAGGCTAATACTCGATAAATTAACTCAATTAGAGTCTAATATCAAAAATTAACTAGCCAATTCTATATTTAGACCATAGCAATACGCAATTTTCGATCACCGGAACCCAATTCCGACTAGACCAGATTTTAGGGTGTTACACTAGCGGCACCAAATCGAGTAAAAATGTGTTTGTGCAAGAACTTGGCAGCAACCTTGGCATTATTTTTTGGTAGAGCAATAACCTCTACGCACTTGGATACATATTCAACAACCATGAGAATATATATGTTATCAAATGATAGGGGAAAAGGACCCATGAAGTTATCCACCATACATCAAATAAATCCAATGGCATAATGTTCTAGAGTGGAAATTAGTGTCTGCTAGAGATATTTCCTGTTTGTTGGCATCGATCACATGCCTTGGCATACTCATGGGCATCCTTATATAGCGTGGGCCAGAAGAATCCCGACTTCAGCACCTTAGCAACAATTTTCATCCCAGCAAAGTGACCTCAATATGGTGCGACATGACATAAATAGAATACGTTTTGTTGCTCATCCTCGGGCACACACCGGTGAATCACATGGTCGACACACTACTTGAACAATATTGGCTCATCCCAATAGTATTGCCTTACTTCTCGTAGAAATCTTTTCTTGGCATTGTATGCCAAGTCTAGTGGTAGAATGTTGCTTACCAGGTAGTTGACTATGTCAACGTACCATGGCATGGCATTCACTTCAAGCAAGTACTCATCAGAAACTCATCTATAAATGTAGTGGTCTTACCATCCTCAATATGATGCTCTAAACGAGAGAGGTGGTCTGCTACTAGGTTTTCACTACCTTTCTTGTCTCTAATCTCTAAGTTGAATTCTTGAAGTAAGAGCATCCATCAAATCAGTTTGGGCTTGGCATCCTTCTTTGCCAAGAGATACTTCAATGACGAGTGATCTGTATAAACCCCAACCTTGTTATCAATTAGATAAGATCTAAATTTATCAAAAGCAAACACACCGCAAGAAACTCTTTCTCGGTTGTAGAGTAATTCAGTTGTGCGTTATTCAAGGTTTTGGAAAAGTCACTGGCATCACACATGAGCTTAAAGGGCTCATTCCAATGTGGTGCTACGACTATATGTGCATTGATCAATCTCTCTTTAAGTTCCTAAAATGCTCTTAAACAAGAATCGTCAAAAGCAAATGTGGCATTATGTTCCAACAATGAGCATAATGGTTTAGCGATTTTTGAAAAACCTTTAATAAACCGCCGATAAAAACGACATGACCTAGAAAACTCTTTATACCTTTAATACTCATTGGAGGTGGCAATTGTTTGATTACCTCCACTTTGGCTTGATCAACTTCTAGTCCTCTATTGGTTACCTTGTGACCAAGAACAATGCCCTCATTCACTATAAAGTGGCATTTCTCCAAGTTCAACACTAGGTTTGTCTCAGTGCATCTCTTCAAGACTTACTCCAAGCTATGCATGCATTCCTCAAATGTTTTACAAAACACTGAAAAATCATCCATGAATACTTCCATGTTGTGTTCGATCATATCAGAAAAAATTGCCATCATGCAACATTGGAATGTTGTTGGCGCATTACATAGACCGAATGGCATCCTTCTGAAGGCAAATGTCCCATTTGGACACGTGAACGTGGTCTTCTCTTGATCATCAGGGGTGATGGCAATTTGATTATAACCCGAATAACTATCGAAAAAATAGTAAAAAGCTTTACATGTCAGCATGTCTAACATATGGTCAATGAAAGGCAATGGGAAGTGATCCTTCCTTGTAGCCTTGTTTAACCTTCTGTAATCCACGCACATTCTCCATCTGATAATGGTTCTAGAGGGAATCGATTCAGCTTCACTATTTTGCACCATAGTCATGCCAGCCTTCTTTGGCACGCACTGCACTGGGCTAACCCAAGATCTATCGGAAATGGGATAAATAATACCGACATCAAGCCATTTTATTATCTATTTCTTAGCAACCTCTTTCATGCTCGAGTTTAGTCGTCTCTGTCCTTCAATTGTCCTCCAATTGTATTCCTCTAGAATAATCTTGTACATGCAAATGGTTGGGCTAATACCTTGGATGTCTGCCAAGGTACAACCCAACGCTTGCTTATAATCCCTTAATATTGCCAGCAATCTTGCCTCCTAATCATTAGTGAGATCGAAGGCAATAATCACTGGCAGAGTTGAGTGCTCACCTAGATAAGCATACTTTAGGTGCTCTAGCAGTGGCTTCAGCTCCAACTCTGGTGGTTCCTCAATTGATGGTTTCGGTTTCTTTATCTCTCTGCCGGCTAACTGGAGTGACTCAAAATAACTCACATTTTTAGCCTCAAAGGCTAATTCCTCAGGTTCCTCAAATAGTTCAGCTATGTCGTCATCAAATTCTGTATCTTGGCACAATTGTGCCATGTCCAATGTGTAGATGGACTCCATCATCTCCTCGACTTGATATTCATCAGGTTCATCTGCACATTTCAAAGCTTGAAATACTTTAAAAGTAACACGTATGTAATTCATACGCATGGTTAGTTTCCCTTTATAAACATCAATAAGAGTTGTACCCGTGGCAAAAAAATGGCCTACCCAAAATAATCGACACATTAGTATCAGCTTCATAATCCAAAAAGATAAAATCAGTTGGGAATATAAAATTGTCTACCTTTACCAACACATCCTCAATCTTACCCTTGGGATGTGCATACGACCGGTCAGCCAATTGAAGTGTCACTGTGGTAGGTCTTGCTTCTATGACAAGCTTCCTAAAAATAGATAGTGGCGTCAAATTGATACTGACTCCAATATCACACAATGCCTTACCCATGATCTTATTGCCAACTGTACAAGGGATAGTAAAACTCCCTCGATCTTTCAGCTTTGGTGGCAATCAGTTTAGGATCATGGCACTGCATCCTTCAATAAGAGCAACAATTTCAAATTCTCCCAACTTCCTCTTTTTGGACAAGATGTCCTTCATGAATTTTTCATAGTTGGGCATTTGCTCAAGGGCCTCTACCAATAGAATGTAAATTTGCAATTGTTTAAGCACTTTCAAGAAGCGCTTAAATTGTCGGTCCTACTTGTGCTTTTGAAGTATTGCTGGAAATGGTGGTGGTGGATACACATATGTTAGCACTGTCAGATTTGCCATGGCAGTGCTGGCATCCACTTTGGCACCAGTATGCCTTTTGGCCTCAGTCTTCTTGTCATCATTTTAACATCATCGTTGGCACTAGAACTGGCATCATGTTGAGCACTAATACTGTCATGAGCGTTGGCATTATTGTGGGCATAACCACTAGCATTATCTGCTTTGTTTTCCTCCTTCTCTGCTTCCCTAGGCTTTTCTGCTGTCACATGCTTAGCATATTAGCTAATAACTGGCTGCTTGGCAGCCATCTCAGCTTCGCACTGCTTACCACTCCGAAGAGTTATTGCCTTGCATTACTCATTTCCTTTGTGTCGAACATCTTGAGTGTCGCTTGGCAAATCACCTTGGGGTCAATTGCTGAGCGCATTAGCAAGCTGCCCAATTTGTATTTCCAAGTTTCTCATCGATGCTGCCAAACTCTGGACTGTGGCATCATTCCTTTCCATATACTCCATGAAAGTACCTACTTGGTGGAGTCCTTGCCCTTGCTGGAAATTGTGTTAAACTTTTTGTGGATGGTGTTCTGATAGAATGTTGTCATGTCATTTTATTATGCCTTTGAGCGTTTTGGTCTAGGGCATTGTATTGGTTGCCTCCTTGATTTCCCCAAGTTAAGTTAGGGTGTTGTCTCCAACCATCATTGTAAGCATTTGAATTAACATAATTAAAACGACCAACATTGCCAACAAATTTTACCGACTCAAGGTTACTTGGGCATTCATCCACAGGGTAGTTTTCTCCACAAATGGTGCAAAACAGATCAAGTGCTTTGACTTCTCAGGCCTCATTATTCTTTTGCAACGTTCTCACCATGCTAGTGAGGTTGGGAATTTCGGCATGAATGTACGTAAGTTCATCAACATTCAATTTCCCTCTAGCTTTGGTTCCAGTCCCAATTCTAGCAACAAGATATTCAAATTCATTGATCGCTATCCTTTCAAGGATATCAACATCTTCTATATATCTCTTGTCTAGCAACGAGCCACCTACTGAAGCATCGACAACTATCCTTGTTTGTGCACTCAGTCCATTATAGAAGGTTTGTATTTGGGAATCCATGCATTGGACACCGTCTCAACAGATCCTTAAATCTTTCCCATACTTCGTAAAAAGTTTCATCCTTAGCCTATTTGAATGTAATTATCTCACCACACAACTTGGTAGTGAGTGTTGGTGGCTGAAATCATGTCAAGAACTTCTGGCACAGGTCTGCCCGAGAAGTAACTAAACTTGGTGGCAAAGAATTAAGCCACACATTGGCTCTGTCTCTTAAAGAAAAAGTAAATAACCACAGCTTAACGATATCTCCAAAGACTCCAGTTTGTTGAAATAGTTGACATATTTCAATAAATTGCTTGAGATGTTGCCTCGGGTCTCCAATAAGTGCTCCATCGAATTGTCCTACATTCAAAAGAGTTTGAATCATTACAGGTTTAAGTTCGAAATTCGGCTCATCGGCCTCAATGCCAACAAATCCTAGCATTAAATTTGTAATGCCATGTGTTGAATGCTCTCGGATTGGTCTTTCTTCTTCGACATTAGGAGCAACATTAATATCCAATGGTGGATCCTGATTGTTATTAACACCAATTGCTCCTTTGTTTGGTTGATGAGCCATCTTTCAAATTTTCTTCTTCAATCTACACAAGGTTCTCTCGATTTACGGATCGTATGGCCACTCGTCCACCACCGGGTGGTTTCGGGTCATACACCGGTATAAACAAAGGTAAAATAAAAATAAAAACAAAACAAGTAAAAATCTGAAAACAATCAAATCCATTGCAATCCCCGGCAACGGCGCCAAAACTTGTAGACTCTCTTTTGGAAGTTGTGTAAATGTATCTGGCAAAAGGTATAAATGATATGTATTGGGAAATTTATGACAAGAGTCTTTTGCATGCAAGCATACACTGTCTGCAAGTAATACAACTTGGTAAGTTGAGTTATCGATCCCACAGAGATTAACTTGAAATCAATTGCTTCAATGGTTACTTGCTTTGGAAGAAAAGATGATTTGTTTTGAAGTTGGTTTTGAAACTACTTAAAAGAAAAGAAAACAATGAAGTAAAACGTTGGCAAGGAAGGTGCTTTTAATGAATGATGAGTGTTGGCAAGGAATGCCTCGTTTCAACGTTGTTCGAGCAATCCTTTGTTGGCAAACTATCTTGGTATTGTTTGCCGAGCAGATTAAACATTAGGAAAGCCTCTCTCGATGGTCATTGCCCTAAGTCGATTATGTAAAACCCCTTATATATCTATAGTGAATGTTTTTAAATGAATCAAGTTGATTAAGAACCAATGTATACTCCGAGGGGTAGATATCACTTTTGAAGTAAGTTCATCTACTTGAACGACTTCTCTCGAAGCTTCCCTCCCAAGTATCTAGCAACCGATCGTTGCCACTCAAGTCTGTTAAGATATTGAGGTGCAATAGACTGACTGTGCCCGCTCTCGCTTGGCAGAGTATTTAGAAAAACAGTAATGTCAGCTCTCACTTGGTAATTATAGTTAAAAATAGTAAAACATGCCAGATAGAAAAACTTTGCCGAAACAAATAGTTATAAAAAGAAACTAAGGCATAAAACAATGTTTAACCAAAATCTCCCCCACCAACTATGAAATTAGTTCATGGTGAGGGGGTTAACCAACAAACCAATAACCGTTTTCAAATACATCGTCACTAAATAAAAGTAAAACAACTTAAACCTAGAGAATAGGCCGAAGGGTCTCTCGATGCAGCCCTCCACGCCAAGCTCTCTGCTAAGGAGTTGAACCTCTCTTCCTCGGTGCAGCCGACCGTTACTCGCCTGTCACTCCAACGCCTCACTCTGATCACTCTTTGCTCTCCACCCCGATCGATGTTCTCCCCCTCAATGCTTGATCGGTTGGGCTTTATCCGATCATTTTGATAGCTTATAAGCTCGGTCTGATAGCTTATCTGGCTAGGGCTGAAGTCATCATACTGATTTTGTCTTGGCACCCAAGCTTGGCACAATTTTGCCAACATTTCTTGGCACCACCTCATCTGCTATTTTTTCTGAGATTGGTCCATTAGCTATCTTTTAGGAGCTTGACTCTTTCCTATTTTTTTGGGGTTCAACAATATCTTGGCATGGCATCAAGTGCACTTTTCTGCCAACAAGTTCTTGGCATCGTCTGGTCCTTTTGTGCCAACAGCACTTGGCATTCTTCTTGCCAATCCTAACTGTGTTGCTTTCCTGCGCTAAATCCTATTCCAAACCTGCAAAATAACAACAAAACAACCCTTCGACCTGGCATAGACAAAAAACTAAACTCCTTATGCAAATGCATGATTCTAATAACCTAATGCAACTAAATGTACCTAAAAACAAGCAAGAGTGTTACATAATTGGCATTAAAACAATACTTTTGAGCAGTTAATAATGACACACCTCAGGGAGCCTACAAAAACTAATCAAAGATCAACGACATCAATGTCATGCCTGGCAAAATGTCATATCTTCATGTAGTAACAAACACCAACATGAAATTGTATTTGAGAAAGCCTTGTACTCAAGATCTTTCGAATACATTGACTGTTGACACTCCTTACTACAGATGGCTAATCATAGCCTTCCGGATACTATTTTTTGTGATACAAGTAGCCTAATCCGCAAGGATACCCCGCCTCCATCCCAGGACCTACTTATTCCTATAGACATATTTTCTTCTCCTCTTCTCAAGACGAAAACAACAAAGTCGTAAAAGAAAACAACATAAAAAGAAAATAAACTACTCATAAATTAGATTATAAAGTTACAGATCAAAGGAGCCCAATTTATAGCAGCAATTGGGAACACCATGTGACAACATTTTACATACCTATAAGGAGAGCCACCAATATGAACATTTAATTCCTAGATTCTTAAAAAACAAAACAAAAAAATCTTGAATAAATAGTTGAAATCACAAAACTGTAAAACTTCTAATCAATAATTGAACAGGTAGACGTGTCAACCTGTCACCGCCAGTCGGGAACTCTCTCTTTCATCACGGTCTACTATTAGTGATCCAAATCACTGCCAACAACCAATAAATAGCAAACTAAAATACTAAATCAATGAGTACAAAGCGAAGCACCAAAACAAAGTGTTCTACTTCTCAAAGTAACATGCATTCGTCTTGTCTCACACAACTATTCACAGTGTCAAAATATTAATTGCATTCCAAAATTAGATCCATTGCATAACCTCACCAACTTAAAAAGCTAATTAAAGGGCACAAGATAACATATTACAAACTGCAAAGAAATCAAAAACAAAATAGTTCTAGGTTATTCAGATCATTATGGTCCCTACTATAATTTAATTTTCAACAAGAAATTTATTTTTTAGAAGCAAATTATGTAGGGTGTTTCACCTCCACCACTTAACGAGTACACAAGCAGAATTCAATAAGGGGGAATAAAAGAGGACATGTTATACCTTCTAACAAAACAAAGCCAAATAAGAGATTAGAGCTTATAAAGAAATAAGAAAACACAAACCAACAACTTAATCATTCAATTTCACACAATAAAGGAATACATTTACTCTCTGCTCGTCTAGACTTGCGATCTAATTGAAAGATAATCATGTTTTTCAGCTTCTTCACGATAATTATTATTTCAAATAGGTTGTGTAACGCCCCGGTTTTGGGCTTAGAAGTTTTGGGCGTTGACCGGTTTGGTCAAAGTGTTGTTCGAATCTAAAGAGGTGAAATTAGGAAAGCCTAGTTCGGGTTGCATTAAAAATATGGAAAAATGTTCTAAAATCATATTTTAATATAATTAAGTGAACTGTGAAATCAATTTTGAAAAATGGGTTTTGGAAGAGTGACATTTTGGCTAGTGACCAAAATGTAATTTTTGAAAGTTTTGTGACTGTTTTATAAAGAGTTGAAACTTTGAATCTTTAAGGAGCTATTATTCCAAAAGTAGTTTCTCCAGATTTTTCTAAGATATTTTGAGATTTATTCTGATTTTAAAACATATCAAAAGTGGAGGGAAAGGCCATTTGGCTATTTTCTTAACTAACTTCTCTATTTTCTTTCTCTCATTTTCTCTCAATCCAAACACTTGTTTTCCAGAGAGTTGTTTCTGATTTTCTCACCTAAAATCCTCCTTTCAATGTTCTTTTGATTCCTAATCTACATATCTTCAAAACCTCATCATTTGCTAGTTGATTCAACAAGGTTTTTGATTCCAAAAAGTGGAGAAACACAAGTTTGGAGGTAAGAACGTCCTTCTCCTCTAAACTATCAGTTCTTTACTGAAATTCCCAAGTTTTCAACTCTTAATTGAAGTTTTATTAAAGGATTTTAAGTGGTGAAATGGATCTTGGCTTATAATGCAAGATTTGGTGATTTTTGATGATTTTCGTTAGATATGATTAATCTGTGATTTGAGGTATGTTTTTGATGTTAAATGAACTCTAAATTGATAAGGAAATGAGTTTTGATTAATGCAATCCCGGATAGGTTGTGTTTCCTAAGTTTAGCTTGTGATTCTTGGATGTTTTTGTGGTGATCTTGTGGATCTGATGTTGCTGGAGGTATAAGGATGTTTATAGGTTGTTTTTAGATGTTAAATGGTGTTAATGGATGTTAGATTTTGCTGGTTTATGGTTGGGCTTTGTTGAGAAGTGGTTTTGATGCCATTTCGGTTGTGTTTGGTGGCCGAAATTGGAGTATGAATGAGAGCAGCGAGTTTGAGTACTTTCATTGAAGCTTTTGATGCATGATGATGCATTAAATCTCTGCTTTAATGTGTTTAATCAGGGGAGGCATCTTTGGATCCAAGAGTTGTTGATCCGGAGGCTTGTTTTGGTGCTTTGGCTTGAGGCGAAGTGGAATCGGTGAGTGAAATTGGGTTTTCGGCTTTGAAACCAATGTCTTGGGAGCTTAGTTTAAGTCTAAGCAACTTTGCTAAGCTCTAGTGTAAGTTTTCGGAAATTCTCTCTAGTGGTGGCCATGATTTTGTTGTGATGCAATGTGGTTATTTGCATGTTTTGATTACTGTTTTGAAAGCATGATTTAGCATGGTATTTGCTGTTTTGATAAGCCATATGTTAAAGGAAGCTCAAGGTAAGAGTTCCTTGTTTTTGAACATTGATTAAATGTGGTTTGATGCTTTTAAGTGCATGATGAATATGGCTTGGTTTAATGCTTTAAAACAGTGGATTAATTGATGAAAATGATGTATATTGGCAAGTGATGTTTTGAAAAGGTTGAGGTCACTAAGGTGGTTAAAAGTCCTTGAGTGAGCCTTGTTACTTAAGAACATCAAGGTGGTTAAAAGTCCTTGGATGATTCTTGTTACGGACACAAAGTTGTTTAAAAGTCCTTGTGTGGTCCTTTCTATGGTGTTTAAAAGTCCATAGGCCAAGGTGTTTAAAAGTCCTTGGGCTCAAGGTGTTTAAAAGTCCTTGAGGTGATTCAATTCATGGTGTTTAAAAGTCCATGGCCAAGGTGTTTAAAAGTCCTTGGGGTCAAGGTGTTTAAAAGTCCTTGAGGTGATCTAATTCATGGTGTTTAAAAGTCCATGGCCAAGGTGTTTAAAAGTCCTTGGGGTCCAAGGTGTTTAAAAGTCCTTGGGGTGAAAGTTGATGAACTTGTTTTCAAAGAAATGAAATGTATCACTTGTGGCCAATATGACATGTAATGAAATGAAGCATGAGATGTAACCCCCTTAACCCGGCCTAGACGATTGACCCGAATTAAGAAAGTCACACGGGGAAAACCAAAGTCAACCCGAAAGTCAACCTTGATTAACGACCCTTTTTTTTTCTTTTTAATCTTATCTAGATGCACATTACACCTATGTGTGATCATACAAATAACATACTCAAAGATCACAAACATCAGAGGTCAAACAGGGACCCAATTGAACAAATTACAACTTTAGGGACCAAATTGTAATTTCTGATAAATATAAGGACTTAACCAAATTTGAAGTTACCAACTTGAAATTAATCAGGTTTCATGCTTCTCTGTGAAATTTCAGCTCAAAAGGACATCCACAGCTCATACAATTGCACAAACAAGATTCAGGACCAAAACGCAAACAATTCAAAACACATAACCGCCAATGTCAGCCCCCAACGGTCGACCGTTCCGAAACGGGGGACAGCCCGTTCCGAAACGCGGGGCCGTTCCGAAACAGGCATAGCCCGTTTCGAAACGGGGGTCTGGCAGAGGCTTACTCGTTCCGAAACGGCCCTCCCCGTTTCGGATGCCTGGGTTCATGCAAGGCACCCGTTCCGAAACGGGGCACCCAGTTCCGAAACGCCTGCACCAGAATGCTCCAAAACTCAACTTTAATCATGCAATTACACACTCAAACATGCTCCTAACACTACCAAACTTTGCCAACATGCAAATTAACATATAAACAACATATTAGCATCAACAATTCATCCATTCATCATCATATGCAAAAAGCCCCAATTCTAGATGCATGCTTCCTACACAAGCTAGGCATACAAACACCAAACTTACAAAGCAAGCATATAAGGTTCCAATTCAAAAGCCAGCAAACACATCAACATTAAACATACTTAGGGAGTCTCCAACACCTCCCAAAACATACACATTGGTCCCCCATTGCCAAATCATACAAAAGCTAAAATGTTTAACAAAACCTTCCATACATTGAGCTTCACTTGAACTAGATTGCTTGACCCTTCTTGCTGCCCTCAAGGTACTTTAATGCTCTGCATTATTGAATTCAGAAAACGAAGAGAGCGTAAGCAAAAGCTTAGTGAGGAAAGCTCTTAAAAACCATTCAATAATGCAATTCAAAACCTTTACAAAACATGCTTTAAATCAACCATTTTCACATGCTCAAAAGCATTCATAACAAGCAATCTCATGCTTAAACATAAACATAAAAACAAGCATCTCATGCTTCTCAATATCCTCAACATGTCATATTGGCTCAAGTGATACATTTCCATTTATTAAAACAAGTTCATCAACTTCCCAAGGACTTTTAAACACCTTGGCCCCAAGGACTTTTAAACACCTTGGCCTATGGACTTTTAAACACCATAGAAGTAACCCATCAAGGACTTTTAAACACCTTGATCCCAAGGACTTTTAAACACCTTGGCCATGGACTTTTAAACACCATGAATGAAACACATCAAGGACTTTTAAACACCTTGATCCCAAGGACTTTTAAACACCTTGGCCTATGGACTTTTAAACACCATAGAAAGGATCACCTAAGGACTTTTAAACACCTTAGTGTCCGCAACATGAACCATCCAAGGACTTTTAACCACCTTGATGTTCATAAGTAACAAGGCTCACTCAAGGACTTTTAACCACCTTAGTGACCTTAACATTTTCAAAACATCACTTGCCAATATACATCATTTTCATCATTTACAACACTGTTTTTAAGCATAAAACCAAGCCATATTCATCATGCATTTTAAAGCATAAAACCACATCATTTCAAAGTATAAAAGCAAGGCACTCCTACCTAGAGCTACCTTCAACATATGGCTTACAACAACAGCAAATACCATGCTAAAACATGCTTCCAAAACAGTATGTAAAACATGCAAATCATCATTTTGCAATACATCAAAACCATGGCCACCACTAAAGAGGAAATCCGAAAACTTACACTCGAGCTTAGCAAAGTTGTTTAGACTTAGACTAAGCTCCCAAGACATTGGTTTCAAAGCCGAAAACCCAATTTCACTCACCGATTCCACCTCGCCTCTTGCCGAAGCACGAATTCAAGCTTCCGGATCAACAACTCTTGGATCCAAAGATGCCACCCCTGCTTCAACACATCAAAGCAGTAAATCAATGCATCATCATGCATCAATTACCTCAATGAAAGCACTCAAACTCGCTGCTCTCATCCATCCTCCATTTTCGGCCACCAAACACAACCGAAAATGCATCAAAACCACTTCCAAACATAACCCAGCCATAAACCAGCAAAACCTCACTTCTATTAACATCAATCAACATCTAAAAACAACCTACAATCATCCTTATACCTCCAGCAACAACAGATCCACAAGATCACCACAAAAACTACCTTAAAACACAAGCTAAACTTAGGAATCTTAACCTATCCGGGATTGCATCAATCAAGACTCATTTCCATATCAATTTAATGATCAAATAACATCAAAAACACTTCTCAAAACCCAGATTTAACAGATCAAACGAAAATCAATTGAAATCATCAAAATCTTGCTCAATTAGCCAAGATTCTTAAATCAACTTACAAACCTTTAATTAAACATACATTTAGGATTGAAAACTTTAGGAATTTCATTAAAGAACTTAAAGTTCAGAGGAGAATCGTTCATACCTCCAAACTTGTGATTTCTCCACTTTTTGGAATGAAAACCTTGTTGAAACTTGTAGCAAATGAATAGGTTTTGAAGATATGTTGATTTGCAATCAAATGAAAGTTGAAAGGAAGAATTTAGGTGAGGAAATCAGATTAGAATCTCTGGAAATGGTGATGTTTGGTTGGAGAGAAAAGGAGAAGAGAAAATAGGAAGTTAGTTGGGAAAATAGAGAAAATGAAACTTCCCTCCACTTTGATATCTTTAAAATCAGATTTTAGGATTAAAATATCTTAGAAAAAATCTGGAGAATTCAATTTTGGGCAAATAGCTCCTTAAAGATTCAAAGTTTCAATCCTTTTTAAAACAGCCACCAAATTTGCGAAAATTACATTTTGGTCACTAGCCAAAATGTCAACCTTCCAAAACTCATTTTCCAAAATTGTTTTCACAGTTCATCAATATATATTAAAAGATGATTTTAGAACATTTTTCCATATTTTTAATGCAACCCGAACTAGGCTTTCCTAAATTAGCCACTTACGATTCGAACAGCACTTTGACCAAACCGGTCAACGCTCAAAACTTCTAAGCCCAAAACCGGGGCGTTACAACTCTCCCCCCCTTAAGAAATTTCGTCCTCGAAATTTACCTGAAGGAAAGAGATAAGGAAACTGCTTCAGCATGTCTTCCTTCCGCTCCCACGTGGCTTCCTCAACACCGCGATGCCTCCACAGCACCTTCACCAACTCAATGGTCTTGCCACGAAGAACCTTACTATCTGAATCCAGAACCTTCACCGGTTCCTCATCATAGGTCAAATCCGGATTCAGAACCACATCCTCAACAGGCATCACATGCGAAGGATCAGATCTATACTTCCGGAGCATAGAAACATGGAACACATCATGAATCTTCTCCAGTTCCTGAGGTAACCTCAACCGATACGCAACAGGACCCACACGCTCAACCACCTCATATGGTCCAATGTATCTAGGGCTCAGCTTACCCTTCCGGCCAAACCTCATCACCTTCTTCCAAGGCGAAACCTTCAAGAACACTCGGTCACCCACCGCATATTCTATCTCCTTACGCTTCAAATCCGCGTAAGACTTCTGCCGATCAGAAGCAGCCTTCAACCGCTCACAAATGAGCTTCACCTTCTCTGTGGTCCCTTTCAACAAAGCAGGCATTGAAACCAACTTTTGACCAGTTTCAGCCCAACAAAGAGGAGTCCTACACTTCCTCCCGTACAAAGCCTCATAAGGTGCCATCTGTATACTCGCCTGATAACTATTGTTATAAGCGAACTCAACCAAAGGCAGATGCTTCTCCCAAGAACCTTGGAACTCAATCACACAGCATCTCAACATATCCTCCAAAATCTGAATAACTCGCTCAGACTGACCATCCGACTGAGGATGATAGGATGTACTGAAATGCAACCTTGTACCCAAAGCTTGATGCAAACACTGCCAAAAACGCGATGTGAACCTCGGATCCCTATCCGACACAATCGACTTAGGCACACCATGCAACCGCACAATCTCAGCAATGTACAGCTCTGCCAGCTTGTCCAAAGAGAACGTAGTATGCACAGGCAAGAAATGCGCACACTTCGTCAGGCGATCCACAACCACCCAAACCGAATTCTTTTTCGACGGAGACAAAGGTAAACCAGATACAAAATCCATGGTAACCCTCTCCCACTTCCACTCAGGGATTTTCAACGGTTGCAACAAACCAGAAGGAAACTGATGCTCAGCCTTAACTCGCTGACACACCAAACACTTGCTCACAAACTCCGCCACATCCTTCTTCAAACCAACCCAATAGTACTCATCACGAAGATCACGATACATCTTAGTACTACCAGGGTGCATAGCAAAAGGACTACTATGACCTTCAGTCAGAATAGCACGCCTCAACTCAGCATCAGCAGGCACTACTATTCGACTCCCAAAACACAGCACACCATCATCATTAAAACAGAAATCCGAAGGCCTACCCTCCGCAATATCCTGAACATGAAACACCAAGGAATCATCCAACAACTGCTTTTCCTTGATCAACTGAACCAAAGATGGTTTCACTTGCAACTCAGCAACAAGACCACCATCTCGCGATATGCTCAAGCTAGCAAACATCGCCCTCAGCTCAACTGCTACCTTCCTACTCAAGGCATCCGCAACAACATTAGCCTTTCCAGGATGATACTCTATTGTCAGATCATAATCCTTGAGCAACTCCAACCAACGACGCTGCCTAAGATTCAACTCCTTCTGAGACATCAGATACCTCAAACTCTTGTGATCCGTGTACACAGTACACTTCTCACCATACAGATAATGTCTCCAGATCTTCAGAGCAAAAACCACTGCCGCCAGCTCAATATCATGCGTAGGGTAATTGCGCTCATGCACTTTCAACTGCCGCGACGCATAAGCCACCACCTTACCCTCCTGCATCAGCACACACCCCAAACCAACATAGGATGCATCACTGTAAACCACAAACTCTTTCCCTGATTCAGGCTGAATCAAAATAGGAGCTTGCGTCAAAGCCGCCTTCAGCTTCTCGAAAGCCTGCTGTCTCGCTTCTGTCCATTCATACTTAACATCCTTCTGCAACAGCTTCGTCAAAGGAGCAGCAATCTTGGAAAAACCATCCACAAACCTCCGGTAGTATCCCGCCAAACCAAGGAAACTACGGACCTCAGGAACAGACTTAGGAACCTTCCAGCTCATCACAGCCTCAATCTTCTGAGGATCAACACGAATCCCCTCAGCTGAGACAACATGCCCAAGAAAAACCACTTCTCTTAACCAGAACTCACACTTGCTCAGCTTAGCATAAAGCTGATTCTCCAACAAAGCTTGCAAAACAACCCTCAAATGCTCTTCATGCTCCTCCTCAGTACGCGAGTACACAAGGATATCATCAATGAACACCACAACGAACTTGTCCAGGTATTCATGAAAAACACGATTCATCATGTCCATGAAAGCAGCAGGAGCATTTCTCAACCCAAACGGCATCACAAGGAACTCATAATGCCCATACCTTGTCCTGAAAGCTGTCTTAGGCACATCCACATCCTTCACCTTCAATTGGTAATACCCTGACCTCAAGTCAATCTTAGAGAACACAGCAGCTCCCCGAAATTGATCAAAGAGATCATCAATCCTCGGCAAAGGATACCGATTCTTGATAGTCAACTTGTTCAGCTGACGGTAATCAATGCACATTCTCATAGTGCCATCTTTCTTCTTCACAAACAAGACAGGAGCACCCCAAGGCGACATACTCGGCCGGATAAAACCACGATCAAGCAGCTCTTGCAACTGCGTCTTCAGCTCCTTCAGCTCCTTAGGTGCCATTCTATATGGAGTAATGGATACAGGAGTTGTATTCTCATACAGCTCAATACCAAACTCCACCTCGCGATTAGGAGGTAAACCAGGCAACTCCTCCGGGAAAACACCAGGGAACTCCTTCACAACCTTGATATCTTGCACCCTCAACTCATTAGAGCTAGGATTCATCACAAAAGCTAGATAGGCTTCACATCCTTGCCTCAGCATCCTGCTCGCCTCCAAAGAAGATACAACATTGGCAAGAAACTTCACATTCTCACCAACCACCACAACTTCATAATCCTCCGCAACCTTAAGCGACACCCGCTTATTCTCACAATCCACAACAGCACGATGCTCAGCCAGCCAATCCATACCAAGGATCACATCAAAACCATAAAAGGGCAACTCCATAAGATCAACAAGAAAAACATGCTCTTGAACAACCAAAGGGCACCTTCTATACAGCTTACGAGTCACAACAGTTTCACCAAAAGAACTAGTGACTCTAACACCAACATCCAAAGACTCAACAGGCAAACCAAGCAACTCAGCATGCTCACGAAGAATATATGAATGCGTAGATCCAGAATCAATCAAAGAAAGCAATGACAAGGACTGCAAAGTAAAGGTACCTGCAATCACATCAGCATCATTCCTTCCCTCGCGCTGAGCATACACCCTCGCTTGGCCTCCACCCTCAGGTTGAATAGCCACAACATGAGCTACTCCACGGCCACCTTCCTCACGCCTCTGAAAATTACCACGGCCGCGCCCACGACCTCTCTGCGGTGCCGCAACAGCAGGAGCACGCTCTTGACCACCGGCCATTCTCGGACAATCACGTCTCAAGTGATCAGAAGAACCACAATTCCAGCACTCATAACCAGCATTACCAGCTGTCACAACAGGAGCCTGCACCTCCCTACCAGCACGAGGACAGTCACGCCTCTTGTGACCATGCGAACCACAGTTCCAGCAAGCACTAGGCTCAGCCCTAGCATAACCTCCTCTAGCAGATACACCACCACCTCTCTTGGCTGAGGACTGATACTTCTGATCGCGTCCTCTCTTGTTCCGTCCACCTCCGGAACTATACTCAGCTGGTCTCTTCCCAGAACTAGCTCCAGCACCCTTCGCAGACAAGCTCAGATTCATCTCGATATCCTTGGATCGACCAACCAACACATCAAAATCATTATACTCAGCTTCCAACATATAGGTCTTAACATCCGGCACTAAGCCATAACGAAACCTTTCGCACCTCTCTCGCTCATCAGGTACTAGCTCCGGTGCATACTGGCTAAGGCGCACAAACTGTACCTCATACTCAGCCACACTCATGTTCCCCTGGGTCAGAGACATGAATTCACGCTTCTTTTCATCCAGATATCTCACTCCCAGATATCTCCTCTTGAACGCATTCAGGAAGAATGTCCAAGTGATGTCAGCTTCAACCATTCCAGAAATTGTGGTCGTCCACCACGTATAAGCATCACCTTGCAACAAAGATACCACACAACCCAACTTTTGCACTTCCGTGCAACTCATCTGTCCCAGAACACGCTTGGTGCTCTCTAACCAGGCTTCCGACCTCTCAGCTGACATACCTCTGAACTCAGTCCCTCCAAGACTGCGCAAACGCTCTAAGGGTAGTCTTACACCAGCATCTCCCTGATGCCCAGCTACTTGAGCTCCAGCTACTGCTGCTCTAAAAGCACCCGCAATAGCTTGTACCAAAGCAGACATATCAGGCACAGCTTGCCCCTGACCAACCTCTGGTCCAGCAGCTCCAGCACCAGCATCAGCTGCAGCTTCAGCTCTCGCACCTCCAGTACCACCACCAGGCGGAGGAGGGGGTAACACAGCACTATCAGCGTGCTCTTCATTCTCATTCTCATTGGGAGCCGTAGCTCGCACACTACCTCTCAACTCTCTACGTGGTGCCATACTTTACCATGCAACAACAATGCAAAATAAAACAAGTCAGGCCCAGCAAGGTAAGCAATCCAAGTATTCAAGCTCAATTTCATTTCAAAACAACATGTTTCCTTTAGCTTTTGTTTGGCAATGGGTACCCTCAGCATGCAACATCACAACATACACTCAATTGCATCAACATCTCAAGCCACTGAACATGCTTTCAAACAACAAGCATTCAAGGCAAACACGCTTCAATCATGCATACAAACATTCCCAATTACTCGAGAACTCAGCTCTGATACCACCAAATGTAACCCCCTTAACCCGGCCTAGACGATTGACCCGAATTAAGAAAGTCACACGGGGAAAACCAAAGTCAACCCGAAAGTCAACCTTGATTAACGACCCTTTTTTTTTCTTTTTAATCTTATCTAGATGCACATTACACCTATGTGTGATCATACAAATAACATACTCAAAGATCACAAACATCAGAGGTCAAACAGGGACCCAATTGAACAAATTACAACTTTAGGGACCAAATTGTAATTTCTGATAAATATAAGGACTTAACCAAATTTGAAGTTACCAACTTGAAATTAATCAGGTTTCATGCTTCTCTGTGAAATTTCAGCTCAAAAGGACATCCACAGCTCATACAATTGCACAAACAAGATTCAGGACCAAAACGCAAACAATTCAAAACACATAACCGCCAATGTCAGCCCCCAACGGTCGACCGTTCCGAAACGGGGGACAGCCCGTTCCGAAACGCGGGGCCGTTCCGAAACAGGCATAGCCCGTTTCGAAACGGGGGTCTGGCAGAGGCTTACTCGTTCCGAAACGGCCCTCCCCGTTTCGGATGCCTGGGTTCATGCAAGGCACCCGTTCCGAAACGGGGCACCCAGTTCCGAAACGCCTGCACCAGAATGCTCCAAAACTCAACTTTAATCATGCAATTACACACTCAAACATGCTCCTAACACTACCAAACTTTGCCAACATGCAAATTAACATATAAACAACATATTAGCATCAACAATTCATCCATTCATCATCATATGCAAAAAGCCCCAATTCTAGATGCATGCTTCCTACACAAGCTAGGCATACAAACACCAAACTTACAAAGCAAGCATATAAGGTTCCAATTCAAAAGCCAGCAAACACATCAACATTAAACATACTTAGGGAGTCTCCAACACCTCCCAAAACATACACATTGGTCCCCCATTGCCAAATCATACAAAAGCTAAAATGTTTAACAAAACCTTCCATACATTGAGCTTCACTTGAACTAGATTGCTTGACCCTTCTTGCTGCCCTCAAGGTACTTTAATGCTCTGCATTATTGAATTCAGAAAACGAAGAGAGCGTAAGCAAAAGCTTAGTGAGGAAAGCTCTTAAAAACCATTCAATAATGCAATTCAAAACCTTTACAAAACATGCTTTAAATCAACCATTTTCACATGCTCAAAAGCATTCATAACAAGCAATCTCATGCTTAAACATAAACATAAAAACAAGCATCTCATGCTTCTCAATATCCTCAACATGTCATATTGGCTCAAGTGATACATTTCCATTTATTAAAACAAGTTCATCAACTTCCCAAGGACTTTTAAACACCTTGGCCCCAAGGACTTTTAAACACCTTGGCCTATGGACTTTTAAACACCATAGAAGTAACCCATCAAGGACTTTTAAACACCTTGATCCCAAGGACTTTTAAACACCTTGGCCATGGACTTTTAAACACCATGAATGAAACACATCAAGGACTTTTAAACACCTTGATCCCAAGGACTTTTAAACACCTTGGCCTATGGACTTTTAAACACCATAGAAAGGATCACCTAAGGACTTTTAAACACCTTAGTGTCCGCAACATGAACCATCCAAGGACTTTTAACCACCTTGATGTTCATAAGTAACAAGGCTCACTCAAGGACTTTTAACCACCTTAGTGACCTTAACATTTTCAAAACATCACTTGCCAATATACATCATTTTCATCATTTACAACACTGTTTTTAAGCATAAAACCAAGCCATATTCATCATGCATTTTAAAGCATAAAACCACATCATTTCAAAGTATAAAAGCAAGGCACTCCTACCTAGAGCTACCTTCAACATATGGCTTACAACAACAGCAAATACCATGCTAAAACATGCTTCCAAAACAGTATGTAAAACATGCAAATCATCATTTTGCAATACATCAAAACCATGGCCACCACTAAAGAGGAAATCCGAAAACTTACACTCGAGCTTAGCAAAGTTGTTTAGACTTAGACTAAGCTCCCAAGACATTGGTTTCAAAGCCGAAAACCCAATTTCACTCACCGATTCCACCTCGCCTCTTGCCGAAGCACGAATTCAAGCTTCCGGATCAACAACTCTTGGATCCAAAGATGCCACCCCTGCTTCAACACATCAAAGCAGTAAATCAATGCATCATCATGCATCAATTACCTCAATGAAAGCACTCAAACTCGCTGCTCTCATCCATCCTCCATTTTCGGCCACCAAACACAACCGAAAATGCATCAAAACCACTTCCAAACATAACCCAGCCATAAACCAGCAAAACCTCACTTCTATTAACATCAATCAACATCTAAAAACAACCTACAATCATCCTTATACCTCCAGCAACAACAGATCCACAAGATCACCACAAAAACTACCTTAAAACACAAGCTAAACTTAGGAATCTTAACCTATCCGGGATTGCATCAATCAAGACTCATTTCCATATCAATTTAATGATCAAATAACATCAAAAACACTTCTCAAAACCCAGATTTAACAGATCAAACGAAAATCAATTGAAATCATCAAAATCTTGCTCAATTAGCCAAGATTCTTAAATCAACTTACAAACCTTTAATTAAACATACATTTAGGATTGAAAACTTTAGGAATTTCATTAAAGAACTTAAAGTTCAGAGGAGAATCGTTCATACCTCCAAACTTGTGATTTCTCCACTTTTTGGAATGAAAACCTTGTTGAAACTTGTAGCAAATGAATAGGTTTTGAAGATATGTTGATTTGCAATCAAATGAAAGTTGAAAGGAAGAATTTAGGTGAGGAAATCAGATTAGAATCTCTGGAAATGGTGATGTTTGGTTGGAGAGAAAAGGAGAAGAGAAAATAGGAAGTTAGTTGGGAAAATAGAGAAAATGAAACTTCCCTCCACTTTGATATCTTTAAAATCAGATTTTAGGATTAAAATATCTTAGAAAAAATCTGGAGAATTCAATTTTGGGCAAATAGCTCCTTAAAGATTCAAAGTTTCAATCCTTTTTAAAACAGCCACCAAATTTGCGAAAATTACATTTTGGTCACTAGCCAAAATGTCAACCTTCCAAAACTCATTTTCCAAAATTGTTTTCACAGTTCATCAATATATATTAAAAGATGATTTTAGAACATTTTTCCATATTTTTAATGCAACCCGAACTAGGCTTTCCTAAATTAGCCACTTACGATTCGAACAGCACTTTGACCAAACCGGTCAACGCTCAAAACTTCTAAGCCCAAAACCGGGGCGTTACATGAGATGCTTGTAAAAGTATGCTTTTGAGCATGTGTAAATGATGATTTGAAGCATGTTTTATAAATGTTTTGTTAATGCATTATTGGATGGTTTTATTGAGCATTCCTCACTAAGCTTTTGCTTACGCTCTCTTCCGTTTTCTTAATTCAATAATGCAGAACATTAGAGTACTTGAGGGCAGCAAGGAGGGCAAGCATCCAAGTGGAAACAAAGCTCTAAGTATGGAAAGTTTTCTAAGTACATTTTAGCTTTTGGTAATTTGGCAATGGGGGACCTATGTGTATGTTTTGGGGGATGTTTTGAACTCCCTAAGTATGTTGAATGTTGTTGAGAATGCTGGTTTTTGTGGTTGGCCTTTATATGCTTGAATTGGAAGTTTATGCTTGAATGGCTTACTTGTGTAGGAAGCATGCCTATAGATTTGGGGCTTTTCATATATGTGGATGTTTTCATGAATTGTTGATGCAAGTATGTCTCATATATGTTGAATTGCATGTTGGCAAAGTTTGGTGGCATTTGGAGCATGATTGGTTGGTCAATTGCATGTTTAAGTATGCATTTTTAGGCAATCTGTGCAGGGTGTTTCGGAACAGCACCTACCGTTTCGGAACGGGTGCCTTAAACAAGCCCAGGCGTCCGAAACGGGAGGGACCGTTCCGAAACGGAAAGGCCACTGCCAGACCCCCGTTTCGGTACGCGTTGCGGAACGGCCCCGAGTTTCGAAACGGGCTATGCCTGTTTCGGAACGGGTGACCGTTGGGGGCTGACATTGGCAGTTATGTTTTGGAATGTTTGCGTTTTGGTCCTGAATCTTGTTTGTGCAATTGTATGAGTTTGGGAAGTCCTTTTGAGCTGAAATTTTACAGAGAAGCATGAAACATGATTAATTTCAAGATGGTAACTTCAGTTTGGGTTAAGTCCTTATAATTATCAGAATTTACAATTTGGTCCCTAAAGTTGTAAATTGTTCAATTAAGTCCCTGTTTGATCTCTGATGTTTGTGATCTTTTGGTATGATGTTTGTGTGATCACAATTAGGTCTAAAGTGCATCTAGACAAGGTTGAAAAGAAAAAAAAAGGGTCGTTAATCAAGGTTGACTTTCGGGTTGACTTTGGTTTTCCCCGTGTGACTTTCTTAATTCGGGTCAACCGTCTAGGCCGGGTTAAGGGGGTTACAGGTTGTCTGTTGTGAAAATAACAACAAGATGAACTCCAATCTAAAAAGAAAATAGCCAACTCCCCTAAAAAAAAAAAACAAGTTCTTCCACCACGCGACAAAACAAAGAAATAAATAGCAACAATAGTTATACACCCCTACTACAATCACCCAAAACGTCAGTACAGTCTACATCATTCGTAGCACAGTTGCGATCGTTCAAAGAAGAGGACACATCTGAACCAAGCGTAGAAGAAACAACAACACTTTTATATTTCGTAGCAAAACTATCCAACGAGGGTCAAACGGATATCTTACATCAAAATCCGCACCAACCTCACAAAAAGCGCCAAAATTCACACCTCTAACATCAAAAGGACCCCACGCCAACTGAAAGCTAAGAATGACAACATCTCTGGACCTCTCTATAATGTAAACCATAAAGGCAGAAGTGGTGTTTGCAGCTGCCTTAACTTTCTCCGCTACATCAACATCATAAGTAGCCTCTGACACCAAAATCTCATTTTTTTGTGATTCTTTGAGCTATGTTAATTTCCTTGTGAATTTTTTTAAGCTTTCATCCGCCGCTCTCTTCACTTGCTCAAACTCCTCTTTTAGAACTCGAATCTCGGTCTTAAAACTTTACTCTGTGGTCTCAAGCAACTTATTCTTAATTCTAGGAGCACGATCACTCTCCTTTTTTTCTCAGCAATTTCCTCTGCAAACTTCCTATGAAAGGCCCCTAACTGCACCAGAACTTCCGCTTTGTGTTTTTCTTGCAACTCTCTTATCTGAGCAGCACAACGTTCCACCTGTGAACGCAAATCAACATTCTCCTCAAAAAGACCTGAGTAACTCCCTATATGTGAACGCAGCCTCGCATTTTTCTCAAGGAGGACCTTCACATTCCTTTCCACGTTAAGTTGAACACAACCTAACTCCTAAATAAGACCCCAACCCCAATCAGCGTTCCTCTTGATACTATTACAAGGTGGAGAAGCGCCACCACGATTTGTATACAACCTCTTACAAGCAGAGTTGGGATGGAACAGATTTTTTGACCCCGACCCCCCTCTAGGGATATAATGCACTCCACGGAGCGAAGGGTTCACTACTTTCACAAGGAGAAATGTCGCCAGAAAAAAGTAACGGAGGAATCCCCGCAACATCTGAAAAAAGATGCGAGCTCAGCAGATACAACCATGGAGGGTATGTTTTCGGAACAATGAATAACAATGGGATTAGTAGTAGTTGACCCTACAAACTAACCAGTAAGAAAACTCTGTCACAAACCAAGTAGCAAAGCCACTAAAAGTAATAATAATACATTACTTAAAATACTTGACGACGTAAAAATAGTAGACAGACCAGCACTCATGCTGGCAAGAAAAGGGCCCCTAGTAGCGCCTGTCATAGCCTTGTGAGAAGAACTATGAAGTTCGAACATAACAGATCAAGCATCACGGTTTAGCCCAGACAAAACATCAGTAACCCCAACATCGAGCACTAGCCTTTTTCCCAGCATATTTCCATCAGGACTAAAAGGGAGTTTTTTTAGCAATAAGACCTTATTCGCATAGCTACACTTTCTTGTGCCGCCTCTACGACATCCGTTGGCACTTCAACATGGGCATTCTGACCACAAGGGGAAATCCTTAGATAAGGAGCAACAAGAGTTGGATCTGCCAAAGATGTCGCCGAAGTAGCTAACGCCACCGAACAAGGAGAACTCACTTCTCCGCTACTGAAAGCATTTGACGACGCCATTATTACCGACCCTTCCGAACCCAACAGGTCACCTCTAACAACAAAGGGCAGAGTATCCAACATCACAATCCGATCTCCCATTTCATCAGCAACGACCTACAAAGGAGAAACCATAGTCGATGATGTGAGCACGTTTATGTCACCCAACGATGCAACTTCAAACTTTCAGGGAAGCTCTTTTCCTTACTTGTACTAATATTTCTGAATCATTTGATAATACTTGTGTCTTAGAAGATAGGACTTTTAATGTCTTGCATGTTGATATGTGACATATTATTATTATTATTATTATTATTATTATATATTTGTTTGACACTACCAAGTGTACGTGTGTGATGAGTGTGCATGGCCCATGCGTGATCAGCCTCATGTGCACGTAATAAACAAGCAGCCGAGCCTTGTTGATGTGCGGCAATCAGAGAATTAAACATGGGATAAATTAAAGGTGCAGCAGAATGGATAAGTGCAACCAGTTTCTCCATTTTAAATTCCAAATTCAAACATGCACACATTTAACATGTGCATACTTCAAAGGATGGCTTCAATCCTATTTGGATTGCATGGCTGACATTCAAATCTGCTATGGAAGTTATTTATAATTTTTTTACTTGAATTTTAAATGGACGAATATTAGCCACAATTTCAATTTCGGCGAACTTCCTTTGTAGCCTATATATATGTAAACAGAATGCTTCTGTAAGGGTAACCAACTTTGAAATAAAAATTACACTTGAGAGAATTTTCTCTTTTCGGTTCTTTTTAGAACTATTCGACACTCAAACTTGTTTGTTTGTCATTGATACTTCGGGTTCCTAAATTTCTATTTAGCGGGTCCAAGTCCTCCAACGTTAAACAGATTCGGTTCGGGTTTGCTCAGTAGATTGGGCAGGTTCTTTCGAGTTTATCGTTTCCAACATCGGTCGTTTTTGAAGCCTTCTTCACCATCGTTGAAGTTATTTCCAAAACGCCAAAATTATCATATTACTCTATATTATTATTATTTTTATTTTGTTCATCTTTAAGTCTCTATTTAACATAAATATGTCGTATAATTTTTGTTGCTTCCTTGTTTTTATGATACATGAGTAAGTTGCTTCAGAAACAACGCTCCTTGTTCGTAAACGGATCTAGGATCGTAGCAAGCACTTCTTTGCAATATAAACAAATATGGTGTCGTAATTAGATATTAAAAGTAAGTAAAAAAAAAGAAAGAAAAATCAGAATTGAGAGAGAAGAAGGTTGCCGAAAGTTTAAGTATAGTTTGAAGGTTGACTATGAATTTCTTCAAGCATTCAATAATTGCAGCAATGTTCTTGGGACTTGACACGATGAACTCGAAAGAACCTGCATAATCTGTTATGCAAACCCGAATCGAAAATGTTCTTCGTAGTCGGAAAAGATGAACAAACTCCAAGGAAGAACTCGAACAATCTGTTGAACGAACCCGAACCTTATCTTGAATTTGCTCGAATACGGACTTGGACCCTTCAATTATCGAACAATTGAGAACCTGAAGTATCAAAAAAAAAGTTCTAAAAAAAGAACCGAAAAGAGAAAATTCTCTCAAGTGTAGTTTTTATTTCAAAGTGGGTAACCCTTACACAAGCATTCTGTTTACATATATATAGGCTACAAAGGAAGTTGGCCGAAATTGAAATTGTGGCTAATATTCGGCCATTTGAAATTCAAGTAAAAAAATTATAAATAACTTCCATAGCAGATTTGAATGTCAGCCATGTAATCCAAATAGGAGTGACGCCATCCTTTGAATTATGCACATGTTAAATGTGTGCATGTTTGAATTTGGAATTTAAAATGGAGAAACTGGTTGCACTTATCCATTCTGCTGCACCTTTAATTTATTCCATGTTTAATTCTCTGATTGCCGCACATCAACAAGGCTCGGCTGCTTGTTTATTACGCGCACATGAGGCTGATCACGCATGGGCCATGCACACTCATCACACACGTACACTTGGTACTGTCAAACAAATATATAATAATAATAATAATAATAATAATAATAATAATAATATGTCACATATAAACATGCAAGACATTAAAAGTCCTATCGTCTAAGACACAAGTATTATCAAATGATTCAGAAATGTTAGTACAAGTAAGGAAAAGAACTTCCCTGAAAGTTTGAAGTTGCATCGTTGGGTGACATAAACGTGCTCACATCAATAAGACCACGAACAATATAATATAACGGACGTCCTGCGATGAGCGTCATAACACAGGCAGACCACAACGCATAGAATCGCGTGCGAACTATGCGATACCCTTCACAATCGGTGGCTAATAGAAAAAACCACGAACAACATCACACCTCATGTGCTGGTCACATGACTACAAACGTGCCCATCACAGATGCTAAGGAGAACCTAAGATGTCAAGTTATAGCTAGTTCAATCCATGCGGCACGATAACCCCATCTTGACACATGTCCAAGTGGTATAAAACTGGGCATGCAGTTGAGAGAAACTAAGGCCTTCCATTCCCGGCAGCATCACTTCCCCAAAGCAAGAGCAATACATAAGCTCTGACAACGGTCATTCCTACCACCGTCTCCGACCCCTGATCATTTTGACAATAAACAAACTTTTTAGCCATTGAACTTTCAAAAGTTACAAAAAATCATTAAATTTATCGAACTATTACAATATAGTCATTGACTAACTACACGTTATAAATTATTTATAAATTTTGAAATGTTTAATGAACATTTTGTAATAAATCAATACATTTAATGATCGGTTTGTTCTAATTTAATAAAGTTTAATGACAATTTTATAATATGTCAAAAAAATAATGATCATTTTATAACTTTTAAAAGTCCAGTGACCAAAAAATAACTGATAATCAAAATTTTAAACAAAATATTAGCTACTAACTGATCTTACCTAAAATTAACTTACTAGTTAATAAAAAATTCATTTCGGTTGATTAATTCAATAATACCGAATAATGCACCCTCCTATAAAATAGGTACATGCACCTAGAAGGCAAGAAAGAAAGAAAGAAATAAGCAGAGTAAATGATCATGATTTTGATTTCGCTGACACTTTTTGTTCCTTTATTAGATATTAGCGACAATAATTTACGCTGAAATTAAAACATGAAGAAAAGTTTAGCACGAGAAGCAAGCAAAATGTCACGCCCTACCAAGGTGCACCAGGGCTGACCGATGGGCGCTACCTAGGTGCACTCGGGACAACCAAGGCCAAGTGAAGGTCCTTGGACGTTTAAAGGACAAGTATGACCCAATGAAGGTTTTAGATCAGCCTAGAGAGGCCTACAACCCTCTCAAAACATTGCCACAAGGTTCTAGGAGGTTTCAGGACGTTCCACACTCATCTAGGCTCAACCTAGAGGACCTAGAAGAGTTCGGAAGGATCGAGACCACTCTGGACGTCTCCAGAATATTCTAGAGTACTTTAGATAGTTGTAGACGTGTATGGATACATGTAGAGTTCTCTAGAATTGTTTACGTCCTTTAATATTTTGGGAGGCAAAATACTAGCCGTTGGATCAAATCAATCTCCACCGTCCATTGAGGAGGTGGGAGCCTATAAATAGGCTAGCCATGTACTTTTGTAAACCATCCTATAATTTCACAAACTAAGTGTCCTTGTAAAGTTTTCTTCTTAAGTTCAATACAAGGTTCCTTTCCTTGTAAAGCTCTCTTACCTTCTCAAGCTCTTTGTTTTGGACATAGTGTTTGCGTGAAGTGAGGCTGGTTAGTAAGATTGAGAGTTGCTAATGCCGCACGAATCGGTTTGAGAGAATAAGTCCAAGACAGTTGGTATCAGAGTGTGTTCGAGACTTGGGACATGGCGAAATCGGGCAAGAACCACGTGGTAAGCTCATATGATATGGAGGTCATGCATGAGAAACGAGGGCGCAAGGAGATTGTCGATCCTAAAGTGACGAGGCAAAGGGCAATAACACGCTTGACTCACGTCGAGGAAAGCATCGGGGGCATGGGTGCCCAAGTGGACGACCTTCAAAAACGAGTAGAAGGCCTTGAGGCAGAGGATGCCGAGCTTCACACAGCCATGAATGCCATGATGGTGGAGCTAGAGGAGACCATGCGCGCAGAGATGGGGCAAATCCATGATCTTCTCATGGGAGAGCTCTCGAAGGTTCATGATTCTCTTCAACAAGAGCTAGACAATACTCGTGCCAAGGGAGACAAGGGCCATCAAGAAGGCAATTCGCCTAGGCACCGAGACTCGTCACCTTGGAAGGGCAAGCACAAAGGCAAGCCCA
Organism: Hibiscus trionum; assembly: GCA_030270665.1. Classification (NCBI taxonomy): domain Eukaryota; kingdom Viridiplantae; phylum Streptophyta; class Magnoliopsida; order Malvales; family Malvaceae; genus Hibiscus; species Hibiscus trionum. Next base: position 22,635,808 of record BSYR01000017.1, read on the forward strand.
AGGAGTTCCAAGGCACGAGGAAGTCACCGCCCAACAGTTGCTTCATTCGCGACGGTGACCATTGGGTTCGTGAGTTCCCACAACGACAAGCCCATAGTTCACTCCTAGCCAAGCATCAAGAAGGTAGTAACACCGACAGTGGTGACGAGGGTGAAAAGATGGGATCCATGCAATATCTTTCAGCATGTCAATCGGTAGAGGACACCGACATGAATGAGGGAAGTTCCATCCTTAAGGGACATGGCACCGAGGGACTTAAGCCAGGGTCGATGCTCGACGTCGAGCAAGAAGGAGACCCATCATTTCCAAAGGCCGATAGGAAGGCCGAGTTACTGACCAAGCTTACAAGGGGAAAGCAAGGTTGTGTCAGCAAGGGCAAGCCCACGAAAGGGAATTGTGGCAACGGGAAGGCTAAGTCTACGCCACAAGGGAAGGTAAGCACAAGAGTGAAGTGCTACCTATGTGATGGGCCTCATGTGATGAGGTCGTGTCCTAAGAGAAGACTACTTGTTTCCATCATCAAGGGAGTCGATAAGACGAGAAGGCTTGACAAAGGTGTTCAAGCCAAGCCATCCAAGGGGTTGGATGAGCACGAGGGGAGCAAAGCATCCCAGTCCAAGACGATGAGGTCCACAGTGGTCCAACCAAGTGCGCGACCTGGTGCGATAGCCAATGATCGAACTATCAAGCCGAGGGTGAAGAAGAAGGCAAGCTGGGAGACAGCAGAAGCATGGTAACAACGTCCCAGCAGCCCAATCGAGACGCAACGAGGGCGTCGTGAGATTAGGTGGGGGAGAATGTCACACCCCACCAAGGTTCACCAGGGTCGACCGAGGGGCGCTACATAGGTGCACTCAGGACAACCAAGGCCAAGTGATGGTCCTTGGACGTTTTAAGGCCAAGTATGAACCACGGAAGGTTCTAGATCGGCCTAGAGAGGCCTACAACCGGGAAGACCTAGAAGAGTCCGAAAGGATCGGGACAACTCTAGACGTCTCCAGAATATTCTAGAGTACTTTAGGTAGTTGTAGACATGTATGGATACATGTAGAATTCTCTAGAATAGTTTAGGTCCTTTAGATAATTTGGGATGCAAAATACTAGCCGTTGGATCAAATCAATCTCCACCATCCATTGAGGAGGTGGGAGCCTAGAAATAGGCTATCCATGTACATTTGTAAACCATCCCCATAAGTTCACAAACTAATTGTCCTTGTAAAGTTTTCTTTTTAAGTTCAATGCAAGGTTCCTTTCCTTGTAAAGCTCTCTTGCCTTTTCAAGTTCTTTGTTTTAGTCATAGCGTTTGTATGAAGTAAGGCTGGTTAGCAAGATCGAGAGTTCCTAACACCGCACAGATCGGTTTGAGAGAATAAGTCATTGACAAAAAGCTACGTTTTATCGCCACAAAGTTAACTAATTAGGTGCTATTACTAATCTCAAACTTCATTTGGTGCAATTATTCAATTTTCTATCATTTTTTTGTTTGCTTAAACATCTTGGATTTAACTGTACATATTTCTATTTTAATAAACTTTTTTTCCTAAAAAAATAATTAAAAGTGTATTTTATTATTTTTTATTCTTCTCAATTTTTTAATAGTCTAAAGATGATTATAAGATAGTATCTGTTCATAGATATTCTTAACCCTTTGACAATGCACATACACCTTGTAGAGAAAGCGATTTGAACCTGTGTATTCTCAAATTACTTTGGTTCAAAAGAATAACTTGTAAATAATTTAAACTCGTCATGTGCATGGACGAAGCTTTATATAGTGTAGGAAGGGTTGTTGTCCCTTCCAAAAATTTTGGCGTATTGACATTTTAGGTCTTTTTAATTTAAATATTAGTTAAATAAGTCTTTTGTCCCTCTTAATTTTAAGATTTAAAAACTTAATATTTTTTTTTAATTTTAGGGTAAACTATATAAATAGTCACCGAAGTTTTATGGTAGATTCATTTTGGTCACCGTACTTTTAAAATATTCGATAAGGTCACCCAACTTTTAGTTCACATTCGATAAGGTCACCCAACTTTTAGTTCGCATTTGATATGGTCCCTCCCGTTAAATTTTATGTTAGTTTTGTGTTTTTGCTTAATAAAAAAATGGCTAAACTACATCAATCATCACCCAACTTTCTTCTCACTCCTATTTTGGTCACTAGAGTTTAACAATTTAATAAATTAACTTTTGAATTATTCATATTTTGGTCATTCTCAAATGACATGGTTATACAAATAAAAAATTCGATTAATCTTTTAAAAAAGGCTTAATACAAAAATAGGTGCCCAAAGTATGCCTTTTGTGAACTTTAGGTGCCTAAAGTATTTTTTTGTAAAAATAGGTGCCTAAAGTTTCAAAAGTTAGAATTCTAGGTGCCTACTGTTAATGGGTGTTAAAAAAAGTGTTAACCAATCAATGCTTGACACATGACACTAATTTATATTTATTTTTTAAAGAAAAACACCAAAAATTTCATATTTTTAGAAAATCCAAAAATTTAGAAACTTTTACAAATCAACACCCAAATCACTAAAATTCCCAAACCCTCAAATTATCGGCGCTTTTGCCGTCGGTTACCTCGCCTGAGCACACACATGTGGTCGCCGGACCAAGGCGACTATTTCCCTTAACACGGCGTCGCTGAAAATGGCGAACGGCATGCCAGCCGAACGTCGATTTCACGTTCGGCGTTCGTCTATACATCGTTCGTCGTTTTCGGCGATACCATGTTAAGGGAAATGGCCGCCTTGGTTAAGTGACCACATGGGTGTGCTCAGGTGCGGCGATCGAAGGCGGAAGGGGCGGCGATATGGGGATTTGAATTTGGGTAATTTTAAGGATTTGGTGTTTGATTTGTAAAAGTTTTCAAAATTTTGGGATTTTTTGAAAATCTAATTTTTTTTGTTTTTTGATTTTCAATTTTGAAAAAAAAAATTAAATATGCCATGTGTCAAGCATTGATTGGTTATAGATTTTTTTAACACCCATTAACGGTAGGCACCTAAAATTATAACTTTGGAAACTTTGGGAACCTATTTTTACAAAAAAAAAATACTTTAGGCACCTAAAGTTAAAAAAAGGCATACTTTGGGCACCTATTTTTGTATTAAGCCTTTATAAAATCTGGGTAATGACTTTTTTACTTTGCTCATTAAATTTACCATATTACCGTATTTTGATATTTTAATAAGCAAAGTAAAAAAAATTACTCGAATCAAATATTCAAATTAATCGGTTAATCGATTATCCGATTTAATTGGTACAATATAAAATCGAGAATTGAATAATATGAATTTAGCAATTAACCAAAATTTATTTTAAAAATTTGTACCGAAATCGGGTTTGATTAATCCTTAAAAATTATTTTGGTTAATTGCTAAATTCAAATTATTCGATCTTATATTGTATCAATTAAATCGGATAATCGATTGACCGGTTAATTGAAATATTTGATTCGAGTATTTTTTTTTTACTTTGCTTATTTAAATATCAAATACGGTAATATGGTAAATTTAATAAGTAAAGTAAAAAAATCATTACCCGGATTTTTTAAAAGATTAATTGAATTTTTCTATTTGTATAACCATGTCATTTGAAAGTGACCAAAATATGAAAGATCTGAAAGTTAATTTATAAAATTGTTCAACTCTAGTGACAAAAATAGGAGTGGGAAGAAAGTTGGGTGATGATTGATGTAGTTTACCCCTTTTTTAGTAAGGAAAAACACAAAACTAACGTGAAATTTAACGGGAGTTAACTGGAGGGACCATATTGAATGGGAACTAAAAGTTATGTGACCTTATCGAATATTTTAAAAGTATGGTGACCAAAATGAATTTATCCTAAAAGTTCGGTGACAATTTACGTAGTTTACCTTTAATATTAATGTTTTGAGAACTGATTAATTAATTATTATCATGTATCACTTAATTATTAAATCACATTAGTTTTATCATCATTCACTAACGATCGAATGACAGAAGTACCAACATAAAATAAACTTGAATACTATTTTGTGAAGAAAAAACACAATTTAAGTGTTAACTTTTTTTTTGATAAAATGTTATATTTTGAGAATTGATTAATTAATTATGCCATGTATTAAGGGGAAAACGAGGACGTGACATTGAATAAATAAAAAAAGTAAATTAATAATTTATCAAAAAAGTAGGGAGATTTTAGGAAACAACCCCTAATTAAAGGCTAAATGACGGCTAACCGGGTAAAAATTTGTACACAATTCTTTATGATGGTTGTGCACAATTCCTTACAAAAACTGTAAGAGAAAGGGTATATACATAATATGTTACAACCTAAGAATTTGTGCACATACACAATTTCCTACGAGAAGACCTAATATGCTACACAAACTGTAAGGATTTGTGTATATACTGAAATGAGTACAAAATGTATGGAACCCCTTACAATATTAGTACGAAAAACGGTATGTACCGGAATTCTTACAAAATTTCACCAAAGGCCAAAAGGGCTGAACTTAGTATAATAATTTGTATACATACATAATTTCCTACGATAATACCTAATTTGCTACACAAACTGTAAGGTTTTGTGTATATACCAAAATTAGTACAAAATGTACGAAAAATATTACAATAATAGTAGGAAAAAGGTATGTACCAAAATTCTTACAAAGTTTCACCAAAGATCAAAAGGGTTCAACTTACTATAAAAATTTGTGTACTTACACAATTTTCTACGAGAAAACCTAATTTGCTACACAAACTGTAAGGATTTGTGTATATACCGAAATTAGTACAAAATGTATGGAAAACCTTACAATATTAATCGAAAAAACGGTATGTACCGAAATTCTTAAAAAGTTTCACCAAAGGCCAAAAGGGCTGAACTTAGTGTAATAATTTGTGTACATACACAATTTCCTACGAGAATACCTAATTTGCTACACAAACTGTAAGGTTTTGTGTATATACTGAAATTAGTAAAAATGTACGAAAAATATTACAATAATAGTAGGAAAAAAGGTATGTACCAAAATTCTTATAAAGTTTCACCAAAGGTCAAAAGGGTTCGACTTACTATAAGAATTTGTGTACTTACAAAATTTTCTACGAGAAAACCTAATTTGCTACACAAACTATAAGGATTTGTGTATATACCAAAATTAGTACAAAATGTATTGAAAACCTTACAATATTAGTTGAAAAAAACGGTATGTACCGAAATTCTTACAAAGTTTCACCAAAGGCCAAAAGGGCTGAACTTAGTGTAATAATTTGAGTACATACACAATTTCCTACGAGAATACCTAATTTGCTACACAAACTGTAAGGTTTTGTGTAAATACCGAAATTAGTACAAAATGTATGAAAAAACTTACAATAATAGTAGGAAAAAAGGTATGTACCGAAATTCTTAAAAAGTTTCACCAAAGGTCAAAAGGGTTCAACTTACTGTAAGAATTTGTGTACTTACACAATTTTCTACGAGAAAACCTAATTTGCTACACAAACTATAAGGATTTGTGTATATACCAAAATTAGTACAAAATGTATGGAAAACCTTAAAATATTAGTAGGAAAAACAGTATGTATCGAAATTCTTACAAAGTTTCACCAAAGGCCAAAAGGGCTGAACTTAGTGTAATAATTTGTGTACATACACAATTTCCTACGAGAATACCTAATTTGCTACACAAATTGTAAGGTTTTGTGTACATACCTAAATTAGTACACAATGTATGAAAAATCTTTCAATAATCGTAGGAAAAAAGGTATGTACCGAAATTCTTACAAAGTTTCACCTAAGGTCAAAACGGTTCAACTTAGTGTAAGAATTTGTGTACATACGTAATTTTCTAATAGAAAACCTAATTTTCTACACAAAATGTAAGGATTTGTGTATATACCGGAATTTAAACAAAATGCATGGAAAAGTTTACAATATTAGTAGGAAAAACGGTATGTACTGAAATTCTTAAAAAGTTTCACCAATGGCCAAAATGGCTAAACTTAGTGTAATAATTTGTGTACATAGACAATTTTCTACGATAATACTTAATTTGCTACACAAACTGTAAGGTTTTGTGTATATACCAAAATTAGTACAAAATGTACGAAAAATCTTACAATAATAGTAAGAAAAAGGTATGTACCGAAATTCTTACAAAGTTTCACCAAAGGTCAAAAGGGTTCAACTTAGTGTAAGAATTTGTGTATATACACAATTTTCTACGAGAAAACCTAATTTTCTACACATTAAGTGTTAGGTTTTGTGTATATACCGAAATTACTACAAAACATATTGAAAACCTTACAATCTTAGTAAAAAACGGTATGTACAGAAATTCTTATAAAGTTTCACCAAAGGCTAGAAGGGCTGAACTTAGTGTAATAATTTGTTTACATACACAATTCCTACGAGAATACCTAATTTGCTACACAAACTGTAAGGTTTTGTGTATATACCGAAATTAGTACAAAATGTACAAAAAATCTTACAATAATAGTAGAAAAAAGGTATGTACTGAAATTCTTACAAAGTTTCACCAATGGTCAAAAGGGTTCAACTTAGTGTAAGAATTTGTGTACATACACAATTTTCTTTGAGAAAACCTAATTTTCTACACAAAGTGTTAGGCTTTGTGTATATACCGAAATTACTACAAAACGTACTGAAAACCATACAATCTTAGTAAAAATGGTATGTACAGAAATTCTTACAAAGATTCACCAAAGGCAAAAAGGGCTGAAGTTAGTGTAATAATTTGTGTACATACACAATTTCCTATGAGAAACCTAAATTGCTACACAAAGTGTTAGGTTTTATGTATATATCGAAATTACTACAAAACATACCGAAAACCTTACAATCTTAGTAAAAGAAACGGTATGAACATTAATTTTTACAAAGTTTCACCAAAGGCCAAAGGGTTGAACTTAGTGTAATAATTTGTGTACATACACAATTTCCTACGAGAAAATCTAATTTGCTACACAAACTGTAAGGTTTTATGTATATACAGAAATTACTACAAAACGTACTAAAAATGTTACCATATTAGTAGGAAAAATGGTATGTACCAAAATTCTTACAAAGTTTCACCAAAGGCCAGAAGGGTTCAAGTTAGTGTAAGAATTTATGTACATACACAATTTCCTACGACAAAACCTAATTTGCTACACGAAGTGTACGGTTTTGTGTATATACCGAAATTACTACAAAATGTACGGAAAACCTTACAATATTATAGGAAAAACAGTATGTACCGAATTCTTACAAAGTTTCACCAAAGGCCAAAAGGGTTCAACTTAGTGTAAGAATTTGTGTACATACACAATTTCCAACGAGAAAACTTAATTTGCTACATAAAGTGTAAGGTTTTGTGTATATACCGAAATTACTACAAAACGTACGGACAATCATACAGTATTAGTAGGAAAAACGGTATGTATCGAAATCCTTACAAAGTTTCACAAAAGGCCAAAATGGCTTGACTTAGTGTAAGAATTTGTGTACATACACAATGTTCTACGAGAAAACCTAATTTGCTACACAAAGTGTAAGGTTTTGTGTATATACTGAAATTACTACAAAAAGTACAGTAAACCTTACAATATTAGTAGGAAAACGGTACGTACCTAAATTCTTACAAAATTAAAACTTAGTGTAAGCATTTGTGTATATACACAACTTCCTACCCGAAAACCTTTTCTACTACAAGTGTTGTATATGTGGTTTAGAAACCCAATTGTGGTTTCGAAACTCCTACGTTGACGACTATGTACACATTCTACTACGAAAAGTACCTGATTTACCATGAGTTTTGTAAGAAAAATAGTATGTATCGAATTTCCTACATCGTTACACCAAAGGCAAGGGAGCTGAACCTTGGGTAAGGATTGGTGTATATACACAACTTCCTACCCCTAAAACCTTTTCTACTACAAGATCAGAATGGGAGTTTTCGAAACTGCCATTGTTGGTTTCGGTACCTCTTGAGTAAACATTGATTCAATGGCACACTGCCAAAGTGGTTCCGAAACCAAAATTAGGGTTTCAGAACCCTTAGTTTCACGTGTATGTACACACTTTACTACGAAAGGTACCGAAATTACCATAACTTTTGTAAGAAAAACAGTATGTATCGAATTTCCTACATCTCTACACCAAAGGCAAGAGAGCTGAACCTTGGGTAAGGATTGGTGTATATACATAACTTCTTACCCCTAAAACATTCTCTACTACAAGATCTGTATGGGTGGTTTAGAAACCGCCATTGTTGGTTTCGATACCTCCTGGGTAGACATTGATGTGCACTGCCAAATTGGTTCCGAAACCATAATGCTGGTTTCGGAACCCCTAGTTTGACGTGTATGTACACATTTTACTACGAAATGAACCGAATTTACCATAAAGTTTGTAAGAAAAACGGCATGTAACGAATTTCCTACATGGCTACACCAAAGGTAAGGGAGCTGAACCTTGGGTAAGGATTGGTATATATGCACAACTTCCTACCCCTAAAACCTTTTTACTACAAGATTTGAATGGCAGGTTTTGAAACCGCCATTTTTGGTTTCGATACCTCCTGGGTAAACATTGAAATGGCACATTGCAAAAGTGGTTCTGAAATCAAAATAGGGGTTTCAAAACCCCTAGTTTGATGTGTATGTACACATTTTACTACGATATGTAACAGATTTACCATAAGATTTGTAAGATAAACTGTATGTACCGAATTTCCTTCATGGCTACACCAAAGGCAAGGGAGCTGAACCTTGGGTAAGGATTGGTGTATATACACAGCTTCCTACCCCTAAAACCTTTTCTACTATAAGTTCTGTATGAGTGGTTTCAAAACTGCCATTGTTGGTTTCGATACCTCCTGGGTAGACATGGATTTAATGTTATACTAGCAAAGTGGTTCGGAAACCACAATGGTGGTTTCGAAACCCCAAAAACCCTAGTCACCTATGTAGGTAAACTTGGTTCAAATATGGTTGCGCGTGAAAGCCTGATTACGTAAAAACCTAAACACTTGAACTAATTATCGACAACTAAAGGAATTGAGATTTTGATTTTGCTTCAAGTCCTCCTAGAGATTCCTTTGAAAAAAACAAATTAAAAAGGACCACATTTCATTTCCTTCATCAATCGAAAGAAGTAGCCACGCTTCACAAACAAAAAGCTAAACATTCAATCCCATGTGATATCACTATCCGAATAGGCAATAACAAAATAATAAACTAAAATCTATCCTCATATTTTGATCACACACACACAATTCGATAACAAAAATGAACGGGGGTCATCTGTATCGCCTCCTTATTCCTCGTCCCCGACTAGGGAAACCACCTCCACGCCCTCTGCCACCTATGGCAGTTGCAGCAACCTCTCCTTGTACACTCTTCGACTGCAAAATTGGACACGAGACAGCAATTATGGAGCTATGAGTATCGGCAAAACCAGCATACGAAAATTTCTTTTTAAAGGAAGTACAATTAACCAAAAAGGAGTCTCTCATATTACCACGAGGAACACAAGACATAAAACAAAGAAAGACATAAGACAAAGAAATAGGATAAAACAAAAGTTGGGAAATTGAGAAGCTATGAGTATCGGCAGTTGACCATTTCACCTTTTGTGTCAATCCAAAAATGGATGATGCTTCACATATTCTTCAACATTTTCTTCTCTGGCCAAGTTTTCTGAATAGACCCTAATGGAACCACCTTTTTCTATGAGCAATTGGAAGTAGAATAATTAGATAATAAACTTTCAGTTCCAAAAAAATTGTTTAGGACATATGGAAGATGCTCGACTATGGAAGTTTTACTTAACGCGTTATCAGTTCTCTCATCTTCTATCTTGTAAGATTTAGGACATATGTAGGTGTTTTCCTGAAACATGAACATAATCGAAAACATAATAATTATATAAAAATTCATTGATTATATATGTGAAAGTAAAAACAAATATCTCAAGTAATTTACTGACCGGATTATTAATCATTTTAGCTTCTGAATCATCAACCAACAACGTGTTTCGTTCATTATATCCAGTCATAGCATTCCCAACGCGACTTAGATTTTTAATAAATATATTTGGTTCGGATGGATGTTTTTTCGCACATATCTTGAGCCTGCATAATTGAAATAAACTCCTTCAAATATCAGAAAATTTTAAAGATGCTTGAAACAAAAGTAGACAGATAATAAAGATACATCCCATTGCATAATAATATAAAAGTTACCCAATTGAAGCAAAATTTTCCTTTAAGATCGTTGATTCTCCAAAGTGCCCAATCAAGATTTTCTCTGCATTGTTTTAAAGTTCAGTTGAAAAAACTAAAAAGAGAAATATTCTTAAAAGATCGGTTGATTAAATGGATTATGAGAAGTTTCAGAGGGCCACATTATTCAATAAGGACAATTGGTAGTAGATTTGCCCCTTGACACCATAACAACCAGAAATGGAAATCATAAAGGAAATTGGTCACTGTAATAACACACATTACCATTTCCTTGAAGGCCAAATAGCAACTTCATAGCTATTAAAACAAAAAAAGAAACTCGCCTGCACCAGGTCTCACTTGCACATATGCAAATGTAAACAATAATAGATATAACTAATTTGTTAACATTTTGAATAGAAGTGAGAAAGATATTTAATACCATCTTCGGTAACACTTGCAAGCACTCCATTGTAATAAAAAATAAGAAGTTTTTTTCTTGGGCGAGTCAATGGGTGAATAAGTAAGCCAGTCGCCATACTTTTCTGGACGACTCCTTGGTCTCTTAATTTCAGAGCGTATTGCATTACTTGGAGTTATGCCATAATGATGAAATTTTTTAAGCAGATCAGGAGTCTCCATTTGTCTCATTGTCCGCTCTCTTCTTCTAATATAAGTGAGAAACACTTGAGGTGTCTAAGTCGAAGCACCTGCATGATCATGCTCTTGTGGTGGAGGAGTAGGTGGAATATATTCTAGGACTGCATGATCTTGCTGGTCGTCATCCCCCACATCCTCTTACTCCTCTGTTGGAGAAGTACCTAGGATATATTCTGTATAAAAATAATCCATTGTTATGTAAAGGAAACAATAAACTTTCTGAGAAAAGCAAACACAATCCAAGGCTACACCAAAGGCAAGGTAGCTGAACCTTTGTTATAATTTATTTTGTGAGCAAAAAATGCTTCATTTATCCGAGGGTTTTCAGACGATTTTGTTGTAGCGAGAAGTACATTTTGCATACGATGATAAGACATTCATTATGAAAATAATTCAATTTCCTTAGAATCCATGAAGCAAAGTTCGGCATAAACCAAATATCCAACAATGTTCATCAAGATAAGAACAAAATCAACGTAAGTCCAACAAACAAAACTATCAAGTCATAATACAATGCATACAAGCCTAACCATCCGGAGCCTCTGGCGCATGTGGAGACGATGTAGGTGGAAGGAGATGACGACGAACATCATGCATGTCTTTCTCCAAAGATGTGACACGAGCATCTATGCTATGAAGAAGTCCTGTTGTCTGTGCATGAGAGCTGTGAAAAAAAAAACATCCATGTTGTCAATGCGAGTCATCATTGCCGCATACATGGAATCAAGTGTCACAGGAGGTGGATCATCGGTCCAGGAACATGTCTTACACCAATTTCTGCTTCATCTTCATCATTCTTATGAACCCATTCACCATCAATGAACCTCCAACCAGTCTTCTTAGTTGTTGTTTCATCAAATTTACTCTTCAGACGGATTTCCGTGTCAAGGGAGGTGTCAATGTTTAAACTCTTAAAGATGTGGCTTAGAACACATCCATAATTCAGATACAAGGTAGAAGGGTTGCTAATAATTGGTACAAGAGATTTGAAGACAATTAGGGCGATATTGGGACGGTTATCGGTGTGAAGTTGGTGTAACCCCAAATAATCGATACGACGCATGCGAGAGCATCTTCCATCGGAGGGACGAAAGAACCAAGTGGTTAAAAGAAGGAGAAGCCTATCGCTGATATGAAGATGAGTAGGACTATCATCATCAAACTTAATAGGGACTCTCTAGAATTCATATGAAGCACCGGTATTTTTGACAGCTATGTGCTGGATAATACTTTGAGGAGTGAGAGTAAATTCGGTTCCCATAAGATACGATTCAATCCCATAAACTTCGGATTTTTTGTTAGGTTCATGAAGAAGAGTAGCATTGGCATAAAAGGCTTTGACAAGGTTGTGAAAGACACAAAGGTTTAATCTCAAGATATTTCATCCAACCCCATTCCACTAATAGTGGCCAGAATTTGAATTCATACACCTCGGACGTCAAAAAATCTATGTCTATGGTTCGCCTTGCTCTAATCTCATTTGACTCATAAACTTCATGTAACCGAGCAAAACAATCTGGATCGAGAAAACAGAGATTCAGAAATTTTGGATTTTGAAGATGAGGTTGAGGTTGAGGTTCAGTAGGTTGATTCGAACGGGAAGATTGACCTCTTTGAAGTTGAGGTCATTTCACTTTAGCGGCCTTGATTTTAGGTGGCATGTTACTAGAAATGAGGACTTTTGGTGAAAACAAAAATTAGTTGGGGAATTTTAACAAACACTTGGTGGGCAAGTGATTGAGGAATTTTTTAAACAAGATTCGTTATATATTGGGTATACCTTCCTTCAAATTAAATAAGGTAGAACACATCCATTTGATGATTAAAATATGAGGACTCCCTCTTAAATCTTCAAAGAAAATGATTTCAAAAGTTATACGTGATTTTCTTAGGATTTGAAAGTAAATGGCAGTTTAGTAGATGGAGGATGGTGCTTGTAGGGGGTTTAAATGTTAGCATTTTGTGTGAAATAACTGCTTATACCTCGAGAAACTGTAGTACATGTTTTGAAACCCCCTAGTAGTTTCGGTACCAGTTTGGCAGACTCAAAATAATGCCAACCTTGGTATAGGGGTTTCGAAACTGGCCTAGTAGTTTCGGTACCAGTTTGGCAGACTCAAAATAATGCCAACGTTGGTATAGGGGTTTCGAAACTGCCCTATTAGTTTCGGTACTAGTTTGGCGGACTCAAAATAATGCCTACCTTGGTATAGGGGTTTCGAAACTGCCCTAGTAGTTTCGGTACCAGTTTTGCAGACTCAAAATAATGTCAACCTTAGTATAGGGGTTTCAAAACTGCCCTAGTAGTTTCGGTACCAATTTGGCAGACAAAAATAATGCCAACCTTGGCATAATGTTGGTTTCGAAAATACCTTAGTAGTTTCTATACTAGTTAAAAGTGGGTTTCGGAACCACCTAAAAGTGGACCCTAAACTGCTTTTGTAGAATCCACTGCAATTAAAGTTTGTATATGGGGTTTCGAAACCCCTTATAGTGGTTTCAGTACTGCTTTAGCAGTAAGGGCCAAAATTGAAATACTTTAAAGAGGTTTCGAAACCAATTGAACCTGGTATCGAAACCCCTTACAAAAGTCTACATTTAATGTTTAACCAAACTCTTAATTTGTGCACTTAATGCACCTACCAACCGTGACTGTGGTAATGCAAACACCACAAATTGGCAACAAATATGCCAATACTTTCTCTTCATCCATCCACTGAGAAAATTTGATGGTAGAGCAGCCATTAGGGGTAAACTTTGAGGTAACCTAGAAGAATCAATTTTCAAAACTTCTTCACCAACTTTCAACCTTGCGAATAGTGAATAGAAGGTACGTTAAATGTTGGATCCATTTATACTTTCCTAGGATCCATTTGAACATCAGTGTCGAAACATGGATAACATAATTAAGAAAGCTGGCGAAAAGTTTGTATCTGATGAGCGCACAAAAATGAATGTATTGAATCCGAAAATTTGGATGGTTTGGTATTTAACTCTCGTGATGAGGCATGTAACTTTTATAGGGATTATGCGAAAAATAATGGGTTTAGTGTGTGTCGTGGTACAACTAGGCATGCTGGGAAAACACAAGAATTTTGTTGCACACGGGGAGGCTACCAGAGATCAAAAGTTACTGATTTGGAACGGAAACGTGAGCCCCGTTCTATAACACAAATTGGATGCAAGGCAAAAGTTATTGTAAAGTGTACAAATTGCGATAAGTGGGAGATACCAGTATGTCATACTGAACATAATCACCCGTTGTGCCCACCTATTTTGCGACTGTTTCTTCAGTTGAGTAGACAAGTTAATGATGCTAATGTAGTTAAGGCACGTGCATTGAAAAATGTTAGGGTTAGAACGTCACAAATAATGAATTATTTCACGCAACAGTCCGGTGGTTTCCATAATGTTTATTTCATACGCAAAGACCTCTACAACTCACTTCATAAATCCGACGCGGTTAAAATTCGTTAGGGTAATATAAATGCTCTACTCGCTTACTTTGACTTCAAGAAAGGCCAAGATATTGGGTTGTACATGCAGTACAATACTGATGAATCAGGGGGATTGCATAATCTATTTTGGTGTGATTCGACATCGAGGTCTAACTACGTATGCTTTGGTGATGTAATTTCATTTGACACAACGTACAAGGGTAACGTGTATGGCCAACCTCTAATGCCTATAGTTGGTGTTAATGACAACCATCAAACCATTATCTTCGGTGTTGCAATTCTAGCTGACGAGACTGCAGATACATTTGAATGGGTACTTACGGAGTTTTTACAGGCAATGTATAACAAGGCTCATGTATCAGTCGTGACAGATGATGATAGGGCCATGCATAGGGCTATAAAGAAAGTGTTCCCCCTTTCTCGGCATTGCATATGTTCATGGCATATGTCACAAAATGCCTAGGAAAACGTAGGTGATTTAAAGTTTACTTCTGCATTTACATGATGCATGTTATCTTGGTGGACAATTGAGGAATTTGATCATGTGTGGAGATCAGTTGTGCAACAGTTTAACGTCGAACACCATATGTGGGTTGTTGAGAAGGATCAGACCCGAAGTGTGTGGGCACAAGCATATCTTACAAGACATTTCTTCGCCAATGTTCACTCAACACAACGATGTGAATCTATGAATAATGCACTCGATATTGTGCTACAATGTAAGAAAACATATCTAGAAGTTGTCCGTGCCATTGATAATGGGATTAATGAGATGCGAATTAAAGAGTTGAGGGAAAATTTCAAAGGTTCACATTCGAAGCCTTTCCCAATGACGAAATTGAATGAGCTTGAAGGGAATGCTGCTGACATATTTACTCGGGCATCATTTGAATTTGTTTAGAAGGAACTTAAATATGAGACAATGTATCGTGCTATACATTCGATTGTTGAAGTAGGAGGATCGCGGACTTATTATTTAACAAAGTACAAGGATCCAACCAAAATGTATGAGGTCGCGCTTGATTTCACAACGTATAACCTAACATGTTCTTGTTGGAAATTTGAGACCGTCGGCCTTATCTGTCGCCATCAACTGCACGTCCTTAAGGTGGAAGAAATCTCGGAGATCCCTAAATCTTTAATACTACCGCGGTGGACAAAAAATGTAAAGCACTTAGTTCCATCTTTCGCACACTTCGACGTGCCTCCAGAAATGGAACAAATGTCTCGATTTTATTCTCTACGATCACTTTCTTCATGGTTATGCTACCTTGCATCGCAAACAGAAAAAACTTTTCAAAGCACAAAAGATGAGTTACTTCGATTAACTGTTGAATTTGATCAGTCGACAACCTTGAACGAGTCCTCATCTTAGAAAGAAAGCAAGCACAACATTCGGGACCCGCAAAAAGCGGAAGCAAAACGAAACAGAAAATGAAAAAGCACGTCCCAACATCCCAAACCTATCACTGTTCATTTTGCAATGTTGAGGAACATAATAAGAACACATGCCCTTGTTTGAAGCTACAACTTCCAACCGGTACATTTGCGACAACATCAACATTCTTCGAAGACATCGACGAATTTCCACTTGACCTCGACATGTTCAGAAATTATGCAACTGTGAGTCATTATTACTTAACTAGTAAGTATGTCCTTAAATAAAAGTTAACACATGTTTACTTTTGCTTTTCACTTAGGATCGACCACATATTTGGAATCCATACGATAATGTTTTCAATATATCTCCAACCACGACATCGAAGGTATTACTCAAGAATCCATCAAGTTCATTGTCATTGTGCTTATATTTCCACTATGAATTCATTCCTTCCTCCGGACAATTAATTAATTATTGTGATGCAGATTCCCAAGTTTTACGATTAGAGAACCTTCACACATACAACACCACGTATTGGAGAGGACATAACTATAAGTAACACCTAACGCCTTATCTCTCGTATACGATAGTGTTTACGTTGTGCACAACTTAGGTAAATAACATATGACAACAAAATGCTAGAAGAATCTCAATTTTTCCACTGAAATATAATATATATTGCATATTGTTGCATTGACATCCTATACATACATAACGTATTGATGTTTGTAGGCCATTTCTGATCCATAAAATGTTGTACATCTACAGAACATGCACATTATCGTATGAAATGGTACAACCCACTGTTTTTTTAACAATTTAATACTATACATACAAACCTGGATTCAACCCGTACAAAAAGAGGGTTCAAATACGTAACGCCTTGTTTAAACACAAAAAAATCCACTACCATTGATCCAACTCGAACTCCAATATGTTGTTTAGCAACAAAAATTGAACAAAGTTACGAAGAATAACAAAACATTTTAATCAGTTCAATTATATAAGAAACAAAACCTATGTGCATACTCCCTTACCATTGTGGACGACGAATGCTGGCACGATGTAGGAATGAATGTGACTTTAGCTGTACAACAAGTGCCTTAACATCATATGATATTTCTCGCCGCCTACTATTCTTATCATTGTTGACAAGATCACACAAAAGAAACATTCTATCCCAATCCCCAACATTCTAGTAAGAGAAATATTAACAATAGATGCATTAATTAACGAGCGTTTATTCCTATAAATTCATAAAGTAAATAAAGTATAATGAATAACACCTGAATGTACCACAGCCTCTACACTCTTCCTATGCCAAAGCTGCATCCACTGAATGCAAAACATACCACAATCGTCTCTGTTTAAAGACATCTTGGTTTAACAAAAAAATTATTACTAATCGTATGCAAATTGTACAACCAATCTAACACAAAGTACTTCAATTTAACAACTATATACCCATTATCTTGATGTTTGACTTTAGCCACCACCACGTGTAGATTGGTCAATGGCCTAGATGGTGAGCCAAACACTTCTACGAACTTTTCCTCTTCAAAACATTCACCTAACCTTTTAATCTATATGCAGAAACATATATACCTTTTTACATATTATGTCACATCTAAAAAGGGTGTTGAATAGTTCTAAGTTTGCATGTATTACCAAGTTCTTTACCGCAGACACTCTTGCAGCATTGCCTCGAGTTGTGGGCAAGCTGTCTAGTAGCTTCACATCACCATGATCAATATCCACGACACACATATACCAATGACTTTGATTGTCATTAATGGGGATAAAGATCCGAAACAATAAATGATTACCCTTTTAATATACATATGAAATAAATTGCAATGGGTTTATAAAACATTTCTGCTTCGTCATACCACTTTCCAGTCGTTAATTTTGCCATACGGTTTGAAAATGAAACGTCAATAATCAGCAAGCTGAGCACCATCCATTACCCATTGTAGAAGTTGATCCTACAAGAAAATAATTAATATTTAGCATCTTTCCTTACAAACCACATATGTTTATTCTTAATATACACAAGATTTTTCAATATTAAACATACACTCAATGCGCACGGTAGATACCCTCTCCTTGCTTGGCATTTCGTCCTACTATCTTCAACAATAATCGACCACCCAAGAGCATCAATAACCTGGATAGTACACAAAACATATATGAAATATCGTACTACATTTCTTTAAAGATGACATTATTGCTTACGAGGATTCTAAAGACTACTCAGCATTGAACCAACCCAATTTCCTGGTCGTAACGTATCAGCATCGCTTACAGACATATATGTGTGGCCAAAATCTAGGACGAGTTCACTGCATCCATACAAAAACTTCAAAGTTATATTTAACTAAACAACATTGTAGAATCGTTTCAGATTGCTTACCCTTCGGGCAAAGGCATAGTCTATATATAGTCACACATGCCTTTGGCTCCCACCTCCACTCCATCCTGTATTTCAACGTACATCATTACCTGCAACGCTTAAACAATTGTTCTTTAATATTGAATAACATCAAAGACTTACAATGTTTACTCACACGCATTAGTAGTACACCTAAACCCATTTATAGATAATGGCAAACCTCTGTAAATATAAAATCCATACGAAGATATTCAATTACATACGATTTACGCTCATAAAGCAAACTCAAACATATCATCCGTCCATATACATATCATGTTCAAACCAAATCAGTGAATACACATTACAATAATATTTAACTTATTTCAAGACAATACTTAAACCAAATGAAGCTCCACATTACAATTCATTCAAACGGTGACTTATTTCATGTTCCTAGTTCTCATTCCTACTCGAATCCCTTTGCCACTAATCTTTGACGGAGCTTCCACTGTTAGCTTACCCTACAAGTTAACAACAAGTGTATCAACAACAATAATCTCATACATGAAATTGATGAAATGTTGATCAAAATAAAAAAGTTATACTACTTATACCTTTTTCTTTTTCCTACCGACAACAACGTTTTCTTCCTTCAAAAACTGAACATCATCCATCAACGTGTGCTCCTCAATATTAAGTCCATCTTTCGGATGGAACTCTCTAACTTCTGCTTTCTCCACCACTTCTTCCTCTTCTTCAAGGCCAATGCCAAATTTTCCATCAATTATACGCAACGCTTTCTTTATATACATCATGTTTGCACTCAAACTAGCAACCTGGTCAACAACGTGCTTACATTCCTCTTTCAATGTCTCCAAACACTATTCTAATTTTTTTCCTTCTCCACACGAGCTTGAAGACTCTTTTATTTCACCTAACTCGGAGATAACCGTGTGTAACAA
Organism: Hibiscus trionum; assembly: GCA_030270665.1. Classification (NCBI taxonomy): domain Eukaryota; kingdom Viridiplantae; phylum Streptophyta; class Magnoliopsida; order Malvales; family Malvaceae; genus Hibiscus; species Hibiscus trionum. The sequence continues at coordinate 22,654,859 of BSYR01000017.1, forward strand.
CCCCCAGAATCACATCATTTGTATCATGGCTCCGCCCACCTTCTTCCCCTTCAACGTTTTCATAATTACACCCAACTACCTGCAAACATCATCATTAATTCATTTCGTATCATAACAACATCCTATGGAATACAAAATCGTTTATCCCACTTACTTTAGGTTTTTTTGCAGGTCGTTTTTCTTTTAGGCGGTTTATAATCCTACTTACTTCCTTCTTGCCCCAAGCATGTATGCGACCACGACAATCAGCGGAAGCAACACCTCTGCTCAGAATTCCCCTCCACGAATCAAATAATCTCACCTACATTTATTAAATCAAAATATTATAATAAAATGAAAAATTAGATGAAGCAACTACTACATTGGAACGCAACATACTTTTAAAAATACATTACCTCTAAGATCGAGATGCATCTTGTCATGTATGCCAACCCACCATGATCTTTCCACTTGGCTACTCCATCAAGTAACCTCTCGTATGCATATTTGCATCAATTTAGTTTTCCACTCAACCCAGCTGGGCACAGCAACCGGAAATGTTCTAAGGAAGGCACCAGGTTTGCATTTGGACTTACAAACACACCAACAATGAACAAAAGTACACGAGCTTTCAACTCATCCCCATGAAAAACACCACTAAATATCTCCCCCTCAAGTTCCTTTATTATGGTGTTCCTACTAATTCGGTGCTTCAACGCGAGTTCTTTTGCATCAAAATTTCTCGTGGCCTGTTCAACATCTAGAGCTTGGTTCTTCAAACCTAGAACTGCTTCCACATCTTCAACCATTACTGGATTTTATGTCCACCAAATTCCATCATCGAGCTGTGGACATCAAACTTATCCACTAACTCGCGACATAGGTCGCGATGAATTACTGGCGATTTCATTCCGAATAAAGGCCTAAGCCCTAACTCATCAATCAAATCGTCAATCTTCAACTTCTACATATCTTTAAACATAACTGACAGCTTCTTCACGCTACATCTTGTAGCTATCTCCTACAACATTTCATACAACAATAATTACGTAACTATTACGCGAAGCAATATTATGTTACGACATGTTTGAACCCTTAACTGTTTCTCAAAAAAGAAATATACACGTTCAGTTACCTTTTTATCTTCTTCCGGAATAACTATTTCCTTCACATTGCTTTCTGCTATCCATTCGGATTGAGCCTGCTTCTTCTCCTCGTACATTTGAATATAGTGCTTCTTTTCATCAGTACTCATCTCAGCCCATCCGACACCTAGAGCTTTTTTCGCCTGTATCAGTGTCACATTTAGTAAAATTCAAATAATATGTACACTTAACAAACTATTACAAAACACACAGTGGTATTTTCTTTTCCACACTTACACTATTATTCATTTTCTTTTTACCGCCCTTCAATCTTTTACATTCACTTATACTGTAAAACAACATTACAAAGTTAGCTTACACAATACATATCGCTAACTAGGTAACAATTTCAACAATTCTATATACATTCAACTTTAAATTAGTAGAAGTGTAAATATGATGTCAATTTTTTAGGTGCCTCATGCACCGCTTCTACATCAGACTCCTTGTGATGCTCCATTGTAAACGTCTATCTGAAATGATAAAGGACAAAACGATGAAAGGAATACCGGTTGATGACAAATGATAATTACTACATAAACAAAATTTTATGTGATTATTAAAGCATTTATTCCATTACTAAGGAAAACAAACAAAAGAACTTAAGTACTACTAAACAAACATACATAAACAACAAACAATCATACAAACATACATATTCAAACTTACCAACTTTAAATTTACTCAAGACTTACGTAAGAGACAGATTCAACTTAAACCTCAAACAATTCATTAGACCTTCAAACTTACAAACACCATTCGAAACATGTCTGATTAGATATTTTATTACCTATTGCATTTTTCTGTGAATAATTTAACAAATTCTAATGTAACAATTATCAATACGCTACATAATACTTAAATACTTGAACTGAACATAATAAGGATTTTCTATATACAAAGATGTTCCTACTCAAACAGTCCACTAAATCTCATATACTCAGAAAACAGCCCATAAATGTTCATATATTTTTGCAAAACATGATAAGTATACTCATATACTTATATACATCAAAACAATCCATTATTTTTATATACACATATGTATTTCAATCAATCCTTGTTTACTTTATCATAACAATCTCTTAAAATTTATGATCAAACAACCAAACATTTCTACTCACATAGAAAATTGACAAAATCGAACAAATCAATCATGAGAATTACCCCAATTTACTGAGAAAAGTTTACCTTATGAAACTACTTTTCTAACATCATAAACAAAGCATAAATCATACATAATTTGTTTCGGCCAATTGAGAGGATTCTCCCTAATACACATGTTACCTTAGCTATTACACTTGTGTGGGAACCATTAATCTAACATAATTTAGCATGCATTCACCATATTTATCACATATTTCTCGAACATTCATAGCTAAAATTAGAAAACCAAAACAATTAAATACACTAAAATAAAGAGTAATGAACCAAAGGATGCTCATGCATCTACCCATAACATGGAGTTTCAATCCTCAAGAATCCTTAGCAACAAAATTATCCTCTATTCCTTAAACATGTTTCAGCCAAATGAGAGGATTCTCCCTAATAAACATGTTACCATAGCTATTACACTTTTGTACGAACCATTAATCTAACATTATTTAGCATGCATTCACCATATTTACCACATATTTCTCTAACATTCACAGCTAAAATCACAAAACCATGACATGTAAAGAAACAAAAATCAACAATCCTACAAATTCTGAACCCTACAAATTTCCCCAATTTTAAACCCCCAAAACGCCATTACTTCCTTCAACAATCCATACTCAAATCACACAACCCACCATTAATTCCTTCCAAACCATTGAATACTAACGCATAATCACATACATTTTGAACCCAAACTAAATACATCGATCTTACCATAACATATAAACAAACTAAAATCAACAATCCTACAATTTTGATCCCAAGCTTTGCTAGTAAACATCCCTGCAACAACTGCTAGACTCTCTTCACTTGTCTCTAGAAACTAACATATAGAAAATTATTTTAATAGGGGATTAAAATGTGCTTAAGGGATCATCTCTACTAGAATTGATCTCCCCAAATTAAAGATTTCTAATCATAAAAACTTGTAATGAACAAGATATTAGTCTAGTTATTAAAGTCAAAAGATAAACAAGTTGATATGTAACAACAGAGCCAAAAGAAAATAGAGAACAATACTCAAGAGAAAAAAATGTTAGAGTGGTTAAATGACGAAAAATGTTAAACTCAATGCAAAAATGTATTCAACCTCATAAGGAACAAACAATGAAGTAAAGAGAAAAAACACAATTTCAAATAAAAACATTGGGCCACAATCACATTCCTTGTGAACAACAATCTTAAGAACTGACATGATTGAAATGTAATGAAATTTCACCTGTGCACTTGAAACAACTCAAGCAAGAGCTTTAACCACATATTTCTCCAACATTCATAGCTAAAATCACAAAAGCATAACATATAAATAAACAAAAATAAAAAATCTTACAAATTCTGAACCCTACAAATTTCCCCCATTTTAAACCCCATATCGCCATTACTTCCTTCAACAATCCAAACTCAAACCGCACAACCCATCATTACTTCCTTCCAAACTGTAACCCCCTTAACCCGGCCTAGACGGTTGACCCGAATTAAGAAAGTCACACGGGGAAAGCCAAAGTCAACCCGAAAGTCAACCTTGATTAACGACCCTTTTTTTTTACTTTTTTTAATCTTGTCTAGATGCACATTACACCTAAGTGTGACCATACAACCAACATACTAAAAGATCACAAACATCAGAGATCAAACAGGGACCCAATTGAGCAAATTACAACTTTAGGGACCAAATTGTAAATTCTGTTAAATTAAAGGACTTAATCCAAATTGAAGTTACCAACTTGAAATTAATCAGGTTTCATGCTTCTCTGTGAAATTTCAGCTCAAAAGGACATCCACAGCTCATACAATTGCATAAACAAGTTTCAGGACCAAAACGCAAACAATTCAAAACACATAACCGCCAATGTCAGCCCCCAACGGTCAACCGTTCCGAAACGGGGGACAGCCCGTTCCGAAACGCGGGGCCGTTCCGAAACAGGCATAGCCCGTTTCGAAACGGGGGTCTGGCAGAGGCTTACTCGTTCCGAAACGGCCCTCCCCGTTTCGGATGCCTGGGTTCATGCAAGGCACCCGTTCCGAAACGGGGCACCCAGTTCCGAAACGCCTGCACCAGAATGCTCCAAAACTCAACTTTAATCATGCAATTACACACTCAAACATGCTCCTAACACAACCAAACTTTGCCAACATGCAATTTAACATATAAACAACATATTAGCATCAACAATTCATCCATTCATCATCATATGCAAAAAGCCCCAATTCTAGATGCATGCTTCCTACACAAGCTAGGCATACAAACACCAAACTTACAAAGCAAGCATATAAGGTTCCAATTCAAAAGCCAGCAAACACATCAACATTAAACATACTTAGGGAGTCTCCAACACCTCCCAAAACATACCCATTGGTCCCCCATTGCCAAATCATACAAAAGCTAAAATGTTTAACAAAACCTTCCATACATTGAGCTTCACTTGAACTAGATTGCTTGACCCTTCTTGCTGCCCTCAAGGTACTTTAATGCTCTGCATTATTGAATTCAGAAAACGAAGAGAGCGTAAGCAAAAGCTTAGTGAGGAAAGCTCTTAAAAACCATTCAATAATGCAATTCAAAACATTTACAAAACATGCTTTAAATCAACCATTTTCACATGCTCAAAAGCATTCTTAACAAGCAATCTCATGCTTAAACATAAACATAAAAAAACAATCATCTCATTCTTCTCAATATCCTCAACATGTTATATTGGCTCAAGTGATACATTTCCATTTAATAAAACAAGTTCATCAACTTCCCAAGGACTTTTAAACACCTTGGCCCCAAGGACTTTTAAACACCTTGGCCTATGGACTTTTAAACACCATAGAAGTAACCCATCAAGGACTTTTAAACACCTTGATCCCAAGGACTTTTAAACACCTTGGCCATGGACTTTTAAACACCATGAATGAAACCCATCAAGGACTTTTAAACACCTTGATCCCAAGGACTTTTAAACACCTTGGCCTATGGACTTTTAAACACCATAGAAAGGATCACCTAAGGACTTTTAAACACCTTAGTGTCCGCAACATGAACCATCCAAGGACTTTTAACCACCTTGATGTTCATAAGTAACAAGGCTCACTCAAGGACTTTTAACCACCTTAGTGACCTTAACATTTTCAAAACATCACTTGCCAATATACATCATTTTCATCATTTACAACACTGTTTTAAAGCATAAAACCAAGCCATATTCATCATGCATTTCAAAGCATTAAACCACATCATTTCAATGTATAAAAGCAAGGCACTCCTACCTAGAGCTACCTTCAACATATGGCTTACAACAACAGCAAAACCCATGCTAAAACATGCTTTCAAAACAGTATGTAAAACATGCAAATTATCATTTTGCAATACATCAAAATCATGGCCACCACTAGAGAGAAAATCCGAAAACTTACACTCGAGCTTAGCAAAGTTGTTTAGACTTAGACTAAGCTCCCAAGACATTGGTTTCAAAGCCGAAAACCCAATTTCACTCACCGATTCCACCTCGCCTCTTGCCGAAGCACGAATTCAAGCTTCCGGATCAACAACTCTTGGATCCAAAGATGCCACCCCTGCTTCAACACATCAAAGCAGTAAATCAATGCATCATCATGCATCAATTACCTCAATGAAAGCACTCAAACTCGCTGCTCTCATCCATCCTCCATTTTCGGCCACCAAACACAACCGAAAATGCATCAAAACCACTTCCAAACATAACCCAGCCATAAACCAGCAAAACCTCACTTCTATTAACACCATACAACATCTAAAAACAACCTACAACCATCCTTATACCTCCAGCAACAACAGATCCACAAGATCACCACAAAAACTACCTTAAAACACAAGCTAAACTTAGGAATCTTAACCTATCCGGGATTGCATCAATCAAGACTCATTTCCATATCAATTTAATGATCAAATAACATCAAAAACACTTCTCAAAACCCAGATTTAACAGATCAAACGAAAATCAATTGAAATCATCAAAATCTTGCTCAATTAGCCAAGATTCTTAAATCAACTTACAAACCTTTAATTAAACATACATTTAGGATTGAAAACTTTAGGAATTTCATTAAAGAACTTAAAGTTCAGAGGAGAATCGTTCATACCTCCAAACTTGTGATTTCTCCACTTTTTGGAATGAAAACCTTGTTGAAACTTGTAGCAAATGAGTAGGTTTTGAAGATATGTTGATTTGCAATCAAATGAAAGTTGAAAGGAAGAATTTAGGTGAGGAAATCAGATTAGAATCTCTGGAAATGGTGATGTTTGGTTGGAGAGAAAAGGAGAAGAGAAAATAGGAAGTTAGTTGGGAAAATAGAGAAAATGAAACTTCCCTCCACTTTGATATCTTTAAAATCAGATTTTAGGATTAAAATATCTTAGAAAAATCTGGAGAATTCAATTTTGGGCAAATAGCTCCTTAAAGATTCAAAGTTTCAATCCTTTTTAAAACAGCCACCAAATTTGCGAAAATTACATTTTGGTCACTAGCCAAAATGTCAACCTTCCAAAACTCATTTTCCAAAATTGTTTTCACAGTTCATCAATATATATTAAAAGATGATTTTAGAACATTTTTCCATATTTTTAATGCAACCCGAACTAGGCTTTCCTAAATTAGCCACTTACGATTCGAACAGCACTTTGACCATTGACCAAACCGGTCAACGCTCAAAACTTCTAAGCCCAAAACCGGGGCGTTACAACTCTCCCCCCCTTAAGAAATTTCGTCCTCGAAATTTACCTGAAGGAAAGAGATAAGGAAACTGCTTCAGCATGTCTTCCTTCCGCTCCCACGTGGCTTCCTCAACACCGCGATGCTTCCACAGCACCTTCACCAACTCAATGGTCTTGCCACGAAGAACCTTACTATCTGAATCCAGAACCTTCACCGGTTCCTCATCATAGGTCAAATCCGGATTCAGAACCACATCCTCAACAGGCATCACATGTGAAGGATCAGACCTATACTTCCGAAGCATAGAGACATGGAACACATCATGGATCTTCTCCAACTCCTGAGGTAACCTCAACCGATACGCAACAGGACCCACACGCTCAACCACCTCATATGGTCCAATGTATCTAGGGCTCAACTTGCCCTTCCGGCCAAACCTCAACACTTTCTTCCAAGGTGAAACCTTCAAGAACACACGGTCACCCACCGCATATTCTATCTCCTTACGCTTCAAATCCGCGTAAGACTTCTGCCGATCAGAAGCAGCCTTCAACCGCTCACAAATGAGCTTCACCTTCTCTGTGGTCCCTTTCAACAAAGCAGGCATTGAAACCAACTTTTGACCAGTTTCAGCCCAACAAAGAGGAGTCCTACACTTCCTCCCGTACAAAGCCTCATAAGGTGCCATCTGTATACTCGCCTGATAACTATTGTTATAAGCGAACTCAACCAAAGGCAGATGCTTCTCCCAAGAACCTTGGAACTCAATCACACAGCATCTCAACATATCCTCCAAAATCTGAATAACTCGCTCAGACTGACCATCCGACTGAGGATGATAGGATGTACTGAAATGCAACCTTGTACCCAAAGCTTGATGCAAACACTGCCAAAAACGCGATGTGAACCTCGGATCCCTATCCGACACAATCGACTTAGGCACACCATGCAACCGCACAATCTCAGCAATGTACAGCTCTGCCAGCTTGTCCAAAGAGAACGTAGTATGCACAGGCAAGAAATGCGCACACTTCGTCAGGCGATCCACAACCACCCAAACCGAATTCTTTTTCGACGGAGACAAAGGTAAACCAGATACAAAATCCATGGTAACCCTCTCCCACTTCCACTCAGGGATTTTCAACGGTTGCAACAAACCAGAAGGAAACTGATGCTCAGCCTTAACTCGCTGACACACCAAACACTTGCTCACAAACTCCGCCACATCCTTCTTCAAACCAACCCAATAGTACTCATCACGAAGATCACGATACATCTTAGTACTACCAGGGTGCATAGCAAAAGGACTACTATGACCTTCAGTCAGAATAGCACGCCTCAACTCAGCATCAGCAGGCACTACTATTCGACTCCCAAAACACAGCACACCATCATCATTAAAACAGAAATCCGAAGGCCTACCCTCCGCAATATCCTGAACATGAGACACCAAGGAATCATCCAACAACTGCTTTTCCTTGATCAACTGAACCAAAGATGGTTTCACTTGCAACTCAGCAACAAGACCACCATCTCGCGATATGCTCAAGCTAGCAAACATCGCCCTCAGCTCAACTGCTACCTTCCTACTCAAGGCATCCGCAACAACATTGGCTTTTCCAGGATGATACTCAATCGTCAGATCATAATCCTTGAGCAACTCCAACCAACGTCGCTGCCTAAGATTCAACTCCTTCTGAGACATCAGATACCTCAAACTCTTGTGATCCGTGTACACAGTACACTTCTCACCATACAGATAATGTCTCCAGATCTTCAGAGCAAAAACCACTGCCGCCAGCTCAATATCATGCGTAGGGTAATTGCGCTCATGCACTTTCAACTGCCGCGATGCATAAGCCACCACCTTACCCTCCTGCATCAGCACACACCCCAAACCAACATAGGATGCATCACTGTAAACCACAAACTCTTTCCCTGATTCAGGCTGAATCAAAATAGGAGCTTGCGTCAAAGCCGCCTTCAGCTTCTCAAAAGCCTGCTGTCTCGCTTCTGTCCATTCATACTTAACATCCTTCTGCAACAGCTTCGTCAAAGGAGCAGCAATCTTGGAAAAACCATCCACAAACCTCCGGTAGTATCCCGCCAAACCAAGGAAACTACGGACCTCAGGAACAGACTTAGGAACCTTCCAGCTCATCACCGCCTCAATCTTCTGAGGATCAACACGAATCCCCTCAGCTGAGACAACATGCCCAAGAAAAACCACCTCTCTTAACCAGAACTCACACTTGCTCAGCTTAGCATAAAGCTGATTCTCCAACAAAGCTTGCAAAACAACCCTCAAATGCTCTTCATGCTCCTCCTCAGTACGCGAGTACACAAGGATATCATCAATGAACACCACAACGAACTTGTCCAGGTATTCATGAAAAACACGATTCATCATGTCCATGAAAGCAGCAGGAGCATTTGTCAACCCAAACGGCATCACAAGGAACTCATAATGCCCATACCTTGTCCTGAAAGCTGTCTTAGGCACATCCACATCTTTCACCTTCAACTGATAATACCCTGACCTCAAGTCAATCTTAGAGAACACAGCAGCTCCCCGAAATTGATCAAAGAGATCATCAATCCTCGGCAAAGGATACCGATTCTTGACAGTCAACTTGTTCAGCTGACGGTAATCAATGCACATTCTCATAGTGCCATCTTTCTTCTTCACAAACAAGACAGGAGCACCCCAAGGCGACATACTCGGCCGGATAAAACCACGATCAAGCAGCTCTTGCAACTGCGTCTTCAGCTCCTTCAGCTCCTTAGGTGCCATTCTATATGGAGTAATGGACACAGGAGTTGTATTCTCATACAGCTCAATTCCAAACTCCACCTCGCGATTAGGAGGTAAACCAGGCAACTCCTCCGGGAAAACACCAGGGAACTCCTTCACAACCTTGATATCTTGCACCCTCAACTCCTTAGAGCTAGGATTCATCACAAAAGCTAGATAGGCTTCACATCCTTGCCTCAGCATCCTGCTCGCCTCCAAAGAAGATACAACATTGGCAAGAAACTTCACATTCTCACCAACCACCACAACTTCGTAATCATCCGCAAGCTTAAGCGAAACACGCTTATTCTCACAATCCACAACAGCACGATGCTCAGCAAGCCAATCCATACCAAGGATCACATCAAAACCATAAAAGGGCAACTCCATAAGGTCAACATGAAAGACATGCTCTTGAACAACCAAAGGACACCTTCTATAAAGCTTCCTAGTCACAACAGTCTCACCAAAAGAACTAGTGACCCGAACACCAACATCCAAAGACTCAACAGGCAAACCAAGCAATTCAGCATGCTCACGGAGAATATATGAATGCGTAGATCCAGAATCAATCAAAGAAAGCAATGACAAGGACTGCAAAGTAAAGGTACCTGCAATCACATCTGCATCATTCCGGCCCTCTCTCTGAGCATACACCCTCGCTTGGCCCCCACCTTCAGGCTGAATAGCTACAACATGAGCTACCCCACGGCCACCTTCCTCTCTCCTCTGGAAATTACCACGGCCGCGCCCACGACCTCTCTGCGGTGCAGCAACAACAGGAGCACGCACCTGCTCACCAGCCAACCTCGGACAATCTCGCCTGATGTGGTCCACAGAACCACAATTCCAGCATCCATTTCCACCAGCATTACCAGCTGTCACAACAGGAGCTTGTGCCACTCTCTCAGCACGAGGACAATCACGCTTCAAGTGACCACGGGAACCACAGATCCAACAAGCACTAGGATCAGCTCTAGCATAACCTCCTCTAGCAGGTGCACCGCCACCTCTCTTGGCTGAGGACTGATACTTCTGATCGCGTCCCCTCTTGTTCCGTCCACCTCCGGAACTATACTCAGCAGCTCGCTTGCCAGCACTCTTAGCAGACAAACTCAGGTTCATCTCAACATCCTTTGCTCGGCCCACCAAAACATCAAAATCAACATACTCGGTGGCCAGCAGATACATCTTAACATCTGTCACAAGACCGTAACGAAACCTCTCGCACCTAGCCCTCTCATCAGGTATTAGCTCCGGTGCATACTGGCTAAGGCGCACAAACTGTACCTCATACTCAGCCACACTCATGTTCCCCTGGGTAAGAGACATGAATTCCCGCTTTTTCTCATCCAGATATCTCACTCCCAGATATCTCCTTTTAAACACATTCTGAAAGAATGTCCAGGTAACATCAGCTTCAGCCATCCCAGCTATGGTGGTCGTCCACCATGTATAAGCATCGTCCTGCAGCAAGGACACAACACAGCCCAGCTTTTGCACATCCGTGCAACTCATCTGACCCAAGATACGCTTGGTACTTTCAAGCCAAGCCTCAGAACTCTCAGCTGATAAACCTCTAAATTCAGTCCCTCCAAGACTGCGCAGACGCTCCAAAGGCAATCTGACTCCAGCATCTCCCTGATGCCCAGCTCCCTGAGCTCCAGCTACTGCTGCTCGAAAAGCACCCGCAATAGCTTGTACCAAAGCAGACATATCAGGCACAGCTTGCCCCTGACCAACCTCTGGTCCAGCAGCTCCAGCACCAGCATCAGCTGCAGCTTCAGCTCTCGCACCTCCAGCACCACCACCAGGCGGAGGAGGGGGTAACACAACACTATCAGCGTGCTCTTCATTCTCATTCTCATTGGGAGCCGTAGCTCGCACACTACCTCTCAACTCTCTACGTGGTGCCATACTTTACCATGCAACAACAATGCAAAATAAAACAAGTCAGGCCCAGCAAGGTAAGCAATCCAAGTATTCAAGCTCAATTTCATTTCAAAACAACATGTTTCCTTTAGCTTTTGTTTGGCAATGGGTACCCTCAGCATGCAACATCACAACATACACTCAATTGCATCAACATCTCAAGCCACTGAACATGCTTTCAAACAACAAGCATTCAAGGCAAACATGCTTCAATCATGCATACAAACATTCCCAATTACTCGAGAACTCAGCTCTGATACCACCAAATGTAACCCCCTTAACCCGGCCTAGACGGTTGACCCGAATTAAGAAAGTCACACGGGGAAAACCAAAGTCAACCCGAAAGTCAACCTTGATTAACGACCCTTTTTTTTTACTTTTTTTAATCTTGTCTAGATGCACATTACACCTAAGTGTGACCATACAACCAACATACTAAAAGATCACAAACATCAGAGATCAAACAGGGACCCAATTGAGCAAATTACAACTTTAGGGACCAAATTGTAAATTCTGTTAAATTAAAGGACTTAATCCAAATTGAAGTTACCAACTTGAAATTAATCAGGTTTCATGCTTCTCTGTGAAATTTCAGCTCAAAAGGACATCCACAGCTCATACAATTGCATAAACAAGTTTCAGGACCAAAACGCAAACAATTCAAAACACATAACCGCCAATGTCAGCCCCCAACGGTCAACCGTTCCGAAACGGGGGACAGCCCGTTCCGAAACGCGGGGCCGTTCCGAAACAGGCATAGCCCGTTTCGAAACGGGGGTCTGGCAGAGGCTTACTCGTTCCGAAACGGCCCTCCCCGTTTCGGATGCCTGGGTTCATGCAAGGCACCCGTTCCGAAACGGGGCACCCAGTTCCGAAACGCCTGCACCAGAATGCTCCAAAACTCAACTTTAATCATGCAATTACACACTCAAACATGCTCCTAACACAACCAAACTTTGCCAACATGCAATTTAACATATAAACAACATATTAGCATCAACAATTCATCCATTCATCATCATATGCAAAAAGCCCCAATTCTAGATGCATGCTTCCTACACAAGCTAGGCATACAAACACCAAACTTACAAAGCAAGCATATAAGGTTCCAATTCAAAAGCCAGCAAACACATCAACATTAAACATACTTAGGGAGTCTCCAACACCTCCCAAAACATACCCATTGGTCCCCCATTGCCAAATCATACAAAAGCTAAAATGTTTAACAAAACCTTCCATACATTGAGCTTCACTTGAACTAGATTGCTTGACCCTTCTTGCTGCCCTCAAGGTACTTTAATGCTCTGCATTATTGAATTCAGAAAACGAAGAGAGCGTAAGCAAAAGCTTAGTGAGGAAAGCTCTTAAAAACCATTCAATAATGCAATTCAAAACATTTACAAAACATGCTTTAAATCAACCATTTTCACATGCTCAAAAGCATTCTTAACAAGCAATCTCATGCTTAAACATAAACATAAAAAAACAATCATCTCATTCTTCTCAATATCCTCAACATGTTATATTGGCTCAAGTGATACATTTCCATTTAATAAAACAAGTTCATCAACTTCCCAAGGACTTTTAAACACCTTGGCCCCAAGGACTTTTAAACACCTTGGCCTATGGACTTTTAAACACCATAGAAGTAACCCATCAAGGACTTTTAAACACCTTGATCCCAAGGACTTTTAAACACCTTGGCCATGGACTTTTAAACACCATGAATGAAACCCATCAAGGACTTTTAAACACCTTGATCCCAAGGACTTTTAAACACCTTGGCCTATGGACTTTTAAACACCATAGAAAGGATCACCTAAGGACTTTTAAACACCTTAGTGTCCGCAACATGAACCATCCAAGGACTTTTAACCACCTTGATGTTCATAAGTAACAAGGCTCACTCAAGGACTTTTAACCACCTTAGTGACCTTAACATTTTCAAAACATCACTTGCCAATATACATCATTTTCATCATTTACAACACTGTTTTAAAGCATAAAACCAAGCCATATTCATCATGCATTTCAAAGCATTAAACCACATCATTTCAATGTATAAAAGCAAGGCACTCCTACCTAGAGCTACCTTCAACATATGGCTTACAACAACAGCAAAACCCATGCTAAAACATGCTTTCAAAACAGTATGTAAAACATGCAAATTATCATTTTGCAATACATCAAAATCATGGCCACCACTAGAGAGAAAATCCGAAAACTTACACTCGAGCTTAGCATAGTTGTTTAGACTTAGACTAAGCTCCCAAGACATTGGTTTCAAAGCCGAAAACCCAATTTCACTCACCGATTCCACCTCGCCTCTTGCCGAAGCACGAATTCAAGCTTCCGGATCAACAACTCTTGGATCCAAAGATGCCACCCCTGCTTCAACACATCAAAGCAGTAAATCAATGCATCATCATGCATCAATTACCTCAATGAAAGCACTCAAACTCGCTGCTCTCATCCATCCTCCATTTTCGGCCACCAAACACAACCGAAAATGCATCAAAACCACTTCCAAACATAACCCAGCCATAAACCAGCAAAACCTCACTTCTATTAACACCATACAACATCTAAAAACAACCTACAACCATCCTTATACCTCCAGCAACAACAGATCCACAAGATCACCACAAAAACTACCTTAAAACACAAGCTAAACTTAGGAATCTTAACCTATCCGGGATTGCATCAATCAAGACTCATTTCCATATCAATTTAATGATCAAATAACATCAAAAACACTTCTCAAAACCCAGATTTAACAGATCAAACGAAAATCAATTGAAATCATCAAAATCTTGCTCAATTAGCCAAGATTCTTAAATCAACTTACAAACCTTTAATTAAACATACATTTAGGATTGAAAACTTTAGGAATTTCATTAAAGAACTTAAAGTTCAGAGGAGAATCGTTCATACCTCCAAACTTGTGATTTCTCCACTTTTTGGAATGAAAACCTTATTGAAACTTGTAGCAAATGAGTAGGTTTTGAAGATATGTTGATTTGCAATCAAATGAAAGTTGAAAGGAAGAATTTAGGTGAGGAAATCAGATTAGAATCTCTGGAAATGGTGATGTTTGGTTGGAGAGAAAAGGAGAAGAGAAAATAGGAAGTTAGTTGGGAAAATAGAGAAAATGAAACTTCCCTCCACTTTGATATCTTTAAAATCAGATTTTAGGATTAAAATATCTTAGAAAAATCTGGAGAATTCAATTTTGGGCAAATAGCTCCTTAAAGATTCAAAGTTTCAATCCTTTTTAAAACAGCCACCAAATTTGCGAAAATTACATTTTGGTCACTAGCCAAAATGTCAACCTTCCAAAACTCATTTTCCAAAATTGTTTTCACAGTTCATCAATATATATTAAAAGATGATTTTAGAACATTTTTCCATATTTTTAATGCAACCCGAACTAGGCTTTCCTAAATTAGCCACTTACGATTCGAACAGCACTTTGACCATTGACCAAACCGGTCAACGCTCAAAACTTCTAAGCCCAAAACCGGGGCGTTACACAAACCATTGAATACTAACACATAATCAAAAAAATTTTGAACCAAAACTAAAAACATCGATCTTAACTCAACATCGTTCTTCCTCCGTCGCTCCTTAGCTTTCAATCCAATCTGTGCATTCAGATGAAGGGGCTTGGGTTTAAGAGTATCGAAACCCTATATGCTTTTTCCCTTTATTGCGCGATATGGGTGTTTAAAAATTTTGTGGGTTACTAAATAACCCAATCAACTTAAGGTTACCGGTTTACCGGGTATCATGTTTCTTTTAATCCTACGGTTCACAGTGAACCGACTAGATCCAATGACCTCCATTAGATGGCCTGTATTTAGTTGGTACTTAAGCAGTTTGTTTTTAGAATTGTCCAAAAAGTATATTAATAAAGCATGGCCTGGCATGATTTAGTGATGAAATTGGCATGAAGATAATATAAAATATTTTTGAACCTAATAAGTGTTCCAGTGAAAAAGCGGATCATGTTCATCTTAAAGTACACGAGTTTAAATCGCTTTGGCTACGAGGTGTATGCGCATTGTCAAAGGGTTAAGAATATGTATAAACATATACTACCTTGTAATCACCTTTAGACCATTAAAAAGGGTAATCTTCACCTGTGGTCCATTTTGTTTGGGGTTTGTTCTATTTACTCACCCAAATTCAAAAAAGATCATTGTTGCCACTTACGTTTTGAATCATGTCTATTTTGGTCCCTTTAGACCAAAGCTTAAATTTTTTTTTCTCCTCCCACCATCTGATCCCAACTCTCTTTCCAACTCTCTTTCTACCGTAATGGGCCCGCCACTCTCCTCCGCCCCCAAATCATTACACTCGGACTGTGGTGTAAATTTATATTTTCTAGTTTCTTCAAGTATTCGAAATATGATTTACCCTATTCAGGTAAAACTATGATTCAGATATATTTTTAACTTTATCTAAAAAAATTACCAGAACAATAAATTAAGTGCAAATAAAAAAGTAGTTGACCCAAATTAAACTTTTGAAAAATAATTGAGACAAATAAAGAAGCTCGAAGGAAATCAGATGTCTATTTCTAAAACTAGAACCCTGTTGTAAGATAGGAAGGATCGACCCCCATTTCCTCATAATAATCTTTCTCAGCATTGCTCATCGGAATATAACCAATTCATGTTTACACCTTTCCCTTATCTGTCACAACAAAACTTTTAAATGGAAACCAATCACTCTTAAAACGGAGATGTAACCAATGCATTTCCAGCTTTTCTATCAACGACATTCGAACAACCAAAAATGATATATTCGACACGGTGATTGGGGATATTGCAGGGGATTGGGGTTGGGAAAGAGAGGTAAGTTTAGGGCGTACCCCATTCAATGGTGTCATTCCGGTCTGACCTGGACCCTTGAAAATTTTATTAAAAACAAACACCAATAATAAGGCGATATTGCTGGGAGCAAAATGGGAACTAAGCAATATATACATGGTTTGGGGTGGAGGAGAGTGCCAGATTCATGGCGGTGAAAAGAGTGTCGAGATCGGGTGGTGGCGGAGAAATAAAATTTTTAATTTTTTGGGGAAGATGGTGAAAAATAAAGTTTTAAAAGCTTGGGGTTAAATTAAAAATTATTATTTTTATTAACGGAGGTTAACGATCAAGGGACCGAAATATACACGATTCAAAACGTAAGTGGCAAGAATAATCTTTTTTGAATTCATGTGACAAAAATAGAACAAATCTCAAATAAAAGGGACCACGGGTAAAAGTTACCCTTAAAAAATATAAAATATTTGTGGGTTATAATGTTGGTAGAGCCATGGGGTGAGTAGGGTGTCGAATGATGTTTTTTAGGGGGAATATTACATAGGAGAAAAATATTGGGACATGTCTAAACCATTTTTTAAGCGATAAAATAGATTAAATGATTAATTTTTGAAATGAGAGTTTTCGTGTTAAACTTTAATTTTGAAAAAATTTGGAGTCGTGGCTGGTCATTTTGGTAGACTGGACACCATAAAAAAATAATCAAAGAGTATTTTTTAAAATTAGGGTTCGAAATTTGGTTACGCGCGGAAAAGAATTTGCACCCACAAACACCTGAAATCGGTACCTTTAATTTTGTATGACATTTTGAAATTTTGGAATGACAATTCGAATTTAATTTAATCATTGATTATTATTCGGGTTCATGTTCAAAATGGAAATATTTCTTTTATAAGAAAAATATAATTTTTATTCGAATATAAAGTTAGAAGCACCCCTATACGTTCAAGGCACCGCCTTTTATATTCGAAAAATATATTCCACATATAAAAGAATTTTATGCATTATTAATTATGGTCTAGTTTATTTTAAGTTCTAACATAAAAGGTACTAATTTAATTAGTGGGTTATTTAATCTCTGAATATTATTTAATTCCAAAGCTTACATGAGATAACACTCAATTACTCTTTAGAACCATCATAATTAAGCTCCATTTTTAACATAAAAGAAGAACAAATATGTGTGATGATCTGAGGACCAATGGGATCTGAGGACCAAACCTTATGCCAAAGTTGAACCGAAGTCTGAACTAGTTCTTCTCATTATGAACTATTCATTCTTCTAAAAATGCTGATCCACGAACAAGTTCTTCTCATTATGAACTTTTTTATCCTTCTTGTGAATATTTTGTATTTCCCTCCTTAGAAATCTCGAACAAGTTCTTCTCATTATGAACTCCTTCATCCTTCCCGTGAACATTATGCATTTCCCTCCTTAGAAAACTCGAACAAGTTCTTCTCATTATGAACTTCTCAATCTTTCTGCAAAGGCTAACCGCGAAGTCTAAATCAATTCTTCTCATTATGAACCCATTCATTCCTCTTTTTTGTAAAGGTGTTTAGCTAACTCTTCATTCTTCTAAAATGTTGGTGAAGTCTGAAAAAGTTTAACTACCCGTTCTTCTGAAACGCTACGAAGCTTGTAGCAATTACACTCATCATTCTTCTAAAATGTTGATTCATATCTCTGTAAAGGTGTTGAACAAGCGAGTTCTTCTCATTAGCAACTCCTCAATTTTTGAAGGGTGAACTCTTCTCATTATGAGTTCTTCATTCTTTGCGAGGCAAACTCTTCTCATTAGGAGCTCTGTATTCTTTGTTGGGTGAACTCTTCTCATTAGAAGCTTTGTTTTCTTTGCTGAGCGAGTTCTTCTCATTAGGAACATTGTCTTTGCTGAGCGAACTCTTCTCATTAGGAGCTCTATATTCTTTGCTGGGTGAGTTCTTCTCATTAGGAACTTTGTCTTTGCTAAGCAAACTCCTCTCACTAGGAGCTCTTCATTCTTTGCTGAGCGAACTCTTCTCATTAGGAGCTCTTCATTCTTTACTAGGAATGTTGATTCACCTTTTCCTTTGGGGAAAATGAACCTGAAAAAAATACCATTAGTTGATAAAGATTCAACCTGATGTAATATGAAATATCTTAAATTTCCTGCTTGAAGCATTGAAGTCTTTAGTGTCACTACTCCTTCTGCCTAAAGCGTATCAATCTTTCAATTTGGAACGTCGCATGAGATCTTTTGTTTTTCTTCCTCTGTTGATCAAGCTTCCAATATTCTTGGAACATATATGACTGGGTCTACTTTTCCAATCTTGACGTTGTAGGTTGAAATCTATTCTTGTTCCTTGCTGATTTGTAAATTCATGCTGAAACATACAAAATGCTCTGAATGTATGAGTTAGCATGCTCTTACTAATGGATGCCCAACTAATATGATGCACGAATGATGTCAATTGAGGACCACTTGGGTGAGCTTTTATCTTCAGGGAAGCTCAAAATTTTCTTGCTTCATTTTCCATTTGAACTCCTTTTCCTGACAAAATAGCTCATCTCACACTCAGGTTCAATCTTTAGGATCTCTGCATCTTTTTCTCTAAACACTACACTAGATTTGGTATATAGCGGCGCTTTTGGTGGTGTTTTTAGAGAAAAAACCGCAAATATTGTACTTATCACAGCGTTTACAGCACAATCACCGCTAAATGACAAACCTTGCGGCATTTTTAGCATAAACACAGCTAAAAAATAACATATAGTGGCGTTTGTGTAGAAAAGGCTGCAATAGGTCTAATTTTAGCGGCGTTTAGTTTTACAAACGCCGCTATAGAAATGGAATAAGAAATTAAAAAAAAGGCACGGTATTAAATGGAGAAATTAAAGAAATGTAACCCCCTTAGCCCGGCCTAGACGCTTGACCCGAACTACGAAGATTACACGGGGAAAATCAAAGTCAACCATGATTAACGACCCCTTTTTTCTTTGTATCTTGTCTAGATGTAAATTAAGCATATGTGATTACTCAAGAATCAAATTAGAGAAGGGCACAACGATTGGAAATCATTTAGGGACTCAATTGCATGAATTACACTTTTAGGGATAAAAATGTAATTTTTAGAAAATATAAGGACTTAGCTGATTTTAAGTTTACCAATAAGTAATTAGTCATATTACATGCCTCTATGTCAAATTTCAGCTTAGAAGGACATTCCAAGCTCAAGCAATTGCATGCACAACATTCGGGACTAAAATGTAAAACATGCGAACTCAAACAATTCAAAATCACCATCCAACGATCATTCGTTTCGGAACACCAACCTTCATACCGAAACGCCCGTATCGAAACGGTGTTGTCCGTTCCAGTACTCAGGTGCGTTCCGAAACCAGTATCGAAACATGCCTCTCCAGTAGCCAACATGTTCCGAAACACCTTCAACCATTTCGAAACACTATGGCCATTACAGGCCCCCGTTTTGAAACAGTTAAGGGTGTTTCGATACACCCTGCCCTGTGACAGCAGAAATTGCTGGTTTTTCACCCCTTAACCCACTCAAAAATGCTTCAAAGCATACCATTTCATACCAGCAACGATTTAGACATCAAAGATCATAATTAAGAACCTTAAGCTAGAGCATGTCATCAATCACAAGAACAAACAATCTATATGCATGATTCCTAGCCACAGTTCCAAATATGAGCTCTCAAACCTCAAACCAACCATTAAGACCATTTACTACCCATAAAAGCCATAACAAACATGCCAAAACTTAGGGAGTTCAAAACACATCTACCAAATACAACCTTGGTGTCCCATTGCCAAATATCAAAACTTAAGTGTATAAAAACATCACCATACATGAGCTTTGCACTTCCTTGGATATTCTTAACCTTCTTGCTGCCCAAAACACCTCAATTATCTGTATTATTAGTACAAGAGAGCGTAAGCACATTTGCTTAGTGAGTCATGCTCTAAGAAAACCAACACAATAATGCATTAATCAAAACACTTTCTCAGAAGCCTTTTTCTACAACATGCTCATTCTATCTCATGCTTGAAAACCATTTCAAAGCAAAACTTCATTGAAAACACATGTACCTCAATTCTTTCTCATGCATTTAAACCAATGCAAATCTCATGGCAAAGCCATACACATGCTTGTGAAAACCAATGCATTTCATATACAAATCTCATATGCATTTCTCATAGCACAAATCATCTCATCAATAGGTACATGTGAATCAAAAGCATTTTCATATATTATATTAGAATTTCACATCTCATTATTACTTGGATATGCGGACAACATTATCAACCACTAGACTCTTCTGGTGGAATCTCACATCATCGTACTCACTTGTCTAGTAACCTAATTTCCGGTGGAATCTCACATCACCGTACTCACATGGCGGAATCTCTCATCGCCACAAAGCTTGGGTATTTCACCAAGTCCTACCCAATGGAATGCCCATCATCGGTCTCTCTCTTTGGAATGAATCCAAAGAGCACGTACGAATTTTTAGTTTATAGTGCACTCTAATCCTATTGATCGATCAATTATGTCCGATAAGTATCTCATCTTCTATGCCAATATATTATGTCAAAACATCATCTCACCTACTATTTTTCAAGCAACATTTCTCAAATCTTTCTCATCTCATTTCAAAATCAAAACACATGCTTGCATTAAATCAAAATCTCAAAACTCATCAATGCAACATGCTATCATATGAAATCTCTTCAAGCATCATCTCATGCTACAAATCATGCATAAAAATAGTAAGAATTTATCTATCTCAAAACATGAGCATGTAAAAGCATTTTAGGGGCAACCACCACATACATGAGAGCAATCTAGCCAATACTTAGTTCCGGACTTAGGAAGGTGTTTCAACCCTTTCCTAAATCCCCAAACCTTGATTCTTTGTCCCTCAAGGACTTCTAAAACCATTCGCACTCACGGATTACGTTTCGCTTGCTCGCTGAAACGCTATCTAAGCTCCCGGATCAACACCAAAGGCGTCCGAAGATGTCTCCCATGTTCATAACACATAAGAGCAGAGGATTAATGCATCATCATGCATTGAAATCATCAGCCACACACCTAAACTCGTTGCTCTACTCAAGAACCTCATTTCGGCTACCAAAAACAACTAAAATCACCTCCAAACTCTTCCAAAACAAAGCCAGCCAATATCTAACACTTCTAAACATCAATCAACACCAAAAACCACCACCAACTCGTCCTTATACCTCCAGCTATAACAGAACACCAAAACCACCCAAAAAACCACCATTCTAGCATACAAAACTTAGGAATCCAAGCCTATTCGGGATTTGTTTGATAAAACCACATTTATAACATCAATTACCAACAAAAGTACATTAGAAAACAACCTCAAAACAGAGCCTAACCAACAACCACGGAAATCATCAAGATCTCTCAAAGAACCTTGAGTTTTAACACAATTTCTTGTTTTTAACATTAAAGCAACTCAAAAATCATTAACAAAGGATTGATAACTTGGGAATTTCAGTAAAGAACTGATCATTATAGGAGAAGGACGAAGCTTACCTCTAATGGCTGATTTCTCCTTGATTTGGGCAAGGTTTCTTGAAAATCCAATGTGAAAATAAGAGGATTTGGTGAGGAAAATATTAGGAATCAAAAAGAGATTGAAATCTCTTCTAAAGGAATGAAAATCAGAGGCTAATTAATGGAAGACAGGTGTTTGGCTGAGTAGAAATTGAGAGAAAATTGACGTAAAGTAGTTATGAAAAGTCAAAGGTAGTTTTTCCTTTTAATAATCTTTATTTCCTTGAATTAAAACATTATTAAAATCACCCAAAATAAGGAGAAATCTGATTAAAAACATTTTGGTAAAATTAGCTCCTTAACGATTCAAAGTTTCAATCCTTTACAAAATAGTCACTATCCAACTTTTGCAAAACTGCGATTTGGTCACTACACGGAAATGTAGTATTTTCAAACCTTATTTTGTAAAATTGTTTTCACTATAAACATCCATATATTAAATGAGGATTTTTAGATATTTTTCCATATTTTTAAAGCATCCCGAACTAGGTGATCCCTAACTCTCCCTTAAAGATTCGAACCATTCTCGACCGGTCTGATTCGAACTCTAAAACATCTAGGCCCAAAATCAGGGCGTTACAACTCTCCCCCTCTTAAGAAATTTCGTCCTCAAAATTTACATGGAGGAAAAAGGTAAGGAAATTGCTTCTTCATGTCTTCCTTCCTTTCCCACGTGGCTTCCTCAGCACCACGATGTCTCCACATCACTTTGACCAGCTCAATGGTCTTACCACAGAGGACTTTACTATCCGAATCCAAAATCTCAACAGGTTCCTCATCATATGTCAAATCTTGATTCAACTCAACTTCCTTCACAGCCATAACATGCGAAGGGTCTGATATATACCTCCAAAGCATGGATACATGAAACACATTATGTATCTTTTCTAACTCTTGAGATAGTCTCAGCTTATAAGCAACAGGACCCACACGTTCTATCACCTTGTATGGTCCAATGAACCTCGGGCTCAACTTCCCCTTTCAGCCAAATCTCATCACCTTTTTCCAAGGTGAAACTTTCAAAAACGCACGGTCACCCACAACAAATTCTATCTCCTTACGCTTCAAATCCGCATAAGATTTTTTCCGATCCGATGCTGCCTTCAACCGCTCACAAATGAGCTTCACCTTCTCGGTGGTTCCTTTTAACAAAGCTGGCATCGAGATCAACTCTTGTCCTGTCTCAGCCCAACAAAGAGGAGTTCTGCACTTCCTCCCATACGAAGCTTCAATATGTGCCATTTGAATGCTGGCCTGGTAACTGTTATTATAAGCAAACTCCACCAAAGGCAAGTGCTTCTCCCAAGAGCCCTGAAATTCAATAACACACCACCTCAACATATCCTCAAGCACTTGGATAACACGCTCAGACTGTCCATCCGTCTGCGGATGATAAGAAGTACTGAAATTCAGCAGCGTACCCAAAGCTTGATGCAAACACTCCCAGAACCTTGCAGTAAACCTCAGATCTCTATCTGACACTATAGATTTTGGTACGCCATGCAAACATACAATCTCAACAATGTACAACTCCACAAGCTTGTCCAAGGTGTACGTAGTATGCACACGCAAGACATGTGCACACTTCATAAGGCGATCCACAATCACCCAAACTGAATTCTTCTTTGATGGTGATAGAGGCAAACCAGACACAAAGTCTATGGTGATCCTCTCCCATTTCCATTCAGGGATCCTTAACAGCTGCAACAACCCTGAAGGAAACTGATGTTCAGCCTTGACCCGCTGAAAAACCATGCATTTGCTAACATACTCAGCAACATTCTTCTTCAATTCCACCCAGTAGTACTCATCCTTCACATCACGATACATCTTTGTACTACCAGGTTGCATAGCAAAAGGATTACTACGAGCTTCGGTCAAAATAGTGCGCCTCAACTCAACATCATTCGGCACCACTATTCGACTTCCAAAACATAGAACACCATCATCATGAAAACAGAAATCCGATGGCCTATCTTCAGCAATATCCTGAACATGTGACACTAAGGAATCATCCAATAGTTGTTTACCCTTTATCAATTGGATTAGAGATGGTTTCACTTGCAATTCAGCAACAAGACCACCATCACGCGATATGCTCAAGCTAGCAAACATCGCTCTTAACTCCACCGCCACCTTCTTACTCAAAGCATCGGCCACAACATTGGCCTTCCCCAGATGATACTCGATCGTTAGATTGTAATCCTTAAGAAACTCTACCCAACATCGTTGCCTAAGATTTAACTCCTTCTGAGACATCAGGTACTTCAAACTTTTATGATCCGTTTACACAGTACACTTCTCACAATAGAGATAATGTCTCCAGATCTTTAGAGCAAAGACCACCGCTGTTAACTCAATGTCATGCGTAGGGTAATTGCTCTCATGCACTTTCAACTGTCACGATGCATAAGCCACCACCTTACCCTCTTGCATTAACACACACCCCAAACCAACATAGGATGCGTCACTATACACCACAAACTCTTTCCCTGATTCAGGTTGAACCAAGATAGGAGCTTGTGTCAAAGCTGCTTTTAGCTTCTCAAAATCTTGATGTCTCTCTTTTGTCCAATCATACTTAACTTCCTTTTGCAATAACTTTGTCAAAGGGGCAGCAATATTAGAAAATACATCCACAAACCTCCGGTAGTAACTAGCCAACCCAAGGAAACTACAGATTTCATGAACAGACTTAGGAGGCTTCCAATTCATCATCGCCTCAACCTTATGGGGATGTACTCGAATCCCTTCAACCGAAACCACATGACCAAGGAAAACAACTTCCTTCAACCAAAACTCACATTTGCTCAGCTTAGCATAAAGCTGATTTTCCAACAGCGCTTGCAAAACGATTCTCAAATGACCTTCATGCTCCTCCTCAGTACGAGAGTACACAAGGATATCATCAATGAACACCACAACAAACTTGTCCAAGAATTCATGGAACACCCTATTCATCATGTCCATGAAAGTAGCAGGAGCATTCGTCAATCCAAACGGTATCACAAGGAACTCATAATGCCCATATCTTGTTCTAAAAGCTGTTTTCGGCACATCCACATCCTTCACCTTTAACTGATAATACCCTGACCTCAAGTCAATCTTTGAAAACACAGCCGCTCCTCGAAACTGATCAAAGAGATCATCCATTCTCAGCAAGGGATACTTGTTCTTGACGGTCAACTTATTCAGCTGACGACAATCAATGCACATCCTTATCATGCCATCTTTCTTCTTAACAAACAAGACCGGTGCATCCCAAGGTGACACACTAGGCCGAATGAAGCCTCGGTCAAGCAACTCTTGAAGTTGCGTTTTCAGCTTCTTCAACTCTTTGGGTGCCATGCGATAGGGAGCAATGGACACCGGATTTATGTTATCATACAGCTCAATTCCAAATTCAACCTTTCGACTAGGCGGCAAACCAGGTAATTCCTCCGGAAACACTCCAGGGAATTCACACACGGTCCTTATATCCTGCACGCACACCTCTTTTGAACTGGGATTCATAACAAAGGCTAGATAAGCCTCACATCCTTGACGCAACATCCGGCTTGCTTCAAGCGTAGACACCACATTAGCTAGAAACTTCACATTTTCTCCCACCACCACAACCTCATAATCATCCGCAAGTTTCAACGAAACTCGCTTGCTCTCGAAATCCACAATGGCTCTATGCTCAACAAGCCAATCTATTCTAAGAATAATGTCAAATCCAAAGAATGGCAATTCCATAAGATCGACATGAAACACATAATCTTGCACCATTAAGGGGCATCTCCTATACAACTTTCTTGTTACAACCATCTCACCAAAGGAGCTAGTCATACGCATACCAACATCCAAAGACTCAACAGGTAAACCAAGCATTTGAGCATGTTCACGCAATATGTACGAGTGTGTAGATCCAGAATCAATCAAAGAAAGTAAAGACAAAGATTGCAGAGTAAAAGTACCTGCGATCACGTCCGTGCCATTCCTTCCCTCTCGATGAGCATACACTCGAGCCTGGCCACCACCCTCAGGTTGAACGGCTACCACATGCACCACATTCCTTCCACCCTCCTCTCTGCGCTGGAAATTACCATGGCCGCGCCCACGACCTCTCTGTGGCTCAACTGCCATCATCGGAGCTTGTCCTTCTCTCAACGGTTGAGGACAATTTTTCTTCATATTCCCTCGACCACCACAGTTCCAGCAAGTACCAAGATTACCCCAACACTCACCCACATGTCTCCTACCACACCGGTTACACTCAGGAGTCCTCAAGAAAGCATTTGGTCATTGCTGACCTCTTCCAGGGTTACCACCCCCTCGTCTAGCATCAAAATGCGGCTTTCTATCCTTATTCCTCTTGTTGCTATCTCTACCAAAATCGCGTTCTGCAGCTCGCTTCCCCAAGCTAGATCCTAATGCTCGACTCGCCAAACCAAGATTCAACTCAAAGTCCTTGTCTCTAGTGACCAAGACATCGAAATCAGTATAATCGGCTGCGAGCATATAGGTTTTTGTTGGAGTATGCCCAAAGACCTGTAACACCCCAATTTTGGGCTTGGAAGTTTAGGGTCTAAACCAGACCGGTCTGATTTTCGGTTCGAATATAAAAGGTGGTTTTAGGGAAAGCCTAGTTCGGGATGCATTAAAAATATGGAAAATATCTAAAAATCCTCTTTTAATATATATAAGAGAGTGGTGAAATCAATTTTACAAAATGAGGCTTAGAAATATGACATTTTGAGTTAGTGACTAAAATGTAATTTTTGAAAAGTTCATGACTGTTTTAAAAGGATTGAAAATATGAATCTTTAAGGAGCTAATTTACCCAAGGGAGGATTTCTCCAGATTTTTCTTGATTTTTAAGATTCATTTAATGTTTAATTAATAAAAAGAAATGAGGGAAAAATGATATTTTAGTTTCATAACTAACTTTTACCAAAATTTTCCATTTTCATTTTCTCTCAAAATTCCCTCAGCCAAACACATTTCCACAGCAACTTTTCTTTTGATTTTCACATCTAATGATAAGTTTTCAATCCCCAAATGATTCCTAATCATTTCTACACCAAATCCTCATCATTTGTTTATTGAATTTTCAAGGATTTTGGCTCTAAACAAGGAGAAATCCACATTTAGAGGTATGAACGTCCTTCTCCTCTAAATACTCAGTTCTTTACTGAAATTCCCAAGTTCTCAATCCTTAAATGGAGTTTTATTAAAGGTTTTAATGTTGTGATCTTGATTTTGGCTTACAATGCAAGATTTGGATTTAATTTTGAAGAAATTCGTATTGGATGGTTGGGCTCTGTTTTGAGATGTCTTTTTGATGTATTTTGGATGTCTAAATGATGTGTAATTGAGGTTTAATTAATGCAATTCCGAATAGGTTGGTTTTCCTAAGTTTTTACTTGTGAAAATGGTGGTTTTTGTGGTGATTTTGATGTTCTGCTATAGCTGGAGGTATAAGGACGTGATTAGGTTCTTTTTGGATGTTGATTGATGTCTAAGAATGTTTAGAAGTGATGTATCTTGGCTGGGTAATGTTGTGGAAGTGTTTGGATGTATTTTCGGTTGTGTTTGGTAGCCGAAATGTGAGTTTTGGTGAGAGCAGTGAGTTTAGGTGTTATGGCTGAAGATTTTAAGGCATGATGATGCATTAATCCTCTGCTTTGATGTGTTTGAAACAGGGGAGACATCTTCGAATCCTTGTGGTGTTGATCCGGAGGCTTGATTGGCGTTTCGGCAAACTTGCGAAACGGAATTGGTGAGTGAAGTTTGGTTTTCAGCTTTGAAACCAATGTTTGAAGGTTTTGTGAGCTTAGTTTAAGTCTAAGCAACTTAACTAAGCTCAAGAGTAAGTTTTCGGAGAAACTCTCTCTTTGGTGAACCATGGAATGGTTGGATGCAATGTGTTTAATTTGCATGTTTAAATTCTGTTTTGAAAGCATATTTTAGCATGTTAAATGCTGGTTTTGAAAGCCATGTGTTGAGGGATGCTCAAGGTAAGAGATCCTTGATTTGACATTGATAAATGTGGTTTGATGCATAGTGATGCATGACTATTTAATGGCTTTGTTTAATGCTTTAAAACAGTGGATTGATGATGGTAAATGATGTATATTGGCAAGTGATGTGTTGGTTTAAAAGTACATAAATCGGATATAGTTAGCCGGCTATAGGATTGGGTGCACCGTGAATAAAGTCTCCTTGGATGTTGAGGGGTTGTAGTGGTACCGTAAACTCCATCCAAGTACACTAACGAGATGTCTAAGATCATAATGGTGGTTAAAATGCCATGTGAGGATCTTGTGTTGTGTGTCCCGTGTTCTCGTTAGTGATGTTATACAACTACCAATGAGTGATATGGAGGGGTTGTAATTGTACCGTAGACTCCATCACGGGTGTTGAGGGGTTGTGATTGCACCGGTAAACTCCACCTTGTGTGTTTGGTAGTGTGTATGAAGCGCATGGGACAACGCTTGTAATCCGCGTATCCAATTGTGTTTTGTGATGAAAAATGGTTATGGATTATCACTTGAAAGCCAATATGACATGTTAATGTTTACGAAGCATGAGATGCTTGTTGTTTAAGTTATATTGATGATTATAAGCATGAGATGCTTGGGTTTAATGCATTGTTGCATGAAAATGATTTTATGAATGAAAAGGCCTTGTGAAAGGTATTTTGTAAAAATGCATTATTGTGTTGTTTCATTAGAGCAAACCTCACTAAGCATATGTGCTTACGCTCTCTTTCTTGAACCAATAATGCAGAGAATTGAAGTGCTTTAAGGGCAGCAAGGAGGTCAAGAATCCAAGGAGAGACTAAGCTCATGTATGGTGACTATTTTCACAACACTATTAGTTTTTGGTATTTGGAAATGGGAACCTAGATTGTGTTTTTGGGAGATTTTTTGGACTCCCTAAGTTTGGTTTAATGCCTATGATGTTTGGAACATGTAAATGGCCATTTGGTTTTTGTTTTGGAGTTTTGAAGATTGTTTGGAACATGTAAATGGCCATTTGGTTTAATGCACCTTTGACGAAGTTGTTGCAGAAGGATGTTAAGTATGAGTTGACGGAACCAATACAGCAGGCTTTTGAGAAGCTTAAGGCAGCTTTAACGCAAGCTCCTATCTTGGTTCAACCTGAATTAGTGAAAGAGTTTGGGGTGTATAGTGACGCGTCCTACGTTGGTTTGGGATGTGTGTTGATGCAAGAGGGTAAGGTGGTGGCTTATGCATCGCGTCAGTTGAAGGTGCATGAGCGCAATTATCCTACGCATGACATTGAGTTAGCTGCGGTGGTTTTTGCTTTGAAAATTTGGAGACATTACCTGTATGGTGAGAAGTGTACTGTGTACACGGATCACAAGAGTTTGAAGTATCTGATGTCTCAGAAAGAGTTGAATCTTAGGCAACGACGTTTGTTGGAGTTGCTTAAGGATTACGACTTGTCGATCGAGTATCATCCGGGTAAAGCTAATGTTGTAACGGATGCCTTGAGTAGGAAGGTAGGGGTGGAGTTGAGGGCTATGTTTGCCAGTTTGAGCATTTCGCGTGATGGTGGTCTTGTGGCTGAGTTACAAGTGAAACCATCCTTGGTTTAGTTGATTAAGGAAAAGCAGTTGTTGGATGATTCTTTGGTGCCACATGTTCTGGATATTGCTGAGGATAGGCCATCAGATTTCTGTTTTAATGATGATGGAGTCTTATGCTTTGGGAGTCGGATAGTAGCGCCCAATGATGTTGAGTTGAGGCGTGCTATTTTGACTAAAGCTCATAATAGTCCTTTTGCTATGCACCCTGGTAGTACTATGATGTACCGTGATCTTCGTGATGAGTACTATTGGGTGGGTTTATAGAAGATGTTGTTGAGTTTGTGAGCAAGTGCATGATATGTCAGAGTGTTAAGGCGGAGAATCAGTTTCCTTCTGGGTTGTTGCAACCGTTGAGGATTCCTGAGTGGAAGTGGGAAAGGATTACCATGAACTTCGTGTCTGGTTTGCCTTTTTCGCCATCGAAGAAGAATTCGGTGTGGGTGATCGTGGATCGCCTGACAAAGTGTGCGCATTTCATACCCGTGCATACTACGTACACTTTGGATAAGCTTGTGGAGCTGTACATTGCTGAGATTGTGCGGCTGCATGGTGTGCCAAAGTCGATTGTGTCGGATAGAGATCTGAGGTTTACATCGCGTTTCTGGCGGTGTTTGCACCAGGCTTTGGGTACACGGCTGAATTTCAGTACTTCTTATCATCCACAGTCGGATGGACAATCTGAGCGTGTTATCCAAGTGCTGGAGGATATGTTGAGATGCTGTGTGATTGAATTTCAGGGCTCTTGGGAGTAACATTTGCCTTTGGTGAAGTTTGCCTATAACAATAGCTATCAGGCAAGTATTCAAATGGCACCTTATGAAGCTTTGTATGGAAGGAAGTGCAGAACTCCTCTTTGTTGGGCTGAGACAGGTCAGAAATTGGTTTCGATGCCAGCTTTGTTGAAAGGAACCACCGAGAAGGTGAAGCTCATTTGTGAGCAATTGAAGGCAGCTTCTGATCGGTAAAAGTCTTACGCGGATTTGAAGCGTAAGGAGATTGAGTATGCGGTGGGTGACTGTGTGTTTTTGAATGTTTCGCCTTGGAAAAAGGTGATGAGGTTTGGCCGAAAGGGTAAGTTGAGCCCTAGGTACATTGGACCATACGAGGTGATTGAGCGTGTGGGTCCTGTTGCGTACAAGTTGAGGTTACCGCAGGAGTTGGAAAAGATTAATGATGTGTTTCATGTCTCTATGCTTCGGAGGTATAGATCAGATCCTTCGCATGTTATGCCTGTGGAGGAAGTGGAGTTGAATCCGGATTTGACCTATGATGAGGAACCGATGAAGATTCTGGATTCGGACAGTAAAGTTCTTCGGGGCAAGACCATTGAGTTGGTAAAGGTGTTGTGGAAGCATCGTGGTGTTGAGGAAGCCACGTGGGAACGGAAGGATGACATGATGAAGCAGTTTCCATACCCTTTTCCTCCAGGTAAATTTCGAGGACGAAATTTCTTAAGGGGGGAGAGTTGTAACACCCCAATTTTGGGCTTGGAAGTTTAGGGTCTGAACAGGACCGATCTGATTTTTTGTTCGAATATAAAAGGTGGTTTTAGGGAAAGCCTAGTTCGGGATGCATTAAACATATGGAAAAACATCTAAAAATCCGCTTTTAATATATATAAGAGAGGTGAAATCAATTTTACAAAATGAGGCTTAGAAATATGACATTTTGAGTTAGTGACTAAAATGTAATTTTTGAAAAGTTCGTGACTGTTTTAAAAGGATTTAAACTTTGAATCCTTAAGGAGCTAATTTACCCAAGGGAGGATTTCTCCAGATTTTCTTGATTTTTAAGACTCATTTAATGTTTAATTAACAAAAAGAAAGGAGGGAAAAATGATATTTTAGTTTCACAACTAACTTTTACCAAAATTTTCCATTTTCATTTTCTCTCAAAATTCCCTCAGCCAAACACATTTCCATAGCAACTTTTCTTTTGATTTTCACATCTAATGATGAGTTTTCAATCCCCAAATGATTCCTAATCATTTCTACGCCAAATCCTCATCATTTGCTTATTGAATTTTTAAGGATTTTGGCTCTAAACAAGGAGAAATCCACATTTAGAGGTATGAACGTCCTTCTCCTCTAAATACTCAGTTCTTTACTGAAATTCCCAAGTTCTCAATCCTTAAATGGAGTTTTATTAATGGTTTTAATGTTGTGATCTTGATTTTGGCTTAAAATGCAAGATTTGGATTTAATTTTGAACAAATTCGTATTGGATGATTGGGCTCTGTTTTGATATGTCTTTTTGATGTATTTTGGATGTCTAAATGATGTGTAATTGAGGTTTAATTAATGCAATCCCGAATAGGTTGGTTTTCCTAAGTTTTTACTTGTGAAAATAGTGGTTTTTGGGGTGATTTTGATGTTCTGCTATAGCTGGAGGTATAAAGACGTGATTAGGTTCTTTTTGGATTTTGATTGATGTCTAAGAATGTTTAGAAGTGATGGATCTTGGCTGGGTAATGTTGTGGAAGTGTTTGGATGTGTTTTCGGTTGTGTTTGGTAGCCGAAATGTGAGTTTTGGTGAGAGCAGCGAGTTTAGGTGTTATGGTTGAAGATTTTAATGCATGATGATGCATTAATCCTCTACATTGATTTGTTTAAAACATGGGAGACATCTTCATATCCTTGGGGTGTTGATCCGGAGGCTTGATCGGCGTTTCGGCAAGCTTGCGAAACGGAATTGGTGAGTGAAGTTTGGTTTTCAGCTTTGAAACTAATGTTTCAAGGTTTTGGGAGCTTAGTTTAAGTCTAAGCAACTTAACTAAGCTCAAGAGTAGGTTTTCAGAGAAACTCTCTCTTTGGTGAACCATGGAATGGTTGGATGCAATGTGTTTAATTTGCATGTTTAAATTCTGTTTTGAAAGCATATTTTAGCATGTTAAATGCTGGTTTTGAAAGCCATGTGTTGAGGGATGCTCAAGGTAAGAGATCCTTGATTTGACATTGATAAATGTGGTTTGATGCATAGTGATGCATGACTATTTAATGGCTTTGTTTAATGCTTTAAAACAGTGGATTGATGATGGTAAATGATGTATATTGGCAAGTGATGTGTTGGTTTAAAAGTACTTGAATCGAATATAGTTAGCCGACTATAGGATTGGGTGCACCGTGAATAAAGTCGCCTTGGATGTTGAGGGGTTGTAATTGTACCGTAAACTCTATCCAAGTACACTAATGAGATGTCTAAGATCATAATGGTGGTTAAAATGCCATGTGAGGATCTTGTGTTGTGTGTCCCGTGTTCTCGTTAGTGATGTTATACAACTACAAATGTGTGATATGGAGGGGTTGTAATTGTACCGTAGACTCCATCACGGGTGTTGAGGGGTTGTGATTGTACCGGTAAACTCCACCTTGTGTGTTTGGTAGTGTGTATGAAGCGCATGGGACAACGCTTGTAATCCGCGTATCTGATTGTGTTTTGTGATGAAAAATGGTTATGGATTATCACTTGAAAGCCAATATGACATGTTAATGTTTACGAAGCATGAGATGCTTGTTGTTTAAGTTATGTTGATGATTATAAGAATGATATGCTTGGGTTTAATGCATTGTTGCATGAAAATGATTTTATGAATGAAAAGACCTTGTGAAAGGTATTTTGTAAAAGTGCATTATTGTGTTGTTTCATTAGAGCAAACCTCACTAAGCATATGTGTTTACGCTCTCTTTCTTGAACCAATAATGCAGAGAATTGAAGTGCTTTAAGGGCAGCAAGGAGGTCAAGAATCCAAGGAGAGACTAAGCTCATGTATGGTGACTATTTTCACAACACTATTAGTTTTTGGTATTTGGCAATGGGAACCTAGATTGTGTTTTTGGGAGATGTTTTGGACTCCCTAAGTGTGGTTTAATGCCTATGATGTTTGGAACATGTAAATGGCCATTTGGTTTTTGTTTTGGAGTTTTGAAGATTGTTTGCTTTTCCAATAATAGGAGGTATGCCTATAGACTTGTGGTTTTTCCTATTTGATGCCATGATTGAGTTTTGATGATGCAAATATGTTCCTTTAGTGTATGATGACTTGTTGGCATGATTAGGGGGTCATAGGGATGTGTTTGACAAGTCGAAAGTGTGTTAAACCAGGAAATTTCTGCAGTTCTGGGCAGCCCGTATCGGAACGGGTGCTACTGTTTCGGAACAGGGGGCCTGAAATGGCCTTGGCGTTTCGAAACGGGTAGAGCCGTTCCGAAACGTTTTTGCTACTGCCAAGCCTTGTTTCGGAACAGGTTTTGAAACGGTCCCACGTTTCGGAACGGTCATCCCCCGTTTCGGAACACTCGACCGTTGGGCACTGAATTCTATGGTATTATGTTTTGAAACCTTTACATTTTGGTCCTGATCTTTGTTTATGCAATTGATTGAGTTTGGGATGTCCGTTTGAGATGAAATTTTGCAGAGAAGCATGAAACATGACTAATTTCATAATGGTAACTTAAAAATTGGCGAAGTCCTCTTAATTTCCAGAATTTACATTTTAGTCCCTAAATTCGTATGTTGTGCAATTGAGTCCCTTATTACTTTCCAATTGCTGTGATTTTTGAGTATGCTTATCTCAAGAGTACGCCCAGGGTTAATGTGCATCTAGACAAGTTTAAAATGAAAAAAGGGTCGTTAATCAAGGTTGACTTTCAGGTTGACTTTGGTTTTCCCCGTGTAATCTTCGTAGTTCGGGTCAACCGTCTAGGCCGGGCTAAGGGGGGTACAACATGAAAAACATGGTCTTGCACAACCAAGGGACGTCTTCAATAAAGCTTTCGTGTCATAACAGTCTCACCAAGACCAATCATATGATGATTGAATAGACATACTATTTTACTAGATTTATCAAGTAATGGCATTGCCGTTATTATCATTTGGTATGTTTCTGTGCATCAAACTAACCATTGGATAATAATGTCCATACAATAATATGATTATTGTTAAATAGGATCCTTAGTCGAATATTATTACGGGTATGGACAATGATAATATATAAAGACTAATATGTGGTTGATGACAAGCGTTGTCATTGACATAGAGATGTCAAAATTAACACATAAGTATTTGTTAGAGAACAACATACTGGATTGACCTGCTATGAGCATGTTTCTTGGGTAATTATGTGACAGTCACAACATTGCTCATGATAAACATATGTATAATCCACAAACTTGAGATCAACATGATTTCAACATAAAGATTTACGTATTTTGACATAGTCAAACGTGTGTCGTAACTGACTACATTATAAAGACTGATGATTGGATACGTGATGACCTATGTAGTGAAATATGGTTGATCAAGAAAGGATTTGTCCCTCCTAGATAATGGGAGAGATATCTACGACCACTTGATTGAGTGAGATTAGAAAATGCATGGTCATGCTCGAATATTATGATATGAGATATCATAGAGATTCGTTTATCATAATCTACTCAAGACATCAAGAAACACAAGATGGACAACGCAAGTGTGACTAACCCATGACTTGTGTTCATCTAAGATATAAAGGACAAAAGGATGAAAGACATAAAGGAAGTTTATTCAGGAATTAGGAAAGTCAAACCATGACTTCATGCAACTTAGGTAGCAATGATGTATTGCTAGATGCCACTCATTGTTTGTAAAATTAGAACAGTTCTAATTTTGCTTCTAACGTTGCATGAACCTACAAGGGTCACACCCTTCGAATGAAAGGAACAATAAAATTGGAAACCATACTCCCTATTTTAGGGAGGTTGCCGAAAATCCCATATGGGATAGGGGAAATCGGCAACTACCTTAAATGGGAATAATATTGGTTAAATATTGTATTTATCAAATATTATTTAGAGTATGGAAAATATTTAGAGACTTAAATATTATAGAATAAGATTCTAGAAATTTAAATATATATTTGGAATTTATATAATGTATATTTAATTCCAAGTTTATGTAGAATTAGATTCTACATAATTAAAAATATATATTTAAATCCAAGTAAAGATATAATGAGATTTTATATAATATATATATATATATATATATATATATATATATATATATATGGATTAAATATAATGTACATTTAAATCCATGTTTTATGTATAATAAGATTCTACATAATTAAATATGTATATATATATATTTCATTTAATATTATTAAATATAATGTATATTTAATATAAACTAATTTCAAGTAGAATTAGATTATATGAATTTTGGTTGAACTTGGATTTAAGGAATTCAACTAGAATTAAGTCTCTGAATACTATTTAAAGGGACCAGGGCTAGCAATCAAATCATCCCTTTTCCTCCTCTTCAAGATTTCGACAACACCTCTAGGGATTCCCCACTGGAATTCGACATATCCCAAAAAGCTCTCTGAGAAGCTGTTCGATATTTTTCTGGTGTTCTACTTTCCCCCTGGCAAATCCCTGAAGGTTCCCTTGCTCGATTGCAAGTCCCGGTTGAACTCTTGGTTGATTTCAGACTCCCTCAGAAATCCCTAGAGGGATTTCGCCTTCTCCCTAGAAGGTGTTCAAACCTGTCGAAATTTATCTCTAAGTGTTAGGGAGGCGGAAACTTTGTTCTTTTTGTTCTGGTGGACTCCGTAGAGGTCGTTGCGAACCTGTGACGATTCTGGTTTTACTTGATGTGGTTATTCCGACATACCGTCGGTTTTTTAGTTTCCAGAGTTGTAAAAGGTAACTCTTAATCTTTTCACCCCAGATTCGTTCATGTACATGGATCCTGGCTGGATTACGTCGGATTAATTTTTCTACTACACCACAGGGCATGGCGACGTGTCCCAAAAGTTTTCACATCCGCCACCAGCCTGTAACGGAACCGTTCACATCTTTCTCTCTCGTTATGCATCAGCTCAGGTGCATATTGGCTTAGGCGAACAAATTGCACCTCATATTCTGCCACTGTCATGCTCCCTTGCCCAAGAGACATGAACTCCCTCTTTTTCTCGACGAGGTAGCGAAACCCCCAAATACTTACGCTTGAACGCATTCAAGAAGAATGTCCAGGACACATCATCATCTTCCATCCCAGATATCGTGGTCGTCCACCACGTGTATGCATCACCATGCAACAGGGACACAATTCATCCCAGCTTGTGAACATTGTTGCAATTCAGTTGTCCAAGAATCCTCTTGATACTCTCTAACCAAGACTCGGAACCTTCCAGGGTCAATCCCCTAAATTCAATCCCTCTCATACTGCGGAGACGCTCCAACGACAATATCAAATTGGCACCATCTTGTGGTGCAGCTCCATGAACTCCAGCTACTGCTGCCTGGAAAGCTCCAGCAATAGCTTGAATCAGAACAGACATATCAGGAGCAGCTTGCCCCTGAACTCCCTCGGGTCTAGCAACCACAGCACCAACCCCAGCTCCACAACCACCAGGTGGTCCACCAGGGGGAGGAGGAGGTAAATCCTCTACATTCGCTACATTCTCATTCTCAACCATAGCTCTAGTATAGTTTCTATGCTCTCTACGTGGCCCCATAATAAAACAATGCACTGATAAAATACAACAAACTCAATTAGGCATAGTAAGGTAAGTAATCCAAGTACTCAAGCTCATTTTGAAAACAATTCTTCTCATTAGTAATGATATGGAAATGGGATCCCCAACTATACCCCAAACACAACATAGCATCATAAATTTATCTCAATTGAATCATACATCAATATTCATATATCATACTTTCACCGAAAAGTCACAAACATACATAACCACATACATTAACCACTTACCAAGCCCCAAACTTTCGCTAACCTGACTCTGATACCAACTAATGTAACCGCATTAGCCCGGCCTAGACGCTTGACCCGAACTACGAATATTACACGAGGAAAATCAAAGTCAACCCAAAAGTCAACCTTGATTAACGACCCTTTTTTTTCTTTTTATCTTGTCTAGATGTAAATTAAGCATATGTGATTACTCATGAATCAAAATAGAGAAGGGCACAACGATTAAAAATCATTTAGGGACTCAATTGCATGAATTACACTTTTAGAGATCAAAATGTAATTTTTAGAAAATATAAGGACTTAGCAGATTTTAAGTTTACCAATAAGTAATTAGTCATATTACATGTCTCTATGTCAAATTTCAGCTTAGAAGGACTTTCCAAGCTCAAGCAATTGCATGCACAACATTCGGGACTAAAATGTAAAACATGCGAACTCAAACAATTCAAAATCACAATCCAACGGTCATCCGTTTCGGAACACCCATCATCGGTCTCTCCCTTTGGAATGAATCCAAAGAGCACATATGAATTTTTAGTTTATAGTGCACTCTCATCCTATTGATCGATCAATTATATCTGGTACGTATCTCATCTTCTATGCCAATATATTATGCCAAAACATCATCTCACCTATTGTTTTTCATGCAACATTTCTCAAATCTTTCTCATCTCATTTCAAAATCAAAACACATGCTTGCATTAAATCAAAATCTCAAAACTCATCAATGCAACATACTATCATATGAAATCTCTTCAAGCATCATCTCATGCTACAAATCATGCATAAAAACAGTAGGAATTTATCTATCTCAAAACATGAGCATGTAAAGCATTTTAGGGGCAACCACCACATACATGAGAGCAATCTTGCCAATACTTAGTTCCGGACTTAGGAAGGTGTTTCAAACCTTTCCTAAATCCCCAAACCATGATTCTTTGTCCCTCAAGGACTTCTAAAATCATTAGCACTCACCAATTACGTTTCGCTTGCTCGACGAAACGCTATCTAAGCTCCGGGATCAACACAAAAGGCGTCTGAAGATGTCTCCCCTATTCATAACACATAAGAGAAGAGTATTAATGCATCATCATGCATTGAAATCATTAGCCACACACCTAAACTCGCTGCTCTACTCAAGAACCTTATTTCGGCTACCAAAAACAACCGAAATCATCTCCAAACTCTTCCAAAATAAAGCCTAGCCAATATCTAACACTTCTAAACATTTCTAAACATCAATCAACACAAAAAAACAACCACCAACTCGTCCTTATATGTAACCCCCTTAGCCCGGCCTAGATGGTTGACCCGAACTACGAAGATTACACGGGGAAAACCAAAGTCAACTCGAAAGTCAACCTTGATTAACGACCCTTTTTTCCCTTTTAATCTTGTCTAGATGCACATTAACCCTAAGTGAGATCCCATAAGACTTATTTGAAAAGGGCACAGCAATTGGATAGCATACAAGGACTCAATTGCACATAACACAAGTTTAGGGACCAAATTGCAATTTCTGTATATTAGAAGGTCAAAACTGATTTTAATGTTACCAATATGAAATTAGTCACATTACATGATTCCCTGTAAAAATTCACCTTAAATGGACATCTCAAACTCATACAATTGCAAACTCGACTTTCGGGACTATAACATAAAGCTTGCAACCTTCAACACCATTCAAATCAGTGCCCAACGGTCACCTGTTTCGAAACAGCATTGACCGTTCCGAAACATGGGTTAGTTCCGAGAATGGTTCCGAAACAGGGCATACCAGTAGCCAAAACGTTTCGGAATAGCCTCCAGCCGTTTCGAAACACCAAGGCCATTACAGGCCCCCGTTTCGAAACGCCAGCAAGTGTTCCGATACGGTTTGCCCAGAAGCTACAGATTTTGCTGGTTTTTCATACAAAAATCCATTCAAACACCACCTATTGACTTCCTAGTCATACCCACAAGTCATCATACATAAATGGAACATGTTTGTAACTCCTAAACGCATTCATAGCTTTAAACAAGAAATTTCACATGTCTATAGGCATGCATCCTATTAACCAAAACCAAGCAATCAACTAAACTCCAAAACAAGCATTTAAAGGCCATTTACAATTTCAAAACATGAAAAGCATTATGCCACAACCTAGGGAGTTCAACACATCTCCCAAAACACATCTTAGGTACCCATTGCCAAAATACCAAAACCAATAGTGTATGAAAACATCACCATACATGAGCTTGGCTTCCCTTGGACACTCTTAGATTCCTTGTTGCCCTTAAACACTTCAATTATCTGCATTATTGGTACAAGAGAGAGAGCGTAAGCACAAATGCTTAGTGAGCAATGCTCTAAAGTAATCAACACAATAATGCATTTTAGAAAACACTTTCAACAAAGCTTTTTAAACACATGCTCATCTCTTTTCAAGCAACCTTGCATACTTTACAAGCATCTCATGCTTCATTACATTCAATACATCATATTGGCTTTCAAGTGATAATTCATAACCATTTACAACACAAAACACAATCGGATACGCGGATTACAGGCGTTGTCCCACACTCTTCATACACACTATCAGCTTACAAGGTGGAGTTTATCGATACAATCACAACCCCTCAACACCCGTGATGGAGTTTAACGGTACAATCACAACCCCTCAACATCACTCATCGATAGTTGTATAACCCACTAACGAGAGTATGGGACACATAACACAAGATCCACACACGGACTTTTAACCACCGTTGTGATCTTACCAAGATCCACAGACGGACTTTTAACCACCGTTGTGATCTTACCTCTCTCGTTAGGATACATGGATGGAGTTTACGGTACAATCACAAACCCTCCACATCCAAGGCGACTTTACTTACGGTGCACCCAATCCTATAGCCGGCTAACTATATCCGATTCAAGTACTTTAAAACCAATTCATCATTTGCCAATATACATCAAATACCATCATCAATTCACTGTTTTAAAGCATTAATCAATGTCATTAAACACCATGCATCACCATGCATCATTACCAATTTAACAACATGTCAAAACAAGGATCTCTTACCTTGAGCATCCTTCAACACATGGCTTTCAAAACCAGCATTAACCATGCTAAAACATGCTTTCAAAACAGAATTTAAACATGCAATTTATAACCAATGCATCAAGCCACTTCATAGCACATCCGAGGGAATTTTTCCGAAAACTTACTCTTGAGCTTAGCTAAGTGGTTTAGACTTAAACTAAGCTCCCAAAACCTTCAAATAATCGTTTCAATGCTGGAAACCCAACTCCACTCACCAATTATGTTTCGCACGCTTGCCGAAACGCCAATCAAGCCTCCGGATCAACTCCAAAAGTGTCCGAAGATGTCTCCCCTGTTTTAAACACATCAAAGCAGAGGACTAATGCATCATCATGCATTGAAATCTTCAGCCAACACACATAAACCCGCTGCTCTACCTAAAACCAACATTTCGGCTACCAAACACAACCGAAAACACCTCCAAACTCTTCCAAAACTTAACCCAGCCTAGATCCATCATTTCTAACAATTTCTAAACATCAATTAACATCCAAAATAAACCTAAACTCGTCCTTATACCTCCAGCTATAACAGAACACCAAAAACACCTCAAAAACCACCTTTTTCTTGAGCAAAAACTTAGGAAACACAACCTATTCGGGATTGCATTGATAAAACCTCATTTCTAACATCATTTGATATCCAAAATACATTAAATAA
Source organism: Hibiscus trionum (assembly GCA_030270665.1). Classification (NCBI taxonomy): domain Eukaryota; kingdom Viridiplantae; phylum Streptophyta; class Magnoliopsida; order Malvales; family Malvaceae; genus Hibiscus; species Hibiscus trionum. The sequence continues at coordinate 22,696,065 of BSYR01000017.1, forward strand.
CCACCTCAAAACAGAGCCCAATCAAACTCAACGAAATTCTTCAAGATTTTCTCCAAATCTTGAGTTTTAAGCCAAAATCAAGTTTCTAACATTGAAACCATTTATAAAACTTAAATCTTACCTCTAAATGGTGATTTCTCCTTGATTTGGGCTAAATTCCTTGAAAACTCATTGTGAAAATCAAAAGGTTTTGTTGCTAGATTGATTAAGCAACAATGAGTGATTGAATCTCATCAAATGAGGTGAAGATCAAAGTAATTTGTGCTGGCGAAAATGTGTTTGGATGATCGGATTTTGAGAGAAAAAGAAATGAGAGAAAATTTAGAAAAGGTAGTTATGAGAATGTAAAAGTAGTTTCCCTTTTCATTTAATTAATTAAAACATTAATTAAATCACACAAATTAAGGAAAAATCTGGAGAATTTTTTTTTGGGTAAATTGGCTCCTTAAAGATTCAAAGTTTCAATCCTTACAAAACAGTCACCACTAAAATTTTCAAAAATCGCATTTTAGTCACTACACCGAAATGTAGTATTTCCAAACCTTATTTTGTAAAATTGTTTTCACCACTCTCTTATATATATTAAAAAAGGATTTTTAGATATTTTTCTATATTTTTAAAGCATCCCGAACTAGGCTTTTCCTAAAACCTCCTTTTATATTCGAACCGAATATCAGACCGGTCTAGTTCAGACCCTAAACTTCCAAGCCCAAAATTGGGGTGTTACAACTCTCCCCCTCTTAAGAAATTTCGTCCTCGAAATTTACCTGGAGGAAAAAGGTAAGGAAACTGCTTCTTCATGTCATCCTTCCTTTCCCATGTGGCTTCCTCAACACCACGATGCCTCCACAATACCTTGACCAATTTAATGGTCTTGCCTCGAAGAACTTTACTGTCCGAATCCAGAATTTCAATTGGCTCTTCATCATAGGTCAAGTCTGGATTCAACTCCACTTCCTCCACAAGCATAACATGCGAAGGATCCAATCTATATCTCCGAAGCATAGAGACATGAAACACATCATGAATCTTTTCCAACTCTTGTGGCAATCTCAGCTTGTATGCAACAGGACCCACACGTTCAATCACCTCGTATGGTCCAATATACCTAGGGCTCGACTTACCCTTCTGGCCAAACCTCATCACCTTCTTCCAAGGCGAAACCTTCAAGAACACACGGTCACCTACCGCAAACTAAATTTCCTTACGCTTCAAATCCGTGTAAGACTTCTGTCGATCAGGAGCTGCCTTCAATCGCTCACAAATGAGCTTCACCTTCTCGGTGGTTCCCTTCAACAAAGTCGGCATTGAAACCAACTTCTGACCTGCTTCAGCCCAGCAAAGAGGAGATCTGCACTTCCTCCCATACAAAGCTTCATAAGGTGCCATTTGAATACTTGCCTGGTAGCTGTTGTTATAAGCAAACTCCACCAAAGGCAAATGCTTTTCCCAAGAACCTTGAAACTCAATCACACAACACCTCAACATATCTTCCAGCACTTGGATAACACGCTCAGACTGTCCATCCGATTGTGGATGTTAAGAAGTACTGAAATTCAACCGTGTACCCAAAGCTTGATGCAAACACTCCCAGAAACGCGATGTAAACCTCGGATCCCTATCCTACACTATAGACCTCGGCACACCATGCAGTCGCACAATCTCAGCAATGTACATCACTGCAAGCTTATCCAAGGTATACGTATTATGCAAAGGTAAGAAATGCGCACACTTCGTAAGGCGATCCACAATCACCCACACCGAATTCTTTTTTGATGGCGACAAAGGCAAACCAGACACAAAGTCCATGGTAATCCTTTCCCACTTCCACTCAGGAATCCTCAACGGTTGCAACAACCCTGAAGGAAACTGATGCTCAGCCTTAACCCGCTGACAAACCATGCACTTACTCACGTACTCCGCAACATCTTTCTTCAAACCCACCCAATAATACTCATCCTTCAGATCACGATACATCTTTGTACTACCAGGGTGCATAGCAAAAGGACTACTATGAGCTTCAATCAGAATAGTCGCCTCAACTCTGCATCATTCGGCACTACTATCCGACTCCCAAAACATAGAACTCCATCATCATTTAAACAGAAATCTGATGGTCTATCCTCAACAATATCCTGAACATGTGGCACCAAAGAATCATCCAACAACTACTTATCCTTTATCAACTGAACCAAAGATGGTTTCACTTGCAATTCATCCACAATCCCTCCATCTCGCGAAATACTCAAGCTAGCAAACATAGCCCTTAACTCCACTGCCACCTTCCTGCTCAAGGCATCCGCTACAACATTAGCTTTTCCCGGATGGAACTCGATCGTCAGATCATAATCTTTTAGCAACTCCACCCAACGTCGTTGCCTAAGATTCAACTCTTTTTGGGACATCAGATACTTCAAACTTTTGTGATCCGTGTACACAGTACACTTCTCACCATACAGATAATGTCTCCAAATCTTCAAGGCAAAAACCACCGCAGCTAACTCAATATCATGCGTAAGATAATTGCGCTCATGCACCTTCAACTGGCGCGATGCATAAGCCACCACCTTACCCTCTTGAATTAACACACACCCCAAACCAACATAGGATGCGTCGCTGTACACCACAAACTATTTCCCTGATTCGGGTTGAACCAAGATAGGAGCTTGCGTCAAAGCTGCCTTAAGCTTCTCAAAAGCTTGCTGCATTGCTTCTGTCCACTCATACTTGACATCCTTTTGCAACAACTTCGTCAAAGGTGCAGCAATCTTCGAAAATCCATCCACAAACCTCCAGTAATATCCTGCCAACCCAAGGAAACTACAGACTTCATGAATAGACTTAGGAGGCTTCCAATTCATCACCGCCTCAATCTTCTGAGGATCAACACGAATCCCCTCAGCAGAAACCACATTACCAAGGAAAACAACTTCCCTAAGCCAGAATTCGCACTTGCTCAACTTAGCATAAAGCTGATTCTCCAACAACGCCTGCAACACAATCCGCAAATGCCCCTCATGCTCCTCCTCAGAACAAGGATATCATCAATGAACACCACAACAAACTTGTCCAAATATTCATGGAACACTCTATTCATCATGTTCATAAAAGCTGCAGGAGCATTCGTCAAATCAAACGACATCACAAGGAACTCATAATGCCCATACCTCGTTCTAAAGGTTGTTTTTGGCACATCCACGTCCTTCACCTTAAGCTGGTAGTAACCTGACCTTACGTCAATCTTAGAGAACACAACCTCTCCCCGAAATTGATAAAAAAGATCATCAATCCTCGGCAAAAGATATCGATTCTTGATAGTCAACTTGTTCAGCCGACAATAATCGATGCACATTCTCATAGTGCCATCCTTCTTCTTCACAAACAAGACTGGTGTACCCCAAGGTGACACACTTAGCCGAATGAAACCACGATCAAGCAACTCCTAAAGTTGCGTCTTCAGCTCCTTCAACTCCTTAGGTGCCATTCGGTAAGGAGTAATGGACACTGGAGTTGTGTTTTCATACAACTCAATTCCAAACTCCACCTCTCGACTATGAGGTAATCTAGGTAACTCCTCCGGAAACACACCAGGAAACTCTCGCACAATCCTGATATCTTGAACTCGCAACTCCTTAGAACTAGGATTCATCACAAAGGCCAGGTAAGCCTCACAACCTTGCCTCAACATTCGGCTTGCTTCCAACGAAGACACCACATTGGCAAGAAACTTCACATTCTCACCAACCACCACCACTTCGTAATCATCCGCTAGTTTCAACGAAACTCGCTTGTTCTAAAAATCCACTACAGCTCGATGTTCAACAAGCCAATCCATACCAAGGATTACATCAAAACCATAGAATGGCAATTCCATGAGATCAACAAGAAAAACATGGTTTTGCACTTCCAAGGGACATCTTTTATACAACTTCTGTGTTACGACTGTCTCACCAAAGGAACTAGTCACACACATACCAACATCCAAAGACTCAACAGGTAAACCAAGCAATTGAGCATGTTCACGCAATATGTATGAGTGTGTAGATCCAGAATCAATCAAGGAAAGTAATGACAAGCATTGCAAAGTAAAGGTACCTGCGATCACATTCGTATCATTCCTTCCCTCACGCTGAGCATACACTCGAGCCTGGCCACCACCTTCAGGTTGAACAGCCACCACATGCGCCACATTCCTCCCACCATCATCTCTACGCTGGAAGTTACCACGGCCGCGCCCACGACCTCTTTGTGGTGCAACTACCCCAAGAGCACGTCCCTGACCACCACCGGCCAACAAAGGACACTCCCTCCTCATGTGGTATGCCGAACCACAATTCCAGCTTGAATTACCGGTCACTGCTACAGGAGTCTGAACCTCCCTCGCTGCTCGAGGACAATCTCGCCTCAAATGGCCACGAGATCCACACGTCCAGCACGTGTTCTGATAAGCCCTCATCCTATCTCCTTGAACAGGCGCACCATGTCCTCCACCACCACGTCTAGCAGAAGACTGATACCTCTTATCACGTCCTCTCTTGTTCTGTCCACCACCTGAACTATGATCAGCAGCCCTTTTGCCCGAGCTAGCACTTACGCCTCTGGAAGACAAACCCAAGTTCTGTTCGATGTCCTTCTCTCTACTCACAAGCACATCAAAATTTGTCTACTCAGCTGCAACCAAAAAAGTCTTCACGTCCGTCACCAAACCATAACGGAAACGTTCACACCTCTCCCGCTCATCATGGATTAGCTTAGGTGCATACTGACTAAGGCGGACAACCTGGATCTCATACTCAGCTACCGTCATACTTCCTTGCACAAGAGACATAAATTCTCTTTTCTTCTCATCCAGGTATCGCACACCCAAATACTTCCGCTTGAACGCGTTCAAGAAGAACGTCCAAGTCACATCATTTTCCTCCATTCCAAAGATAGTGGTCGTCCACCACGTATAAGCATCATCATGCAGCAGCGACACCACACAACCCAACTTCTGCACATTGCTGCAGTTCAATTGCCCCAAAATCCTCTTGGTGCTTTCCAACCAAGATTCAGATCCTTCAGAAGATAAACTCTGAACTCAGTCCCTCCCAGACTGCGAAGACGTTCCAAAGGTAATCTCACATTAGCATCACCCTGATGCGCAGCTCCGTGTGCCCCAGCTACTGCTGCCTGAAAGGCTCCAACAATAGCCTGAATCAGCACAGTCATGTCAGGAGCAGCTTGCCCCTGCACACCTTCAGGTCCAGCGACCCCAGCACCAGCACCAACACCAGCATTATCACCTCCAGCACCACCACCGCCGGGTGGTCCACCACCAGGGGGAGGAGGTAAATCCACAACATTCTCAACATTTTCCTCGTTCTCATTCTAAGCCATAGCTCTCGTATTTATTCTCATCTCTCTACGAGGCCCCATTTACAAGAAAATAATGCACTAACACAATGCAATAAACATAATTAGGCTCAACAAGGTAAGTAATCCAAGTACTCAAGCTCATTTTCCAAAAAAAAATCCTTTCATTAGTTTTGATATGGCAATTGGTTCCCCTAACATGGTTCACCATAACATAACATCACAATTGTAATCACACATCATCATTCACACAACATACTTTCACCAAAAAGGCATATCATGCAAATACACTTACATCACCCACATAACCCTTCCCATTTACACGAGATCCAAGCTTTGATACCAACAAATGTAACCCCCTTAGCCCGGCCTAGACGGTTGACCCGAATTACGAAGATTACACGGGGAAAACCAAAGTCAACTCGAGAGTTAACCTTGATTAACGACCCTTTTTCCCCTTTTAATCTTGTCTAGATGCACATTAACCCTAAGTGAGATCCCATAAGACTAATTTGAAAAGGGCACAGCGATTAGATAGCACACAGGGACTCAATTGCACATAACACAAGTTTAGGGACCAAATTGCAATTTCTGTAAATTAGAAGGTCAAAACTGATTTTAAGGTTACCAATATGAAATTAGTCACATTATATGATTCCCCGTCAAAATTCACGTTAAATGGAGATCTCAAACTCATACAATTGCAAACTCGACTTTCGGGACTAAAACGTAAAGCTTGCAACCTTCAACACCATTCAAATCAGTGCCCAACGGTCACCTATTTCGAAACGGCATTGACCGTTCTGAAACACGGGTTAGTTCCGAGACTTGTTCCGAAACAGTGCATACCAGTAGCCAAAACGTTTCGGAACAGCCTCCAGCCGTTTCGAAACATCAAGGCCATTACAGGCCCCCGTTTCGAAAAGCCAGAAAGTGTTCCGATACGGTTTGCCCAAAAGCTGCAGATTTTGCTGGTTTTTCATACAAAAATCCATTCAAACACCACCTATTGACTTCCTAGTCATACCCGCAAGTCATCATACATAAATGGAACATGTTTGTAACTCCTAAACGCATTCATAGCTTCAAACAAGAAATTTCACATGACTACAGGCATGCATCCTATTAACGAAAACCAAGCAATCAACCAAACTCCAAAACAAGCATTTAAAGGCCATTTACAATTTCAAAACATCAAAAGCATTATGCCACAACCTAGGGAGTTCAACACATCTCCCAAAACACATCTTAGGTTCCCATTGCCAAAATACCAAAACCAATAGTGTATGAAAACATCTAGGCCCAAAAACGGGGCGTTACAAGAAAAGAGTAAAAGCAAAGAAGTTAAATCACAAGATTTTAAAACCCATTCAAATGTCAAGCCCCTATTTTCTCTCAAACCATAGCACTTTTGTCATTCTCCACATCCCCGTCGTCACTCCGGTGATCTCTCAGGCAAGCCAAAGCCACAAAGATGAAGCCTTCGTCCCCTTCTTCGTGTCTAACGGTTTGGTTAGCAAAGAAGGGACTCGAAATGACGCACAAAAGAACCCAATGGCTCAAACGTTGCAGGGGTCGGATCTGCGTTGTCCACCGTTGGATGGTCTTAGTTCCAAGGTATGTCACTCCCCGGTGCACGGACTATATATTGACCGTTTGGATCGCCGGTTAGAGAATCTAGCCACCGGGAGCCACCACCGCCGAATGGATAAGCTCCTCTTCTATTCTCCTTTCTTTTCTCCTTTGGATGTTTATTGTTGAATGTGGGATATTTAACAGATTGGTTAGGTTAAAAATTTGTAGAAAATATTAAATCTTAATGAAAGAAATAGTCTAAACCATTTTTCATATTGTTATGTTTATCGTGGCTAAGCATTCTAATTGGTGGGAAGATAAATAAAAGAGTATTGGAAATATTTCCTATATAAGAGAATTTTGATTGAAATGTTGTTGATTGTTGCAGAATGAGTTGGGACATGTTTCAAAGAAGCTTGCAAACTTGGTATGTGTGTTTTATTTTGAATGACTATAATATGAATTGGTATGACACATAAAATATATCTGAAAGCAATTGTTGCTAGAATGTTGAAATAAAGTATTGGTGGAAAATTTTCAATTTGTTTAGGATTGGACCTTAGGGAGATTGTTTAAGTGAACAACTTTTGTATTCTAAAAGTGTTTTTTTTCTATCAATTTAGGAACACGAGTGTTCAAAACTTAAGAAGGAAGGATGCAAGGAGCATCAGCTTACATTTTCCAATTCAAACAATGAGGCAAAAGTTGCTAATTTTGAAGACATCAACTTCAATGGCAGAGAACATGGAGTCCCTGTTGTCGCTCATGATGGGATTGCACAAGAATTTCCAAATAGAAAATCTTTTAACGATCAGATTGGTCTACATAAAGGTGAGAAGTTAATCCGAGACATATTTGAATTTGTTTAATTTGCCTCTGTATTTTAGTTCTTAACATATTCTATTCATGTCTATGTTCCTTGACTTGAGTAGTTAAGTCAAGCTGTCAGAAAATTGAAGTTCAGAGAGATTTAAATGCTTCTCTTTATCTTTCCGAGAAGTTACAGGACATCTGGGGGTTGCCAAGTGAGCAAAAGTTTGGAAGAAATCTAACATCCAAGTTATTTAATGTTTGTTTGGAATATGTTGATGTCCTTTGTGGGTTCATTAATAGGAGCTCGCCTTCCAAAACATTAGAGCTACATGTAGTTAAGAACTCCGCCGATATGGCTTTGAAGAGCTCCTTTTAGTGCAGAAGCAACAAAAGTATCTTGTTTCCACTCTACTTTGACAAAGGTTTTGCTTAATACTATAGTTTCTGTTCAAACATGATATGGCCAGTACTTCTACCATCTTTAGGGAAAACAGTACGATCATCAACAATAAAAAATATGATTTCTTACGAGAGACATTATGATAAGTTAACCCAAAACTATTCTAGCCTATTCCCGTATCTTTATAACCAAAAATAAAGTTTGATTGTGATAAGTTGCACCCTAGTTCATTAGACTTTTTCATTGTGAGGTCTGGGGACTGGGGTGGGTCAAATATAAACAGCCAACCTTTCTCCTGATTAGAAGATGTGTTGTTTCTACTACTTGAAACGATGTGTCCTCCGGTTCCAAATGGAATAATCTTACTTTTGTGCGAAGGGTACCCTGAAATTCAAATCTTAAGATAAAATGTATTATTTAATTCAAATCTATAAAAATTAGACATGGGATCTTATCTCTATTTGGAGCTAATGGTGTTTATAAGAGTTAATGGTTTCTGTACTAATTGATTTATTTCCATGTTGTAGATCAGCAGTGGAATGTTACAGCTGCAGGCTCTATTTAAATCTTTGTTTGACCTCTGTACTGTTGAAAATATGAGTTGCAAATTTCGTATTTGAACTTGGTACGAGTATGGCTAAGGAATCTGTAATTTTAGTTGTTGAAGCAATGTGCTGTTAAGCGTTTTCGCCTCATATATAATGGATTTGCATTGTTTGATATATACTAAATTAACATGCAATGCCTATGTTATAAAGTTGAAAGATTAAAAGTTATTCTAGTAATTTCAACATACTTTTATTAGATAGCATTTATGATGGTTTTCGGGCCTTAAGACCTTGTAATAGACCAGAGCCTCTATATCAATCTAGAGCTTATTGCGGAGCTTATGAAGAATAAATGCTGATTCATATTTCTAGTATTAAATATTTTTTAGCTGAGTATTCTTTATGTACTTAGTTGATTAGGTAACACGAGAACCTAATATTGCCCTTGGATTTATTAGTTATGTTTTGAGTCTTGATATAGGTAGGATTGTTTGGATGGCCCTGTATCACAACATTTCACATCATATGGGTATAGAAAACTACTTGAACTATGCTATGTCTACCTACCCTCAACCTCATAATTGCCCTCATTCACCGGCCCCAAAAAGAAGAAGAAAGGTTGGATGGTTGGTTTTTGACTTGTAAAAGTTTCTAGGATTTGTGTGTGGATGTGTTCTTTTTGGTTGGTTGGTTTATCAGCCAGCACGAAAGGCCAGAAAAATAATTGGTGGGTTTTTTGTTTTGTTTTAATCTTTAATTTCTCTTTTCTATTGAAAGAATGATTGGGTTATTTGAGTACAATCGATGTTTGATAATGGTGATTTGGAATTTACAGCAAGACAAAAAAGGCGGTGAGGATATTTCCCAAGCCAACCGTCGGCCCCCTTCGCCCCATTGTCCATGGCCAGACGTTGATTTAGTATCGATGTGTTTATGTTGTTCCAAAACTCATCTAATTTTCTTATCAGGCTGCTGGTATTTCAAAGAAACTTGCCCCAGCCATTTGTATTGTTTTTGTTGTTCAGGCTAATGTTCAGGCGCAACAATGAAGAGAGCCAAGTTCTTTCTTTCCCCACTAGAAGCTGAAATTATAGGAATGTGGATAGATTTGTTTTGGTTGTTGATTGGTATTGTTGTTGATTCGCCTTTACATTGTTTGAAAAATGACTCTTCCGTAATGACTTTTGTTTGAATGTAATGCATTTTAGATTATTATAATATTCATGTTTTTTATTTTATTTTTTTGAAACATGGTGTTATTCGTGGCGTTTGTGTTTACAATTGCCACTAAAGACCAGTTATTTACGGCATTTGTAAACACAAACGACGCTATAGATCTTGGCTTTTTGCGGCATTTATTAAAATAAACGCCACTAAAGACCAGCTATACGTGGCGTTTATAGATCTTGACTTTTTGAGGCGTTTATTAAAACAAATGCCACTAAAGAACAGTTATTCACATCATTTGTGTTTACAAACGCCGCAATAGATCGTAGATTTTTGTGGTGCTAGTTTTAGTGGCACTTCTTGTGGTGCTTTTCTAAGTGCCGAGAAAGTTGTTAGAGGCACTAAAAAATGCCGCTAAAGACCTGTTTTGTTTTAGTGAAAGCGCCTTTTCGGGTTTTCACTTTAGATTGCTTTTCTCATAGCGCCCTCTCTAGTTTTCACTTTAATTTTTTCTTTTCTTTTTTCTCAAAACGCCCTTTCGGGTTTTCACCTTGGTTTTCTTCTTTTTCTTTGTTTTCTTTTTCCTTCTTTTTCTCTATTTCTTTTTTCTTACAACGATGTTTCCCTAATTACAGACTATCCTCAATTCTGATGGTACTTGCCTTTTCATTAATTCAATGCATAAACCCTTTTCTTGCCACTTCTCTAAAGCTCAGTACTGGTGATGACTCCTTTTTTAGAAAGCCACTCTTGATAGTTCTTTTACAAAATTCTTTCTCATGGTTCCAAAAGAGATCATCAACCTCTATCGTTCTAGCTTGAAACCTCTATTCACCGGAATAAAACATATTTTCCCATAATATTCTTTTTCTTGTAGCATTGCCCCACCCAACCTTGAATTCTTTCTCACTAACTCATTGTTGACGCACCAAAAGTACAATTTTTCATGCCTATTTCACATGCTTTCTATTGTCTTTTAAGTACATTTAGTTGCATTTAGGTCACAAAATCATGCATTTGCATAAAGAGTTAGGAACTAGTGTTATGCCAGAGTGAAGAGATGTTTTTGTTGATATTTTTGCAGATTTGACATAGTATTGGGCACAGAAATAAGCAGAGGAGAGCATACTAGCGGAGGGAAAAAGCGATGCCAAGGAAGCTGCTGAGTTGTTGTTGGTAGAGAAGGACCAAACATTGCCAATCACCGATTTCTAGAGAAGAGAACTTGATGCCATGCCAAGTAGCTGTTGAACCCGAAAAAATAAGGATTGGATCAATCTCCGAAAAAATAACGGGTAAGTAGTGCCAAGAGCGGTTGGCAGAACCATGCCAAGTTGGGATGCCAGAGCTGTGTCGGCACGATGACGTTAGCACTTGCCTGAATAGCTTATCACCTTATCAGCCTATCACTTCAAATCTAGATAAAGGTGATCACAAGCCTTATCCCTTGATCGTTCAAATTTCAAATTCAAAGGCTTATCCTAGCCTCCTTTACACACCTATTTAAAGACTGGTTGTGAAGAGCAAATGGATGAGATTTTGTGAGAGGATTGATCACAACCGACTGCACCATGGAGAGATGGTTTGACCAGCTTGACTGAGAGCCTAGACCGTTTAGGGATGTTTCTAATGGGTTTTTCATGTTTTCAAAGGCCAAATTATACAAACCTGTCCAGGTGTTTCGAAACACCTCAGGGCATTTCGAAACAGGGGATTCCAGTAGCGATTTCGTTTCGAAACGTGATTCGAAACGGGCCTTCCCTGGACTTGATTTTTGCCCAGCGTTTCGAAACGTGCTAGGCTGTTTCGATACGCCCACGTGGCAATGACCCCAACGGTCATAAACCCCAACGGCTATTTTCCCAACCAACTTTTAAATGCAGGCGTTTCGATACGGTTCTATAGCGTTTCGATACGGGTTTCGAAACGGCCAGTAGGAGTTCCGAAACGGACATGAGGCGTTCCGAAACGGCCAGGAGGCGTTCCGAAACGGATGCCCTAATAGACTGCAATGGCTCTTTCTACATTGAGAGTGTTTCGAAACGGCATCGAGCGTTTCGAAACGAGGAGTTGCATAATGCATTTATGGTGGGAATTAAAGTCCTCAACGGCTCCAATTTGATCCCAACGGCTAGTAACGGCTACAAACTCAATTGGGAGTATAAAAGGGACCTCCAAGCATCAAGAGAAGGCCAATGCTTCAATTGTCAATCAACAAATGATCAAGAATTGTCTTAGAGCCTAAAGTGTCAATTATTGTATAGACAAACACTAGTGAGCCAAAATTGTCAAATTTGCTCAAGTGTTTTAGGTTTTGGGTGAGAGCTTAATTGTGCAAACAAACACCTATTAGAGGGTTTAAGTTTTCTTTGTTTATCTCTTTGTAAAAGAGGGTTTTGATCAAGGCTTTGGGTAGAAGCTTGATCGGTGTAAAGGGTATCCTCCTAAGCCTAGAAAAGGGGACGAATCAATTAGTGGAATTGGTTGTGAAATCCTTAGTGGGGAGCTAAGGTAGTGGATGTAGACCTTGGTTAGAAGGTTGAACCACTATAAATCATTGTGTCCTTATTCTTCTAGCTTCCTAAACCCTTCCACCCAAAAATCCACCTCTCCACCACTTGGTGAGCTAAATTGGTTGATCGAATCGAGCCCCTCACATCTCAACAGTTGCATCGAGAGAACTCCTTCTCGCCATTCTCTTTGGTTTAGTTGTTTTATTTAGTTTTAATGATGATGGATATCAAAAACGATTATGGTTTTTTGGTTTATACCCTCACCATTAACTAATCTCATAGTTGGTGATGGATGATTGCATTTCAACGTTACATTTTTGTTTAGTTTTTAATAAATCGACACTGCCTCAACACTGTTTTTCCTATCTAGCATGTTTTTTATTTTTAAGTTTGCTGCCAAGCGACAACTGCACTCTCATTTTAAAATACTATACCAAGCGACGGCTGACATAGTTAGCCTATTGCAACTCAATATCATAACTGACTTGGGTGGCAACGATCAATTGATGGATTATGAGGAGAGATTCTTTGAAATAAGATGTTCAAGTAGATGAACATACTTCAGGAGTGAAATCTACCCTTTAGGAGTAAAGATTGGTACTTAATCAAATTAGTTTATGAAAAAACATTCACTGTAAACATATAGGGGTTTTAGCATAATTAATTTAGGGCAATGCCATCGATAGAGGCATTTCCATCTTTAAATCTTCTCGACAAACAATTCCAAGCCGTGATTTGTTAAAGGCTGGCATGGAATGAATAACGTGAAAACCAAGCACCCATTGCCAACGCTCATCATTCATTTAAACACTCTCCTTGCCAACGTCTTTAATTTGTTTTATTTCTTTTCTTGTTAGTCATTTCAAAACCACTTCCAATCAAAATAATCTTTTTTCCAAGACAAGTAATCAAACAAAGCAATCGAATTCTAACACAATCTCTGTGGGATCAATACTCAGCTTAACTGTTGTATTACTTGCAGACCATATATACTTGTACGCAATAGATTTTCGTAGCACTGTGCTAACACTTTTACAATATATTTGTAGAACGTGGCAATCGATCGAACAAAACCAAGAGGGGGGGTGAATTGGATTTTTGAAAATTGCGGCGGAAGCTAATTGCAAAGATAAAAATTGCAAAGCGATTTAGAGTGGTTCGACTTTCTAACCAAAGTCTACATCCACTACCTTAGCGTCCACACTAAGGATTTCCCACAAATTCACTAATTTGTCTTTCCTTTAAGGACAAGGAGTAACCTTACACACTTCAATAGACTTATACCACAAAGTCTATTGAATCCTATCCCAAAGTTGGATACAAATGAGCAAACTAGAAAATCCTCACTAGGAATGTGTTTGCAAAGTTTAAGCTCTCTCACACACCCGAATAAACACTAGCTCAAGAATTACAACGAAGAACACTCTAGTGTTTTTCAAGAAAGATCGAAAAATAAGCACAAAATGATTTCTTGGAAGCTTGAATGTTTGTATTTGCTTTCTTGATGTTTCTTGATGATCCAATGCTGCATTTATAGTGTTGTTTGAGCATCTAGCCGTTAGGAGCCTTTGGGGGGTCTTTGGAGCCGTTGGGGATGTTTATTATTGACTTTAAAAAGCTCCCCTGCACTTAAGTTTCGAAACCTTTACCAAGGGTTTCGAAACTTTAAGATTAGATTTGAAAAATAAGACCGTTATTTGAAAAACTTGACCGTTGCAGGCCAAAGGTTTCGAAACCTTCATAAGGTTTCGAAACTTTCAGGCCAAGGTTTCGAAACCTTATACCCAGGTTTCAAAAACAGAGTGCTTCTGCCCAGTATAGTTTCGAAACTTTTAGATAGTTTCGAAACTTTCCTTCCAAAATGTATATTTTGGGCATTTGTTGACTTTTAAAAATGTAGTTCGATATACGTATTGAATCGAACTTTTTCAAAGCATTTTGTCAAGTTAAAATCGAGTTTTTGACAAATTTATTTCTTTAAAAATACTTTACAAATTTTTACAATTTAGTCCTTTTAAATTTCTTTTAAGTTATATCAAAATCAAAATAAGTTCAACAATCTCCCCCTTTTTGATATAACAAAACATTTTGTAAAAATTTGTTTTTGAAATAATTTGTTTAATATTTCAAATCTTTTTCATAAGCTCCCCCTTAATAAATGTCTTCATGAAAAATTTTAAAATTGTAATTTTAAAGACATATGAAAAAATTTGGATAAAAACTTTGATAAAAACAAATTTGCTCCTATTAATCTTCTCCCCCTTTTTTTATAGCAAAAAGGATAAATGGCTACACAAGCAACAAAGACGTTAATAGACCAATAATGCATATCATCCATAAAGCATTTTATCCATAAAGCATTTCAACCAAGATATATAATCCAACAAAATTAAACTCATAGAAATATTCAATCAAAGAACATATTATGTTTTAAAAACAAAGACAAAAGCGTAAATCAAAATAAGTCTAAGAATGTAACAATAACATCATAAAGTCATATAGAATGCATATATAACTAAATATCATCCTGAGGCATCTGTGGAAAAAAGTGAGTATGGACATCGTGCATGTCATGCTCCAACGATGTAACTCGATCATCTATGCCACGAACGCGATCGTCTATGCCACGAAGGTGAGCATCTAAGCTATCAAAACGCGTGACCATAGTCGCATACATACTCTCTAATGTAACCGGTGCCGGTGCAGGAGCTAGTGGAGCCTCTCCAATAGGATCCTCATCGTCATCAAACTCCTCTCCTCTATGAACCCAACCGTGATCTCCATGATACCATTGGGCTTTGTGACAAGATTTAATGTCAATAAAGCTCTTGTTCTTAACATGTGGATCTAAGGAAGTATCAATATTGAGCTTCCTAAAAATATGGCTAAGAACATTCCCATAAGAGAGAGAGAATGAGGTGGGATTATGAACGATTTTGATGAGGTTGAGGAAAATGATGGTAGCAATATCGGGACGAGTCCTATCACGATATTGGCGTAGCCACCAATAATCACAAGCTCGCATACTAGTGGCTTTTCCGCCGGAGGGACGGAAGAACCAAGTAGTAAGGAGTAAAAAGAGGCGCTCCTCGAGAGGAAGGTGCGTAGGACTACCATCCGGGAAAGCTGGAATGTTATGAGCTACGTTTTCATCTGAACTACCATCTAAAGGAACACCTAAATGATCAGCTATTATTTGAGGTGTTATATCAAATTCGGTACCCATAAGGTAAGAACGGATACCTAAGATGGTGTTTCGATCCCTAGGTGATCGGATGAAGGAGGCATTGGCAAAGAAGGCACGAACTAATTTGCGATGGGTGTAAGGAGGAATGTTTAGAAAATCAAGCCATTTCCAATCGGCAAATAGTTCAAAGAGATCAAAGTTAAAATCTGGAGAAGTAAGAAAATCAAAATCAATAGTTCTTTCTTCTCTAACCTTTTTATTTTCATATATACTTTGATATTTATCTAGGTTATCCGAATCCCTAAAGCAACGATCCTCAAATTGAGGATTAGGATTAGAACCGGAATTTTGACCGATTTCATTGCGTTGACGTTTAGCTCTAGGAGGATTGGTTCTAGGAAGGATAACTCTAGGAGGCATGATTTTGGTTTAAAAAAAATTTGATTGGGGAATTTTATCAAACACTTTGTGGGCAAGAATTTAAAGGTGTTTAAACAAGAGTTCTAACAAGATTGGGTGATACCTCCTGCAAAAACACAACATATATTGCAATATTATCAACCCACATTGTTCTAAAATTCTCTAGAAATTGATTCCCTAAAAAATTTTATAACCCTAAAATTCTCAAAAACTTGAATAAATTGATGTTTTAATAAGAAATTACCTCAAATAGTTGTTGAAGATGAAGATGAAAACCCAAAAGATTGATGAAAACTTGCAGATTTGAGCAAGAGTTTTGAGGATTTTGAGAGAATTTGGGTAGATTGGCCGTTTAGGTTTGATGAAATAATGAGTTAGGGTTTATAAAAATTGGTTTATAAGCATGAAAACCCGTCGAACAAGGCCTGCCTTTAATGAAGGTTTCGAAACTTTGGGAAAGTTTCGAAACTTTCAGCCTAAGGTTTCGAAACTTTTCAAAAGTTTCGAAACTATTGCCTCTAGTAGCAAAAAAAAAGTTTCTGGGCACCTAAAAGTTTCGAAACTTTTCTATAGTTTCGAAACTATCTGACCAAGGTTTCGAAACTTTGTTAAAGTTTCGAAACTTTGTCCTGTAATGGCTTAGAAAAATTCAGATTTTGCCTCAAAATTGTTCCTAAAAGCATTCTAAAATTATTATGATAATTATTAACATTAAAGACCATATTTGAACTAAAATAAAAGAATTTTATGCTTATTGTTGGATTTAAAAGTGACTATCTTATCTAAGGTCACAAAAAAAAAATTTAAACAATTAAGCACATAATATTGCTAATATTTAAGGCCTAAATACAAACAATTAACACATAAGGCCAAATATTGAGCAAACATGCAAAACATAACTCCCCCTCATTAAAAGCATTCATACAACATATGGGGAACCTCAAACATGTTTCAACACAAAATATTCATATAAATTAACATGTAAGAGTAAATTTTGCATAAAAATGTTACCACTTGAATCAAGATATGTCGATTGAGCTTCTTCAAGTGTTCTTCCATTTTGTGTGTCTAGAGCTTTCAAGTTTCTTCAAATTTGCATATCATGGCTCCAACACACCTACAAAAAGGGAACTATGTATGTTTTGGTACCCAAATTCTTTTGGGTCCATAAGAGTTAGTTCCTTGTAATTTAGTCCCTTTGGGTATCCATTTTGACAATAGATTAAAATCTTTGTTAGCAATGAGTCCCTTTGGAACCCAAATTCTCCTAATCATCTTTCGATTAGGTGAACTTTGTCTATACCCTTCAAAGTTCTTTCTAACATAGTTGGTTTTTGAACTTTCACATTTTTCAACAATTTTTGTCCCAACTTTGTTGAAAGAAGCTTTAAGATCATCAAGTTCCTTTTGATGATCTTCATGGACCTTTGAAAGTAAGTTTTGCAAGTCTTGATTTTTCTTTTCAAAATCTTTTAATTGGACTTGCATTTCTTCGAACTTGCTTTCAAATTCCTTATTAGTCTTAGAGAGAGAGTCATTTTCATTTTTTAATTTTGAAGTAATTTTTCTATTTTTCAAAATTAACTTCTCATACTCTAAGGCTAATTCATTATAAACCTCTTGTAATTCATCAAAAGTATAATCAAATGAATAAGATGAATTAGAGGTTACCATTGAGTCATCCTCGAAAGCCATAAGACACAAGTTGGCTACTTCATCCTCGTCCTCGTCGGAAGAGTCATCGCTCCAAGTAGCTACGTGAGCCTTGTGCTTCTTCCTCTCATAGCTATTTTTATTTAGTTGAGGACAATCGATCCTGATATGTCCCGGTTTGTTGCACTCATAGCAAGTTAGAGGATCTCTCCCTTTGTTGCTTTTGAATCCCTCTTCTCTTTGGAATCTTCTTCCTTTGTTGGTCAACATGAAGTTTTTAAATCTTTTGGCAAACATTGCCATCTCTTTTTCTTCATCTTCTTCACTAGAATCATCATCCTTTTTGGATGCTTTAAGAGCAAGACCAACTTTCTTTTTCTCCACTTCGTTCTTCTTTTCTTCCTTGCCCGTTGACATCATTTCGTGAGTAAGCAAGGAACCAATAAGCTCATCTAATTTGAGAACTTTGAGGTCCTTTGCTTCTATTATGGCCGTTTTCTTCGAATCCCATGTATTGGGAAGAGAGTAGATCATCTTCCTCACAAGTTTGTCTTCGGGGATTACTTCGCCATAACCTTTTAAACCATTTACGATCATGGAGAATCGATCGGACATGGTTTTGATGTCTTCCTCGGGGTCCATCTTGAAGTTCTCATAACTTAGATTGAGGAGCCCGATTTTGGTCTCCTTCACTTGATTTGTACCTTCATGTGTAACTTCAAGTTTGTCCCAAATTTCTTTTGCATTGGAACAAGATGACACCCTTCCATACTCGTCCGGGCCAAGGGCACAAAAGATGAGATGCATAGCCTTTGCATTTGTTGAGAATCCCTTGTCTTCTTCAACGCTCCATGATTCAATATTGCTCGTTGGTGCTATGTATCCTCTCATGATGATTTTCCAAGCTTCAAGATCATAAGCTTGGATGAAGAGCTTCATGCGGTTTTTCCAATAGGCATAGTTTACTCCATTGAAGAAGGGAGGCTTGTTGGTGGGTTGAGAATCGCCCCAAGCTACAACATTGGAGGTGGATGCCATGGATGACTTTGTAGATGATTGCACACTTCTTGGATCTTTTTCAAGAGGTTGTAAGACCTTCTAATGAACCAAAGCTCTGATGCCAATTGTAGAACGTGGCAATCGATCGAACAAAACCAAGAGGGGGGGTGAATTGGATTTTTGAAAATTGCGGCGGAAGCTAATTGCAAAGATAAAAATTGCAAAGCGATTTAGAGTGGTTCGACTTTCTAATCAAAGTCTACATCCACTACCTTAGCGTCCACACTAAGGATTTCCCACAAATTCACTAATTTGTCTTTCCTTTAAGGACAAGGAGTAACCTTACACACTTCAATAGACTTATACCACAAAGTCTATTGAATCCTATCCCAAAGTTGGATACAAATGAGCAAACTAGAAAATCCTCACTAGGAATGTGTTTGCAAAGTTTAAGCTCTCTCACACACCCGAATAAACACTAGCTCAAGAATTACAACGAAGAACACTCTAGTGTTTTTCAAGAAAGATCGAAAAATAAGCACAAAATGATTTCTTGGAAGCTTGAATGTTTGTATTTGCTTTCTTGATGTTTCTTGATGATCCAATGCTGCATTTATAGTGTTGTTTGAGCATCTAGCCGTTAGGAGCCTTTGGGGGGTCTTTGGAGCCGTTGGAGATGTTTATTATTGACTTTAAAAAGCTCCCCTGCACTTAAGTTTCGAAACCTTTACCAAGGGTTTCGAAACTTTAAGATTAGATTTGAAAAATAAGACCGTTATTTGAAAAACTTGACCGTTGCAGGCCAAAGGTTTCGAAACCTTCATAAGGTTTCGAAACTTTCAGGCCAAGGTTTCGAAACCTTATGAAGGTTTCGAAACCTTTACCCAGGTTTCAAAAACAGAGTGCTTCTGCCCAGTATAGTTTCGAAACTTTTAGATAGTTTCGAAACTTTCCTTCCAAAATGTATATTTTGGGCATTTGTTGACTTTTAAAAATGTAGTTCGATATACGTATTGAATCGAACTTTTTCAAAGCATTTTGTCAAGTTAAAATCGAGTTTTTGACAAATTTATTTCTTTAAAAATACTTTACAAATTTTTACAATTTAGTCCTTTTAAATTTCTTTTAAGTTATATCAAAATCAAAATAAGTTCAACAATATTTTACGCCCTATTGCCAGAAAATAATCATTCGCACTGAGAGTCTACACTCATCATGTCCAATCCTTCCATCTATTCTGATCTCAATCAGGCATTAGAAGTCTGGAAATCCTTGAAGAAAGGTTAACCTTGATAGGCGGGATGTATTTTAAAGACAAACTCCTCTTACTCCAATACCCGTATATGATCAAAATGGTCTTTTGAGGCCTATAATATAGGCTATGGCTCACGGTTATGAAAGAAAGGATATATAGGTTCAAATAAGTGTTTAAGGGAGATGAAACCAATGATCATTTCTTCTAAGTGAAAACTTATTACTGTATTCCTTAATCTGAATATTCCCGGATGGAATACTCTTTTCTTTTTCTCTTTTTTTCTTTTTGGTGAATCTCTCTAGACTTCCCATTTCTAGGTTTTCATACTAGAGTCCATTTCCTTTCCTTGAATTCAAAAGTGATCAATCCTCCACTACTCCTTTAGATAGAGATTCATTTCCTTTCCCAATTATCCCCCTTTCATCTGACTCGGGGAGCTGATCTGATAAATGCACTTCAAATGGAGGGAAGCCAGGTTTCCCATGTTGGTATAGCCGAGCATAAAAGATTTTAAAGAAAAGTAAAAAAGAAGAGGTAGAGAGAGAGAACAGAACGGAACCGATAGCCCCCCAATTATTTCATTTCAGGGCAAAAGAAAGAAAAGTAAGGACTCTCGTTTTCCGCATACGCATATAGGTTGTGAAAAAGAAGTCCACTTTTTTAATAGAGAAGTGATTCATCTACTTTCTTAATAAGGTAACAGAACGAACTTCAAGTACTTCGTAGGACGCCGCCGTTTGCTAAGATGTGCTTCCACATCGTGAGCTTTAGTGCACAAGTAGTAGAATCCCTTAAAGGTTTTGGGCAGGAGTCTCGATGATAAGTCGTGCCTGAAGTTGTTCATGCACATCTTGAGGAGCTCTTTCTAAGTAAAATTCTGGGGACAGGCAAAAGTAAGGGCTCGCCACCTTGCAATGAACTCTGTGACAGGTTCATTATATTATCCCTTTGCTTGGTTTTGAGTTGTTCGGGCACTCCAACCAACCCTTCTTTGTGTGTTGCTGAACTGCTTGATGAACTCCGAGACCCTTGCTTCCCAACCAAGTCGGGATCGACTCTTCAGAGAGGTGGGCATGCCATGTAAAGGCGGGCCCCTCCAATGATTGTACGAAAAGCCTAAGGCACAGTGCCCCATTCTGCGCTACCGGCCCACATCTGGGTAGGGAATGCGCATTGACTCATTCTATCAAGTAAATCTAACCGAGCCCAAGCTGACACCCTCAGTCCCTTAAGAACTTAAGATAAGTGAAAGGTTGCTTTTAGGAGTGATCTGTCACTCTGAAACAAGCCGGTGGTGATCTCATCGTACCCCTCTTTTTCTTTGCTTAACTCTCGAGTAACAGAACTTTTTACCTTTGGTTTGGACCTTTACCTTCTCCCCAAAACAGCAACCTATCCAGTTATAAAGAATATCTCTTATTGCCCGAGTGAAACTCTCTTTGAGTTTAACAAAGCAAGAGTGAATACAGCGTAGTTAAGAATTTTATACCGGATTTGAATTGCCATAGATACAATACCCTACCTTATATGACATGATAAAAAGAGGAGATTGTTTGCCCGAATATCGCACTTTCAGTGGTACTGAGACTCTACCACTACCCTTTATCAAGCTGGTTTACATTTACAATAGTGCGGGAATAGCGGCTAAAAGATTCCCAATTATCTTATAGCATCTTAGAGTAAAGGTAATAAGATCTTTTAGGTAGCTTTTTTTATTACCCAGTGAAATGCACTTCAAAGGAATGTCTCTTACCTTTCCTTGCACTTTTTTTTATTTTAATGCTTTCTCTTTCAATTGCTTCAACTTTCATGTCAACAATTTTCAACTTGATTCAGTTGACTCCTTTGAACATAAACTTTCCATTATTTTCTTTCATTTTTTCTATTTTTCTCTTTTTTGGGGACTTTCTGACTTGATTTAGAAAACTTCCACTTTTGTTTCCCGCCCCTAATTCACAAGGCATTACTATCATAACATTATCAAAACCAAACATCTTTCACTTGTAAACAAACTTTCATCCTTTTTGCCCCCATTGTGGGGGTAATCCTTGGTTTGGGATGAATTGAAAGAAAATTATCTTGCTCAAATGGAGACTACAAAGGATATTTTTCTTATTTTCTTACTTTGCGAAGACATATGAAGGAATACCAAATGTCCTCCAATATACAGATATCTTCGAAGAAAAGCAGTCTTTAGGTGGTAAATGTTTTAGGGTTATCACTTTATTCAAGGGCCTTAGTCAACAATGCTTGAGAGGAAAATTCACTTGAAGTTTGTGTTTGTCATTTTTCCATGATTCTTGAACACTCATTAATGTTTTCTCGTTGGCCTAAATAAATTAGAAACGAGTCATGTTTCTGAATTTGATCTCTGAATTTGATTCATGGTCACTCTTGCAGTTAATATTCAAGGACCTGATAGAAAAATGATAGTGAAGATATATACATATATGTATGGGAGAACAAAAAATAACCCATAACAAAGAATATTTGAAATATTTAAAGAATCAAATAATGTAAAATGTTTTCAATTTGAGAAAAAAATATTTAGGGAATAAGCATCGTAAACAAATAAACCGAAATGGCATCCCCTACAAAAGACCCCCAATGCTCGCAGGCAAAAGCGATTGGGATGGTTCAGGGTATTACTTTGTAACGGTCCTAAAACTACAAACAGGTCTCATGTGGTCCAATTGTCGACCATTAATCAAGGAAAACTTGAGTGAACTTCAACCACTCTAATTATATCAACAATTATTTATTTATTTCCTTTATTAGCACAAAGACATGCCCCTTCTTGTTTATGTTATGATGTTCACATCGAATCTTGAATTAAGACTATCCTGTCTATGGGTTTCCTTGTTTCTTCAATCAATTACTTGCTCTTTTCCATAGAATGTTCAATCATTTGCATGTGGAAATTAACAGCATCTTCTAGATGGATCTAGATGAACTCTACTTTACAAGATGTTGGCTGGATGTGTTGAAAGTTTTAATGGGCATGTCTATTCGAAGTTTCTTCCTTGACGGCTGATGATTCTCAATTAGTTTCATCTTTCTCTTCATTCTTTTTCTTTTCTTGATGCCTTTCGGCACTTGATTTCCAGGCAATCCAATTGTACTGGTTCCAATCAGGTGACTACCTCTTAAGTTACGGATCTTAATAGAATGACCTTCACCGTCGATATCCAAAAACCCCTGGTTTCAGAAAGTTTTAAACTTACCGCTTGAAAGTGTAACAAAAATCTTCAATGTCATGGTCATGAACTCCATTATGATACTTACAATGATTTCTAATATTGTAACAACTTGGATGATGGGGCTCCAAAGGTTGCACATGATGTTAACAAAGCTTTGAACAATTTGAAGTACTAACAGAAGCATCTTGAGCATCTGACCTTGGGGTATTCTTCAGCAAATGAGACTTTGAAGGAATCATCGTGAAAACATTACTTTGATTCTGGTAGACCCCAAACTATAGCGAGTTTCCAACAAGAGCTTGCTTTGGATTCTGCTCTTTCTCTTTTATCTCAATTCCTCCGACAAATAATACTCTTTTATAGAATTGGGACTCTCTATTCTAAAAAAAAGTGCACATTCCTGATGAGATCTTTGACTCCATGTCTTAAAACTATGCCATGAAAAGACTTATAAAACTTTGGGGCACTGTCATCAAAAGGTGATTCTGCACGAGTTAAAGCAACAAATTCGAATATAACATCGAGATTAGGACTAATAATCTTCTTTTTCTTATTAAACTCTTTGGCCTCTCTGTCTCGTCTTTTTGTGCTCTCCGCTATTCTTGTAGTCATTTCCTTTGTGGGAAAATTTGGATCGTCAACTGAATCTCTAACTTTCATCACTTTAGAGAAAGATTCAGTAGTCACTCAACTTTGCTAGAATCATCATGTCTTCTAACAATCACTTGATTTTGGCAGAAATGTCAAAATTTATACTTTATTTGGTCCTTCCACATCTGTCTACTAGACTACCTTCATCTCAGGATTTTCAAAATCCACCAGTGCATTAAGGTCAAACACTTTATTTTTTGCTTCAAACATAGATGTACTAGATTTCTTGTAGATGCCCCGGAAATTGGCATGAACTTGTTCCTCTTTTTCTTTTTCTTTCTTTTTGATTTTTTGTATTTTTCTTCTTATTTTTGATTTTTTTTTGTTTTTGTCTCTCTTTTTTGTAGGAAGAATCATTTCAGGTTGGACCCTCATGTGAGAAGTGATACTTCCTTGCTCATCAATATTAGTACTTTCATCTGAAACATTCTTTTTTCATCTTTCCTAATTCCAAGGAATATGGTAGCTCGAATTACCATCTCGTTCTGTGATTGGTCCATCCTTTTCTTAACACTACCCAAGTGGTCCTCAATAACTTTCTGAGATTGCTCAGCCTTAACAAGCCTATTTCCTATGTTTCTCAGGATATTGGATTTCAACTAATGCAATGTTATTTAAAAAAATGGAAAGTTATTTGAAAGAATGCAATGTTTTTTTAATGCAATGTTTAAGCAATGGAATGCATGAATACATAAACGCAAAATAAAACAAAAACAAAAACAAAGGAAATGTGTCAGTATGATGAAATAATTTTATAAACAAAAATTAAATTGCTTGAATAAAACAATACATATCTAGCAAAGAAATAACCAGAGAAGCGTATTTAAAACAACAACACTCTAATAGCACTCTTTCTAATTCTAAGGTTTCCTGCATGGCTCTACTGGGGTGGGCTCATAGATTTACAGAATGCGGTTTATTCTAGACTCTAAATACCTGAGCTATTGTTACTGCCTACTACGACAACAAGACATCGATTCATGAGTATACTTACTCTTATAACAGAGGTGAACATCCCCAAGGTGTATAAGGTTGGTATATAGGAAGAAAGACAAAATTCTCGCACGAACGTAGAAAACCCTACGTAGGATCATGTCTCACTCCCTCTTAATGGAGAAAGCACGAGTAGAAGGCTTATGCATGAATGAGAATTATATCACCCAAATAAAAAGTATATTTCTATTTTTCCTATAAACCCATCAAGTAAGTAATGAAGAAATTAAATTCAAATTATCATTTTAAAATGCTAAAATGTCTGTAACGCCCCGGTTTTGGGCTTAGAAGTTTTGGGCGTTGACCGGTTTGGTCAAAGTGCTGTTCGAATCTAAGAGAGTGAATTTAGGAAAGCCTAGTTCGGGTTGCATTAAAAATATGGAAAAATGTTCTAAAATCATCTTTTAATATATTTAAGTGAACTGTGAAATCAATTTTGGAAAATGAGTTTCGGAAGGGTGACATTTTGGCTAGTGACCAAAATGTAATTTTTGAAAGTTTTGTGACTGTTTTAAAAAGGATTGAAACTTTGAATCTTTAAGGAGCTATTTTACCCAAAGGGAGTTTCTCCAGATTTTCTAGAATATTAAATGATTTAATAATGGTTTTAAATAAAAGTAAAAGGAGGGAAAGATATGTTAGTCATTTTTAACTAACTTTCTAAATTTTCCATTTCCCATTTTCTCTCATCTTTTCTCTCAAACCAAACACATTCTCTCCAGATCTTTTCCTCTGATTTTTATCACCTAAATACTTCTTTTCAATCCTCTTTTGATTCCTAATCATCTCATCATCAAAACCTTTGTATTTGCTACTTGATTCATCAAGCTTTTTGGTTCCAAAAGAGGAGAAACTCATGTTTGGAGGTAAGAACATCCTTCTCCTCTGAACTTCAAGTTCTTTAATGAAATTCCTAAGTTCTCAATCCTTAATTGATGTTTTATAAATGGCTTTTAAGATTGTTTAATGGATCTTGGCTTAAAATGCAAGATTTGGTGAGTTTTTGATGAATTTTCGTTGGATCTGTTTAAGCAGTGTCTTAAGGTGTTAAAATGATGATTAATGAATGTTAATTTGATAAGGAATTGAGTTTTGATTAATGCAATCCCGGATAGGTTGAATTTCCTAAGTTTAGCTTATGATTCTTGGTTGTTTTTGAGGTGATCTTGTGGATCTGGTGTTGCTGGAGGTATAAGGATGTTGTTAGGTTCTTTTTAGATGTTGAAAGATGTTAAAGGATGTTAGGTTTTGATGGTTAATGGCTGGGCTTAGTTGAGAAGTGGTTTGGATGCATTTTCGGTTGTGTTTGGTGGCCGAAAATGGAGTGTGGATGAGAGCAGCGAGTTTAGGTGCTTTCATTGAAGTTATTAATGCATGATGATGCATTAATCTACTGTTTTAATGTGTTAAAACAGGGGAGTCATCTTTGGATCCAAGTGGTGGTGATCCGGAGGCTTGATTTGGTGCTTCGGCAAGAGGCGAAGTGGAATCGGTGAGTGAAATTGGGTTTTCGGCTTTGAAACCAATGTCTTGGGAGCTTAGTTTAAGTCTAAACAACTTTGCTAAGCTCAAGTGTAAGTTTTCGGAAATACTCTCTAATGGTGGCCATGATTTGATTGTTGTGCAATGTGGTTTATTGCATGTTTTAAATTCTGTTTTGAAAGCATGATTTAGCATGGTCAATGCTGTTTTTGTAAGCCATATGTTGAAGGAAGCTCAAGGTAAGAGTTCCTTGTTTTTGAACATTGATCAAATGTGGTTTGATGCTTTTAAATGCATGATGAATATGGCTTGGTTTAATGCTTTAGAACAGTGGATAATTTGATGATAATGATGTATATTGGCAAGTGATGTTTTAAAAAGGTTGAGGTCACTAAGGTGGTTAAAAGTCCTTGAGTGAGCCTTGTTACTTAAGAACATCAAGGTGGTTAAAAGTCCTTGGATGATTCTTGTTACGGACACAAAGGTGTTTAAAAGTCCTTGTGTGGTCCTTTCTATGGTGTTTAAAAGTCCATAGGCCAAGGTGTTTAAAAGTCCTTGGGGTCAAGGTGTTTAAAAGTCCTTGAGGTAATTTATATCATGGTGTTTAAAAGTCCATGGCCAAGGTGTTTAAAAGTCCTTGGGGTCCAAGGTGTTTAAAAGTCCTTGGGGTGAAAGTTGATGAACTTGTTTTCAAAGAAATGAAATGTATCACTTGTGGCCAATATGACATGTAATGAAATGAAGCATGAGATGCTTGTTTAAAGATGCTTTTGAGCATGTGTAAATGATGATTTGAAGCATGATTTATAAAGTGTTTTATAAATGCATTATTGGATGGTTTTATTGAGCATTCCTCACTAAGCTTTTGCTTACGCTCTCTTTGTTTTCTCAAACCAATATTGCAGAGCATTAAAGTACTTTGAGGGCAGCAAGGAAGGCAAGCATTCAAGTGGTAGTAAAGCTCAAAGTATGGAAGGTTTTCTTAAGTACATTTAGCTTTTGGTAATTTGGCAATGGGGGACCTATGTGCATGTTTTGGGAGATGTTTTGAACTCCCTAAGTATGTTGAATGTTGTTGAGAATGCTGGTTTTTGTGGTTGGCCTTTATATGCTTGAATTTGGAAGTTTATGCTTGAATGGTTGCTTGTGTAGGAAGCATGCCTATAGATTTGGGGCTTTTCATATATGTGGATGTTTTGATGAATTGTTGATGCAAGTATGTCTCTTATATGTTGAATTGCATGTTGGCAAAGTTTGGTGGCATTTGGAGCATGATTGGTTGGTCAATTGCATGTTTAAGTATGCATTTTTGGGCAATCTGTGCAGGGTGTTTCGGAACAGCACCTACCGTTTCGGAACGGGTGCCTTAAACAAGCCCAGGCGTCCGAAACGGGAGGGACCGTTCCGAAACGGAAAGGCTACTGCCCGACCCCCGTTTCGGTACGCGTTGTGGAACGGCCCCGTGTTTCGAAACGGGTTGTCTCCCGTTTCGGAACGGGTGACCGTTGGGGGCTGACATTGGCAGTTAAATGTTTTGAAATGTTTGCATTTTGGTCCTGAATCTTGTTTGTGCAATTGTATGAGTTTGGGAAGTCCTTTTGAGCTGAAATTTCACAGAGAAGCATGAAACTTGATTAATTTCAAGATGGTAACTTCAATTTGGGTTAAGTCCTTATATTTATCAGAATTTACAATTTGGTCCTTAAAGTTGTAAATTGTTCAATTGGGTCCCTGTTTGATCTCTGATGTTTATGATCTTTGAGTATGCTGTTGTATGATCATATCTAAGGCTTAATATGCATCTAGACAAGTTTAAAAAGAAAAAAAAGGGTCGTTAATCAAGGTTGACTTTGGTTTTCCTCGTGTGACTTTCTTAATTCGGGTCAACCGTCTAGGCCGGGTTAAGGGGGTTACATTTGGTGGTATCAGAGCCGAGTTTTCGAGTAATTGGGAATGAATGTGTGCATGATTGAAGTGTGTATGCTTTGTATGCTTGTTGAGTTGAAGCATGTTGAGTGAATTGCATGTATGTTGCATTCGAGATGTATGTTGTGATGTAGCATGTTGTGGGTACCCATTGCCAAATAAAAGCTAATGAAACGGCGTTGATTTTGAATGAAATTGAGCTTGAATACTTGGATTGCTTACCTTGCTGGGCCTGACTTTGTTTTATTTGTGTTGTGATTGCATGGTAAAAGTATGGCACCACGTAGAGAGTTACGAGGTAATGTGCGAGCTACGGCTCCTAATGAGAATGAGAATGAGGAAAACACGGGGAGTGCGGTGTTACCTCCTCCTCCACCTGGTGGTGGTGGTGCTGGGGCTGAGGAAGCTGGAGCTGCTGGACCTGGGGCTGGTCAGGGGCAAGCTATGCCTGATATGACGATGTTAGTACAAGCTATTGCTGGTGCTTTTCAAGCAGCAGTAGCTGGGGCTCGTGGAGCGGGGCATCAGGAAGATGCTGGAGTTAGACTACCTTTGGAGCGTCTGTGCAGTCTTGGTGGGACTGAGTTCAGGGGTATGTCTGCTGAGAGTTCTGAAGCTTGGCTTGAGAGTACCAAGCGAATCTTGGGTCAGATGAGCTGCACGGATGTGCAAAAGCTGGGTTGTGTTGTGTCCTTGCTGCAGAAGGATGCGTATACGTGGTGGACAACCACTATTGCTGGGATGACAGAAGCTGATGTGACTTGGACATTCTTTCAGAATGTGTTCAAGCGGAGATATCTTGGTGTGAGATATCTTGATGAGAAGAAGCGTGAATTCATGTCTCTTACCCAAGGGAGCATGAGTGTGGCTGAGTATGAAGTGCAGTTTGTGCGACTCAGTCAGTATGCACCTGAGCTGGTACCTGATGAGCGGGCAAGGTGCGAGAGGTTCCGTTACGGCTTAGAGACGGATGTGAAAATGTATTTGCTGGCTGCCGAGTATGATGATTTTGATGTGTTGGTGGGCCGAGCCAAGGACGTTGAGATGAACTTGAGTTTATCTGCTAAGGGTGCTGGTAAGCGAGCTGCTGAGTATAGTTCTGGAGGTGGACGGAACAAGAGGGGACGTGATCAGAAGTATCAGTCTTCTGCTAAGAGAGGTGGTGGTGCACCTGCTAGAGGAGGTAATGCTAGAGCTGATCCGAGTGCTTGTTGGATCTGTGGTTCACGTGGTCACATGAAACGTGACTGTCCCCGTGCTGTGAGAGAGGTGCAAGCTCCTGTTGCGGCAGCCGGTAATGGGTACTGGAATTGTGGATCCGCAGACCATTTGAGGCGTGATTTTCCTAGGTTGGCTGGTGATCAGGTGCGTGCTCCTGTTGTTGCTGCACCGCAGAGAGGTCGTGGGCGCGGCCGTGGTAATTTCCAGAGGAGAGAGGAAGGTGGTCGTGGAGTGGCCCATGTTGTGGCTATTCAGCCTGAAGGTGGAGGCCAAGCGAGGGTGTATGCTCAGCGTGAGGGAAGGAATGGTGCGGATGTGATTGCAGGTACCTTTACTTTGCAATCCTTGTCATTGCTTTCTTTGATAGATTTTGGATCTACGCATTCATACATTTTGCGTGAGCATGCTGAATTGCTTGGTTTGCCTGTTGAGTCTTTGGATGTTGGTGTTCGTGTCACTAGTTCTTTTGGTGAGACTGTTGTGACTCGTAAGCTTTATAGAAGGTGTCCCTTGGTTGTTCAAGAACATGTTTTTCATGTTGATCTTATGGAGTTGCCCTTTTATGGTTTTGATGTAATCCTTGGTATGGATTGGCTTGCTGAGCATCGCGCTGTTGTGGATTGTGAAAACAAGCGAGTTTCGCTTAAGCTTGCGGATGATTATGAAGTTGTTGTGGTTGGTGAGAATGTGAAGTTTCTTGCCAATGTGGTGTCTACCTTGGAGGTGAGCAGGATGCTGAGACAAGGTTGCGAAGCCTATCTAGCTTTTGTGATGAATCCTAGCTCTAAAGAGTTGAGGGTGCAAGATATCAGAGTTGTGAAGGAGTTTCCTGGTGTTTTTCCTGAGGAGTTGCCTGGTTTACCTCCTAACCGCGAGGTGGAGTTTGGAATTGAGCTGTATGAGAATACAACTCCTGTGTCCATTACTCCCTATAGAATGGCACCTAAGGAGCTGAAGGAGCTGAAGACGTAGTTGCAAGAGTTGCTTGATCGTGGTTTCATCCGGCCGAGTGTGTCACCTTGGGGAGCACCGGTCTTGTTTGTGAAGAAGAAGGATGGCACTATGAGAATGTGCATTGATTACCGTCAGCTGAACAAGTTGACTATCAAGAATCGGTATCCTTTGCCGAGGATTGATGATCTCTTTGATCAATTTCGGGGAGCTGCTGTGTTCTCTAAGATTGACTTGAGGTCAGGGTATTATCAGTTGAAGGTGAAGGATGTGGATGTGCCTAAGACAGCTTTCAGGAGAAGGTATGGGCATTATGAGTTCCTTGTGATGCCGTTTGGGTTGACAAATGCTCCTGCTGCTTTCATGGACATGATGAATCGTGTGTTTCATGAATACCTGGACAAGTTTGTTGTGGTGTTCATTGATGATATCCTCGTGTACTCGCGTACTGAGGAGGAGCATGAAGAGCATTTGAGGATTGTTTTGCAAGCTTTGTTGGAGAATCAGCTTTATGCTAAGCTGAGCAAGTGTGAGTTCTGGTTAAGGGAGGTGGTGTTTCTTGGGCATGTGGTCTCAGCTGAGGGGATTCATGTTGATCCTCAGAAGATTGAGGCGGTGATGAATTGGAAAGTTCTTAAGTCTGTTCATGAGGTCCGTAGTTTCCTTGGTTTGGCGGGATACTACCGAAGGTTTGTGGATGGTTTTTCCAAGATTGCTGCTCCTTTGACGAAGCTGTTGCAAAAGGATGTTAAGTATGAGTGGACGGAAGCGAGACAGCAGGCTTTTGAGAAGCTTAAGGCGGCTTTGACGCAAGCTCCTATCTTGATTCAGCCTGAATCAGGGAAAGAGTTTGTGGTTTACAGTGATGCATCCTATGTTGGGTTGGGGTGTGTGCTGATGCAGGAGGGTAAGGTGGTGGCTTATGCATCGCGGCAGTTGAAATTGCATGAGCGCAATTACCCTACGCATGATATTGAGCTGGCTGCAGTGGTTTTTGCTTTGAAGATCTGGAGACATTATCTGTATGGTGAGAAGTGTACTGTGTACACAGATCACAAGAGTTTGAGGTATCTGATGTCTCAGAAGGAGTTGAATCTTAGGCAGCGGCGTTGGTTGGAGTTGCTCAAGGATTATGATCTGACGATTGAGTATCATCCAGGAAAAGCTAATGTTGTTGCGGATGCCTTGAGTAGGAAAGTAGCTGTTGAGCTGAGGGCTATGTTTGCTAGCTTGAGCATATCGCAAGATGGTGGTCTCGTTGCTGAGTTGCAAGTGAAACCCTCTTTGGTTCAGTTGATCAAGGATAAGCAGTTGCTGGATGATTCCTTGGTGTCGCATGTTCAGGATATCGCGGAGGGTAGACCTTCGGATTTCTGTTTTAATGATGATGGTGTGTTGTGTTTTGGGAGTCGGATAGTAGTGCCTGCTGATGCTGAGTTGAGGCGTGCTATTCTGACTGAAGGTCATAGTAGTCCTTTTGCTATGCACCCTGGTAGTACTAAGATGTACCGTGATCTTCGTGATGAGTACTATTGGGTGGGTTTGAAGAAAGATGTTGCGGAGTTTGTTAGCAAGTGTTTGGTATGTCAGCGAGTTAAGGCTGAGCATCAGTTTCCTTCAGGGTTGTTGCAACCGTTGAAAATCCCTGAGTGGAAGTGGGAACGGGTTACCATGGATTTTGTATCTGGTTTACCTTTGTCTCCATCGAAGAAGAATTAGGTGTGGGTGATTGTGGATCGCCTAACGAAGTGTGCGCATTTCTTGCATGTGCATACCACGTTTTCTTTGGATAAGTTGGCAGAGCTGTACATTGCTGAGATTGTGCGGCTGCATGGTGTGCCTAAGTCGATTGTGTCGGATAGGGATCAGAGGTTCACATCGCGGTTCTGGCAGTGTTTGCATCAAGCTCTGGGTACAAGGTTGCATTTCAGTACATCCTATCATCCTCAGTCAGATGGTCAGTCTGAGCGAGTTATCCAGATTTTGGAGGATATGTTAAGGTGCTGCGTGATTGAGTTCCAAGGTTCTTGGGAGAAGCATCTGCCTTTGGTTGAGTTTGCTTATAACAATAGTTATCAGGCAAGTATACAGATGGCACCTTATGAGGCTTTGTACGGGAGGAAGTGTAGGACTCCTCTTTGTTGGGCTGAAATTGGTCAAAAGTTGGTTTCGATGCCGGCTTTGTTGAAAGGGACCACAGAGAAGGTAAAGCTCATTTGTGAGCGGTTGAAGGCTGCTTCTGATCGGCAGAAGTCTTACGCGGATTTGAAGCGTAAGGAGATAGAGTATGCGGTGGGTGACCGTGTGTTCTTGAAGGTTTCGCCTTGGAAGAAGGTGATGAGGTTTGGCCGGAAGGGCAAGTTGAGCCCTAGGTACATTGGACCATATGAGGTGGTTGAGCGTGTGGGTCCTGTTGCGTATCGGTTGAGGTTACCTCAGGAGTTGGAGAAGATTCATGATGTGTTCCATGTCTCTATGCTCCGGAGGTATAGATCTGATCCTTCGCATGTGATGCCTGTGGAGGAAGTGGTTTTGAATCCGGATTTGACCTATGATGAGGAACCGGTGAAGGTTCTGGATTCGGATAGCAAGGTTCTTCGTGGCAAGACCATTGAGTTGGTGAAGGTGCTGTGGAAGCATCGAGGTGTTGAGGAAGCCACGTGGGAGCGGAAGGAAGACATGCTGAAGCAGTTTCCTTATCTCTTTCCTTCAGGTAAATTTCGGGGACGAAATTTCTTAAGGGGGGGGAGAGTTGTAACGCCCCGGTTTTGGGCTTAGAAGTTTTGGGCGTTGACCGGTTTGGTCAAAGTGCTGTTCGAATCTAAGAGAGTGAATTTAGGAAAGCCTAGTTCGGGTTGCATTAAAAATATGGAAAAATGTTCTAAAATCATCTTTTAATATATTTAAGTGAACTGTGAAATCAATTTTGGAAAATGAGTTTCGGAAGGGTGACATTTTGGCTAGTGACCAAAATGTAATTTTTGAAAGTTTTGTGACTGTTTTAAAAAGGATTGAAACTTTGAATCTTTAAGGAGCTATTTTACCCAAATGGAGTTTCTCCAGATTTTCTAGAATATTAAATGATTTAATAATGGTTTTAAATAAAAGTAGGAGGGAAAGATATGTTAGTCATTTTTAACTAACTTTCTAAATTTTCCATTTCCCATTTTCTCTCATCTTTTCTCTCAAACCAAACACATTCTCTCCAGATCTTTTCCTCTGATTTTTATCACCTAAATACTTCTTTTCAATCCTCTTTTGATTCCTAATCATCTCATCATCAAAACCTTTATATTTGCTACTTGATTCATCAAGCTTTTTGGTTCCAAAAGAGGAGAAACTCAAGTTTGGAGGTAAGAACGTCCTTCTCCTCTGAACTTCAAGTTCTTTAATGAAATTCCTAAGTTCTCAATCCTTAATTGATGTTTTATAAATGGCTTTTAAGATTGTTTAATGGATCTTGGCTTAAAATGCAAGATTTGGTGAGTTTTTGATGAATTTTCGTTGGATCTGTTTAAGCAGTGTCTTAAGGTGTTAAAATGATGATTAATGAATGTTAATTTGATAAGGAATTGAGTTTTGATTAATGCAATCCCGGATAGGTTGAATTTCCTAAGTTTAGCTTATGATTCTTGGTTGTTTTTGAGGTGATCTTGTGGATCTGGTGTTGCTGGAGGTATAAGGATGTTGTTAGGTTCTTTTTAGATGTTGAAAGATGTTAAAGGATGTTAGGTTTTGATGGTTAATGGCTGGGCTTAGTTGAGAAGTGGTTTGGATGCATTTTCGGTTGTGTTTGGTGGCCGAAAATGGAGTGTGGATGAGAGCAGCGAGTTTAGGTGCTTTCATTGAAGTTATTAATGCATGCTGATGCATTAATCTACTGTTTTAATGTGTTAAAACAGGGGAGTCATCTTTGGATCCAAGTGGTGGTGATCCGGAGGCTTGATTTGGTGCTTCGGCAAGAGGCGAAGTGGAATCGGTGAGTGAAATTGGGTTTTCGGCTTTGAAACCAATGTCTTGGGAGCTTAGTTTAAGTCTAAACAACTTTGCTAAGCTCAAGTGTAAGTTTTCGGAAATACTCTCTAATGGTGGCCATGATTTGATTGTTGTGCAATGTGGTTTATTGCATGTTTTAAATTCTGTTTTGAAAGCATGATTTAGCATGGTCAATGCTGTTTTTGTAAGCCATATGTTGAAGGAAGCTCAAGGTAAGAGTTCCTTGTTTTTGAACATTGATCAAATGTGGTTTGATGCTTTTAAATGCATGATGAATATGGCTTGGTTTAATGCTTTAGAATAGTGGATAATTTGATGATAATGATGTATATTGGCAAGTGATGTTTTAAAAAGGTTGAGGTCACTAAGGTGGTTAAAAGTCCTTGAGTGAGCCTTGTTACTTAAGAACATCAAGGTGGTTAAAAGTCCTTGGATGATTCTTGTTACGGACACAAAGGTGTTTAAAAGTCCTTGTGTGGTCCTTTCTATGGTGTTTAAAATTCCATAGGCCAAGGTGTTTAAAAGTCCTTGGGGTCAAGGTGTTTAAAAGTCCTTGAGGTAATTTATATCATGGTGTTTAAAAGTCCATGGCCAAGGTGTTTAAAAGTCCTTGGGGTCCAAGGTGTTTAAAAGTCCTTGGGGTGAAAGTTGATGAACTTGTTTTCAAAGAAATGAAATGTATCACTTGTGGCCAATATGACATGTAATGAAATGAAGCATGAGATGCTTGTTTAAAGATGCTTTTGAGCATGTGTAAATGATGATTTGAAGCATGATTTATAAAGTGTTTTATAAATGCATTATTGGATGGTTTTATTGAGCATTCCTCACTAAGCTTTTGCTTACGCTCTCTTTGTTTTCTCAAACCAATATTGCAGAGCATTAAAGTACTTTGAGGGCAGCAAGGAAGGCAAGCATTCAAGTGGTAGTAAAGCTCAAAGTATGGAAGGTTTTCTTAAGTACATATAGCTTTTGGTAATTTGGCAATGGGGGACCTATGTGTATGTTTTGGGAGATGTTTTGAACTCCCTAAGTATGTTGAATGTTGTTGAGAATGCTGGTTTTTGTGGTTGGCCTTTATATGCTTGAATTTGGAAGTTTATGCTTGAATGGTTGCTTGTGTAGGAAGCATGCCTATAGATTTGGGGCTTTTCATATATGTGGATGTTTTGATGAATTGTTGATGCAAGTATGTCTCTTATATGTTGAATTGCATGTTGGCAAAGTTTGGTGGCATTTGGAGCATGATTGGTTGGTCAATTGCATGTTTAAGTATGCATTTTTGGGCAATTTGTGCAGGGTGTTTCGGAACAGCACCTACCGTTTCGGAACGAGTGCCTTAAACAAGCCCAGGGGTCCGAAACGGGAGGGACCGTTTCGAAACGGAAAGGCTACTACCCGACCCCCGTTTCGGTACGCGTTGCGGAACGGCCCCGTGTTTCGAAACGGGCTGTCTCCCGTTTCGGAACGGGTGACCGTTGGGGGCTGACATTGGCAGTTAAATGTTTTGAAATGTTTGCATTTTGGTCCTGAATCTTGTTTGTGCAATTGTATGAGTTTGGGAAGTCCTTTTGAGCAGAAATTTCACAGAGAAGCATGAAACATGATTAATTTCAAGATGGTAACTTCAATTTGGGTTAAGTCCTTATATTTATCAGAATTTACAATTTGGTCCCTAAAGTTGTAAATTGTTCAATTGGGTCCCTGTTCTATCTCTGATGTTTATGATCTTTGAGTATGCTGTTGTATGATCATATCTAAGGCTTAATATGCATCTAGACAAGTTTAAAAAGAAAAAAAGGGTCGTTAATCAAGGTTGACTTTTGGGTTGACTTTGGTTTTCCCCGTGTGACTTTCTTAATTCGGGTCAACCGTCTAGGCCGGGTTAAGGGGGTTACAATGTCACTCAAAATTAATTAAGGCCTAACTCAAGATTTACCTAAAACTACACTTTTCTTTTCCGAAAAAAATGTTCCTCAAGATTTACATGAAATAATCAGCTCTGAATTGGGGTATACTTAGATTTCAGACTTGGGAAAATATCGTGGTGTACCTTTGTTGCATGAAAGGCTGACGATATGTACATATCAATACTTGGTACAAATGGTTAGGGATAGATTGAGTGGATAGACGGCCATCTTACCGAGAAAGATTTGTTGCGTGCTTGAAAGGCTTATTCGGCGTTTTATTTGGGGTATTAAACCTGACAAAGGTGGTATCCATCTAGTCAAATGGGTGGATGTTTTTCGCCCTACTGGTGAGGGTGGTTTCATGAATCTTGAGAAACTAAACGACAAACTTTCTAATGAAAGTTGCATTTAACATTTTGGCTAATCAGGGTCGGTTATGTGTTGGGTTTCTTCGTTCAAAATACAGGTGCATGGATGTTATTCTAGAAGTACTTAGGGATACTAATTGTTCTAAATTGTTGAAAGGCCTTGCGAGTCTTTGGAATTGATTTTCAAAAAAATGTTAATTGGAGTATTAAGGATGGTCATACGGCCGAATTCTAGTTTGATGTGTGGCTTGATGAGTGTAGACCTCCTATTGATCACGTCACGTCGACTGGGGAGACTGGCAGGAAACAAGTTACAGTAGCGGATACGGTTGATAATGAGGGAAATTGGAGATGGTCGCAATTTCAGAATTACCTTCCAATGTTGGTTCTGCTGAGAATTGCGACCAAGAAAGGACCATTGGCTCACTTTGGCTCGGATGTGATAGGATGGAATGCTCGTGAGGATAAGCAATTTACGGTGAAGTTGGCTTATGCAATTCAAACCAGACAAGTGGTTAATATTAGAGTCTCATGCTCGCAAATTATCCGTAAAGCAAGGGTCATTTCGAATGTTAAGACCTTCTTATGGTTAGTGTGTCATGAGCAGGTGTTGACTAATGGCGAGAGATTGCGCCGTCACTTAACAATATATGGTTGCTGCCCACTGTGCGTTGCGCAATTAGAAGATATTAAACTATTGCTTTACTTATGTCCATCATCATCTTCTATCCAGTGCCATGAGCTACACCTCTCTGTCCATACTCCCTCCATCCGAAATTACCTTGGCCGCGCCCACGACCCCTCTGTGGTGCGACAACAGGTGCTCTCCCTTTACCACCTCCAGCTAGTAAAGGACACTCATGTCTCATATGATCAGCTGATCCACGGTTCCAACAAGAATTGGTCGTCCTAAATATAGGAGCATGTGCCTCTCGAGCCACACGAGGACAGTCTCGCCTCAAACGCTCTTGTGATCCACAGGTCCAGCATGTATTCTGCTCAAATCTCACCCTCTCACCCTGAGTTGGCGTACCACGCCCAAAATTACCTCGCCTCGCCTCAGGCCGATATCTGCGACCACGGTTTCTTTTATTCTGTCCACCATCAGGACCAGAATTTGTAGCTCTCTTACTCGAGCTAGAACCACCCACGCGAGAGTTCAAACCTAAACTCTACTCTGTATCCTTGGCTCGCGTCACCAGCACATCGAAATCAGTGTAATTGGAAGCTAACATGAAAGTCTTCACTTCCTGCACCAAGCCATAACGGAAGCGATCATATCGATACCTATCACTCGACACCAATTCCGGAGCATACTGGCTCAAATGTACGAACTGAACCTCGTACTCAGCTACTGACATGTTTCCTTGCACCAAGGACATGAACTCCCGCTTCTTATCATCTAAGTATCTAACTCCCATATACTTCTTTTTAAAGGTAGCCTGGAAGAAATCCCAACTTGCGTGAATCATTACATCCCATCTGATCCAAAATCTGGATCGTACTAGCCATCCAAGCCTCGGATGCTTCAGGAGACAGTCCACGATATTTAACGCCTCCCAAACTTTGCAAGTGTTCCAACGGAAAACCCAATTGCCCAGCAGCAAGTGCTTGCACTCCAGCAACAGCAGCCTGGAATGGTCTAGTCATCGCCAGTACCAAAGGCGTTAAATCACCCAACAGCGGACCAACCTGTCTGTGTTACACTTGCTCCTCACCCCCAGGTGGTGGTGGCGGTGGAGGATGTAAATTCGCACTAGGAAGAACCTCGTTCTCCTGATTCCTTTGCTCACCAACAGAAGCAACTGATCCTGAACGTAGCTCTCTCTTCGGTCCATTGTGCTATTATCATTAAGGCATGAATATAAAAAAAAAACAAGAAATCAGGCCAGCTTCTAGCAAGGATCCAAGACTTCAAATTCAATTTAAATCACTTCACTACAGTAATAAGGCAATGGGCATCCCAATTTTCCCCATACAACCAAATGTAACCCCCTCGACCCGGCTTAGCCGGTAGACCGAACTGAACCGGTTACACGGGGAATATTGAAGTAAACCGGAAGGTTTACCTCATAAAACAACCCTATTTTTTTTTAATCTTATCTAGATGCAAATTAGGTTCCTATGTGTTTAACAATGCAGCGGATCAAATACAACTCAACATACATCAATTTCATCCATTTACGGCTTTTAGGGACCATTTTGTAATTTTTCTAATTCACAGGGTCTTAAGCCATTTAAGTGTTACCATCCTTTAAATAGTTTCATTACATGCATCTCAGTCGAAACTCAGCTCAAAATAATCATTCATACTCGTTCAATTGCATCCACCACATTGAGGGACTAAAACGCAAAGAATCAGAACTTCAAAACATGCCATCAACTAACTTAACTGTCACCTGTTTCAAAACACCAAAGCCGTGTTTTGAAACATAGAACATTCTATTAACTAGCATAACTGTCACTTGTTTCGAAACACTAAAGCCCTGTTTAGAAACACAGGCTCGTATGGAAACACCTTTAAAGTGTTTCGAATCCATGGTTTCCAGTAGCAAATCTTACCGGAACAGACCTTACGTGTTTCGATACACCAAGGCCATTTCAGGCACCCTGTTTCGATAAAGGCTCGAGTGTTTCAAAACACTAGGGCCTGTAATGACAAATTTTGCTGGTTTTTCACCAAAAAATTCAACTTAAGCCAATCCAACATGTTTCTAACATGCGCACATCATACATAAACATTATTCCTCAAACATATGCAACATTTTTAGCATCAAAGCATGGCAAATTGCATCAATGGAATTCTAAAGGCATGCAAACTAGCAAACAAACCACTCAAGAGTCAAAACTCAAACCAATACTCCAAAGACTAATTAAAGGCCTTTTACAAGTATAAAAGCATATAGAAAACATGCTCAAAGGGTGTCCATACACATCATCTAAACCAAACGTGAAATCCTCATTTCCCTTATTACTCTAGTTCATAATCGAAACATACTTTCGAAGTGAAGTCTCTTGGAAATTCCCTTGCGAGTTGCTGCCTCCAAACACTTAGTTATCTGCATTTATGAGCAGAAGAGAGCATAAGCATACATACTTAGTGAGGAATGCTAAAAAACCAAAAACGCCATCAATGCTGAAAACCATTTTCACACTTTCGAAAACTATCATGCCATCTTTGAAATCCATGCACTTCATCTTTAAAATCAGCATGTTATACATCATGCAACAAATATCAAATACTACAACAACAAAATCCATTGCTAACACATAACACAAGCTTTCCATGCATATCTACCAATATGCAAAGCTTAAAAGTAAAACATGCATTTCTCATGTCATGCATCCATAAACCTTTCTATAGCAATTAATCAAATATATAGGCTCACAAGTGATCGATAACATTCTCATTTATCAAAAAGCATATCGGATACATTGTAGCACTAATGTTTTGATATAATAATTGAAAAATGTTTTGGACTGATTTAAAAAGAATTTAAAACTATATCCAAAGTCCAAATAACTTGAAACTATGTTTAGGGATGTTTTTAAAAGGGTTTAACATGTTTTTCAAAGCCAAACTTCACAAAACCATCCAGGCATTTTGAAACACCTTACGGCGTTTCGATACGGTGTATTCCAATAGCAAAAACGTTTCGATACGGGTATCGAAACGGGCCTTCCCTGGAAGAGATTTTTGCCCAGCGTTTCGATACGGGCTATGCCGTTTCGATACACCTACGTGGCATCTACCGCAACGGTCATAAACCCAAACGGCTGTTCCCAACTAACATTTAAATGCAAATCGTTTCGATACAGAGTCGGGCGTTTCGATACGGGTGTTTCGAAACGGACAAGGGCGTTTCGATACGGGTGTTGCATCAGACTGCAACGGCTCTTTCTACTTAAAGGGTGTTTCGAAACGATCACGACTGTTTCGAAACTAGGAGCTGTAGAACTGCATTTATGGTGGGAAATTAAGTCTCCAACGGCTCCAATTCAACCCCAACGGCTAGTAACGACCACAAACTCATCAAGGAGTATAAAAGGGACCTCCAAGCATCAAGATATGGTTAATGCTTCAATTGTCAATCAACAAATGATCAAATATTGTCGTAGTACTTAAATTGTCAATTCTTGTATAGACAAACACTAGTGAACCAAAATTGTCAAATTTGCTCAAGTGTTTTAGGTTTTGGGTGAGTGCTTTAATTGTGCAAACAAACACCTATTAGAGGGATTTCTGTTTGCTTTTCTTATCTATTTGTAAAAGTGGGTTTGATCAAGGCTTTGGGTAGAATGCTTGATCGGTGTATAATGGTTTCCCCCTAAGCCTAGAAAAAGGGACAAATCAATAGTGGATTAATTGGAAATCCTTACTGGGAAGCTAAGGTAGAGGTTGAACCACTCTAAAATCATTGTGTCATTTACATTTTAACTTCAACACCACATCCACCAAAAATTCCACCTCTCCACCACTTGGTGAGCAACATCGGTTGAACGAATTGAGAACCACACAAATCAACAATTGGTATCAGAGCTTGGCTCAATCGAAGAGGATTAACATCATATTGAGTAGATCCGGCAAGCTCGATCATCATTTCACCAACTGGCTCAAATGGCGCAATCCATCGACAAACTGCCTTTCTTCGACGGAACCTACTATGCCCATTGGAAGACCAATATAATTTTTTTGATAAAGTCAAGAGACTACAAACTATGGGACATAGTTGAAGATGGTCCGTTCGTGCCTCAACGAAGCAAAGCGGAGTGGAGTGCCGATGATCGCAAGAAGATGGAGCTAAATTGCAAAGCATTGCACATCCTCTTTTGTGCATTTGGCCCATCCATCTATGAGAAGATGTCTTCTTGTGAGAGTGCTAAGGAGGTATGGGACAAGCTTAAAGTCACATACGAGGGAACCGATAAAGTAAATGAGACCAAGATTGGGCTCCTCACCTTAGAGTGTGAGAACTTCAAGATGGATCCGGAAGAAAACATCGAGAAGATATTTGATAGGTTTTCCACAATCACCAATGGTCTCAAGGGCTATGGAGAAGCAATTCCAGAGGAGAAACTTGTCTGAAAGCTCATCTACTCACTTCCCGAGTCTTGGGACTCAAAGAGGACCGCCATCATCGAAGCAAAGAATTTGAA
Organism: Hibiscus trionum; assembly: GCA_030270665.1. Lineage (NCBI taxonomy): Eukaryota > Viridiplantae > Streptophyta > Magnoliopsida > Malvales > Malvaceae > Hibiscus > Hibiscus trionum. The sequence continues at coordinate 22,737,805 of BSYR01000017.1, forward strand.
GACCTTGAAGCTTGATGAACTCATGAGGTCACTCCTTACTAATCAAATCATGAAGAAGAACATAGATGAGAAGAAGATGGAAGAAATTAGAGCTACGGGAGAGAAGAAGCTCAAGGGGCTTGGCATCAACACCAATGCCATGGCTCTCAAGTCCTCCACTTGCCATCATGTCTATTCAAGTGAAGAGGAGGATGAAGAAGAAGAGATAGTTCATCTCTTCAAGAAGTGTGCCTCGTTCATGAAGAAAGCTTTGAGTGAGCTTGAACGAGAATCCAAGAAAAAGGAGAGGGCAAGCACTTCAAGCCATAAGAAGAAGGCACATGTGGCTACTTGGAGTGATGAGGACTCCACCGATGATGAACAAGACAACCTTTGCCTTATGGCCATCGAAGATGATTCAAGGGTAACTTCTAATTCATCTACTTCATGTTCTTATTCTTTTGATGAATTACAAGATGCATATGATGATTTGGTTTTAGAGTTTAAAAATCACATTTTGAAAAACAATAAATTGATTTCAAAGTTGAAAATTCAAAATGATTTGATTTCTAAAACCATACTTGAACTTGAAGCAAAACTCAAAGAGTTTGAACTAAAATGTTTTGATTTACAAAATTTTGCTTCAAAAAGTTCAAGAAGAAAAAAGATTTGATTTCCAAAGAGCTTGAAAATAAAAATAGTTTTGGAAAATCAAATTTTTATGAAGACAATCTAGAGCCTCTAGATTCGTAAAAGGAAAATGTTTTAGAAGTGTTTGGGTCCCAAAAGGACTTAGCACTTCAATTAAAAATTATGACATTGCAAAATGGATTCCTAAGGGGACTAAAATTTGTGCTACTAATGTTCATGGATCCAAAGCAATTTGGATACAAAAAATTACTTGATTGTCTTTTGCTAGGTGTGATGGAGATGTTCAACAAGTCAAACATTGAGGGGGAGCTCCATGCACATAGGGAAGAACACTTGAAGAAGGAAGGCTTCACATCCTCCCTTGGGTTCAAGTGTTGGTAAAAATCTAGTTTCTTTTTTATTTTATTTTATTTATTTTCTTTTATGTCAACTAGATGATCATATATGTTGGACTAACATTTTTAATGATGCTTTGAGTAAGGGGGAGCCATTTTAAAACCAAATTCTTATTTTTGTCAAATTATTCCTCTATAGTTATTTTGAACTTAATGTTTTAAATTCTTTTTGATATAACAAAAAGGGGGAGAAATGGTTTGAAAAATTGAATTTTCAAATGAATAAGGGGGAGCTTTATTTGATTTAAGCTTTATTTGATTTCATATTTTTAATCTCTTATTCACATTATATCAAAAAGTGGGAGATTGTAGAACTAATGTTTTGATATAATAATTGAAAAATGTTTTGGACTGATTTAAAAAGAATTCAAAACTATTTCCAAAGTCCAAATAACTTGAAACTATATTTAGGGATGTTTTTAAAAGGGTTTAACATGTTTTTCAAAGCCAAACTTCACAAAACCGTCCAGGCATTTCGAAACACCTTAGGGCGTTTCGATACGGTGTATTCCAATAGCAAAAACGTTTCGATACGGGTATTAAAACGGGCCTTCCCTGGATGAGATTTTTGCCCAGCAATTCCATACGGGCTATGCCGTTTCGATACGCCTATGTGGCATTGACCACAACGGTCATAAACCCCAACGCCTATTTCCCAACTAACATTTAAATACAGATCATTTCGATACGGAGTCAGGCGTTTCAATACGAGTGTTTCGAAACGGCCAAGGGTGTTTCGATACAGGTACTGCATCAGACTGCAACGGCTCTTTCTAATTAAAGGGTGTTTCGAAACGATCATGAGTGTTTCGAAACGGGGAGCTGCAGAACTGCATTTATGGTGGGAAACTAAGTCTCCAACGGCTCCAATTCAACCCCAACGGCTAGTAACGGCCACAAACTCATCAAGGAGTATAAAAGGGACCTCCAAGCATCAAGTTATGGTTAATGCTTCAATTGTCAATCAACAAATGATCAAATATTGTCTTAGTACTTAAATTGTCAATTCTTGTATAAACAAACACTAGTGAGCCAAAATTGTCAAATTTGCTCAAGTATTTTAGGTTTTGGGTGAGTGCTTTAATTGTGAAAACAAACACCTATTAGAGGGATTTGTGTTTGCTTTTCTTAAGTCTTTGTAAAAGAGGGTTTTATCAAGGCTTTGGGTAGAAATCTTTATCGGTGTATAAGGGTTTCCTCCTAAGCCTAGAAAAGGGGACAAATCAATAGTGGATTGATTGGAAATCCTTAGTGGGAAGCTAAGGTAGTGGATGTAGACCTTGGTTAGAAGGTTAAACCACTCTAAAATCATTGTGTCATTTACATTTTAGCTTCCACACCACATCCACCCAAAATTCCACCTCTCTACCACTTGGTGAGCAACATCGGTTGAACGAATCGAGCACCTTTCAACTCAACATACACGAATTACCAAGTGTTGTCCCAATCATTTCATACACTCTACCGGCACCTCAAGGCTTACACACGGGAGCTACCCTCTACCGTTGTGACACTCGTGGTGGAGTATTCGGTACTATCACAACCCCTCAACACCACTCATCGGTAGATGCAAAGCCCACTAACGAGAGACGGGACATCATACAAGGTTCGCACACGAGGGCTATCATCCACCGTTACAACACCTTAAACATTCCTCGATCGTTCGGGTACTTGGATGGAGTTTTCAGTACAATTACAACCCCTCAACATCCAAGGTGACTTGTTTATAGTGCACTCAATCCTATAGCCGACAAACTTTTTCCGATTTCATTTGTAAAACACTTTACACAACATCACTTGCCAATATAATTCACTTTCAATACAAACCTCATTGTTTTTCAAAGCATTCACAATAAGCCATATTCCAAGCATTAAACCATGCTTCATAAACAAGTATAAACACATACTAACAAGGATCACTTACTTAGTGCATCCTTCAACAATATGGCATCATAAACAACAAGTTATATGCTCAAATCATGCTTTAAAACAGTAGGTAAACACATTTAAAAACAAATGCATCCACAAGATCATATTATCACAATCCGAGGGAGAAAATCACTTTACTTACTTCTAAACTTAATAAAGTGTTTGAAGCTTACACTAAGTTCCCAAAACCACTTTTAAGATGTTTGAAAGCTATAAATCTCATTTCCACTCACCGACTCGCGAAACCTCAAATGCCGACGCAAAAATCAAGCGTCCGATATCCCCTAAACTTTACCGAAAGCATCCGATGAACCCTCCCCTGTTTACACCATATAAGAACAGAGAATTAATGCATCTCAATGCATTAAAACCACCAGAAAACTCTAAAAACCCATAGCTCTGCCCAAAGGCACAAAAATACCCATCCAAAACAACCGAAATCACCTTCGATTGATCACTAAACTTAACCCAGCCATCAGGAAACACTTCCATCACATTTTAACCATAAATCATCATAAAAAACATTCTAATATCATCCTTATACCTCCAGCAACTCAGATTTCACATTTCCAAGCCAAAAACCCAAAACTAACAACCTAGACAATTAAAGATCTCAATGATTTTTGGATTATTATGATCAAAGCTAATTATTAACATCATTTAACATCAAATCAACTTCAAAATCATTCTCAAATCAATCAAAATAGTGCCCAAACGAAAATCACATTTAATCTCATCTTTTGGCATGATTTCAATATTTTTATCAAATCATCATTAAAACCTTAATTAAAAATATAAATCTTGAGTTAAATACTTTGGAATTACCTCCAATCCTAGCTTTTCTTCAAATTGGCATGTTTTCAACTCAAGAAGCTTGAAGAAATCTTTGTAAATCTTTGAGAAGAATCTTTAGAAAAGTGTTGTGAATCAAAAGAGAAAAAGGATGAAAAGAATTCTGGAAATTTAGAGAAAATAGGGAATGTTTGGCTGAAGAGAAAAGGAGAAATAGAAAAGTTACATCAAAAATGATTTAACAAATTAACTACCTTGTGTTAATAAAATCACCCTCTTCCACTTTAATTAAAACATTAAAATCACATGCCAATTAAAGAAAAGGCTTAATTTCCATAAAGCTTCCTAAAGATTCTATGAATTTGACTCTCTTTTAAAATTCACACTTTTTGCACAGTTTTAAATCTTTACAATTTGGTCACTGCCGAAAATGTACACGTTCCAAAATCCATTTTATAAAATTGATTTTACCAAACCCATCTATATCATTTTAGATGATTTTTGAAATTTTTACCAAACCCATCTTGGTTTAACTAACCCAAACTGATGCCTAAAACAACTAGGCCCAAAACTAGGGTGTTACATGCACTATAAAATACAAAATCCGTACGTGCTCTTTGGTTCGGGCAATGGCGGTATTGCCATCCCGTTCCAAAGTGAGAGTCTGATGATGTGAGATTCCATCGGAGTAAGTCTTGGTGAAAGACCCAAGCTTTGTGGAGATGAGAGATACCGCCATGAGAGTCCGGTGATGTGAGATTCCACTGGGGTAAGACTTGACATTTTGTCAAGCTATCCACATATCCGAGTAATGATGTTAAGATGCCAAGATATGAGTTTGATTATGAGATTCACATGTACCCTATTATACATGATTTTATGCATGATGTTTTGCATATGAGAATATGACTTGAGAGATGCTTTTTGAGATTTAAGCATGTAAGGCTATGTCTTCAAACTTTGTATTTGTTAAATGCATGAGATAGATGGTACATGTGATGTAAATGATGTGGTTTTGTTATGAAAAACTGTTTCAAGCTTGAGATAGAAAAGGCATGATGAGATAGAGATTTCTAAATTAGAAATGGTTTTAAAATGCATTGTTGTGGTTGTATGTTTTGAGCATCCATCACTAAGCAATATATGCTTACTGTTGCGTGTAACCCCCTTAACTCGGCCTAGACGGTTGACCCGAATTAAGAAGTTTACACGGGGAAAACCAAAGTCAACCCGAAAGTCAACCTTGATTAACGACCCTTTTTTTTCTTTTTAATCTTATCTAAATGCATATTAACCCTAGGTGAACACTTGAGACAAACATATTCAAAAATCACATCAATCGGATAACGATTAGGGACTCAATTGCACAACATACAATTTTAGGGACCAAAATGTAAATTCTGAAAATTATAAGGACTTTACTAAATTTTAAGTTACCAATATGAGATTAATCATGTTTCATGCTCCTCTGCCAAATTTCAGCTCAAACGGCCATCACAAACACATTCAATTGCATAGACAAAGTTCGGGACCAAAACGCAAGGTTTTCAATACATTTAACCATCAATTTCAGTGCCCAACGGTCGGGTGTTCCGGAACAGGAGTGATCCGTTCTGAAACGCGGGACCGTTCCGAAACCCGTTGCGGAACATGGCTTGGCAGTGGCAAAACCGTTCCGGAACGGCTCTGCCCGTTTCGAAACGCTAAGGCCATTTCAGGCCCTCTGTTCCGAAACGGTAGCACCTGTTCCGAAACGTGCTGCCCAGATTACAGATTTTTATCTGTTTTAATTCACTTTAAACCAACCAAATCAATTCCAATGCCCCTCAAACCATACCAGCAAGTCACTAAATACATAAGGAACATAAAAGCATCCCCCAAACTCAATCATAGCATCAAATAAGGAAATACACATTTCTATAGGCATGCATCCTATAATGAAAATCATGCAACCATCAATTCTTCAAAACCATACAAAAAAAAGGCCAATACAAGTCTCAACATCACCAAAAGCATAAAACCAACTTAGGGAGTCCAAAACATCTCCCAAAAACACAATTAGGGTTCCCATTGCCAAACGCCAAAAGCTAATAGTGTTAGAAAAACCTTCACCATACAAGAGCTTAGTCTTCACTTGGATCCTTGACCTCCTTGCTGAACTTTAGCACTTCAATGCTCTGCATTATTGGTTTAAGAAAGAGAGAGCGTAAGCACATAGCTTAGTGAGGAAATGCTCAATTAAAACATCACAATAATGCACTTGCAAAAACACCTTTTAAGGCCTTTAGTTTAAAAACAACATTTACCATGCAAATATACATACAAACCAAGCATCTCATGCTTCAATCCATCATCATGTCATATTGGCTTACAAGTGATAATCCATAACATTTTTCAACTCAAAACACAATCGGATACGCGGATTACAAGCGTTGTCCCATACGCTTCATACACACTACCAATATCAAGGTGGAGCATGGTACAATCACAACCCCTCAACACCCGTGATGGAGACTATGGTACAATCACAACCCCTCCACATCACTCATTGGTAGTTGTATAACATCACTAACGAGAACACGGGACACACACAACACAAGATCCACACATGGACTTTTAACCACCATTGTGATCTTAACACAAGATCCACTCATGGACTTTTAACCACCATGATGATCTTAACCATCTCGTTAGTGGACTTGGATGGAGTTTACGGTACAATCACAACCCCTCAACATCCAAGGCGACTTTATTCAGGGTGCACCCAATCCTATAGCCGGCTAACTATATCCGATCCAAGAACTCTAGAACCAATACATCACTTGCCAATATACATCATTTACCATCATTAATCCACTGTTTCAAAGCATTTAACAAAGCCATTAAATCATCATGCATTACAATGCATCAAATCACATTTATCAATGTTCAAAACAAGGATCTCTTACCTTGAGTATCCTTCAACACATGGCTTATAAAACCAGCATCATACATGCTAAAATATGCTTTCAAAACAGAATTTAAACATGCAACCAAAACACATTGCATACAACCTTCTCATGGTACTTCAATAAGAGAGTTTTTCCGAAAACTTACACTTGAGCTTAGCTAAGTTGTTTAGACTTAAACTAAGCTCCCATAACCTTCAAACATTGGTTTCAAAGTTGAAAACCAAACTTCACTCACCGATTCCGTTTCGCCACTTGCCGACACACCAATCAAGCTTCCAAATCAACACCACAAGGATCCGTTGATGACTCCCCTGTTTTAAACACATCAAAACAGTAGATTAATGCACCATCATGCATTAATACCCTCAACCAAAACACCTAAACTCGCTGCTCTCATCAACACTCACATTTCGGCCACCAAACACAACCGAAATCACATCCAAACACCTCTACAACATTACCCAGCCAAGATCCATCAATTCCAAACATACTTATGCATCAATTAACATCCAAAAAGGATCTAATCACGTCCTTATACCTCCAGCTATAGCAGAACATCAAAATCACCCCAAAAACCATCATTAACTCAAGCTAAACTTAAGAAAATCAACCTATTCAGGATTGCATTGATTAAACCTCCATTTCACACAAATTATACATCCAATTTACATCAAAAAGACATCTCAAAACAGTACCCAATCAATCCATACGAATTTCATCAAAATTAACCCAAATCTTGCATTTTAAAGCCAAGATCAAAAACACAACCATTAAACCTTTAATAAAACTTAAATCAAGGATTAAGAACTTGGGAATTTTAGTAAAGATCTGAGTATTTAGATGAGAAGGACGTTCATACCTCTAAATGTGAGTTTCTCCTTGTTTGGAATCAAGATTCTTGAAAATTCAATAAGCAAATGCTAAGGTTTTGATGTAGAAATGATTAGAGATCAATTGAAGATTGAAATCTCATCTTAGATGTTGAAATCAGAGGAAAATTGGCTGGAGAAAAGTGTTTGGGCTGAGAGAAAAGTTGAGAGAAAAGAAATGGAAAATTTTTGAGAAAAGTTAGTTATGACAACAAAATATCTTTCCCCCCCCCTTTTTCCTTTAATTAAAAACCATTAATTAAATCCTTAATATTAAGAAAAATCTGGAGAAAACTCTTCTTGGGTAAATTAGCTCCTTAAAGATTCAAAGTTTCAATCCTTTTAAAACAGTCACCAACTTTTCAAAAATTACATTTTAGTCACTAACATGAAATGTCACATTTCGAAACCTCATTTTGTAAAATTGATTTCACCACTCTCTTATATATAATAAAAGAGAATTTTAAGATATTTTTCCATATTTTTAATGCATCCCGAACTAGGCTTTCCTAAAATCAGCCTTTTATATTGGAACCGCTACCCGACCGATCCGGTCCAAACCCAAAACTTCTAAGCCCAAAATTGGGGTGTTACAACTCTCCCCCCCTTAAGAAATTTCGTCCTCGAAATTTACCTGAAGGAAAGAGGTACGGAAACTGCTTCAACATGTCATCCTTCCGCTCCCAAGTGGCTTCTTCAACACCACGATGTTTCCACAACACCTTTACCAACTCAATGGTCTTGCCTCGAAGAACCTTATTATCCGAATCCAGAATCTTCACCGGTTCCTCATCATAGGTCAAATCCGGATTCAACTCCACTTCCTCCACAGGCATCACATGTGAAGGATCCGATCTATACCTCCGCAGCATAGAAACATGAAACACATCATGAATCTTTTCCAACTCTTGCGGTAACCTCAACTTGTATGCAACAGGACCCACACGTTCAATCACCTCGTATGGTCCAATGAACCTAGGGCTCAACTTACCCTTTCGGCCAAACCTCATCACCTTTTTCCAAGGCGAAACATTCAAAAACACACGGTCACCCACCGCATACTCAATCTCCTTACGCTTCAAATCCGCGTAAGACTTTTGCCGATCAGAAGCTGCCTTCAAACGCTCACAAATGAGCTTCACCTTCTCGGTAGTTCCCTTCAACAAAGCTGGCATCGAAACCAACTTCTGACCCGTTTCAGCCCAACATAGAGGAGTCCTACACTTCCTCCCATACAAGGCTTCATAAGGTGCCATTTGAATACTTGCTTGATAACTATTATTATAGGCAAACTCCACCAAAGACAAATGTTTCTCCCAAGAGCCCTGGAACTCAATCACGCAGCACCTCAACATATCCTCCAAAACCTGGATAACATGCTCAGACTGTCTATCCGATTGCGGATGATAAGACGTACTGAAATTCAACCGTGTACCCAAAGCCTGATGCAAACACTGCCAGAAACGCGATGTAAACCTCGGATCCCTATCTGACACAATCGCCTTTGGCACACCATGCAGTCGCACAATCTCAGCAATGTACAACTCCGCAAGCTTATCCAAAGTATACGTAGTATGCACAGGCAAGAAATGCGCACACTTCGTCAGGCGATCCACAATCACCCACACCGAATTCTTCTTCGACGGCGACAAAGGCAAACCAGATACAAAGTCCATGGTAATCCTTTCCCACTTCCACTCAGGAATCCTCAACGGTTGCAACAACCCTGATGGAAACTGATGCTCAGCCTTAACTCGCTGACACACCATGCATTTGCTCACAAAGTCAGCAACATCTTTCTTTAAACCCACCCAATAGTACTCATCACGGAGATCACGATACATCTTAGTACTACCAGGGTTCATAGCGAAAGGACTACTATGACCTTCAGTCAGAATAGCACGCCTCAACTCAGCATCATTGGGCACTACTATACGACTTCCAAAACATAACACTCCATCATCATTAAAACAGAAATCCGAAGGCCTATCCTCCGCAATATCCTGAACATGAGGCACCAAAGAATCATCCAACAACTGCTTTTCCTTAATCAACTGAACCAAAGATGGTTTCACTTGCAACTCAGCCACAAGACCACCATCACGCGAAATACTCAAACTAGCAAACATAGCCCTCAACTCAACAGCTACCTTCCTACTCAAAGCATCCGCTACAACATTAGCTTTACCCGGATGATACTCGATCATCAAATCATAATCCTTGAGCAACTCCACCCAACGCCGCTGCCTAAGATTCAACTCTTTCTGGGACATCAGATACTTCAAACTTTTGTGGTCCGTGTACACAGTACACTTCTCACTATACAGGTAATGTCTCTAGATTTTCAAAGCAAAAACCACCGCAGCCAACTCAATATCATGCGTTGGATAATTGCGCTCATGCACCTTCAACTGTCGTGATGCATAAGCCACCACCTTACCCTCCTGCATCAACACACATCCCAAACCAACGTAGGACGCATCACTATACACCACAAACTCTTTCCCTGATTCAGGTTGAACCAAGATAGGAGCTTGCGTTAAAGCTGCCTTAAGTTTCTCAAAAGCCTGCTGCCTCGCTTTCGTCCACTCATACTTAACATCCTTCTGCAACAACTTCGTCAAAGGTGCAGCAATTTTTGAAAACCCATCCACGAACCTCCGATAATATCCTGCCAAACCCAGGAAACTACGGACTTCATGAACAGACTTAGGAGGTTTCCAATTCATCACTGCCTCAATCTTCTGAGGATCAACACGTATCCCCTCAGCAGAAACCACATGACCAAGAAACACCACTTCTCTAAGCCAGAACTCACACTTACTCAGCTTGGCATAAAGCTGATTCTCCAACAAAGCATGTAATACAATTCTCAAATGCTCCTCATGTTCCTCCTCCGTACGCGAGTACACAAGAATATCATCAATGAACACCACAACAAATTTGTCCAAGTATTCATGAAATACTCGATTTATCATGTCCATGAAAGCTGCAGGAGCATTCGTCAAACCAAACGGCATCACAAGGAACTCATAATGCCCATACCTCGTTTTGAAAGCTGTCTTTGGCACATCCACATCCTTCACCTTCAGCTGATAATACCCTGACCTTAAGTCAATCTTAAAGAACACAGATGCTCCCCGAAATTGATCAAAAAGATCATCAATTCTCGGTAATGGATACCGATTCTTGATAGTCAACTTGTTAAGCTGACGGTAATCAATGCACATTCTCATAGTGCCATCTTTCTTCTTCACAAACAAGACCGGCGCACCCCAAGGTGACACACTCGGCCGAATGAAACCACGATCAAGCAACTCCTGCAATTGCGTCTTCAGCTCTTTCAACTCCTTAGGTGCCATTCGATAAGGAGTAATGGACACTGGAGTTGTGTTTTCATACAACTCAATCCCAAACTCCACTTCGCGATTAGGAGGCAATCCCGGCAACTCCTCCGGAAACACACCAGGAAACTCTCGCATAGTCCTGATATCCTACACACGCAACTCCTTAGAGCTAGGATTCATCACAAAAGCGAGATAAGCTTCACAACCTTGCCTCAGCATCCGGCTCGCCTCCAACATAGACACCACATTAGCAAGAAACTTCACATTCTCACCAACCACCACTACCTCATAATCATCCGCGAGCTTCAACGAAACTCGCTTATTCTCACAATCTACTACAGCTCGATGCTCAACAAGCTAATCCATACCAAGGATTACATCAAAACCATAGAAAGGCAATTCCATAAGATCAACGTGAAAAACATGATCTTGAACAACCAAAGGACATCTCCTATAAAGCTTTCGAGTCACAACAGTCTCACCAAAAGAACTAGTGACACGCATTCCAACATCCAAAGACTCAGCAGGCAATCCAAGCAATTCAGCATGCTCACGCAATATGTATGAGTGTGTAGATCCAGAATCAATCAAGGAAAGTAATGACAAGGATTGCAAAGTGAAAGTACCTGCGATCACGTCCGTGTCATTTCTCCCCTCCCTCTTAGCATACACTCTGGCCTGACCACCACCCTCAGGCTGAACAGCTACAACATGAGCCACATTCCTTCCACCATCCTCCCTACGCTGGAAGTTGCCACGGCCGCGCCCACGACCTATCTGTGGTGCAACAACTCCAGGAGCACGTCCTTGGCCACCACCGGCTAACAGAGGACACTCCCTCCTCATGTGATCCGCTGATCCACAGTTCCAGCATGAGTTACCAGTCACCACAACAGGAGCCTGAACCTTCCTCGCTGCTCGAGGACAATCACGCCTCAGGTGTCCACGCGACCCACATGTCCAGCATGTGTTCGGATCAGCTCTTGCCCTGTCTCCCTAAACAGGCGCACCTTGCCCTCCACCACCTCGCCTAGCCGAAGACTGATACTTCCGATCACGTCCTCTCTTGTTCCGTCCGCCTCCGGAACTATACTCAGTCGCTCGCTTGCCCACACTAGGACCAGCACCTCTAGCAGATAAACTCAAATTCGACTCAATGTCCTTTGCTCTACCAACCAGCACATCAAAGTCAGTGTACTCAGCAGCCAGCATATATGTCTTTACATCCGTCGCCAAACCATAACGGAAACGTTCACACCTCTCCTGCTCATTAGGGATAAGCTCAGGTGCATACTGACTGAGTCAGACAAACTGAACCTCGTACTCAGCCACTGACATGCTCCCTTGGGTAAGAGACATGAATTCCCTTTTCTTCTCATCCAGGTATCGCACACCCAGATACCTCTTCTTGAACACATTTAGAAAGAACGTCCAAGTTACATCAGCTTCTGCCATTCCAGTGATAGAGGTTGTCCACCAAGTATACGCATCATCATGCAACAATGATACCACGCAGCCCAGCTTCTGCACATCATTACAATTCATTTGTCCCAATATTCTCTTGGTACTTTCCAACCAAGACTCAGAACCTTCAGCAGACAAACCCCTGAACTCAGTCCCTCCCAGACTGCGTAAACGCTCCAAAGGTAGTCTAGCATTAGCATCTCCCTGATGCCCAGCTCCTTGAGCTCCAGCTACCGCTGCTCGAAAAGCTCCAGCAATAGCTTGTATCAGCATTGTCATATCAGGAACAGCTTGCCCCTGACCAGCTTCAGGTCCAGCGACCCCAGCACCAGCAGCAACACCAGCTCCCTCACCCCCAGCACCACCACCACCAGGTGGAGGAGGTAAATCCACCACATTCTCAGCGTTCTCATCATTCTCATTTTGAACCATAGCTCGCGTATTAGTCCTCGTCTCTCTACGAGGTCCCATTCACTAGACAATGCAATCACAATGCAATAAACAAAGTCACTAAACAAAGTCAGGCTCATTTCCAATTAAAAACAAATCATTCCATTAGCTTTGATTTGGCAATGGGTCCCTCTAACATGCTTCACCACAGCATACATCACAATTGTATCATACTTACGATTCACACAACATGCTTCATTCAACAAGCACACAAAGCAATCATACACTTTTCACCCACACAACCATTTCCAAATTACTCGAGAACTCAGCTCTGATACCAACAAATGTAACCCCCTTAACCCGGCCTAGACGGTTGACCCGAATTAAGAAGTTTACACGGGGAAAAACAAAGTCAACCCGAAAGTCAACCTTGATTAACGACCCTTTTTTTCTTTTTAATCTTATCTAAATGCATATTAACCCTAGGTGAACACTTGAGACAAACATATTCAAAAACCACATCAATCGGATAATGATTAGGGACTCAATTGCACAACATACAAATTTAGGGACCAAAATGTAAATTCTGAAAATTATAAGGACTTTACTAAATTTTAAGTTACCAATATGAGATTAATCATGTTTCATGCTCCTCTGCCAAATTTCAGCTCAAACGGCCATCACAAACACATTCAATTGCATAGACAAAGTTCGGGACCAAAACGCAAGGTTTTCAAAACATTTAACCATCAATTTCAGTGCCCAACGGTCGGGTGTTCCGGAACAGGAGTGATCCGTTCCGAAACGCGGGACCGTTCCGAAACCCGTTGCGGAACATGGCTTGGCAGTGGCAAAACCGTTCCGGAACGGCTCTGCCCGTTTCGAAACGCTAAGGTCATTTCAGGCCCTCTGTTCCGAAATGGTAGCACCTGTTCCGAAACGTGCTGCCTAGATTGCAGATTTTTATCTGTTTTAATTCACTTTTAACCAACCAAATCAATTCCAATGCCCCTCAAACCATACCAGCAAGTCACTAAATACATAAGGAACATAAAAGCATCCCCCAAACTCAATCATAGCATCAAATAAGGAAATACACATTTCTATAGGCATGCATCCTATAATGAAAATCATGCAACCATCAATTCTTCAAAACCATACAACAAAAGGCCAATACAAGTCTCAACATCACCAAAAGCATAAAACCAACTTAGGGAGTCCAAAACATCTCCCAAAAACACAATTAGGGTTCCCATTGCCAAACGCCAAAAGCTAATAGTGTTAGAAAAACCTTCACCATACAAGAGCTTAGTCTTCACTTGGATCCTTGACCTCCTTGCTGAACTTTAGCACTTCAATGCTCTGCATTATTGGTTTAAGAAAGAGAGAGCGTAAGCACATAACTTAGTGAGGAAATGCTCAATTAAAACATCACAATAATGCACTTGCAAAAACACCTTTTAAGGCCTTTAGTTTAAAAACAACATTTACCATGCAAATATGCATACAAACCAAGCATCTCATGCTTCAATCCATCATCATGTCATATTGGCTTACAAGTGATAATCCATAACATTTTTCAACTCAAAACACAATCGGATACGCGGATTACAAGCGTTGTCCCATACGCTTCATACACACTACCAATATCAAGGTGGAGCATGGTACAATCACAACCCCTCAACATCTGTGATGGAGACTATGGTACAATCACAACCCCTCCACATCACTCATTGGTAGTTGTATAACATCACTAACGAGAACACGGGACACACACAACACAAGATCCACACATGGACTTTTAACCACCATTGTGATCTTAACATAAGATCCACTCATGGACTTTTAACCACCATGATGATCTTAACCATCTCGTTAGTGGACTTGGATGGAGTTTACGGTACAATCACAACCCCTCAACATCCAAGGCGACTTTATTCACGGTGCACCCATTCCTATAGCCGGCTAACTATATCCGATCCAAGAACTCTAGAACCAATACATCACTTGCCAATATACATCATTTACCATCATTAATCCACTGTTTCAAAGCATTTAACAAAGCCATTAAATCATCATGCATTACAATGCATCAAATCACATTTATCAATGTTCAAAACAAGGATCTCTTACCTTGAGTATCCTTCAACACATGGCTTATAAAACCAGCATCATACATGCTAAAATATGCTTTCAAAATAGAATTTAAACATGCAACCAAAACACATTGCATACAACCTTCTCATGGTACTTCAATAAGAGAGTTTTTCCGAAAACTTACACTTGAGCTTAGCTAAGTTGTTTAGACTTAAACTAAGCTCCCATAACCTTCAAACATTGGTTTCAAAGCTGAAAACCAAACTTCACTCACCGATTCCGTTTCGCCACTTGCCGAAACACCAATCAAGCTTCCAAATCAACACCACAAGGATCCGTTGATGGCTCCCCTGTTTTAAACACATCAAAACAGTAGATTAATGCACCATCATGCATTAATACCCTCAACCAAAACACCTAAACTCGCTGCTCTCATCAACACTCACATTTCGGCCACCAAACACAACCGAAATAACATCCAAACACCTCTACAACATTACCCAGCCAAGATCCATCAATTCCAAACATACTTATGCATCAATTAACATCCAAAAAGGATATAATCACGTCCTTATACCTCCAGCTATAGCAGAACATCAAAATCACCCCAAAAACCATCATTAACTCAAGCTAAACTTAAGAAAATCAACCTATTCAGGATTGCATTGATTAAACCTCCATTTCACACCAATTATACATCCAATTTACATCAAAAAGACATCTCAAAACAGTACCCAATCAATCCATACGAATTTCATCAAAATTAAACCAAATCTTGCATTTTAAAGCCAAGATCAAAAACACAACCATTAAACCTTTAATAAAACTTAAATCAAGGATTAAGAACTTGGGAATTTCAGTAAAGAACTGAGTATTTAGAGGAGAAGGACGTTCATACCTCTAAATGTGAGTTTCTCCTTGTTTGGAATCAAGATTCTTGAAAATTCAATAAGCAAATGCTAAGGTTTTGATGTAGAAATGATTAGAGATCAATTGAAGATTGAAAACTCATCTTAGATGTTGAAATCAGAGGAAAATTGGCTGGAGAAAAGTGTTTGGGCTGAGAGAAAAGTTGAGAGAAAAGAAATGGAAATTTTTTGAGAAAAGTTAGTTATGACAACAAAATATCTTTTTCCCTCCTTTTTCCTTTAATTAAAAACCATTAATTAAATCCTTAATATTAAGAAAAATCTGGAGAAAACTCTTCTTGGGGAAATTAGCTCCTTAAAGATTCAAAGTTTCAATCCTTTTAAAACAGTCACCAACTTTTCAAAAATTACATTTTAGTCACTAACATGAAATGTCACATTTCGAAACCTCATTTTGTAAAATTGATTTCACCACTCTCTTATATATAATAAAAGAGAATTTTAAGATATTTTTCCATATTTTTAATGCACCCCGAACTAGGCTTTCCTAAAATCACCCTTTTATATTGGAACCGCTACCCGACCGATCCGGTCCAAACCCAAAACTTCTAAGCCCAAAATTGGGGTATTACATTGCGTGTAAAATAATCTATCGCAATAGAGTGCAAGTGTACACGACGCAAGTAGTAAAGTGATACACGAAGTATCGGATGTCGAATCCACAAGGACTGGAAATAGCTTTATCCTCGAATTACTACAGAAGAGAGAAAGAAGATAGTTTAATTTGTTGGGAAATAATATTGAAGAATACTGAATATAAAAGATTAAAAGGTTCATGGTAAAGAAATAGGTCGGTATTGATTTGCTCGGTAGTGCAGGTGTTGCACTGTATAGAAATTCTTGTTCTGTCGTCGTCCCTGTCGCGGCAGCATCTGTCGTTGCAATAGTCTGTTGTCGTCGCGACAGCGATCACACAACTCTATTCTTCAAGCTTGGCAAGAATCTCTGATGTGACTTGTCCTATCGCTAGGTCCAAGTACTGTCGATGAACACGTCTTAGATGATACCTCCCGGCGTGAATCAAAGGATGAACACCGATGTTGTTGAATTCTTTCTTAGCCACTTAACCTCGCCCTATCCCTAGGTCTGAGATTGTTCAACCATAAACTGGAGTACCCGCACTTATTCCTTTCATATACTTAACTCTCCCGTTATTAAGTAAATATATAATCTCACAATGCTCTCCCGATACTCTTGCAAGATGTTGAAAAGCAGAATAAGCAAACTTGAAGTTTTATTCAATGAATAGAAAATTCCTAAAAATAGTACAATCCTTTCAACTACTTTACATAATCAACCCTTAGCCCTAGGGGAAGTTTAGAACATGATGAGAAGGGGGAAAACGACAAGGGTTTTGGGGAAGACAGCTAGAGAAGAGTTATCCTTCCCTTGGTCGAATTACATGCCTTTATATAGGCCTTGGGTTCTAGTTTTCTAATAAGGTAATAGTACAAGTTTAAATTAAAGTACAACTCTATTAAAGACTATATCTTCATAGTACATTTCTTTAATTTGTCCTCTTTTCTTGCTTTGAGTTTCTTCCTTGAACTTTGGGCTTGACCTTCATTCTGATCTAAGGCTAAGATAAATATAAGAGTGGTCCATGACAGACCGGCTTGAATTCCTCCATCTGTCGAGCTCCACTTCACTTTTTCCCTTCACAATTGATGTCGTCATAGCTGCCTTGGCAAGGGCCACGGCAGCGTCTTCCTTCTCGACTCCAGTCTTGTGCTCTGCTCCTTCGTTGTCCTGAGTCTGCCACGGCAGCTACCTGCAAAAGTGGCCAAAATCAGTAGCAACTGTGCCATTTTATATAATTGTGATGTATATGTAAAACTTTAGCTAAATGCAATGAATTATGCTTGAATGCAGCAGAAATATGGGTTAAATAAGAGGTAAAATATAGAACTTTTACACACCCAACACACCCCCAAACTCAAGTTTTTGCTTGCCCTCAAGCAAATATGACCTAACTAAAAAAAATTGTTTGGCTTAAATCAGTGATCTTTTTATTACCTACCACTTATTCTCTATCAAGAGCAATACCTTGTCAGGAATCTCTGGACTCATTCAGAACCATGCTATAATTTTTGTGCGGTGTGTGCAGGTTTTGTGAACAATTATGTATCTAGACTCCCTTAGTATACCAAAATAATCATGCTTACAAACTTGAGTTTATGCCAATTCAATTTTTTCTAGAGGCAATTCTTAGGATCCTTTAGTTTTTTCTGACTCTTGATTTAACTGCATCTTTTCTGGAGGCAATTCTTAGGCTCCTTTAGTTTTTTCATTACCTATCTCAAAGAAAAAATACTCCTAAAATCAGTGCAAGGAAGTTTTGCAAGCAAACGAGTCTGAATAATTTTCTTTCTTTTATTGTTTTCCTAGAGCCAGTGTTAGGCACCTCTAGGGGCAGTTTCAAGTGGGTAAGCATTCCTATTCCAGAGTACTAAAGAAATCTAAATAGCATAAGAGTCACAAAGAGTGTTGTACATAGTAGAATCATAGCAAGGCTCTAAACAGATCCTAAAATTTTCTAAAGGCACTGTCACGACAGAGTATGTCGCGGCAGGTAAGTTTAGTTCAAACACTTAAGCCATTTTTTTACAAAAATAAACTTTATAATAACTATCACTTAGACACAATTTTAAAACCTAAAAGACACTTCATTACTAGAGGGATGCCACCTCCAAACTCAAGGGTTGCATTGCCCTCAATGCATGATGACATGGATGAAAAAGAAAAAGAAATAAAAACAAAATACATCACAATATAAATAAAACAACAAGACAACAAAAATAAGATAAAAACTTAATTTGAGGAGCTGTCATCGATGCTGTTGCTGCTAATCTGTACATGCCGACGGTCAGTGACCTTCATTGTGGGTGCCGACAGAGTGCTAGGAGAGGCAGAGTCAGTTTTTTTCTTGCCTTCCATTGGTGGATGAATACGAGTGGGTGAGATTTGGGTTAGCGTGTCCAGCACTTGCACCTCATCTTCAGAGCTGCTACTGCTCCTGGTGTGGGCAGACCTGCCCTAGCCGGATGGTCCATCACCAGTTTGGTTGGGCTTCTGCCTTTTCATAGGAGTGAACTCCTTTGAAAGGTTTCTAGCAACAGAGGGCTCCCCGTCAGAGTCTTGCCAGATAGATGAAGAGGAGAACCCAGCGAAGTAGTCGTCGTCGAGTTCTGGCAGCGACTCCTTTCGTTTCTCACCTCTGGCAGATGCAGCGTGGCTACCGCCTTCAGCTGTCGCGTCCGGAGTTGGAGTTGATGCAGCAGATGGTGTTTTTGGTGTGGCAGCAGGAGTGGGAGTAGGTGTAGGGGCAGCAAAATATTGCTCTGGGAAGGCAGAAAATTGTACATTTGCAAAATTTAAATTATTATGAATAAAATGTACCGTGGCTGCCGTGAAGTCCCTTACGAAACTCATCAGACCAAGCTGTCTTTCCTCCATCTTTTTTAGTGTGGCCAGAATCTGAGTGGAGGCATATGCTGGAGGGGCTTCTACTGTTTGTTGCTGCTGCTCTGCTGCGGTGGGTTCTGTCTGATTGGGGTCTGCCGGCTCTTCTGCTGTGGCAGACGGGTTGAAAAAGGACAGTGGAATGCCTGGTTTTAGCTCCATGAGGCTAAAGATGTTTCGCTCGGTCCACCCTTTCCCTCGGACTTTGAAGTCTTCAGCAATTTCTGGGACGTTGTGGCCTCGGCAGATTTTGGTGATGAGGTACGGGAAGACAAGAGGTCCCGACGGTCGGAGGGCACATTCCAAAATCCCCTCCCTTATGTATTTTCCGACATTAATGGGCCTTTCATTCAAAATTGAATGGATAAGTGCTAACCTGGGTCGGTCAACCGTGATGTTATGGGAGGAAGGCATGATTCTCTTCTTAACGAAGTGGTTCCATAATTTTTCCTCAGGAGTGAGTTGAGTTCGTTTCACCGTCCAACGATGTTTGGGGTCAGTGTTCCATTCTGTCCCCTCCTCCATTAACTCTATCATCACCGCGTCATAGTCTGTCGGTGACAGACTGTTGACGAATCTCTTGTGCCCGTTCTCCTTCTTGCTGATATAGAGGCAATAGAGGGTGTTGATGTAAGGGGGCTCGAAAGTAAGTTGTTTACCTCGCACTGTCACGGTCTTGGTATCCTTGCAGTCGACAGCAGCGTAAAATTCCCGGACCAACGTGACATTCATCTCTTCTGGCTGGGCAGCAAACATCTGTAATTTAAAGGCCTTGATTTTGCGTGCAATGAAAGGTTCGAGCCCGAGGTTTTCCGTGCGTTTGGTGTAAAGAAACCCTCTTTCTTCCCACATCTCCCTCTTCTGGAAGGAGCAGTAATATCTGTCGGCAAAGTCGGTGGAGGCGAAGCAGTTTGGGATGGCACTGTGGCTGGGTGTGCTGGCTGCTGCGGCAGAGCTAGAGGCAGCACTTCTACGAGTTTGTCTAGTAGTCATAGTTGCAAGGCTGTGGAATATTAAAAGAAATTTGAGATCTAGAGAGAAAGCAAGTTGAGAGGGTAAAAGTGAGGTGAAAATGAATAGTAAATGAGGTTTATATAGATGAATGAGTTTCTGCCTGTTGGAGCTGTAACGGCAGGAAAGAATAACGGGGCCAGCTGTTACGTGGTTTCTGACGCGTCTGCCACGCGTTTCCGTGTCTGTTATGCGTTTGCGTGTCTGCCGTGACAACGTTGGGACATGCTGTATTTTACGCGTCTGTAGCGACAGCTGATGACAGGCTGTGATGACAGACTCATCCATTGGGCTTTTTGGGCTGATGTTGAGATGGTGGGCTGGTTCACTTCTTCGCCTCTTCTTCATTCCTTTATTTCCTAAAAAGAAAAATAATTAAAAATAAAAACTTAGTTTCTAAAATAAATAAATCTTAATTCCTAATAATATAAATAAGTAATAATATATAATAAAAAAATATATAATTAAGTTAAATTAGGGATGCCTTCAGGGGCATCTCCTAAAGTAACTACTTCCTGCATCCTTGGGGCTTCAGTCCCTTGATAATGCTTTAGTCTCTGTCTGTTGACTTTAAATTGGTGCCCGTCTTTTAATGATTTGATCGTGATGGCACCATGGGGAAAAACCTGCACAACTTGAAAAGGGCCGGACCATCTAGATTTGAGCTTTATTGGGAAATGTTTCAACCTAGAATTAAACAAAAACACAAGCTGCCCTGGGCAGAACTATCTTGGTAGCAACTTCTTGTCATGCCACCTTTTGGTTTTATCCTTGTAAATCTTTGCGTTGTCGTAGGCCATTGATCGAATTTCTTCAATTCCGTTCAAGTCAAGTAGCCTCTTCTGTCTTGCCTTTTCTAAGTCCATGTTTACTGCCTTGATAGCCCAGTAAGCTCTGTGCTCTATCTCGACAGGTAAATGACATGTTTTCCCATATATAAGCCTATAGGGTGACATTCCCAATGGTGTTTTGAATGCTGTTTTATAGGCCCAGAGTGCATCATTGAGGTGTAAAGACCAGTCCTTTCGAGTAGGTTTAACCATCTTCTCAAGAATGTTCTTTACTTCCTTGTTGGATATTTCGGCATGTCCATTGGTTTGAGGGTAATATGTTGTTGCAATCCGATGCTTTACGCCGTATTTTCTTAAGGTAGCAACGATTACCCTATTTTCGAAATGTCTCCCTTCATCACTGATGATCGCCTTAGGTATGCCAAACCTGGAGAAAATGTTTTTGTACAGAAATCTCTAAACAGTATTGGCATCATTTTTCTGTGTGGCGATCGCTTCAACCCATTTGGATACATAATCCACTGCTAGTAGGATGTAGAGGTTCCCACGTGATGTTGGGAATGGTCCCATGAAATCAATCCCCCAAACGTTGAAGATTTCGACTTATAGGATGTTTTGCAATGGCATCTCATGTCTTCTTGAGATGTCCGCAGTCCGTTGGCATTTGTCATAGCTCTTGTAGAAGGCTTGGGCATCCTTGAATTGTGAGGGCCAATAAAAACCGAATTGCAAAATCTTAGCAGTAGTTTTGTTCCCACCTAAGTGTCCTCCATACGGGGAAGCATGGTAGTGACGAAGCACAGCTTCCTGCTCATCCTGTGGTATACACCTCCTGATAATTTGATCTGCACAAAGTTTGAAAAGAAGAGGTTCGTCCCAATAATAATGTTTTGCATCATTTTGGAACCTTTTCCTTGCTTGTTAATTAAGTTCAGGAGGGAATACTCCGCTAACAATGTAATTAACAAAATAAGCGTACCAAGGAAGTTCAGAAAACTTACCTGTCGCCATGGTTGTCACGGCAGTGCTTGTGGCAGCAAACAACTGCTCGTCAGGGAAAGTCTCCAATATGTGGGTCTTGTCTATCGGTAGACTTAATCTTGACAAGTGGTCTGCAACTTGGTTCTCTTTCCCCTTTTTATCCTTGATTTCAATGTCGAACTCTTGCAGTAGCAGAATCCAACGTATCAGTCTAGGTTTTGCATCTTTTTTAGCGAACAAATACTTCAGTGCTGAGTGGTCTGTATGGACCACCACCTTCGTCCCAAGTATGTACGAACAGAACTTGTCAATCGAGAACACCACTGCTAATAGTTACTTTTCTGTTGTGGTGTAATTTACTTGGGCATCATTTAGTGTTTTGCTGGCGTAATAAATTACATGGAACAGCGTGTCCTTCCTCTGCCCAAGTGTTGCCCCTACTGCATAGTCACTAGCATCACACATAAAATCAAATGGCAAACTCCAGTCTGGTGGCTGTACAATCGGGGCTGTTACCAGCTTTTCTTTTAGGATTCTGAATGCCTTAGTGCATTCAGTATTGAAGTCAAAGGGACAATTCTGCTCCAGTAAGTGGCATAAAGGCTTGGTGATCTTTGAGAAATTTTCAATAAATCTTCGATAAAACCCAGCATGCCCTAAGAGACTCTAAATTCCCTTGAATGTGGTGGGTGGTGGTATCTTTTCAATGACTTCTATCTTTGCTCTGTCGACCTCTATGCCGCGGCAGCTTACCTTGTGTCCTAGGACTATCCCTTCATCCAACATGAAGTGACATTTTTTCCAGTTTAAGACCAAGTTCGCTTTCTCGCATCTTTCGAGCACCTTCTGTAGGTTGCCTAAACAGCCTTCAAAAATGTCCCCAAAGACGAAAAAATTGTCCATGAATATTTCCAGAAAGTCCTCCACCATGTCAGAGAATATCGCCATCATACACCATTGGAAGGTTGCTGGTGCATTGCATAGGCCAAACGACATTCTCCGAAAAGCGTAACTGCCATATGGGCAAGTGAAGGTCATTTTTCTTGATCTTCCAGTGTAATAGCTATCTGGTTGTACCTGAATAACCATCAAGAAAACAATAATAAGGTTTCCCCGCTAATCTATCAAGCATTTGGTCAATAAAAGGTAGGGGAAAATGATCTTTCCGGGTAGCTTTGTTAAGCTTCCGGTAATCCATACAAACCCTCCAACCGGTCACAGTCCTAGTTCGGATTAGTTCATTCTCTTCATTGGTCAACACGGTTATTCCTCCCTTTTTGGGGACACACTGCACCGGGCTCACCCACTAACTATCCGAGTTGGCATAAATTATTCTAGCATCGAGCCATTTGATGATCTCCTTTCTCACCACTTCTCGCATAGCATCATTTAAACGTCTCTGAGCATCAACGGTCGGCTTATGATCATCCCCTAGAAGAATTTTGTACATGCATAATGCCGGACTGATGCCATGAATATCAGCTATCGTCCATCCAATAGCCTTTTGTGCTGCTGTAACATCCCAATTAACTGTTGTTCCTGTTCCTGCATTAACTTGGAAGAGATGATTACGGGTAACGTATCATTTAAACCAAGAAAGACATATTTAAGTTGCCCTGGCAGGGGCTTAAGATCTAAACAGGTGGTTCTACAGTTGAAGGCTTTTGGATTATGTGTTCATTTGAGGTATAATTTAAGGGCTCGAATAACTTACCTGGACGATTACCTATCCAATTTACCTCCTCATGACCTTCAGTGTTGGATATGTCAGAATCAGAGGAGTTGCTGTCGTCATTGCTGTCGTGATAGTCTTCTAGATGGCTGCTGCGGCAGTGACCAAACTTGTTGTCATGGTAGCTCGACCTGATGCAGGGTTGGTCAAGGATTACTTCAGTGATGGCCTTGCATTCTTCTTCTGCATCAGCATGTTTGATTGCTTGGAGAACATTGAGCATGATCTCTTGACCATTTACTCTCATTGTTAGTTCTCGCTTCTCTGCATCAATTAGTGATCTGCATGTTGCTAGGAAGGGTCGCCCTAGGATGATTGGTGCGTTCTCGTCTGCTTCATAATCTAAAACAAGAAAGTCATCAGGATAAATGAACTTATCCACTCTTAGCAGAATATCTTTGATCTTCCCTTTTGGTTGTACGTAAGAGCGGTATACCAGCTGCAGCATGACTATAGTGGGCCGTGCTCGTCCAATACCTAATTTCTGAAACACAGATTTTGGCATTAAATTTATGCTAGTACCTAGATCACAAAGTGCCTTACCCACGAATTTGTCACCAATTATGCATTGTATGAAGAAGCTCCCACGATCCTTCTTCTTCTTGGGTGGATGCCTGTGCAAGATAGTCATTCATCCCTCTGTCATTTTTACCGTTTCGAATTCCCCAAGTGTGGATTTTTTTGACATAGCATCCTTGAAAATTTTTGCATGCCCGGGCATCTGCTTGATGGCGTCCAACAACGGTATGTTGATGTGAACCTGCTTAAAAATATCATAGATCTTTTTGAGCTGGTACTCGTGTTTTTGCTTTTGTAACCGTTGTGGAAAAGTAGGTGGATGACGGTAATCTTCAATTCGTCCCTCACATGGTATTCGGATCTGAGGAGGCTTAGGTTCTTCGGGATCTTTGTCTTTCTCCTCTATCCCTTCTCCTGCCGTAACAGGTGTGGCGGCAGCAAGTTTCTCCTCTTCTGCCGGGGCAGTGTTTGCGGCAGGTGTATCTAGGGCTAGTTCCTCGATCGTTATGGTGTTCATCACCGGCCTTGGCAGTTGTTTCCCACTTCTAGTTGTAATAGCTTTGCACTGCTCATGTGTGGGTTGTCTAACGACCTTAGTATCGCTAGGGAATCCTTTGTTCTACATTGGCTTAATATGCTGAGAAACCTGACCCATTTGTGTCTCCAGTGATTTCAGTGTAGCGTTATGGTTAGTCATTCTCATCTCTGTTTTGTCCATGAATGACATAGTCTTCTTGACGAAGTGATCCATGTTTTCCATGTAAGCTCTTGTCTGTGACATGAATGTGGCCAAAGTCTGCTCCAGTATACTAGGTGCGGCTGCTATTGTGGTTGCTGTCATGTCAGCATTCTGGGTGCCCCCTGGTTTTTGTTGTTCTGCACTTGAGGATTCAATGCATTGTTTGGGTTGCCCCAGGAGAACTTGGGGTCTTTTCTCCAGTTGGGATTGTAATTGTTGGAGTCGTAATTTCTCGGCTTTGTGTAATTTCCAACATACATCCCTTCCTCTAGTTGTAACGGGCAGTCTTCCGAACTGTGATTCCCACTGCAAGTTTCACATACTTCTTCTGCAGAGTAGACATGTTTTGAATCTTTCATTAGTAAGTTTTCTACTTTCTTGGTGAGGTACGCAACCTGCGTCTTTAGGGAATTGTCGGCCTCATAGTCTTTCACAACTAGCACTCGTTTTCCTCTTCTCACTGTGGGAAATTGCTCTTCATTCTTTGCTAGATTTTTCAATACTACCAGGGCTTCGTCTGGATCTTTATCCAACAACAATCCATTTGCTGCTGAATATTTTCTCATCCGAGTATGTGTGTTGGCAGCATTGTAGAATTTGATGACTTGATTCCAAACAGGGAATCCATGCATCGGGCAATTCCTTAGAAGAGTGGTAAACCTGTCCCATGCCTCGTGCAGTGGCTCGTCATCCTCCTGTTGAAAAGTAGCAATTTCATTACGTAATAGCTCAGATAAATGGGAAATATTAAAACGAGATAAAAATTCATGAGCGAGATCCGCCCAAGTTTGAATTGAAGCCGGCGTTAGTTTATTCCACCAAATTTTTGCTCTGTCCCTCTTTGATTGAGGAAATAACCGGAGCCTCAGTATCTTCGGATTTACTCCTGGTAATCTGAACTATCCACAAATTTCTTGGAACGTTTTTAGATGTTCCCGGGCATCCTCTGTAGCAGCACAACTAAATTGGCTAGCGGAATTGTTCATGTTGAACATCACAAGTTTCATCTCGAAATTTTCAGCTTCTACATCTGGGAAGGTGGTCTCTAGTTCCACATGATCATTGATCATGTAATCACGACAGGACCGACGTGCGACCTCGGCAGCAGGCTGTCCGTTCCCGTCATCGACGAGAGGATCTTCAGGATTCCTCGGGTTGTTTCTCCCGTTATGCATTGCTTCTATATGTTCCTCAAGATAATTGTTTATGGCTATCAAAACAAGGACTCGGTTCCAGAGGTTGCACGAGCGTTTGATTTCAGGATCTAGTTTGTACTCAGGTTCTTTGCCTCGTCTTGATCCGCGCATAAGAAAACGAAAAACCTTGTGAAAAGCACAGGGTAAACAATCCCAATAAAAGCAGAAAAATTAAAACAGATGCAGTAAAGGTAAGGGTAAAGATATGTTGCCAGTCCCCGGCAACGCCGCCAAAAACTTGTTGCGTGTAAAATAGTCTATCGCAATAGAGTGCAAGTGTACACGGCGCAAGTAGTAAAGTGATACACGAAGTATCAGATGTCAAATCCACAGGGACTGGAAATAGCTTTATCCTCGAATTGCTGCACAAGATAGAAAGAAGAGAGTTTAATTTGTTGGGAAATAATATTGAAGAATACTGAATATAAAAGATTAAAAGGTCCAGGGAATAGAAATAGGCCGATATTGATTTGCTCGGCAGTGCAGGTGTTGCATTGTATAGAAATTCTTGTTATGTCATCGTCCCTATCGTGGCAGCACCTGTCGCGGCAGTAGTCTGTTGTCATCACGGCAGCGATCACACAACTTTGTTCTTCAAGCTTGGCAAGAATCCCTGTTGTGACTTGTCCTATCCCTAGGTCCAAGTACTGTCGATGAACACGTCTTAGATGATACCTCCCGGCGTGAATCAAAGGATGAACACCGATGTTGTTGAATTCTTTCTTAGCCACTTAACCTCGTCCTATCCCTAGGTCCGAGATAGTTCAACCATAAACTAGAGAACCCGCACTTATTCCTTTCGTATACTTAACTCTCCCGATATTAAGTAAATATATAATCTCAGAATGCTCTCATGATACTCTTGCAAGATGTTGAAAACCAAAATAAGCAAACTTGAAGTTTTATTCAATGAATAGAAAATTCCTAAAATTAGTACAACTCTTGCAACTACTTTAGAGAATCAACCCTTAGCCCTAGGGGAAGTTTAGAACATGATGAGAAGGGGGAAAACGACAAGGGTTTTGGGGAAGACGACTAGAGAAGAGATATCCTTTCCTAGGTCGAGTTACATGCCTTTATATAGGCCTTGGGTTCAAGTTTTCTAATAAGGTAAGAGTACAAGTTTAAATTAAAGTACAACTCTATTAAAGACTAAATCTTCAAAGTAGATGTCTTTAATTCGTCCTCTTTTCTTGCTTTGGGTTTCTTCCTTGAACTTTGGGCTTGGCCTTCATTCTGATCTAGGACTCAGAAGAATATAAGAGTGGTCCACGACAGACCGGCTTGAATTCCTCTATCTGTCGAGCTCCACTTCACTTTTCCCCTTCACCATTGTTGTCGTCATAGCTGCCACGATAGGGGCCACGGCAGTGTCTTCCTTCACGACTCCAGTCCTGTGCTCTACTTCTTCACTGTCCTGATTCTGCCACGGCAGCTACCTGCAAAAGTGGACAAAATCAGTAGCAACTGTGCCATTTTATATAATTGTGATGTATATGTAAAACTTTACCTAAATGCAATGAATTATGCTTGAATGCATCAGGAATATGGGTTAAATAAGGGGTAAAATATAGAACTTTTACACACTCAACACTTACGTTCTCTTTTCCCAACAATATAGAGAATTAGCTTGTGTGGGCAGCAAAGAGGCAAGAAGGTTTCCAAGGATTTGGACTAAGCACAAGTATGATTTTATATTTGCTTATTAGTATTAATATTTGGCAATGGGAGGATGCTTTGTGTTGGGGATTGTATTTTGGAACTCCCTATTTTGAGGCATGTTTGTAATGCCCTTAATGACTTGTAAATGGCCTTTAATGTTTGGTTTATGCCTTGGTGTGTGTTTTGACTTCTAAGTGGCTACAATTGCATAAGATGTATGAATATAGATTCTATTGGTTCCTATGGACTTGTTATTATGTTGCTTCTACCATATATGTTATGGTTTGATGTTCTAAAAATGTTGTATGTATGTTAATAGCTTGTTGGATTGGTTTAATGTGGATTAGAGAGTAAAAAACTAGCAAAAAAATGTCATTACAGGCCCATGTGTTTCTGTACACTCGAGTCTGTACCGAAAAAGTGAGCTTGAAATGGCCTAAGGGTTTCGAAACAGGGTAAGCCTGTACCGGTACGATTTGCTACTGGAAGCTTCTGTTTCGATGCATGTGGCCACACCTCAGCCTGGGGCTAATGTTGGATTACCTTTGGAACGTTTGTGCAGTTTGGGTTGAACTAAGTTTAAAGGCCATTCTTCTGAGAGTTATGAAGCTTGGTTTGAGAGTACCAAAAGGATTCTGGGTTAGATGAGTTGTAATGATGTGCAGAAGTTGGGTTGTGTTCTCTCCTTGCTTCACAGAGATGCTTATACCTGGTGGATGACCATCACTACTAGTATGGAACCTGCCGAGGTTACTTGGGCATTCTTTGTAAATGCTTTCAAGAAGAAGTATTTGGGTGTTCATTATCTAGATGAGAAGAAGAGAGAATTTATGTCATTGGTGCAAGGAAACATGAATGTTTTCGAGTACGAAATTCTGTTTGTTCGGTTGAGCCAGTATGCTCCTGAGCTGGTTCCCGATGAAAAAAAGAGATGCCATTGTTTTCGCTATGGGCTGGTGAATGATGTTAAGACCTACATGTTGGCTTTTGACTACATCGATTTTGATATCTTAGCCACTCAAGCTAAGGACATCGAACATAATTTTGGTTTGGCTACTTGTTCAGGTGGTTCTAGCTCTGGAAAGAGGGCTGTTGAGTATGATGGTGGAAAGGATCGTTATAAGAAGCGTAAGGATCGGGGGTATCAACCGATCCTAGGCGGGGTGGTGGTAACTCTGGTCAAGGTTATCAAGGCTAGAATGCTTTCAGTCGTGGTCCAGGTTGTAACCGGTGCAGTATGAGGCACACATGAGAGTGTTGGGGTAATTTGAGTATGTTCTGGAACTATGGATCGTGAGGACACATGAAGCGTGATTGTCTACAGTCCATTAGAGATGGAAAAGCTCTGGTGTGAGTTGCTGAGCCATAGAGAGGCCATGGGCGTGGTCGTGGAAATTTTCAGCGTAGGGATGATGGTCAGAGGAATGTTGTACATGTGGTTTGCTATTCAGCCTAAGGAGGAACATGTGATCACATGTACCTTTACTCTGAAATCCTTGTCATTACTTTCTTTAATTGATTTTGGTTCTATTAATTCATACATTTTGCGTAAGCATGCACAAGTGCTTGGTTTTCCTGTTAAGTTATTAGATGTCAGTATGTGTGTAACCAATTCTTTTGGTGAAACAATTTTCTACAAGAAAGTTGTATGGGAGATGTCCTTTGATGGTTCAAGTACATGTGAAGCGAGTCAGCTGATACAGTTAGGATTTGAAGCTTTCCTAGCTTATATGATGAATCCAAGTTTAAAGGAAGTGTGGGTGCAGGACATTCGTACAATATGTGAGTTTCGAGTGTATTTTCGGAAGAGTTACATGGTTTGCCACTGAACAGAGAGGTTGAGTTTGTCATTAAGTTGTACGAAAATACGACTCTCGTGTCTATTTCTTCTTGTCGAATGGCTCTGAAAGAGTTGAAGATGCAACTTCAGGAGTTGCTCGATCAAGGTTTTATTAGGCCTAGAGTTTCGCCTTGGGGTGCACCGGTCTTGTTTGTGAAAAAGAAGGATGGCACGATGAGAATGTGTATAGATTACCGCCAATTGAACAAGTTGACTTTCAGGAACAAGTATCCTTTGCCAATGATCAAAGATCTTTTTGATCAGTTTCAGGTTGCTTCAGTGTTTTCGAAGATTGATATGAGATTCAGATACTACCGGTTGAAGGTAAAAGATGTAGATGTGCCTAAGACTGCTTTTCGCACAAGGTATGTGCATTATGAGTTTCTGGTGATGCCTTTTGGTTTGACTAATGCCACAACTACATTCATGGTCATGATGAATCGCGTGTTTCATGAATTCTTTGATAGGTTTTTGGTTGTGTTTATCAATGATATTCTTTTGTACTCTCGTACTGAGGAGGATCATGGTAACCATTTTCGGATTGTGTTGCAAGTTTTAACGAAAAATCATCTTTATGCCAAGTTTAGCAAGTCTCAGTTTTGGCTTAAGGAAGTTTTTTTCCTTGGTCATGTAGTTTCGGCCAAGGGAATTTGAGTCGATCCTCAAAAGGTTGAAGCGGTGATGAATTGGAAGTCACCTAAGTCAGTTCATGAGGTGCATAGTTTCCTTGGTTTGGCGAGATACTATCGTAGGTTTGTGGATGGTTTTCCCAGGATTGCTGCTCTTTTGACAAAGTTTTTGCAAAAGGATGTAAAGTTTGAATGAACAGAGGTTTGACAACAAGCTTTCGAGAAGTTGAAAGAAGCATTGACGCGAGCTCCTATCTTGATTCAGCCTGAATCGGGAAAAGAGTTTGTGGTTTATAGTGATGGATCCTATGTTGGTTTGGGATGTGTGTTGATGCAAGAGTGTAGGGTGGTAGCTCATGCATCTCGACAATTGAAGTGGCACGAGCGTAATTACCCTACATATGTCATTGAGTTAACTGTAATGGTGTTTGCCTTGAAGATCTGGAGGCATTACCTTTATGGTGAAAAGTGTACGGTGTACACAGACCACAAAAGTCTGATATACTTGATGTCGTAGAAGGAGTTGAATCTTAGGCAACGAAGGTGGCTTGAGTTGCTTAAAGATTATGACTTGACGATCGAGTATCATCCAGGGAAGGCTAATGTTGTAGTCAATGCCTTGATTAGGAAGGTGGTTGTGGAGTTAAGGGTGGTGTTTGCTCGGCTGAGTGTATCACACGATGGTGGTTTAGTGGTTGAATTGCAAGGGAAAACCTCGTTGGTAGAGTTGATTAAGGAAAAGTAGTTGTTAGATGATTTGTTGGTACCACATGTCCATGAAATTCCAGAGGGAAATCCAACGGACTTTTTTTTCAATAATGATGGTGTTCTATGTTTTAGGAGTCGAATAGTTGTGCCGAAGGATGTTGAGCTAAGGTGCACTATTCTGACTAAGGCTCATAGCAGTCCTTTTGATATGCATCCTGGTAGTACAAAGATTTATCGTGGGTTCAAGGGTGAGTACTATTAGGTTGGTTTGAAAAGAGATGTTGCTGATTTTGTTAGAAACTGTATGGTTTGTCAACGAGTAAAAGCTGAGCATCAATTTCCTTCTGGGTTGCTGCAACCCTTAAAGATTCTAGAATGGAAATGAGAGAGAATCACTATGGATTTTATGGCGGGTTTGCCTTTGACACCGTCCAAAAAGAATTCCCTTTGGGTGATTGTTGATCATTTAACGAAGTGTGCACATTTCTTGGCCGTGCATACCGCGTATAGGTTAGACAAGTTGATAGATTTGTACACCTCTGAGATTGTGAGATTACATGGGGTTCCTAAGTCCATTGTTTTGGACCGAGATCCGCGTTTCACAACGAGGTTTTGGGAATGTCTTCATCAAGCATCAGGTACACATTTGAATTTCCATATTCCGTATCATCCTCAAACGGATGGTAAGTCTGAGAGGGTTATCCAAGTGTTGGAGGACATGTTGAGATGTTGCATCATTGATTTCCAAGGTTCTTGGGAGAAACAGTTACCCTTGGTGGAGTTTACTTACAATAACAATTATCAAGCGAGTATTCAAATGGCTCCCTATGAGGCCTTGTATGGAAGAATGTGTAGAAAGCCTATTTGTTGGGTGAAAGCATGACAAAAGTTGGTTTCTTTGCCTAATGTGCTTAAGGGCACTGCTGAAAAAGTAAAGCTCATCAGTGAGAGGTTGAAAGCGGCTTTAGATCTGCAAAAGTCTTACGCGGATTTGAAGCGTAAGGAGATTGAGTATGTTGTGGTAGATAAAGTGTTTCTGAAGGTTTCGCCTTCGAAAAAGGTGATGAGGTTTGGTTGGAAAGGCAAGTTGAGTCCAAGGTTTATTGGTCGGTATGAGGTGCTAGAAAGTGTTGGACCTGTTGCTTATAGGTTGAGATTGTTTTCCGAGTTAGAGAAGATACATGATGTTTTCCATGTATCTATGCTTCGTAAGTATATATCTGATCCATCTCATGTTATGCCTGTTGAAGAGATTAAGTTGAATCTAAAATTTTCCTATGATGAGCAACCGATTGAGATCTTGGATTTGGACATCAAGGTTCTTCGTGGTAAGACCATTGAGTTCGTCAAGGTCTTTTGGTGACATCGTGGTGTTAAGGAAGCCACGTAGAAAAGGAAGGATGACATAAAGAAGCAGTTTCCTCATCTTTTTCCTCCAGGTAAAACTTTTGGGGACAAAATTTCCTAAGTGGGGGAGAGTTGTAACGACCTGATTTTGGGCCTAGAAGTTAGCTGGGTTTGGTTAAAGGGTTCGGTTGAATCGGTTTTGGATAGTTTAGGCTAGTTTCGGGTTAAAGTGGTTCCAAAAGGTTTTTGAGGCAATTAAAATATGGAAAAATGGTTTATAATCCCTCTTAAATATATATATATATATATATATATATATATATATATAAAGGGTTGTTGGAGTCAATTTTGGAAATTGATGGTTGGAAGTTGGATATTGAGATTTTAGTGACTAAAACGTGATTTTTGGAAACTGTTTTTCTAGTGACTAAATTGTGAAAGACCATAACTTTGAATCTTTAAGGAGTAATTGACCAAAGGTCTAATTCAAACTTTTTCCTTTTAATTGAATATTTTAAAATGGCTTATTAAATGAAAAGAATGGATAAAGATTAAATAATCTTTATTTTCTAAAAACACATTTTACGTAACTAACTTTTTTCTCTATCCTTTTTCTCTCAAATTCTCTTCAACCAAAAAGTGATTTTCTCTTCAAAGATTTTAGGTAAACTTTCGATTTGATCTATCTTTGATTTCTTACTGGTCTATTAAAAAAATCTCATGTTTGTATCTTTGGTTTTCTCGTGAAAATCCATTCAATTGGAGGAAAAAGCCAACATTAGAGGTAATTTCTGTCTTCTCCTCTAATGATATATTCTTTATTGAAATTCCCAAGTTTTGGTCTTTTATGTTTGTTTTCTATTGGGTTTTAAGATAATGTTGATGGAAAATGCATTTAATTGATGAATGTTTGGGTTAATCAAGAGATCTTAATTTTAAACTGATTTTGTGAAGTTATAATGAGATTTAATGATGATTATGATGTTTTGGGAGGTTGATTTAATGATTTTAGTAGTGGAAACCCGAAACTAGTTAGAATTCTTTATTTCATTGGTGAAATATTTGGGTTGATGGGTTGTTTGTGTGGTTAATTGATTGCTAGAGGTTCTTTGGGGTTCAGATGATGTTTTTAGATGTAAATCAAGGTTGTTTAGATCATAATCTTGCTAGGTAGTGGTTGGAGATTAATTGGAGAGGTTTTGCCGATGTTTTTGGGTGTTTCCGGATGCGAATTGCTAAGCGATTTTGGGTAGATGTTGAGAAGTTGTGTTGCTAGGGATTTTGGTGCAATGTGATGCACTAATTCTCTATTTTGCTTTGGTTAGAAGCTGGGGATGATGTTTCATTAGCTTTGAAAGGAGTTGTGGTTGATTCAGAAGCTTGAATTTGCTTCGGCAAAGCAATCGAGGTGTGATCGGTGAGTGGAATTGGTTTTAAAAAGTCTAGAAGGACTTGAAAGCAAGGTTTGGAGATTTGGATTGAGTTTGAAACACTAATCTAAGCCCGAAAGTAAGTTTGAGATATTTTTCTCTTGTTTCTCGGTTATTGTCCCATTGATTTTATGATCATGCTCTTGATTTGAAGATAGATTTATGCCAACTGTTTTATGCATGTTTTGAGATATGAAATGATGACTTTAAAGATCCCATGAGATAGAAATGATGTTTCATCGAGTTTGAACTATTTGAGAAAATGCTATGCTTTTTACATGTTTTTGAAATGGGATGAGAATGTTTTAGATTGATGCATTGAAAAACAGTAAGTAATGATGTTTAAAATGAATATATTGGCATGAGATGAGAGTATTGTTACTGGAAATAATTGGTCGAACAATACGATGAGAAGTGCACTATAGAATACAAAATTCGTACGTGCTCTTTGGTTCAGGCAATGGGGGTAGTGCCATCCCGTTCCAAAGTGAGAGTCCTGATGATGAGAGATTCCATCGGGGTAGGTCTTGGTGAAACACCCATGCTTTGTGGCGATGAGAAATGCCGCCAGGAGATTCTGGTGATGTGAGATTCCACCGGGGTAGAACTAGACATTTAGTCAAGCTATAAGTATATCTGAGTAATGTTGTTAAGATGCCGATATATGAGTTTGATTATGTGATTCACATGTACCCTGTTATACATGATTTTATGCATGACGTTTTGCATATGAGAATATGACTTGAGAAATGCTTTTTGAGATTTAAGCATGTAAGGCTATGCCTTGAGACTTTGCATTTGTTAAATGCATGAGATAGATAGTACATGTGATGTAAATGATGTGGCTTTGTGTAGAGCGATTAGGTGTTCTCTATTTATAAGCGCAAGTGCACACTCCTATCAAGTTATAGTATATAAGATATCGTCTCCCACAGGGATTGGAACAACTTCTATGAGTGTTTACCTGCACCAGGAAATAGTAACTTGCACAATTAAATTTCTGAATATTAAAAAGCATAAAATTAAAAACACAAGTAATTGAAGAGAAGGGAGATCAGGTTGATAGATTGGGCCATGTAGTTGTAGCTCAGTAGTGTGTAGATTGCGTTGTAAAGATTAAGTGTGTTTTGCTCTTCCAAGATCTGCTGCCTTGGTGGGTAACGGCAGATTGAAGCAGTGGCAACTTTCGCTGTCACAGAGGCACTCTGCTCTTGCAACTTTCGTTGTCTCGGCAGGTGAGATGGAAAGAAGTCCCGGCGGCAAATCTGGCAGATACTCCAAGTTCGGTGAAGCAATTCTGAAGTGATCCTACCTATGTCTAGGCTAGGATTCTGTTGCTGCGTGATGTAGGCAATACCTAGAAATCTCAGCGTAAACCTAACACATGCAGTCACACTTGGTTGCTCCTTTTAGCCGCTGAAATTCAAACATATGTCTAAGCCGAATTAGTCAACACCTCGTCATGATGAGATCATGCTCAATTCTTTTGTGTGTTTGACACTATCGTACCTGGCAAATGGATTCTTCAACTGGACTTTTGTAACTAATTGAAGGAAGTGAAGCACATGAATTAAGCAAACTAAGAGTATTTAATTGCAAAAACAACTTAAACTCTTACAACAGTTTCTCACAACTACTTTACATACAAAAAGCTAAACCCTATGTTAGACTATAGAGCAGCTAGGGTTATCTAAAACGTCGTCTCTGCCCCTATAGCCTCAATACATGGATATATATATATATAGGGCTCATGGTCTTAAGTTTGAGTCCTCCTTGGAGTTGAAGTCTTTAAAGCTACTTTACATTAAATGCTGACTTCTTTGACTAGGATGTGGACTCTTTTTGGATGTTTCCTTCTCCAGCAAGTAAAAATAAGTACTCCTGCTTATCAATATTTAATCTGTTCTGTACACCATTCCAGGCTTCAGAAAATTGCAAGACTGGGCTTGTTGGATTCAGAAAATCATCCTCTATAAATCGCAACCCATCTTGGCTGAGTCGGTGTATTGCCGCCTAGGCGGCTGGCTGCTATGGCAGCGTCCTTGGCGGCACTTCAGAACTGCTTCAGCACAGCTCCTTTTGCTCCTTGCTCTCCTATCCTCTCCTACTCTACACAGCTACAACACCAAAAAAAGAAAACAAACCTAAAACAATATATTTTCTTAACCAAATATAAAATATTCAATAAAAGCATGGTAAAAGAGCAAAAACTGTTATTATGCATGCAATGCACCTAAATATGCCTAAATAGGCTTAAGAACAGCAATAATAAGGGCAAGAATGTGTACAAAATATAGAACTTACGGACACTCTACACACCCCCAAACTCGAACTATTGCTTGTACTCAAGCAATGCAACCTAACTAGAAAACATGCCCCTTGCACAAAACTTAACAGAAACCTAGCCTTTAACTTGATTTCATACCTCAAGGCCGTGGCACCTATTTTATGTTTAGTGATAGAGAATGGCATGAAATAACTTAGAATTTAAATTTTTTTAGTGCCAGTGCAGTGTGTGCTGGTCTGTGTCCATGCTAAACATGCTGAGTATACTAAATAAACATAGAATGCTAAAAATAATTTAATACGAAAAAGGATATGATTTTGCTTCCATGGCAGCACAGTTGAGCACTTATTTCCTCTTTTTTCTGATCATGGCCTCAAGGGCTTCAGCTCATCACAACTATTCTCCACGTCTGAAGCTAAGATAGGAGCATACTACGAAACTTTGAACCCTTTGAATAGAGTCATCCCGTGAAGGCTTTCATTCACTCTTGCTAATTTGTCTCTCACTTCAAATAATTTTAGATACTTGGACTTTGATAGCAGCGGAGTCTCCTTGCTCATGATCCTTCCTAGAGCCTGTTTCGGGCACCTCTAGGGTATTAAACAATTATTCCTAGAGCTTGTTTCGGGCACCTCTAGTGTACTTGGACTTAATTGCCATGTGCTGCCACGACGGCAATCCTGCATCCAATTAAGAAATTTTCATTAATTTAAGCAGGCAGTATTAGACTTAGAACTCAAGCGGAACTCAACACTTAGCAGACATTGTAAGAATAATTGGCTACTAAAAAACTTATAAGTATTTTTCATGCTTCTTCCCATGATTAAGTTCAATTTTAAGTATTGTACGAATATGGAAGTCGGCTAACTATCATTGGCACATGTTTTTAAGCTAAGAATTTCTATTTCATTATGTGCTAGGGCAGAGTTTACACATGCTGCTACATGCGGCTAAATGCAACTAAGAGCCAAGAAAACAAAGAGGACTACCCCCCCCCCCCAAACTCAAGGTTGGCATTGTCCTCAATGCTTTACACAAAATGTAAAATAAAAAACAAAAAAAGAGAAAGAAAAAGAAAAAGAAAACAAAAAATTAAAAGAAAACATAAAATGAAAGAAAAATAAAGAAAATGCGCTAAAAATTATGTGAGTTCCCCTCCGTTTCTGATGCTGCCTCAGAGGAGGACTCTGAGGAGGCGGGGAGGACGAGGCATCGTGAGGCGGAAGATTTGGCGGTTGGGCTTTTCTTCTGGCCACGTGGTGACTGGATGCGGTTGAGAGTGGGTCTTTTAGGTGGTTCTTCTGGCTCGGTTTTAGACCCTTCGCCTTGAGGCTCAGTCGCACTGGAAGGCCACTTCCTTTTCCTTGCTGCTTCGGCTGGTTCGTCGGAGGAGGAATCATATACCTCCATTTCCAATGAATCTGAGGCCTCAACTTTTTTGTTTGGCAGCTGCCTCCTCTGCTGCTGGGTCGATGACGGTAGTCTCAACCTCTTTTTCTGCCTGGATCTCATCTTTTTCAAAATCAGAGGAGGAGGTGAGGTTGTATAGCCGGATGGGAGTGGTCGTGATCCTTCTTTTTGGGCGAATATGTGGTCCTTTGCTGTTTGCGGCGGCTGGAGTGGCAGCTGGTCGAGGTGTGATCTTGGTTGGTTTAGAAGCTGCTAACTCCGATGGGAAGGCTGGCAACCTTAGGCAAGCGTCGTGATATTTGTCCAGTAAGTCGGCCACAAAGGCCTCTTGCACGTCCGTGATGTATCTCGTAAAGATTACTTGTTTGTGTTCAATTCTTTGGCAGCTCTCTATGAGGTTTCAAAGTAGAGGAACCACGATAGAAGAAAGGACAACATCTGTACTGCCCGTCGCGGCCAGGGTGGCTGCAGGATTCGACGGCAGCTGGGTGGTTGTTGGCGTTTCAGATTCTGACTCTTGTATCGTCTTGAGACGAGCCTTCTTTGTCCACCCTTCCATGGTGGCGATGATTGTATCTCTGGGATGCGGAGGCACACGAAAATTGGCATAGATGCTGGTGATGAGTGAGGGGAAACCGAGGGGTGCCTTGGACTGGGGTTTGGCTGCGTGAGCATAGATTTCTTCAAGTATAACTTCCCCATCATTGATTGGCCGCCCCTTCATTATGCTATGGATTAGGGCAAGCCGTAGCCTGTAGAAGTTGTTTATTGTTGCCGTTCGACCCAAGCTCCATTTTTCGTGCGGATTGTCTTTGATTTCTATTCTGTAGAAGTTGTTTATTGTTGCCGCCGGGAGCTTGACACCCTCGCCGAGAACGTAGACGAAGGGGTTTCCCGGGGTAGGTTTTTGGGCATAAAATTCCCTAACTAAATTGGTGTTTACCTCCTCTGGCTGTCGTGCAAAAATATGCCATCCCAATATGAGCACTCTTTCAAATATGTTGGGTTCAAGGCCAAGATCCCCTTCTTGGCTTGTGTACTTGAAGCTTATCTCTTCCCAAATTTTCCTCTCAGCGAAGTGATGCCGATAGGTTGCTGCTGCGTCAGCATTAAAGAACCTCTAGAAGGTTGGCTGGGAGGATGAGGCTATGGGTCTTGATGTTACCATAATTTTGAGAACGGTTGTGTTTCCTAAAGAAAAGAAAGCAATTACAAGAAAATAACGCAGACAAGATTTTGAAAACAAATAAGACAAGAAGAATTGAGAGAAAAAGGGCGAGCAGAGTGAAGAATGAAGAGGGAATAGTTGGCCTTATATTGCCGCTACTCTCCGATGCCTTGGCGGGCACGCTGCCAACGGGCGGCAATAATTGCGGCGTGTTTTACGGGATTCTAGCCGTTTTACAAATAGTCGTTGCCTCCAGTTGTTGCAAATGTAGCTGTTGCGGCTAGCCATTATGAAGCCTCTAGCCGTTATGCTAATATGCCTGTTATGCGTCCTTGGGCCGCCTTGCCGCTAGGTTGGGCCTCTCCTTTATTCTTTATCCTTCTTGGTCTTGCCTTCATTCATAACCTGAAATAAATTAAATGCAAAAACTAAATAAAGATAACTGAAAATTAAATAGATTTCATGAAAAATAAAATTGTGGAAATTAAAAAAAACTTAAGTCTAATCCTAATGCTTAAAAACTAAATAAAAATAAAAATTAGGTTATGTTGGGAGGTGCATCTCCCAAACATAACCATGCTCTGAGGGTTTTGTGTTTGGCTTTTAGTCCCGGTATGTCCTTCCTCTCCTCAAGTGGGTGTTGGCTGCCATTTTTGCTGCCCTAGCGGCTAGGTGTTGGGCCTGTGTCCGGGTTGGGTTGGTGGGCTTCCATTTTCTGGCAGACCTCTTTTCCATTTTTCTCCTTCAGTGGTTGTAAGATGTTCAGCTTAATGGTATGATCTTCAATCTTCGCGAATATAAATATGTGAAGTAATGATATCACAATTAAAAACCATCACACGCGGAAGACAAATATTCATGCATTAAAATTCAGTGCATATGCAAATGAATAAAAACAACATTTCTTACACGAACAAAATAAAAGAAATATTACAAATACGGGTCCGTATAAGGGAAATAGAGAATTGATTGGAAAACTTTCTAGCGAACTCGATCAAGAGAAGCCCATAAATGAGCAACAAACTCCTCAGATGGGAAAGGAAGGGCTTCTTAATGTTTCGGGAAGAGTACATAGAGATCACAACCATCTCTCCCATTTCTGCTTCAGTTCTGCCCTACGTATCATCTGGTGCGAACCGATTGTTGCCATGGATGCTGACACCACAAGCACCATAACTGGTAACGAACATTCACTTCAATGATTATAGACTCTCTTTTGGGAGTTGTGTAAAATGTATGCTGTCAAAAGGTATATATGATATGTATTGGACAATTTATGACAAGGGTCTTTTGCGTGCAATTATACATGGTCTCCAAGTAATACAACTTAGTAAGCTTAGTTATCGATCCCACAGAGATTGACTTGAATTCAATTGCTTCAACGGTTACTTGCTTTGGAAGAAAAGATGATTTGTTTGGAATTTGGTTCTGAAACTACTTAAAAAAAGAAAACAATGAAGTAAAACGTTGGCAAGGAAGGTGTTTTTAATGAATGATGAGTGTTGACATGGAATGCCTGGTATCAACACTGTTCATGCCTGCCTTTGTTGGCAAACTGTCTTGGAATTGTTTGCCGAGCATATTCACCATTAGCAAAGCCTCTCTCGATGGTCATTGCCCTAAGTCAATTATGTAAAAACCCCTATATCTCTATAGTGAATGTTTTTAAATGAATCGAGTTGATTAAGAACCAGTCTATACTTTGAGGGGGTAGATATCACTTACAAAGTTAGTTCATCTACTTGAACAACTTCTCTCGAAGCTTCTCTCCAAATTATCCAACAACTGATCGTTTCCAGTCAAGTCTGTTAAGTTATTGAGGTGCAATAGGCCAACTGTGACAGCTCTTGCTTGTCATAGTATTTAGAAAAAACAGTAATGCCAGCTCTCACTTGGAAATTATCGTTAAAAACAGTAAAGCATGCAAGATAGAAAAAGTTTGCCGAAACAAATTTGTATTAATAGAAATTAAGGCATAAAAAAACGTTTAACCAAAACATCCCCCACCAACTATGAAATTAGTTCATGGTGAGGAGGTTAACCAACAAACCAATAATTGTTTTCAAATACCTCATCGCTAAATAAAAGTAAAATAACTTAAACTAAGAGAATAAGCTGAGGGGTCTCTTGATGCAGCCCTCCACGCCAGGCTCTCTGCCAAGAAGTTAAACCTCCCTTCTTCGGTGTAGCCGACCGTCACTCGCTGGTCAGTCCAACGCCTCACACCAACCACTCTTTGCTCTCCACCCCGATCGATGTTCTCCCCTTAAATGCTTGATTTGGTTGGTCTTTATATAAGAGTGTAAAGGAAAGGATGAGATAATCTTTTGTGTTTGAATTTAAAATGATCAAAGGATAAGAGATAGAGCTCTATCCAATCATTTTAATAGCTTATTAGCTCGGAGTGATAGCTTATCAGGCTAGTCTGACGTCATCATGACGATGTTGCCTTGACACCAAAGCTTGGCACAACTTTGCCAACATCTAATGGCACCACCTTATCTTCTATTTTTTCGGAGATTGGTCCATTAGGGATCTTTTAGGATCCTGGTCCTTTCCTATTTTTTTGGGGGTTCAACAATCTCATTGTATGTTAGCAAGTGCATTTCTTTGCCAACAAGTGCTTTGCATCGTCTGGTTCTTCTGTGCGAACAACACTTGGCATTCTTCTTGGAAATCCTAACTGTGTTCTTTCCTACGCAAAATCCTATGCCAAATCTGCAATTAACAACAAAAATAACCCTTCACCCTGGCATAGATAGAAAACTAAACTCCTTATGAGAATGCATGATTCTAATAACCTAATGCAACTAAATGTACCTAAAAGCAAGAAAGAGTGTTGCAAAATTGGCATTAAAAACAATACTTTTGAGGACGTAACACACCCCAAACCCAGCTCATTGCTTGTCCTCAAGTAATGCAAAAGAAAGAAAAACAAAAATAGTGAAAATAATACCTCGGCAAAAGTTTGGTTGGAATGTCAACAACTGCTGGCAAGCAGAGTTTGATGCTAATGTTGCCCTTAGAAATCATAGTGCACAATGCCAAGCAGCTAATAATTCGAATGCAGCAATATAACTCTAGTCTAAGGGCATAAGCCATGTGCAAAGTGTGGGCAGTATGAATCTAATTATCCTTTTGCTCCCTTAGCCAAATTCTACTTCCTAAACTCAGATGTACATTAATCTTTTTTCTTGCCGCAAGGTGTTGGCATTCTCTTAGGCTTGCTTCATGACATTGTTTAACGTGAGTGATAAGAGGGAGCATACCATGAATCCCCACCTTAATCAAGACATCACTAGGCTTTCTCTTCCAATCATACCCTAAGGTTTTGGACTTGAGAACTAAGAGGGAGAAAACCATTAAGCCCAAAGTAACTTACTATCCCTAAGGTAGAGGAGATTTCATTCATTTTTTTTCATTGCCATGGCAGAACATTGTTGCCTTATTAGTTTCTTTTTACCCTGGCAACATACTCTTTTTTTTAATCTGAACAAGGTTTCAAATAATCTAAGTTTTCTAGGGAACTAGATACATACTACAAGTTAAGTGTAAATCAATTTCCTAAACTAGAGATCAATTGGTAAGCAAACTTGGCATATAATATACTGGCATGGAAAAATGAAGATTAAAAATTCATCATAGGGCATACAACTAGGATCAAAATAAGCTTGCCTAGTCAATCGTTAACAAACTTCAAATTTCGGTTGAGACCAAATTTTCTTTTTCACTTTTTTATGGTTCGGTATGCAAATACTATACATGAACTACATGGCAAACAAAAAAAATTAACATGAAATGCATGACATGGAATAATGTGAGAAAATGCACACCCCCAAACCCAAGAAGTGCATTCTCCTGAATGCATGAAATAGCACATATATATAAGAAAAATAGGAAAATAAAAATGTATGAACATGAAGATGAAATAATGAGTTTAGGAAGAAGAGGACTCCCCTTTAAACAAGGATTTCTCCCATTTGGCACGGGCTTCTTCTTCTTTTCTGGCATGAGTCTTTCTCATGGTTAGTCTCCCACGTTCACGGGCCATTCTCTTCTTTCCTTTCCAGTCGTGCTTGGCGGCGGCAGTGGATGCTCCAATGTCCTCCTTCTTGGCAGGG
The DNA here is from genome assembly GCA_030270665.1 of Hibiscus trionum. Lineage (NCBI taxonomy): Eukaryota > Viridiplantae > Streptophyta > Magnoliopsida > Malvales > Malvaceae > Hibiscus > Hibiscus trionum. The sequence continues at coordinate 22,780,631 of BSYR01000017.1, forward strand.
GAAGCCGGTGATGTAACTGGCTTAGATTAGGGTAATTTGGCAGGGACTTCCTCTAGCTCTGATGAAGAATCAGTGCTGGCAGATTCAACATGCACCGGGGACACATGAGTAGGGGCCTTTGATTCTGAACTGGTCGGACTAACTGGATTGGTTGGACTGGCAGAACTGAGTTGCATCGTTAGACTGGCTGGCAGTGTTGTGCTGGCAGGATCAGTTGGCATGGTATCGTCCTTGGCATAAGGCTCCACGTGGAAAGCTAGGAATGCTGACACATCTTCAGGGGAAATCTTGCCAAGCACTTCCCTGATTATAGCACCCCTTTCCTTTGTGTAGTGCCTCGTCTTAACATTAAGCTCCTAAGTTTCCTTTAGTTTTTGGTGAATAAATTCCTGGCAGGAGTACACTTGGGACAGCACTGCCAACGAATTTGGTGGCATGGTCTTTGGCACACTGCTCGATTCTGCCTGTGGCTTTGGCTTGGGCTTTGGCGTGGCTTCCTTGGCCTTCCCTTTTCCTTTCTCCTTTTACTCAACAGCCGTGAGGTTTTTCCAAATCATGAAAGTGATGATTGTTCTCTTGATTGTTCGGTCGATGTCCTCATCCATCCAAGGCACTTTATGGCACGAAATATGTTATAAATTAACAAAGGGAAAATAAACCGCCCTTGCCCTTCTCAGCACATTTATAAGCCTTATCGACAATGATTTTGCCAACGTTGATCTTGTGTCCTTTGATGATGGAATGTAGCAAAATAAGTTAGTCCTACGAGATGGTATCGTTGTGAGATGCAGGCAACAGATATGCCTTAATAAAATGGTTTCAACCTCAAATTGGTGGCTTCAAAGCCAACCACTTCACCTTCCGGTGGCCTATCGATGAAACTGTCCAATCTATGCAAGGCTCATACTACTCTGCCAGCAGTTTCTTGCGTTTGGCAGCAGTCATTGATGCAACATAATCGGAGTGTTCATCTTCTATAGCATTCAAAACAAAAAGTGAGTTCACATATCCTTCATCAAAACAAACACATTTACCTCTAATCATCAAGAATGGAGAATCTTTTGTGAGATGGGCATAAAACTCTCGCACGATAGTGGCATAGATCTCCCCTTTTTGTTTGCAAAAAGAACTCCAACCATGCTTCTCGAAAATGGCCATGAAATCTTGTGGGAATCCAACGGTGGTGTCGGTTTGGGAGTCGAAGTGTTTCTTGTACAAAAATTATCTTGATGCAAAGCTCGTTTCAAAATTCTTTTGTATATCTTCATTGAAGAATCGTTTGAATGGAAGAGATGAAGACACCATTAAAGAGGCGAAGAGCTTGAATCGGTGATGAAGAAGAGAAGTTGAGAGGGTTCTTGATTCTTGCTTGAGAAAAGAAAGAAAATGAGAGAGTTTATGGTTCTTGGGAAATCGACTAGGGTAGAGAAATAAAGGAGGTGGAGTGTTTAAGGGGTTTTAATGACGGTAGCCAAAAAGAGAGGGAATATTGATGGGAGTTTAGAAGTTTGAGATTGGGATAGATGTTAGAAGTGATAAGGTGAAGTGATAAGGAAAGATTTGAAGTGATAGGTGTTTATGATAAATTTAACTCTCACTTTAGATTGGGCGGCTAGGGTTAATTCAAAGTTTTTTTTCTCTCTTCTCAATAAAGCTAGGGTTTCCTCTCTTCTTTCTTTTTCAACACGAATACCGACATATGCCAAGTTTCACTGCAATTTTGCATGGCAATGCTCCTTGCAATGTCCCGAGTAATGTTCCTGGCAATGTTCTTGGCAGCAATTATGTACACACTCAAAGGAAAATTTTTCAACACAACAAAAGAACATAACTGAAAAATAACAAAAAGAAAAACAAAACTTGAATCCTAAAATAAAAACAACTATCCTAATATTTACAATGAATTTCAAACCTGTGGACATCTCATTATAATTCTGCCAAGAGGATCACCTCATTGGCATTGCTTTGTTTACCGTCAAAGTAATACTTTAATCATTGGTCGTTCACCTTAAAAACTTCTCATGTCTGTAAATTTTTAATGTCCAAAGCCCAATGGGCATGAGGTTTAACAACTTCATACGAACCTGTCCACCTTGATTTGAGTTTTCTTGGAAAAAATTTAAGTTGATATTTAAATAAAAGAACAAGCTAACCTATTGCAAAGTGGCTTGGCATAATTCTACAATCATGTCAGCGTTTTGCCTTCTCCTTGTGTATCCTAGCATTCTCATAGGCATGCATCCTAAATTCCTCTAACTCATTGAGGTCAAGCAACCTCTTTTCTCTAGAAACTCTCCATGCCATATCAAGTTTCTTAATGGCCCAATAGGCCTTATGTTCAAGCTCTACTGGCAGATGACATGGTTTGCCAAAAACAAGTCCAAACGGTGAAGTACCCGAAGGAGTTTTAAATGCAGTCCTGTAAGCCCACAAAGACTCGTCTAGTCTTAAGGACCAGTCTTTCCTTGTTGGATTTATAGTCTTCTCCATAATGTTCTTAATCTCCTTATTTGATATCTCGGCTTGCCCGTTCATTTGAGGATGATATGTTTTGGTAATTCTCTACTGAATTCTGTACATGCACAAAGCTTTGAAGATTAGATTACATTTAAAATGGGTATCGTCGTCGTGAATGATCACTCTAGGTGTAACACCCCCTTCCCAGTCTAGTCAAGAACCGGGTCGGAAGGTGAAACTGATAATCAATACGGAAATTGGTACAATAAAATTTCATTTCGTTGTTAACATTATCGACAATATCATGCAAGGAATCATTACTGACATGTAACTTAGTCCATACGAAACAATAATAAATCAATTAGGGCAAAATATTAACTATCACAAGTTTTAGGGACCAATCTATAAATTTGATAATTAGAGGTCCTTCAATGCAATTGATTTTACCAGATTGAAATTCACTACATTATTAACATACCTGTAAAATTTCATAGAATTTGGAGACCATTAGCTCACTCAATTTAATCTTTCAATATTCAGTGACTAAACTATGAACCTTGCAAACTGTTTAATATGCCTTTAACTAACTTAACTAACCCCGTATCGAAATAGGGCTATTTCGAAACGGGTGAATGATGGTCAACCCTTGTTGACTTTACCTTTTAGACCGTATCGATATGAGCATGCCCTGTATCGGAACATGTTGACTTCCTTTGACTTTGACTCGTATCTATACGCTATAAACCAATATCGAAATGAGGGATTCCATTGACAAAATGTTTCGAAACGGCCATGAACTGTTTCGATATGCCCTATTTCTCAAGCTCAATTATGCTTACCCGTATCGAAATGCCATCACCCATTTCGATACGGCCTGGCCTATAATGACATATTTTTGCTGGTACTTATTCAATTTGACCTACCACACGATATCCAAAATGCAACGAAACTTCACACACAATATTTCAATGGTATAAACTACTAGCACGCCATATTTCATGATCATACGAATATGTTTACTATGTTTTGACCTTTATAAGCCAAGCATTGACTTTTTAACTACTTTAAGCCAAACAAAAAGGCCATTTAGGGCCATCAACCATATTAAAACATAGGCATATCACAAACATATCAAAATGGGCATAAATAACTAGTTCAACTACTTTTCCACCTTTCTAGGAGTTCTTATGATCAGAACACATTACTTTAGGGCTTGTAGTGACTTGTCTTGCCTTGATAATCTGATCCTTCTACGCACGATCTTTCAACCTGAAAGGCATGAGATGAGACACGTTAGGCATACATTCCCTAGTGAGGTAGTCATAAAAAATATGAACATCAATGTAACAAGTATCAATATACATTCTCTCATGCTTATTTATACCAATACTTTGCATCAATAAACAATGTTTAACATATTTATTGCATCATTAATCCTTGGATTGAATCAAGATAGTGGATACGCGAATTCCTACGCCTCGCTAAATGAATGACTGGTCTAATCCCTCCGCCTCGCCAATATGACCCATATCAATACATATCCATCCGCCTCTCCAAATCAATATAGGTCGTAGCCTTAGGACCACAGTCCACCCGTACACTGAGCTCATGAATTCTATGGCATGCCAATTGTATCCAATGTCTATTCGAATCCAAGTTTTTTGTAACCCCCTCTACCCGGCCTAGCCGATAGACTGAACCGAACATGTCACACAGGGAATATTGAAGTAAACTAAGAAAGTTTACCTCAATAATAGACCTTTTTTTTCTTTTATCTTGTCTAGATGCAACTTAGTTCCCTGTGTGTATACACAAGCAATGGGTAAGACGACCTCACAAAAGATCACTAATTATAAACAATTTCGGATTTAGGGACCATTTTCTAAATTTGACAAATTGTAAGGGTTATTACCAAATTCGGGTTACCATCCTTTAATTAAGTTCATTACGAATGTCACTGTGAAATTTCAGCTCAAAACGACCACTAGAACTCCTTTAATTTCAAACATGAACAACAAGGACCAAAATGGAAGAAAATAGAACTCATAATAAATCAAAAACTACCCTAACGGTCGAAATTTTCGGTACAGTGGGCCTTGTATCGGAACGGCCGTTTCGAAATACAACTGACCGTTTCGATACGCGGGTTCATTTTGAAACCCCTTAAGATTCGTTTCGAAACGAGGTTTCACAGAGGCAAAATGTTTCGAAACATGCCTCACCATTTTGAAACACCAAGGCCATTTCAGGCCACCGTTTCGAAATAGGCAAGGGTGTTTCTAAACACCTGGGCCTGCAATGTTTTGAAAAGCTGTTTAAACTCAATTAAAACCATCCGACACCGACCCGGCATATGCTCAAACATGTTGGCAACTCAAATATACATCAACAACAAGTTATACGAAGCATAGGCATCAATCATCATAGCATCGATATCAATAACAAAGAAACTAAAGGCATGCTCCCTAACCGAAATAAGTACCAAAAGGCCATGGTGCAATTCAAAACATAATTCAAAACATAAAGGCCATTTACAAAACCAAATATGCTTAATAAACTTGCACAAAAACGGAAAATACTAAACCAACATCATTCATAGTATCGGACACCCCCATTACAATTATTACTCTAGTTCGAAAACTCAACATACTTTTGAAGAGTTTTTTGGAAGGTTCCCTTGTAAATACTACCTCCAAATGCCTAATTATCTGCATTGATGAACAAAGAAAGCATAAACATACAAGCTTAGTGAGGATTGCTCCAAACCCAAAACATCATCAATGCACAAAACCATTTTGCACTTTTCCAAAACCCCCATGCCTTCTTTAACAAACCATGCACTTTATCATCAAAACCATTTTTTAAACATCATGCAACATAATACATATAAACCCATCAACTAAACCATTGCTACTCATCTTCCAAGCATAAACCCCTGAATGTTAAGCTTAAACCAAAACATGCATCTTTCAAATTATGCATTAATAACATTATCCACAATATTTCATTTCACTATATTGGCTCAAAAGTGATAAACAACATTCTCAAAACATATATCATATACATGAATTACCAAGGGTTGTCCCACACCCTTCATACACTCTACCGGCATCTTAAGGCTCACATATGAGCGCAACCATCAATCGTTGTGACGCCCGTGGTGGAGTATTCGGTACAATAACAACCCCTCAACACCACTCATCGGTAGATGTATAACCCACTAACAAGAGACGGGACTCACACACAAGGTTTGCACCCGGGAGCTACCCTCAACCGTTGCAACCTTAAATAATCCTCAATTGTTAGGGTACTTGGATGGAGTTTTCGGTACAATAACAACCCCTCAACGTCCAAGCTGACTTGTTTATAGTGCACTCAATCCAATAGCCAACTAACTATATCTAATTTCATTTATAAAACACTTTATTCAACATCACTTGCCAATATAATCCACAATTCATACATACCACAGTATTTTTACAAAGCATTCATGATAAGCCATAACTCAAGCATTAAACGATGCTTCACAACTCATGCATCAACACATGCATACAAGGATCACTTACCTAGTGCATCCTTACACCACATGGAATCATCATATACATATTATATACTCAAAACATGATTCATAACAGTAGATAAATGCAATGAAAATCAAGTGCAACCAAAGGCTCAAACTAGCACAATCTAGGAGAGAAATTCACTTTACTTACTTCCAAACTTAGTAAAGTGTTTCAAGATCTTACTAAGTTACCAAAACCTTTTCTAAAACGTTTCCACGATAGAAAACCAAGTTCCACTCACCGACTTGCGAAACCACACTTGCCGACGCAACTATCGATCGTTCGAAGCCTCCAAAATCACTTCGTTTGATTCTGAATTACTATCCCTTGTTTTCAACACATTAAAAGAGTGGTTCAATGCATTAAAGTGCATCCAAAATACCAGAAATTAGAATAATTCCCGCAGCCCTGCTCTAAAGCACCAAATCACCCATCTGAAACAACCGAAAACTCAATCGATTGACCTCTAACCTCAGCCCAGCCATTACCCAACACATCCAACACAATATAGGCATGAATCAACATCATAAAACAACCTAAAACTATCCTTGTACCTCCAGCAACTCGGATTCTTCAAGAACACCCCCAAAACCCAACAAAAAACACTTCAAAAACCAAGGATCTCAAGGATTTCGGGATCACTATGATTAAGACTACATTTCAACACCAAAATCCTTTCAAAACTCATTTAGAAATCATCTCAACCAAGTTCAACCATCACAACTCCGAAAATCTCTTTAAAACATCTTTTTCAACAAGATATCAACATGTAATCAAACTAACAATAAAACCACAATAAAAAACATGAATTAAGAGCCAAATATCTTTGGAATTTCATTAAACAACCTTGATTAGAGGGTTAGCATGAAAGTTACCTCCAATCCTTGCTTCTCCTCTAATTTGGCAAGATTAGCTTAAAAGAACTTGATGGAAAATGAGAGAAATCACCAAGGAAAAGTTAGAAATCAAAAGAGAATTTGAGAGTGAAGAAAATCTGGAAATTTGAGAGAAAATGGAGAGTGTTTGACTGAACTGAAGAAGAGAAATGAAAACGATAGTGAAAAATCTTTTAACCGATTAGGTAACTTCCAATTTAATTAATCAAAGCTATTTTAATTATTTAATAAACCATTTAAAACACATGCCAAATTAGGGAAATGCTTAATTGAAAAATAGCTCCCTAAAGATTCTAAGATTTTGACTATTCTTGAAAAACACATTTCCCCAACTTTTAAATCTTTACATTTTGGTCACTGCCCAAAATGTATACTTTCGAAAATCCATTTTGTAAAATTGATTTAACCATCCTCTTAAATATAATTTTAGAGGATTTTATGAATTTTTATCCTTTCTCGAACCTTGATTTCCCTAAATCACCTTTTAACGGTTCAAACAACCGACACCGGTTCCACCGGTCCAACCCGACTCGCATAACACCTAGGCCCAAAATCAGGGCGTTACAAATTTCTCCCACTTAGGAAATTTAGTCTTCGAAAATTTTACTTGAAGGAAAAATATGCGGAAATTGCCTCAACATGACCGCCTTGCTTTCCCACGTGGCTTCTTCAACTCCTCGGTGTCGCCACAACACCTTCACAAGCTCAATCGTCTTGTCACGAAGAGCTTTGCTACTCAAATCCAGAATTCTCACTGGTTCTTCATCATGGGATAAATCCGGAGTTAACTCAATTTCCTCAATTAGGCATCACATGCGAAGGATCCGATCTATACCTCCGCAACATAGAAACATGGAACGCATCATGGATCTTTTCCAACTCGGGAAGCAACCTCAACCGATAAGCCACAAGACAAATCCGCTCCATAACCTCAAAAGGTCCAATAAAACTAAGACCAAGCTTTCCCTTACGTCTGAACCTCATCACCTTCTTCCAAGGTGATATTTTAAGGAACACGCGACCTCCAACCACAAACTCAATCTCCCTACGCTTTAAATCCGCGTCAGACTTCTAGCGATCCGACACAGCCTTCAATCGCTCACATATGAGCTTCACCTTCTCAGTTTTCCCTTGAGCATATCCGGCAAGGAAAGCAACTTTTACACTGCCTCAACTCAACAAAGAGGCGTTCTATACTTCCTCCCGTACAAGGCCTCAAACGGAGCCATTTGTATACTTGCCTGAAAACTGTTGTTATAGGCGAACTTAACAAAAGATAGATGCTTTTCCCAAGAACCTTGGAAATCAATCACACATCATCGCAACATATCCTCCAGCACCTGGATAACTCGTTCTGTCTGTCCATCCATTTGAGGATGATATAAAGTGCTGAAATTCAACCGCGTACCCAACGCTTGATGCAAACATTCCCAAAACCATGTTGTGAACCTCAGATATCTATCCGAAACTATAGACTTGGGCACCCCCTACAAACGCACAATCTCAGCAATATACAACTCCTCTAACTTATCCAACGTATACGTAGTATGCACAACCAAGAAATGTGCACACTTCGAGAGACAATCTACAATCACCCACACAGAGTTCTTCTTAGATGGTGTTAAAGGCAAACCAGATACAAAATCCATCGTAATCCATTCCCATTCCACTCAGGTATCCTCAAAGGCTGTAATAAACTAGGAGGAAACTGAAGCTCAGCCTTCATACGTTAGCAAACCATACACTTGCTTACAAAATCAGCAACATCCTTTTTTTAACCCCACCCAATAATACTCATCTTTCAAGCCATGATACATCTTAGTACTACCAGGGTGCATAGAAAAAGGACTGCTATGAGCCTCAGTCAAAATAGTGCGCCTGAACTCAACATCTTCCGGCACCACTATTCGACTTTTGAAACATAGAACTCCATCATCATTAAAACAGAAATCCGTTGCCTTACCATCAGCTATGTCCTGGACATGAGGCACCAACGAATCATCCAACAACTGCTTCTTGTTAATCAACCGAATCAAGGAAGGTTTCACTTGCAACTCGGCTATCATGCCACCATCACGTGATATACTCAACCGAGTAAACATAGCTCTCAGCTCAACATCTACCTTCCTACGCAAAGCATCGGCCACCACATTGGCCTTCCCAGGATGATACTCAATGGTCAGATCATAATCCTTAAGCAACTCCAACAATCTTCGCTGCCTAAGATTCAACTCCTTCTGCGACATAAGACACTTCTAAGTCTTATGGTCGATGTAAACCACACATATTTCACCATAAAGGTAGTGTCTCCAAATCTTCAAAGTAAACACCACTGCAGCGAGCTCAAGATCATGCGTAGGATAGTTGCGCTCGTGCACCTTCAACTGTCTAGACGCATAAGCCACAACCTTTCCGCCTTGCATCAATATGCAACCCAAACTAACATATGATGCATCACTATAGACTACAAACTCCTTACTTGATTCTGGTTGAATCAAGACAGGATCTTGCTTCAAAGCCTCCTTCAACTTCTCGAAAGCTTGTTGCCTAGCATCTTTCCACTCAAAACGAACATTCTTTTGCAACAACTTGGTCAAAGGTGCAGCAATCTTAGAGAAACCCTCGACAAACCTTCGGTAGTATCCGGCCAACCCAATGAAACTACGCTCCTGCGTCAGTGATTTAGGAATTTTCCAACTCATCACCGCCTCAACATTGTATGGATCAAACCCAATACCATCAGTTGACACCACATGTCCAAGAAAAATGACTTCCTTGAGCCAAAACTCACACTTCCTTAGCTTAACATAAAGCTGATTCTCCAACAACACTTGTAATACAATCCTCAAATGCTTATCATGATCCTCCTTGGTACGCGAGTACATGAGAATATCATTGATAAACACTACCATAAATTGATCCAGAAACTCATGGAATACCCTATTCATCATATCTATGAATGCAGTTGGTGCATTTGTCAACCCAAGCGGCATCACTAGAAACTCATAATGGCCATACCTATTCCGAAAAGTTGTCTTAGGCACATCCACTTCCTTAAACTTTAGCTGATAGTACCCAAACCTCAAATCTATCTTTGAAAACATTGAGGCACCACGAAATTGGTCAAACAAATCATCGATCCTCGGCAGAGGGTACTTGTTCTTAATTGTTAACTTGTTCAGCTACCGATAATCTATGCACATACGCATTGTACCATCCTTCTTTTTTAAAAACAAGACCGGCACACCCCAAAGTGAAATACTCGGCCTTATGAACCCTCGGTCGAGCAACTCCTGAAGTTGCGTCTTCAATTCCTTCAACTCCTTAGGTGCCATGTGATAAGGAGCAATGGACACCGAATTCGTATTCTCATACAACTCTATACCAAACTCAATCTCTCGGTTTGGTGGAAACCCAAGTAACTCTTTCAGAAAAACACTCGAAAACTCACATATGGTTCGTATGTCTTGCACACATACCTCCTTCGTACCAGGATTCATCACATGTGCCAAGAAAACTTCGCATCCCAACTCCATCATCTGACACGCTTCAAGAGCCAAAATTGCGTTAGACAAGAACTTCACATTCTCGCCTACAATTACTACCTCGTAATAATCCGCAAGCTTCAGGGTAACTCGCTTAACATCAAAATCTACCACAGCTCGATGCTCAACCAACCAGTCCATTCCAAGAATCACATCAAAACCATAAAAAGGCAAATCCATCAAATCAACTGAAAACTCATGACCCTGAACTGATAATGGACATCTCCTATACAATCTCCTTGTAACCACAGTCTCACCAAAAAAACTTGTTACTTGCATTGCTACATCTAGCATCTCAACAGGAATATCAAGCAAATGTGCATGCTCACTCAAGATGTATGAATGCGTAGATCCATAATAAATTAAGGCTAACAAAGAAAAGGATTGCAAGGTGAATGTACCTGCAATCACATCGGTGTCGTTACGTCCCTCACAATGTACGTACACCCTCGTAGGACCACCTCCCTCCAGCTGAACATCAACTACATGGGCCACACCTCTTTGGCCATCCTCTCTCCTCTGAAAGTTTCCACGGCCGCACCCACGACCTCTCTGCTGTGGAATAGCTGGTGCACGACTCTGACCACCCCCCGCTAACAGAGGACACTCACGTCTCATGTGATCAGTAGACCCACAGTTCTAACACGAATTAGCCCCAACCACAGGAGCATGTACCTCACGAGCCGCACGAGTGCAATCCCTCCTCATGTGATCCCGCGAACCACACGTCCAACAAGTATTATGCTCAACCCTCGGCATGTTGCCATGAGCTGGTGCACCTCGCCCATAGTTACCTCGCGTAGCCGCAGGGTGATATCTACAATCCCGAATCCTCTTACTCTGCCAACCACTAGGGCCAGCAACAACAGATCTCTTGCCCAAATTGGAACCACCCACACGTGAGCTCAAACCCAAGCTCTGCTCTATATCTTTGGCTCGAGTCATGAGCACATCAAAATTTATATAATCCGTCACTAGCATGAACGTCTTTACGTCTTCCACCAAGCCATACCGGAAATGGTAGCAACGATTCCTGTCACTCAGCACCAATTCCGGAGCATATTGGCTCAGTCGTACGAACTGAACTTCATACTCAGCCATAGTCAAGTTCCCCTGAACCAGAGACATGAATTTCCTCTTCTTATCGTCCAAATATCTAACTCCAAGATACTTTCTCTTAAAAGCATACTGGAAGAAAGTCCAATCAACCTCTTCCGGCTCCAATGCCGCGGTCGTAGTTGTCCTCCATGTGTATGCATCACCATGCAAAAACGACACCGTATAACCCAGCTTTCGTGCATCATTACACCCCATTTGATCCAATATCCGGATTGTGCTGGCCATCCAAGCCTCGGATGCCTCAAGAGATAAACCACAAAACTCTACTCCTCCCAAACTTCTCAATCGCTCCAGTGGCAATCCTGATTGCCCAGTAGCACGTACTTGTACATGCACTCCAGCAAAAGTAGCCTGGAATGCTCCCGTCATTGCCTGCACTAAAGGCATAAAATCTCCCAACACCGGACCAGCTTGTCCTTGTTGTTCCTGCTCCCCACCCCCATATGGTTGTGGCGGAGGAGGAGGTAAGTTTCCAGCAGGCAGAACCTCGTTCTCATGGTCACGTTACCCATCAGCATGAGCAATTGTTCTAGATCGTAACTCTCGTCTCGGTCCCATTGTGCTAGTTAACATTAATGCATGAACATAAAACAAAAAAAAGAGATCAGGCCAGCTCTTAACAAGGATTCCAAGACTTCCAAAACCAATTTAAAACATCTCACTAGGTAATAAGGCAATGGGCTTCCCAATTTTCCCCCCAACATAGCATAAAGCATACAACATGCGTTTTACGCCTGTCATGCACTTCAAGCATCAAAATTTAGCCCCATCAAACATCATAGAACAACTCACTTTCGTATTCAGTCATCATATACATCACATCACTATCACACACTTTACATTAACATGCTTTAACATTCACCGGTCAAAACATATTTCACCAAAAACACACATTTCACTTCACATATGCTTACCAACAACTTATCATCATCTAAACCATTCGTAACCTGGCTCTGATACCACCAAATGTAACCCCCTCGACCCGGCCTAGCTGATAGACTGAACTAAAAAGGTCACACGGGGAATATTCAAGGAAATAGAGAAAGTTTACCTCAATAAACGACCTTTTTTTCTTTTTATCTTGTCTAGATGCAACTTAGTTCCCTATGTGTATACACAAGCAGCGCGTAAGACGAACTCACAAACGATCACTAATTATAAACAATTTTGGGTTTAGGGACCATTTTGTGAATTCGACAAATTGTAAGGGTTATTACCAAATTCGGGTTACCATCATTTAACTAAGTTCATTACGAATGTCACTATGAAATCTCAGCTAAAAATGACCACTATAACTCCTTTAATTGCAAGCATGAACAACAAGGACCAAAATGGAAGAAAATAGAACTCAGAATAATTCAAAAACTACCTTAACGGTCGAACGTTTAGGAATAGTGAGCCCAGTATCGGAACGACCGTTTCGAAAAACAACTGACTGTTTCGATACGAGAATTTTTTTCGAAACCCCCTTAAGATTCGTTTCGGAACGAGGTTTCACAGAGGCAAAATGTTTCGAAACAGGCCTTACTGTTTCGAAACACCAAGGTCTTTTCAAGCCACTGTTTCGAAACAAGCAAGGCTGTTTCGAAACACTTGGGCCTGCAATGTTTGTAAAAGTTGTTTAAACTCAATTTAAACCATCCGAAACCGACCCGACATATGCTCAAACACGTTGGCAACTCAAATATACATCAACAACAAGTTATACGAATCATAGGTATCATCATAGCATCGATATCAATAACAAAGAAACTAAAGGCATGCTCCCTAAGCGAAATAAGTACCAAAAGGCCATGGTGCAATTCCAAGCATAATTCAAAACGTAAAAGCCATTTACAAAACCAAATATGCCTAATAAACTTGCACCAAAACAGAAAATACTACACCAACATCAATCATAGCATCATACACCCCCATTGCCATTATTACTCTAGTTCGAAAACTCAACTTACTTTTTAAGAGTTTTTTGGAAGGGTCCCTTGTAAATACAGCCTCCAAATGACAAATTATCTGCATTAATGAATAAAGAGAGCATAAACATACAAGCTTAGTGAGGATTGCTCAAAACCAAAAACATCATCAATGCACAAAACCATTTTAAACTTTTTCCAAAACCCTCATGCCTTCTTTAACAATATTTCATACACTTTTTCCAAAACCATTGTTTTAAACATCATGCAACATGATACATATAAACCCAGCAACTAAACCCTTGCTACTCATATTCCAAGCCTTCCAAGCATAAACCCCTTTTTGCTAAGCTTAAACCAAAACATGCATCTTTCAAATTATGCATTAATAACATTTTCCACAATATTTCATTTCATTATATTGGCTCACAAGTGATAAACAACATTCTCAAAACGTATAGATACACGGATTACCAAAGGTTGTCCCACACCCTTCATACACTCTACCGGTATCTCAAGGCTCACACACGAGAGCAACCGTCCATCGTTGTGACGCCCGTGGTGGAGTATTATGTACAATAATAACCCTTCAACACCACTCATCGGTAGATATATAACCCACTAACGAGAGATGGGATTCACACACAAGGTTTGCACCCGGGAGCTACCCTTAATCGTTGCAACCTTAAACAATCCTCAATTTGTAGGGTACTTCGATGAAGTTTTCGGTACAATCACAACCCCTCAACATCCAAGGCGACTTGTTTATAGTGCACTCAATCCTATAGTCGGCTAACTAGATCCGATTTCATTTATAAAACACTTTATTCAACATCACTTGCCAATATAATCCACAATTCATGCATACCACATTGTTTTTACAAAGCATTCCTGATAAGCCATAACTCAAGCATTAAACCATGCTTCACAACTAATGCATCAACACATGCATACAAGGATCACTTACCTAGTGCATCCTTAAAACAAATGTCATCATCATACACATTTTATATACTCAAAACATGCTTTAAAATAGTAGATAAATGCAATTAAAATCAAGTGCAACAAAAGACTCAAACTAGCACAATCCGGGAGAGAAATTCACTTTACTTACTTTCGAACTTAGTAAAGCGTTTCAAGCTCTTACTAAGTTCCCAAAACCATTTCTAAAATGTTTCCACGCTGGAAAACTAAGTTCCACTGACTGAGTTGTGAAACCAAACTTGCCGACGCAACTATCGATCGACTGAATCCTCCAAAATCACTTTGTTTGCTTCCGAATTACTATCCCCTGTTTTCAACACATTAAAAGAGATGTTCAATGCATTGAAATGCATACAAGACACCAGCACTCAAAAGAATTCCCGCAGCTCTGCTCTAAAGCACCAAATCACCTATCTAAAACAACCTAAAGCTATCCTTATACCTCCAGCAACTCGGATTACTCAAGAACACCCAAAAACATAACAAAAAAACACTTCAAAAATGTAACCCCCTTAACCCGGCCTAGACGGTTGACCCGAATTAAGAAGATTACACGGGGAAAACCAAAGTCAACCCGAAAGTCAACCTTGATTAACGACCCTTTTTTTTCTTATTAATCTTGTCTAGATGCTCATTAACCCTAGATGTGATCACACAAACTTCATACTCAAAGACCACAAACATCAGAGATCAAACAGGGATCCAATTGAACAATTTACAACTTTAGGGACCAAATTGTAAATTCTGAAAACCTTAAGGACTTAACCAGATTTTAAGTTACCAACTTAAAATTAATCATGTTTCATGCTTCTCTGCCAAATTTCAGCTCAAACGGACAACCCAAACTCATACAATTGCACAAACAAGTTTCAGGACCAAAATGCAAACATTCTGAAACATTTAACCGCCCATGTCAGTCCCCAACGGTCACCCGTTCCGAAACGGGCAGAGCCCGTTTCGAAACACGGGGCCGTTCCGCAACGCGTACCGCAACGGGGGACTGGCAGTAGCCAACCCGTTCCGGAACGGTGGCACTCGTTTCGGACGCCTGGGTTTATGCAGGGCACCCGTTCCGAAACGGTGTCAACTGTTCCGAAACGCCTTGCCCAGATTGCTGCATTTTGCTCACACAAACACATAATTGGCCATCCAAACATACTCCTAAAGCCTCCAAACTTTACCAACATGCAACTCAACATAAATGGGACATACTTGCATCAACAATTCATCAATATAACATCATACATGAAAAGCCCCAATTCTAAAGGCATACTTCCTACACAAGCAACCATTTAGGCACAAACCTTCCAAATCAATCTCATTAAAACCGAAACATGATCCAACAACATCATCAACATAAAAACATCCTTGTCCAAACATAAACGAACACATACACAATAACCCGAGAGATTCTACCCCATTGCCTTTATTAACTATAACTATTCACCGAGACATACATCTCAAGTGGAGTCCACCTTGAATCCCTTGCTCCTTGCTGTCCAAACTTCAAGAATCTGCATTGACGGACAAAAAGGAGCATAAGCACATAATGCTTAGTGAGGTATGCTCAAAACCAAAACACCATCAATGCAGCGGGTCATAAATCACTTTTAAAACAAACTCGATTTGTTTACCAAAGCCATGTTTGAAAACCCCTTTTCAACAACAAGCTCAAAACCATGCATTGCACATACATGAAAACCAACCCTTAGCTTAGCATGCTAAGAAAACCTTTTCAAAGCACAACTTACAAAATCATCCATTTAGCCAAACCATGCATAAACACCATATGCAAGCTAAAACAAAACCTTGGAAAACACTCCCATTTCACAACATACCTTTCATAAACTTGAAAGCCAAATCAAGCAAGAATCTTTTAAAACCATTTCACAAACCAACCAACACATGCATTAAACCAAAGGCAACATATATGAACCACAACATCATCATTACATGCCTTTAAAAACAAGTCTTAACAAGACTCCAATGCACTAAAGATATTTCATGCTCACATGCATCATTTTCCAAATGATAATCAACACTTGTTCAACTTAACAAGTAAACATGCATTCACAAGCATTATACACTTTCCATGCAACCATGCATCTATTCAAGCATCTCATGCTTCACATGCAATTATGCATCATTTCAAGCATCCCATGCTTCATCACAATCAAGAACATCATATTGGCCTTCAAGTGATCAACCACATTCACTTTTCAACTCAACACCCAATCGGATACGCGGATTCCGAGCGTTGTCCCTACGCTCCATACACCCTACCAATCCAAGGTATCCCAAATGGACTTTTAAACACCATTTGACCTCAAC
Source organism: Hibiscus trionum (assembly GCA_030270665.1). Taxonomy (NCBI): domain Eukaryota; kingdom Viridiplantae; phylum Streptophyta; class Magnoliopsida; order Malvales; family Malvaceae; genus Hibiscus; species Hibiscus trionum. The sequence goes on from BSYR01000017.1 coordinate 22,797,436, forward strand.
ATCCTAAGGTTCCCATGTATGGACTTTTAAACACCATACAACCTTAGCTTTCCCGAGGTTCCCATGTATGGACTTTCAAACACCATACAACCTCAACTTTTCCCCAAGGTTCCCATGTATGGACTTTCAAACACCATACAACCTTGACATGCACAAGGTTCCCATGTATGGACTTTCAAACACCATACAACCTTTGCATTCACCGATTGGTAGTTGTATAACATCACTAACGAGATCCGGGACACCCTACACAAGATCCACACATGGACTTAACACCGTCATTGTGATCTCAACAAGCACAAGGTTCCCACATATGGACTTTTAAACACCATATAACCTTTGCTCAACCAAGGTCCTCGAATGGGCAACACCTCCATTATGACCTCAACCATCTCGTTAGGATACTTGAAGGTAGTTTACCGGTCCACTCTTGACCACTCCACCTCCAAGGCGACTTAATTCACAGTGCACCCAATCCTATAGCCGGCTAACTATATCCGATCAAAGAACCAAGAACCACTTACATCACTTGCCAATATAACCACCTTACCACATTAGTCCAATGTTTCACATGCATAACCATAATGCAAAAACCATCATTTACCAACATTAATTCACTGTTTTAAAGCATTAAACAAAGCCATTGAACAACATGCAACACCATGCATCAAAACCACATTTTCAATGTATAAAACCAAGGATCTCTTACCTTGAGCATCCTTCACATATGGCTTTCAAAACCAGCATTAAACCATGCTAAAATATGCTTTCAAAACAGATTTAAACCATGCAAAACACATGCATTTCAATCATCAACCACAATTGCTTAAAAGCCAATTTCACAATCATAATTCAAGAGCGAAAATCCATTCACTTACTCTTGAGCTTAGAAAAGTTGTTTAAACTTACACTAAGCTCCCAAAAACCTTCAAACCTTGGTTTAAAAGCTGAAAACCCAACTTCACTCACCGATAACCAAAACAAGGCTAGCCAACAAGCCTTCCAAGCATCCGAAACCTTCCGCAACACCTCTAAAGCTCACGGATCAAACTCCCCTGTTTCAAGCACACAACAACAGAAGATCAATGCATCATTATGCATTAAAAACACCAGCAACACAACACAACTCGCTGCTCATCACAAATCCAACAATTCGGCTACCAAACACAACCGAAATCACCTCCAAACACTTCCAAAACTTAACCCAGCCAAGATCCATCACTTCTAACCACTTTTAAACATCAATTAACATCCAAAATAATCACAAACACGTCCTTATACCTCCAGGTATAACAGATCACCAAAACACTCCAAAAACAACCAAAAACTCAAGCAAAACTTAGGAAATTCAACCTATCCGGGATTGCATTAATTAAACCTCAACTTCTAATCAATTTAGCATTCATTTAACATCATTTTGACACTTCAAAACCCTGCTTAAACAGATCATACGAAAATTCCACCAAAATCACCAAATCTTGCATTTTAGCCAAAATCAAGATTTCAATTGAAAAGCCTTTAACAAATCATAAATCAAGGATTGAGAACTTGGGAATTTCAATAAAGAACTTGAAGTTCAGAGGAGAAAACGTTCTTACCTCCAAACTTGAGTTTCTCCTTTTTAGAGCCAAAAAGCTTGATGAAACAACTTGCAAATTGAGAGGTTTTGTTGATGAGATGATTAGGAATCAAATGAGAGTTGAAATGAGTGATTTAGATTGACAAAATCAAAGGAGAAAATCTGGAGAATGTGTTTGGGTTGAGAGAAAATGAGAGAAAAGGAAAATTGAGAGAAAATAGAAAAGTTAGTTATAAAATGATAAAATGATTTCCCTCCACATTTCATAAACTTTAAAATCAGAATAAAGCCTTAAAATATCTTAGAAAAATCTGGAGAAACTCTTTTTGGAATATTAGCTCCTTAAAGATTCAAAGTTTCAATCCTTTATAAAACTGTCACCGAACTTTCAAAAATTACATTTTGGTCACTAGCCAAAATGTCAACCTTCCAAACCTCATTTTCCAAAATTGATTTCACAGTTCACTTAATTATATTAAAAGATGATTTTAGGACATTTTCCATATTTTTAATGCAACCCGAACTAGGCTTTCCTAAATTCACTCTTATATATTCGATCAGCACTTTGACCGAACCGGTCAACGCCCAAAACTTCTGAGCCCAAAACCGGGGCGTTACAACTCTCCCCCCTTAGGAAATTTCGTCCTCGAAATTTCAACCGGCGAAAAGAGAACCACAACCTTCTCAAATCACACACAAGGCAACACAAAAGCCTCAACCATCACTGGACACTTTCCACACAAAACTCCACCAACTTAGCACCACCACATGCTGTTCACAAAATCCAGAGCACACAAAGATAACCAAAACTTAACCTTTCACATAACCGGACTGTACACAGCCCCAATATCAACCTGAAGAACTTCAGCTCTTACAGCACACATCACTGCAACACACAACTCCCAAGACCTGATTATACAGAGACAACAACCAATCCAATTCAGCCACTATTCAACCTTCTCTGCTTCTAAAACTCTTGCAAACTCCCAAACCTCTTCCAAGAATTTCCCAACAAGCAAAAATCCTTAAACATCAACTGCTTACCCAAACTCCTCAACGAATGCTGATAAACCCTCACAACTGTTGCTAACATTACCACAACATCTCACCAGGATCACTCACCCAGATTCCAAAAATCACATCACAACCCCAACTCGACTCCGCCAGCTGTTCCATACAACACCAGCTGACCTCAAAAGAAATTCACATACACACAACCAGCCAACCACTTCTCACAAGAACCCAAATAACCAACAAAAGCCTTCGATCTTTCATAACCCTTCCACTTCAAACTTCAACCATAACACTTGTCTTACCAGGACATTGCCCAACCTACCATACATACCAACTCCTCAACTCCTCAAAGGTTGCTAAGAACCAGCACTTACAAACACAACCCTTCCACAACAACCCAAATGCTAAGCTACCCCAGCACCTGGAAACACAACCGTTAAACTACAACATCACTTAGCATCAAGGTCCTACCCCTTCCACTTAGCTATCCAAACCACTAAACTCTCTTTAAGCAACAAACACTATCCTTCTACCATCAGACCATACCACTCTCACTATTACTAGCAACTAGCCTAATATACTCCATTACGTCTAACTCTCACCCAGCACCAAAACAACCTCTAAAAACCCGTCATCCAACCTAACCCAACCACCACTCTAACAGATTCGATTAGTTATTAGCGAGTGTGAACATCGTATGCATGATCACCAACATGCCCTATCAATGCCTGATGTACATGTATGCAAAACCTCTAATGTCATGCCACATGTATGCATGGACCAACATATATAATATAGCATATAACAATGATTTTAACTGTGCATGAATGCCAGTTCACACCCTCCAATAACATCCTCAAATCCGTCTAAGAACAACCTCCTACCTCACTTCTAACTTATCTAACTCCATCATACCAACAATCATTAACCACAAGATTCTCACCTAAGCCTCTTCACACCAAAGATGTTTCCAAACTACAACTATTACCCCAACAACTAGCAACAAGACTAAACTTACCACGCAAGGAAAACCAACAGAAACCAAACTAAGGTAACTAGAGCAAAGATTACTAAACAAGGTTACCTGAAAGCACAACACCACCCTGAAGCTTCATCAGACGAACTCTCTTCCTCGCGGAACCATCATCCTCCTGCCGCACCACTACAGCACCAGCTAACACACCAGGGTCACCACCAACTCCTTGCGGTAAGGGACCTTGGCTGTTCCGAGCCAACATCAAACAATCACGTCTCATGTGTCCAGCAGACCCACATTTCCAACAATTCTCCTTTCCCACACTCTTCACAACTTTCTGCTCTTTCTGCCACTTCTGAACCTTGCCTCGGCCGTTCCCACGACCTTTCTGAGACCCTTTGGCTAACACCAAAGCTGACTTCACTCCAAGAGGACAATCACGCTTAACATGCACTTTGGAACCACAGTTCCAGCAAGCACCCGCGCCCTTCACAACGGTCACACACTGGTGGCTGAACTTCCACTCCTTGCCCAAGCAACACTTGCTCTACAACAACACCACTGTCACATTGCTCAACCCTTGGAAACTTCCCTCCAAGATACCTTTCATAAAAGGCAGATACAAAGAAATCCCAATCAATATCAGGAATATGTGACGCCACAGCCACAGATGTCCACCAGACACAGGCATCCTCCAACATCAAAGAAACAACACTCCCCAGCTTACAAGCAAGATCACAGCCTTCCTGATCCAAGATCAGAACCACACTGGCCAACCAGGCCTCAAACATCTCCGGTGTAGAACCATGATATTCCACAGCACCCAAATCAAGCAAACGCTGCTTCGGCAAACCCACACATCCCACAGCCAGCACATCCACTGACTTTACCTTTACCACAGCCTGAGATGTTCCCAACACCTCCTGAACATCAGATGATGAACTCTTCACCACAGAACTAGCTTCTTTCCCTTGCCTTATCACCTCAACCCCAGGCACAGAAAGCTGAGACAAAACACCTCTACCAAAGGGTGAATTCCACGCCTTAACAACCTGCCCCAAGGAAGCAACCATCTCACCCAACTGCCATTCTTTCATCGACTTAGCCATACTACTAACAACAACAAACATACAATCACAACAAACAAACAAACCAGTTAGACCAGCATTAAGCAAGGATTCAAACTCCAACTCCAAAATAACACAATAGCTATATTAATAAGGCAATGGGTATCCCGAATCCTCCCCTTTACATGACATAACAGTCAACACAACATGGATATCACAACATCAAGCATATCAATCAACATACTCGATCATGCTTACATCCAACAGCATCCATTTGCATCAGCATATTATCAACATAACATACTCATTACACAATCATCAAGCATAACCCCAGCTCACAACATCAGCACATATCCACATTAATTCAACAATGATTCATAAACACAAAGCATGCTCGAAAACATCAGCAACTTGATCAGAAACATCAACAATTTGCTCAGAAACATCAGTATCATGCCCAGAAACACGTGTTTCAACCAACATTCAACCAACTTTCATCCACACAACAAGGTAAACATCAACACACATCACAACAACTTACCGTTTTCCCCAAGCATTCGCAACTCAGCTCTGATACCACCAAATGTAACCCCCTTAACCCGGCCTAGACGGTTGACCCGAATTAAGAAGATTACACGGGGAAAACCAAAGTCAACCCGAAAGTCAACCTTGATTAACGACCCTTTTTTTTCTTATTAATCTTGTCTAGATGCTCATTAACCCTAGATGTGATCACACAAACTTCATACTCAAAGACCACAAACATCAGAGATCAAACAGGGATCCAATTGAACAATTTACAACTTTAGGGACCAAATTGTAAATTCTGAAAACATTAAGGACTTAACCAGATTTTAAGTTACCAACTTAAAATTAATCATGTTTCATGCTTCTCTGCCAAATTTCAGCTCAAACGGACAACCCAAACTCATACAATTGCACAAACAAGTTTCAGGACCAAAATGCAAACATTCTGAAACATTTAACCGCCCATGTCAGTCCCCAACGGTCACCCGTTCCGAAACAGGCAGAGCCCATTTCGAAACACGGGGCTGTTCCGCAACGCGTACCGCAACGGGGGACTGGTAGTAGCCAACCTGTTCCGGAACGGTGGCACTCGTTTCGGACGCCTGGGTTTATGCAGGGCACCCGTTCCGAAACGGTGTCAACTGTTCCGAAACGCCTTGCCCAGATTGCTGCATTTTGCTCACACAAACACATAATTGGCCATCCAAACATACTCCTAAAGCCTCCAAACTTTACCAACATGCAACTCAACATAAATGGGACATACTTGTATCAACAATTCATCAATATAACATCATACATGAAAAGCCCCAATTCTAAAGGCATACTTCCTACACAAGCAACCATTTAGGCACAAACCTTCCAAATCAATCTCATTAAAACCGAAACATGATCCAACAACATCATCAACATAAAAACATCCTTGTCCAAACATAAACGAACACATACACAATAACCCGAGAGATTCTACCCCATTGCCTTTATTAACTATAACTATTCACCGAGACATACATCTCAAGTGGAGTCCACCTTGAATCCCTTGCTCCTTGCTGTCCAAACTTCAAGAATCTGCATTGACGGACAAAAAGGAGCGTAAGCACATAATGCTTAGTGAGGTATGCTCAAAACCAAAACACCATCAATGCAGCGGGTCATAAATCACTTTTAAAACAAACTCGATTTGTTTACCAAAGCCATGTTTGAAAACCCCTTTTCAACAACAAGCTCAAAACCATGCATTGCACATACATGAAAACCAACCCTTAGCTTAGCATGCTAAGAAAACCTTTTCAAAGCACAACTTACAAAATCATCCATTTAGCCAAACCATGCATAAACACCATATGCAAGCTAAAACAAAACCTTGGAAAACACTCCCATTTCACAACATACCTTTCTTAAACTTGAAAGCCAAATCAAGCAAGAATCTTTTAAAACCATTTCACAAACCAACCAACACATGCATTAAACCAAAGGCAACATATATGAACCACAACATCATCATCACATGCCTTTAAAAACAAGTCTTAACAAGACTCCAATGCACTAAAGATATTTCATGCTCACATGCATCATTTTCCAAATGATAATCAACACTTGTTCAACTTAACAAGTAAACATGCATTCACAAGCATTATACACTTTCCATGCAACCATGCATCTATTCAAGCATGTAACGCCCCGGTTTTGGGCTTAGAAGTTTTGGGCGTTGACTGGTTTGGTCAAAGTCCTGTTCGAATCTTAAGAGGTGAAATTAGGAAAGCCTAGTTCGGGTTGCATTAAAAATATGGAAAAATGTTCTAAAATCATCTTTTAATATAATTAAGTGAACTGTGAAATCAATTTTGAAAAATGGGTTTTGGAAGTATGACATTTTGGCTAGTGACCAAAATGTAATTTTTGAAAGTTTTGTGACTATTTTATAAAGAGTTGAAACTTTGAATCTTTAAGGGGCTATTAATCCAAAGGTGATTTCTCCAGATTTTTCTAAGATATTTAGAGTTTTAATTCTGATTTTAAAGTGAATCAAAAGGAGGGAAAAACTCATTTGGCAATTTTCTCAACTAACTTCCAATTTTCTTCTCTCTTTTTCTCTCAAACCAAACACACCATTTCCAGAGATTTGATTCTGTTTTTCTCACTTAAATCTCTCCTTTTAACTCTCATTTGATTCCTAATCAACATATCTTCAAAACCTCTTCAATTGCTTCTTGATTCTTCAAGGATTTTAATTCCAAAAAGTGGAGAAACACAAGTTTGGAGGTAAGAACGTCCTTCTCCTCTAAACTACCAGTTCTTTACTGAAATTCCCAAGTTCTCAACTCTTAATTGATGTTTAATTAAAGGCTTTTGAGTTTGGAATTGGATCTTGGCTTATAATGCAAGATTTGATGATTTTTCATGATTTTCGTTAGATCTGTTTAATCTGTGATTTGAGATGTGTTTTTGTTGTTAAATGAACTCTAAATTGATAAGGAAATGAGTTTTGATTGATGCAATCCCGGATAGGTTGTGTTTCCTAAGTTTAGCTTGTGTTTCTTGGATGTTTTTGTGGTGATCTTGTGGATCTGATGTTGCTGGAGGTATAAGGATGTCTATAGGTTGTTTTTAGATGTTAAATGGTGTTTATGAATGTTAGGTTTTGCTGGTTTATGGCTGGGTTTTGTTGAGAAGTGGTTTTGATGCAATTTCGGTTGTATTTGGTGGCCGAAATTGGAGTATGAATGAGAGCAGCGAGTTTGAGTGCTTTCATTGAAGCTTTTGATGCTTGATGATGCATTAAACCTCTGCTTTAATGTGTTTAATCAGGGGAGGCATCTTTGGATCCAAGAGTTGTTGATCCGGAAGCTTGAATTCGTGCTTCGGCAAGTGGCGAAGTGGAATCGGTGAGTGAAATTGGGTTTTCGGCTTTGAAACCAATGTCTTGGGAGCTTAGTTTAAGTCTAAACAACTTTGCTAAGCTCGAGTGTAAGTTTTCGGAATTTCTCTCTAGTGGTGGCCATGATTATGTTGTGATGCAAAATGATTATTTGCATGTTTTACATACTGTTTTGGAAGCATGTTTTAGCATGGTTTTTGCTGATGATGTAAGCCATATGTTGAAGGTAACTCTAGGTAGGAGTTCCTTGCTTTTGTACATTGAAATGATGTGGTTTAATGCTTTTAAATGCATGATGAATATGGCTTGGTTTTATGCTTTAAAACAGTGATGTAAGTGATGAAAATGATGTATATTGGCAAGTGAGGTTTTGAAATGTTAAGGTCACTAAGGTGGTTAAAAGTCCTTGAGTGAGCCTTGTTACTTATGAACATCAAGGTGGTTAAAAGTCCTTGGGTGGTTCATGTTGTGGACACTAAGGTGGTAAAAAGTCCTTAGGTGATCCTTTTCTATGGTGTTTAAAAGTCCATAGGCCAAGGTGTTTAAAAGTCCTTGGGCTCAAGGTGTTTAAAAGTCCTTGAGGTGATCTAATTCATGGTGTTTAAAAGTCCATGGCCAAGGTGTTTAAAAGTCCTTGGGACCAAGGTGTTTAAAAGTCCTTGGGAAGTTGATGAACTTGTTTTAAGAAATGAAATGTATCACTTGAGCCAATATGACATGTTAAGTATATTATGAAGCATGAGATGCTTGTTTTTAATGTTTATGATGAAGCATGAAATTGCTTGTTTTAAGTAAGGTTTTGAGCATGAGCAAATGTGGATTTGAAGCATGTTTTGTAAATGTTTTAAGTTGCATTATTGGATGGTTTTTAAGAGCATTCCTCACTAAGCTTTTGCTTACGCTCTCTTCGTTTTCCTTAATTCAATAATGCAGAGCATTAGAGACCTTTTGAGGGCAGCAAGAAGGGCAAGAATTCAAGTGCAAGTAAAGATCAATGTATGGAAGGTTTTGTTAAACATTTTAGCTTTTGGGTGATTTGGCAATGGGGAAACAATGTGTATGTTTTGGGAGGTGTTTTGTACTCCCTAAGTATGTTTCTTGATGTTAAGATTGTTGGTCTTTGGTTTGGATCCTTATATGCTTGTTTTGTAAGTTTGGTGCTTGAATAACTAGCTTGTGTAGGAAGCATGCTAATAGAATTGGGGCTTTTTGCATATGATGATGATTGGTTGAATTGATGATGCTAATATGTTATATATATGTTGGATTGCATGCTGGTAAAGTTTGGTGTCATTCGGAGCATGATTGGTTGGTCAATTGCATGTTTAAGCATGCATTTTTAGTCAATCTGTGCAGGGTGTTCCGGAACAGCACCTACCGTTTCGGAACGGGTGCCTTAATTGTGCCCAGGCGTCCGAAACGGGAGGGGCCGTTCCGAAACGGAAAGGCCACTGCCAGACCCCCGTTTCGAAACGAGCTATGCCTGTTTCGGAACGGCCCCGCGTTTCGAAACGGGCTATGCCTGTTTCGGAACGGGTGACCGTTGGGGGCTGATATTGGCAGTTATATGTTTTGAAATGTTTGCGTTTTGGTCCTGAAACTTGTTTGTGCAATTGTATGAGTTTGGGAAGTCCTTTTGAGTTGAAATTTTACAGAGAAGCATGAAATATGATTAATTTCAAGATGGTAACTTTATTTTGGATTAAGTCCTTATAATTATCAGAATTTACAATTTGGTCCCTAAAGTTGTATATTGTTCAATTGGGTCCATGTTTGATCTCTGATGTTTGTGATCTTTTGGTATGATGTTTGTGTGATCACAATTAGGCTTTATATGCATCTAGACAAGTTTTAAAAAGAAAAAAAAGGGTCGTTAATCAAGGTTGACTTTCGGGTTGACTTTGGTTTTCCCCGTGTGACTTTCTTAATTCGGGTCAACCGTCTAGGCCGGGTTAAGGGGGTTACATTTGGTGGTATCAGAGCTGAGTTCTCGAGTAATTGGGAATGTTTGTATGCATGATTGAAGTATGTATGCTATGAATGCTTGTTGTTTGAAAGCATGTTCAGTGGTTTGAAATGTTGATGCAGTTGAGTTGTATGCTCTGATGTTGCATGTTGAGGGTACCCATTGCCAAACAAAAGCTAAAGGAAAGATGTTGTTTTGAAATGAAATTGAGCTTGAATACTTGGATTGCTTACCTTGCTGGGCCTGATTTTGTTTTATTTGTGTTGTGATTGCATGGTAAAAGTATGGCACCACGTAGAGAGTTAAGAGGTAATGCGAGAGCTACGGCTCCTAACGAGAATGAGAATGAAGAGCACACTGGTAGTGCTGTGTTACCCCCTCCTCCGCCTGGTGGTGGTGCTGGAGGTGCGAGAGCTGAAGCTGCAGCTGGTGCTGATGCTGGAGCTGCTGGACCAGAGGTTGGTCAGGGGCAAGCTATGCCTGATATGTCGGTTTTGGTACAAGCTATTGCGGGTGCTTTTCGAGCAGCAGTAGTTGGAGCTCAGGGAGCTGGGCATCAGGGAGATGCTGGAGTCAGATTGCCTTTGGAGCGTCTGCGCAGTCTTGGAGGGACTGAGTTTAGAGGTTTGTCAGCTGAGAGTTCTGAGGCTTGGCTGGAAAGTACCAAGCGTATCTTGGGTCAGATGAGTTGCACGGATGTGCAAAAGCTGGGCTGTGTTGTGTCCTTGCTGCAGGACGATGCTTATACATGGTGGACGACTACCATTTCTGGAATGGCTGAAGCTGATGTCACCTGGACATTCTTTCAGAATGTGTTTGAAAGAAGATATCTGGGAGTGAGATATCTGGATGAGAAAAAGAGGGAATTCATGTCTCTTACCCAAGGGAGCATGAGTGTAGCTGAGTACGAGGTACAGTTTGTACGGCTCAGTCAGTATGCACCGGAGCTGATACCTGATGAGAGGGCTAGGTGCGAGAGGTTTTGTTACGGTCTTTTGACGGATGTTAAGATGTATGTGCTGGCCACTGAATATGATGATTTTGATGTTTTGGTGGGCCGAGCCAAAGACATTGAGATGAATCTGGGTTTGTCTGCTAGAGGTGCTGGAGCAAGTGCTGGGAAGAGGTCAGCTGAGTTTAGTTCCGGTGGTGGACGGAACAAGAGGGGACGAGATCAGAAGTATCAGTCCTCAGCCAGGAGAGGTGGTGGTGTGCCTGCTAGGGGTGGCGGTGCTAGAGATGATCCTAGTGCTTGTTGGATCTGTGGTTCCCGTGGTCACTTGAAGCGTGACTGTCCTCGTGCTGAGAGAGTGGCACAAGCTCCTGTTGCAGCAGCTGGTAATGCTTGGAATGGGTGCTGGAATTGTGGTTCTGCGGACCACTTGAGGCGAGACTGTCCGAGGATGGCTGGTGAGCAGGTGCGTGCTCCTGTTGTTGCTGCACCGCAGAGAGGTCGTGGGCGCGGCCGTGGTAATTTCCAGAGGAGAGAGGAAGGTGGCCGAGGGGTAGCTCATGTTGTAGCTATTCAGCCTGAAGGTGGAGGCCAAGCGAGGGTGTATGCTCAGAGAGAGGGCAGGAATGATGCCGATGTGATTGCAGGTACCTTTACTTTGCAGTCCTTGTCATTGCTTTCTTTGATTGATTCTGGATCTACGCATTCATATATTCTTCGTGAGCATGCTGAATTGCTTGGTTTGCCTGTTGAGTCTTTGGATGTTGGTGTTCGGGTCACTAGTTCTTTTGGTGAGATTGTTGTGACTCGAAAGTTGTATAGAAGGTGCCCTATGGTTGTTCAAGAGCATGTCTTTCATGTTGATCTTATGGAGTTGCCCTTCTATGGTTTTGATGTGATCCTTGGTATGGATTGGCTTGCTGAGCATCGTGCTGTTGTGGATTGTGAGAATAAGCGTGTTTCGCTTAAGCTTGCGGATGATTATGAAGTTGTGGTGGTTGGTGAGAATGTGAAGTTTCTTGCCAATGTGGTATCTTCTTTGGAGGCGAGCAGGATGCTGAGGCAAGGTTGCGAAGCCTATCTAGCTTTTGTGATGAATCCTAGCTCTAAGGAGTTGAGGGTGCAAGATATCAGGGTTGTAAAGGAGTTTCCTGGTGTTTTTCCTGAGGAGTTGCCTGGTTTACCTCCTAACCGCGAGGTGGAGTTTGGAATTGAGCTGTATGAGAATACAACTCCTGTGTCCATTACTCCCTATAGAATGGCACCTAAGGAGCTGAAGGAGCTGAAGACGCAGTTGCAAGAGTTGCTTGAGCGTGGTTTCATCCGGCCGAGTGTGTCACCTTGGGGAGCACCGGTCTTGTTTGTGAAGAAGAAGGATGGCACTATGAGAATGTGCATTGATTACCGTCAGCTGAATAAGTTAACTATCAAGAATCGGTATCCTTTACCGAGGATTGATGATCTCTTTGATCAATTTCGGGGAGCTGCTGTGTTCTCTAAGATTGACTTGAGGTCAGGGTATTATCAGTTGAAGGTGAAAGATGTGGATGTGCCTAAGACAGCTTTTAGGACAAGGTATGTGCATTATGAGTTCCTTGTGATGCCGTTTGGGTTGACAAATGCTCCTGCTGCTTTCATGGACATGATGAATCGTGTGTTTCATGAATACCTGGACAAGTTTGTCGTGGTGTTCATTGATGATATCCTCGTGTACTCGCGTACTGAGGAGGAGCATGAAGAGCATTTGAGGATTGTTTTGCAAGCTTTGTTGGAGAATCAGCTTTATGCTAAGCTGAGCAAGTGTGAGTTCTGGTTAAGAGAGGTGGTTTTTCTCGGGCATGTTGTTTCAGCTGAGGGGATTCGTGTTGATCCTCAGAAGATTGAGGCGGTGATGAGCTGGAAGGTTCCTAAGTCTGTTCAGGAGGTCCGTAGTTTCCTTGGTTTGGCGGGATACTACCGAAGGTTTGTGGATGGGTTTTCCAAGATTACTACTCCTTTGACAAAGCTGTTGCAAAAGGATGTTAAGTATGAGTGGTCAGAAGCGAGACAGCAGGCTTTTGAAAAGCTGAAGGCGGCTTTGACGCAAGCTCCTATCTTGATTCAGCCTGAATCAGGGAAAGAGTTTGTGGTTTACAGTGATGCATCCTATGTTGGTTTGGGGTGTGTGCTAATGTAGGAGGGTAAGGTGGTGGCTTATGCATCGCGGCAGTTGAAAGTGCATGAGCGCAATTACCCTACGCACGATATTGAGCTGGCTGCAGTGGTTTTTGCTCTGAAGATCTGGAGGCATTATCTGTATGGTGAGAAGTGTACTGTGTACACGGATCACAAGAGTTTGAGGTATCTGATGTCTCAGAAGGAGTTGAATCTTAGGCAGCGGCGTTGGTTGGAGTTGCTCAAGGATTATGATCTGACGATTGAGTATCATCCTGGAAAAGCTAATGTTGTTGCTGATGCCTTGAGTAGGAAGGTAGCTGTTGAGTTGAGGGCCATGTTTGCTAGCTTGAGCATATCGCGAGATGGTGGTCTTGTGGCTGAGTTACAAGTGAAGCCATCTTTGGTTCAGTTGATCAAGGATAAGCAGTTGTTGGATGATTCCTTGGTGTCTCATGTTCAGGATATCGCGGAGGGTAGACCTTCGGATTTCTGTTTCAATGATGATGGTGTGCTGTGTTTTGGGAGTCGGATAGTAGTGCCCAATGATGCTGAGTTAAGGCGTGCTATTCTGACTGAAGGTCATAGTAGTCCTTTTGCTATGCACCCTGGTAGTACTAAGATGTACCGTGATCTTTGTGATGAGTACTATTGGGTGGGTTTGAAGAAGGATGTTGCGGAGTTTGTGAGCAAGTGTTTGGTGTGTCAGCGAGTTAGGGCTGAGCATCAGTTTCCTTCTGGGTTGTTGCAACCGTTGAAAATCCCTGAATGGAAGTGGGAGAGGATTACCATGGATTTTGTATCTGGTTTACCTTTGTCTCCATCGAAGAAGAATTCGGTCTGGGTGATTGTGGATCGCCTGACGAAGTGTGCACATTTCTTGCCTGTGCATACCACGTTTTCTTTGGATAAGCTGGCAGAGCTGTACATTGCTGAGATTGTGCGGCTGCATGGTGTGCCTAAGTCGATTGTGTCGGATAGGGATCCGAGGTTCACATCGCGGTTTTGGCAGTGTTTGCATCAAGCTCTGGGTACAAGGTTGCATTTCAGTACATCCTATCATCCTCAGTCGGATGGTCAGTCTGAGCGAGTTATCCAGATTTTGGAGGATATGTTGAGGTGCTGCGTGATTGAGTTCCAAGGTTCTTGGGAGAAGCATCTGCCTTTGGTTGAGTTTGCTTATAACAATAGTTATCAGGCGAGCATACAGATGGCACCTTATGAGGCTTTGTACGGGAGGAAGTGTAGGACTCCTCTTTGTTGGGCTGAAACTGGTCAAAAGTTGGTTTCGATGCCGGCTTTGTTGAATGGGACCACAGAGAAGGTAAAGCTCATTTGTGAACGGTTAAAGGCTGCTTCTGATCGGCAGAAATCTTACGCGGATTTGAAGCGTAAGGAGATAGAGTATGCGGTGGGTGACCGTGTGTTCTTGAAGGTTTCGCCTTGGAAGAAGGTGATGCGGTTTGGTCGGAAGGGCAAGTTGAGCCCTAGATACATTGGACCATATGAGGTGGTTGAGCGTGTGGGTCCTGTTGCGTATCGGTTGAGGTTACCTCAGGAGTTGGAGAAGATTCATGATGTGTTTCATGTTTATATGCTCCGGAAGTATAGATCTGATCCTTCGCATGTGATGCCTGTGGAGGAAGTGGAATTGAATCCGGATTTGACCTATGATGAGGAACCGGTGATGGTCCTGGATTCGGATAGCAAGGTTCTTCGTGGCAAGACCATTGAGTTGGTGAAGGTGCTGTGGAAGCATCGCGGTGTTGAGGAAGCCACGTGGGAGCGGAAGGAAGACATGCTGAAGCAGTTTCCTTATCTCTTTCCTTCAGGTAAATTTCGAGGACGAAATTTCTTAAGGGGGGGAGAGTTGTAACGCCCCGGTTTTGGGCTTAGAAGTTTTGGGCGTTGACTGGTTTGGTCAAAGTCCTGTTCGAATCTTAAGAGGTGAAATTAGGAAAGCCTAGTTCGGGTTGCATTAAAAATATGGAAAAATGTTCTAAAATCATCTTTTAATATAATTAAGTGAACTGTGAAATCAATTTTGAAAAATGGGTTTTGGAAGTATGACATTTTGGCTAGTGACCAAAATGTAATTTTTGAAAGTTTTGTGACTATTTTATAAAGAGTTGAAACTTTGAATCTTTAAGGGGCTATTAATCCAAAGGTGATTTCTCCAGATTTTTCTAAGATATTTAGAGTTTTAATTCTGATTTTAAAGTGAATCAAAAGGAGGGAAAAACTCATTTGGCAATTTTCTCAACTAACTTCCAATTTTCTTCTCTCTTTTTCTCTCAAACCAAACACACCATTTCCAGAGATTTGATTCTGTTTTTCTCACTTAAATCTCTCCTTTTAACTCTCATTTGATTCCTAATCAACATATCTTCAAAACCTCTTCAATTGCTTCTTGATTCTTCAAGGATTTTAATTCCAAAAAGTGGAGAAACACAAGTTTGGAGGTAAGAACGTCCTTCTCCTCTAAACTACCAGTTCTTTACTGAAATTCCCAAGTTCTCAACTCTTAATTGATGTTTAATTAAAGGCTTTTGAGTTTGGAATTGGATCTTGGCTTATAATGCAAGATTTGATGATTTTTCATGATTTTCGTTAGATCTGTTTAATCTGTGATTTGAGATGTGTTTTTGTTGTTAAATGAACTCTAAATTGATAAGGAAATGAGTTTTGATTGATGCAATCCCGGATAGGTTGTGTTTCCTAAGTTTAGCTTGTGTTTCTTGGATGTTTTTGTGGTGATCTTGTGGATCTGATGTTGCTAGAGGTATAAGGATGTCTATAGGTTGTTTTTAGATGTTAAATGGTGTTTATGGATGTTAGGTTTTGCTGGTTTATGGCTGGGCTTTGTTGAGAAGTGGTTTTGATGCAATTTCGGTTGTGTTTGGTGGCCGAAATTGGAGTATGAATGAGAGCAGCGAGTTTGAGTGCTTTCATTGAAGCTTTTGATGCTTGATGATGCATTAAACCTCTGCTTTAATGTGTTTAATCAGGGGAGGCATCTTTGGATCCAAGAGTTGTTGATCCGGAAGCTTGAATTCGTGCTTCGGCAAGTGGCGAAGTGGAATCGGTGAGTGAAATTGGGTTTTCGGCTTTGAAACCAATGTCTTGGGAGCTTAGTTTAAGTCTAAACAACTTTGCTAAGCTCGAGTGTAAGTTTTCGGAATTTCTCTCTAGTGGTGGCCATGATTATGTTGTGATGCAAAATGATTATTTGCATGTTTTACATACTGTTTTGGAAGCATGTTTTAGCATGGTTTTTGCTGATGATGTAAGCCATGTGTTGAAGGTAACTCTAGGTAGGAGTTCCTTACTTTTGTACATTGAAATGATGTGGTTTAATGCTTTTAAATGCATGATGAATATGGCTTGGTTTCATGCTTTAAAACAGTGATGTAAGTGATGAAAATGATGTATATTGGCAAGTGAGGTTTTGAAATGTTAAGGTCACTAAGGTGGTTAAAAGTCCTTGAGTGAGCCTTGTTACTTATGAACATCAAGGTGGTTAAAAGTCCTTGGATGGTTCATGTTGTGGACACTAAGGTGGTTAAAAGTCCTTAGGTGATCCTTTTCTATGGTGTTTAAAAGTCCATAGGCCAAGGTGTTTAAAAGTCCTTGGGCTCAAGGTGTTTAAAAGTCCTTGAGGTGATCTAATTCATGGTGTTTAAAAGTCCATGGCCAAAGTGTTTAAAAGTCCTTGGGACCAAGGTGTTTAAAAGTCCTTGGGAAGTTGATGAACTTGTTTTAAGAAATGAAATGTATCACTTGAGCCAATATGACATGTTAAGTATATTATGAAGCATGAGATGCTTGTTTTTAATGTTTATGTTGAAGCATGAAATTGCTTGTTTTAAGTAAGGTTTTGAGCATGAGCAAATGTGGATTTGAAGCATGTTTTGTAAATGTTTTAAGTTGCATTATTGGATGGTTTTTAAGAGCATTCCTCACTAAGCTTTTGCTTACGCTCTCTTCGTTTTCCTTAATTCAATAATGCAGAGCATTAGAGACCTTTTGAGGGTAGCAAGAAGGGCAAGAATTCAAGTGCAAGTAAAGCTCAATGTATGGAAGGTTTTGTTAAACATTTTAGCTTTTGGGTGATTTGGCAATGGGGGAAACAATGTGTATGTTTTGGGAGGTGCTTTGTACTCCCTAAGTATGTTTCTTGATGTTAAGATTGTTGGTCTTTGGTTTGGATCCTTATATGCTTGTTTTGTAAGTTTGGTGCTTGAATAACTAGCTTGTGTAGGAAGCATGCTAATAGAATTGGGGCTTTTTGCATATGATGATGATTGGTTGAATTGATGATGCTAATATGTTATATATATGTTGGATTGCATGCTGGTAAAGTTTGGTGTCATTCGGAGCATGATTGGTTGGTCAATTGCATGTTTAAGCATGCATTTTTAGTCAATCTGTGCAGGGTGTTCCGGA
This sequence comes from Hibiscus trionum, assembly GCA_030270665.1. Classification (NCBI taxonomy): domain Eukaryota; kingdom Viridiplantae; phylum Streptophyta; class Magnoliopsida; order Malvales; family Malvaceae; genus Hibiscus; species Hibiscus trionum. Next base: position 22,814,996 of record BSYR01000017.1, read on the forward strand.
ACAGCACCTACCGTTTCGGAACGGGTGCCTTAATTGTGCCCAGGCGTCCGAAACGGGAGGGGCCGTTCCGAAACGGAAAGGCCACAGCCAGACCCCCGTTTCGAAACGAGCTATGCCTGTTTCGGAACGGCCCCGCGTTTCGAAACGGGCTATGCCTGTTTCGGAACGGGTGACCGTTGGGGGCTGATATTGGCAGTTATATGTTTTGAAATGTTTGCGTTTTGGTCCTGAAACTTGTTTGTGCAATTGTATGAGTTTGGGAAGTCCTTTTGAGTTGAAATTTTACAGAGAAGCATGAAATATGATTAATTTCAAGATGGTAACTTTATTTTGGATTAAGTCCTTATAATTATCAGAATTTACAATTTGGTCCCTAAAGTTGTATCTTGTTCAATTGGGTCCCTGTTTGATCTCTGATGTTTGTGATCTTTTGGTATGATGTTTGTGTGATCACAATTAGGCTTTATATGCATCTAGACAAGTTTTAAAAAGAAAAAAAAGGGTCGTTAATCAAGGTTGACTTTCGGGTTGACTTTGGTTTTCCCCGTGTGACTTTCTTAATTCGGGTCAACCGTCTAGGCCGGGTTAAGGGGGTTACAAAGCATCTCATGCTTCACATGCAATTATGCATCATTTCAAGCATCCCATGCTTCATCACAATCAAGAACATCATATTGGCCTTCAAATGATCAACCACATTCACTTTTCAACTCAACACCCAATCGGATACGCGGATTCCGAGCGTTGTCCCTACGCTCCATACACCCTACCAATCCAAGGTATCCCAAATGGACTTTTAAACACCATTTGACCTCAACATCCTAAGGTTCCCATGTATGGACTTTTAAACACCATACAACCTTAGCTTTCCCGAGGTTCCCATGTATGGACTTTCAAACACCATACAACCTCAACTTTTCCCCAAGGTTCCCATGTATGGACTTTCAAACACCATACAACCTTGACATGCACAAGGTTCCCATGTATGGACTTTCAAACACCATACAACCTTTGCATTCACCGATTGGTAGTTGTATAACATCACTAACGAGATCCGGGACACCCTACACAAGATCCACACATGGACTTAACACCGCCATTGTGATCTCAACAAGCACAAGGTTCCCACATATGGACTTTTAAACACCATATAACCTTTGCTCAACCAAGGTCCTCGAATGGGCAACACCTCCATTATGACCTCAACCATCTCGTTAGGATACTTGAAGGGAGTTTACCGGTCCACTCTTGACCACTCCACCTCCAAGGCGACTTAATTCACGGTGCACCCAATCCTATAGTCGGCTAACTATATCCGATCAAAGAACCAAGAACCACTTACATCACTTGCCAATATAACCACCTTACCACATTAGTCCAATGTTTCACATGCATAACCATAATGCAAAAACCATCATTTACCAACATTAATTCACTGTTTTAAAGCATTAAACAAAGCCATTGAACAACATGCAACACCATGCATCAAAACCACATTTTCAATGTATAAAACTAAGGATCTCTTACCTTGAGCATCCTTCACATATGGCTTTCAAAACCAGCATTAAACCATGCTAAAATATGCTTTCAAAACAGATTTAAACCATGCAAAACACATGCATTTCAATCATCAACCACAATTGCTTAAAAGCCAATTTCACAATCATAATTCAAGAGCGAAAATCCATTCACTTACTCTTGAGCTTAGCAAAGTTGTTTAAACTTACACTAAGCTCCCAAAAACCTTCAAACCTTGGTTTAAAAGCTGAAAACCCAACTTCACTCACCGATAACCAAAACAAGGCTAGCCAACAAGCCTTCCAAGCATCTGAAACCTTCCGCAACACCTCTAAAGCTCACGGATCAAACTCCCCTGTTTCAAGCACACAACAACAGAAGATCAATGCATCATTATGCATTAAAAACACCAGCAACACAACACAACTCGCTGCTCATCACAAATCCAACAATTCGGCTACCAAACACAACCGAAATCACCTCCAAACACTTCCAAAACTTAACCCAGCCAAGATCCATCACTTCTAACCACTTTTAAACATCAATTAACATCCAAAATAATCACAAACACGTCCTTATACCTCCAGGTATAACAGATCACCAAAACACTCCAAAAACAACCAAAAACTCAAGCAAAACTTAGGAAATTCAACCTATCCGGGATTGCATTAATTAAACCTCAACTTCTAATCAATTTAGCATTCATTTAACATCATTTTGACACTTCAAAACCCTGCTTAAACAGATCATACGAAAATTCCACCAAAATCACCAAATCTTTTATTTTAGCCAAAATCAAGATTTCAATTGAAAAGCCTTTAACAAATCATAAATCAAGGATTGAGAACTTGGGAATTTCAATAAAGAACTTGAAGTTCAGAGGAGAAGGACGTTCTTACCTCCAAACTTGAGTTTCTCCTTTTTAGAGCCAAAAAGCTTGATGAAACAACTTGCAAATTGAGAGGTTTTGTTGATGAGATGATTAGGAATCAAATGAGAGTTGAAATGAGTGATTTAGATTGACAAAATCAAAGGAGAAAATCTGGAGAATGTGTTTGGGTTGAGAGAAAATGAGAGAAAAGGAAAATTGAGAGAAAATAGAAAAGTTAGTTATAAAATGATAAAATGATTTCCCTCCACATTTCATAAACTTTAAAATCAGAATAAAGCCTTAAAATATCTTAGAAAAATCTGGAGAAACTCTTTTTGGAATATTAGCTCCTTAAAGATTCAAAGTTTCAATCCTTTATAAAACTGTCACCGAACTTTCAAAAATTACATTTTGGTCACTAGCCAAAATGTCAACCTTCCAAACCTCATTTTCCAAAATTGATTTCACAGTTCACTTAATTATATTAAAAGATGATTTTAGGACATTTTTCCATATTTTTAATGCAACCCGAACTAGGCTTTCCTAAATTCACTCTTATATATTCGATCAGCACTTTGACCGAACCGGTCAACGCCCAAAACTTCTGAGCCCAAAACCGGGGCGTTACAAAAAACCAATGATCTCAAGGATTTCGGGATCACTATGATTAAGACTACATTTCAACACCAAAATACTTTCAAAACTGATTTAGAAATTATCTCAAACAAGTCCAACCATCACAACTCCGAAAATCTCTTTAAAACATCTTTTTCAACAAGATTTCAACATTTAATCAAACTAAAAATAAAACCACAATCAAAAACACAAATTAAGAGTCATATTAGAGAGTTAGCACAAAAGTTACCTCTAATCCCTGCTTCTCCTCTAATTTTTCAAGATTAGCTTAAAAGAACTTGAAGGAAAATGAGAGAATCACTAAGGAAAAGTTGGAAATCAAAAGAGAATTTGAGAGTGAATAAAATCTGGAAATTTGAGAGAAAATGGAGAGTGTTTGGCTGAAGTGAAGAAGAGAAATGAAAATGATCGTGAAAAATCTTTTAACCGATTAACTAACTTCCAATTTAATTAATCAAAGCTATTTTAATTATTTAATAAACCGTTTAAAACACATGCCAAATTAGGGAAAAGGCTTAATTGCCAAATAGCTCCCTAAAGATTCTAAGATTTTGACTATTCTTGAAAAACACATTTTTCCCAACTTTTAAATCTTTACATTTTGGTCACTGCCCAAAATGTATACTTTCAAAAACCCGTTTTTTTAAAATTGATTTAACCATCCTCTTAAATTTAATTTTAGAGGATTTAAGGAATTTTAATCATATTTTTTACCCATCCCGAACCTTGATTTCCCTAAATAACCATTTATATCGTTCGAACAACCGGCACATGTTCCACTGGTCCAACCCGACTCGCAAACCACCTAGGCCCAAAACCGGGGCGTTACAATTTTAATGTTCATTTCAGTGTTGAATAGTCAATGAGGGTTCCAATGATCAATGATCTCAATATTAACAATGTTTCATGGTCCAATATCAATATCAATATCCGATGATTTCTTACAATGTTTCGATGACATTAACTATATCAATGGCAAAGCACAATGAAAATAGTAATAACTATGTCCAATATTCAATAACAAAACTTACCGACACTTACCAAAGTGTCTGATTAACACTTCAATGCAATTTCGTCAATGAAAATATTATTAGCGATATGGTCGAAAACAATAATAAAGGATTCGTGAATGCTTTTCACCTAATCCCAAGACTCCGACTACAGTCACCTTGAAATCTGATTCTCTTACAGCTCTCGGAGGACAATACCCTTACTTCTAGCTTTCGATGGAGATGGTGAAACCTCTCTCTCCAATTCTTGAGCTAGAAAATCAATAAAAGACTGTTAGAATCGATAATACGATATCAAATTCAATATAACAATAACAAAATCAATAATCGATCTTGATATCATTAACGACAATGAGATATCCATGGACGGTCAAAACTCTAGCTTGAGATTAAGCTTAGGATATCCATTGAATTCGATAATAATTTGGAGGAAGGGACTTACCCAACCACTAACAATGTTTTGATAATAATAAGATGATAGAATTCAAAGCTTGAGGTTTCCTACAATGGTGGTGCTTGCTTGTTGATAGGAGGAAGAAGATTAGGATTACAGGTGTTTGCTTAGAAATATCTCGGTTAGTTCCTTTTCTTTTTGTTTTCTATAATATCACTTGTTTATCTTTTATTACTAAGCCACCGATGGCTTTCCTTCACTTGAAGGAAAGCTCCCAATTTCAACCACGTGAATGGAAATTTAATTGAGGAGGGGCTAATCACAAGATTAGTCCCTCAACTCTTTCTATACTATGATTTAGCGTCGTAACTTTCTGATAGCTATAATATGATCACTAGAAAGCTTTTAAACAAATCCGATAAGGCCAATACTCGATAAATTAACTCAATTAGAGTCCAATATCAATAATTAACTAGCCAATTCTATATTTAGACCATATCAATATGCAATTTCTGATCACCGAAACCCAATTTTGACTAGACCGGATTTTGGGGTGTTACACTAGGGGCACCAAATCGAGTAAAAATGTGTTTGTGCAAGAACTTGGAAGCAACCTTGGCATTATTTTTTGGCAGAGCAACAACCTTTACGCACTTGGATACATTATCAACAAGCATGAGAATATATATGTTATCAAATGACAGGGGAAAAGGACCCATGAAGTTATCCACTTGAGATGTATGTCTCGGTTAATAGCTATAGATAATAAAGGCAATGGGGGGAGAATCTCTTATGTTGATGTTTAATGAGATTGTGTATGTTGGACAAGTTTGGTTTATCATTTTGAACTATGTGGTTTAACGCTTGCAACGTTTGAATCTTCTTATTCTTAAGTCGTTATGCTATGCTTCTTGTTTTCAAAGCATGATTGAGTGTTGGATGTGTTGAATGAGTTGGTGCACCTAGGGGTGGTTTTGTATCTAGATTTTGATGCAATTTGGTAGGTATGATGCTTGGCATGTTGTTGATTTATGGTGGAATGGTTTGGAGCATGTTCGATGGGGTTTAAATGTGATAAAGCAGGCCTATCTGCTGTTTCTGGGTAGGGTGTTTCGAAACACCCTTGCCTGTTTCGAAACAGGCCCTTGTTTTGGCATGGGCGTTTCGAAACGGGTAGAGGCGTTTCAGAACACTTTGGCCACTGCCAAGGGGTGTTTCTGAACGGCCTCGACCCGTTTCGAAACACTTGACCGTTGGGCATAAAATTTGAATGGTTTTGAGGTTTGCAAGCTTTACGTTTTAGTCCTGATTCTTGTATGTGCAATTGCTTGGGTTTGAGATGTCCGTTTGAGATGAAATTTGGCAGAGAGGAATGAAAAATGACTAATTTCATAATGGTAACTTAAAATTTGGTAAAGTCCTCTAAATTTTCAGAATTTACAAATTGGTCCCTAAATTCGTTTTTTGTTCAATTGGGTCCCTTATTGTTTTTCGATTGCTGTGATTTTTGAGTATGCTTATCTCAAGAGTATGCCTAGGTTTGGTGTGCATCTAGACATGTTTAAAAAGAAAAAAAGGGTCATTAATCAAGGTTGACTTTCGGGTTGACTTTGGTTTTCCCCGTGTAATCTTCGTAGTTCGGGTCAACCATCTAGGCCGGGCTACGGGGGTTACAAATCTTTTCTTGGCATTGTATGACAAGTCTAGTGGTAGAATGTTGCTTACCAGGTAGATTACTATGTTAGCATACCATGGCATGGCATTCAATTCAAGCAAGTACTCATCATGAAACTCGTCTCTAATGTAGTGGTCTTACCATCCTCAATATGATGCTCTAAACGAGAGAGGTGGCCAGCTACTAAGTTTTCACTACCTTTCTTGTCTCTAATCTCTAAGTTGAATTTTTGAAGTAAGAGCATCCATCGAATTAGTTTGGGCTTGGAATCCTTCTTTTCCAAGAGATACTTCAATGCCGAGTGGTCTGTATAAACCACAACCATGTTACCAATTAGATAAGATCTAAATTTATCAAACGCAAACAAAACCGCAAGAAACTCTTTCTCGGTTGTAGAGTTATTCAGTTGCGCATTATTCAAGGTTTTGGCATAGTCGTTGGCATCACACATGAGCTTAAATGGCTCATTCCAATATGGTGTTACGACTATAGGGGCATTAATCAATCTCTCTTTAAGTTCCTAAAATTTTCTCAAACAAGAATCGTCAGAAGCAAATGTGGCATTATTTTCTAGTAATGAGCATAAAGGTTTAGCAATTTTTGAAAAATCTTTAATAAACCGCCTATAAAAACGGCATTACCTAGAAAACTCCTTATACCTTTAACACTCATTGGAGGTGGCAATTGCTTGATTACCTCCAGTTTGGCTTCATCAACTTCTAGTCCTCTATTGGTTACCTTGTGACCAAGAACAATGCCCTAATTCACTATGAAGTGGCATTTCTCCAAGTTCAACACTAGGTTTGTCTCAGTGCATCTCTTCAAGCTTGCTCCAAGCTATGGATGCATTCCTCAAATGTTGTACTAAACACTTAAAAATCATCCATGAATACTTCCATGTTGTGTTCGATCATATCAGAAAAAATGGCCATCATGCAACATTGGAATGTTGTTGGCGCATTACATAGACCGAATGGCATCCTTCTGAAGGCAAATGTTTCATATGGACATATGAACGTGGTCTTCTCTTGATCATCAGGGGTGATGGCAATTTGATTATAACCCGAATAACCATCCAAAAAAATAGTAAAAAGCTTTACCTGTCAGCCTGTCTAACATATGGTTAATGAAAGGCAATGGGATGTGATCCTTCATTGTAGCCTTGTTTAACCTTATATAATCCATGCACACTCTCCATCTGATAATGGTTCTAGAGGGAATCGATTTAGCTTCACTATTTTACACCATAGTCATGCCAGCTTTCTTTGGCACACACTGCACCGGGCTAACCCAAGATCTATCATAAATGGGATAAATAATACCGACATCAAGCTATTTTATTATCTATTTCTTAGCAACCTTTTTCATGATCAGGTTTAGCCGTCTCTATCCTTCAATAGTCTTCTCATTGTATTCCTCTAGAATAATCTTGTACATGCAAATGGTTGGGCTAATACCTTGGGTTTCTACCAAGGTACAACCCAACATTTGCTTAGAATCCCTTAATATTGCCAGCAATTCTGCCTCCTAATCATTAGTGTGATTGGAGGCAATAATCATTGGCAGAGTTGAGTGTTCACCTAGATAAGCATACTTTAGGTGCTCTAGCAGTGGCTTCAACTCCAACTCTGGTGGTTCCTCAATTGATGGTTTCGGTTTCTTTATCACTCTGCCGGCCAACTGGAGTGACTCAAAATAACTCACATTTTCAACCTCCAAGGCTAATTCCTTAAATTCCTCAAATAGTTCAGCTATGTCATCATCAAATTCTGCATCCTGGCACAATTGTGCCATGTCCAAGTGTAGATGGACTCCATCATCTCCTCGGCTTGATATTCATCAAGTTCATCTGTACATTTCAAAGCTTGAAATACGTTAAAAGTAACACGTTAGTCATTCATACGCATGGTTAGTTCCCCTTTATAAACATCAATAAGAGCTGTACCCATGGCAAAAAATGGCCTACCCAAAATAATCGACACATTAGTATCAACTTCATAATCCAAAATGATAAAAACAGTTGGAAATATAATTTTTTCTACCTTTACCAGCACATCCTCAATCTTACCCTTGGGATGTGCATAAGACCGGTCTGCCAATTGAAGTGTCACTGTGGTAGGTCTTGCTTCTATGCCAAGCTTCCTAAAAACAGATAGTGGCGTCAAATTGATACTGGCTCTAATATCACACAATGCCTTACCCATGAACTTATTGCCAATTGTACAAGGGATAGTAGAACTCCCTGGATCTTTCAGCTTTGGCGGCAATTGGTTTAGGATCGTGGCACTACATCCTTCAATAAGAGCAACAGTTTCAAATTCTCCCAACATCCTCTTTTTGGACAAGATGTCATTCATTAACTTTACATAGTTGGGCATTTGCTCAAGGGCCTCTACCAATAGAATGTTAATCTGCAATTGTTTAAGCACTTTCAAGAAGCGCTTAAATTGTCGGTCCTGCTTGTGCTTTTTAAGTCTTGATGGAAATGGTGGTGGTGGATACACATATGCTGGCACTGTCAGCTTTGCCATAGTAGTGCTGGCATCCACATTGGCATCAGTATGCCTTTTAACCTCAGTCTTCTTGTCATCATTGTTAACATCATCGTTGGCACTAGAACTAGCATCATGTTGAGCATTAGTAATGTCATGTGCGTTGGCATCATTGTGGGCATAACCACTAGCATTATCTACTTTGTTTTCCTCCTTCTCTGCTTCCCTGGGCATTTCTACTGGCACATGCTTAGCATCTTGGCTAATAATTGGTTGCTTGGCGGCAATCTCAGCTTCGCACTGCTTACCACTCCGAAGAGTTATTGCCTTGCATTGCTTATTTTCTTTGTGTCGAACATCTTCAGTGTTGCTTGCTGAGCGCATTAGAAAGCTGCCCAACTTGTATTTCCATGTTTATCATCGATGTTGCCAAACTCTGGACTATGGCATCATTCCTTTTCGTATACTCCGTGAAAGTGCCTCCTTGGTGGAGTCCTTGCCCTTGCTGGAAATTGTGTTAAGCTTTTGTGACATGGTATTCTGAGAGAATGATGACATGTCGGTTTTATTTTGCCTTTAAGCATTTTGGTGTGGGGCATTGTATTGGTTGCCTCCTTGATTTCCCCAAGTTAAGTTAGGGTGTTGTCTCCAACCATCATTGTAAGCATTAGAATTAGCATTATTAAAATGACCAACATTGCCAACAAATTTTACCGACTCAAGGTTAACTGGGCAATCATCGACAGGGTAGTTTTCTCCACAAATGGTGCAAAACGGATCTAGTGCTTTGACTTCCAGGCCTCATTATTCTTTTGCAACATTCTCACCATGCTAGTGAGGTTGGGAATTTCGGCATGAATGGACGTAAGTTCATCAACCTTCAATTTCCCACTAGCTTTGGTTCCAGTCCCAATTCTAGCAACAAGATATTCAAAGTCATTGATCGCTATCCTTTCAAGGATATCAACATCTTTTGTATATCTCTTGTCTAGCAATGAGCCACCTGTTGAAGCATCAACAACAATCCTTGTTTGTGCACTCAGTCCATTGTAGAAGGTTTGTATTTGGGTCAAATTTTGGAATCCATGCATTGAAAACAATCTCAATAGATCCTTAAATCTTTCCCATGCTTTGTAAAGAGTTTCATCCTCAGCCTGTTCGAATGTAATTATCTCACCACACAGCTTGGTAGTGAGTGTTGGTGGCTGAAATCGTGTCAAGAACATCTGGCAGAGGTCTGCCCAAGAAGTATCTGAACTTGGTGGCGAAGAATTAAGCCACGCCTTGGCTCTGTCTCTTAAAGAAAAAGTAAATAACCATACCTTAACGATATCTCCAAATACTCTAGTTTGTTGAAATAGTTGACATATTTCCATGAATTGCTTGAGATGTTGCCTCGGGTCTCCAATAAGTGCTCTATTGAATTGACCTACATTCAAAAGAGTTTCAATCATTACAGGTTTACGTTCGAAATTTAGCTCGTCGGCCTTAGTGCCAACGAGTCCTAGCATTAAAGTTGCAAGGTCAGGTGTTGAATGCTCTCGAATTGGTCTTTCTTCGTCGAAAACAGGAGCAACATTAATATCCAATGGTGGATCCTGATTGTTATTAACACCAATTGCTGCTCTGTTTGGTTGATGAGCCATCTCTCGAATTTTCTTCTTCAATCTACACAAGGTTCTCTCGATTTCTGGATCGTATGGCCACTCGTCCACCACAGGGTGGTTTCAGGTCATACATCGATTTAAACAAATGTAAAATAAAAATAAAAACAAAACAAGTAAATATCTTAAAACAACCAAATCCATTGCAATCCCCAGCAACGGCGCCAAAAACTTGTAGACTCTCTTTTGGATGTTGTGTAAATGTATCAAGCAAAAGTTATAAATGATATGTATTGGGAAAGATATGACAAGAGTCTTTTGCATGCAAGTATACACGATCTGCAAGTAACACAGCTTGGTAAGCTGAGTTATCGATCTCACAGAGATTAACTTGAATTCAAATGCTTCAACGGTTACTTGCTTTGGAAGAAAAGATTATTTGTTTTGAAGTTGGTTTTGAAACTACTTAAAAGAAAAGAAAACAATGAAGTAAAACGTTGGCAAGGAAAGTGCTTTTAATGAATGATGAGTGTTTGTAGGTAATGCCTCGTTTCAACGTTGTTCATTCCAGCCTTTGTTGGCAAACTATCTTGGTATTGTTTGCCAAGAAGATTCAACATTAGCAAAGCCTCTCTCGATGGTCATTGCCCTAAGTCGATTATGTAAACCCCTTATATCTCTAAAGTGAGTGTTTTTAAATGAATCAATTTGATTAAAACCAATGTATACTCCGAGGGTAGATATCACTTCTGATGTAAGTTCATCAACTTGAACGACTTCTCTCCACGCTTCCCTCCCAAGTATCAAGCAACCGATCATTGCCACTCAAGTTTGTTAAGATATTGAGGTGCAATAGGCCGACTGTGCCAGCTCTCGCTTGGCAGAGTATTTAGAAAAACATTATGCTAGCTCTCGCTTGGCAATTACAGTTAAAAACAGTAAAACATGCCAGATAGAAAAACATTTCCGAAACAAATTTGTAATAAAAGAAACTAAGGCATAAAACAACGTTTAACAAAAACCTCGCCCACCAACTATGAAATTAGTTCATGGTGATGGGGTTAACCAACAAACCAATAACCGTTTTCAAATACATCATCACTAAATAAAAGTAAAACAACTTAAACCAAGAGAATAGGCCGAAGGGTCTCTCGTTGCAGCCCTCCACGCCAAGCTCTCTACTAAGGAGTTGAACCTCCCTTCTTCGGTGCATCCAACTGTCACTCGCATGTCACTCCAATGCCTCACTCTGATCACTCTTTCCTCTACACCCTGATCAATGTTGTCCCCCTCAATGCTTGATTGGTTGGGCTTTATATAGGCGTGTAAAGGAAAGGATGAGATAAGCCTTTGCATTTGAATTTGAAATGATTAAGGGATAATAGATAGAGCTCTATCCGATCATTTTGGTAGCTTATAAGGTCGGTATGATAGCTTATCTAGCTAGGGATAACGTCATCATGTCGATATTGTCTTGGCACCCAAGCTTGGCACAACTTTGCCAACATCTCTTGGCACCACCTTGTCTGCTATTTTTTCGGAGATTGGTCCATTAGTGATCTTTTAGGAGCTTGATCCTTTTCCTATTTTTTCGGGGTTGACAATATCTAGGCATGGCATCAAGTGCACTTTTCTGCCAACAAGTTCTTGGCATCGTCTGGTCCTTCTATGCCAACAACACTTGGCATTCTTCTTGGCAATCCTAACTGAGTTGCGTTCCTGCGCTAAATCATATTCCAAACCTGCAAAATAACCACAAAAATAACCCTTCACCCTGGCATAGACAGAAAACTAAACTCCTTATGCAAATGCATGATTCTAATAACCTAATGCAACTAAATGTACCTAAAAACAAGCAAGAGTGTTACAAAATTGGCATTAAAAACAATACTTTTGAGGAGGTAATAATGACACACCTTATGGAGCCTACAAAAACTAAGCAAACATCAATGACTTCAATGTCATGCCTGACAAAATGTCGCCTCCTGGTGTAGTAACAAACACCAACATGAAATAGTATTCGGAAAAGCCTTGTACCCTGGATCTTCCGAACACATTGGCCGTTGACACTCCTTACTACAGACGGCTAATCATAGCCTTCCAGATACTATTTTTTGGTGATACAAGTAGCCCAATCCGCAAGGATACCCTGCCTCCATCCCAGGACCTACTTATTTCTACATGCATATTTTCTTCTCTTCTCAAGACGAAAACAACAAAGTCGTAAAAGAAAACAACATACAAAGAAAATAAACTACTCATAAATTAGATTATAAAGATACTGATCAAAGGAGCCCAATTTATAGCAGCAAATGGGTACACCAGGTGACAACATTTTACATACCAATAAGGAGACCCACCAATATTGTAATATCCCAGTTTAGGGTCTGGAAGATCCGATGAAGTTTCGAGGTCCGAAAGACCGGTGTTGAGTGTTTTGAGTAAGTTCAGGGAAAAAGGCCCTCGTATATTGGAAAAAATATGAAATAAATTCTTAAAATCCTTTTTAAATATGTGAAAGGATTTGGTAAAAGAAATTTTGGAAAAACGATTTATGAACCATGACATTTTGGTTTAGTGACCAAATTCTAAAGTTTCAAAATCTGTTTTTAGTGACAATTTTGTAAAAGAGTCAAAACATTGAATCTTTAAGGAGCTATTTTGGCTGGACCAATTTGGTTATTATCCCCATCTATTTTGACTATTTAAATATTTTAAAATAGCTTTTATGATTTAATTATAACAAGGGTTTATCTAAAATCTCATTTTACGTCAAAAAAACCATTTTCAAGCTTTCTTACTTCCTCTCTTCAGCAAACAACACTTGAGCTTGATTTCCTCAAGGTAAAAGTGTTTTCTTATTAATCATTTATATCTAAATGGTTCTCCTACCTTAATTTCCTAAAACCCAAGTCTATTTTATTGTTTTCCTCAAGGATTTTTGCCAAACAAGGGATAATAGCTAGCATTGGGGGTGAGCAACGTGATTCTCCTCTAATGTAAGGTTCTTAAATGAAATTTCCATGCTTTTATTCTTTTAAATACCAAGGTTTTATTCTCTTGTCTTAATCTTAATGTAATTTGGCTAAAATTGATGAAAATGAGCTTTTGGGTAAGATTTATTAATGCTGGGTTTGTTGATGTTGTTACCTTTGTTTTGATGTGATTATTGTGTTGAGATGATGGATGAATGGTATGAATCTCGAAATGGGGTTGGGTGTTGAATTTTGAACTATGAAAAAAGTGGGTTTTGGGTGGATTTTGAGGTGAATCAATAGATGGTGTTGACATGATATTGGGATGATGTTTTTAGATGATTAACTATGTGTTTTGATGTTATCATGTGCTGGGATATGCTGGAGATTATCCAAATTGAGTCTTTTTTATGTTTACGACTTGTATCAGATTTATTCGATAGGTGTTTTGGTTTGGTATTTGAATCTCTGCTTTCAAGCAAATTTGTGTGTTGAAAGTATCTCTAAATCTTCTGTTTTGGGTTTGTTAGAGGTAGGGATTGAAGATCTAGATTTGTTGAGCTCAATTTTGGGCGAACCAGAAAGGTAGAAAATGGGTTTCGGCTTGTTGTGGTAATCGCTGATGAGTGGAAATGATTTTATTGTTTTTATCAAGGTTGAATAAGTGTTTTAAGGGTTTGGGTTGAGCCATTAGGCCAATCCAAGCTCAAGAGTAAGATTTGGTATTTGATTCGGCTTTTCGCCTTCTTATATTTGATCATGTTTGGATCATGTGCATGTTATTTTTAAATGATGTTTCCTTTGCTGTTGATATGCATTAAATGCATGTTGTTATTGTCCCATATGAATGTCATGTTATGTTTTGAATGTTGGTTGAGTTCATGTTATGCATGAGCTTGTGATTATGGCTTTTGGGATGTGCTTTGGGGAGGTCGTTATCCCCGGTGAAAATCAGTGGTTTATGATGTTGCGATGAGTATATTGACACATGGGTTATATCGGATATATTGATCGATCAATAGGATGTGAAGTGCACTATAATTATAAAATTCGCGCGTGAGATTTCTTCGGGTTCACAATAGGGGTTGTGCTATTGTGATGTGAGTGGTAGGGGTTGTGCTATCACCAACGGGCAATGCGGGTAGTGGCATCCCGGCCGAAGTATGTTTATGGTGAGGGTTGTTTCACCATGTGACTTGATGGGGGTTGTGCCATCAAGGTGTCCGCTTATCCGAGCAACGTGTCAATGATTCCGATATACTCAATCGCTTATGGTTTCAATATGAGCTTGGTAAACTCATATGGTTATGCTTATGTTTGAAGCATGCATATGGTAAAGGAGCCGGTAGGCTTGGTTTGTATATATGGTTCATATATGGCTTAAGCATGGTTGATGCATGTTCATTGCCTATGGCATGTGTGGTTGCATTTCTTAATCTTGTTTCAAGATAGCATGTCGAAAAGGAAATGGTTTTGGAAATGTTTTGTGAAAGAGATTTAAGAAATGGTTTTGATTTCTAATTAATGGTTGTTTTTTTAACTGCATTGTTGTAGTTGGTCTTGAGCTCCGCTCACTAAGCTATTTAGCTTACGCTCTCTTATTCCAACAATGCAGATCCGTAGAGTCTTTGAGAGGCAACGATGCAAGGGAAGTGATCCAATTGTCCGCTCTTAGCTCAAGTATGACTTTTCTTAGACAATAGTGTGTGTGGCAATGAGGGTAAACCTTGTTTATATCTTTGGGAGTATTTGTAAACTCCTTGTGTTGTGAACATGTTGACGGTTATCTTAATGGGTTGTTCTTATCTTATGTCTTGTGGTCTTGGTTTTGAACCTTGTTCTTCTTATGTTGGATCTTGAAGCTTTCTTCATATTTGTATGTAAAGCATGGTTATGTTCTCTTGATCTTGGTTTTGTGTGATGGCTGGCTTTAGAGTGTATACGTTGTTTTTGCTGGTTCATTGTTGTATGTGGTGATTAGAACCAAGTTAAATACCCTTAGAGATGCCTAGCTTGCAGTTTTGTTGTTTCTGCAGCAGGGTGTTTTGAAACGGGCTCGAACGTTACGAAACAACCCTTATTTTTGCCTTGGCGTTTCGAAACGAGTATCAAAACGGGCTAAGCAGGGCCGGAACGGTCTCAAGACATTTCGGAATGTTTCATTACTGGGAAGCACCATTCTGATACGGCTTTTGAAACGGGGGTTGTTGAAGTTAGTTAAAGGCATCCTTGAAGTTATTTTTCTTACGTTTTGGTCCTATTTTATGTTGTTTTAAATTGTGGATGATTGTGTGCATGTTTTATGTTGCTCTTCATCATGAAAGCATGAAATGGACTAAATTATACAAAGATCGCCTTTATTACATCTCAGGTCCCTATATTATGCTAGTTTTGCATTTTGGTCCCTGTTTGCCTTTTTGGTTCGAATCGATGCTTGATTGTTGTTCTTTCTTCCGCTGCGTGTTCGATAACTTAAGTTTAATTTTGAGCATCTAGAAAATATATAAATCAACGCGTATAGGTTTGCTAAACGAAGATAAATCTTCAGATCTTTCTTCGGTTAGTCCCGTGTAGTCCACTCGATACGATCTGGTGGATAGGCCAAATCGAGGGGGTTACAAATATGAACATTTAATTCCTAGATTCTTAAAAAAACAAAACAAAAAATCTTGAATAAATATTTGAAATCACAAAACTGTAAAACTTCTAATCAATAACTGAACAGGTAGACGTGTCCACTTGTCAGAACTAGTCATCGCCAGTCTGGAACTCTCTCTTTCATCACGGTTTACTATTAGTTATCCAAATCACTGCCAAAAACCAATAAATAACAAACTGAAATACTAAATCAATGAGTACAAAGTGAAGCACCAAAACAAAGCGTTCTACTTCTCAAAGAAACATGCATTCGTCGTGCCTCACACAACTATTCATAGTGTGGAAATATAAATCGCGTTCCAAAATTAGATCTGTTGCGTAACCTCATCAACTTAAAAAGCTAATTAAAGGGCACAAGTTAACATATTACAAACTGTGAAGAAATCAAAAACAAAACAGATATAGGTTATTCAGATCATTATCGTCCCTCTTATAATTCAATTTTCAATAAGAAATTTATTTGGCAGAAGCAAATTATGCAGGGTGTTTCACCTCCACAACTTAACGAGTACACAAGTAGAATTCAATAAGGGAGAACAAAAGATGACATATTATACCTTCCAACAAAAAAAAGCCAAATCGGAGATTAGAGCTTATAAAGAAATAAGAAAAGACAAACCAACCAAAACATGTTTTTCAGCTTCTTCACAATAAGTATTATTTCAAATAGGTTGTCTGTTGTGAAAATATCAGTAAGATGAACTCCAACCTAAACAGAAAATAGCCACCCCAAAAAAAACAAGTTCTTCCACCACACGACAAAACAAAGAAATAAATAACAACAATAGTGATACACCCCTACTACAATCACCCAAAACGTCGCTACAGTCTACTTCATTCGCAGCACCGCTGTGGTTGTTCAAAGAAGAGGATACATCTAAACCAAGCGTAGAAGAAACAACAACACTTTTATATTTCGTAGCAAAACTATCCAACGAGGGCCAAAGGGATATCTTACATCAAAATCCGCACCTACCTCGCAAAAAGCGCAAAAATCCACACCTCTAACATCAAAAGGACCCCACGCCAACTGAAAGCTAAGAATGACAACATCTCTGGACCTATGTATCATGTTAACCATAAAGGCAGAAGTGGTGTTCGTAGCTGCCTTAACTTTCTCCGCTACATTAACATCATAAGTAGCCTCTAACACCATAATTTAGTCATTTTGACCCATGATCATTTTGACAATAAACAAACTTTTTAGGCACTGAGCTTCCAGAAGTTACAAAACAATCATTAAATTTATCGAACTAATAAAATATAGTCATTCACTGATTGCATGTTATACATTATTTATAAATTTTGAAAAGTTTAATGAACATTTTGTAATAAATCAATAAATTTAGTGATCATTTTATGCTAATTTAATAAAGTTTAATTACTATTTTATAATATATCAAAAAATTAATGATCATTTTATAACTTTTAAAAGTTCAGTGACAAAAAATTAACTGATAACCGAAATATTAAACAAATTATTAGTTATTAACTGATCTTACCTAAAATTAACTTACCAGTTAATAAAAAATTCATTTTGGTTGATTAATTCAATAATACCGAATAATGCACCCTCGTACAAAATAGGTACATGCACCTAGAAGGCAAAAAATAAGGAAAGAAAAAAGTAGAGTAAATGATAATGATTTCGATTTCGCTGACACTTTTTGTTCCTTTATTAGGTATTAGCGACAATAATTTTCACTGAAATTAAAACATGAAGGAAAGTTTAGCACGAGAAGCAAGCAAAATGTCACGCCCCACTAAGGTGCACTAGGACTGACCAAGGGGCGCTACCTCGGTGCACTCGTTACAACCAAGGCCAAGTGAAGGTCCTTGGACGTTTTAAGGCCAAGTATAAACCAAAGAAGGTTCGAGATCGGCCTAGAGAGGCCTACAACCCTCTCAAAACGTTGCCACAAGGTTCTAGGAGGTTTCAAGACGTTCCACACTCATCTAGGCCTAATCGAGAGGACTTAGAAGAGTCCGGAAGGATCGGGACAACTCCGAACGTCTCCGGAATATTCTAGAGTACTTTAGATATTTGTAGACATGTATGGATAAATGTAGAGTTCTCTAGAATAGTTTACGTCCTTTAGATATTTTTGGGAGGCAAAATACTAGCCGTATGATCAAATCAATCTCCATCGTCCATTGAGGAGGTGGGAGCATATAAATAGGCTAGCCATGTACATTTGTAAACCATCCCATAATTTCACAAACAAAGTGTCCTTGTAAATTTTTCTTCTTGAGTTCAATACAAGGTTCCTTTGCTTGTAAAGCTCTCTTGCCTTCTCAAGCTCTTTGTTTTAGCCATAGCGTTTGCGTGAAGTAAGGCTGGTTAGCAAGATCGGGAGTTGCTAATGCCGCACGGATCAGTTTGAGAGAATAAGTCCATGAAAGTTGGTATCAGAGCGTGTTCGTGACTTGGGACATGGAGAATCCGGGCAAGAACCACGTGGTAACCTCATCTGACACGGAGGTCATGTATGAGCGACCATCCTAAAGTGACGAGGCAAAGGGCCAAGTCACACTTGACTCATGTCGAGGAAAGCGTCAGGGTCATGGGTGCCCAAGTGGACGACCTTCAAGATCGAGTAGAAGGCCTTGAGGCAGAGGATGTCGAGCTTCACACAACCATGAAGGCCATGATGGTGGAGCTAGAGGAGACCATGCGCGCAGAGATGGGGCAAATCCACGATCTTCTCATGGAAGAGCTCTCGAAGGTTCATGATTCTCTTCAACAAGAGCTAGACAATGCTCGTGCCCAAGTGGAGGCCGTACAACGCGCTGTAACCTTGTGAAAACGTGCTTTGGCAGCGGGGCCAAGCACTAAAGTTGAGGCTAAAAAGGTCAAGGTGCCCAAGCCTCAAACCTTTGCGGGAGCACGCAATGCTAAAGAAGTGGACAAGTTCTTGTATTGCTTAGAGCAATACCTCTGAGCCGTTTGCATTGTGGAGGATGCCACCAAGATCCAAAACGCGGGTCTATATCTCAAAGATACCACCATGTTGTTGTGGAGGAGAAGGCAAAATGACATTAAGAAAGGTATGTGCACCATCTCTACCTTCGATGATTTCAAGAAGGAACTCAAAAAGCAATCCTACCCCGAGAATGCCGAGGAAGAGGCAAGAGCTCGTTTAAGAAGGTTGAAGAAATTGGGGAGCATCCACGACTATGTGATGGAGTTCACTAGTTTGGTGCTCGAGATCCCCGATGTCTCTGAAAAAGACTCGCTCTTCAATTTCATAGATAGTCTCAAAAATTGGGCCAAAGTCGAGCTAAGGCGACGGGGAGTCCAAACCCTTATCGATGCAATTGTCGTGGTCGAGAGTCTCATCGACTACTCTAGCCACAAGGAGACCACCTCTAAGCTGAAGGATGAGAAGGGCCGTCAAGACAAAGGTGGGGGAGACAAGGGCCATCAAGAAGACAATTCGCCTAGGCACTGAGACTCGTCCCCTTGGAAGGGCAAGGACAAAGGCAAGTCCAAGGAGTTCCAAGGCACGAAGAAGTCGCCTCCCAATATTTGCTTCATTTGTGATGTTGACCATTGGGTTCGTGAGTGCCCACAACGGCAAGCCCTTGGTTCACTCCTAGCCAAGCATCAAGAAGGTAGTGACACCGACAATGGTGACGAAGGTCCAAAGATGGGATCCATGCAATTGCATTCAGCACGTCAATCGGTATAGGACACCGATAGGAACGACGGAAGTTCCATCCTTAAAGGTCTTGGTGACGAGGGACTTAAGCCAGGGACAATGCTCGACATGGAGAAAGAAGGAGACCCATCATCTCCAAAGGCCGAAGGCAAGGCCGAGTCACTGGCCAAGCTTGCAAGGGGAAAGCAAGGTTGTGTCAACAAGGGCAAGCCCATGAAAGGGAATCATGGTAACGAGAAGGCTAAGTCTGCGCCACATGTGAAGGTAAACACAAGAGTGAAGTGCTACCTATGTGATGGGCCTCATGTGATGAAGTCGTGTCCCAAGAGAAGACTACTTGTTTCCATCATCTAGGGAGTCGATGGGACAAGAGGGCTTGACAAAAGTGTTCAAGCAAGCCATCCAATGGGTTGGATGAGCACGAGGGGAGTAAAACTTCGCAGTCCAAGACGACGAGGGCCAAAGTGGTCCAGCTGCTGGGTCACGTCGGCACGCCCCGTGGCGCAGCGGAAAAATTAATCCAACGTAATCCAGCCAAGATCCATGTACATGAACGAATCCAGGGAGAAAAGATGAAGAGTTACCTTTTAAAACTTTGGAAACTGGAAAACCGACGGTATGTCGGAATAACCACGTCAAGTAAAACCGGAATCATCACAGGTTCGCAACGACCTTTACGGAGTCCACCCGAACAAAACGAACAAAGTTTTTGCCTCCCTAACACTTAGGGATAAATTTTGACAGGTTTGAACACCTTCCAGGGAGAAGTCGAAATCGCTCCAGTGATTCTTAAGGGAGTTTGAAATCGACCAGGAGTTCAACCGGGACTTGCAATCGAGCAAGGGAACCTTCAGGGATTTGCCAGGGGGCAAGTAGAACACCAAAAAAATATCGAACAGCTTCTTAGAGAGCTTTCTGGGATATGTCAAATTCCAGTGGGGAATCCCTAGGGGTGTTGTCGAAATCTTCAAGAGGAGGAAGAGGGATGATTTGGTTGCTAGCCCTTGTCCCTTTAAATAGTATTCAGAGACTTAATTCTAGTTGAATATCGTAAGTCCAAGTTCAACCAAAATTCATAGAATGTAATTCTACTTGAAATTGGTTTATATTAAATATACATTATATTTAATAATATTAAATGAAATATATATATTTAATTATGTAGAATCTTATTCTACATTAAACATGGATTTAAATATACATTATATTTAATCCAAATATATATATATATATATATATTTATTATATAGAATCTCATTCTATCTTTACTTGGATTTAAATATATTTAAATATATATTTTTAATTATGTAGAATCTAATTCTACATAAACTTGGAATTAAATATACATTATATAAATTCCAAATATGTATTTAAATTTCTAGAATCTTATTCTATAATATTTAAATCTCTAAATATTTTCCATACTCTAAATAATATTTGATAAATACAATATTTATCCAATATTATTCCCATTTAAGGGAGTTGCCGATTTCCCCTATCCCATAGGGGAGTTTCGGCAACCTCCCTAAAATAGGGAGTATGGTTTCCAATTTTTGTTCGTTTCATTCGAAGGATGTGACCCTTGTAGATTCATGCAACGTTAGCAGCAAAATTAGAACTGTTCTAATTTTACAAACAATGAGTGTCATCTAGCAATACATCGTTGCTACCTAAGTTGCATGAAGTCATGGTTTGACTTTCCTATTTCCTGAATAAACTTCCTTTATGTATTTCATCCTTTTGTCCTTTATATCTTAGATGAACACAAGTCATGGGTTAGTCACACTTGCGTTGTCCATCTTGTGTTTCTTGATGTCTTGAGTAGATTATGATAAACGAATCTCTATGATATCTCATATCATAATATTCGAGCATGGTCATGCTGTAACCCCCTTAGCCCGGCCTAGACGGCTGACCCGAACTACGAGGATTACACGAGGAAAACCAAAGTCAACTCGAAAGTCAACCTTGATTAACGACCCTTTTTTTCTTTTTAATCTTGTCTGGATGCACATTAACCCTATGAGAACACTTGAGAATCATTTACATATAAAGCACAACGATCGGATTCAAATAAGGGACTCAATTGAACAAAATACAAATATTAGGGACCAAAAAGTAAATTCTGGAAATTAGAAGGTATTAACTAATTTTTAAGTTACCAATATTTAATTAGTCACATTACATGCTTCCCTGTCAAATTTCACTATAATCGGACATCTCAAACTCAAGCAATTGCAATTACAACATTCGGGACTAAAACGTAAACCTGCAAACCTTTACACCATTCAAATCAGTGCCCAACGGTCACCTGTTTCGGAACGGTGTTGACCGTTCCGAAACACAGGTTCATTTCGAGACCTTTTTCGAAACAGGGCTTGACAGTTGCCAAAACATTCCGGAACAGCCTCCAACCGTTTCGAAACACGAAGGCCATTACAGGCCCCTGTTTCGAAACGCTAGTGCCCGTTCCGATACGGTTTGCCCAGAAGCTGCAGATTTTACTGGATTTTCAAACTTTAAACCAGTCAAACACATCCTAATGACTTCCTAACCATGCCAACAAGTCATCATACATATAAGGTACATGTTTGCAACTTCTAAACACATTCATGGCATCAAACATGGAATTTCACAAGTCTATAGGCATGCATCCTAATATCCAAAACCAAACAACCATCCAAACTCCAAATCAAGCATCAAAAGGCCAATTACAAGTCCAAAACATCAAAGGCATCATGCCACAAACTAGGGAGTCCAAAACATCTCCCAAAAACACAACCTTAGGTCCCCCATTGCCAAATTACCAAAACTAATAGTGTATGAATACATCACCATACATGAGCTTAGTTTCCCTTGGACTCTTAGCTTCCTTGTTGCTCTCAAACACTTCAATTGTCTGCATTATTGGTACAAAAGAGAGAGCGTAAGCACAATTGCTTAGTGAGGCATGCTCTAAAGAAAACAACACAATAATGCCTTTTTAGAAAACACTTTCAACAAGCTTAAAAAAACACAAGCTTAACTCTTTTCATGCAACCTTGCATACTTTACAAGCATTTCATGCTTCATTACATCAATTCAACATATTGGCTTTCAAGTGATAATTTATACTCTTTTACAACACAAAACACAATCGGATACGCGGATTACAAGTGTTGTCCCACACGCTTCATACACACTACCAAACAACATAAGGTGGAGTTTACGGTACAATCACAACCCCTCAACACCCGTGATGGAGTTTATGGTACAATCACAACCCCTCCACATCACTCATTGGTAGTTGTATAACTTCCTAACGAGAGTACGGGACATATAACACAAGGCCCACACACGGACTTTTAACCACCGTTGTGACCTTAACAAGATCTACACACAGACTTTTAACCACCGTTGTGATCTTACCTCTCTCGTTAGGATACTTGGATGGAGTTTTCGGTACAATCACAACCCCTCAACATCCAAGGCAACTTTATTCACAGTGCACCCAATCCTGTAGCCGGCTAACTATATCCGATTCAAGTACTTTAAAACCAATTCATCACTTGCCAATATACATCATTTACCATAAACAGTTCACTTTTTAAAGCATTAATCAAAGCCATTAAACATCATGCATCACTATGCATCAAAACCATATTAACAATATGTTAAACCAAGGATCTCTTACCTTGAGCATCATTCATTACATGGCTTTCAAAACCAGCATTAACCATGCTAAAACATGCTTTCAAAACAGAATTTAAACATGCAAATCATAACCAATGCATTCAACCACTTCATGGCTCATTCAAGGGAGTTTCTCTGAAAACTTACACTTGAGCTTAGTTAAGTTTCTTAGACTTAAACTAAGCTCCCAAAACCTTCAAATAATTGTTCCAAAGCTGGAAACCAAACTCCACTCACCAATTCCATTTCGTAAGCTTGCCAAAACGACGATCAAGCCTCCGGATCGACTCCAAAGGTGTCCAAAGATGTCTCCCCTGTTTTTAACACATCAAAGCAGAGGATTAATGAATCATCATGCATTAAAATCTTCAGCCATCACACCTAAACTCGCTGCTCTAACCAAAACTAACATTTCGGCTACCAAACATAACCGAAATCACCTCCAAACTCTTCCAAAACTTAACCCAGCAAAGATCCATCACTTCTAACCATTTCTAAACATCAATTAACATCCAAAATAAACCTAAAATCGTCCTTATACCTCCATCTATAACATAACACCAAGATCACCTCAAAAACCACCATTTTCATAAGCAAAAACTTAGGAAATACAACCTATTCGGGATTGCATTGATAAAACCTCATTTACACATCATTAGACATCCAAAATACATTTGAGAATCATCTCAAAACAGAGCCCAAACAATCACAACGAAATTCTTCAAGATTTCTTCCAAATCTTGAGTTTTAAGCCAAAATCAAGTTTCAACCATCAAAACCATTTATAAAACTTAAATTAAGGATTGCCAACTTGGGAATTTCAGTAAAGAACTTAGTATTTAGAGGAGAAGAACAATCTTACCTCTAAATTGTGATTTCTCCTTGATTTGAGCCAATTTCCTTGAAAATTCAATAAGGAAATCAAAAGGATTTAGTGCAAGATTGTTTAGGAATTAATTGATGATGGAAATCTCATCAATTGAAGTGAAGATCAATGAAAAAGTTGCTAGAGAAAAGTGTTTGGATGATGGAATTTTGAGAGAAAAAAGAAATGAGAAAATTTTAGGAAAAGGTAGTTATGATTTTTCCAAAATGTAGTTTTTGTTCTCTTTTAATTAATTAAAACATTAATTAATTCACTCAAATTAAGGAAAAATCTGGAGAAATTATATTTGGGTAAATTAGCTCCTTAAAGACTCAAAGTTTCAATCCTTAAAAAACAGTCACCACTAAACTTTTCAAAAATTGCATTTTAGTTACTACTCCAAAATGTGATTTCACCACTCTCTTATATATATTAAAAGAGGATTTTTAGATATTTTTCCATATTTTTAAAGCATCCCGAACTAGGCTTTCCCTAAAACCACCTTTTATATTCGAACTGAAAATCAGACCGGTCCGGTTCAGACCCTAAACTTCCAAGCCCAAAATTGGGGTGTTACAACTCTCCCCCCTTAAGAAATTTCGTCCTCGAAATTTACCTGGAGGAAAAAGGTACGGAAACTGCTTCACCATATCATCCTTTCATTCCCACGTGGCTTCCTCAACACCACGATGCCTCCACAACACCTTAACCAATTCAATGGTCTTGCCTCGAAGAACTTTACTGTCTGAATCCAAAATTTCAACCGGCTCCTCATCATAGGTCAAGTCTGGATTCAACTCTACTTCCTCCACATGGATAACATGCGAAGGATCGGATCTATACCTCTAAAGCATAGAGACATGAAACACATCATGTATCTTTTCCAACTCTTGCGACAACCTCAGCTTGTACGCAACAGAACCTACACGTTCAATCACCTCGTATGGTCCAATGTACCTAGGGCTCAACTTACCCTTCCGGCTAAACCTCATCACCTTCTTCCAAGGCGAAACCTTCAAAAACACACGGTAACCTACCGCAAACTCAATCTCCTTACGCTTCAAATACGTGTAAGACTTCTGTCGATCAGAAGCTGCCTTCAATCGCTCACAAATGAGCTTCACCTTCTCGGTGGTTCCTTTCAACAAATCCGGCATCGAAACCAAGTTCTGACCTGTTTTAGCCCAGCAAAGAGGAGTTCTGCACTTCCTCCCGTACAAAGCTTCATAAGGTGCTATTTGAATACTTTCCGGGTAGCTATTGTTATAAGCAAACTCTACAAAAGGCAAATGCTTCTCCCAAGAACCCTGAAACTCAATCACACAGCACCTTAACATAACTTCAAGCACTTGGATAACACGCTCAGACTGTCCATCCGACTGTGGATGATAAGAAGTACTGAAATTCAACCGTGTACCCAAAGCTTGATGCAAACACTCCTAAAAACGCGATGTAAACCTCGAATCTCTATCCGACACTATAGACTTTGGCACACCATGCAGTCGCACAATCTCAGCAATGTACAACTCTGCAAGCCTGTCCAAGGTATTCGTAGTATGCACAGGCAAGAAATGCGCACACTTCATAAGGCGATCCACAATCACCCACACCGAATTCTTTTTCGATGACGACAAAGGCAAACCAGACACAAAGTCCATGGTAATCCTTTCCCACTTCCACTCAGGAATCCTCAATGGTTGCAACAACCCAGAAGGAAACTGATGCTCCGCCTTAACCTGCTGACAAACCATGCACTTACTCACATACTCCGCAACATCTTTCTTCAAACCCACCCAATAGTACTCATCCTTAAGATCACGATACATCTTAGTACTTGTTGCGTGTAAAATAGTCTATCGCAATGGTAGTGCAAGTATACACGACGCAAGTAGTAAAGTGATACGGAGTATCGGATATCGTCTCCATAGGGATTGGGCTAATAGCTTCACCTTAATTTACTGCACGAAAATAAAGAAAATAATTGAGAAAGTTGTCACGAGAATAATGAAGTAAACGTAAATAAAAGAGTAGAAATATCAAGATAGAGATAATGGGCTGGTATTGAATTGCTCAGTAGTGCAGGTATTGCAGAGTTTAGGAAGTCCAGTTCTGTCGTTCCGCCCGTCGCGGCAGCACCTGTCGCGGCAGCAGTCCGTTGATCGTCGTGGTAGCAAACACACCAACTCAGTACTTCAAGTTTGGCAAGAATCTTATATCTGCCTTGGCCTATCCCTAGGTCCAAGTCTGTCGATGATCACGTCTTGATGATACCTCCCGGCGTGAATCGAAGGATGAACACCGATGTGTATGAACTCTTCTTTAGCCACTTAACTTCGCCCTATCCCTAGGCACGAAATAGTTCAACTATAAACTAGAGAACTTACTCTTATTTCTTTCGTATACTTAACTCTCCCGATGCTAAGTAAATAGATAACCTCACAATGCTCTCCCGATGCTCTTGCAAGATGTTAATAACCAAAATAAGAGAACTTGAAGTTTATTTTATTGAACTGAAAATTCCTAAAACAAAACAACCCTTGCAACTACTTTACAAATCAACCCGTGGCCCTAGGGGGAATTTAGAACATGTCGGCGGCGGGTAAATAGCTAGGGGTTTTTGGTGGTCGGTTATGGGGTAATGGGTTATGCTATCTCCTAGGTTAAAACATATGCCCTTATATAAGCTTTGGGCTCAAGTTATCTAAGTTAACAAGGATTACAACTTTAATTAAAAGTATGATTCTAATAAAGACTTAATCTCTAAGGAATCTACTTTCCAGCCGTCCTCCTTGTTTCTTGGGATTTTCTCTCCTTGAGCTTTGGGCTTGACATATCTTTTGATCCGGGGCTTGGAAAAATATAAGGTTTTCACACGACAGACGAGCAGAATTTTCTCTATCTATCGAGGTCCACTTTGCTTTTTCTCCACTAACTTGCTGTCGTCCTCTGCTGTCATGGCAGCACCATGGCAGCTTCGTCCTCTTTGTTTGCTTGTCTAGTTCAGCTCTTCTGCTTCTCTGCCCTGCATCTGCCTTCTCCGTCGACTATGGCGACAACCTGCAAAATCAACCATCTTTTAGTAGAATCTGTGCCTTTAATATATTTGTGATGTTTTGCTGTAAACTAACCTAAATGCAATGGAATGATGCTTGAATGCAGCATAAATATGGGTTAAAAAGGGTGTAAATAATAGAACTTTTACACACTCAACACACCCCCAAACTCAAGTTTTTGCTTGCCCTCAAGCAACTAAGCTTTAAAAGAAAAATGAAATATTTTTGTTTTGGCTTTCAAACAGTGAACTTTCCCTTACCCGTCGTTCGTTCCCTGTGACGGCAGCAACCTGTCGGATAGTTTAGGATTTGTCCGGAATCTCACTATAGTCCTCGTGCAGTGTGTGCATGCTTGTGAACAGTTATATGCTAAGACTCTCTTAGTTTCACTAGAATATTCAACTTCTCAACTCGAATTTTATGCCAAAGTTTATCTTTTTGAAGGCACATTTTCATACTTCTTTGATTTTTTTATTTTGACTCGATGTCTAAAGTTTTACTAGAGCCAGTTTTAGGCACCTCTAGTTAGCTTCCTAGAGCCGGTTTCGGGCACCTCTAGGTTTTTGAGTCTCTTTTGCTAAACTTCTTTCCTAGAGCCAGCGTTAGGCACCTCTAGGGGCTATTCAAGTACTAAGCTTCCTATTCTAGTTTGGCTAAAAGAAATCTAAGCAATATAACAGTCACAATGGTGTTTAAGTTTTCAGAACTATAGAAAGGCTCTAAACTTCTCCTTAAACTGTCCTTAAGATGCTGCCACGACAGAGCTGTCATGACAGGTAAGTTCAATTCACAGTTTTAAGCCAAAATTTTCAGTCTTTTTCTGATTTTTTTTAGAGAAAAATAACTAAGACACAGCAATTAATTAAGATGTACTAACACTCCATTAAAATGGAGGGTTGCCACCCCCAAACTCGAGGGTTGCATTGCCCTCAATACAAATGACAAAATCAAAATGAAGGCAGTACATCACAAAATATAGATAAGGCAGGCAGCAATAAGAAGAAAATAAAAGACTTAAATCTTAAGCACTGTCTTCACTGCTGCTGCTGAGGCGGATTTGGCAGCGGATTTTGGCTGTGGGGCAGGCTGGGCTGGTTGCTCTACGACCTGGATGTCAGAACTGCTGCCGCTGTCCCAACTGCTGCTGCTGGTGGTGGTGGTACTGGCCTTTGGCATTAGCTTTCTGTCGGCCATTCTTTTCTGCCTCTTGACAGGTGTGAATTCTTTCTCTAAGTTCCTCCGAATAGAGGGTTCTGCCTCGCTTTCTGCCCAGACGGAGGAAGAAGAAAAACTAGCTACGAAGGTAGCAATGTCATCCGAGGGCGGTCGCTTTGTTCCTCGGGCAGATGGGTCTGCCTAAGGGCTGCCGGTTGCCGTCGGGGCAGGTGAAGGAATGGAGGCAGCAGATTGGGTATGTGGTGTGGCAGTAGGTGTAGGTGTGTGGGCAGCGGTGGGGACGGTGAAGTAGTGGGCAAGGAAGGTGGAAAAGACAACATCAGGATAATTTAAAGTATGGTGAATGAAATTTACCGTGGTTGTGGCAAAATCCTTGATGAATGTCATCAGACCCAGCTGTCTGTCCTCCATCCTCTGAATGGCAGCAAGGATTTGAGTAGATTGGTCTGTCGGAGCAGCTGTTGCGGCAGGTTCAGGGTTGGGCTGCTCTGACGATTCAGCTGGGGCGGCAGCAGGGTTGAAAGAGGAGAGGGGGATTGCTACTGTCAGCTCCATGAGGCTGACGATATTTTTGTCTGTCTAGCCCCGTCCCTTCACTATGCGATCGATGTTAGCTTCTGGTACGGCAGAGCAGCGGCAGAGAGATGTAATAAGGAAAGGCATGCAGAGGAGGGCCGTAAATCTCTGGGTGCAGTCCAGAATACTCTCCCGTATATACCGTCCCACATTTATGGGTCGTTTGTTCATGATTGAGTGGATTAGGGCTAACCTCTGCTGGTCCACTGTGGTGTGATGGGAGGATGGTAGAATTCTCTTCTTAATGAAGGCGTTCCACAATTTAGCCTCTGGCAGCAGCTGCCCCCTCTTCACGGTGTGGGGATTTTTGCGGCTCCTGTTCCATTCAGTTCCTTCTTTTGTCACTTCTGCCATGACAACGTCGAAGGCAGCGTCATCTAGGGTGTCCAGGAACTGCTGGTGAGCATCATCAGTGGGGCCGAAGTAGAGGCCATAGAAATTGTTGATGCGCTCGGCTGTGAACTGCACTTCTGTCCCTCGGACAGTCACTGTTGTTGCCGTCCTGCTGCCGATGGCAGCATAGAATTCCCTAACCAGCGTTTCATTCATCTCTGTTGGTTGCTCCGCGAATTGTTCCCACATGAGGGCTCTAATCGTCCTTGCGATGAAAGGCTTGAGGCCCATATTGACTGCTCTTGGAATGTAAATAAAGCCTCTTTCTTCCCATAAATCTCTAGTAGCAAAGGAATGTGGGGTAGGTGCTGCCGGTGAAGAAGGTGAAGCAACACTGCGGCGGGTTCTTCTGGAAAACATGTTAGTTGCAAGGGTTGTTGAAAGTAAAATAAAGTAAATGAAAACTAAAGGGGAGAGCAAGTAAGAACAAAAGAAGTGAATGAAATGAAAATGAAACGGGGTTTTATAGAGGAGGAGTTGCTGCCCGTTGAAGCTGTAACGGCAGGCGTGAATAACGGGGCGACTGTTGAGCTTTAGCGTGTCTGACGCGTCTGACACGCATTTATGCGTCTGTTACGCTTCTGTCACACGTTTCTGCGTCTGCCGTGACAGTCTGGTGACAGCCTGTCTTTTCCGTGTCTGCCGTGGCAGCTGGAACGACAGGCTTCAATATTGGGCTTTGTTGGGCTGATGGATGGTTGTGGGCTTGGGTCACTTCTCGTATTCTTCTTTCCTCCTTTATTTCCTAAAAATAGTAAACATAAAAACATTATTCGAATAAAATAAACCTTATTTCCTAATAAATAATAAATAATTAAAATAAATAAAAATAAAATTTAGGTTAAATTAGGGATGCCTTGTGGGGCATCTCCTAAGGTAACCACTTCCTGTATTCCTGGGGCTTCAGTCCCCTGATAATGCTTGAGGCGCTGTCCGTTGACTTTGAATTGGTGGCTGTCTTTTAATGATCGGATTGTGATGGCACCATGGGGAAAAACTTGTACTACTTGGAATGGGCCAGACCATCTAGATTTCAGCTTCCCTGGGAAGAGTTTCAGTCTAGAATTGAACAACAATACAAGCTGCCCTGGGCAGAATTGTCGCGGCAGCAACCTCCTGTCATGCCACTTCTTAGTTTTCTGCTTGTAGATTCTTGCATTTTCGTAGGCCATTATCCGTATTTCTTCAATCTCGTTCAAATCTAATAGCCTTTTCTAGCCTGCCTTGTCCAAGTCCATATTCACTGCCTTGATCGCCCAATATACTCTGTGATCTATCTCGACAGGCAGATGACAGGTTTTCCCATAAATCAATCATTATGGAGACATGCCCAATGGAGTCTTAAAAGCTGTTCTATATGCCCATAACGCATCATTGAGGAGTAAAGACCAATCTTTCCTAGTTGGCTTAACCATCTTCTCAAGAATGTTCTTAACTTCCCTATTGGATATCTCAGCTTGTCCATTGGTCTGTGGGTGATATGTTGTCGCGATCCGATGCTTGACACCATATTTCTTCAAGGCGGCAGCAATAAACTTATTGTCGAAATGTCTCCCTTCATCACTGATAATCGCCTTAGGGATGCCAAACCTAGAAAAAATGTTTTTGTGTAAAAATCTTTGGACTGTCTTGGCATCATTCTTTTGAGTGGCGACAACTTCAACCCACATGAAGATGGATAAATTCCCACATGAAGATGGAAAAGGTCCCATAAAATCGATCCCCCAAACGTCGAAGATCTCGACTTCTAGAATGTTATGCAGCGGCATCTCGTTTCTCCTCGAGATGTTTCATGTCCTTTGGCACCTGTCACAACTCTTGTAGAAGATTTGTACATCTTTATACAGTGACGGCCAATAAAACCCAGACTGCAGCACCTTGGCAGCAGTTTTGTTGCCTCCTAAGTGACCTCCATACTGTGAAGCATGGCAATGATGAAGTATGTCTTCTTGTTCTTCTTGTGGTACACATCTCCTTATAACCTGATCTGCACACATTTTGAAAAGAAGAGGTTCGTCCCAATAATAATGCTTAACATCATTTTGGAACCTCTTCCTGGCTTGATAATTAAGATCAGAAGGGAGTATTCCGCTAACTATAAAATTAACGAAATCAGCATACCAGGGGAGTTCAGAAGACTTACCTGCCTCCATGGCTTTGCGGCAGTGATTGCGGCAGCAAAGAGCTGCTCATCTGGGAAGGTCTCCAGTATGTTTGTCTCATCTGTTGGTAGACTTTGTCCCTTCTCCAATCTTGACAAGTGATCTGCCACCTGATTCTCTGTCCCTTTTTTGTCCTCGATTTCAAGGTCGAATTCTTGCAATAGCAGGATCCACCGTATCAATCGAGGCTTTGCATCCTTTTTCGCGAACAAATACTTCAGGGCAGAATGGTCTGTGTGCACTATTACCTTCGTCCCAAGTATGTAAGAACGAAACTTGTCAATGGAGAATACCACAGCTAATAACTCCTTTTCGGTGGTGGTGTAGTTCACTTGGGCGTCATTTAGTGTATTGTTGGCATAATATATGACATGAAATAGCTTATCTCTGTGCTGCCCATGTGCTGCCCCGACAGCATAGTCACTAGCATCACACATGATCTCAAATGGTTGTGTCCAATCTGGTGGTTGTACTATTGGGGCTGTTACCAGTTTTTCCTTCAGAACCTTGAATGCTTCAGTACATTCATCATTAAAGTCAAAGGGTCGGTTCTGCTCCAAAAGAAGGCATAGGGGCTTGGTGATTTTTGAGAAATTTGCAATGAATCTTCGATAAAAACCAGCATGTCCCAAGAAACTTCTAATACCCTTGACTGTGGTCGGCGGCGGCAGCTTCTCGATTACTTCTATTTTGGCCCTGTCAACTTCTATCCCACGGCAGCTAATCTTATGGCCAAGGACTATCCCTTCTTCCACCATAAAGTGGCATTTTTCCCAATTTAAGACCAGGTTTGCTTTTTTCACATCTTTCAAGTACCTTTTGTAGATTGCCGAGGCAGCTCTCAAAATCGTCTCCAAAGACTGAAAAATCATCCATAAAAATCTCAAGGAAGTCCTCCACCATATCGGAAAATATGGCCATCATGCACCTTTAGAAGGTGGCGGGTGCATTGCATAGTCCAAACGGCATTCTCCTAAAAGCATACGTTCCGTAGGGGCATGTGAAAGTCGTCTTCTCTTGGTCTTTCGGTGCGATGGCTATTTGATTATAACCTGAATAACCATCAAGAAAACAATAGTAAGGTTTACCCGCTAATCTATCAAGCATTTGATCAATAAAGGGTAAAGGAAAGTGGTCCTTTAGGGTAGCTTTGTTAAGCTTCCGATAGTCCATACAAACCCTCCAACCGGTCACAGTCCTGGTTGGGATTAACTCATTGTTAAGAGAACTTGAAGTTTATTTTATTGAACTGAAAATTCCTAAAACAAAACAACCCTTGCAACTACTTTACAAATCAACCCGTGGCCCTAGGGGGAATTTAAAACATGTCGGCGACGGGTAAATGGCTAGGGGTTTTTTGGTTGTCGGTTATGGGGTAATGGGTTATGATATCTCCTAGGTTAAAACATATGCCCTTATATAAGCTTTGGGCTCAAGTTATCTAAGTTAACAAGGATTACAACTTTAATTAAAAGTATGATTCTAATAAAGACTTAATCTCTAAGGAATCTACTTTCCAGTCGTCCTTCTTGTTTCTTGGGATTTTCTCTCCTTGAGCTTTGGGCTTGACATATCTTTTGATCCGGGGCTTGGAAAAATATAAGGTTTTCACATGACAGATGAGCAGAATTTTCTCTATCTATCGAGGTCCACTTTTCTTTTTCTCCACTAACTTGCTGTCGTCCTCTGCTGTCATGGCAGCACCATGGCAGCTTCGTCCTCTTTATCTGCTTGTCCAGTTCAGCTCTTCTGCTTCTCTGCCCCGCATCTGCCTTCTCCGTCGACTATGGCGGCAACCTGCAAAATCAACCATCTTTTAGTAGAATCTGTGCCTTTAATATATTTGTGATGTTTTGCTGTAAACTAACCTAAATGCAATGGAATGATGCTTGAATGCAGCAGAAATATGGGTTAAAAAGGGTGTAAATAATAGAACTTTTACACACTCAACAGTACTACCAGGGTGCATAGCAAAAGGACTGCTATGAGCCTCAGTCAAAATAGTACGCCTCAACTCAGCATCATTCGGCACTACCATCCGACTCCCAAAACATAGAACCCCATCATCATTAAAGCAAAAATCCGATGGTCTATCCTCATCAATATCCTGAACATGTGGCACCAAAGAATCATCCAACAACTGCTTATCCTTTATCAACTGAACCAAAGATGGTTTCACTTGTAATTCAGCCACAAGACCTCCATCTCGCGAAATACTCAAGCTGGCAAACATAGCCCTCAACTCCACTGCCACTTTTCTACTCAAGGCATCCGCTACAACATTAGCTTTTCCTGGATGGTACTCGATCGTCAGATCGTAATCTTTAAGCAACTCCACCCAACGTCGTTGCCTAAGATTCAACTCTTTTTGAGACATCAGATACTTCAAACTTTTGTGATCCGTGTACACAGTACACTTCTCACCATACAGGTAAAGTCTCCAAATCTTCAAAGCAAAAACCACCGCAGCTAACTCAATATCATGCGTAGGATAGTTGCGCTCATGCACCTTCAACAAGCGCGATGCATAAGCCACCACCTTACCCTCTTGCATCAACACACACCCCAAACCAACATAGGATGCGTCGTTATATACCACAAACTCTTTCTCTGATTCAGGTTGAACCAAGATAGGAGCTTGCGTCAAAGCTGCCTTAAGCTTCTCAAAAGCTTGTTGTCTTGCCTCCGTCCATTCATACTTGACATCCTTTTGCAACAACTTCGTCAAAGGTACAACAATCTTTGAAAATCCATCCACAAACCTCCGATAGTATCCTGCCAACCCAAGGAAACTACGGACTTCATGAACAGACTTAGGAGGCTTCCAATTCATCATCGCCTTAATCTTCTGAGGATCAACACGAATCCCCTCAGCAGAAACCATATGACCAAGGAAAACAACTTCCCTAAGCCAGAATTTGCACTTCCTCAGCTTAGCATAAAGCTGATTCTTCAACAGCGCCTGCAACACAATCCGCAAATGCCCTTCATGCTCCTCCTCGGTACGAGAGTACACAAGGATATCATCAATGAACACCACAACAAACTTGTCCAAGTATTCATGGAACACTCTATTCACCATGTCCATAAAAGCTGCAGGAGCATTCGTCAAGCCAAACGGCATCACAAGGAACTCATAATGCACATACCTCGTTCTAAAGGCTATTTTTGGCACATCCACATCCTTCACCTTGAGCTGGTAATAACCTGACCTTAAGTCAATCTTAGAGAACATAGTCGCTCCCCGAAACTGATCAAAAAGATCATCAATTCTCAGCAAAGGATACCGATTCTTGATAGTCAACTTGTTCAGCTGACTATAATCGATGCACATTCTCATAGTGCCATCCTTCTTCTTCTCAAACAAAACAGGTGCACCCCAAGGTGACACACTCGGCCGAATGAAACCACGATCAAGCAACTCCTGAAGTTGCGTCTTTAACTCCTTCAACTCCTTAGGTTCCATTCGGTAAGGAGTAATGGACACTGGAGTTTAGTTTTCATACAACTCAATTCCAAACTCCACCTCTCGACTAGGAGGCAATCCAGGTAACTTCTCCGAAAACACACCAGGAAACTCCCGCACAGTCCTGATATCTTGAACTCGCAACTCCTTACAGCTAGGATTCATCACAAAGGCCAGGTAAGCTTCACAACCTTGCCTCAGCATTCGGCTTGCCTCCAACGAAGACACCACATTGGCAAGAAACTTCACATTCTCACCAACCACCACTACTTCGTAATCATCCGCAAGCTTCAACGAAACTCGCTTGTTCTCAAAATCCACTACAGCTCGATGTTCAACAAGCCAATACATTCCAAGGATTACATCAAAACCATAAAAAGGCAATTCCATGAGATCAACAAGAAAAACATGGTTTTGTACTTCCAAGGGACATCTTCTATACAACTTCCGTGTCACAACGGTCTCATCAAAGGAACTAGTTACACGCATACCAACATCTAAACACTCAACAGGTAAACCAACCAATTGAGCATGTTCACGCAATATGTATGAGTATGTAGATCCAGAATCAATCAAGGAAAGTAATGATAAGGATTGCAAAGTAAAGGTACCTGCGATCACATCCGTATCATTTCTCCCCTCACGCTGAGCATACACTCGAGCTTGTCCACCACCCTCAGGTTGAACAGTCACCACATGAGCCATATTCCTCCCACCATCATCTCTGCGCTGGAAATTACCACGGCCGTGCCAACGACCTCTCTATGGTGTAACTACCACAGGAGCACGTCCCTCACCAACACCAGCCAACAAAGGACACTCTCTCCTCATGTGGTCTGCCGAACCATAATTTCAACATGAATTACCGATCACTGCTACCAGAGCCTGAACCTCCCTCGCTGCTCGAGGACAATCTCGCCTCATATGGCCACGAGATCCACACGTCTAGCACATGTTCTGATCAGCTCTCAACTTGTCTCCCTGAACATGCGCACCATATCCTCCACCACCACGCCTAGCAGAAGACTGATACCTCTTATCACGTCCTCTCTTGTTCCGTCCACCACTGGAACTACAATCAGCAGCTCTTTTGCCTGAGCTAGAACCAACGCCCCTGGAAGAAAAACTCAAGTTCTGCTCAATGTCCTTTGTTCTACTCACCAGCACATCAAAATCCATGTACTCAGCAGCAAGCATGAAAGTCTTCACGTCCGTCATCAAACCATATCGGAAACGTTCACACCTATCCCGCTCATCAGGGATTAACTCAGGTGCGTACTGACTAAGGCGGACAAACTGAATCTCATACTCAGCCACCGTCATGCTTCCTTGCGTAAGGGACATAAATTCTCTTTTCTTTTCATCTAGGTATCACACACCTAGATACTTTCGCTTGAACGCGTTCAGAAAGAATGTCCAAGTCACATCATTTTCCTCCATTCCAGAGACAATGGTCGTCCACCATGTATACGCATCATCATGCATCACATATACCACACAACCTAACTTCTGCACATTGTTGCAGTTCATTTGCCCCAAAATCCTCTTGGTGCTTTCCAACCAAGATTCAGAACCTTTAGGAGATAAACCTCTGAACTCAGTCCCTCCAAGACTGCGAAGATGTTCCAAAGGTAATCTCACGTTAGCATCACCCTGATGCCCAGCTCCGTGAGCTCCAGCTACTGCTGCCTGAAAGGCTCCCGCAATAGCTTGAATCAATACAGTCATGTCAGGAGCAGCTTGCCCCTGCACACCTTCAGGTCTAGCGACCCCAGCTCCAGCACCAACACCAGCATTTTCACCCCCAGCACCATCACCGCCAGGTTGTCCACCACCAGGGGGAGGAGGTCAATCCACAACATTATCAGCGTTTTCCTCGTTTTCATTCTGAGCCATAGCTCTCATATTCATCCTCATCTCTCTACGAGGCCATATTTACAAAAACAATGCACTGACACAAATGCAATAAACATAATTAGGCTCAACAAGGTAAGTAATCCAGGAACTCAAGCTCGTTTTCCAAAAACAACTCCTTTCATTAGTTTTGATATGGCAATGGGTCCCCCTAACATGCTTCAACATAGCATAGCATCCATACCTCACAATTCAAACAACATTCTTTCATCCAAAAGGCATATCATGCAAATACACATACATCACCCACATAACCATTCCCATTTACACGAGAACTCAGCTCTGATACCACCAAATGTAACCCCCTTAGCCCGGCCTAGACGGCTGACCCGAACTACGAGGATTACACGGGGAAAACCAAAGTCAACCCGAAAGTCAACCTTGATTAACGACCCTTTTTTTCTTTTTAATCTTGTCTAGATGCACATTAACCCTAAGTGAACACTTGAGAATCATTTACATATAAAGCACAATGATCAGATTCAAATAAGGGACTCAATTGCACAAAATACAAATATCAGGGAGCAAAAAGTAAATTCTGGAAATTAAAAGCTCTTAAGTGATTTTTAAGTTACCAATATTTAATTAGTCACATTACATGCTTCCTTGTCAAATTTCACCATAATCGGACATCTCAAACTCAAGCAATTGCAATTACAACATTCGGGACTAAAACGTAATACTTGCAAACCATTACACCATTCAAATCAGTGCCCAACGGTCACCTATTTCGAAACGGTGTTGACCGTTCCGAAACACGGGTTCGTTTCTAGGCCTGTATCGAAACAAGGCTTGACAGTAGCCAAAATGTTCCGAAACAGCCTCCAGCCGTTTCGAAACACGAAGGCCATTACAGGCCCCCGTTTCGAAATGCTAGTGCCCGTACCGATACGGTTTGCCCAGAAGCTGCAGATTTTACTGGTTTTTCAAACTTTAAACCAATCAAACACATCCTAATGACTTCCTAACCATGCCAACAAGTCATCATACATATAAGGTACATGTTTGCAACTTCTAAACACATTCATGGCATCAAACATGGAATTTCACAAGTCTATAGGCATGCATCCTAATATCCAAAACCAAACAACCATCCAAACTCTAAATCAAGCATCAAAAGGCCAATTACAAGTTCAAAACATCAAAGGCATCATGCCACAAACTAGGGAGTCCAAAACATCTCCCAAAAACACAACCTTAGGTCCCCAATTGCCAAATTACCAAAACTAATATTGTATGAATACATCACCATACATGAGCTTAGTTTCCCTTGGACTCTTAGCTTCCTTGTTGCCCTCAAACACTTCAATTGTCTGCATTATTGGTACAAAAGAGAGAGCGTAAGCACAATTGCTTAGTGAGGCATGCTCTAAAGAAAACAACACAATAATGCTTTTTTAGAATACACTTTCAACAAGCTTAAAAAACACAAGCTTAACTCTTTTCATGCAACCTTGCATACTTTACAAGCATCTCGTGCTTCATTACATGAATTCAACATATTGGCTTTCAAGTGATAATTCATACTCTTTTACAACACAAAACACAAATGGATACGCGGATTACAAGCGTTGTCCCACACGCTTCATACACACTACCAAGCAACATAAGGTGGAGTTTACGGTACAATCACAACCCCTCAACACCTGTGATGGAGTTTATGGTACAATCACAACCCCTCCACATCACTCATCGGTAGTTGTATAACTTCCTAACGAGAGTACGGGACACATAACACAAGGCCCACACACGGACTTTTAACCACCGTTGTGACCTTAACAAGATCCACACACGGACTTTTAACCACCATTGTGATCTTACCTCTCTCGTTAGGATACTTGGATGTCGTTTTCGGTACAATCACAACCCCTCAACATCCAAGGCAACTTTATTCACGGTGCACCCAATCTTATAGCCGGCTAACTATATCCGATTCAAGTACTTTAAAACCAATTCATCACTTGCCAATATACATCATTTGCCATCAACAGTTCACTATTTTAAAGCATTAATCAAAGCCATTAAACATCATGCATCACTATGCATCAAAACCATATTAACAATATGTTAAACCAATGATCTCTTACCTTGATCATCCTTCATTACATAGCTTTCAAAACCAGCATTAACCATGCTAAAACATGCTTTCAAAATAGAATTTAAACATGCAAATCATAACCAATGCATTCAACCACTTCATGGCTCATTCAAGGGAGTTTCTCTGAAAACTTACACTTGAGCTTAGTTAAGTTGCTTAGACTTAAACTAAGCTCCCAAAACCTTCAAATAATTGTTCCAAAGCTGGAAACCAAACTCCACTCACCAATTCCGTTTCGCAAGCTTGCCAAAACGTCGATCAAGCCTCCAGATCGACTCCAAAGGTGTCCGTAGATGTCTCCCCTGTTTTTAACACATCAAAGCAGAGGATTAATGCATCATCATGCATTAAAATCTTCAGCCATCACACCTAAACTCGCTGCTCTAACCAAAACTAACATTTCGGCTACCAAACACAACCGAAATCACCTCCAAACTCTTCGAAAACTTAACCTAGCCAAGATCCATCACTACTAACCATTTCTAAACATCAATTAACATCCAAAATAAACCTAAACTTGTCCTTATACCTCCAGCTATAACAGAACACCAAGATCACCTCAAAAACCACCATTTCCATAAGCAAAAACTTAGGAAATACAACATATTCGGGATTGCATTGATAAAACCTCATTTACACATCATTATACATGCAAAATATATTTAAGAATCATCTCAAAACAGAGCCCAAACAATCACAACGAAATTCTTCAAGATTTCTTCCAAATCATGAGTTTTAAGCCAAAATCAAGTTTCTACCATCAAAACCATTTATAAAACTTCAATTAAGGATTGTCAACTTGGGAATTTCAGTAAAGAACTTAGTATTTAGAGGAGAAGAACAATCTTAACTCTAAATGGTGATTTCTCCTTGATTTGAGCCAATTTCCTTGAAAATTCAATAAAGAAATCAAAATGATTTAGTGCAAGATTGTTTAGGAATTAATTGATGATGGAAATCTCATCAATTGAAGTGAAGATCAATGAAAAAGTTGCTGGAGAAAAGTGTTTGGATGATGGAATTTTGAGAGAAAAAAGAAATGAGAAAATTTTAGGAAAAAGTAGTTATGATTTTTCCAAAAGGTAGTTTCTCTCCTCTTTTAATTAATTAAAACTTTAATTAATTCACTCAAATTAAGGAAAAATCTGCAGAAATCATATTTGGGTAAATTAGCTCCTTAAAGATTCAAAGTTTCAATCCTTAAAAAACAGTCACCACTAAACTTTTCAAAAATTGCATTTTAGTCACTACTCCAAAATGTAGTATTTCCAAACCTTATTTTGTAAAATTGATTTCACCACTCTCTTATATATATATTAAAAGAGGATTGTTAGATATTTTTCCATATTTTTAAAGCATCCTGAACTAGGCTTTCCCTAAAACCACCTTTTATATCTGAACTGAAAATCAGATCGGTCCGGTTCAGACCCTAAACTTTTACAAAAATTTCATATTTTTAGAAAATCCCAAAATTTTGAAACTTTTACAAATCAACACCCAAATAACTAAAATTCCTAAACCCAAACCCTCAAATCGTCGCCGCTTTTTCCATTGGTTGCCTCGCCTGAGCACACACATGTGGTCGTCGGACCAAGGCGACCATTTCCCTTAAGACGACGTCGCTGAAAACGGCGAACGGCATGCCGGCCGAATGTCGATTTCGCTTTTGGCGTTTGACGGTCGTCTACACACCGTTTGTCGTTTTCGGCGACATCGTGTTGAGAGAAATGGCTGCCTTGGTCCGAAGACCACATGGGTGTGCTTAGGTGCGGCGAACGACGGCGGAAGGGGCGGGGATTTGGTTTGGGTAATTTTAGGGATTTGGTGTTTGATTTGTAAAAGTTTTCAAATTTTTAGGATTTTCAGAAAAATCTAATTTTTTTTTTAATTTTTAATTTTGAAAAAAAATTAAATATGCCATGTGTCAAGCATTGATTGGTTATAGATTTTTTTAACACCCATTAACGGTAAGCACCTAAAATTATAACTTTGGAAACTTAGGGAACCTATTTTTACAAAAAAAAAATACTTTAGGCACCGAAAGTTCAAAAAAGGCATACTTTGGGCACCTATTTTTGTATTAAGCCTTTATAAAATCCGGGTAATGACTTTTTTACTTTGCTCATTAAATTTACCATATTACCGTATTTTGATATTTTAATAAGCAAAGTAAAAAAATTTACTCGAATCAAATATTCCAATTAACCAGTTAATCGATTATTCGATTTAAGTGGTACAATATAAAATTGAGAATTGAATAATATGAATTTAGCAATTAACCAAAATAATTTTTAAGGACTAATTGAACCCGATTTCTATACCAAAATAAAATGTTTTATTTTAAAAAATTATACCGGAATCAGGTTCGATTAATCCTTAAAATATGTTTTAAAAATTTGTACCAAAATCGAGTTTGATTAATCCTTAAAATTATTTTGGTTAATTGCTAAATTCAAATTATTCAATCTTATATTGTATCAATTAAATAGGATAATCGATTGATCGGTTAATTGAAATATTTGATTCGAGTAAATTTTTTTACTTTGCTTATTAAAAAATCAAATACGGTAATATGGCAAATTTAATAAGCAAAGTAAAAAAATCATTACCCGGATTTTTTTAAAAGATTAATTGATTTTTTCTATTTATATAACCATGTCATTTGAAAGTGACCAAAATATGAAAGATCTGAAAGTTAATTTATAAAATTGTTCAACTCTAGTGACCAAAATAGGAGTGGGAAGAAAGTTTGGTGATGATTCATGTAGTTTACCCTTTTTTAGTAAGGAAAAACACAAAACTAACGTGAAATATAATGAGAGTTAACGGGAGGGACCGAATCGAATGTGAACTAAAAGTTAGGTGACTTTATCGAATATTTTAAAAATACGGTGACCAAAATAAATCTACCCTTAAAGTTCGGTGACCATTTACATAGTTTACCTTTAATATTAATGTTTAATCCTAACTTCACCTATAGTCACGTAGTACAAACATCACGGAATTATTATCATGTATCACTCAATTATTAAATCACATTAGTTTTATCATCATTCACTAACGATCGAATTACGGAAGTACCAACATAAAATAAACTTGAATACTATTTTGTAAAGAAAAAAAAAACAATTTAAGTGTTAACTTTTTTTATAAAAAAATGATATATTTTGAGAACCGATTAATTAATTAAGCCATGTATTAAGAAGAAAAACAAGGACGTGACATTGAATAAATAAAAATAAATTAATTAATAATTTGTCAAAAAAAGTAGGAAGATTCTAGCAAACAACCTCTAATTAAAGGTTAAATGACGGCTAACCGCGTAAAAATTTGTACACAATTCTTTATGATGGTTGTACACAATTCCTTACAAAAACTGTAAGAAAACAGTACATACATAAAATGTTACACTGTAAGGATTAAGGTACATACATAATCCATTACGAAAACTATAAGAGAAATGGTATATACATAATATGTTACAACCTAAGAATTTGTGTACATACGTAATTTTCTACCAGAAAACCTAATTTGCTACACAAACTGTAAGGATTTGTGTATATACGGAAATTAGTACAAAATGTATGGAAAACCTTACAGTATTAGTAGGAAAACGGTATGCACCGAAATTCTTACAAAGTTTCACCAAAGACCAAAATGGCATAACTT
Source organism: Hibiscus trionum (assembly GCA_030270665.1). Taxonomy (NCBI): domain Eukaryota; kingdom Viridiplantae; phylum Streptophyta; class Magnoliopsida; order Malvales; family Malvaceae; genus Hibiscus; species Hibiscus trionum. The sequence continues at coordinate 22,857,535 of BSYR01000017.1, forward strand.
AGTGTAATAATTTGTGTACATACAAAATTTCCTACGAGAATACCTAATTTGCTACACAAACTGTAAGGTTTTTTGTATATACCGAAATTAATACAAAATGTACGAAAAATCATACAATAATAGTAAGGAAAAGGTATGTACCGAAATTCTTACAAAGTTTCACCAAAGGTCAAAGGGGTTCAACTTAGTGTAAGAATTTGTGTACATAGACAATTTTCTACGAGAAAACCAAATTTGCTACACAAAGTGTTAGGTTTTGTGTATATACCAAAATTCCTATAAAACGTACTGAAAACCTTACAATCTTAGTAAAAAAACGGTATGTACAGAAATTCTTACAATGTTTCACCAAAGGCCAAAAGGGCTGAACTTAATGTAATAATTTGTGTACATACACAATTTCCTACAAGAAAACCAAAATTGCTGCACAAAGTGTTAGGTTTTGTGTATATATCGAAATTACTACAAAACGTACCGAAAACCTTACAATCTTAGTAAAAAAAGGTATGTACAGGAATTCTTACAAAGTTTAACCAAAGACAAAAGTGCTGAACTTAATGTAATAATTTGTGTACATACACAATTTCCTACGAGAAAACCTAATTTGCTACACAAAGTATAAGGTTTTGTGTATCTACGAAAATTACTACAAAACTTACGGAAAACCTTACAATATTAGTAAGAAAAACGGTACGTACCCAAATTCTTACAAAGTTTCACCAAAGGCCAAAAGGGTTCAAGTTAGTGTAAGAATTTGTGTACATACACAATTTCCTACGAGAAAACCTAATTTTCTACACAAAGTGTAAGGTTTTGTGTATACACCGAAATTACTACAAATGTATGGAAAACCTCACAATATTAGTAGGAAAAACGGTATGTACCGAAATTCTTACAAAGTTTCACCGAAAACCAAAAGGGTTCAACTTAGTGTAAGAATTTGTTTACATACATAATTTCCCACGAGAAAACCTAATTTTCTACATCAAGCATAAGGTTTTGTGTGTATACCGAAATTATTACAAAACGTACGGAAAACCTTACAGTATTTGTAGGAAAAACGGTATGTACCGAAATCCTTACAAAGTTTACTATAAAAGGTACCAGATTTACCATAACTTTTGTAAGAAAAACATTATGTACCGAATTTCCTACATCTCTACACCAAAGGCAAGGGAGTTGAACCTTGGCTAAGGATTGGTGTATATACACAACTTCCTACCCCTAAAATATTTTCTACTATAAGATCTGTATGGGTGGTTTAGAAACCGCCATTGTTGGTTTCAATACCTCCTGGGTAGACATTGATGCGCACTGACAAAGTGGTTCCGAAACCATAATGGTGGTTTCGAAACCCCTAGTTTGACGTGTATGTACACACTTTACTACGAAATGAACCGAATTTATCATAGAGTTTGTAAGAAAAACGGTATGTGCCGAATTTCCTACATGGCTACACCAAAGGCAAGGGAGCTAAACCTTGGGTAAGGATTGGTGTATATACACAACTTCCTACCCCTAAAACATTTTTTACTACAAGATCTGAATGGGAGGTTTCGAAACCGCCATTGTTGGTTTCGATACCTCCTGGGTAAACATTGAAATGCCACATTGCGAAAGTGGTTCCGAAAACATGATAAGGGTTTCGAAACCCCAAGTTTGATGTGTATGTACACATTTTACTACGATATGTACCGAATTTACCATAAGATTTGTAAGATAAACGATATGTACCGAATTTTCTACATGGCTACACCAAAGGCAAGGGAGCTTAACCTTGGGTAAGGATTGGTGTATATACACAACTTCCTACCCATAAAACCTTTTCTACTATAAGTTCTATATGAGTGGTTTCAAAACCGCCATTGTTGGTTTCGATACCTCCTGGGTAGACATGGATTTAATGATATACTGTCAAAATGGTTCGGAAACCACAATGGTGGTTTCGAAACCCCTAAAATCCTATTTACCTATGTAGATAAACTTGGTTCAAATATGGTTGCACGTGAAAGCCTGATTAGGTAAAAACCTAAAACCTAAACACTTGAACTAATTCTCGACAACGAAAGGAATCAACATTTTGATTTTGCTTCATGTCCTCATAGAAATTCTTTTGAAAAAACATATTAAAAAGGACCAAGTTTCATTTCCTACATCAAACGAAAGCAGTAGCCACACTTCACAAACAAAAAGCTAAACATTCAATCCCAAGTGATGTCACTATCCGAATAGGCAATAACAAAATAATAAACTAAAATCTATCCTAATTCTTTGATCAGACACATACAATTCAATAACAAAAACGAATGGGGGTCATATGTATCGCCTCCTTATTCATCGTCCCCGAGCAGGGAAACCACCTCCACGCCCTTTGTCACCCATGACAGTTGCAGCAGCCTCTCCTTGTGCACTCTTCGACTGCAAAATTGGACACGGGAAAGCAATTATGGAGTTGTACAGCCACAACAAATGCATGGGAAAACATCAAGGCCGAGAAATATGGACATAACGTAGGTCACTACTAAAGCAAAACCAGCATACAAAAATGTCTTTTTAAAGGAAACACCTTTAACAAAAAAGGAGTGTCTCATATTACTATGAGGAACACAAGACATAAAACAAAGAAAGACATAAGCCAAAGAAATAGAATAAAACAAAAGTTGGGAAATCGAGAAGGTATGAGTATCGACAGTTGAAAATTTTACCTTTTGCGTCAATCCAAAAATGGATGATGCTTCACATGTTCTTGAACATTCTCTTCTCTGGCCAAGTTTTCTAAATAGTTGCAAGTATAATAATTAGATAATAAGCTTTGACTTCCAAAAAATGTTTAGGACATATGGAAGATGCTCGACTATGGAAGTTTTACTTAATGCGTTATCAGTTCTCTCATCTTCTATCTAGTAAGATTTAGGACATATATATGTGTTTTCTTGAAACATGAACATAATCGAAAACATAATAATTATAAAAAAATCATTGATTGTATATATGAAAGTAAAAACAAATATCTTGAGTAATTTACTGATCGGATTATTAATTATCTTAGCTTCTGAATCATTAACAACAACGTGTTTCGTTCATTATATCCACTCGTAGCATTCCACACGCGACTTAGATTTTTAATAAATATATTTGGTTCGGATAGATGTTTTTCGCACATATCTTGAGCTTGCATAATTGAAATAAACTTCTTCAAATATCAGAAAATTTTAAAGATGCTTGAAACAAAAGCAGACAGATAATAAAGATACATCCCAATGCATAATAATATAAAAGTTACCCAAATGAAGCAAAATATTCCTTTAAGATCGTTGATTCTCCAAAGTGCCCAATCAAGATTTTCTCTACATTGTTTTAAAGGTCAGTTGAAAAAATTAAAAAGAGAAATATTCTTAAAAGATCGGTTCATTAAATAGATTATGAGAAGTGTCAGAGGGCCACATTTTCCAATAAGGACAATTGGTAGTAGATTTGCCCCTGGACACCAAAACAACCAGAACTGGAAATCGTAAAGGAAATTGATCACTATAATAACACACATTACCTTTTCCTTGAAGACCAAATAGCAACTTCATAGCTATTAATAAAAGAAACTCGCCTGCACCAGGTCTCCGTTGCACACCTGCAAATGTAAACAATAATAGATATAACTAATTTGTTAACATTTTGAATAGAAGTGAGAAAGATATTTAATACCATCTCCGATAACACTTGTAAGCACTCCATTGTAATCAAGAATAAGAAGTTTTTTCTTGGGCAGGTCAATGGATGAATAAGTAAGTCAGTCGCCATACTTTTCTGGATGACACCTTGGTCTCTTAATTTCAGAGCATATTTCATTACTTGGAGTTATGCCATAACGATGAAGTTTTTTCAGCAGATCATGAGTCCCCATCTGTCCCATTGCCCGTTCTCTTCTTCTTATATAAGTGAGAAACACTTGAAGCATCTGAGTCGAAGCACCTGTATGATCATGCTCTTGTGGTGGAGGAGTAGGTGGAATATATTCCAGGACTGCATGATCTTGCTGGTCGTCATCCCCCACATCCTCTTACTCCTCTGTTGGAGAAGTACCTAGGATATCTTCTGTATACAAATAATTCATTGTTATGTAAAGGAAAACAATAAACTTTCTGAGAAAAGCAAACACAATCCAAGGCTACACAAAAGGTAAGGTAGCTAAACCTTTGTTATAATTTATTTTTTGAGCAAAAAATTATTCATTTATCCGAGGGTTTTCGGACGATTTTGTTGTAGCAAGTGTTGCGTGTAAAATAGTCTATCGCAATTGTAGTGCAAGTGTACACGACGCAAGTAGTAAAGTGATACGAAGTATCGGATATCGTCTCCACAGGGATTGCGCTAATGACTTCACCTTGTTTACTGCACGAAAGTAAAGGAAATAATTAAGAGTTGTCACGAGAATAATAAGGTAAAAACGTAAAATAAAGGATTGAGAAATTAAGATAGAGAGAATGGGCTGGTATTGAGTTGCTCAGTAGTGCAGGTATTGAATTGCTTAGGATCTCCAGTTCTGTCGTCGCGCCTGTCGCCGACAGCACCTGTCGCGGCAGCTGTCCGTTGGTTGTCGCAGCAGCAAACACACCAACTCTGTACTTCAAGCTTGGCAAGAATCCCAGATCTGCCTTGCCCTATCCCTAGGCACAAGTCTGTCGATGATCACGTCTTTGATGATACCTCCCGGCGTGAATCGAAGGATGAACACCGATGTGTATGAATTCTTCCTTAGCCACTTAACCTCGCCCTATCCCTAGGCACGAGATGGTTCACTATAAACTAGAGAACGCGCTCTTATCTATTTCGTATACTTAACTCTCCCGATGCTAAGTAAATGGATAACCTTACAATGCTCTCCGATGCTCTTGTAAGATATTAACACCAAGATAAAAGAACTTGAAGTTTATTTTATTGAACTTAGAAAATCCTAAAACAAAGCAACCCTTGTAACTACTTTACAAAACAACCCGTAGCCCTGGGGGGAATTTAGAACATGTCGGTGACGGGTGGACGACAGGGGGTTTAGGTTTCGGTTCTGGGGTAATCGATTATGCCCTAGGTTTAATCTATGCCCTTATATAAGCTTTGGGCTCAAGTTATCTAAGGTAACAAGGATTACAACTTTAATTAAAAGTAAGATTCTAATAAAGATTAAATCTCTAAGTCTCCTACTTTCCAGCCGCATCCTTGTTTCTAGGAATTTCTTCTCCTTGAGCTTTGGCTTGACATATCTTTTGATCCAGGGCTTGGAAAAATATTTGGCTTCTACACGACAGACGAGCAGATTTTTCTCTATCTATCGAGATCCACTTTACTTTTCCTCTTCATAAATCTGCTGTCACCTTGCTGTCACGACAGGTCCATGACAGGTTCGTCTTCTTCGGCTGCTTGTCCAGTTTAGCTGTAACGCCCCGATTTTGGGCTCAGAAGTTTTGGGCGTTGACCGGTTCGGTCAAAGTGCTGATCGAATATATAAGAGTGAATTTAGGAAAGCCTAGTTCGGGTTGCATTAAAAATATGGAAAAATGTTCTAAAATCATCTTTTAATATATAAAAGTGAACTGTGAAATCAATTTTGGAAAATGAGGTTCGGAAGGTTGACATTTTGGCTAGTGACCAAAATGTAAATTTTGAAAGTTCGGTGACAGTTTTAAAAAGGATTGAAACTTTGAATCTTTAAGGAGCTATTATTCCAATAAGAATTTCTCCAGATTTTTCTAAGATATTTTAAGGCTTTATTCTGATTTTAAAGATTATGAAAAAGGAGGGAAATCATTTTTACCATTTCTTAACTAACTTTTCATTTTCTCTCCATTTTCCTTTTCTCTCATTTTCTCTCAACCCAAACACAATTCTCCAGATTTTTCTTCTCTGATTTTGGCATCTAAATCTCTCATTTCAACTCTCATTTGATTCCTAATCATCTCATCAACAAAACCTCTCAATTTGCAAGTTGTTTCATCAAGCTTTTTGGCTCTAAAAAGGAGAAATTCAAGTTTGGAGGTAAGAACGTCTCTCTCCTCTAAACTATCAGTTCTTTACTGAAATTCCCAAGTTCTCAATCCTTGGTTTGTGTTTTGTTAAAGGCTTTTCAATAGAAATCTTGATTTTGGCTTAAAATGCAAGATTTGGCGATTTTGGTGAAATTTTCGTGTGATCTGTTTGGGCAGTGTTTTGAAGTGTCAAAATGATGTTAAATGAATGCTAAATTGATTAGAAGTTGAGGTTTAATTAATGCAATCCCGGATAGGTTGAATTTCCTAAGTTTTGCTTGAGTTTTTGGTTGTTTTTGGAGTGTTTTTGGTGATCTGTTATACCTGGGAGTATAAGGATGTGTTTGTGATCATTTTGGATGTTAAATGATGTTTAAAAATGGTTAGAAGTGATGGATCTTGGCTGGGTTAAGTTTTGGAAATGTTTGGAGGTGATTTCGGTTGTGTTTGGTAGCCGAATTGTTGGATTTGTGTCGAGCAGCGAGTTTGGTTGTGTGGCTGCTGTTCTTAATGCATAATGATGCATTAATGTGCTGTTTTTGTGTGCTTGAAACAGGGGAGTTTGATCCGTGAGCTTTAGAGGTGTTGCGGAAGGTTTCGGATGCTTGGAAGGCTTGGTGGCTAGCTTTGTTTTGGTTATCGGTGAGTGAAGTTGGGTTTTCGGCTTTTAAACAAAGGTTTGAAGGTCTGGGAGCTTAGTTTAAGTCTAAACAACTTTGCTAAGCTCAAGAGTAAGTAAATGGATTTCTTACTTGATTTGTGATATGAAGTGGCTTTTAAGCAATTGTGGTTGATGATTGAAATGCATGTGTTTTGCATGGTTTAATTCTGTTTTGAAAGCATATTTTAGCATGGTTTAGTGCTGGTTTTGAAAGCCATATGTGAAGGATGCTCAAGGTAAGAGATCCTTGGTTTTATACATTGAAAATGTGGTTTTGATGCATGGTGTTGCATGTTGTTCGATGGCTTTGTCTAATGCTTAAAAACAGTGAATTAATGTTGGTAAATGATGGTTTTGCATATTGGTTATGCATGTGAATCATTTGATTAATGTGGTAATGGTTTTGCATAGTGGTTATGCATGTGGAACATTGGACTAATGTGGTAAGATGGTTATATTGGCAAGTGATGTAAGTGGTTCTTGGTTCTTTGATCGGATATAGTTAGCCGGCTATAGGATTGGGTGCACCGTGAATTAAGTCGCCTTGGAGGTGGAGTGGTCAAGAGTGGACCGGGAAACTCCCTTCAAGTATCCTAACGAGATGGTTAAGGTCATAATGGAGGTGTTGCCCATTCGAGGACCTTGGTTGAGCAAAGGTTATATGGTGTTTGAAAGTCCATATGTGAGAACCTTGTGCTTGTTGAGATCACAATGGCAGTGTTAAGTCCATGTGTGGATCTTGTATAGGGTGTCCCGGATCTCGTTAGTGATTTCTACAACTACCAATCGGTGATGCAAAGGTGGTATGGTGTTTGAAAGTCCATACAAGGGAACCTTGTGCATGTTGAGGTTGTATGGTTGTCCATACATGGGAACCTCGGGAAAAGCTAAGGTTGTATGGTGTTTAAAAGTCCATACATGAGAACCTTAGGATGTTGAGGTCATAATGGAGGTGTTGCCCATTCGAGGACCTTTGATTGGTAGGGTGTAGGGAGCGTAGGGACAACGCTCGGAATCCGTGTATCCGATTGGATGTTGAGTTGAAAAGTGGATGTGATTGATCACTTGAAGGCCAATATGATATTCTTGATTGTGATGAAGCATGAGGTGCTTGAAGTGATGCATATTTGCATGTGAAGCATGAGATGCTTGAATTGATGCATAATTGCATGTGAAGCATGAGATGCTTGAAAAGATGCATGGTTGCATGGAAATTGTATAATGCTTGTAAATGCATGTTTACTTGTTAAGTTGAACAAGTGTTGATTATCATTTGATAAATGATGCATGTGAGCATGATGTATCTTTAATGCATTGGAGTCTTGGAAGACTTGTTTTAAAAGGCATGTGATGATGATAGAATGGTTTATATTTTTGCCTTGGTTAAATGCATGTAATGGATTGCTTGAGTAATGGTTTTAAAAGGATTCTTGCTTAAAAAGGCTTTCAAGGTTAAGAAAGGGATGTTGTGAAATGGAAGTGCTTGCCATGGCTTTGTTTTAGCTTTGCATATGGTGTTTATGCATGGTTTGGCTAAATGGATGATTTGTAGTTGTGCTTTAAAAAGGTTTTCTTAGCTTGCTAAGCTAAGGGTTGGTTTTCATGTATGTGCAATGCATGGTTTTGATGCTTGTTGTTGAAAAGGGTTTCAAACATGGCTTGGTAAATAAATCGGGTTTGTTTTACAAGTGTTTTGTGACCCGCTGCATTGATGGTGTTTTGGTTTTGAGCATTCCTCACTAAGCATTATGTGCTTACGCTCCTTTTTGTCCATCAATGCAGATTCATGAAGTTTGGACAGCAAGGAGCAAGGGATTCAAGGTGGACTCCAAGTGAGATGTATGTCTCGGTGAATAGCTATAGTTAATAAAGGCAATGGGGGTAGAATCTCTCGGGGTTAACGTGTATGTGTTCGTTTATGTTTGAACGAGGATGTTTTTATGTTAATGTTGTTGTTGGATCATGTATTGGCATAATTGAGCTTGGTTTGGTAAGTTTGTGCTTAAGTGGTTGCTTGTGTAGGAAGCATGCCTTTAGATTTGGGGCTTTTTGTATATGTTGACATTTTGTTGAATTGTTGATGCATGTATGCCCCTTCTATGTTAAATTGCATGTTGGCAAAGTTTGGTAACGTTTGGAGCATGTTTGGTTGGCCTATTGCATGTTTAAGTAGGTAAATTTCTGCATTTTGTGCAGGGTGTTTCGGAACAGGGTGAACCGTTTCGGAACGGGTGCCTCGAAGCAGCCCAGGCGTCCGAAACGGGTGCCTCGAAGCAGCCCAGGCGTCCGAAACGGGTGGCACCGTTCCGAAACGGAAAGGCTTCTGCCAGACCCCCGTTTCGAAACGGGCTATGCCTGTTTCGGAACGGCCCCGCGTTTCGAAACGGGCTGTCTCCCGTTTCGGAACGGTTGACCGTTGGGGGCTGACAGTGGCAGTTATGTGTTTCAAAATGTTTGCATTTTGGTCCTGAATCTTGTATGAGCAATTGTATGAGTTTGAGATGTCCGTTTGAGCTGAAATTTGGCTGAGATGCATGAAATATGATTAATTTTAAGTTGGTAACTTAAAATCTTGTTAAGGCCTCAAAGTTTCCAGAATTTACATTTGGTCCCTAAAGTTGTGTTTTGTGCAATTGGGTTCCTGAATGATCTCTGATGGTTGTGATCTTTGAGTATGTTGTCTTTGTGATCACATCTAGGGTTAATGAGCATCTAGACAAGATTAAAAAAAAAGGGTCGTTAATCAAGGTTGACTTTCGGGTTGACTTTGGTTTTCCCCGTGTAATCTTCGTAGTTCGGGTCAACCGTCTAGGCCGGGCTACGGGGGTTACATTAGCTCTTCTGCTTATCTGCCCTGCGCCTACCTTCATCGTCAATCATGGAAGCTACCTGCAAAATACGCCATCTTTTAGTAGAATCCGTGCCTTTTATATAATTGTGATGTTTTATTGAAAACTAACCTAAATGCAATGCAATTATGCTTGAATGCAGCAGAAATATGGGTTAAAAAGGGTGTAAATAATAGAACTTTTACACACTCAACACACCCCCAAACTCAAGTCTTTGCTTGCCCTCAAGCAATTAAACCTAAACGAAAAAATTGAAAACAAGAAAAAATTTTGTGTTGGCCTTCAAACAGTGAACTGTCCCTTACCCGTCGCTCGTTCTCTATGGCGGCAGCAACCTGTCGGATAGGTTAGGATCTGTCTGGAATCTCCCTATAGCTCTCGTGCAGTGTGTGCATGCTTGTGAACAGTTATATGCCAAGACTCTCTTAGTTTCACTAGAATATTCAACTTTAGCTTGTTTAGAGTTTTTCCTACGAGACTGTTTTCTTTCTTTTTCTTACTAGAGCCAGAATTGGGCACCTCTAGTTATTTCTTTTTTTTTTCAAACTTCTTCTCTTTTACTAGAGCCAGTATTTCAGGCACCTCTAGTTAACTGTCTAGAGCCGGTGATAGGCACCTCTAGAAGTTTTTCTCTGGTTATCTGCCTAGAGCCGGTGGTAGGCACCTCTAGGTTTCCTGAGATTCTAGTCTCTTTTCTACTCTAAGTGCTAAGCTTTCCTATTCTAGTTTGGTTAAAAGAAATCTAAGCAGTATAACAGTCACAAAAGTGTTTAAGTTTTCAGAACTATAGAAAGGCTCTAAACTTTTCCTTAACCTGTCCTAAAGATGCTGCCACGACAGAGATGCCATGACAGGTAAGTTAACTTCACAGTTTTAAGCCAACAGTTTAATCTTTTCTGATTTTTTTTTAAAGAACTTTAAAATAAAAGACACAACAAATAATAAAAAGATGTACTTAAGACTCCATTAATGATGGAGGGTTGCCACCCCCAAACTCGAGGGTTGCATTGCCCTCAATGCAAAATGACATGAACAATAAAATAAAGAAAAAGTACATCACAAAATATAAAGGCAGGCAGCAATCAGAGGAGAATAAAAAAAAACTTAAATTTTCAGTCGCTGCCCTCGCTGCTGCTGCTGATTCGGATCTGCCGGCGGCGTCTGCGCTGTGGGGGAGGCTGGACAGGTTCAGAAACAGGTTCAGGGACAGGTTGCTCCCCGAGCTGAACATCGGAACTGTTGCCGCTGTCCCAACTGCTGGTGGTAGTGGTACTAGCCTTAGGCAGCCTTTTCTTGTCCGCCACATGTTTAATCCTCTTGACCCTCGTAAAGTCACTCTCCAAATTCCTCCGGATAAGAGGGCTGTCATCAGTGGCAGGTCTCTTGGTTCCTCGAGGGGGGTGTCTGCCGGTGGGCTGCCTTCTGCCGTCGGGGCAGGTGATTTGGTGGAAGCAGTCGAGTGGGACGGGGAGGCAAGTGGTGTGGGCGTGTGGACAGGTGTGTGGACAGGAGTGGGGATATGGAAATAATGGGCAGGAAAAGTAGGGAATTGAACATCGGGAAAATTTAAAGTTTGGGTAATAAAATTTACCGTGGAGTTCGTGAAGTCCCGAATAAATGTCATCAATCCCATTTGGCGTTCCTCTACCCGTTGTAAAGTAGCTAGGATGAGGGCAGACTGGTCTGTCGGAGTGGCGTTGGTTTCAGCATCAGGGGCAGGCTCGGTGGCAGGGTCGGTGGGTGGTTCCTCTGATGATTCTGCGGGTGAGCCAGCAGGGTTGAAGGAGGAGACAGGTGTAGCCGCGATCAGCTCCATGAGGCTGTTGATGTTATTGTCTGTCCATCCTCTGCCCTTCCTGATTTTGTCGGAGGGATCCTCGGGCACCGCAGCACATCGGCAGAGGGAAGTTATGGTGAACGGCAGGCAGAGGCGAGAGTCAGAGCGGAAGGCACAGTCCAGGATGCTGTCCCTCATATATCTGCCCACATTGATGGCCCTGTTGTGCATGATGGAGTGAATCAAGGCAAGCCGCTGTCGGTTGACTATCGTGTGGTGGGATGAGGGCAGGATACGCTTTTTGATGAAAGCGTTCCAAAGTTTGGCTTCCGGACGGAGTTGCCCCCTATTGACGGAGTGGGGGTTCTTCTTGCTGGTTGTCCATGATGTACCGGCCTCTATCAACTCCACCATGATGGCATCGTAAGTGGCAGAGTCGAGGGAGTCGATGAATTCCTGGTGAGCATCATCACCGGGGCCAAAGAAAAGGCCAAACATGTGATTGATGCTGTCGGCAGTGAAAGGTACTTGCACTCCCCGAACAGTGACAGATGTCGCCGTTCTGCTGTCTATGGCTGCGTAGAATTCTCGGACTACGGTGTCGTTAAGCTCGGCCGGTTGTTCAGCAAAAGACTCCCATAGTTGAGCCTTGATGGCCTTGAAAATGAACGGCCGGAGTCCCATGTTGGGCGTCTATCGGATGTACACGAAGCCACGTTCCTCCCATAACTCTTTGTTGGCGAAGGGGGATGCTGCTGCTGAAGAAGAGGCGGCAGCAGTGCTACGGCGGGTTTGTCTTGATGACATATTGGTTGCAAGGGCTGTGAAAAAGAGAAAGCAAATAAAACTAGAGGAGAAAAACAAGAGATAAAAATCAGAAGTGATGAAAAATGAAAGTGGGAAGGGGTTTATATAGCGGTCGAGTAGCTGCCCATTTAATGCCGCAACGGCAGGCGTGAAGAACGGAGCGGCAGATTGGATGTAGCGTGTCTGACGTGTCTGATACGCATTTATGCGTCTGTTACGCGTCTGCCGCACGCTTCTGCGTCTGCCGTGTCAGTCTGTTGACAGCCTGTCATATCCGTCCGCGGCGGCAGCCGAAACGACAGGTTATCATAAATGGGCTTTATTTGGCTGATGGATGGGCGGTGGGCTTGGGCCACTTCTTCTTTCCTTCTTGACTCCTTTATTTCCTAAAAACTGAAATTAAAAAAAACAAAACATTATTCGAAAATTAACCTAATTTCCTAATAATAAATAAATAAAATAAATAAAAATTAGGTTAAATTAGGGATGCCTTGTGGGGCATCACCTAAAGTAACCACTTCCTGTATTCCTGGGGCTTCAGTCCCCTGATAGTGCTTGAGGCGCTGTCCATTGACTTTGAATTGATGCCCGTCTTTTAATGATTGAATTGTGTTGGCACCATGGGGAAAAACTTGAACTACTTGGAACGGGCCAGACCATCTAGACTTTAGCTTTCCTGGGAAGAGTTTAAGTCTAGAATTGAATAACAACACAAGCTGCCCTGGGCAGAACTGACGTGGCAGCAGTTTCTTGTCGTGCCACTTCTTAGTCTTTTCCTTGTAAATCCTTGCGTTGTCGTAGGCCATTGTCCGTAATTCTTCAATCTCGTTTAGATCTAATAACCTTTTTTGGCCGGCCTTGTCCAAGTCCATATTTACTGCCTTGATTTCCCAATATGCTTTGTGCTCGATCTCGACAGGCAAGTGACAGGTTTTCCCATAAATCAGTCAGAATGGAGACATTCCCAATGGAGTCTTGAAAGCTGTCCGGTATGCCCATAATGCATCATTCAGAAGTAAAGACCAATCTTTCCTAGTTGGTTTAACCATCTTTTCAAGGATGTTCTTCACTTCCCTATTGGATATCTCAGCCTGTCCATTGGTCTGTGGGTGGTATGCTGTCGCGATCCTGTGCTTGACACCATATTTCTTTAAGGCAGCAGCAATTACCCTATTATCAAAATGTCTCCCCTCATCACTGATAATCGCCCTAGGGATGCCAAATCTAGAAAAAATGTTTTTATGCAAAAACTTTTGGACCGTCTTGGCATCATTCTTTTGAGTTGCGATTGCTTCAACCCACTTGGAGACATAGTCCACTGCTAGGAGGATGTAAAGATTTCCACACGACGATGGAAAAGGTCCCATAAAATCAATCCCCCAAACATTAAAGATTTCTACTTTGAGAATATTCTGCAGTGGCATCTCATTTCTCCTCGAGATGTTACCTGTCCGCTGGCACCTGGCACAGCTTTTGTAAAATTCCTGTGCATCTTTATAAAGTGTCGGACAGTAGAACCCTGACTGCAGCACCTTGGCAGCAGTTTTATTGCCTCCTAAGTGACCTCCATATTGTGACGCATGACAGTGATGGAGAATGTCTTCTTGTTCTTCTTGTGGTACACACCTTTTTATAACCTGATCTGCGCACATTTTGAAAAGAAGAGGTTCGTCCCAATAATAATGTTTAACGTCATTTTGGAACCTCTTCCTTGCTTGATAATTAAGATCAGAAGGTAATATTCCGCTAACTATAAAATTAACGAAATCAGCATACCAGGGAAGGTTAGAAGACTTACCTGCCGTCATGGCTGTCGCGACAGCGATTGCGGCAGCAAAGAGCTACTCATCTGGGAAGGTCTCCAGTATGTGTGTCTCATCTAACGGTAGACTCTGTCCCGTCTCCAACCTCGACAAGTGGTCTGCCACTTGATTTTCTGTCCCCTTTTTATCTTTGATCTCAAGGTCGAACTCTTGTAATAGCAAGATCCATCGTATCAGCCTAGGCTTCGCATCCTTCTTTGCGAACAAATACTTGAGGGCAGAATGGTCGGTGTGTATTATTACCTTCGTTCCAAGTATGTAAGAACGAAACTTGTCGATGGAGAACACCACAGCTAATAGCTCCTTTTCTGTGGTGGTATAGTTCACTTGGGCTTCATTTAATGTTTTGCTAGCATAATATATGACGTGAAAAAGCCTGTCTCTGCGCTGCCCAAGTGCTGCCCCGACAGCATAGTCACTAGCATCACACATGATCTCGAATGGTTGTGTCCAGTCTGGTGGCTGTACTATGGGGGCTGTCACTAACTTTTCCTTCAGAACCTTGAATGCTTCAGTACATTCCTCATTAAAGTCAAAGGGTCGGTTCTTCTCTAAGAGATGGCATAGCGGCTTGGTGATCTTTGAAAAATTTGCAATAAATCTTCTATAAAAACCAGCATGCCCTAAAAAACTCCTAATGCCCTTGACTGTCTTTGGCGGCGGCAGCTTCTCTATGACTTCAATTTTTGCCCTGTCGACTTCTATCCCACGGCAGCTAATCTTATGGCCTAGAACTATCCCTTCATCTACCATAAAATGACATTTTTCCCAATTTAGAACAAGATTAGCTTTTTCACATCTTTCAAGTACCTTTTGAAGATTGCCGAGACAGCTCTCAAAATTGTCTCCAAAGACGGAAAAATCATCCATGAAAATCTCAAGGAAGTCCTCTACCATGTCTGAGAATATTGCCATCATGCACCTTTGGAAGGTGGCAGGTGCGTTACAATGGCCGAACGGCATCCTCCTAAATGCGTATGTTCCGTAGGGGCATGTGAAAGTCGTTTTCTCTTGATCTTCCGGTGCAATAGCAATTTGGTTATAACCTGAATAACCATCAAGAAAACAATAATAAGATTTACCCGCTAATCTATCAAGCATTTGATCAATAAAGGGTAAAGGGAAGTGGTCCTTTCGGGTAGCTTTGTTAAGCTTCCGATAGTCCATACAAACCCTCCAACCGGTCACAGTCCTGGTTGGGATTAGTTCATTGTTTTCGTTGGTTATCACGGTCATGCCTCCTTTCTTGGGAACACAGTGCACCGGGCTTACCCATTTGCTGTCGGAGATGGCGTAAATAATACCAGCATCTAACCATTTAATGATCTCCTTACGCACTACCTCCTTCATCGCATGGTTTAGCCGCCTTTGGGCATCTATAGTCGGCTTATGATCTTCCTCAAGGAGGATTTTTTGCATGCATAACGCTGGACTAATGCCCTGAATGTCTGCTATCGTCCAACCAATCGCCTTTTTGTGCTGCCTTAGCATGTCGATCAGCTGTCGTTCCTGTTCCTGCGGCAGCTTAGCAGAGATGATAACGGGCAGTGTGTCATCACAACCAAGATAAGCATATTTAAGCTGCCCTGGCAGGGGCTTAAGTTCTAAGACAGGTGGTTCAACAGTAGAGGGCTTTTGGATTAAATGGTTATCCGAAGTGTAATTCAAGGGTTCGAATAACTTACCTGGACGATGGTCTAACCAGTTTACCTCCTCATGACCTTCAGTATCAGATGTATCAGATTCAGAGGAGTTGCTGTCGTCGGTGCTGTCGTCATCGCTGTCGTGACAGGTCTGTAGATGGCTGTCGCAGCAGTGACCAAATTTTTTTATCACGGCAGCCCGACCTGATGCAGGGGTAATCAAAGGTCACCTCAATGATGGCCTTGCATTCCTCGTCCAAATTAGCACGTTTCATTGATTGGAGAACATTCAACTTAATCTCTTGATCGTTTACTCGCATGGTGAGTTCTCCTTTCTCCACATCAATCAGTGATCTTCCCGTGGCTAAGAAGGGTCGCCCAAGGATGACTGGTGCGTTTTCATCTGCCTCACAATCTAAAACAAGAAAGTCAGCAGGAAAAATAAACTTATCCACTCTTACCAGAATGTCTTCAATCTTTCCCTCTGGATGAACGTAAGAGCGGTCGGCTAGCTGTAGGGTAACTGTCGTGGGCCGCGCCTTCCCAATACCTAATTTCTGAAAAACAGATTTGGGCATTAGATTAACACTAGCTCCAAGATCGCAAAGTGCCTTACCCACAAATTTGTCACCGATTACACAAGGTATGAGGAAGCTCCCTGGATCCTTCTTCTTCTGGGGTGGCTGCCGATGAAGAATACTCATGCAACCATCTGCCATCCTTACCATTTCAAACTCCCCAAGTTTATATTTCTTTGACATGACATCCTTGAGAAATTTAGCATAACCGGGCATCTCCCTAACGGCATCTAACAGCGGAATATTAATCTGAACCTGCTTAAAAATATCATAAATCTTTTTAAGTTGAGATTCTTGTTTAGCTTGCTTTATCCGTTGAGGAAAGGGTGGTGGGGGATGGTAATCAGCAACACGTCCTTCCCACTGCATACGAATCTGAGGACGATGTTCTTCATTTTTCTCCTCTGTCGCTTCTGCTGTCGTGACAGCTCATCGGCAGCAGTCTGTTTATCACCTGTCGGGGCAACTTCCTCGGCAGGTTTATCTAAGGCAAGTTCCTTTTCTGTTTCAGCTTTTTCCGGTCCTGGTAACTTTTTCCCACTCCTAGTAGTAATCGCCTTACATTGCTCATGTGGAGGCGGTCTAGCATTTTCAGTATTGCTAGGAAAACCTCCATTCTGCCTTGGCTTAATATGCTGGGACACCTGACCCATTTGTGTCTCTAGAGATTTCAAGGTAGCCTCATGATTTGTCATTCTCATCTTGGTTTCATCCATAAAGTTTTCCATCTTCTTGACAAACTGATTAATATTGTCCATATACGTACCAGTCTGAGACATAAAAGTGGCCAGAGTCTGCTCCAATACACTACTCGTGGCAGGTGGTGGCTGCTGTTGTTGTTGCGGCGACAGGTTCTGCGGCAGGTTCTGCGGCTGTTGTTGCTGTCGCGTCAACAATCTAGGACCCCCTTGATTCTGATGATGCGCTTGCGGATTCAGAGCATTGTTGGGGTTACTCCAAGAAAATTTGGGATCTTTCCTCCAATTAGGATTGTAGTTGTTGGAATTGTAGTTTGGCTTGTAATTTCCAACATATTTTCCCTCTTCTATATTTATAGGGCATTCATCCCTACTATGATTTCCCTCACAAGTAGCACAAACTTCCTTGACAGCAAATCCTCGTAAGTCCTCTTCATTCAATAAGTGTTTCATGGCTTTAGTGAGGAATGCCACCTGTGATTTCATAGTGTTGTCGGCCTCATAGTCCTTGACAGCAAGTACCCGTTTACCCCCTCTTCTAGCTGTCGGAAACTGTTCTTCATTCTTAGCTAGATTTTTCAGAACTTGTAGTGCCTCGTCAGGATCTTTATCCAATAATAGTCCATTTGCTGCAGAATCAATTGTAATGCGAGTTTGTAAGTTGGCAGCATTATAGAACTTCGTAACCTGATTCCAGACGGGGAATCCATGCATAGGGCAGTTTCGAAGAAGAGTAGTAAACCTGTCCCAGGCCTCGTGCATTGGCTCGTCATCTTCCTGTTGAAAAGTAGCAATTTCGTTACGTAATCGCTCAGATAAATGCGAAGGATTAAAACGAGATAAAAATTCACAAGTTAAATCTGCCCAAGTCATAATGGAACCCGGTGTTAGTTTATTCCACCAAGTTTTAGCTCTGTCCCTCAAGGAATGGGGAAATAACCGAAGCCTCAGTATCTCTGAACTAACTCCTAGCAGTCTAAACGAACCACAGATCTCCTGGAATGTTTTGAGATGCTCCCTAGCATCTTCTGTCGCAGAACCACTAAACTGTCCGGCGTTGTTGATCATACTAAACATGACAGGTTTAAGCTCGAAGTTATCAACATCAATATCCGGCAGCGTGGTCTCCAGCTCTACATGATCATTCAGCATGTAGTCACGACATGTCCGTCGTCCACCTGCTGCGGGCGGATCGCCGACAGGTGGGTTATTATTGCCAAGGGGTGGTATGAAACCACCAGCAGGTTGGTTATGGGCCATCTTCTCTAGCTGTTCTTCGAGATATTCGTTTCTGTCTAAAAGTCGGCGAAGTTGTTTCTTGAGATTGAAGGAACGTTCGATCTCCGGATCTAATTTATACTCAGGATCTTCACCTCTTTTGGATCTGCGCATAAACAAGAAAACCTCGTGAAAAGCAAGAGTTGAAAACACAAAAGAAAAATTAAAGAAAAATAAAAACGAAAATAAAAATAAAAATAAAAGTAAAAAGTGCAATAAAAGAAAGATGTAGTTATGTTGCCAATCCCCGGCAACGGCGCCAAAAACTTGTTGCGTGTAAAATAGTCTATCGCAATTGTAGTGCAAGTGTACACGACGCAAGTAGTAAAGTGATACGAAGTATCGGATATCGTCTCCACAGGGATTGGGCTAATGACTTCACCTTGTTTTCTGCACGAAAGTAAAGGAAATAATTAAGAGTTGTCACGAGAATAATAAGGTAAAAACGTAAAATAAAGGATTGAGAAATTAAGATAGAGATAATGGGCTGGTATTGAGTTGCTCAGTAGTGCAGGTATTGAATTGCTTAGGATCTCCAGTTCTGTCGTCGCGCCTGTCGCCGACAGCACCTGTCGCGGCAGCAAACACACCAACTCTGTACTTCAAGCTTGGCAAGAATCCCAGATCTGCCTTGCCCTATCCCTAGGCACAAGTCTGTCGATGATCACGTCTTTGATGATACCTCCCGGCGTGAATCGAAGGATGAACACCGATGTGTATGAATTCTTCCTTAGCCACTTAACCTCGCCCTATCCCTAGGCACGAGATGGTTCACTATAAACTAGAGAACGCGCTCTTATCTCTTTCGTATACTTAACTCTCCCGATGCTAAGTAAATGGATAACCTCACAATGCTCTCCCGATGCTCTTGTAAGATATTAACACCAAGATAAAAGAACTTGAAGTTTATTTTATTGAACTTAGAAAATCCTAAAACAAAGCAACCCTTGTAACTACTTTACAAAACAACCCGTAGCCCTGGGGGGAATTTAGAACATGTCGGTGACGGGTGGACGATAGGGGGTTTAGGTTTCGGTTCTGGGGTAATCGGTTATGCCCTAGGTTTAATCTATGCCCTTATATAAGCTTTGGGCTCAAGTTATCTAAGGTAACAAGGATTACAACTTTAATTAAAAGTAAGATTCTAATAAAGATTAAATCTCTAAGTCTCCTACTTTCCAGTCGCATCCTTGTTTCTAGGAATTTCTTCTCCTTGAGCTTTGGCTTGACATATCTTTTGATCCGGGGCTTGGAAAAATATTTGGCTTCTACACGACAGACGAGCAGATTTTTCTCTATCTATCGAGATCCACTTTACTTTTCCTCTTCATAAATCTGCTGTCACCTTGCTGTCACGACAGGTCCATGACAGGTTCGTCTTCTTCGGCTGCTTGTCCAGTTCAGCTCTTCTGCTTATCTGCCCTGCGCCTGCCTTCATCGTCAATCATGGCAGCTACCTGCAAAATACGCCATCTTTTAGTAGAATCCGTGCCTTTTATATAATTGTGATGTTTTATTGAAAACTAACCTAAATGCAATGCAATTATGCTTGAATGCAGCAGAAATATGGGTTAAAAAGGGTGTAAATAATAGAACTTTTACACACTCAACAACAAGAAGTACATTTTGCATACGATGATAAGAAATTCATTATGGCAATAATTAAATTTCCTTAGAATCCATGAATCAAAGATAGGCATAAACCAAATATCCAACAATGTTCATCAAGCTAAGAACAAAATCAACATCAGTCCAAGCCTAACCATCCGGAGCCTCCAACGCATGTGGAGACGATGTAGGTGGAAGAAGATGACGACGAACATCATGCATGTCTTTCTCCAAAGATGTGACACGAGCATCTATGTTACGTAGGAGTCCTGTAGTCTCTGAATGAGAACTATGGAAAAAAGCATCTATGTTGTCAATGCGAGTCATCATAGCCGCAAACATGGAATCAAGTGTCACGGGAGGTGGATCATCCGGTCCAGGAACATGTCTTCTGTCAATTCCTGCTTCATCTTCATCATTTTTATGAACCCATTCACCATCAATGAACCTCCAACTAGTCTTCTTAGTTGTTGCTTCATCAACTTTACTCTTCAGACGGATTTCCGGGTCAAGGGAGGTGTCAATGTTTAAACTCTCAAAGAAGTGGCTTAGAACACATCCATAATTCAGAGACAAGGTAGAAGGGTTCATAATAATTTGTACAAGAGATTTGAAGATAACTAGGGCAATATTGGGACGGTTACTGGTGTGAAGTTGGTGTAACCACAAATAATCGATACGACGCATGCGAGAGAATCTTCCACTGGAGGGACGAAAGAACCAAGTGGTTAAAAGATGGAGAAGCCTATCGTTGATATGAAGATGAGTAGGACTATTATCATCAAACTTAATGGGGACTCTCTGGGATTCATAGGAAGCACCAACATTTTCGACACCTAGGTGCTGGGCAATACTTTGAGGAGTAAGAGTAAATTCGGTTCCCATAAGATACAATTTAATCTCATAAACTTCAGATTTTTTGTTTGGTTCATGAAGAAGTGTAGCACTGGTATAATAGGCTTTGATAAGGTTGTGAAAGACACGAGGTTTAATCTCAGGATATTTCATCCAGCCCCATTCGACAAATAGTGGCCAGAATTCGAATTCATACACCTCAGACATCAAAAAATCTAAGTCTATGGTTTGCTCGGCTCTAATCTCTTTTGCCTCGTAAAGTTCAAGAACCCGAGCAAGCCAAATTGGATCACGAAAACAGAGATTCAAAAATTTTTGATTTTGAAGATGAGGTTGTGGTTGAGGTTTAGGAGGTTGATTTGAACGAGAAGATTGACCTCTTTGATGTTGAGGTCATTTCATTTTAGCGGCCTTGGTTTTAGGTGGCATGTTACTGGCAATGAGGACTTTTGGTGAAAACAAAAATTAGTTGAGGAATTTTAACAAACACTTGGTGGGCAAGTGATTGAGACATTTTTTAAACAAGATTCGTTATGGATTAGGTATACCTTCCTTCAAATTAAATAAGGTAGAACACATTCATTCGATGATTTGATAGGGATTACGGGTTTATTTATGCTAAAATATAACAAATACTAATGCTTCAACAAAGATTAGGGTTTTCAGACCTTAGCGAAAATTATGGATTTGAAGCGAAAATTATGGATTTGAAGCACCCAATGTAAAAAAGATGAGGACTCCCTCTTAAATCTTCAAAGAAAACGATTTCAAAAGTTATACGCGGTTTTCATAGGATTTAAAAGTAAAGGCAGTTTAGTAGATGGAGGAGGGTGCTTGTAGGGGGTTTTAAATGTTAGCATTTTGTGTGAAATACCTGCTTATACCCCGATCTCTGCGTTCAGATGAAGGGGCTTGAGTTTGAGAGTATCAAAACCCTATATGCTTTTTCCCTCTATCACGCGATATGGGTGTTTCAATATTTTTGTGGGTTACTAAATAACCCGATCATTTTAAGGTTACCGGTTTACCGGGTAACATGTTTTTTTTTCAATCCTACGGTTCACAGTGAACCGGCTTGATCGAATAACCTCCATTGGGGCCTTTATTTAGTTAGTACTTAAGTAGTTTGTTTTTAGAATTGTCCAAAAAAAGTATATTAATAAAGCATAGCCTGACATGATTTAGTGATGAAATTGGCATAATGATAATATAAAATATTTTTGAACCTAATAAGTGTTCTAGTGAAAAAGCAGATCATGTTCATCTTAAAATAAATGAGTTTAATTCATTTTGCCTACGAGGGGTATGTGCATTGTCAAAGGGTTAAGAATATGTATAAACATATACAACCTTGTAATCACCGTTAGACCATTAAAAAAGGATAATCTTCACCTGTGGTCCATTTTGTTTGGGGTTTGTTCTATTTGCTCACCCAAATTCAAAAAAGATCATTGTTGCTACTTACGTATTTGTGTCGGGGATTGGAGTTGGGAAAGAGAGGTAAGTTTAGGGCATGCCCCATTCAATGGTGTCATTCTGGTCTAACCTGGACCCTTGAAAATTTTATTAAAAACAAACACAAATAATAAGGCGATATTGCAGGGAGCAAAATGGGAACTAAGCAATATATATATATATATATATATATATATATATATAATGATTTGGGGCGGAGGAGAGTGGCAGATTCATGGTGGTGAAAAGAGGGTCGGGATCGGGTGGTGGTGGAGAAATAAAATTTTCATGTTTTGGGGGAAGATGCTGAAAAATAAAATTTTGAAAGTTTGTGGTTAAATTAGAAATTATTTTTTATTAACGGGGCTTAACGGCCAAGGGACCAAAATAGACACGATTCAAAACGTAAGTGGCAAAAATGATCTCTTTTGAATTCAGATGACAAAAATAGAACAAATCTCAAATGAAAGTGACAACAGGTAAAAATTAACCTTAAAAAACATAAAATATTTTCGTGGGTTATAATGTTGGTAGAGCCATGGGGTGAGTAGGGTGTCGAATGATGTTTTTTAGGGGGAATATTACAGAGGAGAAAAATATTGGGACATGTCTAAACCATTTTTTAAGCGATAAAATAGATTAAATGATTAATTTTTGAAATGGGAGTTTTCGTGTCAAACTTCAATTTTGAAAAAATTTGGAGTCGTGGCCGGTCACTTTGGTAGACTGGACACCATAAAAAATCAATCAAAGATTATTTTTTAAAACCAGAGTTCGAAAGTCGGTTATGTGTGGAAAAGGATTTTCATCCCACAAACGCATGAAATCGATACCTTTAATTTTGTATGACATTTTGGAATTTTGAAATGACAATTCGAATTTAATTTAATCATTGATTATTAATCGGGTTCATGTTCAAAATAGAAATATTTATTTTATAAGAAAAATATATTTTTTATTTGAATATAAAGTTGGAAGCACCCCTATACGTTCAATGCACCGCCTTTTATATTCCAAAAATATATTCCACATATAAAAGGATTTTATGCATGATTAATTATGGTCTAGTTCATTTTAAGTTCTAACATAAAAGGTTCTAATTTAATTAGTAGGTTATTTAATCTATGAATATTATTTAATTCCAAAGCTTACATGAGATAACACTCAATTACTCTTTAGAACCATCATAATTAGGCTCCATTTTTTGGATAATCTAAGCTCCAAAATTATGTATAATATTCTCATATTAATTAATTATACTAATTATTTAAAGTTCGAATATTATTAAAGCTCTAATTATTAATCTAAGCTATTTATCGATTTTCTAAGATTTTAATAAATATTATTTATTCTACTAAAAGATTATGTTGAATTATGTCCAATTACTTTAGGGTATCATCCAAATTTAAACCCCCTAAATTTTCTAAATAATATCCATTAAATTTTTTATAATGGTCTAAATCTTAATTAAATTATTCCAAAATTAAAGACCTAAATTAAGGCTCTATTCAATTTAAAAGAATTAAACTAAAGTTTAAGTTATCTAACAATTATACTACTTGCATTAATTAAAACAAAAAACTAAAATATATTGCAATTAATTAAAAGTTGGACTAAATTAAAAGAATTAAAACTTGTAATTAAATGAAATGAATCTATATTAGTTTTTAATTAAAATTTTATGGTGAAATTATAAAGGATGAAATGAAGGGCGCGGATCCTCCCAACTTGATCCAATTAGCCTCGTGTGGGTTAAAAAACTTGGCACCAAACAGTGAGTTTTGAACCAACTATTTAAAGGGTTTTTAGCCCAAAAATTTCCTTTTCTTTCATTTTTTAAAAACCACTCTCTCACTAACTCATCTCTTCCTCTCTCTAAATCTTCTACCCACAAACACCACAAACACCTATTTTTTAAAAACATCACTCAAAATATATCAAAAAACCTATTTTCTTTTGAGTTCTTCATGTGTTCATCAAGCTTTGTGATGAACAAAAAGAACACGAGCTCCAGCCACCGCAACCCTAACTCCGACCGCCATCAAAACGAAACCAACCGCCGTTTTAATTTTTTCGGACCAACTCTCGATCGCCATCAGTTGTTCGCTGACTGTCGTAGGAAACCGCCGACAACCGCGACAGAAACCTATAAAACACCAAAAATTTATTTATTTTCACCCGAATCCCCTAGATCCAGTATCAGTCTAACATAACTACCATCCCCCCCTAAAAATCTAACCTAAACTACCCGAAATCATTGTACCTCTTCAACTCCGACTTCACTTGAATTCACTCCTATTAATATCGTTTTTTGTTTTTTTTAAGATTCAGTTTACTTTCTTTTTTGTTTTTCTTATGCTTAACAAACTGATCTTTTCATTATTTTTGAAGGTTATTATTAATTTTTGTTATTAATTGAACTGACACTCTCTCTCCTCTATTTTTGAAGGCTATTATTAATTTTTGTTATTAATTGAACCTAAACTACAAGTGTTGCCATTTTAGCCTTTATTTTTGGCGGCGTTCAAGCTTCTGGCGACTCTACATTTCACGGCGTCCGATCGAATTCCCAAAGATGATAACCTTCTCTTTTCTCTTTTATTATTATTATTATTATTATTATTATTATTATTATTATTATTAATTGAACGGACACTATCTCTCCTCTATTTATATGGGTAATTTTGACGTCATTGCTAACATCACTATGATAACGTCAGCCTCCAACTAGCTCAACCTAAGGATGAAGAAGAACAAATATGTGTGCTAATCTGAGGACCAATGGGAACTCGACACGTGTACCCATTTTGAGCGGGAAACTAAAATTTGGTTTGAATATGTGTTTGTTAGGCTGGCTATGGACTGTAAATAGTTGTAAAAAAAATAAGGATTTGGGCTTTGTATACAATTTGAATTGGACTTTATGTAAATTGAAATTTGTGTACTAGAATTAATTTATTTAGTATGAACTTATATATATATATATATATATATATATATATATATATATTGGTTTTATTTATAATTAAAATATTATATATATATATATATAGCTAGATAAGATTCGGGTATTACAGCTGCCATTCTTTGCTCTTTACTATGGAACGAGAATTGGGCAAAGAATGAAAAGACACAAATTTTGCCCGAGCTAGCTAATTGTCATTCCGAGCTACAATTTCTTCTCATTATGAACTTCCATTCCCTTTTCTTCTTTAGAAAGCTTGAACAAGTTCTTCTCATTGTGAACTTCCCAAACCTTATGCCAAATTTGATCCGAAGTCTGAACTAGTTCTTCTCATTATGAACTATTCATTCTTCTAAAAATGTTGATCCACGAACAATTCTTCTCATTATGAACTTTTTCATCCTTCCCGTGAACATTATGTATTTCCGACCTTAGAAATCTCGAACAAGTTCTTCTCTTTATGAACTCCTTCATCCTTCCCGTGAACATTCTGTATTTCTGTCCTTAGAAAACTCGAACAAGTTCTTCTCATTATGAACTTCTCAATCTTTCTGCAAAGGCTAACCGCGAAGTCTGAATCAATTCTTCTCATTATGAAACCATTCATTCCTCTTTTTTGTAAAGGTGTTTAGCTAACTCTTCATTCTTCTGAAATGTTGGTGAAATTTGAAAAAGTTTAACTACTCGTACTTCTGAAACGCTACGAAGCCTGTAACAGTTACACTCTTCATTTTTCTAAAATGTTGATCCATATCTCTGTAAAGGTGTTGAATAAGCGAGTTCTTCTCATTAGGAAATCCTCAAATTTTGAAGGGTGGACTCTTTTCATTATGAGTTCTTCATTCTTTGCAAGGAAAAATCTTCTCATTAGGAGCTTTGTATTCTTTGTTGGACGAACTCTTCTTACTAGAAGCTTTGTTTTCTTTGCTGAGCGAGTTCTTCTCATTAGGAACATTGTCTTTTGCTGAGCGAACTCTTCTCATGAGCTCTATATTCTTTGCTGGGTGAGTTCATCTCATTAGGAACTTTGTCTTTCCTAAGCAAACTCTTCTCACTAGGAGCTCTTCATTCTTTGATGAGCGAACTCTTCTCATTAGGAGCTCTTCATTCTTTACTAGGAATGTTGATTCACCTCTTCCTTTGGGAAAAATGAGCCTGGAAAAAAATATCATCAACTGATAAAGATTCAACCTGAAGTAATATGAAATATCCTAAATTTCCTGCTTGAAGCACTAAAATCTTGAGTGTCACTGCTCCTTCTGCCTAAAGTGTATCAATCTTTCAATCTAGAACTCGCATGAGATCTTTTGTTTTTCTTTCTCTGTTGATCAATCTTCCTTTATGCTTGGAACATATATGACTGGGTCTACTTTTCCAATCTTGACGTTGTAGGTTGAAATATTTTCTTGTTCCTTGCTGATTTGTAAATTCATGCTGAAACATACAAAAATGCTCCTACTTACGGATGCCCAACTAATATGATGCATGGATGATGTCAATTGAGGGCCACTTGGGTGAGCTTTTATCTTCAGTGAAGCTCAAATATTTTTTGCTTCATTTTCCATTTAAACTCCTTTTTCTTGACAAAATAGCTCATCTCACACTCAGGTTCAATCTTTAGGATCTTTGCATCTTTTTCTCTAAACACTACACTAGATTTTGTATATAGTGGCGCTTTTGGTGGTGTTTTTAGAGAAAACGCTGCAAATATTGTACTTATCATGGCGTTTACATCACAATCACCGCAAAATGACAAACTTTGCGGCATTTTTACCATAAACACAGCTAAAAAATAACATATAGTGGCGTTTGTGTAGAAAAGGCTGCAATAGGTCTAATTTTAGCGGCGTTTAGTTTTACAAGCACCGTTATAGAAATGGAATAAAAAATTAAAAAAAAGACACGGTATTAAATGGAAAAATGAAAGAAAAGAGTAAAGAAAAGAAGTTAAATCACGAGATTTTAAAACCCATTCAAATGTCAAGCCCCTATTTTCTCTCAAACCAAAGCGCCGCTATCATTTTCCACATCCCCGTCGTCGCTCCGGTGATTACTCAGGCAAGCCAAAGCCACCAAGACGAAGCCCTCGTCCCCTTCTTCGTGTCTAACGGTTTGGTTAGAAAAAAAGGGGTCGAAATGACGCAAAGAAGAGCCCAATGGCTCAGACGTTGCAGGGGCCAGATCTGCGTTGTCCACCGTTGGATGGTCTTAGTTCCAAGGTATGTCACTCCCCGATGCACGGACTACATATTGACTGTTCAAACATGATATGGCTAGTACTTCTACCATATTTAGGGAAAAACAATACGAGCATCAACAATAAAAAACATGATTTCTTACGAGAGACATCATGATAAGTTAACCCATAACTATTCTAGCCTCTTCCCGTATCTTTGTAGCCAAAAATAAAGTTTTATTGTGATAAAGTTGCACCCTAGTTCATTAGACTTTTTCATTTTGAGGTTTGGGGACTAGGGTGGGTTAAATATAAACAGCCAACCTTTCTCTTGATTAGAAGATGGGTTGTTTCTACTACTTGAAACGATGTGTCCTCCAATTCCAAATGGAACAATCTCACTTTTGTGCGAAGGGTACCCTAAAATTCAAATCTTAAGATAAAATGAATTATTTAATTTCTAGAAAATTGGATCTATAAAAATCAGACATGGGATCTTATCTCTATTTGAAGCTAATGGTGTTTATAAGAGTTTATGGTTTATGTACTAATTAATTTATTTCCATGTTGCAGATCAGTAGTGGAACATTGCAGCTGCAGGCTCTATTTGAATCTTTGTTTGACCTCTATACTGTTGAAAATTTGAGTTGCAAATTTCTTATTTGAACTTGGTACGAGTATGGCTAAGGAATCTGTAATTTTAGTTGTTGAAGCAATGTGATGTTAAGCTTTTTCGCCTCATATATAATGGATTTGCATTGTTTGATATATACTAAATTAACATGCAATGCCCATGTTATAAAGTTGAAAGATTAAAAGTTATTCTAGTAATTTCAACATACTTTTATTAGATAGCATTTATGATGGTTTTCGAGCCTTAAGACCTTGTAATAGACCAGAGCCTCTATATCAATCTAGAGCTTATTGTAGAGCTTATGAAGAATAAATGTCGATTTCTATTTCTAGTATTAAGTATTTTTTAGATTAGTATTCTTTATGTACTTATCTGCTTAGGTAACATGAGAACCTAATATTGCCCTTGGATTTATTAGTTATGTTTTTAGTTCTGATATAGGTAGGATTGGTTGGATGGCACTGTATCACAACATTTCACATCATATGGCTATAGCAAACTACCTGAACTGTTCTATGTCTACCTACCCTCATCCTCCTAATTGTCCTCCATTCGTCGGCCCCCAAAAAGAAGAAGATAGGTTGGATGGTTGGTTTTTGACTTGTAAAAGTGTCTAGGATTTGTGTGTGGATGTGTTCTTTTTGGTTGCTTGGTTTATCAACCAACACGAAAGGCTAGAAGAAGAACTGATTGGGTTTTTTGTTTTAATCTTTAATTTCGTTTTTTTATTGAAATAATGATTGGGTTATTTGAGTACAATCGATGTTTGATAATAATGATTTGGAATTTATAGCAAGACAAAAGAAGGCGGTGAGGATATTTCCCAGGCCAACTGTTGGCCCCATTCGGCCCCTTGTCCATGGCCAGATGTTGATTTAGTATCGATGTGCTTATGTTTTTCCAAAACTCACCTAATTTTCTTATCAGGTTGTTGGTATTTCAAAGAAACTTGCCCCAACCATTGGTATTGTTGTTGTTGTTCAGGCTAATGTTCAGGTGCAACAATGAAGAGAGCCAAGTTCTTTCTTTCCCCACTAGAAGCTGAAATTATAGGAATGTGGATAGATTTGTTTTGACTGTTGATTGGTATTGCTGTTGATTCGCCTTTACTTTTTTTGAAAAATGACTCTTCCGTAATGCCTTTTGTTTGAGTGTAATGCATTTTAGATTATTATAATATTTATGTTTTTCATTTGATTTTTTTTGAAACATGGTGCTATTCGTGGCGTTTCTAAGTGCCGAGAAAGTTGTTAGCGGCACTAAAAAATGCTGGTATAGGGCTAAAAACACCACTAAAGACCTGTTTTGTTGTAGTGAAAGCGCCTTTTTAGGTTTTCACTTTAGATTTCTTTTCTAAAAGCGCCCTCTCTAGTTTTCACTTTAATTTTTTCTTTTCTTTTTTCTCAAAGCGCCCTTTCAGGTTTTCACCTCGGTTTTTCTTCTTTTTCTTTGTTTTCTTTTTCCTTCTTTTTCTCTTTTTCCTTTTTCTTACAACGATGTTTCCCTTATTCCAGACTATCTTGAATTCTGATGGTACTTGGCTTTTCATTAATTCAATGCATAAACCCTTTTCTTGTCACTTCTCAAAAGCTCGAGTACTGGTGATGACTCCTTTTTTAGAAAGCCACTCTTGATAATTCTTTGACAACATTTTTTCTCATGGTTTCCAAAAGAGATCATCAACCTTTGTTGTTCTAGCTTGAAACCTCTATTCACCTGAATAAAACATATTTTCCCATAATATTCTTTTTCTTGTAGCATTGCCCCACCCAACCTTGAATTCTTTCTCACTAACTCATTGTTGACGCTCCAAAAGTACTGTTTTTCATGCATATTTCACATACTTTCTCTTGTCTTTTAAGTACATTTAGTTGCATTTAGGTAATGCCAGAGTGAAGGGATGTTTTTGTTGATATTTTGCAGATTTGACGTGGTATTTGGCACAGAAATAAGTAGAGTAGAGCATACTAGCGTAGGCAGGAAGCGATGCCAAGGAGGATGCCGAGTAGCTGTTTGTAGAGAAGGACCAAACATTGCCAAGCACCGATTTCTAGAGAAGAGAACTTGATGCCATGCCATGTAGCTGTTGAACCTGAAAAAATAGGACCACATCAGACTGCAAGCTTATCCAAGGTATACGTAGTATGCACAGGCAAGAAATGCGCACTCTTCGTAAGGCGATCCACAATCACCCACACCGAATTCTTCTTCAATGGCGACAAAGGCAAACCAGACACAAAGTCCATGGTAATCCTTTCCCACTTCCATTAAGGAATACTCAACGGTTGCAACAACCCAGAAGGAAACTGATGTTCAGCCTTAACCCGCTAACAAACCATGCAGTTACTCACATACTCCGCAACATCCTTCTTCAAACCCACCCAATAGTACTCATCCTTAAGATCACGACACATCTTAGTACTACCAGGATGCATAGCTAAAGGACTGCTATGAGCTTCAGTCAGAATAGTACGCCTCAATTTAGCGCCATTCGACACTACTATCCGACTCTCGAAACATAGAACTCCATCATCATTAAAACAGAATTCTGATGGTCTACCCTCAGCAATATCCTGAACATGTGGCACCAAAGAATCATCCAACAACTGCTTATCTTTTATCAACTGTACCAAAGATGGTTTCACTTGCAATTCAGCCACAAGACCCCCATCTCGCGAAATGCTCAAGCTGGCAAACATAGCCCTCAACTCCACTGCCACCTTTCTACTCAAAGCATCCGCTACAACATTAGCCTTCCCCGGATGGTACTCGATCGTCAGATCGTAATCCTTAAGCAACTCCACCCAACGTCGTTGCCTAAGATTCAACTCTTTCTACGACATCAGATACTTCAAACTCTTGTGATCCGTGTACACAGTACACTTCTCACCATACAGATAATGTCTCCAAATTTTCAAAGCAAAAACCACCGCAGTTAACTCAATATCATGCGTAGGATAATTGCGCTCATGCACCTTCAATTGGCGCGATGCATAAGCCACCACCTTACCCTCTTGCATCAGCACACACCCCAACCCAACATAGGATACGTCGCTGTACACCACAAACTCTTTTCCTGATTCAGGTTGAACCAAAATAGGAGCTTGCGTCAAAGATGCCTTAAGCTTCTCAAAAGCTTGTTGTCTTGCCTCTGTCCACTCATACTTGACATCTTTTTGCAACAACTTCGTCAAAGGGGCAGCAATCTTTGAAAATCCATCCACAAACCTCCGGTAGTATCCTGCCAACCCAAGGAAACTACGGACTTCATGAACCAACTTAGGAGGCTTCCAATTCATCACCGTCTCAATCTTCTGGGGATCAACACGAATCCCCTCCGCAGAAACCACATGACAAAGGAAAACAACTTCCCTAAGCCAGAATTCGCACTTGCTCAGCTTAGCATAAAGCTGATTCTCCAACAGCGCTTGTAAGACAACCCTCAAATGACCTTCATGCTCCTCCTCAGTACGAGAGTACACAAGGATATTGTCAATGAACACCACAACAAACTTGTCCAGGTATTCATGAAACACTCTATTCATCATGTCCATAAAAGTTGCAGGAGCATTCGTCAAGCCAAATGGCATTACAACGAACTCATAATGCCAATACTTCGTTCTAAAGGCTGTTTTTGGCACATCCACATCTTTCACCTTAAGCTGATAGTACCCTGACCTTAAGTCAATCTTGGAGAACACAGCCACTCCCCGAAATTGATCAAAGAGATCATCAATCCTCGGCAAAGGGTACCGATTCTTGATAGTCAACTTATTCAGCAGACGATAATCGATGCACATTCTCATAGTGCCATCCTTCTTTTTCACAAACAAAACTGGTGCACCCCAAGGTGACACACTTGGCCGAATGAACCCACAATCAAGTAACTCCTGAAGTTGCGTCTTTAACTCCTTTAGCTCCTTAGGTGCCATGCGATATGGGGCAATGGACACTTGGCCTATCCCTAGGTCCAAGTCTGTCGATGATCACGTCTTTGATGATACCTTTCGGCGTGAATCGAAGGATGAACACCGATGTTGTTGAATTCTTCTTTAGCCACTTAACCTCGTCCTATCCCTAGGTCCGAGATAGTTCAATTATAAACTAGAGAACTTGCTCTTATTTCTTTCGTATACTTAACTCTCCCGATGCTAAGTAAATAGATAACCTCACAATGCTCTCCCGATGCTCTTGCAAGATATTAATAACCAAAATAAGAGAACTTGAAGTTTATTTTATTGAACTGAAAATTCCTAAAACAAAAACAACCCTTGCAACTACTTTACAAATCAACCTGTGGCCCTAGGGGGAATTTATAACATGGTGTGGGAAGGAAAACGACTAGAGTTTTAGGAAGAAGCTAGGGTAATCGGTTATGCCTCTAGGTTAAGATATATGCCCTTATATAAGCTTTGGGCTCAAGTTATCTAATTTAACAAGGATTACAACTTTAATTAAAAGTATGATTCTAATAAAGACAAAATCTTCAAGGAATCTACTTTCTAGCCGTCCTCTTTGTTTCTTGGGATTATCTCTTCTTGAACTTTAGGCTTGGGATATCTGCTGATCTAGGGCTTGGAAAATTATAGGGTTTTCACACGACAGACGGGCTGAATTTTCTCTATCTATCGAGATCCACTTTGCTTCTTCTCCTCAAAACTGCTGTCGTCCTCTGCTGTCACGGCAGCAACCATGGCAACATCGTCCTCTTTGACTGCTTGTCCAGTTCAGCTCTTCTGCTTCACTTCCCAGCGCCTGCCCTTTCCGTCTACTACGACAACAACATGCAAAAACAGCCATTCTTAGTAGAAACTGTGCCTTTTAATATATTTGTGATGTTTTGCTGTAAACTAACCTAAATGCAATGAATAATGCTTGAATGCAGCAGAAATATGGGTTAAAAAGGGTGTAAATAATAGAACTTTTACACACTCAACACACCCCCAAACTCAAGTTTTTGCTTGCCCTCAAGCAACTAAGACTTAAAAGAAAAATGAAATATTTTTGTTTTGGCTTTCAAACGGTGAACTTTCCCTTACCCGTCGTTCATTCCCTGTGATGGCAGCAACCTGTCGGATAATTTAGGATCTGTCCGGAATCTCACTATAGTCCTTGTGCAGTGTGTGCATGCTTGTGAACAGTTATATGCCAAGACTCTCTTAGTTTCACTAGAATATTCAACTCTTAACTCGAATTTTTTTATGCCAAAGTTGATCTTTTGAAGGCACTTTTTCAAGCTCCTTTGATTTTTGTTTTGACTCGATTTCTCTATTTTTCAAGCTAAAGTTTTACAGGAGCTAGTTTTAGGCACCTCTAGTTAACTTCCTAGAGCCAGTTTCGGGCACCTCTAGGGCTGTTGAGTCTCTTTTTCTAATCTTCTTTCCTAGAGCCAGTTTTAGGCACCTCTAGGGGGCTATTCAAGTGCTAAGCTTCCTATTCTAGTTTGGCTAAAAGAAGTCAAAGCAGTATAACAGTCACAATGGTGTTTAAGTGTTCAGAACTATAGAAAGGCTCTAAACTTCTCCTAAAAACTATCCTAGAGTCACTGCCACGACAGAGCTGTCACGACAGGTAAGTTCAGTTCACAGTTTTCAGCCAAAATTTCCAATATTTTCAGATTTTTTTTAGAGAACTTAAAAAAAACTAAGTAAAAGACACAAATTTTAACTAAGATGTACTCCATTAATATGGAGGGTTGCCACCCCCAAACTCGAGGGTTGCATTGCCCTCAATGCAAATGACAAAATAAAAATGAAAACTTATGAAGGCAGTACATCACAATATATATATATATATAGCAGGCAGCAATAATAAGATAAGAGACTTAAATTTTAATCGCTGTCTTCGCTGCTGCTGTTGAGGCGGATCTGGCAGCGGGTTCTGGTTCTCGGGGCGGGCTGGGGTGGTTGCTGTACGACCTGAACGTCAGAGCTGCTGCTACTGTCACTGCTGCTACTGGCCTTTGGCAAAGTGTTCTTATCTGCCTTTCGTTTCTGCCTCTTTACCGGTGAAAATTCCTTCGACAGATTCCTCTTAATAGATGGTTCATCATCACTGTCTGCCCAAACAGATGAGGAAGAGAACCCATCAACAAAGGCAGCAAGGTCATCCGATGGAATTGAACGCTTTGTTCCTCGGGCAGATGGTTCGGCATGAGTGCTGCCACCTGCTGTCGGTGCAGGCGATGGTATGGAGGCGGCAGATGGTGTTTGTGGGGTAGCAGCAGGTGTAGGTGTGTGGACAGGGGTAGTGACAGTGAAGTAATGGGTAGGGAAAGTGGGGAAAACAACATCAGTAAAATTTAAAGTATTTTGAATAAAATTTACCGTAGAGGCGGCAAAGTCCCTGATGAATGTCATTAGGCCCAACTGTCTTTCCTCCATCTTTTGAATGGCAGCTAGGATCTGAATGGAGGAGTCTGTCGGAGCAGCTGATGCGACGGCAGGTTCAGGATTTTGCTGCTCTAATGATTCAGCTGGGGCAGCAGCAGGATTGAATGATGATAGAGGGGTGGCCACGGGCTGAGGATATTCTTTTCAGTCCAACCTCGTCCTTTGACTATTAAATCGGTGTGGGCTTCCGGCACGTTATGGCCGTGGCATAGTGATGTGATGAGGTAGGGGAGGAAAAGGAGGCACGTCGGTCGATGTGCACTTTCCAAAATACTCTCTCGAATATAACTACCCACATTAATGGGCCGTTCATTTAAAATAGAGTGTATTAAGGCTAACCTTTGCTGGTCGACGGTTGTATGATGTGACGACGGCATGATACTCTTTTTGATGAAGGCATTCCATAGATTTGCCTCCGGCAGCAGCTGACTCCGCTTCACCGTGTGTGGATTTTTCCGGCTGGTATTCCATTCGGTTCCCTCTGCCGTCAGTTCTGCCATGACAGCGTCATAGGCCGCATCGTCCAAGGTGTTGAGGAACTGCTGGTGTGCATCATCATTGTGGCCTATGTAGAGGCCATATAAGGAGTTGATGTGGTCGGCTGTAAATGGTACTTCTTTCCCTCTAACACTTACTGCTGTCGCCGTTCTGCTGCTGATGGCAGCATAAAATTCTCTCACCAGCGTCTTGTTCATATCCTCTGGTTGCTACGCAAATGTTTGCCATAATAGAGCTCTAATCTTCCGGGCGATGAAAGGCTTGAGGCCCAGATTCTTTGCCTTTGGTGTATAGATGAAGCCATGTTCTTCCCACATGTCTCTGGTCGGAAAGGACTGTGGGGGAGTTGCTGCCTGTGAGGAAGTAGAGGCAGCATTTCGGCGGGTTTTTCTGGAAGACATATTAGTGCAAGGGTTGTGAAAAGTAAATGAAAGCAAATGAAAACTAAAGGGGGAGAGCAAGTAAGAAAGGCAGAAGTGAGTGAAAATGAAAATGAAACGGGGTTTTATAGAAGAGGAATTACTGCCCGTTGAAGCTGTAACGGCAGGCGCGAATAACGGGGCGGCTGTTGAGCTTTAGCGTGTCTGACGCGTCTGACACAAGTTTCCACGTCTGTCACACGTTTCCGCGTCTATCGTGACAGCATGGTGACAGCCTGTATTTTTCGCGTCTGTCGCGGCAGCTGTAACGGCAGGCTTCAATATTGGGCTTTGTTGGGCTGATGGATGGATGGTGGGCTGAGTTCACTTCTCATGTTCTTCTTGACTCCTTTATTTCTTAAAAACAATAAACATAAAAACATTATTCAAAATAAAGTAAACCTTATTTCCTAATAAATAATAAATAATAAATAATAAATAATAAAATTTTAGGTTAAATTAGGGATGCCAGGTGGGGTATCTCCTAAGGTAACCACTTCCTACATTCCTGGGGCTTGAGTCCCCTGATAATGCTTGAGGCGCTGTCCGTTGACTTTGAATTGGTGCCCGTCTATTAATGATCGGATTGTGATGGCACCATGGGGAAAAACTTGTACGACTTGGAATGGGCCGAACCATCTAGATTTTAGCTTCCCTGGGAAGAGTTTCAGTCTAGAATTGAACAACAAGACAAGCTGCCCTGGGCAGAACTGTAGTGGCAGCAACTTCCTATCATGCCACTTCTTAGTTTTCTCCTTGTAGATTCCTGCATTGTCGTAGGCCATTGTCTGTATTTCTTCAATCTCGTTCAGATCTAATAGCCGTTTCTGTCCTGCCCTATCCAAGTCCATACTCACTGCCTTGATTGCCTAGTATGATCTGTGCTCTATCTCGACAGGTAGATGACATGTTTTCCCATAAATCAATCGGTACGGAGACATGCCCAATGGAGTCTTAAAAGCTGTCCTATATGCCCATAACGCATCATTGAGAAGTAAAGACCAGTCTTTCCTAGTTGGCTTAACCATCTTCTCAAGAATGTTCTTAACTTCCCTATTAGATATTTCAGCTTGTCCATTGGTCTGTGGGTGATATGCTGTCGCGATCCGATGCTTGACACCATATTTCTTCAAGGCGGCAGCAATAACCTTATTGTCAAAATGTCTCCGTTCATCACTGATAATCGCCTTAGGGATGCCAAACCTAGAAAAGATGTTTTTGTGTAAAAACCTTTGGACTGTCTTGGCATCATTCTTTTGAGTGGTGATAGCTTCAACCCACTTAGAGACATAATCCACTATGAGGAGGATGTATAGATTTCCAAATGAAGATGGAAAAGGTCCCATAAAATCAATCCCCCAAACGTCGAAGATTTCGACTTCTAGAATGTTCTGCAGCGGCATCTCGTTTCTCTTTGAGATGTTTCCTATCCTTTGGCACCTATCACAGCTCTTATAGAAGGTTTGTGCATCTTTATACAGTGACGGCCAATAAAACCCTGACTGCAGCACTTTGGCAGCAGTTTTGTTGCCTCCTAAGTGACCTCCAAACTGTGAAGCATGGCAGTGGTGAAGAATGTCTTCTTGCTCTTCTTGTGGTACACACCTCCTTATAACCTGATCTGCACAAATTTTGAAAAGAAGAGGTTCGTCCCAATAATAATGCTTAACATCATTTTGGAACCTCTTCCTGGCTTGATAATTAAAATTAGAAGGAATTATTCCGCTAACTATAAAATTAACAAAATCAGCATACCAGGGGAGTTCAGAAGACTTACCTGCCGCCATGGCTGTCGCGGCAGTGATTGCGGCAGCAAAGAGCTGCTCATCTGGGAAGGTCTCCAGTATGTTTGTCTCATCTGTTGGTAGACTCTGTCCCTTCTCCAATCTTGACAAGTGATCTGCCACCTGATTTTCTGTCACTTTTTTGTCCTTGATTTCAAGGTTGAATTCTTGCAATAGCAGGATCCACCGTATCAATCGAGGCTTTGCATCCTTTTTCGCAAATAGATACTTCAGGGCAGAATGGTCTGTGTGCACTATTACCTTCGTTCCAAGTATGTAAGATCGAAACTTGTCAATGGAGAACACCACAGCTAGTAACTCCTTCTCTGTGGTGGTGTAGTTCACTTGGGCGTCATTCAATGTCTTGCTGGCATAATATATGACATGAAATAACTTGTCTCTCCGCTGCCCGAGTGCTGCCCCGACAGCATAGTCACTAGCATCACACATATTCTCAAATGGTTGTGTCCAATCTGGTGGCTGTACTATTGGGGCTGTTACCAGTTTTTCCTTTAGAACCATTGAATGCCTCAGTACATTCATCATTAAAATCAAAGGGTCGGTTCTGCTCCAAAAGATGGCATAGGGGCTTGGTGATTTTTGAGAAATTCGTAATGAACCTCCTGTAAAAACCAGCATGTCCTAAGAAGCTTCTAATTCCCTTGACTGTGGTTGGCGGCGGCAGCTTTTCGATCACTTCTATTTTGGCCCTGTCGACTTCTATGCCGCGGCAGCTAATCTTATGGCCAAGGACTATCCCTTCATCCACCATGAAGTGGAATTTTTCCCAATTCAAGACTAGGTTTGCTTTTTCACATCTTTCAAGTACCTTTTGTAGATTGCCTAATCAGCTCTCAAAGTCATCCCCAAAGACTGAAAAATCATCCATAAAAATCTCAAGGAAATCCTCCACCATATCGTAGAATATGGCCGTCATGCACCTTTGGAAGGTGGCAGGTGCATTACATAATCCAAACGGCATCCTCCTAAAAGCATACGTTCCGTAGGGGCATGTGAAAGTCGTCTTTTCTTGATCCTCCGGTGCGATAGCAATTTGATTGTACCCTGAATAATCATCAAGAAAACAATAGTAAGGTTTACCCGCTAATCTATCAAGCATTTGATCAATAAAGGGTAAAGGAAAGTGGTCCTTTCGGGTAGCTTTGTTAAGCTTCCGATAGTCCATACAAACCCTCGAACCAGTCACAGTCCTGGTTGGGATTAACTCATTGTTTTCGTTGGTCACCACGGTCATTCCTCCTTTCTTGGGAACGCATTGCACCGGGCTTACCCATTTGCTGCCGGAGATGGCGTAAATAATACCAGCATCTAACCATTTGATTATCTCTTTACGCACCACCTCTTTCATCGCATGGTTTAGCCACCTTTGGGCATCTATAGTCGGCTTATGATCTTCCTCTAAAAGGATTTTGTGCATGCATAACGCCGGACTGATGCCTTGAATATCGGCTATCGTCCATCCAATTGCCTTTTTGTGCTGCCGCAGCATCCCTATTAGATGTTGTTCATGTTCCTGCAGCAACTTAGGAGAGATGATTACGGGCAACGTATCATTTGAACAAAGAAAAACATATTTTAGCTGCCCTGGCAGGGGCTTCAGTTCTAAAATAGGGGGCTCAATAGTGGATGGCTTTTGGATTGCATGGTTATCCGAAGTATAATTTAAGGGTTCGAATAACTTACCTAGACGATCGCCTATCCAGTTTACCTCCTCCTAATCTTCAGTATCAGATGTATCGGATTTAGAGGAGTTGCTGTCGTCAGTGCTGTCGTGACAGCCCTATAGGTGGTTGCCGCGGCAGTGACCAATTTTGATGTCGTGACAGCCCGACCTGATGCAGGGTTGATCAAGGGTAACTTCAGTGATAGCCTTGCATTCCTCTTCTACCTCAGCATGCTTCATAGCTTGGAGAACATTCAACTTAATCTCTTGGTATTTCACTCTCATGGTGAGTTCTCCTTTTTCCACATCAAGCAGTGATCTTCCCGTGGCTAAGAAGGGTCGCCCAAGGATGATTGGTGCGTTTTCGTCTGCTTCACAATCTAAAACAAGAAAGTCAGCAGGAAAAATAAATTTATCCACTCTTACCAGAATATCCTCGATTTTTCCTTCCGGATAAACGTAAGAGCGGTCTGCCAGCTGCAGAATTACTGTCGTGGGCCGCGCCTTTCCCCTAATTTCTGAAAAACAGATTTTGGCATTAAATTAATACTAGCACCAAGATCAAAAAGTGCCTTACCCACATATTTATCTTCGATTACACAAGGTATGATGAAGCTCCCTGGATCCTTCTTTTTCTAGGGTGGCTGCCTATGAAGAATACTCATGCATCCTTCCGTCATCTTAACCGTTTCAGATTCCCCAAGTTTAGATTTCTTCGACATGACATCCTTGAGAAATTTGGTGTAACCGGGCATCTCCCTAACGGCATCTAACGGCGGAATATTAATATGAACCTGCTTAAAAATATCATAAATCTTCTTGAGCTGAGATTCTTGCTTCGCTTGTTGTATCCGTTGAGGAAAAGAAGGTTGGGGACAATAATCCGCAATACGTCCTTCCCACTGCATACGAATCTGAGGAGGTTTGGGTTCATCATTTTTCTCCTCTGTCGCTTCTGCGGTCGTGACAGGCTCATCGGCAGCAGTCTGTTTGTTACCTGTCGGGGCAGCTTCCTCGGCAGGTTTTTCCAAGGCTGGTTTCTTCACTGATTCAGTTTCTTTCTCTGGCCCTGATAGTATCTTCTCACTCCTAGTAGTAATGGCTTTACACTGCTCATGTGTGGGTTGTCTAGCATTTTCAGTATTGCTAGGAAATCCTCCAGCCTGCCTCGGGTTGATAAGCTGGGAAACCTGACCCATTTGTGTCTCTAACGATTTTAGAGTAGCTTCATGATTTGTCATCCGCATCTTAGTTTCATCCATGAATGTCTCCGTCTTCTTGACAAATTGATTCATGTTCTCAGTATAATTTCCTGTCTAAGACATAAACGTAGCCAGAGTCTGTTCCAATATACTGTTCGTGGCAGCTGGGGGCTGTTGCTGCTGCTGCTGCGACTGCTATCGAGTCATCAATCTAGGTCCTCCATGATTCTGATTGTTGTGTGCTTGAGGATTCAGGGCATTGTTAGGATTACACCAAGAAAACTTGGGATCCTTTCTCTAGTTGGGATTATAGTTGTTGGAGTTGTAATTCGGCTTATTGTAATTTCCAACATACTTTCCCTCTTCTAACTGTATTGGACATTCCTCCGAACTGTGATTTCCTTCACAAATGTCACATACCTCCTCGACAGCAAATCCATGTTGTGCATCATCGTTCAAGAGCTTTTTCATTGCCTTAGTAAGGTATGGCACCTGTGATTTCATCGTGCTGTCGGCCTCATAATCCTTGACATCTAGTACCCGTTTACCCCCTCTTCTTGCTGTTGGAAACTGCTCCTCATTCTTAGCCAAAATTTTCAATACTAGCAATGCCTCATCCGGGTCTTTGTCCAATAGTAATCCGTTTGCTGGTGAATCAATTCGAATACGAGTTTGTAAGTTGGCAGCATTATAAAACTTGGTTACCTGGTTCCAGACTGGGAATCCATGCATGGGGCAGTTCCGTAGAAGAGTGGTGAATCTATCCCAGGCCTCGTGCATCGGCTCGTCTTCTTCCTGTTGAAAAGTAGCGATTTCGTACGTAATCGCTCAGATAAATGTGAAGGATTAAAACGAGATAAAAATTCACGAGATAAATCTACCCAAGTTCTAATTAAACCCGGCGTAAGTTTATTCCACCAAGTCTTTGCTCTGTCCCTCAATGAATGGGGAAATAACCGAAGCCTCAGTATCTCCGGATTAACTCCTGACAGTCTAAACAAACCACAGATTTCCTAGAATGTTTTTAAATGCTCCCTAGCATCCTCTGTAACAGCACCACTGAATTGACCGGCATTGTTGATCATGCTAAACATGACAGGTTTCAGCTCAAAGTTGTCAACTTCAATATCCGGCAGCGTGGTTTCTAGTTCTACATGGTCATTCAGCATGTAGTCTCGATAGGACCAGCGTCTGGCAGCGGCAGGCGGGTCGCCGACAGGCGGTATAACAGATCCAACAGGTGGGTCGTTTCCATTATGGGCTAACGTGCTATTTTCCCCTGCGAAAACCCCTAAGACGCAATTAACTCGACGCGGAAGGACTAAACCTGATAATAACCCAAAAACTAATCCTAAAAAGTCTATAAATACCCACCTAAACTAGACGGATGCCACTTTTGCCTAACCTAAACCCTAGCCGTCCACCTAAAAGCTCTCCCTTTCCCGCTCGACTTCGAACGCTGGCCGGTGCTATTCATCGTCCTGCAGAACTAAAACCATGTCCGACCGGAAAAGACTCTTCATGAGACCCTGAAACAAGAATAAAACCAACCTACGACACTACCCAACACTTGACTCTCGGAAACCCTCGTTCCCTTTTCGAAACAAAAAAGAAAACCCAAAAAGACTCAATACGCACCGGACCCGAGGGACAACGACGACGCAGAAGGGGAAGAGTCTTCTCATTTTCTTTCCCAACCAAGTCACCCTTCGTGCCACGAATGGCTTGGTTTGTTCTCGGCCGAAGAAGAAAAGGGAGAAGGGGAAGAAGGTAAAACAATAAACCCCTTTCTGTGTTTTTTTATATTTCATTTCGTAGTGAACAATGAAAACTGAAATATCTCTGAAATCTCTTTTGCTTGTATTGCTTCTGAAAGTTTTGTTACAATTTCCTTTCTCTCTAAAAAATTCTCTAAAATCCTCTAATGCTCTCCTATTACAATTTTTCCCTGAAATTTTCGAATGGAATCCCCCTTTACATTCCATGTTCGGCCTTTTATAGCCCGAATATTACATTTTTGTGCATTTACATAGATCTGTCGAAAATCTGTTATTGGTTGCTCTGATTTGTTTGTATTAACCTCCGTTGAAATCTGTTATTGCCTCTGCATTTCGGTTGCTTTTGTATTTTTTTGCCTCTGATGTTTTTGTTTGATTGCATGTGTTGTTTGCTGGAGAGAGGAGGGGACCAGAGGACGCTAGAGGCCGTAACCCGGGCCGTTGGTGGAGATCGTAAGCGCGATGGTCGCGGCGTGCAGCGCACGTGCAAATGGTGGAGCCGATGCGTCAGGCGGTGAGCTCGACGCGCGAGTGGGGAACTGAAGAGTCTTTCTCCATTGAATCTGGGTCGTTGATGGCAAGCTTGATCTGACTGCTCAGACGAGTGCGGCGCTAGGGCAAAAAGAGGCCGGTTAGGGTTTCCTCTCAAGGGTAATCTGGGCCGTTGATGCTTACTCGATCCAACGGTCATGATCCGCGCGGCGCAGCGCCAAGTGAGGGCCTTCTAGGGTTTCTCCCGTGTTCTCATCTGGACCTTTGATATGGTGCCTATATCCAACGGTCAGATCTGGTGGCGGCTGCAATACAAGAGATAGAAACATTAGGGTTAGGGTTTCTTACCA
The DNA here is from genome assembly GCA_030270665.1 of Hibiscus trionum. Lineage (NCBI taxonomy): Eukaryota > Viridiplantae > Streptophyta > Magnoliopsida > Malvales > Malvaceae > Hibiscus > Hibiscus trionum. The sequence continues at coordinate 22,899,955 of BSYR01000017.1, forward strand.
GATTAGGGCTAGTATGTTATTCGGGCCAAATGGGCTTTGTAATATTTTTTTAGGTTTTTATAATGTAAGTGGACTCTGATATTAATTAAACAATTGGGCTTTTATTATATGTATATATTGGGCTTGTTTATTTATAGTAGTCTTTATTTTATTTTTAGATTCGATAATGATAATAATAATATTATTAGATATTAATAATAATAATAATAAGATAATAATAATAATGGTAATAATAATATAATAGTAATAATAGCATATGATAATAATATTGGTAACAATAATAATAAAGAAGATGACATACTATATTAGTAGTGTTTAGGGGTTTTTCACATAAATAATGTAATAATAGATATAATGTAACGCCCCGGTTTCGGAAGGGTGACATTTTGGCTAGTGACCAAAATGTAATTTTTGAAAGTTTTGTGACTGTTTTAAAAAGGATTGAAACTTTGAATCTTTAGGGAGCTATTTACCCAAAGGGGAGTTTCTCCAGATTTTCTATAATATTAAATGATTTAATATTGGTTTAAAATAAATGTAAAAAGGAGGGAAAGATATTTTTAGTCATCTTTAACTAACTTTCTAAAATTTTCCATTCTCTTTTTCTCTCATCTTTTCTCTCAAACCAAACACATTCTCTCCAGATCTTTTCCTCTGATTTTTATCACCTAAATACTTCTTTTCAATCATCATTTGATTCCTAATCATCTCCTCATCAAAACCTTTGTATTTGCTACTTGATTCATCAAGCTTTTTGGCTCTAAAAGAGGAGAAACTCAAGTTTGGAGGTAAGAACGTCCTTCTCCTCTGAACTTCAAGTTCTTTAATGAAATTCCCAAGTTCTCAATCCTTAATTGATGTTTTATAAATGGCTTTTAAGATTGTTTAGTGGATCTTTGCTTAAAATGCAAGATTTGGTGTGTTTTTGATGAAATTTCGTTGGATCTGTTTAAGCAGTGTTTTAAGGTGCTAAAATGATGATTAATGAATGTTAATTTGATAAGGAAATGAGTTTTGATTAATGCAATCCCGGATAGGTTGTGTTTCCTAAGTTTAGCTTGTGATTCTTGGATGTTTTTGTGGTGATCTTGTGGATCTGATGTTGCTGGAGGTATAAGGATGTTTATAGGTTGTTTTTAGATGTTAAATGGTGTTAGTGGATGTTAGGTTTTGCTGGTTTATGGCTGGGCTTTGTTGAGAAGTGGTTTTGATGCAATTTCGGTTGTGTTTGGTGGCCGAAATTGGAGTATGAATGAGAGCAGCGAGTTTGAGTGCTTTCATTGAAGATTTTGATGCATGATGATGCATTAAATCTATGCTTTAATGTGTGTTAATCAGGGGAGGCATCTTTGGATCCAAGAGTTGTTGATCCGGAAGCTTGAATTGGTGATTCGGCAAGAGGCGAAGTGGAATCGGTGAGTGAAATTGGGTTTTCGGCTTTGAAACCAATGTCTTGGGAGCTTAGTTTAAGTCTAAACAACTTTGCTAAGCTCGAGTGTAAGTTTTCGGAAATTCTCTCTAGTGGTGGCCATGATTTTGTTGTGATGCAATGTGGTTATTTGCATGTTTTGATTACTGTTTTGAAAGCATGATTTAGCATGGTATTTGCTGTTTTGTTAAGCCATATGTTAAAGGAAGCTCAAGGTAAGAGTTCCTTGTATTTGAACATTGATTAAATGTGGTTTGATGCTTTTAAATGCATGACGAATATGGCTTGGTTTAATGCTTTAAAACAGTGGATAAATTGATGATAATGATGTATATTGGCAAGTGATGTTTTGAAAAGGTTAAGGTCACTAAGGTGGTTAAAAGTCCTTGAGTGAGCCTTGTTACTTAAGAACATCAAGGTGGTTAAAAGTCCTTGGATGGTTCTTGTTACGGACACAAAGGTGGTTAAAAGTCCTTGTGTGGTCCATTCTATGGTGTTTAAAAGTCCATAGGCCAAGGTGTTTAAAAGTCCTTCGGATCAAGGTGTTTAAAAGTCCTTGATGAGATACATTTCATGGTGTTTAAAAGTCCATGGCCAAGGTGTTTAAAAGTCCTTGGGATCAAGGTGTTTAAAAGTCCTTGATGAGATACATTTCATGGTGTTTAAAAGTCCATGGCCAAGGTGTTTAAAAGTCCTTGGGGCCAAGGTGTTTAAAAGTCCTTGGGGTGAAAGTTGATGAACTTGTTTTTAAAGAAATGGAACTTATCACTTGAGGCCAATATGACATGTTGTGATGTGATGCATGAGATGCATGTTTAAGTATGCTTTTAAGCATGTACAATTGTTGTTTTGAAGCATGATTTATAAATGTTTTATAAATGCATTATTGGATGGTTTTATTGAGCATTCCTCACTAAGCTTTTGCTTACGCTCTCTTCCGTTTTCTTAATTCAATAATGCAGAGCATTAGAGTACTTGAGGGCAGCAAGGAGGGCAAGCATCCAAGTGGAAACTAAGCTCTAAGTATGGAAGGTTTTCTAAGTACATTTTAGCTTTTGGTAATTTGGCAATGGGGGACCAATGTATATGTTTTGGGAGATGTTTAGTACTCCCTAAGTATGTTGTTTGATGTTGAGAAGATTGGTTTTGGTGTTGGATCCTTATATGCTTGTTTTGGAAGTTTATGCTTGAATGGCTTACTTGTGTAGGAAGCATGCCTATAGATTTGGGGCTTTTTGCTTATGATGGTGTTTTGCTGAATTGATGATGCTTATATGTCCCTTATATGTTGAATTGCATGTTGGCAAAGTTTGGTGGCATTTGGAGCATGATTGGTTGGTCAATTGCACGTTTAAGCATGCATTTTTAGTCAATCTATGCAGGGTGTTTCGGAACAGCACCTACCGTTTCGGAACGGGTGCCTTAATTGTGCCCAGGCGTCCGAAACGGGAGGGGCCGTTCCGAAACGGAAAGGCCACTGCCAGACCCCCGTTTCGGTACGCGTTGCGGAACGGCCCCGAGTTTCGAAACGGGCTATGCCTGTTTCGGAACGGGTGACCGTTGGGGGCTGACATTGGCAGTTATACGTTTTGGAATGTTTGCGTTTTGGTCCTGAAACTTGTTTGTGCAATTGTATGAGTTTGGGAAGTCCTTTTGAGCTGAAATTTCACAGAGAAGCATGAAACATGATTAATTTCAAGATGGTAACTTCAATTTGGGTTAAGTCCTTATAATTATCAGAATTTACAATTTGGTCCCTAAAGTTGTATTTTGTTCAATTGAGTCCCTGTTTGATCTCTGATGTTTGTGATCTTTTAGTATGATGTTTGTGTGATCACAATTAGGCTTAATATGCATCTAGACAAGTGTTAAAAAGAAAAAAAGGGTCGTTAATCAAGGTTGACTTTCGGGTTGACTTTGGTTTTCCCCGTGTGACTTTCTTAATTCGGGTCAACCGTCTAGGCCGGGTTAAGGGGGTTACATATAATACTAATAGTAATATTTTTTGCTTTTTTTCTTGGATTTTAATGACACATTTACATAGTTAATAACTAGATAATAGCCCATATAAGCCCACTACTATAAGACGAAATAAAAAGATGTTAGCACGGACAAAATTAGTGATTACACCATCGATTCACCACAGCCAAGGAAATTAAAACATTAATAGTAAGAAATTTTACCACATGGCTGAAAGTATCAGTGAAGTCATGCGCTGGAACTTGAGAATATCCTTTTGTAACTTGTCGGGCTTTGTATCTATTCACCAAGCCATCAGCATTTCGTTTGATTTTGAACAACCATTTGCAACCGATTTCTTTACGGTCTGCTAGTGCCTCAACGAGTTCCCACGTACCATTAGTTAACAAGGTTGTATACTCGTCCATGACAACATTTCTCCAATCTTCATGCTGTAAAGCTTCATGTATAGTTTGAGGTGTTTCATCACAGTTCATCAATAACAACTTCGGTTTGAAAATACCCCGTTCACTACGAGTTATCACAGAGTGAGCATTTCCCACCAGATTGGAGCTTGGCACTATTGGTGTTGTTGCGAGAGGCTCAGTCGAGTCAGCAGATGCTTGTGCTTCTTCGTGAGGCTCTTCCTAATTAGCAACATTGTCCACATCACTTGCAAGGGGTACATCGACAGATCTTGTATCCTCTTCTTCTGGAGTAGCAGCAAGGGAAAGGGGGTAGAGTGACTTCTTCGTGAGCATGAGGAGTAGTTGTTTGATCACCAGCCATGAACGGTGAAGCTGCCCTTGACACATCATGAGTCACCTGAGCAATTTGAGTCTCACGTACGAATGTTGTGTCTTCAGCAAGCTCATCAAAAGTTGGCGAAACAAGGACTGATGCAGACTCAAAGGTTGTTGTTGGTTGCGTTCTAGAAGGTGATGAGTGTAGAGCGTTTGGGTGTTCTCTAAATATGAGCGCAAGTGCACACTCTTGTCAAGTTATAGTATAAAAGATATCGTCTCCCACAGGGATTGGACAACTTATTCGAGTTGCAATTCCTACACAGAAAATAAATGCACAATTAAATTTTAGTTCATAAAAGAAAAGTAAATAAAACACAAGTAAAAGAAAAGATCAGGATGATGGAATGGGTCAGGTTATGCTGCTTAGTACTGTGAAACTTCATTAAATAGGTTAAGTATCTTTGCGCTGCCAGACTTGCTGCCTCGACGGTGGATGGCAGATTAGATGCTTCGACGCTTTCGCTGCTTAGGGATATACATATTCTTCTATTACCTTGTAAGTTTCATAAGAAAAGAGTTGGCCAACACTGTAAGGTAAGACTCTTATCACCTGAACAAATAAATACCAAATGCATATCAGAATTACCCCAGCTCAATAAATTCATCCCAATTACGTGATCGAAATGTACTATAACAACAATCGAAACACGAAGAATTCTAAAAACCCTGAGGAGGGTTTCCCTTCCTCCTTTGCCTGCAATTTATCCCAAAATGAGTAACCACATTTCAAATTGTTATCTAATTAAACTACTTTAATTAGTTGAATTCATAAATAAACAATTCCAGGAATCAACCTCTATGAAACCAATAGCCTTCTTTGCACTCGCTTGCCCAGCTCTTACTCCATGAGTCTGTAAAAAGAACAAAAAAACACAGTTTTGATTCAGTAAAACAATTAAAGCAAAATATAAATGCTAAAATTGTCTATAATAAATAGTAATTTATAGCTTAACCCATATTTTTGCCAGACTAACTAAATAAACAAAAAACGCTCGAGAAAAAAGTAGTCAAAAAGAAAAAGTGTGTGCCATGTGCAGTGTCCACCATAGCTGGCAGAGAAAATGAAAGGCCAATTAACGAACTTGCATAAGAAGCTTAGTGCGATTGAGAGGAGCCATGAAGGTTTTAACGACGGCTCCGGCGGCGTCTCTTGGGATGTAAGATAAAGCAGCCAAAAGGTGGTTGAGGAGTTGACCTAGAGTCTGTTATTCTTTCTTCTTCGAAATCGAAAGGCATGCGAAATTACAAGAACCACCACGACTGCCGTTGGAATGGTAATGAAGCTAGAAGGTATGGTAAAGAGGGTCAACGTGCGTCATCATTTCCAAGACAACGAGACCCTGAATGCTTTGGAAATGTTAAATGACTTTGCTTTTGGTTTTAGTTTCTCCCATGGCGGATTGTGAGGTGTTTTAGAGATTAAGGCTAAATGAAATATGCAGAGCTCATTGTCACTACAAACTGCATAGCATTTGAAAGTGGGAAGTAGACAGTGCAAAGCAATAAACAACTAAGCAAAACCATGAGAAAAAAGTTTTCCCTTTTCCAATCTAAAAAAGTTGCCTTCGAATTGAATCCTGGGTAAACTACTTAAATGACCTCTAATGTAACCCCCTTAGCTCGGCCTAGACGGTTAACCCGAACTACGAAGATTACACAAGGAAAACCAAAGTCAACCTGAAAGTCAACCTTGATTAACGACCCTTTTTTTCTTTTTAAACTTGTCTAGATGCACATTAATCCTAGGCATACTCTTGAGATACGCATACTCAAAAATCACAGCAATCGGAAAGCAATAAGGGACTAAATTGCACAATATACGAATTTAGGGACAAGATTGTAAATTCTGAAATTAAGAGGACTTTACCAATTTTTAAGATGCCATTATGAAATTAGTCATGTTTCATGCTTCTCTGCCTAATTTTGCCTCAAACGGAGATCCCAAAATCAAGCAATTGCATAACCGAAGTTCAAGACTAAAACGTGAAGGTTTCAAAACATAAAACCATAGAATTCAGTGCTCAACGGTCAAGTGTTTCGGAACGGGGGCTGACCGTTCCGAAACGCGGGACCGTTTCGAAACCTGTTTCGAAACAGGGCTTGGCAGTAGCAAAAGTGTTTCGGAACGGCTCTACCCGTTTCGAAACGCCAAGGCCATTTCAGACCCCTGTTTCGAAACAGTAGTACCCGTTTCGATACGGGCTGCCAAGAATTGCAGAATTTTTCTGGTTTAACACACATTCGACCAATCAAACACACTTCAAATCATTCCTCAACATATCATCAACATGCCAAGCATCATAACTACCAAATTTCATTAAATCTAGATACAAAACAAACCTTAGGTGCACCAACTCTCTCAACACATCCAACACTTGATCATGCTATTAAAACAAGAAGCATAGCATAACAATTTATGAATAAGAAGATTCAAATGTTGCAAAGCGATCAACAACCAAGTTCAAACCATAAACCGAACTTGTTCAACATACACAATCTCATTACATATCAATATAAAAGACTTCCCCACCCATTGCCTTTATTATCTATAGCTATAAACCAAGACATACTTCTCAAGTGGAGCTTTTCTTGAATCCCTTGCTTCTTGCTGTCCCAACTTCAAATATCTGTATTGATGGACAAAAAGGAGCGTAAGCACTTAATGCTTGGTGAGGAATGCTCAAAACCAAAACACCATCAATGCAGCGAATCATAAAAACCTTCTTAAAAAGTAGATGCAATCCAATAAACCAAAGCATTGATTGAAAAACCTCCTCTGAAACAACATGCTTTAAACCATGCCTTGCACAACATGAAATCCAACCTTTAGCTTAGAAAGGCTAAACCACTTTCCCAAAACACATTCTCGTAAAACCATTTATTAAAACCTTATATGCATGAACACTACATGCAAAGTCAAACTCAACTATCTTGGAAAACAATTCCACTTCACATCATACTTCCTCATGCTTGATGATCATTTCAAAGCAAAACCTTTGGAAAACCATTTGTTCCTTCTAACAATCTCATACATTCAACAAATGCAAAACACATGAACTACCAAAAGCACATTTGTACTACATGCCTTTCTAAACAAGTCTTCACAAGACTTCAATGCACTAAAGAGATTCCATGCACTCATGCAACATTCACAAAAGAAGATAAACACTAGCTGAAGCTTAACAAGTAATACATGCACTCTCAAACCATTACACACTTCCCATGCATCCTTGTATCATTTCAAGCATCTCTTGCTTCATTACATTCAAGAACATTAAATTGGTTTTCAAGTGATATTTCACAACCCATTTCAACTCAAGACACAATCGGATACGCGGATTACAAGCGTTGTCCCACACGCTTCATACACACTACCGAACAACACAAGGTGGAGTTTACCGGTACAATCACAACCCCTCAACACCCGTGATGGAGTTTAACAGTACAATCACAACCCCTCAACATCACTCATCGGAAGTTGTATAACTCACTAGCGAGAGACGAGACACACCACAAGGCTTACACATGGAAGCTACCTTAACCATTGTAATCACCTTAACCAAGCTCACACATGGGAGCAACCCTCCACCGTTGTGACGCTTAACAAAGTCCACCCACGAGAGACGTCCTCCATCGTGGTGACATTTAACAAGGTTCACCAATGAGAGCCATCCTCCATCGTGGTGGCACTTAACAAAGTCCACCCACGAGAGCCATCCTCCATCGTGGTGACACCCACTCTCTCAATCGCTAGGGTACTTGGATGGAGTCTACGGTACAATTACAACCCCTCAACATCCAAGGCGACTCAATTCACGGTGCACCCAATCCTATAGCCGGCTAACTATATCCGATTAAAGTAACCAACAACCACTTACATCACTTGCCAACACACATCAATTACCATCATCAATTCACTGTTTTTAAGCATTAAACAAAGCCATTAAACAACATGCAACACTATGCATCAATTCCACATTTCCAATGTACAAAACCAAGGATCTCTTACTATGAGTATCCTTCAACACATGACTTTCAAAACCAGCATTAATCATGCTAAAACATGCTTTTAAAACAGAGTTTAAACATGCAAATCAAATACATTGCATCCAACCATCCCATGGTTCATCCAAGGGTGAGAGTTTTCCCGAAAACTTACTCTTGAGCTTAGTTAAGTTGCTTAGACTTAAACTGCGCTCCCATAACCTTCAAACATTGGTTTCAAAGCTGAAAACCCAACTTCACTCACCGGTACACAAAACTAAGCTAGCCGACAAGCCTTCCAAGCATCTGAAACCTCCAACGCCACCTTTATTGCTTCTGGATCATTCTCCCCTATTTTTAACACATAACAACAGAGGATTAATGCATAATCATGCATTAAAAACACCAGCAACACAACACAACTCGCTGCTCTACATAAATCTAACATTTCGGCTACTAAACACAACCGAAATCACCTCCAAACTCTTCCAAAACATAACCCAGCCAAGATCCATCACTTCTAACCATTTCTAAACATCAATTAACATCCAAAATGAACCCAAACTCGTCCTTATACCTCCAGCATTAACAGAACACCAAAATCACCAGCAATCCACCATTTTCACAAGTAAAAACTTAGGAAAATCAACCTATTCGGGATTGCATTGATTAAACCTCCATTTCACATCATTTAAACATCCAAAATACATTAAAAAGACATCTCAAAACCGAGCCCAAACATCCAATACGAATTTCTTCAAAATAAAATCCAAATCTTGGATTCTAAGCCAAAATCAAGATCACAACATTAAAACCTTTAATAAAACTCAATTTAAGGATTGAGAACTTGGGAATTTCAGTAAAGAACTGAGTATTTAGAGGATAAGGACGTTCATACCTCTAAATGTAGATTTCTCCTTGTTTAGAGCCAAAATCCTTGAAAATTCAATAAGCAAATGAAGAGGATTTGATGTAGAATTGATTAGGAATCATTTGAGGATTGAAATCTCATCATTTGGTGTGAAAATCAAAAGAAAAGTTGCTGTAGAAATGTGTTTGGCTGAAAGAATTTTGAGAGAAAATGAGATGAGAAAGTTTTCAAGAAAGTTAGTTATGAAAATCACAAAATTGGTTTTTCCCATCTTCTTTTAATTAATTAAACATTAAATGAATCATTAAAAACTAAGAAAAATCTGGAGAAATAAATCTTGGGTAAATTAGATCCTTAAAGATTCAAAGTTTCAATCCTTAAAAAACAGTCACAAACTTTTCAAAAATTACATTTTAGTCACTAGTTCGAAATGTCATATTTCCAAGCCTTATTTTGTAAAATTGATTTCACCACTCTCTTATATATATTAAAAGGTGATTTTTAGATATTTTTCCATATTTTTAATGCATCCCGAACTAGGCTTTTCCTAAATCCACCTTTTATATTGGAACCGAAAATCAGACCGGCCCGGTTCAGACCCTAAACTTCCAGACCAAAATTGGGGTGTTACAACTCTCCCCCTCTTATGAAATTTCGTCCTCGAAATTTCAACCGGTGAAAAGAGCACGATACCAAACTTCACAAGCAACACACAACGAAACACAAGAGACTTATCCACTACTGAAACATCCTCCACTCAGAAAACGACAAAACAACTCCTCCTCAAAACAAACTTACACTATAACCAAACCCAACACCACTACACACTGTTCAAGACTTCCAGAACACTCAGATCTTAACCACAGCTTAACCTTTCACACTTCCGAACTGCGTATAGCCCCAACAACCCGAAGAAACTTCAATTTTTTACAACATACTCCACCTTAACTCATAACTCCCAAAATTCGCTCACACAGTGAAACCAACCCATCCAGTTCCAGCCACCATGTGACCCATAACCTTTACTGCTTCTAAAACCCCCTTGCAAAACTGCCCAACCTCTTCCAAAGATTACCAAAACAAGCAAAAATTTCTTTAGCATCAACTGCTTACTCATACTTCTCAACGTATTGATAACATTCCTTCACATCTGCCACTGTCACTACCATAACGACTCACCAAAGCTACACACATAACATTCGAAATCCACGTCACAAAACCCCATCCTTGACTCTGCCAGCCGTTCCACATACCACTAGCTGACTTTAGAAGGGATTTACTTATACATGACTAGCCAACTACTTCTCACAAGAACCCGGCCAACCAACAGTGGCCCTTGAACTTACATTGCCTTTCCACTTCAAGCTTTGACCATAACACTAACCTTATCTGGATACTGCCCATTCTATACAACATGTTAGGATTACGAAACATCTACTCATTCCAGGCCAAACATTTTCTACAACCCTCAACACAACCTCTTCTTAACTCCTCGAAGGTTGCCACGAACCACCACCTACATAACCATTCCTCCTACTACAACATCAACGCCGAGACACCTCAGCCCTCTGGAAACACATCTTTTAACCTACAACATCACTTAACGCAAAGAAACTACCACATCTACTAGCTATTCACAACCACTTCGACCGATTCTAACTTCAACCAGTTATCACTTCAACACTACACCGCTAAACTCTTTAAGCACCAAAACACTTTTCTTCTGCCAACAGGCTAGACCACACTCTCTATTACTGACAGCTCGCTTATTAACCTCCATTACTTCTAACATTCTCCTAGCACCAAAACAACTCTTAAAACCCATCATTCAACCTAATCCTATCACAACACTAACGGACCCAACTAGCTATTAGCAAGTGTGAACGTTCGTATGCATGATCACCAACATGCCCTATCAATGCCTGTGTACATGTATGCAAAACCTCTAATGTCATGTCACATGTATGCATGTATCCACATATATATAATATAGTATATAACAAATGGTTTTAACTGTGCATGTATGTCGGTTCACACTCACCAATAACAACCTTAGAATCCGTCTAAGAACAACCTCTTACCTCACTTCTAACTTGTCCAGCTCTACCATACTAACAATCCGCTAACTACAAAATACCCACTAAAAGCCCTCTTAACACTAAAGTTGTTTCCAAAACAACACCGGCTATTACCCCAAACTTACTAGCTATAAGACCAAACCCACTACGCAAAGGAAACCAAACCGAAACCAAACAAAGATAACTAAGCAAGATTACTTAACAAGGTTACATGTAATCGTCTCACTGCCCCGGAGCTTCAACAGACAAGCTCTCTTCCTCGCAGAACCATCATTCTCTAGCCGCACCGTCGCAGCCTCAACCAACCCTTTAAGGTCATCACCGTCTCCCTGCGGTAAAGAACCCTGACTACCCCGAACCAACTCCAAACAATTTCGTCTCAAATGTCCATCAGCCCCAAAATTCCATCAAGATCCATTCCTCAAGCTCCTCACACCCTTCTGCCTTTCTTGCCACCTCCGAACTCTGTCTCGGTCGCACCCATGACCTTTCTGAGACCCTTTTGCACCCACTGAAGCCGACCTCACCACTTAAGGACAATTCCGCTTTACATGCTCTATAGAACCACAGTTCCAACAAGCTCCCGCGCCGCAACAACCTCCAACATGACAGCTTCCACAACGGTCACACTTCGGGAACCGAGCTACCACTCCTTGATCGTACTGCACTGGACCTACGTTTGCACCACCACCCAGACTTCGATTCAAGCAAAACCTTCTATCACGTAGCCTCTTACGCTGACCGCTCCCGAGGTCAGTACTCACAACCCTCTTGCTTAAACTTTTCTCACCTTCACAATCTGAAGCCACACCCCCACGTTTCTTAACCCTTGGGAATTTCTCTCCAAGGTACCTTCCAAAAAGGCGGACGCAAAATAGTCCCAATCTATATCGTGAATATGCGTTGCCACCGCCACAGATGTCCACCAGACACAAGCGTCCTCCAACATCAATGAGACAACACTTCCCAGCTTACAGGCGTAGTCACACCCTTCCTGATCCAAAATCAGAATTACACTGGCTAACCAGGCCTTGAATGCCTCAGGTGTCGAACCATGATAGTCCACAGCTCCCAAATCATATAAACGATGTTTCGACAAACTCGCATGTCCCACAGGCGACACATCCTTAGGCCTCACTTTCACCACAACATGAGATGTTCCCGTCACCTCTTGAACCACCGGTGATGAACCCTTCATCACAGAACTAGCTTCTTCCTCCTGCCTTACCTCCTCAACTCCAGGCAGTATAGACTGAAACAAAACACCTCTACCAAAAGTTGAATTCCACGCCTTAACAACCCGCTCTAAAGAAGCAACCAACTCACCCAACTGCCATTCTCTCATCGATCCCACCATGCTATTAACAACAAGCAATCATAACAAAACAAACAACATGATCATGCCAGCCTCAAGCAAGGATTCAAGACTCCAACTCCAACATAACACAATAGCTATAATAATAAGGCAATGGGTATCCCAAATTCTCCCCTTTTATACGACATCACAATCGATAAAAACATTGATAACACGAATACCGAGCATATCAATCAACAAACTTCAATCATGCTTTCATCAAACAATATTCACCCTCAACAGCATAATATCAACATGTCATACCCATCAGATTTTCATTACTCAGAAAATCAACTTACAAGACCAACATATCATCAATACAAATTCACATTAGCTCAATGAAGATTCACAACCAAAAGCCTCATAAAAACATCAACAATTCAACCTACTTTCAACCACACATCAGAATAAACATCAAACACTTATTAAAAAATCTTACCAAAAAAAACTCATCATAGCCCCAAACATTCGTAACTTAGCTCTGATACCACCAAATGTAACCCCTTAGCCCGGCCTAGACGGTTGACCCGAACTACGAAGAATACACGGGGAAAACCAAAGTCAACCCGAAAGTCAACCTTGATTAACGACCCTTTTTTTTCTTTTTAAACTTGTCTAGATGCACATCAATCCTAGGCATACACTTGAGATAAGCATACTCAAAAATCACAGCAATCGGAAAGCAATAAGGGACTCAATTGCACAACATACGAATTTAGGGACCAAATTGTAAATTCTGGAAATTAAGAGGATTTTACCAATTTTTAAGATGCCGTTATGAAATTAGTCATGTTTCATGCTTCTCTGCCAAATTTCGCCTCAAACGGACATCCCAAACTCAAGCAATTGCATAACCGAGGTTCAGGACTAAAACGTGAAGGTTTCAAAACATAAAACCATAGAATTCAATGCTCAACGGTCAAGTGTTCCGGAACGGGGGCTGACCGTTCCGAAATGCGGGACCGTTTCCAAAACTGTTTCGAAACAGGGCTTGGCAGTACCAAAAGTGTTTCGAAATGGCTCTACCCATTTCGAAACGCCAAGGCCATTTCAGACCCTTGTTTCGAAACAGTAGTACCCGTTCCGATACGGGCTGCCCAAAATTGCAGAATTTTTCTGGTTTAACACACATTCGACCCATCAAACGTACTTCAAATCATTCCTCAACATATCGTCAACATGCCAAGCATCATAACTACCAAATTTCATTAAATCTAGATACAAAACAAACCTTAGGTGCACCAACTCTCTCAACACATCCAACACCTGATCATGCTTTTAAAACAAGAAGCATAGCATAACAATTTATGAATAAGAAGATTCAAATGTTGCAAAGCGATCAACAACCAATTTCAAACCATAAACCGAACTTGTTCAACATACACAATCTCATTACATATGAATATAAAAGACTTCCCCACCCATTGCCTTTATTATCTATAGCTATAAACCAAGACATACTTCTCAAGTGGAGCTTTTCTTGAATCCCTTGCTTCTTGCTGTCCCAACTTCAAATATCTGCATTGATGGACAAAAAGGAGCGTAAGCACTTAATACTTAGTGAGGAATGCTCAAAACCAAAACACCATCAATGCAGCGAATCATAAAAACCTTCTTAAAAAGTAGATGCAATCCAATAAACCAAAGAATTGATTGAAAAACCTATTTTGAAACAACATGCTTTAAACCATGCCTTGCACAACATGAAATCCAACCTTTAGCTTAGAAAGGCTAAACCACTTTCCCAAAACACATTCTTGTAAAACCATTTATTAAACCCTTCCATGGATGAACACTACATGCAAAGTCAAACTCAACTATCTTGGAAAACAATTCCACTTCACATCATACTTCCTCATGCTTGATGATCATTTCAAAGCAAATCCTTTGGAAAACCATTTGTTCCTTCTAACAATCTCATGCATTCAACAAATGCAAAACACATGAACTACCAAAAGCACATTTGTACTACATGCCTTTCTAAACAAGTCTTCACAAGACTTCAATGCACTAAAGAGATTCCATGCACTCGTGCAACATTCACAAAAGAAGATAAACACTAGCTCAAGCTTAACAAGTAATACATGCACTCTCAAACCATTACACACTTTCCATGCATCCTTGCATCATTTCAAGCATTACACACTAGCTCAAGCTTAACAAGTAATACATTAAATTGGTTTTCAAGTGATAATTCAGAACCCATTTCAACTCAAGACACAATCGGATACACGGATTACAAGCGTTGTCTCACACGCTTCATACACACTACCGAACAACACAAGGTGGAGTTTAACGGTACAATCACAACCCCTCAACACCCGTGATGGAGTTTAACGGTACAATCACAACCCCTCAACATCACTCATCGGAAGTTGTATAACTCACTAGCGAGAGACGAGACACGCCACAAGGCTTACACATGGAAGCTACCATAACCATTGTAATCACCTTAACCAAGCTCACACACGGGAGCAACCCTCCACCGTTGTGACGCTTAACAAAGTCCACCCACGAGAGCCTCCTCCATCGTGGTGACAATTAACAAGGTTCACCCACGAGAGCCATCCTCCATCGTGGTGGCACTTAACAAAGTCCACCAATGAGAGCCATCCTCCATCATGGTGACACCCACTCTCTCAATCGCTAGGGTACTTGGATGGAGTCTACGGTACAATTACAACCCCTCAACATCCAAGGCGACTCAATTCACGGTGCACCCAATCCTATAGCCGGCTAACTATATCCGATTAAAGTAACGAACAACCACTTACATCACTTTCCAACACACATCAATTACCATCATCAATTCATTGTTTTTAAGCATTAAACAAAGCCATTAAACAACATGCAACACTATGCATCAATTCCACATTTCCAATGTACAAAACCAAGAATCTCATACCTTGAGCATCCTTCAACACATGACTTTCAAAACCAGCATTAATCATGCTAAAACATGCTTTCAAAACAGAGTTTAAACATGCAAATCAAATACATTGCATCCAACCATCCCATGGTTCATCCAAGAGTGAGAGTTTTCCCGAAAACTTACTCTTGAGCTTAGTTAAGTTGCTTAGACTTAAACTAAGCTCCCATAACCTTCAAACATTGGTTTCAAAGCTGAAAACCCAACTTCACTCACCGGTACACAAAACTAAGCTAGCCGACAAGCCTTCCAAGCATCTGAAACCTCCAACGCCACCTTTATTGCTTCCGGATCATTCTCCCCTGTTTTTAACACATAACAACAGAGGATTAATGCATCATCATGCATTAAAAACACCAGCAACACAACACAACTCGCTGCTCTACATAAATCTAACATTTCGGCTACTAAACACAACCGAAATCACCTCCAAACTCTTCCAAAACTTAACCCAGCCAAGATCCATCACTTCTAACCATTTGTAAACATCAATTAACATCCAAAATGAACCCAAAATCGTCCTTATACCTCTAGCATTAACAGAACACCAAAATCACCCCAAAAACCACCATTTTCACAAGTAAAAACTTAGGAAAATCAACCTATTCGGGATTGCATTGATTAAACCTCCATTTCAAATCATTTAAACATCCAAAATACATTAAAAAGACATCTCAAAATAGAGCCCAAACATCCAATACAAATTTCTTCAAAATTGAATCCAAATTATGGATTTTAAGCCAAAATCAAGATCACAACATTAAAACCTTTTATAAAACTCAATTTAAGGATTGAGAACTTGGGAATTTCAGTAAAGAACTGAGTATTTAGAGGAGAAGGACGTTCATACCTCTAAATGTAGATTTCTCCTTGTTTAGAGCCAAAATCCTTGAAAATTCAATAAGCAAATGAAGATGATTTGATGTAGAATTGATTAGGAATCATTTGAGGATTGAAATCTCATCATTTGGTGTGGAAATCAAAAGAAAAGTTGCTGTAGAAATATGTTTGGCTGAAAGAATTTTGAGAGAAAATGAGATGAGAAAGTTTTCAAGAAAGTTAGTTATGAAAATCACAAAATTGGTTTTTCCAATCTTCTTTTAATTAATCAAACATTAAATGAATCATTAAAAACTAAGAAAAATCTGGAGAAATCAATCTAGGCTTATATATATTAAAATAGGATTTTTAGAAATCCATACAAAACAGTCACGAACTTTTCAAAAATTACATTTTAGTCACTAATTCGAAATGTCATATTTCCAAGCCCACTACAGAACATTTTGTAAAATTGATTTCACCACTCTCTTATATATATTAAAATAGGATTTTTAGATATTTTTCCATATTTTTAATGCATCCCGAACTAGGCTTTTCTTAAATCCACCTTTTATATTCGAACCGAAAATCAGACCGGTCCGGTTCAGACCCTAAACTTCCAAGCCCAAAATTGGGGTGTTACTTCTAAACTATGTGGTTCTAGTTTGATCACCTTACTTTCAATTGTGTCAATAAGATTATATAACTATTTAAGTGGTATCAATCAAGCCACTTGTCGTTAAAACATAACAAGGAGTAGGGGTGTTCATTTTTGGATATCGTATCGGGTCCAATCCGAAAATTTGGATATCCGAAATTTCAAATCGGTAAAATAGTGATCCGTAGTTGTAAAGTGTCCACAAGTTCAATATTTCATGTACATTCCATCTCATATTATTGTTGTTTTTAGTACATCTTAGGCATAATTAGGTCCATGCATTGCATTTTACAGTATTTCTTTGCTTTGCCATGTTTTTATAGATTATCTTTTATTTGGTGAAGAAAGATATTGTTTTAGTGTACTTTTGGTTTTAGGTACTAAAGGCTGACAGAGGGAAAGAGGAGCTGAGGATGTGATGCTGAGGCAGCAAACCAGGGATCTGTACTGATGCAGTTCCAGACAGAGACAACATGTAACGCCCCGGTTTTGGGCTCGGAAGTTTTGGGCGTTGACCGGTTCGGTCAAAGTGCTGATCGAATATATAAGAGTGAATATATAAAAGTGAACTGTGAAATCAATTTTGGAAAATGAGGTTCGGAAGGTTGACATTTTGGCTAGTGACCAAAATGTAATTTTTGAAAGTTCGGTGACTGTTTTAAAAAGGATTGAAACTTTGAATCTTTAAGGAGCTATTATTCCAATAAGAATTTCTCCAGATTTTTCTAAGATATTTTAAGGCTTTATTCTGATTTTAAAGATTATGAAAGAGGAGGGAAATCATTTTTACCATTTCTTAACTAACTTTTCATTTTCTCTCTATTTTCCTTTTCTCTCATTTTCTCTCAACCCAAACACAATTCTCCAGATTTTTCTTCTCTGATTTTGGCATCTAAATCTCTCATTTCAACTCTCATTTGATTCCTAATCATCTCATCAACAAAACCTCTCAATTTGCAAGTTGTTTCATCAAGCTTTTTGGCTCTAAAAAGGAGAAATTCAAGTTTGGAGGTAAGAACGTCTCTCTCCTCTAAACTATCAGTTCTTTACTGAAATTCCCAAGTTCTCAATCCTTGGTTTGTGTTTTGTTAAAGGCTTTTCAATTGGAAACTTGATTTTTGCTTAAAATGCAAGATTTGGTGATTTTGGTGAAATTTTCGTGTGATCTGTTTGGGCAGTGTTTTGAAGTGTCAAAATGATGTTAAATGAATGCCAAATTGATTAGAAGTTGAGGTTTAATTAATGCAATCCCGGATAGGTTGAATTTCCTAAGTTTTGCTTGAGTTTTTGGTTGTTTTTGGAGTGTTTTTGGTGATCTGTTATACCTGGGAGTATAAGGACGTGTTTGTGATCATTTTGGATGTTAAATGATGTTTAAAAATGGTTAGAAGTGATGGATCTTGGCTGGGTTAAGTTTTGGAAATGTTTGAAGGTGATTTCGGTTGTGTTTGGTAGCCGAATTGTTGGATTTGTGTCTAGCAGCGAGTTTGGTTGTGTGGCTGCTGTTCTTAATGCATAATGATGCATTAATGTGCTGTTTTTGTGTGCTTGAAACAGGGGAGTTTGATCCGTGAGCTTTAGAGGTGTTGCGGAAGGTTTCGGATGGTTGGAAGGCTTGGTGGCTAGCTTTGTTTTGTGTATCGGTGAGTGAAGTTGGGTTTTCGGCTTTTAAACAAAGGTTTGAAGGTTTTGGGAGCTTAGTTTAAGTCTAAACAACTTTGCTAAGCTCAAGAGTAAGTAAATGGATTTCTTACTTGATTTGTGATATGAATTGGCTTTTTAAGAAATTGTGGTTGATGATTGAAATGCATGTGTTTTGCATGGTTTAATTCTGTTTTGAAAGCATATTTTAGCATGGTTTAGTGCTGGTTTTGAAAGCCATATGTGAAGGATGCTCAAGGTAAGAGATCCTTGGTTTTATACATTGAAAATGTGGTTTTGATGCATGGTGTTGCATGTTGTTCTATGGCTTTGTCTAATGCTTTAAAACAGTGAATTAATGTTGGTAAATGATGGTTTTTGCATATTGGTTATGCATGTGAATCATTTGATTAATGTGGTAATGGTTTTGCATATTGGTTATGCATGTGAATCATTTGATTAATGTGGTAATGGTTTTGCATAATGGTTATGCATGTGGAACATTGGACTAATGTGGTAAGATGGTTATATTGGCAAGTGATGTAAGTGGTTCTTGGTTCTTTGATCGGATATAGTTAGCCGGCTATAGGATTGGGTGCACCGTGAATTAAGTCGCCTTGGAGGTGGAGTGGTCAAGAGTGGACCGGGAAACTCCCTTCAAGTATCCTAACGAGATGGTTAAGGTCATAATGGAGGTGTTGCCCATTCGAGGACCTTGGTTGAGCAAAGGTTATATGGTGTTTAAAAGTCCATATGTGAGAACCTTGTGCTTGTTGAGATCACAATGGCGGTGTTAAGTCCATGTGTGGATCTTGTATAGGGTGTCCCGGATCTCGTTAGTGATTTCTACAACTACCAATCGGTGATGCAAAGGTGGTATGGTGTTTGAAAGTCCATACAAGGGAACCTTGTGCATGTTGAGGTTGTATGGTTGTCCATACATGGGAACCTCGGGAAAAGCTAAGGTTGTATGGTGTTTAAAAGTCCATACATGGTAACCTTAGGATGTTGAGGTCATAATGGAGGTGTTGCCCATTCGAGGACCTTGGATTGGTAGGGTGTAGGGAGCGTAGGGACAACGCTCAGAATCCGCGTATCCGATTGGGTGTTGAGTTGAAAAGTGAATGTGGTTGATCACTTGAAGGCCAATATGATGTTCTTGATTGTGATGAAGCATGAGGTGCTTGAAATGATGCTTGATTGCATGTGAAGCATGAGTTGCTTGAAATGATGCTTGATTGCATGTGAAGCATGAGTTGCTTGAAATGATGCTTGATTGCATGTGAAGCATGAGTTGCTTGAAAAGATGCATGGTTGCATGGAAATTGTATAATGCTTGTAAATGCATGTTTACTTGTTAAGTTGAACAAGTGTTGATCATCATTTGATAAATGATGCATGTGAGCATGATGTATCTTTAATGCATTGGAGTCTTGGAAGACTTGTTTTAAAAGGCATGTGATGATGATAGTATGGTTTATATTTTTGCCTTGGTAAATGCATGTGATGGATTGCTTGAGTAATGGTTTTAAAAAGGTTTCTTGCTTGAAATGGCTCTCAAGTTTAAGAAAGGTATGTTATGGAATGGGAGTGTTTTCCAAGGCTTTGTTTTAGCTTTGCATATGGTGTTTATGCATGGTTTGGCTAAATGGATGATTTGTAAGTTGTGCTTTAAAAAGGTTTTCTTAGCTTGCTAAGCTAAGGGTTGGTTTTCATGTATGTGCAATGCATGGTTTTGATGCTTGTTGTTGAAAAGGGTTTCAAACATGGCTTTGGTAAATAAATCGGGTTTGTTTTAAAAGTGTTTTGTGACCCGCTGCATTGATGGTGTTTTGGTTTTGAGCATTCCTCACTAAGCATTATGTGCTTACGCTCCTTTTTGTCCATCAATGCAGATTCTTGAAGTTTGGACAGCAAGGAGCAAGGGATTCAAGGTGGACTCCAAGTGAGATGTATGTCTCGGTGAATAGCTATAGTTAATAAAGGCAATGGGGGTAGAATCTCTCGGGGTTAACGTGTATGTGTTCGTTTATGTTTGAACAAGGATGTTTTTATGTTAATGTTGTTGTTGGATCATGTATTGGCATAAATGAGCTTGGTTTGGAAAGTTTGTGCTTAAGTGGTTGCTTGTGTAGGAAGCATGCCTTTAGATTTGGGGCTTTTTGTATATGTTGTTATTTTGTTGAATTGTTGATGCAAGTATGCCTCTTTTATGTTAAATTGCATGTTGGCAAAGTTTGGTAGCGTTTGGAGCATGTTTGGTTGGCCTATTGCATGTTTAAATAGGCAAATTTCTGCATTTTGTGCAGGCTGTTTCGGAACAGGGTGAACCGTTTCGGAATGGGTGCCTCGAAGCAGCCCAGGCGTCCGAAACGGGTGACACCGTTCCGAAACGGAAAGGCTTCTGCCAGACCCCCGTTTCGAAACGGGCTATGCCTGTTTCGGAACGGCCCCGCGTTTCGAAACGGGCTGTCTCCCGTTTCGGAACGGTTGACCGTTGGGGGCTGACAGTGGCAGTTATGTGTTTCAAAATGTTTGCATTTTGGTCCTGAATCTTGTATGTGCAATTGTATGAGTTTGAGATGTCCGTTTAAGCTGAAATTTGGCCGAGATGCATGAAATATGATTAATTTTAAGTTGGTAACTTAAAATCTGGTTAAGGCCTCAAAGTTTTCAGAATTTACAAATTGGTCCCTAAAGTTGTGTTTTGTGCAATTGGGTCCCTGAATGATCTCTGATGGTTGTGATCTTTGAGTATGTTGTTTGTGTGATCACATCTAGGGTTAATGAGCATCTAGACAAGTTTAAAAAGAAAAAAAAAGGGTCGTTAATCAAGGTTGACTTTCGGGTTGACTTTGGTTTTCCCCGTGTAATCTTCGTAGTTCGGGTCAACCGTCTAGGCCGGGCTACGGGGGTTACACAACAGCTGCTGAGTAAATGCCGCTGCCCACCTTTCCGCCCAAGACAGCAGAGTATGGAGTTGGAGAACCGGAGTGCGATTTGTAGAGCAGAAAATCCTGATTCTATCAATGTTGTCCACTCAATTTTCTGATATCTTTAGCAGCGTGCAGAGCCGCTGAAGTTAAATCTCGAGATTGCTTGCAGAACAAGGCAACATGATAAAGTCCACATTAAACTCAAAGAAGTCAGAGTTTAAAGTCACATTTAATGTGGAAAGCTACTTTGAAGACTTCTACTTCAACAAGGACTAGACCTAGCAAATGCCTATATATACTCATTGTAATTCTAATTCAAGATAACTTAGGTTTTCCTTAGGCATAGTTTAAGTTTTCTTACCTCCGACATGTTCTAATTCTCCCTTTGGGTTTTGGTTATGTTGTAATTAGTTGTGAGAGCGGTTGTTTAGGTTTTCAAGTTTGTTTTTGCAATAAAATACTCTTATTTTGCTTAATACATGTGCTTCACTTCCTTCAATTAGTTCCAAAAGTCCAGTTGAAGAATCCATTTGTCGGGTACAAAAGTGTCAAACTCACAAAAGAATTAAGCACGGTCTCATTGTGACGAGGTGTTGACTAATTCGGCTTAGACATAAGATAGAATTTCAGCGGCTAAAAGGAGCAACCAAACATTGAATGTTTGTGTTAGGTTTACGATGAGATTGCTGGGTATTGCCTACATCACGCATCAACAGAATCCTAGCCTAGACATAGGTAGGATCACTTCAGAATTGGTTCGCCGAACTTGGACTATCTGCCGGATTTGCCGTCGAAACTTCTCTCTATCTAACCTGTCGAGAGAACGAAAGTTGCAAGATCAGAGTTCCGTCGTGGCAGCGAAAGTTGCCGCCGCCTCAATCCGCCATTACCCGCCAAGGCAGCAGATCGTGGCAGCGCAAAATAACTTGACCCATTCAACGCAGTTTCACACTAAGCAGCAGCATAACCCTGCCCTCTCTATCAATCTAATCACTTCCTTTATTATTACTTGTGTTTTTATTTTACTTTTCTTCTCAAACAACCACCTTACTTGTGCATTTACTTTTCTTGTGCAGGAACAACAGTTCGAAGTAAGTTGTCCAATCCCTGTGGGAGACGATTTCTTATATCCTATAACTTGACAGGAGTTTGCAGTTGCGTTCATAAATAGAGAATACCTAATCGCTCTACAGTAGTCGATCCAAAAAAGTCAGATATCTGTACATTCGGATAGTTGATCGGAAATTAGGATATCCGATTATCCGAACATATAATTTGATTTAAGTATTTTATTTCGAATTTGACGGTCATATCTATGAAAATTTTGGATTTTTGAATACAAAAACTAATAATTTGTCAAATATAACAAGATTAACATCTACGAAAATTTTTATTGTTTGAATTTACGGATATAACAAGCATTAAATTACTAAATATAGCAAGATTTATATCTATAAAAAATTAAATTTTTGGATATTTCGGATTTTCGGATAATCCGAAACTTGGAATATTGTGATCCTTATCCGATCTGGAAAATAAAAAATCGAATTGAACATCTGATCTGAAAATAAAAATCAGATCAAATCACTTGGATCAAATACTTTTAAACACCCCTAGCAGGGAGGGTGATGTGGTAGTTAATAAAAAATTGTATAACTTTGGTCCTTGTTATTTACATAATATATCATTTTAGTCATAATAATTTTAAATTTAATCCTCCAATCAGATAATGACGTGTGATAGGTTGACACTTTTTTATTATTTTATTATAATAAAATTTTCCTCTATTCAGATTGTGACATGTCCCGAGTTCGACTCCCATTGGAAGCATACTTGAGTTTTTAAAATTTTCATCCAACCAGACCAGACACATG
This sequence comes from Hibiscus trionum, assembly GCA_030270665.1. Taxonomy (NCBI): domain Eukaryota; kingdom Viridiplantae; phylum Streptophyta; class Magnoliopsida; order Malvales; family Malvaceae; genus Hibiscus; species Hibiscus trionum. Next base: position 22,923,293 of record BSYR01000017.1, read on the forward strand.
TCACATCTGAATGGAGGAAAATTTATTAGAATAAATTAATAAAAAATTAAATCAACCTATCATGTGGTGATACATGCCATCATCTCATTAGATGATTAAATTTAATTAATATTATGACTAAATTAATATTTTATATTAATAATAAGGACCAAATGGGCAATTATATAATTTTTTATTAACTGCCAAGTCACCCTCTCTGTTAGTTTTTAATGACAATTGGCTTGATTTTTTTGACAAACGATAAGTGGCTTGATTGATACCACTTAAATAGCTAAATGGTCTTATTGAAACATTTGAAAGTATGATGGTCAAACTAGAACCACTCATAATTAGGCAGTCATTTAAGTAGTTTTCCCTTGAATCTTTTATTTGATGGGCTGATTAGAGAGCTTATAGAGCCCTAAGCTGAAGCAAAATAATAATTGATCTGCTATGCAAGTAGCAGGTCACGTACTACTTACAAAATATTATATATTATCATTTTGGCTTAATAGCACAATTGGCCTCTAAAGTATGCAGTATATGCCGAGTTACTCCTTAAAAATTTGTTCAAAATGTTTGTTCCTTATACTAAAAATTGTTATTTATGTTATCCTCTTTTGCAACATTCATTAAATTTTTTTGGCCAATCAAAGTGTGTCATGAGGTACTTATTGACCAAAAAAGTGTCTGGCTTGAATTGTAACCCCCTAGACCCGGCCTAGACGCCCGACCGAACCGAACAAGCTACATTGAGTTTGCCAAAGAAAACCCGTGAAAAGGTTACTCAGATTACTCGAATTAACAACTATAAAATAAAAACACAAGTGGGTGATTGTGGGAAGATATCGTCTTCACAAGGATTGGATAAAAGAAATATTAAATCTATTCCAGCTAAAACTTCCTCCTATTTTCTTGGGATTCATCTTCTCTTGACCTCTTCGCGAACTTCTAGCTCTTTTTCTCCACGTCACCTATCCCAATTAAGTCAGCTTTTTCTACTCTTCAATTCGGCTATCAATGTACCTCATTCTTTCTTGTTGACGGTTGTCGTGGAAACTAGTTTGGAATGTACTTCCTGGGTTACCACGGCAACTTGTTCGGCAGGTCTTTCCTAGGTTGCCACGAAAACTTCGAACTTTTCCCGGGCATTAATCTTGCACACACAAAATACCTCCAACAGTATCTTTTCCACCAAAACTAAGCAAAACATAAATTCGAACACGACCACAAAGGAAACAATGGAAACATGCATGAATGTCTAATTCTGCAACTAATATGAGCCTAAGTCTAGCATTTTTATAAGTAAAAAGGATCACAAAAATAGAACTCTTGAACACTTAACACACCACCAAACTCGAAGTATTACTTGTCCTCAAGCAATGCAAACTAACAATTACCTACCAAGACTTTAATCATCAAAGACATGCTTCAAACATTAATTCAAACCTCATAACTGTGGCACAAAGTATGATCACCTTTTGAATTTTTTGAATGGCACAATAATTACCTGGAACCCCACTATAATGCTCATGACAATGTGTGTGCGTAGTTCTGTACAAGTTGATTTTCAAGATTCTATGTGAACAATAGGCTTTTATCAATTTAATTACCGAGGTATTTATTTTTTTATTTTCACAAGAGCCAATTTCGGGAACATCTAGCGAAACAATTTTCTTATTTAAATTTAGTAGACTGGAGCCAATTTCCGGCACCTCTAGCGATTCTTTAAAGTGCATTAACTCCTAGAGTCGGTTTCAGGCACCTCTAGTAAGAAATTAACTTTTAATTTTTTTATTTACCAAAATTTTAAGCAACCTAAGTTTACTAAGTTTCTATCAATCCACAAGCCACAACCGTGCAAACAAGTTTTCAGCATCATAGTAAGATTCTAGGTTCTTTTCATGCAATCCTAAAATTCAAAGGTTCTTTCAATTAGTGCAGTGGCAAAAATTCATCATCGGTTATTCAACAAGTCTTAAGCAATTAAATCCAATTAGAGGCATGCCATGTAACATATGCATCCTATATGCTATCTCTAAAGGTGAATACAACTAAACATGTAGGCTAATCTAGAAACAATCCACCCCCCCAAACTCGAGTGAGGCATTGTCCTCAATGCATGCAAAAAGAAAATAAAAACAAAACTTAAATAAAAAATAAAAAGATGAGAAACGATGACTTACTCTGAGAGCTCGTCATCACTAATGATGAGTTTCTGGTGGGAGGTTTATTTGATCTGCTTTCTTGAGCACGGTCGTTGCTTCCTAGTTGCTGGTGGTGGAACCGGTTCTCGTGTGGGGGATACTTCTTTGCTCTCGATCTCCTTGGAGGAGACTTCATGGGTGCTGCCGAGGACTCGTCCGAATCTAAAAAATCAGATAAGGTTTTAGTGCGCGTTTGACTTTGGAGTTTTACCTTTGTCCTTGGTAGTAGTTGTCGTGGCATCTTCAGTCTTTGTTGTTCGAGCATCTTCAATTTCTGTTGCCATGGCATCTACTAAGGTAGGTGGCAGGGCAGTTTCTGGGGCATACTCTGTTGCGGTTCTTGATGTGGAAGAACAAAGAAAACTACTAGAGCCTAAAAATAAAACAACCAATGGTAAATAGAACTGTCCTAAAATAACCGAAAATAAAAATACGGAATAAAACCTAAATTAAGTTCAAAATTAAAAACAAAACAAAAAAATAAAAATACTAGAGGATGGCATGATCATGCATCTCCTAAAGTGACCACTTCCTTATTACGCTCCACATAGGCACTGTTGTAGTGATTCAATCTTTGCTCGTTAACCTTGAATTCATGTCCGTCAATGGTAGACTTGATTATCATGGCTCCATGAGAGAATGGCTTGACTACTTCTAATGGTCCAGACCATCTTGATCTCAGTTTTCCCAAAAATAGTTTTAACCGAGAATTAAATAGAAGGATTAGTTGCCCTGGCATGAATTGTCACGACAACAACTTTTTGTCATGCACACACTTTGTTTTCTCCTTCTAGATCTTTGCACATAATTCTTCTATTTTGTTGAGATCCAACAGACTCTTTTGCCTGGCACTTTCCCAATCCATGTTCATAGTTTGGTTCGCCTAATACGCCTTGTGCTCGATTTCCACCGGTAAATGGAAAGTTTTGCCATAGACAAGTTGGAAGGGGGGACATACCTAAAGGTGTTTTAAATGCAGTGCGATATGCCCAAAGTGCGTCATCAAATCTCATGGACCAAACCTTCCTTGAGGGATTTATAACTTTTTTCGAGTATACCCTTTAATTCCTAGTTGGAAATTTTGGCTTGCCCGTTGGTCTGTGGGTGGTATGTCGTGGCAACTTTGTGGGTTACGCTAGAGTGTTGCAACATCTAGGCAATAAGTTTATTGTAAAAATGCTTTCCTTCATCACTGATGATTGCTCGTTGTTATGTGGGTGATATGTCGTGGCAACTTTGTGGGTTATGCCGTGTAAATATATTCTTCTGTAGAAATCTCTGCACTGTTTTTGAGTCGTTTCTAGGAGTTGCAATTGCTTCAACCTATTTAGACACATAGTCCACGACAAGTAAGATATAGAGGATTCCATATGATGATGGAAAAGATCATATGAAATCGATCCCCCACACATCGAACAATTTGACTTCAAGAATGTTCTGTAGTGGCATCTCGTGTCGTCTAGAGATATTGTCTGTTTGTTGACAACGATCACACTGTTTGTAAAATTTATGGGCATCCTTATAGAGTGTGTGCCAATACAGACCAAATTGTAAAACTTTGGCCGCGGTACGAGTGCCTCCAAAATGACCTCCGTATGGTGAATCATGGCATTGCCTGAACACATTTAGTTGTTCTTCCTTGGGAACACATCGTCGTATAACCTGATATTCACATTGTTTAAACAAAAGAGGCTCGTCCCAATAATAATGCTTACCATCATGCTGGAAACGCTTCTTCCCTTGGTGAGTAAGGCCATAAGGTAAAATGCCACTAACAAGGAAATTAACTAAGACTGCATGCCAGAGTATTGTCGAGGCATCAAGTCTTGTTGCGGCATGTGCTGCTGAAGTTGCCAAGGCAAGCGCTACGGGTGTTGCCACGACATGCGCTACGGTAGTTTTCGTGGCATACGCTACGGGTGTTGCCAAGCCAACTAGCATCTGCTCATCAGGGAATGCATCACGTATTTCCATCTCCGTTTCCTCTTCCCTGTTTTGCTCTAAGCATGACAAATGATAAGCAACTTGATTCTCTGTCCCTTTCCTGTCCTTAATCTCAAAGTCAAACTCGTGTAATAATAATATCCAACGAATCAAACAAGGTTTGGCATCTTTCTTAGCGAAAAGGTGCTTAAATGTTTAATGGCCACTATGAACAATTACCTTAGTCTCGATTAAGTAGGAGCGAAATTTGTCAAAGGCAAAAACTACGACTAGTAACTCTTTTTCTGTCGTGGTGTAATTCAATTGAGCATCATTAAGAGTTTTACTAGCGTAGTATATAACATGGAAAATTTTACATATTCTTTGGCCTAAAGCTACTCCTACCGCAATATCAAGTGCATTACACAAGATTTCAAAAGGTAAAGTCCAATCGGGTGTAACGACAATGGGTGCCGAGGTAAGTTTTTCCTTAAGGGTTTTAAATGCTTGGGCACAAGAATCATCAAAATTGAAGGCCTTGTTATGTTCAAGCAAGTTACACAAGGGTTTAGTAATTTTAGAAAAATTATGTATAAACCTTCTGTAAAAACCTGTGTGTCCGAGGAAGCTTCGAATTCCCTTGACTGAATTTGGTGGAGGTAATTTTTCAATCACTTCCACCTTGGCTCTATCGACTTCGATGCACTTGGAGGAAATCTTATGGCCGAGCACGATTCCTTCATCCACTATAAAATGGCACATCTCCCAGTTAAGCACTAGGTCGGATTCTTCACAACATGTCAACACCTTTTCCAAATTGCCGAGGCAATTGTTGAAGTCATACTGAAACAACTAGAAGTCATCCATAAAGATCTCAAGGAAGTCTTCAACCATGTCGGAAAAATTTGCCTCCATGCATCGTTGGAAATTTGCTGGTGCATTGCATAATTTGAACGACATCCTTAGAAAAGGCATAAGTGCCGTATGGGCATGTGAAGGTGGTCTTTTCTTGTTCATCTGATGCTATGGCAATTTGGTTATAACCTGAATAACCATCAAGAACACAATAAAAGGGCTTACCTGCAAGACAGTCAAGCATTTGATCAATAAAGGGTAAAGGAAAGTGATCTTTCCTAGTAGCTTTATTCAACTTAAGGTAATCTATGCAAACCCTCCAACGGGTCACAATCCTAGTTGGGATTAGTTCATTGTTTTCATTACATACCAAAGTGATACCTCCCTTTTTCGGTACAAATTGTACCAGACATACCCACGTACTGTCAGAAATATGATAGATGATACCTGCATCTAGCCACTTGATGATTTCTTTCCTCCCAACTTCCTTCATGACACGGTTAAGTCTTCTTTGTGCCTCAACAGTCGGTTTATGATCATCCGTCAAAAGGATTTTGTGCATACACACCGCCGAACTAATTCCCTTCAAATTGGCTTTTGTCCACCCTATTGCCTTTTTTTTTGCTGCGTTAACATGTCAATCAATCTCTTTTCTTGTTCAGGATGTAACTTAGAAGATACAATTACGGGAAATATATTTTTGGTTCCCAAAAAACATATTTCAATTGCCCTGGCAATGGTTTCAACTCAAAAATAGTAGGTTGTTCAATTGATGGTTTCTCGAGTTTACCTTCCTTACCTGAATAGTCCACTGGTTTGAAGTATGTACATTGTCGAGTTCTTATCCAATTTACATCGTCTTACTCTTCATCGATTGGTTCTTCAATTTTCTCATACTCAACTAGTTTGACAATAAATATGCCGAGGCATGCACACTTTGAGATGATGAGGCAACTATTCTCCATGTCAAAGTCTAACTCGGTCGTGGCATAGATGAGTTGACAATCTTCTAGATCATTGCATGCTTTAGGGTGTTGAACACGTTAAGTTTTACTTGCTGGTTGTTCACCCTCATTGTCAGTTCTCCCTTTTCAAAATCGATCAATGTCCTTCCCGTTGCTAAGAATGGTCTCTCGAGAATAATGTGTGCGTGCTCATCTTCTTCACAATCCAAAACGATAAAGTCTGTAGGAAAAATGAATTTATCAACTCTTACCAATATATCCTCGATTTTTCCCTCTGGATGCACATAGGATCTGTCTGCAAGCTGCACCATCACAGCTGTAGGTCTCGCCTTCCCTATGCCTAATCGTTGGAAGACAGATTTCGACATAAGGTTTATGCTTGCTCCAAGATCGCATAACGCCTTCCTGACATAGTGATTTCCGATTGCACATGGTATTGTAAAACTGCTAGGATCTTTAAGCTTGGGTGGTATTCGGTTATGTAGCATCGCCGTGCATCCTCTTTTCATAGCCACCATATCGAATTTTCGTAACCTAGTCATCTTAGAGACTATGTCTTTAAGGAACTTGGCATAATTCGGCATTTTCTCAATTGCTTCAACCAATAGCAAGTTGATGCAAACTTGCTTTAAGATGTCGAGGAACTTCTTGAATTGGTACTCATGCTTTAGTCGCTTCAACCTCTGTGGGAATGGTGGTGGAAGTCGAATGTCCTCAATTCTTTCATTGGTTTGGAACTTGACGGATGGCATTGCCGAGGCATCAGGTCTTGCCGTGACATGAGAAATTGATGTTGACGAGGCATTTGTACTTGTAGTGGCCGAGGTAACAGGATTTGCCTTAGCATTTTCCAATTCACCAGTTTTGCCAGAAGTTTGGTTGTTGGACTCTTCCTCTTGGATACAGGATTGCTCCTTCAGTTGAGTGTTCTTTGTTACATGGGTTTAAGCTTCCTTAAATTGTCGGCCACTCCGAGTGGTGATTGCTTTGTATTTCTCATAGCCAATTCCCCTTGCCACCTCAGTATTGCTGGGTAGACCTCCTTGTGATCTTGTATTTAGATTTTGGGCGAACTGCCCAACTTGAGTTTCCAATGACTTTAGGGCTACCTCCTAATTCTGCAATCTCATCTTAGTCCTGTTAATAAAAGCACCAGTCATTTTCACGAAGTTACTATTCTCAGTCATATAAGATTCAATTTTTAACATGAAAGCATTAAGAGAGTTTTCCAATGAACTAGATGGGGTTGATTGTTGCTATGGCATCGGCTGCCGAGGCATGTTCTGTTGGAATCCCAATGCTTGTGCATTCTGATTGATGGCATTGTTGGGATTGCTCTATGAGAAATTTGGGTGCTTCTTCCAGGCGTGATTGTAGGTTTTGGACATCACATTATTGTTTCGGTTGTAGTTTTCAACATAAAAATTAGACTCTGGGTTCTGTGGACACTCAGAAGAATCATGGTCACCATTACATAAATCAAAAAAGGAACCTACTACTTTGACCTCTGTCACAACCACCTTTATAGGAGCTTCGACGTTTTTGGAAAACACTTTTAAAAATCAACGGAGTCTCCACCAATCTTTTTTTGAAAAAAAAGTGTGATTGGACCACTTTTAAAAATATGGTTATTTTAATAAAACATTTTTAGTTTTAATAAAACAACGATTTTTGTCTGCGAAAATCAAAAAATAGGTTCGTGGGGTCGGTTACACGTGGGGAAGTGTTAGCATCCCCACAACGCCAAAAATTGGTACCTAATTGGTTTTAAAATCGTTTTTAAAACTAGAATTTGCAAGTTCAAAAAGGTTCGACTTTACTTGTCCGTTTAATGAATATTAGTCTATTTTAACGAGAGATGAACTTTAATCAACGCCAACATTTCTGGCGCTAACCCGTCATTCCTATTTGATAAGACACCGGATTAAATTAATTTCACTTTTGCAAACAACAAAGAGATTTACGTGTGGTGAGCATTTTATTTAATTCCAGGTTCGATTATTTAAAAGTCCTAAAAGCGTCTCTAAGTCTTTTATTCCTAATTTAAAGTTTAAGTATGCTTAAGTGTATTTTATTTTTTGTGAAGAACATTTTCAACAAAACATGTCTCTATCTAAGCTTTAGTCCCTAATCCTAAGCTTTCACCTATTTCTAAAACAAGCAAGCGACTTTTATTCTTTTTGAGTTTTTTTACCATTTTATTATTCCTTTTAAAAAACTTATTTCCTTTTACTTCTTTTATTTTTAAAGCCAAGACCCCTTTTTACATTTTTTTTACTTTTTTTATTTTTTATGTTTTTTTTACTATTTTATGTTTTCTTTTTCAAAACAAAGATCTTTCTCTCTTTTTAAACTCATTTTCATTTTTTTTTCATTTTTTTAAATTTTTCTTTTAAAACGACCTCTTTTTAAAATAAATTTTATTTTTTTTCCTAAAGAACTTCTTTTTAAGTTTTTTTTTCCTTTTAAAAAATTTATTTTTATTCTAGACCATAAACTTTTATTTAAAACCTTTTTATTTTCTTTTTCTTGAAAACTTATTTCTTTTTCATTTTTTCCCTAAAAAATATCTTTATTATTTTTTCTTTTAAAATCATTTTGCCCATCTATTATTAAAAACTAAATTTCATAAAAATCTTTTTATAATTTTTTAAAAATCAAGCCCCTTTATTATTTCACACCTCACATTATTATTTTTCCTAATTAAATCTCTCATTTCAAGTTTTTCAATTTAACCACATTTATTCAATTTATTCATTCATTTAAAATCTAAAAACCTTTAAAAACTTAATTATTCAATCTTAAAGATCAAAATAATCCTAACAACATTTTTTAAGCATTCAAAAATTTTTAAGATCAAACTAAAATTAAAACTGAAATTTAAAACAAAAAAGTTACAAAAATCGTGAACGATTTTCCGACTTCTAGAAAGCGGCCTAAAATTCACAAATAACACAAACACAAACACAAACACCAAAAATTCATCCAAGAACAAACACAAAAATCAACATAAGAATAAACAAAAAAAGATAGAAATTTTACCGAGAAATCGACGAACGAAGAACTCGAATCCGAGCTTCTCAAAATGCTCCAAACCGCCTCCGGACATTTGCTCCCAAACTCGAACTTTTACTCCAAAAATTTCCAGCAAACTCTTGAAAAATTCAGAGAATTTTTCAGATTTTTCCCAAGCTTTTTCTAGTGGTTTTTTCTTCAATTTGTGTGTGTTGAACAAGTAAAAGGGGGGTAGTTATACTTGAATTTGGGCTTCAAGTTCAAGCTAAATCGGGATTTAATCCCCAAATTCAAGCCAAAATCCGACCAATGGCTTGATTCTCGGTAAAAGCCCTCAATCCTCATCCGATTTGGTCCAATTTTCGAGTTGAATATTCCCCTTGATTCGAGCCTATGGTTTAACGTCTTGTCTCGGTTTTTTGCAGATTCCAACGAGCACAGCTGGCGGCGGCGAGCGGGGTTGGTGGCATTGGGTCGGCAGCGGCGAGGCGGACCGGCCGACACCAACGACATCGGCGGCCGTGGCATGTAGGCACCGGCCGACCACTGTGAAATCGTGGCTTTGGTTTGGGGAACCAGCCCGCGCGCGTGGAGCTTACGCGCTGGCGCGTGGCGCTCGCTGGTTCCCCTTTTTTATATTTTATTTATTTATTTTTCTTTCTTTCTTTCTTTCTTTTTTGCTGATTTTTTGCTGTTGTTTTTTTGCTGTTTTTTTTATCACATTTATTTTTCCACCTCACTTTATTTCCTCTTTTTTCCTTAATTATTATACACCATAGTTATTATTTTTTCCTTTACCCTTTTTTTCTTTTAAAAAAGATGGGCTTCAACATAAAAAACAGGCTTTGTTCTCTTTATTTAAAAGTGAGCTTTTAAAATAGGCTTTTTGAAGACGAGTCTTTATTTATTTAAAAAATGGGTCTTTAAAAGGATTTTTTTTCATTTTTCATTTTATATTTTATATTTTCTTTTTATTTCTTTTGATTTTTTGGTTTTTTTTTTAAACTAAGGTGAAAATTTAGTGACAACAACTGCCCCTCTTTGTTTATCTTTGTGCAACAGAGATAAAGCAAAGACAAGAAGACACTAATTTTCACCGATTTATTGGTTGGCTCCATTCTCGAAATGCTCGAACGGATAGGCGTGTTCTACTTTCCTAATGTCGAGTAGATGAGCTGGGTTCCATTCTCCAAATGCCCGAACAGATAGGCGTGCTCTATTCTCCTTATGCTCGAATAGCTGAGCTGGGTTCCATTCTCCAAATTCCCGAACGAATAGGCGTGCTCTATTCTCCTTATGCTCGAATAGCTGAGCTGGATTATATTCTCCCAAAATGCCTAAGTAGCTGAGTTGGGTTTTGTTCTCCCAAATGCTCAATTAGGCCAAGTCTTCTGAAAACTTTCATCTTCCTTACTCTTAGATGAATAAGCAAGCTCAATTCTCCTTTTGCATGAACGGAATGATGTGTAACCCCCTTAGCCCGGCCTAGACGGTTGACCCGAATTAAGACGATTACACGGGGAAAACCAAAGTCAACCTGAAAGTCAACTTTGAATAACGACCCTTTTTTTTAATCTTGTCTAGATACATATTAATCTTAAGCGTACTATTGAGAAACACATACTTGAAAAGCACAGCGATCGGATTACATTAAGGGACTCAATTGCACAAATTACAACTATTAGGGACCAAAATGTAAATTTTGGAAATTAAGAGGACTTAACCGATTTTTAAGTTACCAATATGAAATTAATCACATTACATGCTTCCCTGTCAAATTTCACATTAAAAGGACATCCCAAACCCAAGCAATTGCTAAAATGATTTCCAGGACTAAAACGTAAAGCTTGCAAACCTTTAAACCATTCATATCAGTGCCCAACGGTCGTCTGTTTCGGAACGAGGGTTGACCGTTCCGAAACGCGAGTTCGTTTCGAGACCTGTATCGAAACAAGGCTTGGCAGTGGCCAAAACATTTCAGAACGTCCTGTACCCGTTTCGATACACAAAGGCCATTTCAGGCCCCCGTTTCGAAACGCTAGTGCCCGTTCCGATACGGATTGCCCAGAAAGTGCAGAATTTGCTGGTTTAACACACATTAATCCACTCAAGCACAATCTAATGACCCCCTAATCATGCCAACAAGTCATCATGCATATAAGGTGCACATTTGCATCATCAAAACACATTCATGGCATCAATTAGGAAATCCACAAGTCTATAGGCATGCACCCTAACATCCAAAACCAACCAAACATCAAAACACCATCAACATACTTTAATCCATTCCTCAACATATCAACAACATGCCAAGCATCATAACCACCAAATTGCATTAACAACTTGATACAATCAACCTTAGGTACACCAACTCATTTAACACATCCAACACTTGATCATGCCTTTAAAACAAGAAGCATAGCATAACAACTTATGAAGAAGAAGATTCAAATGTAGCAAAACGTGGAACCACATAGTTCAAACCATGAACCGAACTTGTTCAACATACACGATCTCATTACACATCAATATAAAAGACTTCCCCCCCCCCATTGCCTTTATTATCTATAGCTATAAACCAAGACATACTTCTCAAGTGGAGCTCCTCTTGAATCCCTTGCTTCTTGCTGTCCCAACTTCAAAAATATCTGCATTGATGGACAAAAAGGAGCGTAAGCACATAATGCTTAGTGAGGAATGCTCAAAACCAAAATACCATCAATCCAGCGAATCATAAAACCCTTTTTAAAAGTAGATGCACCTCAATAAACCAAAGCATTGTTTGAAAAACCTCTTTTGAAACAACATGCTTTAAACCATGCATTGCTCAACATGAAATCCAACCTTTAGCTTAGAAAAGCTAAACAACTTACCTCAAACACATTCTTGCAAATACCATTAATTAAACCCTTTCATGCATGAACACCACATGAAAAGTTACACTCAAATTCCTTGGAAACCATTTCCACTTCACAACATGCTTTCCTCATGCTTGATGATCATTTCAAAGCAAAATACCTTTCAAAAAACCATTTGTTCCTTCTAACTATCTCATACACTCAACAAATGCAAAACACATGAACTACAAAAGCAACATTCGCATTACATGCCTTTTAAAACAAGCCTTCACAAGACTTCAATGCACTAAAGATTCCATGCACATATGCACCATTCACAATAGAAGGTAAACACTTGTTCAAGCCTAACAAGAAATACATGCACTCTTAAACCATTACACACCTCTCATGCAACCATGCATCATTTCAAGCATCTCTCGCTTCATTACATTCAAGAACATTACATTGGCTTTCAAGTGATAATACACAAACCATTTCAACTCAAGACACAATCGGATACGCGGATTACAAGCGTTGTCCCACACGCTTCATACACACTACCGAACAACACAAGGTGGAGTTTACCGGTACAATCACAACCCCTCAACACCCGCGATGGAGTTTTACGGTACAATCACAACCCCTCAACATCACTCATCGGTAGTTGTATAATCTACTAACGAGAGTACAGAACACATAACACAAGATCCACAAACGGACTTTTAACCACCGTTGTGACCTTAACAAGATCCACACACGGACTTTTAACCACCGTTGTGACCTTAACAAGATCCTCACACAGACCTTTAATCACCGCTGAGATCTTACCAAAATCCTCACACGGACTTTTAACCACCGTTCTGAGCTTACCAAGATCCACACACGAAATTTTAACCACCGTTGTGATCTTACCTCTCTCGTTAGGATACTTGGATGGAGTTTACGGTATAAATTACAACCCCTCAACATCCAAGGCGACTTAATTCACGGTGCACCCAATCCTATATCCGGCTAACTATATCCGATTAAAGTAACCAAAAACCACTTACATCACTTGCCAATACACATCAATTACCATCATCAATCCACTGTTTTAAAGCATTGAACAAAGCCATTAAACACCATGCAACACTATGCATCAAAACCAAATTTATGAATATCAAACCAAGGATCTCTTACCTTGAGCATCCTTCAACACATGGCTTTCAAAACCAACATTAATAATGCTAAAACATGCTTTCAAAAACATAATTTAAACATGCAAATTAAACACATTGCATCCAACCATCTCATCATTCATCAAAGAGAGAGTTTCTCCGAAAACTTACTCTTGAGCTTAGTTAAGTTGCTTAGACTTAAACTAAGCTCCCAAAACCTTCAAACATTGGTTTCAAAGCTGAAAACCCAACTTCACTCACCGATACACAAAACTAAGCTAGCCGACAAGCTTTCCAAGCATCTGAAACCTCCAACGCCACCTCTATTGCTTCCGGATCATTCTCCCCTGTTTTAAACACATAACAATAGAGGATTAATGCATCAGCATGCACTAAAAACACCAGCAACACAATCCAACTCGCTGCTCTACACAAATCTAACATTTCGGCTACCAAACACAACCAAAATAACCTTCAAACTCTTCCAAAACATAACCCAGCCAAGATTCATCACTTCTAACCATTTCTAAACATCATTTAACATCCAAAATGAACCCAAACTCGTCCTTATACCTCCAGCATTAATAGAACACCAAGATCACCCAAAAAACCACCATTTCCACAAGTAAAAACTTAGGAAACATAACCTATTCGGGATTGCATTGATTAATCCTCAATTACACATCATTAAAAATCAAAAATACATTTAAAATCCACCTCAAAACAGAGCCCAAACAATCACCACGAATTTCTTCAAGATTTGATCCAAATCTTGAGTTTTAAGCCAAAATCAAGATCACAACAGTAAAACCTTTCATAAAACTTAATTTAAGGATTGAGAAATTGGGAATTTCAGTAAAGAACTGAGTATTTAGAGGAGAAGGACATCCTTACCTCTAAATGTAGATTTCTCCTTGTTTAGAGCCAAAATCCTTGAAAATTCAATAAGCAAATGAAGAGGATTTGATGTAGAAAGGATTAGGAATCAATTGATGATTGAAACCTCATCATTTAGTGTGAAAATCAAAAGAAATGTTGCTATAGAAATGTGTTTGGCTGAGGAAATTTTGAGAGAAAATTAGATGAGAAAGTTTTAGCAAAAGTTAGTTATGAAATCTCAAAATTGGTTTTTCTCCTCCTCATTAAATTAATTAAACATTAATTAAGTCATTAAAATTAAGAAAAATATGGAGAAATCCTTCCTTGGGTAAATTAGCTCCTTAAAGATTCAAAGTTTCAATCCTTACAAAACAGTCACCACTGAACTTTTCAAAAATTACATTTTAGTCACTATTTCGAAATGTCACACTCCCAAACCTTATTTTGTAAACTTGATTTCACCACTCTCTTATATATATTAAAAGATGATTTGTAGATATTTGTCCATATTTTTAATGCATCCCAAACTAGGCTTTCCCTAAAACCACCTTTTATATCCGAGCCAAAAATCAGACCGATCCGGTTCAGACCCCAAACTTCCAAGCCCAAAATTGGGGTGTTACATGACGAATCTTCTTAAACACTTCATCCTACTTATGCTTGGATGAATAAGCAAACTCCATTCTCCTTTTCCCTGAATGGATAGGCCAATCTTCTTAAACACTTCATCCTCCTTATGCTTGGATGAATAAGAAAACTCCCATTTGAACAGGTCTTCCATGTACCTGAAAGAATCAAAATACAACATGCAATACAATTATGATGTACATGCCCCTAGGGATGTCTAAAATATGAATGTATGACAAGTTTTTCCTTTTAGAACTTTTTCGCTTAGACAATTTTCTTAATTTTAACGATATTTTCGATTATCAAGGCCAACCCGATTAACATGAACTCTCTCCTAAACTTGTGTATGTAAAATGATTTGCTTCACTCTTCTTTCAACCCTTCTTGGCTTTTTGACTTCGAAATTACCATTCCCTGGGATAAGGCCATCTCCTTTTCTTTGGAATTTACTTGTGAGTTATGAACAACTCTGGCTTTTGCTTCATTTTCTAATCTTCTGCTGACTGGTTCCATCTTTACATCCCATTCTCACTTCATTGAAAAAATTTAATCCTTATATATCTTTTAGTCAACATTTTCGCATTCAAGGATGAACTCCCAAAATCAAGTTTTGACCTTGTAAGGCTGCTCTTATCATCTTACAAGGAAGGCTGGTGGTTCAGAATTGTTGTTTAAGCACCCAGAAATTCACATGGCTTTTCTTTCTTTTAAAGAGTTTCACAACAAGGCTTTTACCTCTATTTCAAACATTTTAATATCATATGCCCCAAATAATAATTATGGAACACTTCATAGTCCCTAAACTTTCCAAAACATTCTCAAAGTAATGCTAAAAAATCTTTTTGCATATATAAATGATTGTCAAATCCATCGATCCTTATTTGAAAGCAAGATGCTAACAAAGATAGGGAAGGAAACAAGAAAGAAAGAAAAATTCATGAAACAAATTTATTAACGTTGTGGCAAACACAAGAAGGTTTATAAAAAAGGAAGGGAAGCAAGTATTCAGATATCAATAGTCCAAACTTCTCCTTTCAAACTCCAAAAGTAAACTTGAATGCCACCAGTGTTGAGGAAGCCTTGAATACAGTGCGTGATCTGTTGAGCCTTAAAATCTGTCGAATTATCTGAGGCGCCCTTTATGGGTTTTCAGCTCAGACCCTCATTTGGTTTCAAAACGCCCTTTGTGGGTTTTCATTTTGAACCCTCATTTCTCTTTTTTCTTTTTTTCTTTTTCTTCTTCAGGCATAGTACTTTTTGATAGTATCAGAGTTTACTGGGTTTTGAAACTCGTTTCCATCCATCTCAGCTAAAATCAATGCTCCACCTGAAAGAACCTTTGTCACAATGTAAGGTCCTTCCCAACTAGGCGCCCATTTTCCTCGGGGATCACATTGAATTGGCAATTTCTTCTTTAAGACCATAGCGCCTTCTTGGAATTCTCTAGGGTGAACTTTCTTTTCATAAGCCTTAATCATTCTTCTTTGGTACATTTGACCGTGACATACAGCTTTCAGCCTCTTTTCCTCAACTAAGTTCAACTGGTCATACCTTAATTGAACCCATTCTACTTCATCTAACTTGACTTACATCAAGACTCACAATGATGGTATCTCCACTTCAATTGGTAGCACAGCTTCAACTCCATACACTAGTGAAAACGGAGTTTCCCCAGTAGATGCTCGTATCGTTGTTCGATATGAATATAGAGCAAATGCTAACTTCTCATGCCAATCTTTATAAGTATCAGTCATCTTTGCAACTATCTTCTTAATATTCTTATGGGCCGCTTCCACTGCTCCATTCATCTATGGGCGGTATACTACTGAGTTGCGATGCTTAATGTTAAACTGCTCACAGACCCCAGCAATCATTCGGTTGTTCAGATTAGAGGCATTATTAATAATTATGCTTTCTGGTAGACAGTCCCGACAACTGATCTCCTTCTTTAAGAAATTGAAAATAGTAGACCTAGTTACATTTGCATATGAGGCTACTTCCACCCACTTTGTGAAGTAATCAATAGCTACCAAGATAAAGCGATGACCATTTGACGCTTTCGGGTGAATCTGTCGAATGACATCTATGCCCCACATAGAGAATGGCCATGGAGACGACATGAAATGAAAAGACTGAGGAGGCGCATGAACCTTATCAACATAAACCCGGCACTTGTGGCATTTACGGGAATAATTAATGCAATCCCCTTCCATTATTGACCAGTAATATCCAAAACGCATAATTTTTCTTGCCATAGTGAAACCACTAGGATGGGTTCCACAAATTCCCTCATGGACTTCTTTCAAAATCAATTGTGCTTCTTTTGCATCCAGGCATCCCAGTAGTACCTGGTCTCGACTTCGTTTGTAGAGGATCTCCCCATCAAGGATGTATTTTGATGCCATTTTCCTAATCATTTTCTTTTCATTTTCTGAAGCATGTGTTGGGTATTGATGTAGCTTTAAGTACTATAAGATGTCATGGAACCACGGTAAACCATCTACTTCTTCTTCTTCTACATTGTAATAATATGCTGGGGACTCCATCATTTGTAACTTAAGGGGTATCATTTCCGAACCCTCACTTGTCTTAAACGTGGCAGTCAAAGTAGCTAATGCGTCAGCCACCTGGATATCTTCTCTTGGAAGATGCTTAAAAGTAATCACCTCGAACTCTTTAGTTAACTCAAGGACTAAATTGAGATATTCTATCAATTTTGCATCTTTTATTTCCCACTTGCCACATGTTTGGTAGATGATCAAAGACAAATCCCCGTAGACTCTCAACTTTCGGATTTTTCTATCGATGGCTTCCCTTAGGCCCAATATGCATGCTTCATATTCTGCCATATTATTGGTGCAGAAGAACTTCAAACGACAAGTAAAAGGATAATGATCTCCTTCTGGCAAAACCAAAACTGCCCCAATACCTTGTCCTAAAGCAATCACAGCACCATCGAAATGCATAATCTAGGATTCTGTTGGTGACTCTTCATCTTTCGTAATGCATATCAAATCCTCATCGGGGAAACTAAAATCCAATGCCTCATAATCGTCTTGTGCACGACTTAAAAGAAAATCTGCTATGGCCCTTCCTTTCACTACTTTTTGGTTCACATATTGGATACCGTATTTAGAGAGCAACATTTGCCATTGTAAAGCCCCAATTTTGGGCTTGGAAGTTTAAGGTCTGAACCGGACCGATCTAATTTTTGGTTCGAATATAAAAGGTGGTTTTAGGGAAAGCCTAGTTCGGGATGCATTAAAAATATGGAAAAATATCTAAAAAACCTCTTTTAATATATATAAGAGAGTGGTGAAATCAATTTTACAAAATAAGGTTTGGAAGTGTGACATCTCGAAATAGTGACTAAAATGTAATTTTTGAAAAGTTTAGTGGTGACTGTTTTGTAACGATTGAAACTTTGAATCTTTAAGGAGCTAATTTACCCAAGGAAGGATTTCTCCAGATTTATCTTAATTTTAAACTCATTTAATGTTTAATTAATTAAAAGAAGAGAGAGAAAACCATATTTTAGTTTTTCATAACTAACTTTCTTAAAAACTTTCTCATCTCATTTTCTCTCAAAATTCTCTCAGCCAAACACATTTCCACAGCAGATTTTATTTTTATTTTCACTCTAAAAGATGAGATTTCAATCATCAAATGATTCCTAAGCTTTACTACATCAAATCATCTTCATTTGCTTATTGAATTTTCAAGGATTTTGGCTCTAAACAAGGAGAAATCTACATTTAGAGGTAAGGATGTTCTTCTCCTCTAAATATTCAGTTCTTTATTGAAATTCCTAAGTTCTCAATCCTTAAATTAAGTTTTATGAAAGGTTTTTATGTTGTGATCTTGATTATTGGCTTAAAACTCAAGATTTGGATTTAATCTTGAAGAAATTCTTAATGTATGTTTCGGCTCTATTTTGAGATGTCTTTTTGAAGTATTTTGGATGTTTAGGGATGTGTAATTGAGGTTTAATGAATGCAATCCCGAATAGGTTGATTTTCCTAAGTTTTTACATGTGAAAATGGTGGTTTTTGGGGTGATCTTGGTGATCAGTTATAACTGGTGGTATAAGGACGAGTTTAGATCCTTTTTGGATGTTAAGTGATGTTTAAGAATGTTTAGAAGTGATGGATCTTGGCTGGGTAATGTTGTGGATGAGTTTGGTAGTGATTTCGGTTGTGTTTGGTAGCCGAAATGTTAGATTTGATGTGAGCAGCGAGTTTAGGTGTAATGGCTGAAGGTTTTAATGCATGATGATGCATTGATCCTCTGCTTTGATGTGTTTAAAACAGAGGAGGCATGTTCGGATCCTTGTGGGGTTGATCCGAAGGCTTGAACGGCGTTTCGACAAGCTTGTGAAACGGAATCGATGAGTGAAGTTTGGTTTTCAGCTTTGAAACTGATGTATGAAGGTTTTGGGAGCTTAGTTTAAGTCTAAGCATCTTAACTAAGCTCAAGAGTAAGTTTTCGAAGAAACTCTCTCTTTGTTGAACCATGAGATGGTTGGATGCAATGTGTTTATTTTGCATGTTTAAATTCAGTTTTGAAAGCATGTTTTAGCATGATTAATGCTGGTTTTGAAAGCCATGTGTTGAAGGATGCTCAAGGTAAGAGATCCTTGGTTTGACATTGATAAATGTGGATTTGATGCATAGTGATACATGATTGTTTAATGGCTTTGATTAATGCTTTAAAACAGTGGATTGTTGATGATAATTGATGTATATTGGCAAGTGATGTGTTGGTTTTACAGTACTTGAATCGAATATAGTTAGCTGGCTATAGCATTGGGTGCACCGTGAATAAAGTCGCCTTGGATGTTGAGGGGTTGTAATTGTACCGAAAACTCCATCCAAGTACACTAACGAGATGTCTAAGATCACAATGGTGGTTAAAAGTCCATGTGTGAATCTTATGTTGTGTGTCCCGTGTTCTCGTTAGTGATGTTATACAACTACCGATGAGTGATGTGGAGGGGTTGTAATTGTACCGTTAAACTCCATCACTGGTGTTGAGGGGTTGTGATTGTACCGGTAAACTCCACCTTGTGTTCGGTAGTGTGTATGAAGCGTATGGGACAACACTTGTAATCCACGTATCCGATTGTGTTTTGTGTTGAAAATGGTTATGGTATCACTTGGAAGCCAATATGACATGTTAAAGTTAATGAAGCATGAGATGCTTGATGTTTATGACACGTTGATGTTGATGAAGCATGAGATGCTTGTTGTTTATGCATTGAAGCATGAGAATGAATTTCATGAATGAAAAGGCCTTATGAAAGGTGTTTTAAAAAGTGCATTATTGTGTTGTTTCTTTAGAGCATGCCTCACTAAGCAATTGTGCTTACGCTCTCTTTCTTGAACCAATAATGTAGAGAATTGAAGTGCTTTAAGGGCAGCAAGGAGGCTAAGAATCCAAGGGAAGGCTAAGCTCATGTATGGTGACTATTTTTACAACATTATTAGCTTTTGGTATTTGGCAATGGGAACCTAGGTTGTGTTTTTGGGAGATGTTTTGGACTCCCTGAGTTTGGCATGATGCCTATGATGTTGTGGACATGTAATTGATCATTTGGTGTTTGCTTTGGTGATTTGATGCTTGAATGGTTTCAGTAGTAGGATGCATGCATATAGATTGTGGTTTTTCCTTATTGATGCCATGAATGTATTTTGATGATGCAAATATGTTCCTTGTATGTATTTTGACTTGTTGGCATGATTAGGAGGTCATAGGGATGTATTTGAGTGGTTAATTGAATGTTAAACCAGAGAAATCTGCACTTTCTGGGCAGCCCGTATCGGAACGGGCACTACCGTTTCGAAATGGGGGACTGTAATGGCTTTCGTGTATCGAAACGAGTAGAGGGCGTTTCGGAATGGATTTGCCACTGTCAAGCCCTATTTCAAAACATGTCTCGAAACGAACCCGCGTTTCGGAACGGTTAACCCCTGTTCCAAAACACTCGACCGTTGGGCACTGATTTGAATGGTTTAAGGTTTGCAAACTTTACGTTTTAGTCCTGAATTTTGTATGTGCAATTGCTTGGGTTTGAAATGTCCGTTTAAGGTGAAATTTGACAGGGAAGCATGTAATATGATTAATTTCATATTGGTAATCTAAAAATCAGCTAAGTCATTTATCTTTCCAGAATTTACATTTTGGTCCCTAAATGTTGTAATTTGTGCAATTGAGTCCCTTAATGTTTTCCGATCGTTGTGCTTTTCAAGTATGTTTTTCTCGAGGCTACGCTTAGGTTTAATATGCATCTAGAAAAGTTTAAAAAGAAAAAAGGGTCGATAATCAAGGTTGACTTTTGGGTTGACTTTGGTTTTCCCCGTGTAATCTTCGTAGTTCGGGTCACCCGTCTAGGCCGGGCTAAGGGGGTTACATTTTGTGGTATCTGAGCTGAGTTCTCGAGTAATTGGGAATTGTTATGTGGGTGGTGTATGCATAATTGCATGATGTGCCTTTTTAAATGGAAGTGTGATGTGTGAACTGTAAAGTATGTTGCAATTGTGATGCTATGCTATGTTGAAGCATGTTAGAGGGACCCATTACCATATCAAAGCTAATGAAATGAATTGGTTTGGAAAAATGAGCTTGAGTGCTTGGATTACTTACCTTGGTGAGATTGATTATGTTTATTGCATTTGTGTTAGTGCATTGTATTAGAGTGTGGGACCTCGTAGAGAGACGAGAGTTAATACGCGAGGTATGGCTCAGAACGAAAATGAAGAGAATGCTGATAATGTGGTGGATTTACCTCCTCCTCTTGGTGGTGGACCACCTGGTGGTGGTGGTGCTGGAGGTGACGGAGCTGGTGTTGATGCTGGTGCTGGGGTCACTGGACCTGAAGCTGGACAGAGGCAAGCTGCTCCTGATATGACAGTTTTGATACAAGCTATCGTTGGAGCCTTTCAGGCGGCGGTAGCTGGAGCTCATGGAGCTGGGCATCAGGGAGATGCTAATGCTAGACTACCTTTGAAACGTCTATGCAGTCTGGGAGGGACTGAGTTCAGGGGTTTGTCTGCTGAAGGTTCCGAGTCTTGGTTAGAAAGTACCAAGAGGATATTGGGACAAATGAACTGCAATGATGTGCAGAAGCTAGGATGTGTTGTATCGCTGTTACATGATGATGCGTATACTTGGTCGACGACCGCTATCTCCGGAATGGAGGGTGTTGATGTGACTTGGACGTTCTTTCTGAATGCGTTCAAGCAGAGGTATCTAGGTGTGCGATACCTGGATGAGAAGAAAAGAGAGTTCATGTCTTTAACGCAAGGGAGCATGACAGTAGCTGAGTACGAGATTCAGTTTGTCCGTCTCAGTCAGTACGCACCTGAGCTTGTCCCTGATGAAAGGGAAAGGTGTGAACGTTTCCGATATGGTTTAGTGACGGATGTAAAGACCTACATGCTTGCAGCTGAGTACACTGCTTTTGATGTACTAGTTGGTAGAGCGAAGGATATTGAGCAGAATCTGGGTTTGTCTTCCAGGAGTGTTGGTTCTGGCTCGGGCAAGAGAGCTGCTGAGTATAGTTCCGGTGGAGGACGGAACAAGAGAGGACGAGATCGGAGGTATCAGTCTTCTGTTAGACGTGGTGGTGGAGGTCATGGTGCGCCTGTTCAGGGAGACAGGGCGAGAGCTGATCAGAACACATGCTGGGCGTGTGGATCGCGTGGCCATTTGAGGCGTGATTGTCCTCGAGCAGCGAGGGATGTTCAGGCCCCTGTTGTTGTAGCTGGTAATTCGTGCTGGAATTGTGGTTCGACAGACCACATGAGGAGGGAGTGTCCTCTGTTGGCCAGTGGAGGTCAGGGACGCGCTCCTGGAGCTGTTGCACCACAGAGAGGTCGTGGGCGCGACTGTTGTAACTTCCAGCGCAGAGATGATGGTGGAAGGAATGTAGCGCATGTTGTGGCTGTCCAACATGAGGGTGGAGGCCAGGCTCGAGTGTATGCACAACGAGAGGGGAGGAATGACACGGATGTGATCGCAGGTACATTCACTTTGCAATCCTTGTCATTACTTTCCTTGATTGATTCCGGATCTACACACTCATACATATTGCATGAACATGCTCAATTGCTCGGTTTGCCTGTTGAGTCTTTGGATGTTGGTATGCGTGTAACTAGTTCTTTTGGTGAGACTGTTGTGACACGGAAGTTGTATAAAAGATGTCCTTTGGCTGTGCAAAACCATGTTTTTCATGTTGATCTTATGGAATTGCCTTTCTATGGTTTTGATGTAATCTTGGTATGGATTGGCTTGTTGAACATCGAGCTGTGGTGGATTTTGAGAACAAGCGAGTTTCGTTGAAGCTTGCGGATGATTATGAGGTGGTGGTGGTTGGCGAGAATGTGAAGTTTCTTGCCAATGTGGTGTCTTCCTGGAGGCGAGCTGGATGCTGAGGCAAGGGTGTGAAGCCTACCTAGATTTTGTGATGAATCCTAGCTCTAAAGAGTTGCGAGTGCAGGATATCAGGATTGTGCGAGAGTTTCCTGGTGTGTTTCCGGAGGAGTTGCCTGGATTGCCTCCTAATCGAGAAGTGGAGTTTTGAATTGAGCTGTATGAGAATACAACTCCAGTTTCCATTACTCCTTATCGAATGGCACCTAAGGAGTTGAAAGAGTTGAAGACGCAACTTCAGGAGTTACTTGATCGTGGTTTCATTCGGCCGAGTGTGTCACCTTGGGGTGCACCGGTCTTGTTTGTGAAGAAAAAGGATGGCACTATGAGAATGTGCATCGATTACCGTCAGCTGAACAAGTTGACTATCAAGAATCGGTATCCATTGCCGAGGATTGATGACCTTTTTGATCAATTTCGGGGAGCGGCTGTGTTCTCTAAGATTGACTTAAGGTCAGGGTACTACCAGTTGAAGGTGAAGGATGTGGATGTA
The DNA here is from genome assembly GCA_030270665.1 of Hibiscus trionum. Lineage (NCBI taxonomy): Eukaryota > Viridiplantae > Streptophyta > Magnoliopsida > Malvales > Malvaceae > Hibiscus > Hibiscus trionum. The sequence continues at coordinate 22,946,660 of BSYR01000017.1, forward strand.
CCAAAGACAACCTTCAGAACGAGGTATGGGCATTATGAGTTCCTTGTGATGCCGTTTGGTTTGACGAATGCTCCTGCAGCTTTTATGGACATGATAAATAGAGTGTTCCATGAATATTTAGACAAGTTTGTGGTGGTGTTCATTGATGATATCCTTGTGTACTCTCGTACAGAGGAGGGCATGAGAGGCATTTAAGGATTGTGTTGTAGGCTTTGTTGGAGAATCAGCTTTATGCTAAGTTAAGCAAGTGTGAGTTCTGGCTCAGGGAAGTTGTGTTCCTTGGCAATGTGGTTTCTGCGGAGGGAATTCGTGTTGATCCTTAGAAGATTGAGGCAGTGATGAATTGGAAGCCTCCTAAGTCTGTTCATGAAGTCCGTAGTTTCCTTGGGTTGGCAGGATACTACCGGAGGTTCGTGGATGGATTTTCAAAGATTGCTGCACCTTTGACGAAGTTGTTGCAGAAGGATGTTAAGTATGAGTGGACGAAAGCGAGACAGCAGGCTTTTGAGAAGCTAAAGGCAGCTTTGACGCAAGCCCCTATCTTGGTTCAGCCTGAATCAGGGAAAGAGTTTGTGGTGTTCAGTGACGCATCCTACGTTGGTTTGGGATGTGTGTTGATGCAAGAGGGTAAGGTGGTGTCTTATGCATCGCGGCAGTTGAAGGTGCATGAGCGCAATTATCCTACGCATGACATTGAGTTGGCTGCGGGAGTTTTTGCCTTGAAAATTTGGAGACATTACTTGTATGGTGAGAAGTGTACGGTGTACACGGATCACAAGAGCTTGAAGTATCTGATGTCTCAGAAAGAGTTGAATCTTAGGCAACGACGTTGGGTGGAGTTGCTTAAAGATTATGATCTGACGATCGAGTATCATCCTGGAAAAGCTAATGTTGTAGCGGATGCCTTGAGTAGGAAGGTAGCAGTGGAGTTGAGGGCTATGTTTGCGAGTTTGAGTATTTCGCGTGACGGTGGTCTTGTGGCTGAGTTGCAAGTGAAACCATCCTTGGTTCAGTTGATAAAGGACAAGCAGCTGTTGGATGATTCCTTGGTGCCACATATTCAGGATATTGCTGAGGATAGGCCATCGGATTTCTGCTTTAATGATGATGGAGTTTTATGTTTTGGGAGTTAGATAGTAGTGCCCAATGATGCTGAGTTGAGGCGTGCTATTCTGACTGAAGCTCATCGTAGCCCTTTTTCTATGCAACCTGGTAGTACTAAGATGTATCGTGGTCTTCGTGATGAGTACTATTGGGTGGGTTTAAAGAAGGATGTTGCTGAGTATGTAAGCAAGTGCATGGTTTGTCAGTGAGTTAAAGCTGAGCATCACTTTCCTTCTGGGTTGTTGCAACCGTTGAGGATTCCTGAGTGGAAATGGGAAAGGATTACCATGGACTTTGTGTCTGGTCTGCCCTTGTCACCATCGAAGAAGAATTCGGTGTGGGTGATTGTGGATCACCTGACGAAGTGTGCGCATTTCTTACCTGTGCATACCACGTATACTTTGGACAAGCTTGCAGAGCTGTACATTGTTGAGATTGTGCGGTTGCATGGTGTGCCAAAGTCGATTGTGTCAGATAGAGATCCGAGGTTTACATCGCGGTTCTGGCAGTGTTTACATCAGGCTTTTGGTACACAGTTGAATTTTAGTACTTCCTATCATCCACAGTCGAATGGACAGTCTGAGCGTGTTATCCAAGTGCTGGAGGATATGTTGAGGTGCTGTGTGATTGAGTTTCAAGGATCTTGGGAGAAGCATTTGCCTTTGGTGGAGTTTGCTTATAACAATAGCTACCATGCAAGTATTCAGATGGCACCTTATGAAGCCTTGTACGAGAGGAAGTGTAGGACTCCTCTTTGTTGGGCTGAAACAGGTCAGAAGTTGGTTTCAATGCCATCTTTGTTGAAAGGAACCACCGAGAAGGTGAAGCTCGTTTGTGAGCACTTGAAGGCAACTTCTGATCGACAGAAGTCTTACGCGGATTTGAAGCGTAAGGAGATTGGGTATGTGGTAGGTGACCGTGTGTTTTTGAAAGTTTCGCCTTGGAAAAAGGTGATGAGATTTGGTCGAAAGGGTATGTTGAGCCCTAGGTACATTGAACCATACGAGGTGATTGAACGTGTGGGTCCTGTTGCGTATAAGTTGAGGTTGCCGCAAGAGTTGGAAAAGATTCATGATGTGTTTCATGTTTCTATGCTTCGAAGGTATAGATCGGATCCTTCACATGTTATGCCTGTGGGGGAAGTGGAGTTGAATCCAAATTTGACATATGATGAGGAACCGATGGAAATTCTGGATTCGGACAGTAAAGTGCTTCGAGGTAAAACCATTGAGTTGGTAAAGGTGTTGTGGAAGCATCGTGGTGCTGAGGAAGCCACGTGGGAAAGGAAGGACGACATGTTGAAGCAGTTTCCATACCTTTTTCCTGCAGGAAAATTTCGAGGACGAAATTTCTTAAGGGGGGGAGAGTTGTAACACCCCAATTTTGGGCTTGGAAGTTTAAGGTCTGAACCGGACCGGTCTGATTTTTGGTTCGAATATAAAAGGTGGTTTTAGGGAAATCCTAGTTCGGGATGCATTAAAAATATGGAAAAATATCTAAAAATCCTCTTTTAATATATATAAGAGAGTGGTGAAATCAATTTTACAAAATAAGGTTTGGAAGTGTGACATTTCGAAATAGTGACTATAATGTAATTTTTGAAAAGTTCAGTGGTAACTGTTTTGTAAGGATTGAAACTTTGAATCTTTAAGGAGCTAATTTACCCAAGGAAGGATTTCTCTAGATTTTTCTTAATTTTAATGACTCATTTAATGTTTAATTAATTAAAAGAAGAGAGGGAAAATCATATTTTAGCTTTTCATAACTAACTTTCTTAAAAACTTTCTCATCTCATTTTCTCCCAAAATTCCCTCAGCCAAACACATTTCCACAGCAACTTTTCTTTTGATTTTCACTCTAAAATATGAGATTTCAATCATCAAATGATTCCTAAGGTTTACTACATCAAATCCTCTTCATTTGCTTATTGAATTTTCAAGCATTTTGGCTCTAAACAAGGAGAAATCTACATTTAGAGGTAAGGATGTTCTTCTCCTCTAAATATTAAGTTCTTTATTGAAATTCCCAAGTTCTCTATCCTTAAATTAAGTTTTATGAAAGGTTTTTATGTTGTGATCTTGATTTTTGGCTTAAAACTCAAGATTTGGATTTAATCTTGAAGAAATTCGTAATGTATGTTTGGGCTCTGTTTTGATATGTCTTTTTGAAGTATTTTGGATGTTTAATGATGTGTAATTGAGGTTTAATGAATGCAATCCCGAATAGGTTGATTTTCCTAAGTTTTTACATGTGAAAATGGTGGTTTTTGGGGTGATCTTGGTGATCAGTTATAACTGGAGGTATAAGGACGAGTTTAGATCCTTTTTAGATGTTAAGTGATGTTTAAGAATGTTTAGAAGTGATGGATCTTGCCTGGGTAATGTTGTGGATGAGTTTGGTAGTGATTTCGGTTGTGTTTGGTAGCCGAAATGTTAGATTTGATGTGAGCAACGACTTTAGGTGTAATGGCTAAAGGTTTTAATGCATGATAATGCATTGATCCTCTGCTTTGATGTGTTTAAAACAGAGGAGGCACGTTCGGATCCTTGTGGGGTTGATCCGAAGTCTTGAACGGCGTTTCGACAAGCTTGCGAAACGGAATCGATGAGTGAAGTTTGGTTTTCAGCTTTGAAACCGATGTATGATGGTTTTGGGAGCTTAGTTTAAGTCTAAGCAACTTAACTAAGCTCAAGAGTAAGTTTTCAAAGAAACTCTCTCTTTGTTGAACCATGAGATGGTTGGATGCAATGTGTTTATTTTGCATGTTTAAATTCAGTTTTGAAAGCATGTTTTAGCATGATTAATGCTGATTTTGAAAGCCATGTGTTGAAGGATGCTCAAGGTAAGAGATCCTTGGTTTGACATTGATAAATGTTGATTTGATGCATAATGATGCATGATTGTTTAATGGCTTTGATTAATTCTTTAAAACAGTGGATTGTTGATGATAATTGATGTATATTGGCAAGTGATGTGTTGGTTTTAAAGTACTTGAATCGAATATAGTTAGCCAGCTATAGCATTTGGTGCACCGTGAATAAAGTCGCCTTGGATGTTGAGGGGTTGTAATGGTACCGAAAACTCCATCCAAGTACACTAACGAGATGCCTAAGATCACAATGGTGGTTAAAAGTCCATGTGTGAATCTTATGTTGTGTGTCCCGAATTCTCGTTAGTGATGTTATACAACTACCGATGAGTGATGTGGAGGGGTTGTAATTGTACCGTTAAACTCCATCACAGGTGTTGAGGGGTTATGATTGTACCGGTAAACTCCACCTTGTGTTCGGTAGTGTGTATGAAGCGTATGGGACAACGCTTGTAATCCACGTATCCGATTGTGTTTTGTGTTGAAAATGGTTATGGTATCACTTGGAAGCCAATATGACATGTTAAAGTTAATGAAGCATGAGATGCTTGATGTTTATGACACGTTGATGTTTATGAAGCATGAGATGCTTATTGTTTATGCATTGAAGCATGAGAATGAATTTCATGAATGAAAAGGCCTTATGAAAGGTGTTTTAAAAAGTGCATTATTGTGTTGTTTCTTTAGATCATGCCTCACTAAGCAATTGTGCTTACGCTCTCTTTCTTGAACCAATAATGCAGAGAATTGAAGTGCTTTAAGGGCAGCAAGGAGGCTAAGAATCCAAGGGAAGGCTAAGCTCATGTATGGTGACTATTTTTACAACATTATTAGCTTTTGGTATTTGGCAATGGGAACCTAGGTTGTGTTTTTGGGAGATGTTTTGGACTCCCTGAGTTTGGCATGATGCCTATGATGTTGTGGACTTGTAATTGATCATTTGGTGTTTGCTTTGGTGATTTGATGCTTGAATGGTTTCAATAGTAGGATGCATGCCTATAGATTGTGGTTTTTCCTTATTGATGCCATGAATGTATTTTGATGATGCAAATATGTTCCTTGTATGTATGATGACTTGTTGGCATGATTAGGAGGTCGTACGGATGTATTTGAGTGGTTAATTGAATGTTAAACCAGAAAAATCTGCACTTTTTGGGCAGTCCGTATCGGAACGGGCACTACCATTTCGAAACGGGGGCCTATAATGGCCTTCGTGTATCGAAACGAGTAGAGGGCGTTTCGGAACGGATTTGCCATTGTCAAGCCCTGTTTCGAAACAGGTCTCGAAATGAACCCGCATTTCGGAACGGTCAACCCCTGTTCCGAAACACTCGACCGTTAGGCACTGATTTGAATGGTTTAAGGTTTGCAAACTTTACGTTTTAGTCCTGAATTTTGTATATGCAATTGCTTGGGTTTGAAATGTCCGTTTAAATTGAAATTTGACAGGGAAGCATGTAATATGATTAATTTCATATTGGTAATCTAAAAATCAGCTAAGTCCTTTATCTTTCCAGAAATTACATTTTGGTCCCTAAATGTTGTAATTTGTGCAATTGAGTTCCTTAATGTTTTCCGATCGTTGTGCTTTTCAAGTATGTTTTTCTCGAGGCTACGCTTAGGTTTAATATGCATCTAGACAAGTTTAAAAAGAAAAAAGGGTCGTTAATCAAGGTTGAATTTCGGGTTGACTTTGATTTTCCCCGTGTAATCTTCGTAGTTCGGTTCAACCGTCTAGGCCGTGCTAAGGGGGTTACAACCATCGCGCTATTCTTCCTGATAGGGTCGGAGTTTCCATCATGAACTTCAATGGATCTAACCGTGAAATCAACCATGTGGTATAATATAACAAATACTGCCTAATCCTCTTAGTGGTCCATACCAAAGCACAACATACCTTTTCAATTGGCGTGTATCTTGTTTCACAGTCTGTAAACTTCTTGCTCACATAATATATCACCCTTTCCTTCCTTCCAGTTTCGTCATGCACACATCCCATTGAATTTTCAAACACCGTCAGATAGAGTATTAACGACTTCCCTCAAATGGGTGGCATTAACACTGGAGGATTGGTTAGCTGCTCCTTGATCTTTTCTAAAGCTGCTTGGCATTCTTCATTCCAAGTTCCCGGGTTGTTTTTTCTAAACAACCTGAATATTGGATCACACTTATTCGTAAGTTGGGAGATGAATCGGGCTATGTAATTCAACCTTCCCAAGAATCCTCTAACTTGCTTCTGTGTTTGAGGAGGTGGGAGCTCGTGTATGGCCTTTATCTTGTCTGGGTCGATTTCAATTCCTCTTATGCTTACTACAAAGCCTACCAACTTCCCAGATGTAACCCCAAATGTGCACTTGGCAGGATTAAGCTTTAACTGAAACTTTCTCAATCTTTGAAAAAGCTTACCTAGGTTTGCTAGATGCTCTTCTTCAGTTCTAGACTTGGCAATCATATCATCTACATAAACTTCTATTTCCTTGTGCATCATGTCATGAAAAAAGTGACCATAGCTCTATGAGACGTTGCCCCTGCATTCTTCAATCCAAAAGGCATTACCTTATAGCAGAAGGTTCCCTAAAGCGTTACAAAAGTAGTCTTCTCCATGTCCTCTGGGCATATCTTTATTTGATTGTAACCAGAAAATCCGTCTATGAACGAGAAAAGGGAATGGCCAGCTGTATTGACGAGAAAGGGAAGCGGAAAATTGTCTTTAGGGCTTGCTTTATTAAGATCCCTGTAGTCGATGCACATTCTTAATTTTCCATCCTTCCTGGGCACTGGGACGATGTTTGCCACTCATTTTGGATATTTAGCTACTTAGAAAAATCTAGCATTGTATTGCTTCTTGACCTCGTCTCTGATTTTCAAAAGTGTATCAGCCTTCAATCTTCTAAGCTTTTGTTTTACCGGCTCCCATCCTTATCTTATAGGAAGCCTATGCATGGCAATATCGATGTCGAGACCAGGCATATCTTTGTATGTCCAGGCAAAGATGTCTTTATATTCTTGTAGAAGCTTAATCAAATGTTGTTGTGTGTCAACTGATATGGTGGTACCGATTTTTACTTCACGCTTCTCTTCTTCAGTTCCAAGATTCAAAAACTCTAACTCTTCTTTGTGGGGCAGAATTTGTTTTTCCTCTCCTTCTACCATTCTAAGCAAATCATCTGACAAGTCATACCATCTTCATCACTAGTACTCTCAACTTCCTCTAAACATAGTGGTAATTAAAAATTAACCTCAGAATCTGATTCAGAGTCATTTGGACCATTGATATCTAAAAACCTACAAATAAAAGGAGAAAAAATATATATACCAAGAAAGAAAAAAATGAAATGATATGATTTGTTATGTTTTAAAGGTTTGTTTTTGCTTTTGGGGTTTTTATGACATTTTGGTTTTGGTGCTGTGAAAGGAAGTTTGCCACAAGATATTATTGGGGAAAATGCATCTTTTATTGAAAACTAAATCAAGGTTTTGACAATAGACCCTTTTACATAAGATCTCTAACTACCCTAGGGTCTAAGGGTAAAAGAGTTGGTTTTGAGAATTACTCTGAGGTAGTCTTAAAAACTTCAAGGATTATTTTCGCGGTCCAATTTTTTAGTTCAGTGCAGGGGCAAATCTTGGACAAATATTTGTTTTCTTCTTCCTCATCGTTTGTGATGGCGTTAATGCTCAAATTCTCAAAAACCTCGCATAGTTCATTTTTTCCTTTCTCCTTCTCGTCAAAGCGGGCATTAGGGTCTAAGAGTCCTCTGGCCCTAAAAGTGACACTTAAGGGTGGGTATTTCATTGGCTCCCCCTCAACTTCTTCTTTTTGCTTCATTTTCATGCTTTCCTACTGCTTCTCAGCTTTCTTTTGCCACTTATCGAGCCTAAAGCCCAAACCGAAACGATCCCTCTTCACTGGGATATCCACAGCATAAGGCCTTCCTCGTGTTTCTTCTTTAACTTCCTCTCCTTGCTTCCCAAAGGAGATTTCTTCCGTAGCACATACATTTGTTTCATGCTCAACATCTCCCTTCTCGAAGAACACAAGTTCCTTGCTATTCATCTTGGCTTGAACCATCAGTTTAAACTCTGGGCAACACTGGATCTCATGCCCTTCAGCTCCATGATACTTACAGTATTGTTTTTCATCATCTTTAATTTTCGAATTCACTTCCTTCAATAGCATGGCTGTTACTAAATGATCCCATACCCAAATCATGGGCGCTTTAATTTCTTCAACATACTCCTTGATCATCCTCTTCTCTTCCTCGAGCACATCATTCACCTCCGTCTTTTGGTGGTTTGGCAAAGGGTTTCCTTTTTCCTCGGAGGTTTCGAATGATAACATGCCCGATTTTCTTAAATCATCTACCACCCTTTTGAATGCGGTGCAGTTTTCGATGGTATGCCCCCTTACTCCTACATGATATTCGCATTGGGCCTTCTCGTCATACCACGGTGGATAGGGAGGTGAGAACGGAGGAACGTGTCTTGGTAGCACCATCTGCGACTTGACCAGCTCTACAAACAACTCTGCATAAGTCATTGAGATAGGAGGAAAGTAAGGCCTCGAATTTCCTTGATATCTTCGCTCTCCTTTTGGGGCATTTGCAACCGTCGGAGCTGAAGTGTTGGGCTTGTTGAACACCACACCTGTTGAGTAATTGGGGTTTTAGATATCCGTTGCATTGACTTCATTGTTGTCCTTCTTTCTATATGTCTTCTTTGTTTCCCCACTGTCCAACCTTCCGCTCTTCATGGCTGCAAGGATTAGTTCACCATTCATTAACATATCTGTAAAGTTCTTCGTAGCATGATTGAGCATGCGATCATAAAAGGGACCCTTCAGCGTTTCTACAAACATCGGGGTAATCTCGATTTCTAGCAATGGTGGCCAAACTTGTGCTGCTACATCCCTCCACCTTTGAGCGTATTGTCGGAAGCTCTCGTGGTGCTTTTGCTCCATCCTTTGTAAGACAAAACGAGTTGGAACCATGTCTAAAACATGTTTGTATTGCTCACTGAAGGCTCTGGACAGGTCTCTCCATGATTTGATGTTTACTCGACTTAACTGCGAATACCAACGTGCAACGAATCCTACTAGGCTGTCTTGAAAGCAATGAATGAGAAGCTTCTCATTGTCGAGGTACATTGACATCTTTCTACAGTACATAGTTAGATGTGATGATGGACATATGGTCCCATTGAATTTCTCAAAGTCTGGGATATTGAATTTTGGTGGCGCAACTAAATCAATTACCAAGCTCAGATCCTTGGCATCCATTCCACCATAAGCAGTTCCATCTTAGAAGGACTTTATCATCCTCTCTAACTTTTCATACTTCTCCTCCAGCTTCTTCCCAGTTCGAGCCTTATCAGCGACTTCATCGAGGACATGTACCTCATAGTTATTGGCCTTCACATTTGGAACATGAGTGGAAGATTCAGGTACATGGATGGGTGTTTTGGCTTTGGCAGTTGCCTTCATCCTAAAGGTCATTCCAGGGAATTGTGGAATGGCAGTGGTGTTCCCTCATTCTTCAACTGCATCTGGTTCCTTGAATCCAAGCATTGCAGCTATCGAACTGACCGTCTTCTAGTGAATGGCCTCAACTTGCTATTTCATGTCAACCTCCATTTTCTCTAACTTATCTTGAATATTATTTTGGTTAGCCTCCAAAGTTGTCAATCTTTCCTTAAAGTTCATGGCTCGAGATTGGGCTCGTGTACCGTATTTATGAGTTGTCTTAGCAATTTTGGATTTTCTGTCGTTTTATTACTAAGTTAGTTTATGACATGAATGAATGTATGCACAACTGAATTCACAAAAAGCAAACAACAAAGCAAACAAAATAATGCAAATGCATGAATGCAGTCGAAGGGCCATTAATTCCATTGAAAATCTGCTCATGAAAGGAAACTCATTATTAAATACGAAAGTGTTATTACATCTTTTGGAATTACAAATATTTTTCTGCTTCAACGCCTAACTCCTTAATTTCTTCAACTAGCCACCCGACTCTTGGTCCAACTTCTCCATTAGGCTTGGTATACTGACGAAGGGCTGCAGCTTCATTTGCCAATGTTGTCACATGCTTGGTCTTCCTCAATCTTTAAGAGCTTTCCATCCATAATTGAACAATTGTCAGAATCAACCCCTTCTAAATATGAAATGATGCACATGCAAAATAAACAAGATAATAAATAAAACAAGGAAAATGAAACAGATAAAACAGTCAAAAACAATTTAAATGCACGATAATCTAGGCCATCATTCCAACATTTCAGGACATGCCCCCACGGGTTATTCCTGTGACTCAATAACCTAGGCTTTCCGCATGGCTCTATTAGGGCTAGATCTAAATTCTCAAACTTGGTTTGGTTCTAAAAGGGTACCAGAGTTGTCCTTGTTGTCCTCTACTAAGAGTAGCAAGGCCCTCGATTCTCAACCATTATAGGCTACAAACGAATCGAGTTCAACTCAGGAGGACTCACCACCGAAGCCTTCTCGAAGAATTAATATCCTTACGAAGGCAAAGGGATTGAGTCCCGAAGGTACTTGCTATGGTCATACGAAGAATCGATATTCTTACATGAGCAAAGTGTGTTCCCCCCACTGAAACGAACGAGACAAAGCTCGGGAATAGAGTTTGGAATTAAGTCTTAAATACGTAAAATAGAATTATATTCATTTAAACGGACAAATAAATAGAACCTATTGTGAAATTGCAAATTCCATATTAAAAAAAACATTTTTATTTTTAGAATCATTTAAAAACAAATTTGTGGCATGAACCTCTTTATTTTATTTTTTAAAAAACAAAAACACGTCCCTAGAGGAATCGTGAAGTTGTCGCAACCACCTTTTTAGGAGCTTCGACGTTTTTGGAAAACACATTTAAAAATCAACGGAGTCGCCACCAATCTTTTTTTGAAAAAAAAGTGTGATTGGATCACTTTTCAAAATAGGGTTATTTTAATAAAAAATAGTTTTAATAAAACAACGGTTTTGGTTTGCGAAAATCAGAAAATAGGTGCGAAAATTGGTACCTAATTGGTTTTAAAATCGTTTTCAAAACTGCAATTTGCAAGTTCAGAAAAGTTCGGCTTTACTTGTCCGTTTAATGAATATTAGTCTATTTTAATGGCCTTATCGCCCGGGAGATGAACTTTAATCACCGCCAACATTTCTGGCGCTAACCTATCATTCCCGTTTGATAAGACACGACATTAAAGTAATTTCATTTTTGCAAACAACAAAGATATTTAAGTGTGTTGAGCATTTTATTTAATTCTAGGTTTGATTATTTAAAAGCCCTAAAAATGTCTAAGTCTTTTATTCGTAATTTAAAGATTAAGTATGCTTAAGTGTATTTTATTTTTTGTGAAGAACATTTTCAACAAAACATGTGTTTATCTAAGCTTTAGTCCCTAATCCTAAGCTTTCACATATTTCGAAAAACAAGCAAACAACTTTTATTCTTTTTAATTTTTTACCCTTTTATTATTCCTTTTAAAAAACTTATTTCTTTTTACTTCTTTTATTTTTAAAGCCAAGACCCCTTTTTACATTTCTTACCCCTTTTTTTTCATTTTTTAGGTTTTTTTACCACTTTATGTTTTCTTTTTCAAAACAAAGATTTTTCTCTCTTTTTAAACTCATTTTCTTTTTTTCCATTTTTTAAGTTTTTCTTTTAAAACATCTTTTCAAAATAAACTTTATTTTTTCCTAAAGAACTTATTTTTAAGTTTTTTCCTTTTCAAAATTTTATTTTTATCCTAGACCCTAAATTTTTATTTAAAACCTTTTTATTTTCTTTTTCTTGAAAACTTATTTCTTTTTCCTTTTTCCCTGAAAAGCACCTTTATTATTATTTTTCTTTTAAAATCACATTTCCCATCTATTATTAAAAAATTAAATTTCATAAAAATCTTTTATATTTTTTTTAAAAATCAAACCCCTTTATTATTTCACACCTCACATTATTATTTTTTCTAATTAAATCCCCAATTTCTAGTTTTTCAATTTAACCACATTTATTCAGTTTATTCATGCATTTAAAATCTAAACACCTTTTAAAACTTATTTATTCATTCAAAAAGATCAAAATAATCCTAACAACATTTTTTAAGCATGCAAAAAACTTTAAGATCAAACTAAAATTTAAAGTAAACAAGTTACCGGAATCATGAACGATTTTTCGACTTCGAGAAAGTAACCTAAAATTCACAAACAACGCAAACACAAACACCAAAAATTCATCCAAGAACAAACATAAAAGTCAACAAAAAATAAACAAAAAAGATAGAAATTTTATCGAGAAAATGACGAACGAAGAACTCGAATCCGAGCTTCTCGAAATGCTCCAAACCGCCTCCGGAAAATTGCTCTCAAACTCTAAATTTTACTCCAAAAATTTCCAGCAATCTCATGAAAAATTCAGAGAATTTTTCAAAATTTTCCCAAGCTTTTTCTAGTGGTTTTTTCTTCAATTTGTGTGTGTTGAACAAGTAAAAGGGGGTATTTATACTTGAATTTGAGCGTCAAATTCAAGCCAAATCGGGATTTAATCCCCAAATTGAAGCCTAAATCCAACCAATGGCTTGATTCCAGGTAAAAGCCCTCAATCCTCATCGGATTTGGTCCAATATTCGAGCTGAATTTTCCCCTTGATTCGAGCCTAGGGTTTGACCTCTTGTCTCAGTTTTTTGCAGATTCTAGCGAGCATATGCGGCGGCGGCGGCGAGGCGGACCGACCGGTACCAACGGCGTCGGCGGCCGTGGCCTGTAGGCACCGGCCGACCACTGTGAAATTGCGACAGGGGTTTAGTTAGGGGAACCAGCCCGCGCACGTGCAGCCCACGCCTGGCACGTGGCGCGCACTGGTTCCCCTTTTTCTTTTTTAATTTTTATATTATTTATTTATTTATTTTTCTTTCTTTCTTTTTTTGCTGATTTTTGGATGTTGTTTTTTATCACATTTATTTTTCCACGTCACTTTATTTCCTTTTTTCTATAATTATTATACACATAATTATTATTTTTTCCTTTTTTTTCTTTTCCCCTTTTTTTCTTTTAAAAAAATGGGCTTTGTTCTCTTTATTTAAAACTTGACTTTTAAAATAGGCTCTTTGAAGGGGGCTCTTTATTTATTTAAAAAATGGGCCTTTAAAATGATTTTTTTTATTTTTTCCTTTTATATTTTATATTTTCTTTTTATTTCTTTTTATTTTCTGGTTTTTAAAAAAAACTAAGGTGAAAATTTAGTGACAACAACCTCATGTGTGTTGCTTGGTCGTTGCATGTTCTTAACCAAATTGGATAAAGTAACCAATTGCGTAAGAATTGAATCTGATGGCTCAAGCTCGTTTATCGTGGCATGACGTCTAACTCCTCCTTTTTTGGTAGTTGAGAACTGATAATCATTTTTAGCAAGCCTGTTCAAAATCTCCATTGCTTCTTTTGGTGGCTTGTCTAGGAGTATGCCATTTGTCGAGGCATCTAACATCATCCTTGTCGGTGTGTTTACTGCGTTGTAAAACATTGTCACTTGTGTCCATACATGAAATCCGTGTAAGAGACACTTGTGTAATAGTTCTCTATATAGCTCCCAAGCCTCGTACATGGATTCATCATTTGCTTGCCGAAAAGAAGTGATTTTGTTATGTTACTTATTAGTCATATTTGTAGGATTAAATTGAGCAAGGAAATCACGACATAAATCAGTCAAAGATCCTATTGATCCGGATAGAATACTATTCAACCACGTTTTCACCTTATCCCTCAGTGTATAGGGGAATAATTTTAGCCTCAAAATATCCTCATGGACTTCTTGTAGTTTGAATGAATTGAAAATCTCCAGGAAAGATTTGAGATGTTGTCTGGCATCCTAAGTTGACAATTTGCCAAATTGACCAATTGTGTTGATCATATTGAACATTACTGACTTTAATTTGAAGTGGGCAACTTCAATTTCAGGTGTGACAACTAATAGGTTCAGGCCGTTGAGATCATCCTCTAAGTAATCTCGAACGGTTAGGTTTCGTGCGATGATTATTCCATCTCCTTCTGCAGCATTCTGATTGTTGATGACATTGGCGTTTCGGGCAGAAGGTGGGTCAGCCATTGCTGCTCTCAGTCTTTGTCTAAGTCTCTGAAAAGTATGTTCAATTTCTGGATCAAGAGGGAATACTAGAGTTGTCGGATTTTCCCTCATCATACATCAATGCAAAACCAAATTTTGTTAACCCTTTAGAAACTAAACAATAAAAAGTAAAAATAAAAGTGCAAGAAAATAAAATTAAAGTCGCTATTGCCAATCCACGACAACGGTGCCAAAAACTTGTTGCGCATCATAAGTGCTTTGCAATTGGTGCAAGTGTACACGCCAGAAGTTATAGTATAGAAAGATATCGTCTCCATAGAGATTGGTGCTTCTTCAGGTATTTAACTTCTCGCACTGTAAAATTAAAACACAGGTAGGTGATTGTGGGAGTTCTAATTAACAACTAAGTAAGAGAAATTAAATAAAAGAGATATGTAATCAAGTAGGAGAGAATAGGCCAGATTATTGTGAGTTGAAGAGTTATAGTAGAATGGATCGTCTCGGTAAAAGAGTGCAAAGGCAACTCAATTGTTGCGGCAATTGGTGTCAATCGGGTTGCCAAGGCAACTGGTATAGTGGTTGCAGGGGCAACTAGTATAACGATGCCAGGGCAGTGATTGCCAGGGCAACTACTTGGGCAACTAAGTGGCAACCATCATGGTTCGGCGAAGCGTTCTTCAATGGTTCCTCCTTATCCCTAATTCGAAACTCTATTTACTCTACAAACCTTGATAATACTTCCCATCGTAAATCAAGGGTGAAGAACAACCAATCTTGCACTCCTCTTAGCCGTTGAAATTCGTAACTTATTCCTAAGCTGAATTAGCCTTCATCGAATTGGACAAAAACCAAGAATGAGCAAACCTTGAATAAAAAGTGCAAACTCAATTTACCTAAACAAAATCCAACTGTTTCTCACAACCAGAAAACACAATAACCCTAGCCAACTAGATTTAGTTCATGGCTAGGTTCCAAAGAAACACAAAATAAAGTTCTCCTAACATAAACCTAATCAAACAAGAAGGAAAAGGTTGAAGAAGATGTCGACAACCACTCTTGGTCTCTCTCTCTCTCTCTCAATCGAACATATGGAGGTTTGTGTCTTGGCCTTCTTTAAATAGGGGATGGCTAGGTCAAAGTATTTCGTGGGGAGGAAGTTTAGTTGGACATAAATTGGATAAAACAAATATTAAATCTATTCCAACTAAAACTTCCTCATATTTTCTTGGGATTTATCTTCTCTTGACCTCTTCACGAACTTCCAACTCTTTTTCTCCACGTCACCTATCCTAATTAAGTCATCTTTTTCTACTCTTCAATTAGGCTAGCACTTCACCTCATTCTTTCTTGTCGACGGTTGTCATGGCAACTGGTTCGACATGTACTTCTTGGGTTGCCACAGCAACTTGTTCGTCAGTTCCTTCCTAGGTTGCCACGGCAACCTCCAGCTTTTCCCGGGCATTAATCATGCACACATAAAAATAACACTCCAACAGTATCTTTTCCACCAAAA
This sequence comes from Hibiscus trionum, assembly GCA_030270665.1. Lineage (NCBI taxonomy): Eukaryota > Viridiplantae > Streptophyta > Magnoliopsida > Malvales > Malvaceae > Hibiscus > Hibiscus trionum. The sequence continues at coordinate 22,962,246 of BSYR01000017.1, forward strand.
CTAAGTAAAACATAAATTCAAACACGACCACCAAGGAAACAATGCAAACATGCATGAATGGCTAATTATGCAACTAATATGAGCCTAAATCTAGCAATTTTATGAGTTAAAAGGTCACAAAAATAGAGCTTTTGAACACTTAACAAGTGTATTGGTACACTTAAACATTCCTCAAATCCCAAATTCCATTAGCTCAAAACCGTACCGATGCAATCCCTTGCATATCAATACGCCCAGCCAAATACACTAAGGTCGTACCGAAACTCTAGACCAAATTCAGCTTACCTGTATCGATACAAAAGCCCGTGTACCAATAGGACTGGACCTGAAATGATAATGTCCAAAATTTTTGTTTTTTCATGCTTACAAGGATCAGAACACATTCCAACATGCCTCAATGATATATACATCTATTCTCAAGATGGCATCACACTTCATTCATGTTTCTATAGCCATGCTTCCTAAAACCATTCCATAAGTGGGATAAAATGCAAAACCATACAAAAAAACCAATGAAGAAATGTTATTAACAAGTCCACAACAGAAATATAAACTTGCTCAAACAGGGAGTTCAACAAATAACCCTCCCAAATACAACTTGGTCACATTGCCCTTTATTACTACACAACATTTAAAACTATACTTGAGCAAAACTTAGCAGTTGGGTCTCTTCCTTGCTTGCTAGCTGCCTCAACCACTTATTTATCTGCATTTATGAGAAAAGAGAGTGTAATCATAGATTCTTAGTGAGGGATGCTAAAGAAAACACTTACCAATGGATTGAATTTATGAAAATCAGATTGTGTTGTTCTTAAATTTTTTATGGGTTAGTGAGCAATTTAAATTAGATTAAGAAACAAGCAAGAAATTGATGATTGAAAGCTTTAGAAATGGACAGATTCGACCTAGCATGTTATTCTTGAAAAATCTTGAATTTTGAATAGGTTTTGATTGGAACTGGAAAATTTTGTGTAGGAGAAAGTTGTTAGAAATTGAATTTCTAGAGGGTAGAGGTGTTATATTGATAAAAATGCTAATATGTTTCTGGAAAATCAATTTGGAATCAAACTGGTCACATTTAGGTGGTAATTCGATGTATAGGGATTGTTTTGAGCAGATTGTAAAATTCCAGTACTAAAATGATCTAAATGAGGGCTGGAAATGATACTTGAATAACAGGGGAATCATGATTAAATAGCTTGATGAATAAAAATAAAGTTTATAAACATATTTGAACCAATGATTTAACTTGTAAATGCTTAAAAGTGAATCTAGACAGTTCTGGAAATTTAGATTAAATAAGGACTAAAATGAATGTTACAGGGACTAAAACGTACTTGAAAATTCATGTAAAAATATGGGTGATCTTAAGGTAAATCATACTTAGATTTTAGAGCTAGGTCGATAATGATTCAAAGTGATTAAATGCAAAACAAGTATAAAAGGACTAATCTGGAAATTCAATTTGTGTAGGGACCTATCTGGACAAGTTAGGGACCTATGAGGACTTGAATATACAGGGGGAAACAGGGTAGTATATAGTAAAAGGGGCTGAAATAAACTTATAAGAAACCTAAGTTGAAAAGATCACTAATGTGGGTTAAAACTCAAGATTGGTAGAATCAATTCTGGAAAATTACCTTTGAACTTCTTGTGAGGGCATCAATGTTGGGCAAACAAAGGAAAGAAACAAGGGGATTATCATTCAAGACTAGCTTGGAGTTTTTATGAGTGTAGCTATCATTAGGGTTAGGACTTAGGTCCTAACCATGTTATGTTTGTTTAAATCTTGTCACATGAATTATGATATGAAGTGAACTTAACTTATACTTGGTAAATTAAATTGAGGGAATAATGGATTAAATGGAAATTGGTTGCTTGAAATATATGCTTGCTATGTGTGATTATCATGTAAATGAATTATTTGGTACACGTTAGTCCTTTGTGTTACTTGTACTATCATTTGAATACCTTGACACATGAGAATTTCCATACTTGTTATTTGATGATTTGAATATTTGTTTAATATGCATGCTTAACAAGCAAATGAGTTATGAGAATCATGTATAACCTTCTATGGTCACTTGTGTGACACTCGAATAATTATTGAATAAGGATAAATGTGATCCTACATGATACTTGATACTCGATACTCAATATTTGATACTTGTACTTGATAACTTGTAACATAAAAGTTTACTTGACTTCAGAACTTGAATATAAGCTTGATAAGCTAAGGCTCTATTAGCCTAAGGGCTAAGCCTGAACTTGTATACCATGCTAAAATGGTAACTCTTGATTTAGACATGAAATAACTTGAACATAAAATAATTGATAAGTAATAAGATATCTAAGTCCATCTATCAATGGAAGTCCTTGGATAATACAAAATGATTCTTGGTTTAATTGGGACTACGGTCCATGAGCCACGGCTTAGGGGGACGCCCCATTAATACATGACATGTATATTGGCGACAATAAGAGGTAATGGGGGAGATGTACGGAGAATGGTGACAGTTGGTTGGATAGATGTGAAGGCAGGATTTGCATGCTTGGATATTAGCCATTGCTTTGTGCTTTGAGCTAAATATCGCTTGAACCTATATGGTCAAATTCAAACCAAGGTTCTTCGTGATTGAATCCATTATCCAAGGAAAACTAGTAAAAGACATGGCTACTAATCAAGGCAATAAATCAAAGTATTAAACAAGATATAAACATGATTTGAAGCTCAAATAATACCTGACAAAATGTTTAATAGTTTACTTCCTTTAGTATATTTGGCATGTCCATTTGGGTATTAGATTACATGTCTTGAACATGGAATACTTGTCTTGTTACTCAATTTCGCGTCTTGAACATGAATTGCCATGGCACGTTTGATTTACATTGAATTGCCATGACATGCTTGAAGGATGATTAAATTGCTATGGCATATTTGAGTTATAGTTAATGAATTGCAATGCTTTAACATAGAAGTAAAGAAATCGACCTTGATCACCTTGATGCATAAACTAAGTTATTTGAATGCCATGAAGTGTAAGTGAAGAGGAAATTTTAAAATGAATCATATGGTTGCCTTGTCTAGTATAGAAATCAAGTAATGCCTTCTTGTTCTCTAAGATAAGCATTATATGTTGCTTGTTAGCTAAGAAATTCATTATATAGGGGAGTCTCTCTTGTTTCTTGTCTTTGCCTTGTCCTAGTAATGCTTCTGAATCGGGTTATTTCTAACCATTTAATACTTGGAATGTGCATCTGGTTGTTAGATTACATGTTCTGAACATGGAATACTTGTCTTGTTAGTTGATTTCTTGTCTTGAACATGAATTTCGTGATTTGATACTTGAGTCTTTGGCTGGATGCATGAATCCACATATTTGTTGATAATTTGAATGGAAGCTTGATTAGTGTATTACATGATTGGAACAAATCTCAAAGCATGTTAGCTTGGTCTCACGTTCGAATGGTTATGATTCTAATTGAATTTGCTTGACAATGTAATCTTGAATGCTTGATATGCAAACTTGAATATTAATATGCATTGTCTGATAAGATGTTATCGTACTATCTTGATTGATTGTCTATATGTTTGTATTGTTTTGTATGCTAACATGTTAATAATTAAACGAAAGTAAAATGAACGTCGTCATACTTGCTAGATATCTAGTAATCTAACTATGTTTCCTTGTCCCGACCAAGTGATATCTTGTGCCTACTTATTAAATCATGAAATGCCCATAAATTCATGAAAATTGAATGCTACTGTAAACTTGTCTTGTTGATTTAAATATCATCTTGTTGACTACTATGTTAATAAAAATCAATCGTTACCTTTTTTATCAATCCATGTTATTGATTAAAGGTATGTAATATGCCATGATCATGCCTTGTTTATGTCATGTTAATTAAAGCCATGTTTCCTTGACAAGAAAACGAAATGCTATCCAAAACTGCCATATTAATCATAAACTTTCCATTCTTGATCATACCCTTGATCTAAATGACATGTGTTTGTTTCTTGTTTGGTTGCCTACCTTCTAGTATTGATCAAATGTTCTTGTGCTTGCCTTAAAATTTGAATGCTACCTCCTTGAGTAAACACCACGTTGTTCCAAACTATCCCAGAAGGAATATAATTATGCCTTGTTTGATTCATGCCTATATGATCCTTGCTCCTTGTTTAATTGTGTGTATGCTCTATGCTCCTAGTGATGAGAATGCTTGTTTATAGTGATTGAGTTCACTAAATATTCCTATTCCTTGATAATGATCCTGCTTGTTCTTGATACTACATGAAATATGATAATTATGCCTAAACATGTATTTAATTGTAAAATGTTCTTATTATAAAGCTTGTCATCACATGTAAATGAAGTTGTAACCCCCTTAACCCGGCCTAGACGGTTGACCCGAATTAAGAAAGTCACACGGGGAAAACCAAAGTCAACCCGAAAGTCAACCTTGATTAACGACCCTTTTTTTTTCTTTTTAATCTTGTCTAGATGCACTTTAGACCTAATTGTGATCACACAAACATCTTACCAAAAGATCACAAACATCAAAGATCAAACAGGGACTCAATTGAACAACTTACAACTTTAGGGACCAAATTGTAAATTCTGATAAATATAAGGACTTAACCCAACATAAAGTTACCATCTTGAAATTAATCATATTTCATGCTTCTCTGGAAAATTTCAGCTCAAAAGGACTTCCCAAACTCATACAATTGAACAAACAAGATTCAGGACCAAAACGCAAACAAAACAAAACATATAAAGATACTTTTAACTGAATTAACTTTCACGTATCGATACGCCTGGAGTCGTATCGATACGCGGGGAGACAGTAACCAAACTCCAGAAACGGTATCGATACGAGGTCCCGTGTTTCGATACGGCATTCATACTTAGCCTAGACGAGTATCGATACCCACACAACCGTACCGATACGCCTGGGCAGAGATGTGCACATTTGGCTCAGGCGTATCGATACGCAAGCCCGAGTACCGATACCCCTGCCAGGAATCGACTCAAAAACAACAACATACATGCTTCAAACTTCAATTATACAACACCAAATCATACCACATAGTCTACCAACATGCAAGGACCATAAGTGCAGCACCAATTCAACATATAACAATCACATATGAAAAGCCCCAAATTCTAATGGCATGCTTCCTACACAAGCTAGCTATTCAACACCAAACTTCCAAAACAAGCATATATGGTTCCAATTCAAAAGCCAGCAAACACATCAACATTCAACATACTTAGGGAGTCCAAAACACCTCCCAAAACATACACATTGTTTCCCCATTGCCAAATCACCCAAAAGCTAAAATGTTTAACAAAAACCTTCCATACATTGAGCTTTACTTGCACTTGAATTCTTGCCCTTCTTGCTGCCCTCAATAGGTCTCTAATGCTCTGCATTATTGGATTAAAGAAAATGAAGAGAGCGTAAGCAAAAGCTTAGTGAGAAATGTTCTTAAAAACCATCCAATAATGCAACTTAAAACATTTATAAAACATGCTTCAAATCCACATTTGCTCATGCTCAAAACCTTACTTAAAACAAGCAACTTCATGCTTCAACATAAACATTAAAAACAAGCATCTCATGCTTCATAATATACTTAACATGTCATATTGGCTCAAGTGATACATTTCATTTCTTAAACAAGTTCATCAACTTCCCAAGGACTTTTAAACACCTTGGTCCCAAGGACTTTTAAACACCTTGGCCATGGACTTTTAAACACCATGAATTAGATCACCTCAAGGACTTTTAAACACCTTGAGCCCAAGGACTTTTAAACACCTTGGCCTATGGACTTTTAAACACCATAGAAAAGGGTCACCTAAGGACTTTTAACCACCTTAGTGTCCACAACATGAACCATCCAAGGACTTTTAACCACCTTGATGTTCATAAGTAACAAGGCTCACTCAAGGACTTTTAACCACCTTAGTGACCTCAACATTTTAAAAACCTCACTTGCCAATATACATCATTTTCATCACTTACATCACTGTTTTAAAGCATAAAACCAAGCCATATTCATCATGCATTTAAAAGCATTAAACCACATCATTTCAATGTACAAAAGCAAGGAACTCCTACCTAGAGTTACCTTCAACATATGGCTTACATCATCAGCAAAAACCATGCTAAAACATGCTTCCAAAACAGTATGTAAAACATGCAAATAATCATTTTGCATCACAACAAAATCATGGCCACCACTAGAGAGAAATTCCGAAAACTTACGCTCGAGCTTAGCAAAGTTGTTTAGACTTAAACTAATCTCCCAAGACATTGGTTTCAAAGCCGAAAACCCAATTTCACTCACCGATTCCACTTCGCCTCTTGCCGAAGCACGAAATCAAGCTTCCGGATCAACAACCCTTGGATCCAAAGATGCCTCCCCTGATTAAACACATTAAAGCAGAGATTTAATGCATCATCAAGCATCAAAAGCTTCAATGAAAGCACTCAAACTCGCTGCTCTCATTCATACTCCAATTTCGGCCACCAAACACAACCGAAATTGCATCAAAACCACTTCTCAACAAAGCCCAGCCATAAACCAGCAAAACCTAATATCCATCATCACCATAAAACATCTAAAAACAACCTACAAACATCCTTATACCTCCAGCAACAACAGATCCACAAGATCACCACAAAAACATCCAAGAAACATAAGCTAAACTTAGGAAACTCAACCTATTCGGGATTGCATCAATCAAAACTCATTTCCTTATCAATTTAGAGTTCATTTAACATCAAAAACACATCTCAAATCACAGATTAATCAGATCTAACGAAAATCATGAAAAATCATCAAATCTTGCATTATAAGCCAAGATCCAATTCCAAACTCAAAAGCCTTTAATTAAACATCAATTAAGAGTTGAGAACTTGGGAATTTCAGTAAAGAACTGATAGTTTAGAGGAGAAGGACGTTCTTACCTCCAAACTTGTGTTTCTCCACTTTTTGGAATGAAAATCCTTGTTGAAACACTTAGCAATTGAAGAGGTTTGAAGATACAATGATTTGGAATCAAATGAGAGTTGAATGGAGGGATTTAGGTGAAGAAATCAGATCCAATTCTCTGGAAAAGTAGTGTTTGGTTTGAGAGAAAATGAGAGAAAGAAAGTTTAGCAAAGTTGGTTACAAAATCCAAAAATAGCCAAAATGGCTTCCCTCCAATTTTAATAACCTTTAAAATCAGATTTTAGACTTAAAATATCTTAGAAAAATCTGGAGAAATCATCTTTGGATTAATAGCTCCTTAAGGATTCAAAGTTTCAACTCTTTATAAAACAGTCACCAAACTTTCGAAATTTACATTTTGGTCACTAGCCAAAATGTCATACTTCCAAAACCCATTTTTCAAAATTGATTTCACAGTTCACTTAATTATATTAAAAGATGATTTTAGAACATTTTTCCATATTTTTAATGCAACCCGAACTAGGCTTTCCTAATTTCACCTCTTAAGATTCGAACAGGACTTTGACCAAACCGGTCAACGCCCAAAACTTCTAAGCCCAAAACCGGGGCGTTACAACTCTCCCCCCCTTAAGAAATTTCGTCCTCGAAATTTACCTGAAGGAAAGAGATAAGGAAACTGCTTCAGCATGTCCTCCTTTCGCTCCCACGTGGCTTCCTCAACACCGCGATGCTTCCACAGCACCTTCACCAACTCAATGGTCTTGCCACGAAGAACCTTGCTATCCGAATCCAGAACCTTCACCGGTTCCTCATCATAGGTCAAATCCGGATTCAATTCCACTTCCTCCACAGGCATCACATGCGAAGGATCAGATCTATACTTCCGGAGCATAGAAACATGAAACACATCATGAATCTTCTCCAACTCCTGAGGTAACCTCAACCGATACGCAACAGGACCCACACGCTCAACAACCTCATATGGTCCAATGTATCTAGGGCTCAACTTGCCCTTCCGACCAAACCGCATCACCTTCTTCCAAGGCGAAACCTTCAAGAACACACGGTCACCCACCGCATACTCTATCTCCTTACGCTTCAAATCCGCGTAAGATTTCTGCCGATCAGAAGCAGCCTTTAACCGTTCACAAATGAGCTTTACCTTTTTCGTGGTCCCTTTCAACAAAGCCGGCATTGAAACCAACTTTTGACCAGTTTCAGCCCAACAAAGAGGAGTCCTACACTTCCTCCCGTACAAAGCCTCATAAGGAGCCATCTGTATACTCGCCTGATAACTATTGTTATAAGCAAACTCAACCAAAGGCAGATGCTTCTCCCAAGAACCTTGGAACTCAATCACGCAGCACCTCAACATATCCTCCAAAATCTGGATAATTCGCTCAGACTGACCATCCGACTGAGGATGATAGGATGTACTGAAATGCAACCTTGTACCCAGAGCTTGATGCAAACACTGCCAAAACCGCGATGTAAACCTCGGATCCCTATCCGACACAATCGACTTAGGCACACCATGCAGCCTCACAATCTCAGCAATGTACAGCTCTGCCAGCTTATCCAACGAGAACGTAGTATGCACAGGCAAGAAATGTGCACACTTCGTCAGGCGATCCACAATCACCCAGACCGAATTCTTCTTCGATGGAGACAAAGGTAAACCAGATACAAAATCCATGGTAACCCTCTCCCACTTCCACTCAGGGATTTTCAACGGTTGCAACAACCCTGAAGGAAACTGATGCTCAGCCTTAACTCGCTGACACACCAAACACTTGCTCACGAACTCCGCAACGTCCTTCTTCAAACCAACCCAATAGTACTCACCACGAAGATCACGATACATCTTAGTACTACCAGGGTGCATAGCAAAAGGACTACTATGACCTTCAGTCAGAATAGCACGCCTCAACTCAGCATCATTGGGCACTACTATCCGACTCCCAAAACACAGCACACCATCATCATTGAAACAGAAATCCGAAGGTCTACCCTCCGCGATATCCTGAACATGAGACACCAAGGAATCATCCAACAACTGCTTATCCTTGATCAACTGAACCATAGACGGCTTCACATGCAACTCAGCCACAAGACCACCATCACGCGATATGCTCAAGCTAGCAAACATGGCTCTCAACTCAACAGCTACCTTCCTACTCAAGGCATCAGCAACAACATTAGCTTTTCCAGGATGATACTCAATCGCCAGATCATAATCCTTGAGCAACTCCAACCAACGCCGCTGCCTAAGATTCACCTCCTTCTGAGACATCAGATACCTCAAACTCTTGTGATCTGTGTACACAGTACACTTTTCTCCATACAGATAATGCCTCCAGATCTTCAGAGCAAAAACTACTGCAGCCAGCTCAATATCATGCGTAGGGTAATTGCGCTCATGCACTTTCAACTGCCGCGATGCATAAGCCACCACCTTACCCTCCTGCATTAGCACACACCCCAAACCAACATAGGATGCATCACTGTAAACCACAAACTCTTTCCCTGATTCAGGCTGAATCAAGATAGGAGCTTGCGTCAAAGCCGCCTTCAGCTTCTCAAAAGCCTGCTGTCTCGCTTCTGTCCACTCATACTTAACATCCTTCTGCAACAGCTTTGTCAAAGGAGCAGCAATCTTGGAAAACCCATCCACAAACCTTCGGTAGTATCCCGCCAAACCAAGGAAACTACGAACCTCCTGAACAGACTTAGGAACCTTCCAGCTCATCACCGCCTCAATCTTCAGAGGATCAACACGAATCCCCTCAGCTGAGACCACATGCCCAAGAAAAACCACCTCTCTTAACCAGAACTCACACTTGCTCAGCTTAGCATAAAGCTGATTCTCCAACAAAGCTTGCAAAACAATCCTCAAATGCTCTACATGCTCCTCCTCAGTACGCGAGTACACGAGGATATCATCTATGAACACCACAACAAACTTGTCCAGGTATTCATGAAACACACGATTCATCATGTCCATGAAAGCAGCAGGAACATTTGTCAACCCAAACGGCATCACAAGGAACTCATAATGCCCATACCTTGTCCTGAAAGCTGTCTTAGGCACATCCACATCTTTCACCTTCAACTGATAATACCCTGACCTCAAGTCAATCTTAGAGAACACAGCAGCTCCCCGAAATTGATCAAAGAGATCATCAATCCTCGACAAAGGATACCGATTCTTGATAGTCAACTTGTTCAGCTGACGGTAATCAATGCACATTCTCATAGTGCCATCCTTCTTCTTCACAAACAAGACCGGTGCTCCCCAAGGTGACACACTCGGCCGGATGAAACCACGATCAAGCAACTCTTGCAACTGCGTCTTTAGCTCCTTCAGCTCCTTAGGTGCCATTCTAAAGGGAGTAATGGACACAGGAGTTGTATTCTCATACAGCTCAATTCCAAACTCCACCTCGCGGTTAGGAGGTAAACCAGGCAACTCCTCAGGAAAAACACCAGGAAATTCCTTTACAACCCTAATATCTTGCACCCTCAACTCCTTAGAGCTAGGATTCATCACAAAAAGCTAGGTAAGCTTCGCAACCTTGCCTCAGCATCCTACTCGCCTCCAAAGAAGACACAATATTGGCAAGAAACTTCACATTCTCACCAACCACAACAACTTCATAATCATCCGCAAGCTTAAGCGAAACACGCTTATTCTCACAGTCCACAACAGCATGATGCTCAGCAAGCCAATCCATACCAAGGATCACATCAAAGCCATAAAAGGGCAACTCCATAAGATCAACACGAAAGACATGCTCTTGAACAACGAAGGGACACCTTCTATAAAGCTTACGAGTCACAACAGTCTCACCAAAGGAACTAGTGACCCGAACACCAACATCCAAAGCCTCAACAGGCAAACCAAGCAATTCAGCATGCTCACGAAGAATATATGAATGCGTAGATCCAGAATCAATCAAAGAAAGCAATGACAAGGACTGCAAAGTAAAGGTACCTGCAATCAAATCTGCATCATTCCTGCCCTCCCTCTGAGCATACACCCTCGCTTGGCCTCCACCCTCAGGCTGAATAGCTACAACATGAGCTACCCCTCGGCCACCTTCCTCTCTCCTCTGGAAATTACCACGGCCGCGCCCACGACCTCTCTGTGGTGCAAAAACAACAGGAGCACGCACCTGCTCACCAGCCATCCTCGGACAATCACGCCTCAAGTGGTCTGCTGAACCACAATTCCAATGCCCATTTCCACCAGCATTACCAGCTGTTGCAACAGGAGCTTGTGCCACTCTCTCAGCACCAGGACAGTCACGCTTCAAGTGACCACGGGAACCACAGATCCAACAAGCACTAGGATCAGCTCTAGCACCGCCACCCCTAGCAGGCACACCACCACCTCTCCTGGTTGAGGACTGATACTTCTGATCTCGTCCCCTCTTGTTCCGTCCACCACCGGAACTAAACTCAGCTGACCTCTTCCCAGCACTTGCTCCAGCACCTCTAGCAGACAAACCCAGATTCATCTCAATGTCTTTGGCTCGGCCCACCAAAACATCAAAATCATCATATTCAGTGGCCAACACATACATCTTAACATCTGTCACAAGACCGTAACGAAACCTCTCGCACCTAGCCCTCTCATTAGGTATCAGCTCCGGTGCATACTGACTGAGCCGTACAAACTGTACCTCGTACTCAGCTACACTCATGCTCCCTTGGGTAAGAGACATGAATTCCCGCTTTTTCTCATCCAGATATCTCACTCCCAGATATCTTCTTTTAAACACATTCTGAAAGAATGTCCAGGTAACATCAGCTTCAGCCATTCCAGAAATGGTAGTCGTCCACCATGTATAAGCATCGTCCCGCAGCAAGGACACAACACAGCCCAGCTTTTGCACATCCGTGCAACTCATCTGACCCAAGATACGCTTGGTACTTTCCAGCCAAGCCTCAGAACTCTCAGCTGACAAACCTCTAAACGCAGTCCCTCCAAGACTGCGCAGACACTCCAAAGGCAATCTGACTCCAGCATCTCCCTGATGCCCAGCTCCCTGAGCTCCAGGTACTGCTGCTCAAAAAGCACCCGCAATAGCTTGTACCAAAACAGACATATCAGGCATTGCTTGCCCCTGACCAACCTCTGGTCCAGCAGCTCCAGCACCAGCACCAGCTGCAGCTTCAGCTCTCGCACCTCCAGCACCACCACCAGGCGGAGGAGGGGGTAACACAGCACTACCAGTGTGCTCTTCATTCTCATTCTCGTTAGGAGCCGTAGCTCTCGCATTACCTCTTAACTCTCTACGTGGTGCCATACTTTTACCATGCAATCACAACACAAATAAAACAAAGTCAGGCCCAGCAAGGTAAGCAATCCAAGTATTCAAGCTCAATTTCATTTCAAAACAACATCTTTCCTTTAGCTTTTGTTTGGCAATGGGTACCCTCAACATGCAACATCAGAGCATACAACTCAACTGCATCAACATTTCAAACCACTGAACATGCTTTCAAACAACAAGCATTCATAGCATACATACTTCAATCATGCATACAACCATTCCCAATTACTTGAGAACTTAGCTCTGATACCACCAAATGTAACCCCCTTAACCCGGCCTAGACGGTTGACCCGAATTAAGAAAGTCACACGGGGAAAACCAAAGTCAACCCGAAAGTCAACCTTGATTAACGACCCTTTTTTTTCTTTTTAATCTTGTCTAGATGCACTTTAGACCTAATTGTGATCACACAAACATCTTACCAAAAGATCACAAACATCAGAGATCAAACAGGGACTCAATTGAACAACTTACAACTTTAGGGACCAAATTGTAAATTCTGATAAATATAAGGACTTAACCCAACATAAAGTTACCATCTTGAAATTAATCATATTTCATGCTTCTCTGTAAAATTTCAGCTCAATAGGACTTCCCAAACTCATACAATTGAACAAACAAGATTCAGGACCAAAACGCAAACAAAACAAAACATATAAAGATACTTTTAACTGAATTAACGGTCACGTATCGATACGCCTGGAGTCGTATCGATACGCGGGGAGACAGTAACCAAACTCCAGAAACGGTATCGATACGAGGTCCCGTGTTTCGATACGGCATTCATACTTAGCCTAGACGAGTATCGATACCCACACAACCGTACCGATACGCCTGGGCAGAGATGTGCACATTTGGCTCAGGCGTATCGATACGCAAGCCCGAGTACCGATACCCCTGCCAGGAATCGACTCAAAAACAACAACATACATGCTTCAAACTTCAATTATACAACACCAAATCATACCACATAGTCTACCAACATGCAAGGACCATAAGTGCAGCACCAATTCAACATATAACAATCACATATGAAAAGCCCCAAATTCTAATGGCATGCTTCCTACACAAGCTAGCTATTCAACACCAAACTTCCAAAACAAGCATATATGGTTCCAATTCAAAAGCCAGCAAACACATCAACATTCAACATACTTAGGGAGTCCAAAACACCTCCCAAAACATACACATTGTTTCCCCATTGCCAAATCACCCAAAAGCTAAAATGTTTAACAAAAACCTTCCATACATTGAGCTTTACTTGCACTTGAATTCTTGCCCTTCTTGCTGCCCTCAATAGGTCTCTAATGCTCTGCATTATTGGATTAAAGAAAATGAAGAGAGCGTAAGCAAAAGCTTAGTGAGAAATGTTCTTAAAAACCATCCAATAATGCAACTTAAAACATTTATAAAACATGCTTCAAATCCACATTTGCTCATGCTCAAAACCTTACTTAAAACAAGCAACTTCATGCTTCAACATAAACATTAAAAACAAGCATCTCATGCTTCATAATATACTTAACATGTCATATTGGCTCAAGTGATACATTTCATTTCTTAAACAAGTTCATCAACTTCCCAAGGACTTTTAAACACCTTGGTCCCAAGGACTTTTAAACACCTTGGCCATGGACTTTTAAACACCATGAATTAGATCACCTCAAGGACTTTTAAACACCTTGAGCCCAAGGACTTTTAAACACCTTGGCCTATGGACTTTTAAACACCATAGAAAAGGGTCACCTAAGGACTTTTAACCACCTTAGTGTCCACAACATGAACCATCCAAGGACTTTTAACCACCTTGATGTTCATAAGTAACAAGGCTCACTCAAGGACTTTTAACCACCTTAGTGACCTCAACATTTTAAAAACCTCACTTGCCAATATACATCATTTTCATCACTTACATCACTGTTTTAAAGCATAAAACCAAGCCATATTCATCATGCATTTAAAAGCATTAAACCACATCATTTCAATGTACAAAAGCAAGGAACTCCTACCTTGAGTTACCTTCAACATATGGCTTACATCATCAGCAAAAACCATGCTAAAACATGCTTCCAAAACAGTATGTAAAACATGCAAATAATCATTTTGCATCACAACAAAATCATGGCCACCACTAGAGAGAAATTCCGAAAACTTACGCTCGAGCTTAGCAAAGTTGTTTAGACTTAAACTAAGCTCCCAAGACATTGGTTTCAAAGCCGAAAACCCAATTTCACTCACCGATTCCACTTCGCCTCTTGCCGAAGCACGAAATCAAGCTTCCGGATCAACAACCCTTGGATCCAAAGATGCCTCCCCTGATTAAACACATTAAAGCAGAGATTTAATGCATCATCAAGCATCAAAAGCTTCAATGAAAGCACTCAAACTCGCTGCTCTCATTCATACTCCAATTTCGGCCACCAAACACAACCGAAATTGCATCAAAACCACTTCTCAACAAAGCCCAGCCATAAACCAGCAAAACCTAACATCCATCATCACCATAAAACATCTAAAAACAACCTACAAACATCCTTATACCTCCAGCAACAACAGATCCACAAGATCACCACAAAAACATCCAAGAAACATAAGCTAAACTTAGGAAACTCAACCTATTCGGGATTGCATCAATCAAAACTCATTTCCTTATCAATTTAGAGTTCATTTAACATCAAAAACACATCTCAAATCACAGATTAATCAGATCTAACGAAAATCATGAAAAATCATCAAATCTTGCATTATAAGCCAAGATCCAATTCCAAACTCAAAAGCCTTTAATTAAACATCAATTAAGAGTTGAGAACTTGGGAATTTCAGTAAAGAACTGATAGTTTAGAGGAGAAGGACGTTCTTACCTCCAAACTTGTGTTTCTCCACTTTTTGGAATGAAAATCCTTGTTGAAACACTTAGCAATTGAAGAGGTTTGAAGATACAATGATTTGGAATCAAATGAGAGTTGAATGGAGGGATTTAGGTGAAGAAATCAGATCCAATTCTCTGGAAAAGTAGTGTTTGGTTTGAGAGAAAATGAGAGAAAGAAAGTTTAGCAAAGTTGGTTACAAAATCCAAAAATAGCCAAAATGGCTTCCCTCCAATTTTAATAACCTTTAAAATCAGATTTTAGACTTAAAATATCTTAGAAAAATCTGGAGAAATCATCTTTGGATTAATAGCTCCTTAAGGATTCAAAGTTTCAACTCTTTATAAAACAGTCACCAAACTTTCGAAATTTACATTTTGGTCACTAGCCAAAATGTCATACTTCCAAAACCCATTTTTCAAAATTGATTTCACAGTTCACTTAATTATATTAAAAGATGATTTTAGAACATTTTTCCATATTTTTAATGCAACCCGAACTAGGCTTTCCTAATTTCACCTCTTAAGATTCGAACAGGACTTTGACCAAACCGGTCAACGCCCAAAACTTCTAAGCCCAAAACCGGGGCGTTACAGAAGTGAAACTTGACTTGATCCTAAACTTGTTACATGCCATGACATAGGAACTAGTTAATCCAATTGCTTGATCTACAAGCCTTGAAATGAACCTTGAATCAATTGCCTAATCTTGTATATGCCATGAACATGATATGTTGACATCTATTGTAACCCCCTTAACCCGGCCTAGACGATTGACCCGAATTAAGAAAGTCACACGGGGAAAACCAAAGTCAACCCGAAAGTCAACCTTGATTAACGACCCTTTTTTTTCTTTTTAATCTTATCTAGATGCACATTACACCTATGTGTGATCATACAAACAACATACTCAAAGATCACAAACATCAGAGGTCAAACAGGGACCCAATTGAACAAATTACAACTTTAGGGACCAAATTGTAATTTCTGATAAATATAAGGACTTAACCAAATTTGAAGTTACCAACTTGAAATTAATCAGGTTTCATGCTTCTCTGTGAAATTTCAGCTCAAAAGGACATCCACAGCTCATACAATTGCACAAACAAGATTCAGGACCAAAACGCAAACAATTCAAAACACATAACCGCCAATGTCAGCCCCCAACGGTCAACCGTTCCGAAACGGGGGACAGCCCGTTCCGAAACGCGGGGCCGTTCCGAAACAGGCGTAGCCCGTTTCGAAACGGGGGTCTGGCAGAGGCTTACTCGTTCCGAAACGGCCCTCCCCGTTTCGGATGCCTGGGTTCATGCAAGGCACCCGTTCCGAAACGGGGCACCCAGTTCCGAAACGCCTGCACCAGAATGCTCCAAAACTCAACTTTAATCATGCAATTACACACTCAAACATGCTCCTAACACTACCAAACTTTGCCAACATGCCAATTAACATATAAACAACATATTAGCATCAACAATTCATCCATTCATCATCATATGCAAAAAGCCCCAATTCTAGATGCATGCTTCCTACACAAGCTAGGCATACAAACACCAAACTTACAAAGCAAGCATATAAGGTTCCAATTCAAAAGCCAGCAAACACATCAACATTAAACATACTTAGGGAGTCTCCAACACCTCCCAAAACATACACATTGGTCCCCCATTGCCAAATCATACAAAAGCTAAAATGTTTAACAAAACCTTCCATACATTGAGCTTCACTTGAACTAGATTGCTTGACCCTTCTTGCTGCCCTCAAGGTACTTTAATGCTCTGCATTATCGAATTCAGAGAACGAAGAGAGCGTAAGCAAAAGCTTAGTGAGGAAAGCTCTTAAAAACCATTCAATAATGCAATTCAAAACCTTTACAAAACATGCTTTAAATCAACCATTTTCACATGCTCAAAAGCATTCATAACAAGCAATCTCATGCTTAAACATAAACATAAAAACAAGCATCTCATGCTTCTCAATATCCTCAACATGTCATATTGGCTCAAGTGATACATTTCCATTTATTAAAACAAGTTCATCAACTTCCCAAGGACTTTTAAACACCTTGGCCCCAAGGACTTTTAAACACCTTGGCCTATGGACTTTTAAACACCATAGAAGTAACCCATCAAGGACTTTTAAACACCTTGATCCCAAGGACTTTTAAACACCTTGGCCATGGACTTTTAAACACCATGAATGAAACACATCAAGGACTTTTAAACACCTTGATCCCAAGGACTTTTAAACACCTTGGCCTATGGACTTTTAAACACCATAGAAAGGATCACCTAAGGACTTTTAAACACCTTAGTGTCCGCAACATGAACCATCCAAGGACTTTTAACCACCTTGATGTTCATAAGTAACAAGGCTCACTCAAGGACTTTTAACCACCTTAGTGACCTTAACATTTTCAAAACATCACTTGCCAATATACATCATTTTCATCATTTACAACACTGTTTTTAAGCATAAAACCAAGCCATATTCATCATGCATTTTAAAGCATAAAACCACATCATTTCAAAGTATAAAAGCAAGGCACTCCTACCTAGAGCTACCTTCAACATATGGCTTACAACAACAGCAAATACCATGCTAAAACATGCTTCCAAAACAGTATGTAAAACATGCAAATCATCATTTTGCAATACATCAAAACCATGGCCACCACTAAAGAGGAAATCCGAAAACTTACACTCGAGCTTAGCAAAGTTGTTTAGACTTAGACTAAGCTCCCAAGACATTGGTTTCAAAGCCGAAAACCCAATTTCACTCACCGATTCCACCTCGCCTCTTGCCGAAGCACGAATTCAAGCTTCCGGATCAACAACTCTTGGATCCAAAGATGCCACCCCTGCTTCAACACATCAAAGCAGTAAATCAATGCATCATCATGCATCAATTACCTCAATGAAAGCACTCAAACTCGCTGCTCTCATCCATCCTCCATTTTCGGCCACCAAACACAACCGAAAATGCATCAAAACCACTTCCAAACATAACCCAGCCATAAACCAGCAAAACCTCACTTCTATTAACATCAATCAACATCTAAAAACAACCTACAATCATCCTTATACCTCCAGCAACAACAGATCCACAAGATCACCACAAAAACTACCTTAAAACACAAGCTAAACTTAGGAATCTTAACCTATCCGGGATTGCATCAATCAAGACTCATTTCCATATCAATTTAATGATCAAATAACATCAAAAACACTTCTCAAAACCCAGATTTAACAGATCAAACGAAAATCAATTGAAATCATCAAAATCTTGCTCAATTAGCCAAGATTCTTAAATCAACTTACAAACCTTTAATTAAACATACATTTAGGATTGAAAACTTTAGGAATTTCATTAAAGAACTTAAAGTTCAGAGGAGAATCGTTCATACCTCCAAACTTGTGATTTCTCCACTTTTTGGAATGAAAACCTTGTTGAAACTTGTAGCAAATGAGTAGGTTTTGAAGATATGTTGATTTGCAATCAAATGAAAGTTGAAAGGAAGAATTTAGGTGAGGAAATCAGATTAGAATCTCTGGAAATGGTGATGTTTGGTTGGAGAGAAAAGGAGAAGAGAAAATAGGAAGTTAGTTGGGAAAATAGAGAAAATGAAACTTCCCTCCACTTTGATATCTTTAAAATCAGATTTTAGGATTAAAATATCTTAGAAAAATCTGGAGAATTCAATTTTGGGCAAATAGCTCCTTAAAGATTCAAAGTTTCAATCCTTTTTAAAACAGCCACCAAATTTGCGAAAATTACATTTTGGTCACTAGCCAAAATGTCAACCTTCCAAAACTCATTTTCCAAAATTGTTTTCACAGTTCATCAATATATATTAAAAGATGATTTTAGAACATTTTTCCATATTTTTAATGCAACCCGAACTAGGCTTTCCTAAATTAGCCACTTACGATTCGAACAGCACTTTGACCAAACCGGTCAACGCTCAAAACTTCTAAGCCCAAAACCGGGGCGTTACAACTCTCCCCCCCTTAAGAAATTTCGTCCTCGAAATTTACCTGAAGGAAAGAGATAAGGAAACTGCTTCAGCATGTCTTCCTTCCGCTCCCACGTGGCTTCCTCAACACCGCGATGCTTCCACAGCACCTTCACCAACTCAATGGTCTTGCCACGAAGAACCTTACTATCTGAATCCAGAACCTTCACCGGTTCCTCATCATAGGTCAAATCCGGATTCAGAACCACATCCTCAACAGGCATCACATGCGAAGGATCAGATCTATACTTCCGGAGCATAGAAACATGGAACACATCATGAATCTTCTCCAGTTCCTGAGGTAACCTCAACCGATACGCAACAGGACCCACACGCTCAACCACCTCATATGGTCCAATGTATCTAGGGCTCAGCTTACCCTTCCGGCCAAACCTCATCACCTTCTTCCAAGGCGAAACCTTCAAGAACACTCGGTCACCCACCGCATATTCTATCTCCTTACGCTTCAAATCCGCGTAAGACTTCTGCCGATCAGAAGCAGCCTTCAACCGCTCACAAATGAGCTTCACCTTCTCTGTGGTCCCTTTCAACAAAGCAGGCATTGAAACCAACTTTTGACCAGTTTCAGCCCAACAAAGAGGAGTCCTACACTTCCTCCCGTACAAAGCCTCATAAGGTGCCATCTGTATACTCGCCTGATAACTATTGTTATAAGCGAACTCAACCAAAGGTAGATGCTTCTCCCAAGAACCTTGGAACTCAATCACACAGCATCTCAACATATCCTCCAAAATCTGAATAACTCGCTCAGACTGACCATCCGACTGAGGATGATAGGATGTACTGAAATGCAACCTTGTACCCAAAGCTTGATGCAAACACTGCCAAAAACGCGATGTGAACCTCGGATCCCTATCCGACACAATCGACTTAGGCACACCATGCAACCGCACAATCTCAGCAATGTACAGCTCTGCCAGCTTGTCCAAAGAGAACGTAGTATGCACAGGCAAGAAATGCGCACACTTCGTCAGGCGATCCACAACCACCCAAACCGAATTCTTTTTCGACGGAGACAAAGGTAAACCAGATACAAAATCCATGGTAACCCTCTCCCACTTCCACTCAGGGATTTTCAACGGTTGCAACAAACCAGAAGGAAACTGATGCTCAGCCTTAACTCGCTGACACACCAAACACTTGCTCACAAACTCCGCCACATCCTTCTTCAAACCAACCCAATAGTACTCATCACGAAGATCACGATACATCTTAGTACTACCAGGGTGCATAGCAAAAGGACTACTATGACCTTCAGTCAGAATAGCACGCCTCAACTCAGCATCAGCAGGCACTACTATTCGACTCCCAAAACACAGCACACCATCATCATTAAAACAGAAATCCGAAGGCCTACCCTCCGCAATATCCTGAACATGAGACACCAAGGAATCATCCAACAACTGCTTTTCCTTGATCAACTGAACCAAAGATGGTTTCACTTGCAACTCAGCAACAAGACCACCATCTCGCGATATGCTCAAGCTAGCAAACATCGCCCTCAGCTCAACTGCTACCTTCCTACTCAAGGCATCCGCAACAACATTAGCCTTTCCAGGATGATACTCTATTGTCAGATCATAATCCTTGAGCAACTCCAACCAACGACGCTGCCTAAGATTCAACTCCTTCTGAGACATCAGATACCTCAAACTCTTGTGATCCGTGTACACAGTACACTTCTCACCATACAGATAATGTCTCCAGATCTTCAGAGCAAAAACCACTGCCGCCAGCTCAATATCATGCGTAGGGTAATTGCGCTCATGCACTTTCAACTGCCGCGACACATAAGCCACCACCTTACCCTCCTGCATCAGCACACACCCCAAACCAACATAGGATGCATCACTGTAAACCACAAACTCTTTCCCTGATTCAGGCTGAATCAAAATAGGAGCTTGCGTCAAAGCCGCCTTCAGCTTCTCAAAAGCCTGCTGTCTCGCTTCTGTCCATTCATACTTAACATCCTTCTGCAACAGCTTCGTCAAAGGAGCAGCAATCTTGGAAAAACCATCCACAAACCTCCGGTAGTATCCCGCCAAACCAAGGAAACTACGGACCTCAGGAACAGACTTAGGAACCTTCCAGCTCATCATAGCCTCAATCTTCTGAGGATCAACACGAATCCCCTCAGCTGAGACAACATGCCCAAGAAAAACCACCTCTCTTAACCAGAACTCACACTTGCTCAGCTTAGCATAAAGCTGATTCTCCAACAAAGCTTGCAAAACAACCCTCAAATGCTCTTCATGCTCCTCCTCAGTACGCGAGTACACAAGGATATCATCAATGAACACCACAACGAACTTGTCCAGGTATTCATGAAAAACACGATTCATCATGTCCATGAAAGCAGCAGGAGCATTTGTCAACCCAAACGGCATCACAAGGAACTCATAATGCCCATACCTTGTCCTGAAAGCTGTCTTAGGCACATCCACATCCTTCACCTTCAATTGGTAATACCCTGACCTCAAGTCAATCTTAGAGAACACAGCAGCTCCCCGAAATTGATCAAAGAGATCATCAATCCTCGGCAAAGGATACCGATTCTTGATAGTCAACTTGTTCAGCTGACGGTAATCAATGCACATTCTCATAGTGCCATCTTTCTTCTTCACAAACAAGACAGGAGCACCCCAAGGCGACATACTCGGCCGGATAAAACCACGATCAAGCAGCTCTTGCAACTGCGTCTTCAGCTCCTTCAGCTCCTTAGGTGCCATTCTATATGGAGTAATGGATACAGGAGTTGTATTCTCATACAGCTCAATACCAAACTCCACCTCGCGATTAGGAGGTAAACCAGGCAACTCCTCCGGGAAAACACCAGGGAACTCCTTCACAACCTTGATATCTTGCACCCTCAACTCCTTAGAGCTAGGATTCATCACAAAAGCTAGATAGGCTTCACATCCTTGCCTCAGCATCCTGCTCGCCTCCAAAGAAGATACAACATTGGCAAGAAACTTCACATTCTCACCAACCACCACAACTTCATAATCCTCCGCAACCTTAAGCGACACCCGCTTATTCTCACAATCCACAACAGCACGATGCTCAGCCAGCCAATCCATACCAAGGATCACATCAAAACCATAAAAGGGCAACTCCATAAGATCAACAAGAAAAACATGCTCTTGAACAACCAAAGGGCACCTTCTATACAGCTTACGAGTCACAACAGTTTCACCAAAAGAACTAGTGACTCTAACACCAACATCCAAAGACTCAACAGGCAAACCAAGCAACTCAGCATGCTCACGAAGAATATATGAATGCGTAGATCCAGAATCAATCAAAGAAAGCAATGACAAGGACTGCAAAGTAAAGGTACCTGCAATCACATCAGCATCATTCCTTCCCTCGCGCTGAGCATACACCCTCGCTTGGCCTCCATCCTCAGGTTGAATAGCCACAACATGAGCTACTCCACGGCCACCTTCCTCACGCCTCTGAAAATTACCACGGCCGCGCCCACGACCTCTCTGCGGTGCCGCAACAGCAGGAGCACGCTCTTGACCACCGGCCATTCTCGGACAATCACGTCTCAAGTGATCAGAAGAACCACAATTCTAGCACTCATAACCAGCATTACCAGCTGTCACAACAGGAGCCTGCACCTCCCTACCAGCACGAGGACAGTCACGCCTCTTGTGACCATGCGAACCACAGTTCCAGCAAGCACTAGGCTCAGCCCTAGCATAACCTCCTCTAGCAGATACACCACCACCTCTCTTGGCTGAGGACTGATACTTCTGATCGCGTCCTCTCTTGTTCCGTCCACCTCCGGAACTATACTCAGCTGGTCTCTTCCCAGAACTAGCTCCAGCACCCTTCGCAGACAAGCTCAGATTCATCTCGATATCCTTGGATCGACCAACCAACACATCAAAATCATTATACTCAGCTGCCAACATATAGGTCTTAACATCCGGCACTAAGCCATAACGAAACCTTTCGCACCTCTCTCGCTCATCAGGTACTAGCTCCGGTGCATACTGGCTAAGGCGCACAAACTGTACCTCATACTCAGCCACACTCATGTTCCCCTGGGTCAGAGACATGAATTCACGCTTCTTTTCATCCAGATATCTCACTCCCAGATATCTCCTCTTGAACGCATTCAGGAAGAATGTCCAAGTGATGTCAGCTTCAACCATTCCAGAAATTGTGGTCGTCCACCACGTATAAGCATCACCTTGCAACAAAGATACCACACAGCCCAACTTTTGCACTTCCGTGCAACTCATCTGTCCCAGAACACGCTTGGTGCTCTCTAACCAGGCTTCCGACCTCTCAGCTGACATACCTCTGAACTCAGTCCCTCCAAGACTGCGCAAACGCTCTAAGGGTAGTCTTACACCAGCATCTCCCTGATGCCCAGCTACTTGAGCTCCAGCTACTGCTGCTCTAAAAGCACCCGCAATAGCTTGTACCAAAGCAGACATATCAGGCACAGCTTGCCCCTGACCATCCTCTGGTCCAGCAGCTCCAGCACCAGCATCAGCTGCAGCTTCAGCTCTCGCACCTCCAGTACCACCACCAGGCGGAGGAGGGGGTAACACAGCACTATCAGCGTGCTCTTCATTCTCATTCTCATTGGGAGCCGTAGCTCGCACACTACCTCTCAACTCTCTACGTGGTGCCATACTTTACCATGCAACAACAATGCAAAATAAAACAAGTCAGGCCCAGCAAGGTAAGCAATCCAAGTATTCAAGCTCAATTTCATTTCAAAACAACATGTTTCCTTTAGCTTTTGTTTGGCAATGGGTACCCTCAGCATGCAACATCACAACATACACTCAATTGCATCAACATCTCAAGCCACTGAACATGCTTTCAAACAACAAGCATTCAAGGCAAACATGCTTCAATCATGCATACAAACATTCCCAATTACTCGAGAACTCAGCTCTGATACCACCAAATGTAACCCCCTTAACCCGGCCTAGACGATTGACCCGAATTAAGAAAGTCACACGGGGAAAACCAAAGTCAACCCGAAAGTCAACCTTGATTAACGACCCTTTTTTTTTCTTTTTAATCTTATCTAGATGCACATTACACCTATGTGTGATCATACAAACAACATACTCAAAGATCACAAACATCAGAGGTCAAACAGGGACCCAATTGAACAAATTACAACTTTAGGGACCAAATTGTAATTTCTGATAAATATAAGGACTTAACCAAATTTGAAGTTACCAACTTGAAATTAATCAGGTTTCATGCTTCTCTGTGAAATTTCAGCTCAAAAGGACATCCACAGCTCATACAATTGCACAAACAAGATTCAGGACCAAAACGCAAACAATTCAAAACACATAACCGCCAATGTCAGCCCCCAACGGTCAACCGTTCCGAAACGGGGGACAGCCCGTTCCGAAACGCGGGGCCGTTCCGAAACAGGCGTAGCCCGTTTCGAAACGGGGGTCTGGCAGAGGCTTACTCGTTCCGAAACGGCCCTCCCCGTTTCGGATGCCTGGGTTCATGCAAGGCACCCGTTCCGAAACGGGGCACCCAGTTCCGAAACGCCTGCACCAGAATGCTCCAAAACTCAACTTTAATCATGCAATTACACACTCAAACATGCTCCTAACACTACCAAACTTTGCCAACATGCCAATTAACATATAAACAACATATTAGCATCAACAATTCATCCATTCATCATCATATGCAAAAAGCCCCAATTCTAGATGCATGCTTCCTACACAAGCTAGGCATACAAACACCAAACTTACAAAGCAAGCATATAAGGTTCCAATTCAAAAGCCAGCAAACACATCAACATTAAACATACTTAGGGAGTCTCCAACACCTCCCAAAACATACACATTGGTCCCCCATTGCCAAATCATACAAAAGCTAAAATGTTTAACAAAACCTTCCATACATTGAGCTTCACTTGAACTAGATTGCTTGACCCTTCTTGCTGCCCTCAAGGTACTTTAATGCTCTGCATTATCGAATTCAGAGAACGAAGAGAGCGTAAGCAAAAGCTTAGTGAGGAAAGCTCTTAAAAACCATTCAATAATGCAATTCAAAACCTTTACAAAACATGCTTTAAATCAACCATTTTCACATGCTCAAAAGCATTCATAACAAGCAATCTCATGCTTAAACATAAACATAAAAACAAGCATCTCATGCTTCTCAATATCCTCAACATGTCATATTGGCTCAAGTGATACATTTCCATTTATTAAAACAAGTTCATCAACTTCCCAAGGACTTTTAAACACCTTGGCCCCAAGGACTTTTAAACACCTTGGCCTATGGACTTTTAAACACCATAGAAGTAACCCATCAAGGACTTTTAAACACCTTGATCCCAAGGACTTTTAAACACCTTGGCCATGGACTTTTAAACACCATGAATGAAACACATCAAGGACTTTTAAACACCTTGATCCCAAGGACTTTTAAACACCTTGGCCTATGGACTTTTAAACACCATAGAAAGGATCACCTAAGGACTTTTAAACACCTTAGTGTCCGCAACATGAACCATCCAAGGACTTTTAACCACCTTGATGTTCATAAGTAACAAGGCTCACTCAAGGACTTTTAACCACCTTAGTGACCTTAACATTTTCAAAACATCACTTGCCAATATACATCATTTTCATCATTTACAACACTGTTTTTAAGCATAAAACCAAGCCATATTCATCATGCATTTTAAAGCATAAAACCACATCATTTCAAAGTATAAAAGCAAGGCACTCCTACCTAGAGCTACCTTCAACATATGGCTTACAACAACAGCAAATACCATGCTAAAACATGCTTCCAAAACAGTATGTAAAACATGCAAATCATCATTTTGCAATACATCAAAACCATGGCCACCACTAAAGAGGAAATCCGAAAACTTACACTCGAGCTTAGCAAAGTTGTTTAGACTTAGACTAAGCTCCCAAGACATTGGTTTCAAAGCCGAAAACCCAATTTCACTCACCGATTCCACCTCGCCTCTTGCCGAAGCACGAATTCAAGCTTCCGGATCAACAACTCTTGGATCCAAAGATGCCACCCCTGCTTCAACACATCAAAGCAGTAAATCAATGCATCATCATGCATCAATTACCTCAATGAAAGCACTCAAACTCGCTGCTCTCATCCATCCTCCATTTTCGGCCACCAAACACAACCGAAAATGCATCAAAACCACTTCCAAACATAACCCAGCCATAAACCAGCAAAACCTCACTTCTATTAACATCAATCAACATCTAAAAACAACCTACAATCATCCTTATACCTCCAGCAACAACAGATCCACAAGATCACCACAAAAACTACCTTAAAACACAAGCTAAACTTAGGAATCTTAACCTATCCGGGATTGCATCAATCAAGACTCATTTCCATATCAATTTAATGATCAAATAACATCAAAAACACTTCTCAAAACCCAGATTTAACAGATCAAACGAAAATCAATTGAAATCATCAAAATCTTGCTCAATTAGCCAAGATTCTTAAATCAACTTACAAACCTTTAATTAAACATACATTTAGGATTGAAAACTTTAGGAATTTCATTAAAGAACTTAAAGTTCAGAGGAGAATCGTTCATACCTCCAAACTTGTGATTTCTCCACTTTTTGGAATGAAAACCTTGTTGAAACTTGTAGCAAATGAGTAGGTTTTGAAGATATGTTGATTTGCAATCAAATGAAAGTTGAAAGGAAGAATTTAGGTGAGGAAATCAGATTAGAATCTCTGGAAATGGTGATGTTTGGTTGGAGAGAAAAGGAGAAGAGAAAATAGGAAGTTAGTTGGGAAAATAGAGAAAATGAAACTTCCCTCCACTTTGATATCTTTAAAATCAGATTTTAGGATTAAAATATCTTAGAAAAATCTGGAGAATTCAATTTTGGGCAAATAGCTCCTTAAAGATTCAAAGTTTCAATCCTTTTTAAAACAGCCACCAAATTTGCGAAAATTACATTTTGGTCACTAGCCAAAATGTCAACCTTCCAAAACTCATTTTCCAAAATTGTTTTCACAGTTCATCAATATATATTAAAAGATGATTTTAGAACATTTTTCCATATTTTTAATGCAACCCGAACTAGGCTTTCCTAAATTAGCCACTTACGATTCGAACAGCACTTTGACCAAACCGGTCAACGCTCAAAACTTCTAAGCCCAAAACCGGGGCGTTACATCTATCCATGATCTTATTGATAAATGCATGTTGGCTTGAAATTGAAATATAATATGTAAACACGATCTTGAAATGTTATGCCTATTTGGTTGACAATTTCATGGAATAATTTTTGTCCTTGCCTAGACTATTCGAATGCCATAGCAAACAGAATGCCACGATCTATTCGAACCTCGTAAGGTCTCCTCTTGAATAAGATACACTTAAAAATGAAATGAACTTGCCTAGCTTAAGTTTCTACCTCACTAAGTACTTGACTGTACTTATCACTCTTGTTTCCATTTTTCCAACCCTACATGTTAGTGGATTGAAAGCCATCTTTGAGTCGAGGCAAGACGAGACAAGCTCAAGCATAAGTATGATCCATGTTGTTTTGTAATATCCTAGATGGTGGCCTTAGACATGTATCTCTAGTGATCATGCATTTTTGAATCCTTGAAAGGCACGTATATAATTGATATGATAGTGATGTAAAGACATGTTATTATAATTTGAACTTGTGGCCTAGTTGATCTAGGTATTATGCTATGACGTAAGAGCATGAGTTGTTTTATGCTGCGACATATGATGTCTTGAAAGCCTAGATGATTGATAGTTGGTTTGAATCATGCCTTGATTACTTATCAAGATTAAAGTATGATGATTGCTTACTTGCTACGGCAAAGTACTGTTATGCTATGTCGTTTTTGAAAATACTATAGCATGCTTTGATGCTAGTGTTTAGGTTGGTCAAATGAGTTAAGAATTCAAGGGTCTAATATTTGGTTTGCTTTGGAAAATGAAATTATTAACCTAGTTATGTACAAGTTGTTCGAATGATATGCTATAGCAAACAAAGATGTTTACGCTTGTTATTTTTTAACATGAAATTTAAGTTGTGTAAGTAGTAACCTGTAATGCCTGGTGTTCATGTAATTATGGTTGAATGCTATATGAATGAAATTGAATTGCTTTGATTGATTAGAAGTCTAACTTACCTATTAAGGGTAAGTTAAGAAAAGTTTTTGATTGATCGTGTTTTTGTTGCTTGCGTAACATTCCTTAGCCGGTTTACGACTAAACCGGGTGAGGGGTGTTACACGTATCGATACGGTTAAACATAATTGGACTCCAAGAACAGGGCGTATCGATACCGTCTATGGCCATATCGGAACATTTTGCTACTGAAATTCACTTTTTGATACAGGTCTATAGCGTATCAAAACGGGTCAAAGTCAAAGTCAAGGGGAGTCAACTCGTACCGATACGGGGCTTGCCTGTATCGATACAGTCTAAAGGACAAAGTCAACTTAGGTTGATCATCGTACACCTATTTTGAAATAGCCTTAAGGTGTTTCGATACAGGGTCAGTTATGTTAGTTAAAAGGGCTGAAACAGAAGATTTGCAATGTTCACAGTTTGGTCACTGAACTTTGAATGAGTAAATGGACACGAAATTGTATGGAATTTTACAGGTTTTGTTAATATTGTATTGAATTTCACTGTAGTATAATCTATTGCATCGAAGGATCTCCAATTTATCGAATTTACAGTTTGGTCCCTAAAACTTGTAATAGTTAAGAATTATTCCTAAAAGATTAATAATTGCTTCATAAGGATTAATTGGACTAAGAGGCATTGTGGTAACATGTTATTGTTTTAAATGTTGAGTATAAAAATGAAATTTTAATCAACGTACATATAGCAATCACCATGCATAACAAACAACAAAAATGGTCATTCAGTAACAACATCCCAACAATTATATTCTCATCCCAATTATCGTAAACATGACTCTGATACCAAGAAATGTAACCCCCTCGACCCGACCGAGCCGCCAAACTAAACCGAGCGAGCTACATTGGGTTTGCCAAAACAAACTAGTGAAAATATTACTAGAATTGCGTCATTTTTTATCTTGTCTAGATTCAAATTACGAACCCAAGGTGAACATGTTGGCAGAGGTTCAATTCTCATTCAATTCAGACACTCATAAAACATTCAAATGCAATCGCAAATACTTAGGGACCAAATTGCAAATCTAGAAAATTACAAGGACTTAATTAGATTTGAAGTTATCAAAACTCAATTAGTCAGGATTCATGCTTCCCTACCAAATTTCAGCTCAAAAAATCATCCAAACTCAAACAATTGCATCTCAAGAACTAGGGATAAAAACGTAAGAATCAGAAACCTCTAGAGTCACTTTAACTGAAATAATTGATGCCCGTATACACAAGTAGGTTTATCATTGCCTTTTCTCGTCTCAAATTTCCAGATTCTAGTAGCTCAAAATTGTACCGATGCAGTCGTTCGTGTATCGATACGCCTAGCCATAATCACTAGGCCATACCGATACATGTTCCCGTATATTGAAACACAACCCCAAAATATACTTACTCATACCGGTATAGGGATATGTGTACCTATACCAACAGACCTGTAATGACCAAATTTGTTGCTTTTTCAAACTTTCATGAATTCAAACTTGCCCAAACATTATTAAACCGTAAACCAAACTATACTAGGAATCATACCACCCTAAAATATAAAGGTTACATGCTTTAATCATCACAACATGATTTAACCAAGAATCTAGAGGCATGAATCCTAGAATCAATCCATCCAAAGCATGAATTACAAATTCAAAACAACAACAAAAAATATGAGGCAAATTACAATCTCAAAAC
This sequence comes from Hibiscus trionum, assembly GCA_030270665.1. Taxonomy (NCBI): domain Eukaryota; kingdom Viridiplantae; phylum Streptophyta; class Magnoliopsida; order Malvales; family Malvaceae; genus Hibiscus; species Hibiscus trionum. The sequence goes on from BSYR01000017.1 coordinate 22,992,317, forward strand.
AGCAATACAAACTTGCTCAAACATGGAGTTTAGCAAAAACCTCCTAAAATAACAATGAACCCTATTGCCTTTATTACTACTAGTCTAGTTCAAAAACCATACTTTCAATTGTTCAAGTCCTTGGATTTCCCCTCGCTTGCTCGTTGCCTCCAACCTTTAATTCTCTGTATTGATGGAAAAAGAGAATGTAAGCACACTAGGCTTAGTGAGGAGTGCTCAAAAACAAAACACCATCAATGCAATTTAAACCATTATTCCAAAACACATTGAAATAACCATTTCAATCAACTATCAAAACATCTTGCCTTGAAAATCATGCGTTTAGCATTTTCGAAAACTAGCATATTAAACCATATGCAACATGAATCATAAATCAACAACAAAATCCCATTTGCAACCCTCAATTTAAGCTTTCACATGCACAACAACCAATATTCAAGGCTTAAAGAGTAAACATGTATAAACCAACATTATAATCCATCAACAAGATACATTAGCAATTATATTGGCTTTCAAGTGATCCTAAACCAATTCCACTTTCCAAAATATTACATCGGATACACGGTTTCAACAAGTGTCCTCTCAATAATTCATGCTATCTCAACCAGAATTTATGGTACATTCACAACCTGGTACAATCACAACCCCAATCACCAGTTAGACACATAATCCACTCACGAGAGTTTTCGGTACCATAAAACCCCTCGACCGTTAGGGTTCTCATTGTGGAGTATTCGGGACACATAAATCTCTCAACACCCGAGGACAATATAATCTATTATTAACCATGTACCTAACTATTTTTTATAAGAAACACTCAAAATCATTTTCAATGCATTAAACCATTCATTAACAAGTATTCCTCATTCTGACATAAACCAGTTTTAAATTGCATCCATCATCAATATATGATCAAAATCAGTATTAAACATACTTAAATCATGCCTAAACAATAGGTACCATGTAATTAAAAAACAAGTGCATAAAATGATTTCACAAAAACAAGACCGGGGGAAAATATTAATATACTTACTTCCGAGTTTAAACTAGTGTTTCAAGCTAAGTTTAAACTCCCAAAATAATATTTAAACCATTTCAACACTTTAAACCACGTTCTCACTCACCGGATACGCAAAACTCTACTCGCCGATGCGAAATCAAGCGTTTGAAGCTTCCAGAACTTCCCCAATCGATGTAGGATCAATCTATCTTGTTTTAACCATATAATAACAGAGGATTAATGCATTATTATGCATCCATAATCCCAACAATGCAACTCCCCAACCTCGCCTCACTAAAAACACTAAACCCCTTCTAAAAACAAACAAAAACACCACCAAACATAACTAAAACAAAGCCCAACAACATCCTGTCGATTCGAACACCTTAACAACATCAATTAACATCCAAAAACACCCTAACATCATCCTTATACCTCCAGCATTCATTAAACACCAACAACTACTCAAAAACACATAACTAACATGCTAGAAAATTAGAGGTTCACATAGCTTCGGGATTCTAATGTTAAAACAAACTTATTAACTTTATTAATCATCAAAATAAGGACTAAAAGTAATCAAGAACTCAGCAATACAGATCCAAAAAGAAAATTACATAATCTCATCAATTAAACCTTGATTTAACCAATTTTCCATAATCAAATCATTAAAACTCATTAAGAAACATAAGTAAAGGATCAAATACTTGGGAATTTAAGTAAAGAACCATTCATTAGAGGAGAAGAACAAACCTTATCTCTAATGGATGGATTTCCTCTCAATTAGATGTTTTTCTCTTGAACAGCAAAGGAAAACAATGAAATTTTGAAAACAAGAATGAAGAATCAATTTAGAAATCACATTTTCAATGAGTCAAGAGCATTACCTGAAATCTTAGATGAAAAAAAGAGTGTTTGGCTGGAGATATTTTGAGAGAAAACTTGAGAGACAAAAATTTAAGTCAAAATAGTTTTTAGGAAAATATTCACTTCTCCTTAATTAAATCATTTTTAATCTGTAATTAAAACCATCTAAAATAACCCCAATTGAGAGAATAATCTGATAAAATATTTCGGTAAAATAGCTCCTTAAAGATTCTAAGATTTAACCATTTATAAAACAGTCACGAAAAACAGTTTTACACTCTTTACATTTTGGTCACCAGCCCAAAATGTCCAATTCTAAAAATCCATTTTCCAAAATTGACTTAACCAAATATGTCCATATATCAAATAAGGAATTTAGAATATTTTCCCATATTTTTCTCTCTCTCAAAAATATTTATTCCGATTTTAATTCTCGAGTTTGACTCGAATCTCTAATCCCGGTCCACCAGACCGTTTAATCAACCTAGAAACATCTAGGCCCAAAACCAGGTCGTTATAAACCAAATTATTTTACGATCTTCAAGAAATATAGGAGTTACAGATGATCTGACCTTTAGAAAAAAAATCCTAGATATTGCTTACCCATTCACATGCCACACAAACATGAAATTTGAACCAAAACTTATACCAACATTATGTGACAACACTTCCCAGCTTACATGCATAATCACAACCTTCTTGACCCAAAATCAGAACCACACTGGCCAACCAGGCCTCAAACGTCTCAGGTGTCGAACCATGATACTCCACAACACCCAAATCATGCAAACGCTGCCTCGACAAACCCACACATCCCACAGCCTGAGATGTTCCCAACACCTCCTGAACAACAGGTGATGAACTCTTCATCATAGAACCAACCTCTTCATCCTGCCTTACCACCTCAACTACAGGCACAGAAAACTGAGACGAAACACCTCCATTAAAAGGTGAGTTCCACACCTTAACAACCTGCCCAAGGCAGCAACCATCTCACCCAACTGCCATTCTTTCACCGATTTCACCATACTATTAACAACAAGCAATCACAACAAACAAACAAAACAATTAGACCATCTTAAGCAAGGATTCAAACTCCAACTCCAACATAACACAATAGCTATATTAATAAGGCAATGGGTATCCCGAATCCTCCCCCTTTTACATGACATAACAGTCAACAAAAGCATGGATATCACAACATCAAGCATATCAACAACATATCCGATCATGCTTACATCAAACAACATCCACTCGCAACAGCATAACATTAACATATCATACCCATTACACTTCCATCATGCATAACATCAACTCACAACAACAGCATAAACCACATGAGCTCAACGAAGGTTCATAACCACAAAGCATGCTTGAAAACATCAACAATTTGCTCAGAAACACATGTTTCAACCGGCTTTCAACCATACATCATGATATACATCAAACACATATCACAACAACTTACCGTTTTCCCCAAACATTCGCAACTCATCTCTGATACCACCAAATGTAACCCCCTTAACCCGGCCCAGACGGTTGAACCGAATTAAGAAGATCACACGGGGAAAACCAAAGTCTACCTTGATTAACGACCCATTTTTTTTATTTAATCTTGTCTAGATGCTCATTAACCCTAAATATGATCACGCAAACATCATGCTCAAAGATCACAACCATCAGAGATCATTCAGGGACCCAATTGCACAAATCACAACTTTAGGGACCAAACTGTAAATTCTGAAAATTACAGGGACTTCACCCAATTAAAAGTTACCAATTTGAAATTAGTCATGTTTCATGCTTCACTGCCAAATTTCAGCTCAAACGGACATCCCGAACTCATACAATTGCAAAAACATGTTTTAGGACCAAAACGCAAACATTTCGAAACACATAACCGCCAATGTCAGCCCCCAACGGTCAGGTGTTCTGAAACAGGGAGAACCTGTTTCGAAACGCGGGGCCGTTCCGCAACGTGTTCCGAAACGGGGACTGGCAGTAGCATATCCGTTTCGGAACGGTTCCTCCCGTTTCGAAACGCCCTGGCCATAACAGGCCCATGTTCCGAAACGGTAACGATCGTTCCGAAACGACCTGCCCAGATTGCAGCAACCTTGCTGGTTAAACATACTTTTGACCCACCAAACATGCTCCAAAAGCCACCAAATCACACCAGCAAGTTATTCAACATATAGGGAACATAAATGCATCAAAACTAGATACAAAACCACCCCTAGGTGCACAAACTCATTAAACACATTCAAGGCTCAATCATGCTTTTAAACAAGAAGCATAGCAATACAACTTAAGCATAGGGAGATTCAAACGTTGCAACATTAATCCACATGATTCAAAACCATAACCCAAACTTGTCCAACATACACAATCTCCTATAACAACAACATAAGAGATTCTACCCCCATTGCCTTTATTAACTATAGCTATTAACCGAGACATACATCTCTAATGGAGTCCTCCTTGAATCCCTTGCTTCTCGCTGTCCAAACTTCAATTATCTGCATTGATGGACAAAAAGGAGCGTAAGCACATAATGCTTAGTGAGGAATGCTCAAAACTAAAACACCATCAATGCAGCGAATCATAAAACCACTTTTAAAAGCAAACTCGATTCGACAAACCAAAGCAATATTTGAAAACCCTTTTTCAACAACATGCTTTAAAATCATGCCTTGCACAAACATGAAAACCAACCCTTAGCTTAGGAAGCTAAGTAAACCTTTTCAAAACATAAACTTGCAAGACCATCAAATTAGCCATTCCATGCAAAAACACCATATGCAAAGCTAATTTCAAACCTTGGAAAACACTTCCACTTTACATCTTACCATTCTCATACTTGAATGTCATTTCAAAGCAAGAAACCTATTTTAAACCATCTACTCAAACAATCCAACACATGCATTAAACAAATGCAACATATGAACCACATCATTAACAATTGCATCACATGCCCTTTTAAAACAAGTCTCCACAAGACTTCAATGCACTAAAGAGATTTCATGCACACATGCACCATTCTCAATAGATAATCAACACTTGTTCAAACCAACAAGTCAACATGCATTCATAATACATTTTAAACTTTTCATGCAACCATGCATCATTTCAAGCATCTCATGCTTCATTATATTCAAGAACATCATATTGGCCTCCAAGTGATAACCAAATCCACTTTTCAACTCAACACCCGATCGGATACGCGGATCACAAGCGTTGTCCCCACGCTTCATACACACTACCAATCCAAGGTCTCCAAATGGACTTTTAACCACCATTTGACCTTACCATTCACAAGGTTCCCATGTATGGACTTTTAACCACCATACAACCTTAACATTCACAAGGTTCCCATGTATGGACTTTTAAACACCATACAACCTTAACATGCACAAGGTTCCCATGTATGGACTTTTAACCATCATACAACCTTAACATTCACAAGGTTCCCATGTATGGACTTTTAAACACCATACAACCTTAACATGCACAAGGTTCCCATGTATGGACTTTTAACCACCATACAACCTTAACATTCACAAGGTTCCCATGTATGGACTTTTAAACACCATACAACCTTAACATGCACAAGGTTCCCATGTATGGACTTTTAAACACCATACAACCTTTGCATCACCGATTGGTAGTTGTATAACATCACTAACGAGATCCGGGACACCCTATACAAGATCCACACATGGACTTTACACCACCATTGTGATCTTAACAAGCACAAGGTCCTCAAATGGAATTTTAACCACCATTATTACCTTTGCTTAACCAAGGTCCTCGAATGGGATCTCATCCACCATTATGACCTTAACCATCTCGTTAGGAAACTTGGATGGAGTTTACCGGTTCACTCTTAACCACTCCACATCCAAGGCGACTTAATTCACGGTGCACCCAATCCTATAGCCGGCTAACTATATCCGATCAAAGAACCCAAGAACCACTTACATCACTTGCCAATATAACCATCTTACCACATTAATCCATTAATTCACAAGCATAATCAAAATGCAATAACCACCATGAACTTTAACCAAGAAACAACCATGGACTTTTAAACACCATGTTGTTCTTAAATAAACAAGGCTTACACAAGGACTTTCAACCACCTTTGTAACCTTAACCATCACTTACCAAAATGCATTATTAACAACAATATTCCACTGTTTTAAAGCATCACACAAAGCCATTAAACAACATGCAACACTATGCATCAATTCCACAATTTCAATGTACAAAACCAAGGATCTCTTACCTCGAGCATCCTTCACATATGGCTTTCAAAACCAGCATTAAACCATGCTAAAATATGCTTTCAAAACAGAATTTAAAACATGCAAATCATATGCATTGCAACCATCAATCACAATTGCTTAAAAAGCCAATTCACAACACAACCAAGAGCGAAAATCCATTTACTTACTTTTGAGCTTAGCAAAGTTGTTTAGACTTAAACTAAGCTCCCAAAACCTTCAAACCTTGGTTTAAAAGCTGAAAACCCAACTTCACTCACCGATACACAAAACAAGGCTAGCCAACAAGCCTTCCAAGCATCCGAAACCTTCCACACCACCTCAAATGCTCACGGATCTTCCTCCCCTGTTTCAAGCACATAACAACAGAAGATTAATGCATCATTATGCATTAAAAACACCAGCAACACAACTAAACTCGCTGCTCATCACAAATCCAACATTTCGGCTACCAAACACAACCGAAATCACCACCAAACACTTCCGAAACTTAACCCAGCCAAGATCCATCACTTCTAACCATTTTTAAACATCAATTAACATCCAAAATGATCTCAAACTCGTCCTTATACCTCCAGCTATAACAGATCACCAAGATCACTCCAAAAACAACAAAAAACTCAAGAAAAACTTAGGAAATTCAACCTATTCGGGATTGCATTGATTAAGCCTCAATTTCTAATCAAATTAACATTCAATTAACATCAATTTAACACCTCAACACACTGCCCAAACAGATCATACGAAAATTTCACCAAAATCAAGCAAATCTTGCATTTTAAAGCCAAAATCAAGATTCCAATTGTAAAACCTTTAATAAATCATAAATCAAGGATTGAGAACTTGGGAATTTCAGTAAAGAACTGAGAGTTTAGAGGAGAAGGATGTTCTTACCTCCAAACTTGAGTTTCTCCCTTTTAGAATCAAGTTTTCATGAAAATCCACTTAGCAAATGGTGAGGTTTTGTTGTAGAGATGATTAGCAATCAATAGGTAATTGAAAAGATGAATTTAGATGACAAAATCAAAGAGAAAAGCTCTGGAGAAAGATGTTTGGCTTGAGAGAAAATGAGAGAAAATAGTTGAGAGAAAAGTTAGTTAAAACTAAAATATCTTCCCACCACTTTGTTTATATTTAAAAACCTTTTAATTAATCATTTAATATATTTAGAAAATCTGGAGAAACTCCCATTGGGTAAATAGCTCCTTAAAGATTCAAAGTTTCAATCCTTTTTAAAACAGTCACGCAGTTTTCAAAAATTACATTTTGGTCACTAACCCAAAATGTCACCCTTCCAAACCTCATTTTGCAAAATTGATTTCACAGTTCACTTATATATATTAAAAGAGGATTTTAGGACATTTTTCCATATTTTTAATGCAACCCGAACTAGGCTTTCCTAAAAATCACCTTTTATATTCGAACAACACTTTGACCGAACCGGTCAACGCCCAAAACTTCAAAGCCCAAAACCGGGGTGTTACAACTCTCCCCCTCTTAGGAAATTTCGTCCTCGAAATTTCAACTGGCGAGAAAAGTACAACCACACTTCTCAAAGCAAACCGCAAAGCAACACAGGGGATTTAACCACCACTGAACACCCTCTTCACAAAACTCCACCCAAACTCAACACCACCACACACTGTTCCCGAAACTTGTTCACATAGTGACTCCAACCAATCAGTTCAGCCACTATGTAACCCACAACCTTCACTGCTTCTAAAAACCTTTGCAAAACTACTCAACCTTTTCCAGAGATTTCCACAACAAGCAAGCATTCCCAAGCATCAACTGCTTACCCAAACTTCTCAACGAATGCTGGCATTCCATCACATCCGCCGCTATCATTACCATAACAACTCACCAGGACTACTCACCCAAAATCCAAAAATAACATCACAAAACCCCGACCTTGACTCCGCTAGCCGTTCCACACACCACCAGCTGATCTCCAAAAAGAATTCACTTACTCACAACCAACCATCCACTTCCCACAAGAACTCATTCAACCAACAATGGCCTTCCCTCTTTCATTGCCTTTCCACCACAAGCTTTGACCACGACACTTGCCTTACTAGAACACCGCCCAACTTGAACATACATACCATCTTCTCAACTCCTCGAACGTTGCTACGAACCTTCACCCACATAAACAACCCTTCTATTACAACATCCATGCCAAACTACCTCAGCATTTTAGAAACACAACCACTAACCTACAACATCACTTAACACCAAGGAACCACCTTTCTACTAGCCATTCAAAACCACCTGACCGATTGTAACTTCCATCAGCAAACTTCTTACCACCACACCACTAAACTCGTTAAGCATCAAACACTTTCCTTCTACCAACATACTATACCGCACTCACTATTACTAACAACTTGCTTAATACTCTCCACTACCTCTAACTTACACGCAGCACCAAAACAACTTCTAAAAACCCATCACCAACCTAACCCAACCACAACACTAACAAACTTGATTAGTTATTAGCAAGTGTGAACGTTCGTATGCATGGTCACCAACATGCCCTATCAATGCCTGATGTACATGTATGCAAAACCTCTAATGTCATGCCACATGTATGCATGGACCAGTACATATATAATATAACATATAACAAATGATTTTAACTGTGCATGTATGTCAGTTCACACCCACCAATAACATCCTCAGAGTCCGTCTAAGAACAACCTCCTATTTCACTTTCAACTTGTCTAACTCCATCATTCTAGCAACCATTAACCACAAGATACCCACTAAAACCTCCTTCACGTTTAAGATGTTTCAAAACAACAACAACATCTACTACCCCAACATGCTAGCAACAAGACCAAACTCACAACACAAGGAAACCCAAACCAAAACCAAACTAGGTTACTAAAACAAGGTTACCTAAAAACACCTCACTGCCCTGAAGCTTCAACAAACGAGCTCTCTTCCACGCAGAACCACCATCCTCCAGCTGCACCGCCGCAGCATCAGCTAGCACACTAAGATCACCACCATCTCCCTGCGGTAAAGAACCCTGGCGGTTCCTAGCCAACATCAAACAATCACGTCTCATGTGTCCAACAGACCCACATTTCCAACAGATTTCATCTTCCAAACTCTTCACAACTTTCTGCTCTTTCTGCCACCTTTGAACTTTGTCACGACCGTTCCCACGACCTTTCAGAGACCCTTTGGCTACCACAGAAGCTAACTTCACCCCAAGAGGACAATCTCGCTTCACATGCTCTTTAGAACCACTGTTCCAACAAGCACCTGCGCCCCAACAACCTCCAACATGGCGCCTTCCACAACGGTTACATACCGGTAGCTGAGCTTCCACTCCTTGATCAAGCAACTCTCGCCCCAGATTTGCACTACCTTCACATTGCTTAACCCTTGGGAATTTCTCTCCAAGATACCTCTCATAAAAGGCAGACACAAAGAAATCCCAATCAATATCATGGATGTGCGATGACACCGCCACAGATGTCCACCAGGCACAAGCGTCCTCCAACATCAATGTGACAACACTTCCCAGCTTACATGCATAATCACAACCTTCCTGATCCAAAATCAGAACCACACTGGCCAACCAGGCCTCAAACGTCTCAGGTGTCGAACCATGATACTCCACAACACCCAAATCATGCAAACGCTGCCTCGACAAACCCACACATCCCACAGCCTGAGATGTTCCCAACACCTCCTGAACAACAGGTGATGAACTCTTCATTATAGAACCAACCTCTTCCTCCTGCCTTACCACCTCAACTACAGGCACAGAAAACTGAGACGAAACACCTCCATTAAAAGGTGAGTTCCACACCTTAACAACCTGCCCAAGGCAGCAACCATCTCACCCAACTGCCATTCTTTCACCGATTTCACCATACTATTAACAACAAGCAATCACAACAAACAAACAAAACAATTAGACCAGCTTAAGCAAGGATTCAAACTCCAACTCCAACATAACACAATAGCTATATTAATAAGGCAATGGGTATCCCGAATCCTCCCCCTTTTACATGACATAACAGTCAACAAAAGCATGGATATCACAACATCAAGCATATCAACAACATATCCGATCATGCTTACATCAAACAACATCCACTCGCAACAGCATAACATTAACATATCATACCCATTACACTTCCATCATGCATAACATCAACTCACAACAACAGCATAAACCACATGAGCTCAACGAAGGTTCATAACCACAAAGCATGCTTGAAAACATCAACAATTTGCTCAGAAACACATGTTTCAACCGGCTTTCAACCATACATCAGGATATACATCAAACACATATCACAACAACTTACCGTTTTCCCCAAACATTCGCAACTCAGCTCTGATACCACCAAATGTAACCCCCTTAACCCGGCCCAGATGGTTGAACCGAATTAAGAAGATCACACGGGGAAAACCAAACTCAACCCGAAAGTCAACCTTGATTAACGACCCATTTTTTTATTTAATCTTGTCTAGATGCTCATTAACCCTAAATATGATCACGCAAACATCATGCTCAAAGATCACAACCATCAGAGATCATTCAGGGACCCAATTGCACAAATCACAACTTTAGGGACCAAACTGTAAATTCTGAAAATTACAGGGACTTCACCCAATTAAAAGTTACCAATTTGAAATTAGTCATGTTTCATGCTTCACTGCCAAATTTCAGCTCAAACGGACATCCCGAACTCATACAATTGCAAAAACATGTTTTAGGACCAAAACGCAAACATTTCGAAACACATAACCGCCAATGTCAGCCCCCAACGGTCAGGTGTTCTGAAACAGGGAGAACCTGTTTCGAAACGCGGGGCCGTTCCGCAACGTGTTCCGAAACGGGGACTGGCAGTAGCATATCCGTTTCGGAACGGTTCCTCCCGTTTCGAAACGCCCTGGCCATAACAGGCCCATGTTCCGAAACGGTAACGATCGTTCCGAAACGACCTGCCCAGATTGCAGCAACCTTGCTGGTTAAACATACTTTTGACCCACCAAACATGCTCCAAAAGCCACCAAATCACACCAGCAAGTTATTCAACATATAGGGAACATAAATGCATCAAAACTAGATACAAAACCACCCCTAGGTGCACAAACTCATTAAACACATTCAAGGCTCAATCATGCTTTTAAACAAGAAGCATAGCAATACAACATAAGCATAGGGAGATTCAAACGTTGCAACATTAATCCACATGATTCAAAACCATAACCCAAACTTGTCCAACATACACAATCTCCTATAACAACAACATAAGAGATTCTACCCCCATTGCCTTTATTAACTATAGCTATTAACCGAGACATACATCTCTAATGGAGTCCTCCTTGAATCCCTTGCTTCTCGCTGTCCAAACTTCAATTATCTGCATTGATGGACAAAAAGGAGCGTAAGCACATAATGCTTAGTGAGGAATGCTCAAAACCAAAACACCATCAATGCAGCGAATCATAAAACCACTTTTAAAAGCAAACTCGATTCGACAAACCAAAGCAATATTTGAAAACCCTTTTTCAACAACATGCTTTAAAATCATGCCTTGCACAAACATGAAAACCAACCCTTAGCTTAGGAAGCTAAGTAAACCTTTTCAAAACATAAACTTGCAAGACTATCAAATTAGCCATTCCATGCAAAAACACCATATGCAAAGCTAATTTCAAACCTTGGAAAACACTTCCACTTTACATCTTACCATTCTCATACTTGAATGTCATTTCAAAGCAAGAAACCCTTTTTAAACCATCTACTCAAACAATCCAACACATGCATTAAACAAATGCAACATATGAACCACATCATTAACAATTGCATCACATGCCCTTTTAAAACAAGTCTCCACAAGACTTCAATGCACTAAAGAGATTTCATGCACACATGCACCATTCTCAATAGATAATCAACACTTGTTCAAACCAACAAGTCAACATGCATTCATAATACATTTTACACTTTTCATGCAACCATGCATCATTTCAAGCATCTCATGCTTCATTATATTCAAGAACATCATATTGGCCTCCAAGTGATAACCAAATCCACTTTTCAACTCAACACCCGATCGGATACGCGGATCACAAGCATTGTCCCCACGCTTCATACACACTACCAATCCAAGGTCTCCAAATGGACTTTTAACCACCATTTGACCTTACCATTCACAAGGTTCCCATGTATGGACTTTTAACCACCATACAACCTTAACATTCACAAGGTTCCCATGTATGGACTTTTAAACACCATACAACCTTAACATGCACAAGGTTCCCATGTATGGACTTTTAACCACCATACAACCTTAACATTCACAAGGTTCCCATGTATGGACTTTTAAACACCATACAACCTTAACATGCACAAGGTTCCCATGTATGGACTTTTAAACACCATACAACCTTTGCATCACCGATTGGTAGTTGTATAACATCACTAACGAGATCCGGGACACCCTATACAAGATCCACACATGGACTTTACACCACCATTGTGATCTTAACAAGCACAAGGTCCTCAAATGGAATTTTAACCACCATTATTACCTTTGCTTAACCAAGGTCCTCGAATGGGATCTCATCCACCATTATGACCTTAACCATCTCGTTAGGAAACTTGGATGGAGTTTACCGGTTCACTCTTAACCACTCCACATCCAAGGCGACTTAATTCACGGTGCACCCAATCCTATAGCCGGCTAACTATATCCGATCAAAGAACCCAAGAACCACTTACATCACTTGCCAATATAACCATCTTACCACATTAATCCATTAATTCACAAGCATAATCAAAATGCAATAACCACCATGAACTTTAACCAAGAAACAACCATGGACTTTTAAACACCATGTTGTTCTTAAATAAACAAGGCTTACACAAGGACTTTCAACCACCTTTGTAACCTTAACCATCACTTACCAAAATGCATTATTAACAACAATATTCCACTGTTTTAAAGCATCACACAAAGCCATTAAACAACATGCAACACTATGCATCAATTCCACAATTTCAATGTACAAAACCAAGGATCTCTTACCTCGAGCATCCTTCACATATGGCTTTCAAAACCAGCATTAAACCATGCTAAAATATGCTTTCAAAACAGAATTTAAAACATGCAAATCATATGCATTGCAACCATCAATCACAATTGCTTAAAAAGCCAATTCACAACACAACCAAGAGCGAAAATCCATTTACTTACTCTTGAGCTTAGCAAAGTTGTTTAGACTTAAACTAAGCTCCCAAAACCTTCAAACCTTGGTTTAAAAGCTGAAAACCCAACTTCACTCACCGATACACAAAACAAGGCTAGCCAACAAGCCTTCCAAGCATCCGAAACCTTCCACACCACCTCAAATGCTCACGGATCTTCCTCCCCTGTTTCAAGCACATAACAACAGAAGATCAATGCATCATTATGCACTAAAAACACCAGCAACACAACTAAACTCGCTGCTCATCACAAATCCAACATTTCGGCTACCAAACACAACCGAAATCACCACCAAACACTTCCGAAACTTAACCCAGCCAAGATCCATCACTTCTAACCATTTTTAAACATCAATTAACATCCAAAATGATCTCAAACTCGTCCTTATACCTCCAGCTATAACAGATCACCAAGATCACTCCAAAAACAACAAAAAACTCAAGAAAAACTTAGGAAATTCAACCTATTCGGGATTGCATTGATTAAGCCTCAATTTCTAATCAAATTAACATTCAATTAACATCAATTTAACACCTCAACACACTGCCCAAACAGATCATACGAAAATTTCACCAAAATCAAGCAAATCTTGCATTTTAAAGCCAAAATCAAGATTCCAATTGTAAAACCTTTAATAAATCATAAATCAAGGATTGAGAACTTGGGAATTTCAGTAAAGAACTGAGAGTTTAGAGGAGAAGGACGTTCTTACCTCCAAACTTGAGTTTCTCCCTTTTAGAATCAAGTTTTCATGAAAATCCACTTAGCAAATGGTGAGGTTTTGTTGTAGAGATGATTAGCAATCAATAGGTAATTGAAAAGATGAATTTAGATGACAAAATCAAAGAGAAAAGCTCTGGAGAAAGATGTTTGGCTTGAGAGAAAATGAGAGAAAATAGTTGAGAGAAAAGTTAGTTAAAACTAAAATATCTTCCCACCACTTTGTTTATATTTAAAAACCTTTTAATTAATCATTTAATATATTTAGAAAATCTGGAGAAACTCCCATTGGGTAAATAGCTCCTTAAAGATTCAAAGTTTCAATCCTTTTTAAAACAGTCACGCAGTTTTCAAAAATTACATTTTGGTCACTAACCCAAAATGTCACCCTTCCAAACCTCATTTTGCTAAATTGATTTCACAGTTCACTTATATATATTAAAAGAGGATTTTAGGACATTTTTCCATATTTTTAATGCAACCCGAACTATGCTTTCCTAAAAATCACCTTTTATATTCGAACAACACTTTGACCGAACCGGTCAACGCCCAAAACTTCTAAGCCCAAAACCGGGGTATTACAGGTCTGGCGTCACCTGGTATCAAATATGAAATCACAAGGAAACAAGATAGGGCCATCAGGATTCCCAATCTTGGAAGAGTACAAATTAAATTTAAGGGCTTGTATTCACTAGAAACCGTACTACAACACCTATACCACCATGAGGTTTCTTAGAACCGGCTAAACCTAGGCTTTGATACAACTAAATATAACACTCCAATCTTGATCTAGACCCAAAGTGCTACATTTTGGTCATCAAAAATCCAACCCAACAAATTTACAATTTAAAATTATATATTTATCCATCATTAAACATAAAATCACCCCCTAAGTTCTTGAAATTAAGTCAACATTATAAATCAGTTTACAAAATAGGAGCTCCAAGTTTAAAACACCGTATATCAAAAAATATATTTCAAATAGAATTACAAACTCGGCACTTGTAAGGTCCTATGAATACATAAGCCCAAGACTAAATAGCATTGTACTCTGCACCGATACGGTGCTGCAAAATCCCTCTATGATGTCCTCTTCGATCATGATTAACCTACTAACTTGTGAACAGAAACAACAATTCCAAACGCTGAGCTTACAAAGCTGAGTGGTACATTTCTACTTTACTCGTGCTCACATAGTCGTCGAGCTACCCGTGCTCACATAGCCGTTTAGGTTGAATGGACTATATCCATATCACTATAGCCTCATATATGTCATAAGCATACTCGGATCACCTAAGCCAAGAGTAGTCTTTACCTAAGGTCACCAGGCCATCCAGATTTCTCGAGCTCACATAGCCATCGAGTTACCCGTGCTTACATAGTCATCATGTTAAATACCATATCCGGATCACCATAGCCACAGATAGGTTCCTAACCACACCCATATCACACAGCCTTTGGGTACGTCAAATGTACTTGTTCACATAGCCCTAGGTACGCATTCCCTTGTCCATACTAGGATCACCATGGCCACGAGTAGGTTTCTAACATCACCCTAATCACACAACCCTCGGGTACGTTGGATGTACTTGCTCACTTAGCGCTTAGTACTCATCCCCTTATATAAGTATCGCAGTACTGGCTCTATGACATACAGATTCCTTTACATGACAACTATAAAATAATAAATGCTTTCTGAGCATTAATACACATCATCAAAAGGTGAATGGCTCCCAAGGCCACATTATCAAGCAATGCCCCCAAGGCATGATACCATCAACACGAGTCTTCTATTATATCAGTACTCGAACATGAGCATCGATAGAGTGCCTCAAGTACCGGTACACGCATCCCATATCGATACGATTTTCGCTCAATGGAATCCTAGCTAGCATTCGAGTACCGATACGGTTCGAACCATACAAATACAACTTGAATAACATATCAATACTCCCCTATCAGCTCAACCTTGTTCTCCGTTTGAACAAGGGGTACCGGTACGTACACCCCGTGTAACACCCCTCACCCGGTTTAGTTGTAAACTAGCTAAGGAATGTTACTCAAGCATACAAAACCACGAACCAACAAAAACTTTTGTCTAACTTACCCCTAATATGTATGTTAGACTTTTAAACAAACAATTACAAGCAACAAGATTCATTAACAAGAATCATACTTCAATCAAGCTAAAACATGTGATCAATAGGCAACCTTAGCAACATGAATTAGACATTGGAGCATTCAAGATTAATCACCCTATTTCACATGGTATTCGAACTCTAATAACAACAACATGATCAATTTTTCATATCACTCAAACTAATACATACCTCCTATTCGAATTATACAACATCTTAATTCATATTCTATACATGAGTACATTAACAAAATCAATTAGACTACATGACTTAGAAATGGTTCATTCGATTAGGATATTATCACCTATGATCAACCTAACATCCTTTATACATTCAAATGGCAAGTTCATCTACCACAAGAATTTTAAGCACATTATCAAGACCCTAATACATGAATCAATGACACATTAACTAAACTTAACTCATGGCAGCAACATTTCAATTTAACATGCTATCAAATCCTTTCATATCAACAACACGAGGAAGCATGACAATCACAAGATTATCAAAGCATTTCAATGTATGATTCTAACACATAATCAACTAATGAATAACCCTAGACAACATCCAAGACATGTATCCAGCATTCAATACTTTCCAAGCTTTCAAAACATATAAACATCACAATAGCAACCAACCATATTCATCTCATATACTCATAAGATACCTAGATCAACTAGGCTATCGAACAAGCCACATTAACGAGTTATACAAACCATTTCATATCAAATATATACATAGCCAAACATAGTCTCAAAATGCATGAACATGTGATCTATATACAAGACTATGGCCACCAACTAGAAGTCTACAAAAGAACATTATCATACATGATGCTTTAGCTTGTCTTGCCTTGCCTCCAACTAGGATAACTTGCAATCTATCAACCTGTAGTTTTGGGAAGAATGAAACGAGAGTGATAAGTACGGTTAAGTACTTAGTGAGGTAGCAACCTAAGCTAGGCTATTGTGTTCATTTAACAAGTGTATTTTAGATCAAGGAAGGCCTAGCTAGGTTTAAGAATCAAGCTTGTTCAAAGTTTGTATTCAAATGATCATGTTTTATCATATTTCCATATCATTTCATTCAATTTTTTTTATCCTTTAAACTCGGCAATTCAAGGTTTCAAGAGTACATATATCAATATGACTTTTCAACCAATCAATTACATATTATCATCAAGATGTCAAGTGAATAACACTCAATCAAAATTTCATGTAACATGATATCATGTAAGCAAGCATAACAAGATCATTTTCATTTCATGTAATTGCAAGTTCATATCAGCAAGCTTTCTTATTCAATTTCAAATTTAAGCCTTGGTTTATAGTCGAGTCTAGGTAATTGAGTCGCAAACCAACTGTCACCAAAACAAGTATTTGGTCATATCCTTCCTACTGTCGCCAAAGAACATAACACACATCCCTCTTAATGTCGCCAAATAAAGGGCCTTAGCCCGGTCCGTAGACCACCCCAACACAAATGAGCTCAAGACTCTATGGCATGCCATCCTACCTATGACTCACTAGTTACTAAGGCATTAATTATTCATGTGATCAAGAATCAAGGATCATGTAACAAGCTAGACAAGAATCACAGCTTATTCAAGTGATCAATAATCATGTATCAAGATCAAGAGCCCTTAGACTAATGAACCATAGCTCAATTTCAAGAGAGATCATTTCATGTCATGTTTCATCGATTAACAAATTAAAATAATCAAGGCAGCAAGCAAGTTCATGTTCAAACTCATTATAGCACAAGTAACACATCAATTTACTTATTTTATCATATATTACCATTTGTAATTATTATCATCCTTCCCTTATATGTTTACCAAGTATACTTTAGAGTCAATTTCATGGCATCATTCAAGAATATATAAACATAAATAATTTGGTTAGGACCTAAGTTCTAACCCTAATGATAGCTACACTCACAACTCCAAGCTAGTCTTATTCTTTGATAGCAATGCCCTTGTTCTTCCTATTTTATTGCCCATCCCTTGATTCCTCCAAAATATCTTCAAGTTCTTGATCTTTTTATTCACACAAAAACATATATAAAACATATTAGAAGTCAATTCAAACAGATAAGCTCATATACACAACCGCCAACATCAACATTCAAAACCGTTTTTCTTACTGGCAGATTGAGTACTTGTTACTAATCTGGGCATATCTTTTTACACACATATCCAAATTTTGATTACTTTACCATTCTAGAAATCTTATTTGCACAGATTTACAACCATGTATGATACATAATTTTTTCATTTCTCAATCAATACATTTAATTATTTAAACATAGGCCATTTTGCAGTTCTGGGCAATTTGTAACACCTCCACAATTTTAGTTGCAGATTTTTCTATAGAGATCAATATTTAGTTTCGTTTATTTCTAGTTAAATTTTACATCCCCAGGTATTTTCTATCAAAATTTCAGGTCTAAACTTTATGTATTTTATTTTTGGTGAATTTTTAAAGATCACTGTCCAGAACAGGGCAGTGCTGGGCAGATTACACTAATTTCTCTCTTAAGCTCCTTATAACTTATTTTCTTGGCTTCCACCACCTAATCTTATTTTACCAACTACTTCTATATTTTCTCATAACCATTTTTACCACCTTCAAACATAAATTTCTAGAAAAATCAAACCCAAATTTCATCAAGATAACAATATAAATTCATGGACAAAATCGGGTAACATATTAGACACTTACTTGAATTGTACGAGCATGCATGCAATCTAAGTATAATTTCCAGCCCTCAAACTTTAATTTTTCCTTCTTGTTTTGCTTCTATTTTTCCTTAGATTTTTAAGCTCTCTCTCTCTCCTCTTTGTTTCTATGTTAGTTCGGTGGATTAAAGTGAGAAATATGATAATCCTTTTTGGTGTTATACACTTGTTCGCCGTGCGTTTCATGAGAAGGACACATGGACTTATTTTTTCCATGTATTATTCCACTAATAACCCACTATCTTATCTTATAAGTCATATTATAAGTTATCCCATTAATAACCCACTATCTTATGTTATATATCATATTATAGGTTATCCCACTAATAACACATTATCTTATGTTATACCTCATATTATAAGTTATCCTACTAAAATCCAACTTTCTTATGTCATATGTCATATTATAAGTTATCCTACTAATAACCCACTTTCGTATGCTATATGTCATATTATAAGTTACATTTCCACTTTTCTCTTTTTTTTTTTATTTCTTCTAGGGTGTTTTTAGGGTGTAACACCCCATGTACGGATAACGAAGCCCAGAAAACACATTATAAGGCTAGATTTTCAACCTGGAATTGTATCTAAGGACCCCCACTTACTTTTCTCAAACTTACTTTTCTCAAGCTTTCCTTTTCTTCAAGCTTAAAAAAGCTCTTCAACCCCTTCCACATGCCATATAAACATGAAATTTGAACCAAAACTTAGATCAATGTTATTAATAAGATTAACTACGAAAATACGAACTTTAAACCAAAGGAAATTCTCTAAAAGCTTAACTCCCTAAAAAAAACCCATCAGTGGAAAAACTAACATTTCTAGTACAAAAATATACTTTTCTTGAAGCTCTTATATTGATGATTAATTTCTCCTCTAACCATGAATCTCGAAATGAAACTTTACAAGGTAAAGATTTTATTTTTAGTGTTGAAAAATAAACTTGAATGAAGGGAAAAGATGATGAAGAAGAAGATGGGTGAAGGTGATGATGATCTCACCAAAAAGGGGCATTTGTCCCCTTAAAACCATAGGGGGACATTTTCATTAAAGGGGAGATCAACCCCATTATTCTAAAAGTGGTATATTCACCCCAAAAAACCTCAACTTCAGTCCTTGCTACAATATGGTCACTACCGAAGCCCATATCTCATCCAAAATGCCCAAACATGGCCCAATGGGTTCGATTACCCAATCCAACATGAAGGTCCATAACTCAGGTCAACGTGCATCCGCTGAGTCAGAAATTCGAATTGTTACAATTTTTACTGGTATGGTTACATATGTTACACATATTAGAGTGCTTCGCAATTCGTGCAAGTGTACATTTCGTAAGTTATAGTATAGAATAGATACCGTCTCCACAAGGGTTGGTGCTACTTCGGGAATCTAATTTCTCGCACTGAAAAGAGAACACAAATTGCTGATTATAGGAGTTCTAATTAACAACTAAAATAAGATGGCAATTAAAAGAAAGATGTAATAGAATAAGAGAGAGTAGGTTGGGTTATCATGATTCGTGGTGTGATAATTGAATGAATCGTCTAAGTATTGAATGCAAGAGTGTTGAGTGTGTAAAAGTTCTATATTTTACCCCCTATTTAACCCATATTTCTGCTGCATTCAAGCATAATTCATTGCATTTAGGTACAGTTTCACACGTACATCACAATTATATAAAACGGCACAGTTGCTACTGATTTTGGTTACTTTTGCAGGCAGCTGTTGTAGCAGACGTAGGGTAGTGGAGAAGGAGAGCTGGAACACATGACTGCAGTCGAGAAGAATGACGCTGCTGTGGCCGCTGCCGTGGCAGCTAATGACGATAGCTATGTTGAAGGGAAAAAGTAAAGTGAAGTTCGACAGAAAGAGGAAATTAAGCCGGTCTATCGTGGCTCATTCCTATATTTTTCTGAGCCCTAGATCAGAATGAAGGCCAAGCCCAAAGTTCAAGGAAGAAACCAAAAGCAAGAAAATATGACGAGTTAAAGGCATCTGCTCAAGAGATTTAGTCTTTAAATGAGTTGTACTTTAATTTAAACTTGTACTCTTACCTTATTAGAAAACTTGAACCCAAGGCCTATATAAAGGCATGTAATTCGACCTAGGGAAGGACATCTTATTCTCTAGTCGTCTTCCTCTGAACTCCCCTGGTATGTTGATTTTGTTAATTAAATAGTTAGCGGAATATTTCCTCCTAAACTTAATTATGAAGCTAGGAAGAGGTTCCAAAATGATGTTAAGCATTATTATTGGGACGAACCTCTTCTTTTCAAACATTATGCAGATCAGATCATCAGGAGCTGTGTTCCACAGGATGAGCAGGAAGTTGTGCTGCATCACTGTCATGCTTCACCATATGGAGGACACTTAGGTTGTAATAAAACCGCTGCCAAGGTTTTGCAGTCTGGTTTTTATTGGCCCTCACTGTTCAAGGATGCCCAAGCATTCTACAAAGGTTGTGACAAGTGTTAAAAGATTGGAAACATCTCAAAGAGACATGAGATGCCGCTGCAAAACATCCTTGAAGTCGAGATCTTTGACGTTTGGGGGATTGATTTCATGGGACCATTCCCAGCATCATGTGGGAATCTATATGTCCTCCTGGAAGTGGACTACATATCCAAATGGGATGAAGCGATCGCCACACATAAAAATGATGCCAAGACTGTTCAGAGATTTCCGCACAAGAACATTTTTTCCAGATTTGGCATACCCAAGGCGATCATAAGTGATGAAGGGAGACACTTCAAAAATAGGGTAATAGCTGTTGCCTTAAGAAAATATGGCGTAAAGCATCGGATCGCAACAGCATATCACCCTCAGACCAATGGACAGGCCGAAATATCTAACAAGGAGGTAAAGAATATTCTTGAGAAGATGGTTAAACCCACTCGAAAGGACTGGTCCTTACACCTCAATGGTGCAATGTGGGCCTATAGAACATCTTTTAAGACTCCATTGGGAATGTCACCCTACCGGATGATATATGGAAAAACATGCCATCTACCTGTTGAGATAGAGCACAGAGCGTAATGAGCAATCAAAGCAGTGAACATGGACATAGACAAGGCAGGACAAAAAAGGTTACTTGACATGAATGAAATTGAAGAAATTCGAGCAATGGCCTACGACAACGCAAGGATTTACAAGGACAAGACAAAGAGGTGGCATTTCAAGAAGTTGCTGCCACGACAGTTCTGCCCAGGGCAGCTTGTGTTGTTATTCAACTCTAGGTTGAAACTCTTACCAGGGAAGCTGAAATCTAGATGGTCCGGCCCATTCCAAGTGGTGCAAGTTTTTCCTCATGGCGCCATCACGATCAAATCCTTAAAAGACGTGCACCAATTTAAAGTAAACGGACAGAGACTGAAGCATTATCAGGGGACTGAAGCCCCAAGAATGCAGGAAGTGATTAATTTAGGAGATGCCCCTCAAGGCATCCCTAATTTAACTTAATTTTATTTTTATATTATTATATATATATTTATTTATTAGGAAATTTAAATTATTTTATTTTTAAGGACTAAATTTTATTTTAATTTTTGTAGGAAATAAGGGAAACAAGGAGAGCAGAAGAAGTGAACCAGCCCACCATCTCACCAGCAGCCCAAAAAGCCCAAAGGAAGAGTATGTCGTCATAGCCTATCAACAGCTATCGCGACAGACGCGGAAAATGCAGCTTGTCAACACGATGTCGCGGTAGACACGCAAACGCGTAACAGACGCGCAGCAGACACAGAAACGCGTGACAGACGCGTCAGAAACTGCGTAACAGTTGTCCCTATTATTCGCGCCTGCCGTTACAGCTCCAACGGGCAGCAACCTCTTCATCTATATAAACCCCGTTTTACTATTCATTTTCACCTCACTTTTACTCTCTATACTTGCTTTCTCTCCAGATTTACATTTCCTTTCATTTTCTACAGTCTTTCAACTATGAGTACCAGAAACACAAGAAGAAGTGATGCCTTCAGCACTCCCGCAGCTACTTGCACACCTAGCCACGACAAACTCCCCAACCGTTTTGCCACCTCTAACTCCAATGACCGCTGCTACACCTCCTTCCAAAAAAAGGAGATATGGGAAGATAGAGGGTTCCTCTACGCCAAACGCACGAAAAATTTCAGGCTCAAACTGTTCATAGCTCGAATGAATAAAGCCCTCAAATAGTAGATGTTTGCTGCCCAACCTGAGGAGATGAATGTAACTTTGGTCCAAGAACTCTACGCTGCCATCGACAACAAGGACACGCAGACCGTGACAGTACGAGGTAAGGAAGTCAGCTTCGAGTCGGAATACATCAATACCCTATACGGCATCTACATCGGAGAGAAGGAAGACTGGCAAAAGAGGTTCGTGGAAAGTTTGTCGCCGACAGACTACGATGCTATCATGGCAGAGCTCACATAAGAAGGAATAGAGTGGAATGCTGACCCCAAGCATCGTTGGACAGTCAAACGCACTCAACTCACCCAGAGGCAAAGCTATGGAACCACTTCGTCAAGAAGAAGATTATACCTTCTTCCCACAACAGCACGGTCGACAGACCCATGTTAGTTCTCGTTCACTCCATTTTAAATTAGAGACCTATTCATGTCGGCCGGTACATACGAGAAGGAATTTTGGAGTGTGCCCTTAAGCCATCAGGACCCCTTTTCTTCCCATACCTCACCAACGAGATCTGCCACAGCCACAACGTTCCCGAAATCCCATAAGATTACAAGGTCCAAGAGAAACGATGGACAGAACGCAACATATTCAGTTTGATGGAGCTGAAAGCTGCAACACCTATCTCCTTTTTCAACCCGTCTGCCGTGGCAGAAGAGCCAGCAGAGCCCACTCAGCAAAAGCATGCCGCCGCAGAGAAGCAGCAACTCCTCCAGCAGACTCCTCCACTCAAATCCTAGCCACCATGCAGAAGATGGAGGAACAACAGCTGGGTCTGATGATTTTTGTCTGAGACTTCACAACAGCAACGATACATTTCATTCAAAGTAATTTAAATTTTGCAAATGTACAGTTTCTTGTTTTCCTAGAGCATTATTTTGCTTCCCCTACACCTGCCCACACCCCTACCACTGCTGCCACACCAAAAACACCCTCTGTTGCGTCCACTCCAACCCCGACCGCGACAGCTGAAGGTGGTTGCCACATCACCCATGTCCTTGCCAGAAGAGAGAAGAGAAAGGTGCCTTCGATTGACCTTGATGATTTTATTGATGGTTTCTCTTCCTCCTCAATCTGGGAGGAATCTGATGGCGAGCCCTCTGTCAAGAGGAACCTTTCAAAGGAGTTCACTCAGATGAAGCGGCAGAAGCCCAACATCGGTGACGGACCATCCGGCCAAGGGAAGTCTAGCAGCAGCAGCAGCAGCAGCTCTTCCGAAGAGGTACAAGTGCTGGCAAGACCACCCCAGATCTCACCTACTCGAATCTAGCCCCTGAGGGAAGCTAAGAAGAACACTGTCTTAGCCTCTCTGAGCCATCTACCGGCGCCGACAATGAAGGTCACTGCCCACCGGCAGGTACAGATCGGCAGCAACGATGACATCACTTAAATTTAAGTTTCTATCTTATTTTTGTTGTCTACTATTTTAATATAATTGTGATGTTTTTATTTTCTGTTTTTATTATCTGTCATCATGCATTGAGGGTAATGCAACCCTTGAGTTTGGGGGTGGCCTCCCTCCAGTAATGAAGTGTCTATTATGTTTAAATTGCGTCTAAGTATTTAGTTTATTTTTGCTTAAAAAAACAGAAAAAAAAAACAAAATTTTGGCTTAAGTCTTTGAACTTAACTTACCTGTCACGACATTTGTTGTCGTGACGGTGCCTTTAGGAAATTTTAGGATCTGTTTAGAGCCTTGCTATGATTCTACCTTGTACAACACTCTTTGTGACTCTAGTGCCTTCTAAATTGCTTTAGTACACTGGAATTGGAATGTTTATCCACTTGAAACTGCCCCTAGCGGTGCCTATCACTGGCTCTAGGAAAACAAATAATGAAAGAAAAATATTCAGACTCGATTGCTTGCAAAACTGCCTTGCATTTATTTTAGGAGATTCTTTTTGAGCTAAGTCAGAAAAAACTAAAAGAGCCTAAGAATTGCCTCAAGAAAAGATGCAGTTAATTCAAGAGTCAGAAAAAACTAAAGGAGCTTAAGAATTGCCTCCAGAATAAATTGAAATGGCATAACCTCAAGTTTATAGGCATAACTATTCTGATATACTAAGGTAGTCTAGATGCATAAGTGTTCACAGACCTGCACACACTACACAAGAATTCAGACAAGGTATTGCTCTTGATAGAATATAAGTGGTAGGTAATGTAGAGTTTACTGATTGAAACCAAAACAAAAAAATATTTCATTTTAGTTAGGTAATTTTTGATTCAGGGAAAGCAAGAACTTGAGTTTGGGGGTGTGTTGAGTGTGTAAAAGTTCTATATTTTACCCCTATTTAACCCATATTTCTGTTGCATTCAAGCATAATTCATTGCATTTAGGTACAGTTTCACACATACATCACAATTATGAAAAACGGCAGAATTGCTACTGATTTTGGTTACTTTTGCAGGTAGTTGTTGTAGCAAATGCAGGGCAGTGGAGAAACAGAGCTGGAACACAGGACTGCAGTCGAGAAGAATAACGCTGCCGTGGCAGCCAATGACGACAGCTATGTTGAAGGGAAAAAGTAAAGTTGAGTTCGACAGAAAGAGGAAATTAAGACGGTCTGTCGTGGCTCACTCCTATATTTTTCTGAGCCCTAGATCATAATTGTAACACCCCGGTTTTGGGCTTAGAAGTTTTGGGCGTTGACCGGTTCGGTCAAAGTGTTGTTCGAATATAAAAGGTGATTTTTAGGAAAGCCTAGTTCGGGTTGCATTAAAAATATGGAAAAATGTTCTAAAATCCTATTTTAATATATATAAGTGAACTGTGAAATCAATTTTGCAAAACGAGGTTTGGAAGGGTGACATTTTGGGTTAGTGACCAAAATGTAATTTTTGAAAACTGCGTGACTGTTTTAAAAAGGATTGAAACTTTGAATCTTTAAGGAGCTATTTACCCAAAGGGGAGTTTCTCCAGATTTTCTTGAATATTAAATGATTTATTGATGGTTTAACATAAAAGTAAAAAGGAGGGAAAGATATTTTTGTCATTTCTAACTAACTTTCCAAATTTTCCATTTTTCCATTTTCTCTCATCTTTTCTCTCAAACCAAACACATTCTCTCTAGATCTTTTCCTCTGATTTTTGTCACCTAAATATCATATTTCAATCCTCATTTGATTTCTAATCAATCCTTCAACAAAACCTTTGTATTTGCTACTTGGATTTTCAAGATTTTGGTTCCAAAAAGGGAGAAACTCAAGTTTGGAGGTAAGAACGTCCTTCTCCTCTGAACTTCAAGTTCTTTACTGAAATTCCCAAGTTCTCAATCCTTGATTTATGATTTATTAAAGGTTTTGCAATTGGAATCTTGATTTTGGTTTTAAAATGCAAGATTTGCTTGATTTTGGTGAAATTTTCGTATGATCTTTTTGGGCAGTTTGTTGAGGTGTTAAATTGATGTTAATTGAATGTTAACTTGATGAGAAATTGAGGTTTAATCAATGCAAACCCGAATAGGTTGAATTTCCTAAGTTTTGCTTGAGCTTTTGGTTGTTTTTGGAGTGATCTTGGTGATCTGTTATACCTGGAGGTATAAGGACGTGTTTGTGATCATTTTGGATGTTAATTGATGTCTAAAAATGGTTTGAAGTGATGGATCTTGGCTGGGTTAAGTTTTGGAAGTGTTTGGGGGTGATTTCGGTTGTGTTTGGTAGCCGAAATGATGGTTTTGCAATGAGCAGCGAGTTGAGTTGTGTTGCTGGTGTTTTTAGTGCATTATGATGCATTAATCCTCTGATGTTGTGTGCTTGAAACAGGGGAAGTTGATCTGTGAGCATTAGAGGTGGTGTGGAAGGTTTTAGATGCTTGGAAGGCTTGTTGGCTAGCCTTGTTTTGTGTATCGGTGAGTGAAGTTGGGTTTTCAGCTTTTAAACCAAGGTTTGAAGGTTTTGGGAGCTTAGTTTAAGTCTAAACAACTTTGCTAAGCTCAAGAGTAAGTAAATGGATTTTCGCTCTTGGTTGTGTTGTGAATTGGCTTTTTAAGCAATTGTGATTGATGGTAGCAATGCATATGATTTGCATGTTTTAAATTCTGTTTTGAAAGCATATTTTAGCATGGTTTAATGCTGGTTTTGAAAGCCATATGTGAAGGATGCTCGAGGTAAGAGATCCTTGGTTTTGTACTTTGAATTGTGGAATTGTTGCATAGTGTTGCATGTTGTTTATGGCTTTGTGTGATGCTTTCAAACAGTGGAATATTGTTGTTAATAATGCATTTTGGTAAGTGATGGTTAAGGTTACAAAGGTGGTTGAAAGTCCTTGTGTAAGCCTTGTTTATTTAAGAACAACATGGTGTTTAAAAGTCCATGGTTGGTTCTTGGTTAAAGTTCATGGTGGTTATTGCATTTTGATTATGCTTGTGAATTAATGGATTAATGTGGTAAGATGGTTATATTGGCAAGTGATGTAAGTGGTTCTTGGTTTCTTTGATCGGATATAGTTAGCCGGCTATAGGATTGGGTGCACCGTGAATTAAGTCGCCTTGGATGTGGAGTGGTTAAGAGTGAACCGGTAAACTCCATCCAAGTATCCTAACGAGATGGTTAAGGTCATAATGGAGGTTGAGATTCCCATTCGAGGACCTTGGGTAAGCAAAGGTTATATGGTGGTTAAAAGTCCATATATGGGAACCTTGTGCTTGATAAGATCACAATGGTGGTGTAAAGTCCATGTGTGGATCTTGTGTAGGGTGTCCCGAATCTCGTTAGTGATGTTATACAACTACCAATCGGTGATGCAAAGGTTGTATGGTGTTTAAAAGTCCATACATGGGAACCTTGTGCATGTTAAGGTTGTATGGTGTTTAAAAGTCCATACATGGGAACCTTGTGAATGTTAAGGTTGTATGGTGTTTAAAAGTCCATACATGGGAACCTTGTGAATGTTAAGGTTGTATGGTGTTTAAAAGTCCATACATGGGAACCTTGTGAATGTTAAGGTTGTATGGGGTTTAAAAGTCCATACATGGGAACCTTATGAATGTTAAGGTTGTATGGTGATTAAAAGTCCATACATGGGAACCTTGTGAACGGTAAGGTCAAATGGTGTTTAAAAGTCCATTTGGAGGGCCTTGGATTGGTAGTGTGTATGAAGCGTGGGGACAACGCTTGTGATCCGCGTATCCGATCGGGTGTTGAGTTGAAAAGTGGATTTGGTTATCACTTGGAGGCCAATATGATGTTCTTGAATATAATGAAGCATGAGATGCTTGAAATGATGCATGGTTGCATGAATAGTGTAAAATGTATTATGAATGCTTGTTGACTTGTTGGTTTGAACAAGTCTTGATTATCTATTGAGAATGGTGCATGTGTGCATGAAATCTCTTTAGTGCATTGAAGTCTTGTGGAGACTTGTTTTTAAAGGGCATGTGATGCAATTGTTAATGATGTGGTTCATATGTTGCATTTGTTTAATGCATGTGTTTGATTGTTTGAGTAAATGGTTTAAAAAGGGTTTCTTGCTTTGAAATGACATTCAAGTATGAGAATGGTAAGATGTAAAGTGGAAGTGTTTTCCAAGGTTTGAAATTAGCTTTGCATATGGTGTTTTTGCATGGAATGGCTAATTTGATGGTTTTGCAAGTTTATGTTTTGAAAAGGTTTACTTAGCCTCCTAAGCTAAGGGTTGGTTTTCATGTTTGTGCAAGGCATGATTTTAAAGCATGTTGTTGAAAAAGGGTTTTCAAATATTGCTTTGGTTTGTCGAATCGAGCTTGCTTTTAAAAATGGTTTTATGATTCGCTGCATTGATGGTGTCTTGGTTTTGAGCATTCCTCACTAAGCATTATGTGCTTACGCTCCTTTTTGTCCATCAATGCAGATAAGTGAAGTTTGGACAGCGAGGAGCAAGGGATTCAAGGAGTACTCCAAGTGAGATGTA
Source organism: Hibiscus trionum (assembly GCA_030270665.1). NCBI lineage: Eukaryota > Viridiplantae > Streptophyta > Magnoliopsida > Malvales > Malvaceae > Hibiscus > Hibiscus trionum. The sequence goes on from BSYR01000017.1 coordinate 23,021,369, forward strand.
TGTCTCGGTTAATAGCTATAGTTAATAAAGGCAATGGGGGGAAGAATCTCTTATGTTGATGTTTAAGGAGATTGTGTATGTTGGACAAGTTTGGGTTATGGTTTTGAATCATGTGGATTAATATTGCAACGTTTGAATCTCCCTATGCTTAAGTTGTATTGCTATGCTTCTTGTTTAAAAGCATGATTGAGCCTTGAATGAGTTTAATGTGTTATTGCACCTAGGGGTGGTTATGTATCTAGTTTTTGATGCATATATGTCTCTTGTATGTTATATGACTTGCTGGTGTGGTTTGGTTGCTTTCGGATCATGTTTGGTGGGTCAAAGATGCATTTAACCAGCAAGGATGCTGCAATCTGGGCAGGGCGTTTCGGAACGCGTGTTACCGTTTCGGAACGGGGGCCTGTAAAGGCCAGGGTGTTTCGAAACGGATGGACCCGTTTCGGAACGTTTGTGCTACTGCCAGTGCCTGTTCTGATACGCGTTGCGGAACGGCCCCGCGTTTCGAAACAGGGTGAACCTGTTTCGGAACACCTGACCGTTGGGGGCTGACACTGGCGGTTGTGTGTTTCGAAATGTTTGCGTTTTGGTCCTGAATCTTGTTTTTGAAATTGGATGAGTTTGAGATGTCCGTTTGAGCTGAAATTTGGCAGTGAAGTATGAAACATGACTAATTTTATATTGGTAACTTTTATTTGGGTGAAGTCCCTGTAAAATTCAGAATTTACAGTTTGGTCCCTAAAGTTGTGTTTTGTACAGTTGGGTCCCTGAATGTTCTCTGATGGTTGTTATCTTTGAGTATGATGTTTGTGTGAACACATCTAGGGTTGAAGAGCATCTAGAAAAGATTAAAAAGGAAAAAAAAGGTCGTTAATCAAGGTTGACTTTCGGGTTGACTTTGGTTTTCCCCGTGTGATCTTCTTAATTCGGGTCGAACGTCTAGGCCGGGTTAAGGGGGTTACATTTGGTGGTATCAGAGCTGTGTTGCGAATGTTTGGGGAAAACGGTAAGTTGTTGTGATATGTGTTTGATGTATATCCCGATGTATGGTTGAAAGCCGGTTGAAACATGTGTTTCTGAGCAAATTGTTGATGTTTTCAAGCATGCTTTGTGGTCATGAACCTTCGTTGAGCTCATGTGGTTTATGCTGTTGTTGTGAGCTGATGTTATGCATGATGGAAGTGTAATGGGTATGATATGTTAATGTTATGCTGTTGCGAGTGGATGTTGTTTGATGTAAGCATGATCGGATATGTTGTTGATATGCTTGATGTTGTGATATCCATGCTTTTGTTGACTGTTATGTCATGTAAAAGGGGGAGGATTCGGGATACCCATTGCCTTATTAATATAGCTATTGTGTTATGTTGGAGTTGGAGTTTGAATCCTTGCTTAAGTTGGTCTAATTGTTTTGTTTGTTTTGTTGTGATTGCTTGTTGTTAATAGTATGGTGAAATCGGTGAAAGAATGGCAGTTGGGTGAGATGGTTGCTGCCTTGGGGCAGGTTGTTAAGGTGTGGAACTCACCTTTTAATGGAGGTGTTTCGTCTCAGTTTTCTATGCCTGTAGTTGAGGTGGTAAGGCAGGAGGAAGAGGTTGGTTCTGTGATGAAGAGTTCATCACCTGTTGTTCAGGAGGTGTTGGGAACATCTCAGGCTGTGGGATGTGTGGGTTTGTCGAGGTAGCGTTTGCATGATTTGGGTGTTATGGAGTATCATGGTTCGACACCTGAGACGTTTGAGGCCTGGTTGGCCAGTGTGGTTCTGATTTTGGATCAGGAAGGTTGTGTTTATGCATGTAAGCTGGGAAGTGTTGTCACATTGATGTTGGAGGACGCTTGTGCCTGGTGGACATCTGTGGCGGTGTCATCGCACATCCATGATATTGATTGGGATTTCTTTGTGTCTGCCTTTTATGAGAGGTATCTTGGAGAGAAATTCCCAAGGGTTAAGCAATGTGAAGGTAGTGCAAATCTGGGGCGAGAGTTGCTTGATCAAGGAGTGGAAGCTCAGCTACCGGTATGCAACCGTTGTGGAAGGCGCCATGTTGGAGGTTGTTGGGGCGCGGGTGTTTGTTGGAACTGTGGTTCTAAAGAGCCTGTGAAGCGAGATTGTCCTGAAATAGTGAAATCAGCTTCAGTGGTAGCAAAAGGGTCTCTGAAGGGTCGGGGGCACGGCCGAGACAAGGTTCAAAGGTGGCAGGAAGAGCAGAAAGTTGTGAAGAAATTGGGGAATGAAATCTGTTGGAAATGTGGGTCTGCTGGACACATGAGGCGTGATTGTTTGAAGTTGGCTCGGAACAGCCAAGGTTCTTTACCGCAAGGAGTTGGTGGTGATCTCAGGGTGTTAGTTGATGCTGCAGCGGTGCGGCTGGAGAATGATGGTTCTGCAAGGAAGAGAGCTCGTCTGTTGAAGCTTCAGGGCAGTGAGGTGTTTTCAGGTAACCTTGTTTTAGTAACCTAGTTTGGTTTTGGTTTGGGTTTCCTTGTGTTGTGAGTTTGGTCTTGTTGCTAGCATGTTGGGGTAGTAGATGTTGTTGTTGTTTTGAAACATCTTAAACGTGAAGGAGGTTTTAGTGGGTATCTTGTGGTTAGTGGTTGCTAAAATGATGGAGTTAGACAAGTTGAAAGTGAAATAGGAGGTTGTTCTTAGACGGACTCTGAGGATGTTATTGGTGGGTGTGAACTGACATACATGCACAGTTAAAATCATTTGTTATATGTTATATTATATATGTACTGGTCCATGCATACATGTGGCATGACATTAGAGGTTTTGCATACATGTACATCAGGCATTGATGGGGCATGTGGGTGACCATGCATACGAACGTTCACACTTGCTAATAACTAATCAAGTCTGTTAGTGTTGTGGTTGGGTTAGGTTGGTGATGGGTTTTTAGAAGTTGTTTTGGTGCTGAGTGTAAGTTAGAGGTAGTGGAGAGTATTAAGCAAGTTGTTAGTAATAGTGAGTGCGGTATAGTATGTGGTGGAAGGAAGGTGTTTGGTTCTTGTTGAGTTTAGTGGTTTGGTGGTGAGGAGTACCGGTGGAAGTTAGAATCGGTCAAGTGGTTACGAGTAGCTTGTGGAAGAGGTGGTTCCATGGAAGCTAGATGATGTTGCAGGTTAGTGGATGTGTTCTCGGAGTGCCGAGGTATCTTGGCATTGATGTGGTAGTAGAAAGGTTGTTTATTTGGGTGTTGGTTCGTAGCAACCTTCGAGGAGTTGAGATGGTGATGTGCATGTTTAAGTTGGGCGGTGTTCTTGTAAGGCAAGTGTTATGGTCAAAGCTTGAAGTGGAAAGGTAATGAAAGATCGAAGGTCATTGTTGGTTGGATGGATTCTTGTGAGAAGTGGTTGGCTGGTTGTTAGTAAGTGAATTCTTTTTGGAGATCAGCTGGTGGTGTGTGGAACGGCTAGCGGAGTCAAGGTCGGGGTTTTGTGATGTGATTTTTGGATTTTGGGTGAGTAGTCCTGGTGAGTTGTTATGGTAATGATAGCGGCGAATGTGATGGAATGCCAGCATTCGTTGAGAAGTTTGGGTAACAGTTGATGCTTGGGAATGCTTGCTTGTGGTGGAAATCTCTGGAAAGGGTTGAGTAGTTTTGCAAAGGTTTTTAGAAGCAGTGAAGGTTGTGGGTTACATAGTGGCTGAACTATTTGGTTGGAGTCACTATGTGAACAAGTTTCGGGAACAGTGTGTGGTGGTGTTGAGTTTGGGTGGAGTTTTGTGAAGAGGGAGTGTTCAGTGGTGGTTAAGTCCCCTGTGTTGCCTTGCGTGTTGCCTTGAGAAGTTTGGTTGTGCTCTTCTTGCCAGTTGAAATTTTGAGGACGAAATTTCCTAAGGGGGGGAGAGTTGTAACACCCCAGTTTTGGGCTTAGAAGTTTTGGGCGTTGACCGGTTCGGTCAAAGTGTTGTTCGAATATAAAAGGTGATTTTTAGGAAAGCCTAGTTCGGGTTGCATTAAAAATATGGAAAAATGTTCTAAAATCCTCTTTTAATATATATAAGTGAACTGTGAAATCAATTTTGCAAAACGAGGTTTGGAAGGGTGACATTTTGGGTTAGTGACCAAAATGTAATTTTTGAAAACTGCGTGACTGTTTTAAAAAGGATTGAAACTTTGAATCTTTAAGGAGCTATTTACCCAAAGGGGAGTTTCTCCAGATTTTCTAGAATATTAAATGATTTATTGATGGTTTAAAATAAAAGTAAAAGGAGGGAAATATATTTTTGTCATTTCTAACTAACTTTCCAAATTTTCCATTTTTCCATTTTCTCTCATCTTTTCTCTCAAACCAAACACATTCTCTCCAGATCTTTTCCTATGATTTTTGTCACCTAAATATCATATTTCAATCCTCATTTGATTTCTAATCAATCCTTCAACAAAACCTTTGTATTTGCTACTTGGATTTTCAAGATTTTGGTTCCAAAAAGGGAGAAACTCAAGTTTGGAGGTAAGAACGTCCTTCTCCTCTGAACTTCAAGTTCTTTACTGAAATTCCCAAGTTCTCAATCCTTGATTTATGATTTATTAAAGGTTTTGCAATAGGAATCTTGATTTTGGTTTTAAAAAAGCAAGATTTGCTTGATTTTGGTGAAATTTTCGTATGATCTGTTTGGGCAGTGTGTTGAGGTGTTAAATTGATGTTAATTGAATGTTAACTTGATGAGAAATTGAGGTTTAATCAATGCAAACCCGAATAGGTTGAATTTCCTAAGTTTTGCTTGAGCTTTTGGTTGTTTTTGGAGTGATCTTGGTGATCTGTTATACCTGGAGGTATAAGGACGTGTTTGTGATCATTTTGGATGTTAATTGATGTTTAAAAATGGTTTCAAGTGATGGATCTTGGCTGGGTTATGTTTTGGAAGTGTTTGGGGGTGATTTCGGTTGTGTTTGGTAGCCGAAATGATGGTTTTGCAATGAGCAGCGAGTTGAGTTGTGTTGCTGGTGTTTTTAGTACATTATGATGCATTAATCCTCTGATGTTGTGTGCTTGAAACAGGGGAAGTTGATCCGTGAGCATTAGAGGTGGTGTGGAAGGTTTCAGATGCTTGGAAGGCTTGTTGGCTAGCCTTGTTTTGTGTATCGGTGAGTGAAGTTGGGTTTTCAGCTTTTAAACCAAGGTTTGAAGGTTTTGGGAGCTTAGTTTAAGTCTAAACAACTTTTCTAAGCTCACAAGTAAGTAAATGGATTTTCGCTCTTGGTTGTGTTGTGAATTGGCTTTTTAAGCAATTGTGATTGATGGTAGCAATGCATATGATTTGCATGTTTTAAATTCTGTTTTGAAAGCATATTTTAGCATGGTTTAATGCTGGTTTTGAAAGCCATATGTGAAGGATGCTCGAGGTAAGAGATCCTTGGTTTTGTACTTTGAATTGTGGAATTGTTGCATAGTGTTGCATGTTGTTTATGGCTTTGTGTGATGCTTTCAAACAGTGGAATATTGTTGTTAATAATGCATTTTGGTAAGTGATGGTTAAGGTTACAAAGGTGGTTGAAAGTCCTTGTGTAAGCCTTGTTTATTTAAGAACAACATGGTGTTTAAAAGTCCATGGTTGGTTCTTGGTTAAAGTTCATGGTGGTTATTGCATTTTGATTATGCTTGTGAATTAATGGATTAATGTGGTAAGATGGTTATATTGGCAAGTGATGTAAGTGGTTCTTGGTTTCTTTGATCGGATATAGTTAGCCGGCTATAGGATTGGGTGCACCGTGAATTAAGTCGCCTTGGATGTGGAGTGGTTAAGAGTGAACCGGTAAACTCCATCCAAGTATCCTAACGAGATGGTTAAGGTCATAATGGAGGTTGAGATTCCCATTCGAGGACCTTGGGTAAGCAAAGGTTATATGGTGGTTAAAAGTCCATATATGGGAACCTTGTGCTTGATAAGATCACAATGGTGGTGTAAAGTCCATGTGTGGATCTTGTGTAGGGTGTCCCGAATCTCGTTAGTGATGTTATACAACTACCAATCGGTGATGCAAAGGTTGTATGGTGTTTAAAAGTCCATACATGGGAACCTTGTGCATGTTAAGGTTGTATGGTGTTTAAAAGTCCATACATGGGAACCTTGTGAATGTTAAGGTTGTATGGTGTTTAAAAGTCCATACATGGGAACCTTGTGAATGTTAAGGTTGTATGGTGTTTAAAAGTCCATACATGGGAACCTTGTGAATGTTAAGGTTGTATGGGGTTTAAAAGTCCATACATGGGAACCTTATGAATGTTAAGGTTGTATGGTGATTAAAAGTCCATACATGGGAACCTTGTGAACGGTAAGGTCAAATGGTGTTTAAAAGTCCATTTGGAGGGCCTTGGATTGGTAGTGTGTATGAAGCGTGGGGACAACGCTTGTGATCCGCGTATCCGATCGGGTGTTGAGTTGAAAAGTGGATTTGGTTATCACTTGGAGGCCAATATGATGTTCTTGAATATAATGAAGCATGAGATGCTTGAAATGATGCATGGTTGCATGAATAGTGTAAAATGTATTATGAATGCTTGTTGACTTGTTGGTTTGAACAAGTGTTGATTATCTATTGAGAATGGTGCATGTGTGCATGAAATCTCTTTAGTGCATTGAAGTCTTGTGGAGACTTGTTATTGAAGGGCATGTGATGCAATTGTTAATGATGTGGTTCATATGTTGCATTTGTTTAATGCATGTGTTTGATTGTTTGAGTAAATGGTTTAAAAAGGGTTTCTTGCTTTGAAATGACATTCAAGTATGAGAATGGTAAGATGTAAAGTGGAAGTGTTTTCCAAGGTTTGAAATTAGCTTTGCATATGGTGTTTTTGCATGGAATGGCTAATTTGATGGTTTTGCAAGTTTATGTTTTGAAAAGGTTTACTTAGCCTCCTAAGCTAAGGGTTGGTTTTCATGTTTGTGCAAGGCATGATTTTAAAGCATGTTGTTGAAAAAGGGTTTTCAAATATTGCTTTGGTTTGTCGAATCGAGCTTGCTTTTTAAAATGGTTTTATGATTCGCTGCATTGATGGTGTCTTGGTTTTGAGCATTCCTCACTAAGCATTATGTGCTTACGCTCCTTTTTGTCCATCAATGCAGATAAGTGAAGTTTGGACAGCGAGGAGCAAGGGATTCAAGGAGTACTCCAAGTGAGATGTATGTCTCGGTTAATAGCTATAGTTAATAAAGGCAATGGGGGGAAGAATCTCTTATGTTGATGTTTAAGGAGATTGTGTATGTTGGACAAGTTTGGGTTATGGTTTTGAATCATGTGGATTAATATTGCAACGTTTGAATCTCCCTATGCTTAAGTTGTATTGCTATGCTTCTTGTTTAAAAGCATGATTGAGCCTTGAATGAGTTTAATGTGTTATTGCACCTAGGGGTGGTTATGTATCTAGTTTTTGATGCATATATGTCTCTTGTATGTTATATGACTTGCTGGTGTGGTTTGGTTGCTTTCGGATCATGTTTGGTGGGTCAAAGATGCATTTAACCAGCAAGGATGCTGCAATCTGGGCAGGGCGTTTCGAAACGCGTGTTACCGTTTCGGAACGGGGGCCTGTAAAGGCTAGGGTGTTTCGAAACGAATGGACCCGTTTCGGAACGTTTGTGCTACTGCCAGTGCCTGTTCCGATACGCGTTGCGGAACGGCCCCGCGTTTCGAAACAGGGTGAACCTGTTTCGGAACACCTGACCGTTGGGGGCTGACACTGGCGGTTGTGTGTTTCGAAATGTTTGCGTTTTGGTCCTGAATCTTGTTTTTGAAATTGGATGAGTTTGTGATGTCCGTTTGAGCTGAAATTTGGCAGTGAAGTATGAAACATGACTAATTTTATATTGGTATCTTTTATTTGGGTGAAGTCCCTGTAAAATTTAGAATTTACAGTTTGGTCCCTAAAGTTGTGTTTTGTACAGTTGGGTCCCTGAATGTTCTCTGATGGTTGTGATCTTTGAGTATGATGTTTGTGTGAACACATCTAGGGTTAAAGAGCATCTAGACAAGATTAAAAAGGAAAAAAAAGGGTCGTTAATCAAGGTTGACTTTCGGGTTGACTTTGGTTTTCCCCGTGTGATCTTCTTAATTCGGGTCGAACGTCTAGGCCGGGTTAAGGGGGTTACAAGAATGAAGGCCAAGCCCAAAGTTCAAGGAAGAAACCCAAATCTAGAGAAGAGGATGAGTTAAAGGCATCTGCTCAAGAGATTTAGTCTTTAAATGAGTTGTACTTTAATTTAAACTTGTACTCTTACATTATTAGAAAACTTGAACCCAAGGCCTATATAAAGCCATGTAATTCGACCTAGGGAAGGACATCTTATTCTCTAGTCGCCTTCCCCTAAACCCTAGTCGTTTTCCCCCTTCTCATCATGTTCTAAACTTCCCCTTGGGCTAACGGTTGATTCTGTAAAGTAGTTGCAAGGACTGCATTGTTTTAGGATATTTTATGTTCAATAAAATAGACTTCAAGTTTGCTTATTATGGTTTTCAACATCTTGCAAGAGTATCGGCAGAGCATTGTGGGATTATACATTTACTTAATATCGGGATAGTTAAGTTTACAAAAGGAATAAGTACAGGTACTCCAGTTTATGGTTGAACTATCTCAGACCTAGGGATAGGACGATGTTAAGGGGCTAAGGAAGAATTACACAACATCGGTATTCATCCTTCGATTCACGCCGAGAGGTATCATCAAGACGTGTTCATCAACAGACTTGGACCTAGGGATAGGACGAGTCACAACAACGATTCTTGCCAAGCTTGAAGTACAGAGTTGTGTGATCTCTGCCGCGGCAACAACAGACCGCTGCCGCGACAGAACAGAAAGTCCTAGACAGTGCAACACCTGCACTATCGAGCAAATCAATACCGGCCTATTTCTATACCCTGAATCTCTTAATCTTTTATCTTCAGTATTCTTTAATTATTCCCTTATAAATAATTAAAATTATCTTCTTTCTTGTGCATCAATCCATGGTTAAGGCTATTTCCAGTCCATGTGGATTCGACATCCGATACTTCGTGTATCACTTTACTACTTGCGTCGTGTACACTTGCACTCTATTGCGAAAGACTCTTTTACACGCAACAAAGAGCAACTCAATTGTCTTGAAACTAGCAAAAGTCAGATTGCTTGTGCAAGTGCAATTGCCTAAACAACTGGGAATGGTGCGATTGCCTGGGCAACTAGGCAACTTCCCTCCCGGTTCGGTGAAGCGTTCTACAATGGTTTCATCTTATCCCTAATTTGAAACACCGATTAATTGTACATGCCTTGGTGATACATTCATGCGTTAACCATGGGTGAACATCAACCGATCTTGCGCTCCTCTTAGCCGTTGAAATTCGTAACATATCCCTAAGTAAAATTAGTCATCAACCGAAATATGTTTGCATGAAAACCATGCTCATTCGTTTCTTGAATCTAACTCTTTAGATATTAGATAAATAGATAAATTCACGAGATCCTCTCCCAATTCACTCGTAAACAAATTTAAGAGTCAAGAATGAACAAACCTCAAAACTAAATTGAAATTCAAATACCTAAAACAAATTCAATCATTCTCATAACCATTCAGCACAATAACCCTAGCCAAAATAGTTTAGTTCATGGCTGTGTGTTGAGTGTGCAAAAGTTCTATTATTTACACCCTATTTAACCCATATTTCTGCTGCATTCAAGCATTATTTATTGCATTTAGGTCCGTTTACAGCAAAACATCACAAATATATTAAAAGGTACAGTTTCTACTAAGAATGGCTGTTTTTACAGGTTGCTGCCGTAGCAGACGGATTGGTCAAGCGCTGGGTAGTGAAGCAGAAGAGCTAGAACTGGACAAGCAGTCAATAAGGACGATGCTACCATGGTTGCCGCCGTGACAGCAGAGGACGAAAACAGTTTTGAGGAAAAGAAGCAAAGTGGACCTCGACAGCTAGAGAAAATTCAGCCCGTCTGTCGTGTGAAATCCCTACATTTTTCCAAGCCCCAGATCAAAAGGAATGCCAAGCCCAAAGTTCAAGAAGAGAAAATCCCAAGCAAGAAAGATGACGGCTGGAAAGTAGATTCCTTGAAGATTTAGTCTTTATTAGAATTATACTTTCATTTAAAGTTGTATTCTTGCTATTTTAGATAACTTTGACCCAAAGCTTATATAAGGGCATATATTTTGACCTAGGAGACATAACCAATTACCCTAGCTTCCTTCCCAAAATTCTAGCCATTTTCCTTCCCACAACATGTTCAAAATTCCTCCTAGGGCCACGGGTTGATTTGTAAAGTAGTTGCAAGGGTTGTTTTGTTTTAGGAATTTTCAGTTCAATAAAATAAACTTCAAGTTCTCTTATTTTGGTAATTAATATCTTGCAAGAGCATCGGGAGAGCATTGTGAGGTTATCTATTTACTTAGCATCGGGAGAGTTAAGTATACGAAAGAAATAAGAACAAGTTCTCTAGCTTATAGTTGAACTATCTCGGACCTAGGGATAGGACGAGGTTAAGTGGCTAAAGAAGAATTCATCGACATCGTTGTTCATCCTTCGATTCACGCCGGGAGGTATCATCAAAGACGTGATCATCGACAGACTTGCACCTAGGGATAGGCCAAGGCACATATGGGATTCTTGCCAAACTTGAAGTACTGAGTTGATTGTTCGCTGCCGCAACAAGCAACGGCTGCTTTCGCGACAGGTGCTGCCGCGACGGGGACGACGACAGAACTGGAGTTTCGAGGCTTAGCAATACCTGCACTACTGAGTAATTTAATACCAGCCCATTCTCTCTATCTTGATTTCCTACTCTTTTATTTACGTTTACTTTATTATTCTCGTGACAACTTCTTAAATATTTTCTTTACTTTCGTGCAGTTAATTACAGTGAAGCTATTAGCCCAATCCCTGTGGAGACGATATTCGATACTTCGTATCACTTTACTACTTGCGTCGTGTATACTTGCACTACCATTGCGATAGACTATTTACACGCAACAAGTTTTTGGCGCCGTTGCCGGGGATTGGCAACATAACTCTACCTTTTCTTTTACTGCACTTTTTGTTTTTATTTTTTTTTATTTTCTGTTTTTCTTTGGTGTGTTCAACTCTTTCTTTTCACAAGGTTCCTTGTTTATGCACATATCGAAACGAGGTGAAGATCCTGAGTATCCATTAGATTCAGAAATCGAACGTTCATTCAATCTCATGAACCGACTTCGTCACATACTAGCCAGGAATGAGTACCTTGAGGAACAGTTAGAGACAATGGCATACCGAGGAGACGACCCTCCTGTTGGAGATGGAGAGGTTAGACCGCCTGTCGGCAACCCGCCCAACGCTGCCGGACGACGGTCCTGTCGTGACTACATGTTGAATGATCATGTAGAACTGGAAACCACGCTGTCGGACATAGAAGTTGACGACTTCGAGCTGAAACCTGTTATGTTTAGCATGATCAACAATGCCGGTCAATTCAGTGGTGCTGTTACAGAGGATACCATAGAGCATCTCAAAACGTTCCAGGAGATCTGTGGTTCATTTAGACTACCAGGAGTTAATTACGGAGATACTGAGGCTTCGGTTATTTCTCCATTCGTTGAGGGACAGAGCAAAGACTTGGTGGAATAAACTTACGACCGGTTCAATTAGAACTTGGGCAGATTTGTCTCATGAATTTTTATCTCGTTTTAATCCTTACATTTATCTGAGCGATTACGTAATGAAATTGCTACTTTTCGACAGGAAGATGACGAGCCGATGTACGAGGCCTGGGACAGATTTACCACTCTTCTACGGAACTGCCCAATGCATGGATTCCCCGTCTTGAATCAGGTAACTATGTTTTATAATGCTGCCAACTTACAAACTCGTATTCGAATTGATTCAGCAGCAAACAGACTATTGTTGGACAAAGACCCAGACGAGGCAATGCAAGTATTGAAAAATCTGGCTAAGAATGAGGAAATGTTTCCGACAGCAAGAAGAGGGGGTAAACGGGTACTAGCTATTAAGGATTATGAAGCTGACAACACGATGAAATCACAGGTGGCATTCCTTACTAAGGCAATGAAAAAGCTCTTGAACGATGATGCACAACATGGATTTGCTGTCGAGGAGGTATGTGAAATCTGTGAGGGAAATCATAGTTCAGATGAGTGTCCTATACAGTTAGAAGAGGGAAAATATGTTGGAAACTATAAGCCGAATTACAATTCCAACAACTATAATCCCAACTAGAGAAAGGATCCCAAGTTTTCTTGGAGTAATCCTAACAATGCCCTGAATCCTCAAGCACACAGTAATCAGAACTAGGGAGGACCTAGATTGTTGACTCGACAGCAACTGCAACCGCAGCAGCAGCAACAACAGCCACCAGCTGCCACAAATAGTATACTGGAACAGACTCTGGCTACTTTTATGCCTCAGACAGGTACTTATATTGTGAATATGAATCAGTTTGTCAAGAAAACAGAGACATTCATGGATAAAACAGAGATGCGGATGACAAATCATGAAGCTACTCTGAAATCTTTGGAGACACAAATGGGTCAGGTTTCCCAGCATATCAAGCCAAGGCAGACTGGAGGATTTCCTAGTAATACTGAAAATGCTAGGCAGCCCACACATGAGCAATGTAAGGCCATTACTACTATGAGTGGGAAGAAATTACCAAGGCCGGAAAAGGAAGCGGAAAAGTAAGGAAACCAGCCTTGGACAGACCTATCGAGGAAGCTGCCCCGACAGGTAACAAACAGACTGCTGCTGATAAACGTGTTACGACAGCAGACGCGACAGAGGAGAAAAATGATGAACCCAAACCTCCTCAGATTTGTATGCAGTGGGAAGGACGAATTGCTGATTATCGTCCCCCACCTCCTTTTCCTCAACGGTTACAGCAAGCAAAGCAAGAATCTCAGCTCAAAAAGATTTATGATATTTTTAAACAGGTTCATATTAACATTCCGCTGTTGGATGCCGTGAGGGAGATGCCCGGTTACGCCAAATTTTTCAAGGATGTCATGTCAAAGAAATCTAAACTTGGGGAGTTTGAAACGGTCAAAATGACAGAAGGATGCATGAGTATTCTTCATAGGCAGCCACCCCAGAAAAAGAAGGATTCGAGGAGCTTCATCATACCTTGTGTAATCGGAGATAAATATGTGGGTAAGGCACTTTGTGATCTAGGTATTGGAAAAGCTCGGCCCACGACAGTAATTCTGCAGCTGCCAGACCGCTCTTATGTTCATTCGAAAGGAAAATTTGAAGATATTCTAGTAAGAGTGGATAAATTCATTTTTCCTGCTGACTTTCTTGTTTTAGATTGTGAAGCAGATGAAAACGCACCAATCATCCTGGGGTGACCCTTCTTAGCCACGAGAAGATCACTGATTGATGTGGAGAAAGGAGAACTCACCATGAGAGTGAACAACCAAGAGATTAAGTTGAATGTTCTCCAAGCTATGAAGCATGCTGATGCAGACGAGGAATGCAAGGTTATCACTGAAGTTACCCTTGATCAACCCTGCATTAGGTCGGGCTGTCACGACATCAAAATTTGTCACTGCCTCGGCAGCCACCTACAAGACTGTCACGACAGAAACTCCTCAGAATCCGATATATCATATACTAAAGATCAGGAGGAGGTAAACTAGATAGGCGATCGTCCAGGTAAGTTATTCGAACCTTTAAATTATAGTTCGGATAACCATGCAATCCGAAAGCCATATACTGTTGAGCCCCCTGTCTTAGAACTGAAGCCCCTGCCAGGCCAGCTAAAATATGTTTTTCTTGGTTCAAATGATACGTTGCCCGTAATCATCTCTTCCAAGTTGATGCAGGAACAGGAACAACGGTTAATAGGGATGCTGCAGCAGCACAAAAAGGCAATTGGATGGACGATAGCTGATATTCAAGGCATTAGTCCGGCGTTTTGTATGCATAAAATCCTTTTAGAGGATGATCATAAGCCGACTATAGATGCTCAAAGGCGGCTAAACCATGCGATGAAAGAGGTGGTGCGTAAAGAGATAATTAAATGGTTAGATGCTGGTATAATTTACGCCATCTTCGACAGCAAATGGGTGAGCCCGGTGCAATGCGTTCCCAAGAAAGGAGGAATGACCGTGGTGACCAATGAAAACAATGAGTTAATCCCAACCAGGACTGTGACCGGTTGGAGGGTTTGTATGGACTATCGGAAGCTTAATAAAGCCACCCGAAAGGACCACTTTCCTTTACTTTTTATTGATCAAATGCTTGATAGATTAGCGGTAAACTTTACTATTGTTTTCTGGATGGTTATTCAGGTTATAATCAAATAGGTATCACACCGGAAGATCAAGAAAAGACGACTTTCACATGCCCCTACGGAACGTATGCTTTTAGGAGAATACCGTTTGGATTATGCAATGCACCCGCCACCTTCCAAAGGTGCATGATGGCCATATTCTCCGATATGGTGGAGGACTTCCTTGAAATTTTTATGGATGATTTTTCAGTCTTTGGGGACGATTTTGAGAGCTCCCTAGGCAATCTACAAAAGGTACTTGAAAGATGTGAAAAAGCAAACCTAGTCTTGAATTGGGTAAAATAACATTTTATGGTGGATGAAGGGATAGTCCTTGGCCATAAGATTAGCTTCCGTGGCATAGAAGTCGACAGGGCCAAAATAGAAGTGATCGAAAAGCTGCCGCCACCGACCACAGTCAAGGGTATCAGAAGTTTCTTGGGACATGCTGGTTTTTATCGGAGATTCATTGCAAATTTCTCAAAAATCACCAAGCCCCTATGCCATCTTTTGGAGCAGAACCGACCCTTTGACTTTAATGAAGAATGTACTGAAGCAATCAAGGTTCTGAAGGAAAAACTGGTAACAGCCATAATAGTATAACCACCATACTGGACACAACCATTTGAGATTATGTGTGATGCTAGTGACTATGCTGTCGGGGCAGCACTTGGGCAGCGGAGAGACAAATTATTTCATGTCATATACTATGCCAGCAAGACACTGAATGACGCCCAAGTAAACTACACCACCACAGAAAAGGATTTATTAGTTGTGGTGTTCTCCATTGACAAGTTTCGTTCTTACATACTTGGAACGAAGGTACTAGTGCACACAGACCATTCTGCCCTGAAGTATTTGTTTGCGAAAAAGGATGCAAAGCCTCGATTGATACGGTGGATCCTGCTATTGCAAGAATTCGACCTTGAAATCAAGGACAAAAAAGGGACAGAAAATCAGGTGGCAAATCACTTGTCAAGGTTGGAGAAGGGACAGAGTCTACCAACAGATGAGACAAACATACTGGAGACCTTCCCAGACGAGCAGCTCTTTGCTGCCGCAATCACTGCCGCCACAGCCATGGCGGCAGGTAAGTCTTCTGAACTCCCCTGGTATGCTGATTTTGTTAATTTTTTAGTTAGCGGAATAATTCCTTCTGATCTTAATTATCAAGCCAAGAAGAGGTTCAAAAATGATGTTAAGCATTATTATTGGGAAGAACCTCTTCTTTTCAAAATCTGTGCAGATCAGGTTATAAGGCGATGTGTACCACAAGAAGAGCAAGAAGACATACTTCATCACTGCCATGCTTCACAGTATGGAGGTCACTTAGGAGGCAACAAAACTGCTGCCAAGGTGCTGCAGTCAGGGTTTTACTGGCCGTCACTGTATAAAGATGCACAAATCTTCTACAAGAGCTTTGACAGATGCCAAAGGACATGAAACATCTCAAGGAGAAACGAGATGCCACTGCAGAACATTCTAGAAGTCGAGATTTTCGACATTTGGGGGATTGATTTTATGGGACCTTTTCCATCTTCATGTGGAAATCTATACATCCTCCTGGCAGTAGACTATGTCTCTAAGTGGGTTGAAGCTATCGCTACTCAAAATAATGATGCCAAGACAGTCCAAAGGTTTTTACACAAAAATATCTTTTCTAGGTTTGGCATCCCTAAGGCGATTATCAGTGATGAAAGAAGACATTTCGACAATAGGGTTATTGCTACTGCGTTGAAGAAATATGGTGTCAGGCATCGGATCGCGACAACATATCACCCACAAACCAATGGACAAGCTGAAATATCTAATAGGGAAGTTAAGAACATTCTTGAGAAGATGGTTAAGCCAACTAGGAAAGACTGGTCTTTACTCCTCAATGATGTGTTATGGGCATATAGGACAACTTTTAAAAACTCCATTGGGAATGTCTCCATACCGATTGATTTATGGGAAAACATGTCATCTACCTGTCGAGATAGAGCACAGAGCATACTGGGCGATCAAGGTAGTCAATATGGACTTGAATAGGGCAGGGCAGAAAAGGCTGTTAGATCTGAACGAAATTGAAGAAATCCGAACAATGGCCTATGACAATGCAAAAATCTACAAGGATAAAACGAAGAAGTGGCATGACAAAAAGTTGCTGCCACGATAGTTCTACCCAGGGGAGCTTGTCTTGTTGTTCAACTCTAGACTGAAACTCTTCCCAGGGAAGCTAAAATCTAGATGGTCTGGCCCATTCCAAGTTGTACAGGTTTTTTTCCCATGGTGCCATAACAATTCGATCATTAAAAGACGGGCACCAATTCAAAGTCAACGGACATCGTCTCAAGCATTATCAGGGGACTGAAGCCCCAGGAATACAAGAAGTGGTTACCTTAGGAGATGCCCCACCTGGCATCCCTAATTTAACCTAAATTTTATTTTATTATTATTTATTATTTATTAGGAAATAAGGTTATTTTATTTGAATAATGTTTTTATGTTTATTTTTTTAGGAAATAAAAGAGTCAAGAAGAACAGGAGAAGTGAACTCAGCCCACCATCCATCCTTGAGCCCAACAAAGCCCAATCTTTGAAGCCTGTCGTTACAGCTGCCGTGACAGACGTGGAAATTACAGGCTGTCATCACACTGTCACGACAGACGCGGAAACACGTCACAGACGCGTAACAGACGTGGAAACGCGTAACAGAGGCGTCAGACACGTTAACACATAACAGCTGGCCCAGTTATTCGCGCCTGTCGTTACAGCTTCAACGGGCAGCAAATCCTTCTCTATATAACCTCGTTCCATTTTCATTTTCACTCACTACTACCTTTCTTACTTGCTCTCTCTTTAATTTTTATTTGCTTTCATTTTATTTCCACAACCCTTGCACAAATATGTCTTCTAGGAAAACCCGATGCAATGCTGCCTCCAGTTCCACACCGGCAGCAACTCCACCACGTTCCTTTGCTAGCAGAGACATGTGGGAAGAGAGAGGCTTTATCTACACACCAACGGAGGAAAATCTGAGCCTCAAACCATTCATAGCCCGGAAGATTAGAGCTTTACAGTGGCAAACTTTTGTGGAGCAACCCCCTCACATCTCCCCAACCAGGATCCAGCCACCACGGGAGGCCATGGCCAAGAACACATCGGCCTCCCCCGTGCCCTAGCCAGCTACAAAAGCCAGAGCCCGCCGCCAGATCCGCCTCAGCAGTAGCAGCGAAGACGTGATTAAATTTAAGTTTCTTATCTTATATTTTGCTGCCTGCTATATATTTTATGATGCACTGCCTTCTATTTCATTTTTCATTGTCATTTGCATTGAGGGCAATGCAACCCTCAAGCTTGGGGGTGGCAACCCTCCATTAATGGAGTACATCTTAGTTTAAAATATGTGTCTTTACTTAGTAAAAAAATGATGAAAATATTGAAAACTTTGGCTGAAAACTGTGAACTGAACTTACCTGCTGTGACAGTCCTGTCGTGGCAGTAACTTTAGGATAGTTTTTAGGAGAAGTTTAGAGCCTTTCTATAGTTCTAAAAACTTAAACACGATTGTGACTGTTATACTGCTTAGAACTTTTCTAGTTAACTAGAATAGGAAGCTTACCACTTAAATAGCCCCTAGAGGTGCCTAACACTGGCTCTAGGAAAGAAGTTTAGCAAAAGAGACTCAACAGCCCTAGAGGTGCCCGAAACTGGCTCTAGGAAGTTAGCTAGAGGTGCCCAAAACTGACTCTAGTGAAACTTTAGCTTAAAAAAATAGAGAAATCGAGTCAAAACAAAAAATCAAAGGAGCATGAAAAAGTGCCTTCAAAAGAAAAACTTCGGCATAAAAATTCGAGTTAAGAGCTGAAATATTTTAGTGAAACTAAGAGAGTCTTGGCATATAACTGTTGACAAGCATGCACACACTGCATGAGGACTATAGTGAGACTCCGGACATGTAACGCCCCGGTTTTGGGCTTGGAAGTTTTGGGCGTTGACCGGTTCGGTCAAAGTGTGGTTCGAATCTATAAGGGTGAAATTAGGAAAGCCTAGTTCGGGTTGCATTAAAAATATGGAAAAATGTTCTAAAATCATATTTTAATATATATAAGTGAACTGTGAAATCAATTTTGAAAAATGAGGTTTGGAAGGGTGGCATTTTGGCTAGTGACCAAAATGTAATTTTTGAAAGTTGCGTGACTGTTTTATAAAGGATTGAAACTTTGAATCTTTAAGGAGCTATTATTCCAAAAGGAGTTTCTCCAGATTTTTCTAAGATATTTTAATGTTTAATTCTGATTTTAAAGCTAAAGAAAAGTGGAGGGAAATCATTTTGGCTATTTTGTAACTAATTTTCCTATTTTCCCAATTTTCCTTTTTCTCTCATTTTCTCTCAATCCAAACACTTTCTCTCCAGAGATTTCTTTCTGATTTTGTCACTCAAATCTATCTTTTCAATTCTCTTTGGATTCCTAATCATCTCTACAACAAAACCTTGCAATTTGCTATTTGGATTTTCAAGCTTTTTGGTTCTAAAAGGGAGAAAACTCAAGTTTGGAGGTAAGAACGTCCTTCTCCTCTAAACTCTCAGTTCTTTACTGAAATTCCCAAGTTCTCAATCCTTAATTGATGTTTTATTAAAGGCTTTTAAAGTTGTGAAATGGATCTTGGCTTTAAATGCAAGATTTGGTGATTTTTGATAGATTTTCGTTAGATTCTCTTTGGATTCCTAATCATCTCTACAACAAAACCTTGCAATTTGCTATTTGGATTTTCAAGCTTTTTGGTTCTAAAAGGGAGAAAACTCAAGTTTGGAGGTAAGAACGTCCTTCTCCTCTAAACTCTCAGTTCTTTACTGAAATTCCCAAGTTCTCAATCCTTAATTGATGTTTTATTAAAGGCTTTTAAAGTTGTGAAATGGATCTTGGCTTTAAATGCAAGATTTGGTGATTTTTGATAGATTTTCGTTAGATCTGTTAAAGCTGTGATTTGAGATGTGTTTTTGATGATAAATGAACATTAATTTGATAAGGAATTGAGTTTTGATTAATGCAATCCCAGATAGGTTGAATTTCCTAAGTTTAGCTTATGATTCTTGGTTGTTTTTGGGTGATCTTGTGGATCTGTTGTTGCTGGAGGTATAAGGATGTTGTTAGGTCCTTTTTAGATGTTAAATGATGTTAATGGATGTTTAGTCTTGATGGTTTATGGCTGGGCTTTGTTGAGGAGTTGTTTGGAGGCATTTTCGGTTGTGTTTGATGGCCGAAAATGGAGTGTGATGAGAGCAGCGAGTTTAGGTGCTTTCATTGAAGCTATTAATGCATGATGATGCATTAATCTACTGTTTTAATATGTTAAAATAGGGGAGTCATCTTTGGATCCAAGTGGTGGTGATCCGGAAGCTTGATTTGGTGTTTCGGCAAGAGGCGAAACGGAATCGGTGAGTGGATTTTGGTTTTCGGCTTTGAAACCAATGTTTTGGAGGTTTGGGAGCTTAGTCTAAGTCTAAACAACTTTGCTAAGCTCAAGAGTAAGTTTTCGGAAACACTCTCTTGTTGAGGAACCATGTGATGGTTGGGTGCAATGTGTTTGTTGCATGTTTAAATTCTGTTTTTAAAGCATATCTAGCATGTGTGTTTGCTGAGATTATAAGCCATGTGTTTAAGGAAGCTCAAGGTTAGAGTTCCTTGTTTTTGAACATTGTATAAATGTTGTTTGATGCTTAAAGATGCATGATGTTTATGGCTTGGTTAAATGCTTTAAAACAGTGGATTATTGATGATATATGATGTATATTGGCAAGTGATGTTTTTGAAAAGGTTAAGGTCACTAAGGTGGTTAAAAGTCCTTGAGTGAGCCTTGTTTACTTAAGAACATCAAGGTGGTTAAAAGTCCTTGGATGGTTCTTGTTACGGACAAAAAGGTGTTTAAAAGTCCTTGTGTGGTCCTTTCCAAGGTGTTTAAAAATCCTTGGGGCCAAGGTGTTTAAAAGTCCTTGGGGTGGTTTATATCATGGTGTTTAAAAGTCCATGGCCAAGGTGTTTAAAAGTCCTTGGGGC
Organism: Hibiscus trionum; assembly: GCA_030270665.1. Taxonomy (NCBI): domain Eukaryota; kingdom Viridiplantae; phylum Streptophyta; class Magnoliopsida; order Malvales; family Malvaceae; genus Hibiscus; species Hibiscus trionum. The sequence continues at coordinate 23,041,660 of BSYR01000017.1, forward strand.
CAAGGTGTTTAAAAGTCCTTGGGGTGGTTTATATCATGGTGTTTAAAAGTCCACGGCCAAGGTGTTTAAAAGTCCTTGGGGCCAAGGTGTTTAAAAGTCCTTGGGGTGATTTATATCATGGTGTTTAAAAGTCCATGGCCAAGGTGTTTAAAAGTCCTTGGGGTCAAGGTGTTTAAAAGTCCTTGAGGTGAAACTTGTTAAGGACACAAAGGTGTTTAAAAGTCCTTGTGTGGTCCTTGCCATGGTGTTTAAAAGTCCATGGGCCAAGGTGTTTAAAAGTCCTTGGGGATAAGATCACAATGGTGTTTAAAAGTGCATGTGTGAGTCTTATGTTGATCTTGTTTTAAAGATGGTAATTATCACTTGTGGCCAATATGATATGTTATGATGTGAAGCATGAGATGCTTGTTTGAGATTGCTTGTGAGCATGTCTAAATGTATTTTGAAGTATGATTTATAAATGAGTTTTATAAATGCATTATTGTGTAGTTCTAAGGAGCTTTCCTCACTAAGATTTTGCTTACGCTCTCTCTCTTTTCTTAAACCAATAATGCAGAGCATTAAAGTGCATTGAGGGCAGCAAGGAGGGCAAGCAATCAAGTGGAAGTTAAACTCATGTATGAGAAGGTTTTCTTAAACACTTTTAGCTTTTGGCATTTGGCAATGGGGGACCTATGTTGATGTTTTGGGAGATGTTTGGAACTCCCTATGTTGGATTTATGTTGTTGTTAATGTTGGTTTTTGTAATTGGCCATTATGTGTTGGTTTGAAGGCTTTTGTGCATGGATGGTTGCTTGTGTAGGAAGCATGCCTTTAGATTTGGGGCTTTTCATATATGTTGATCTAATGATGATTGGTTGATGCAAATATGTCTCTTGTATGTTGTATGAGATGCTGGTAAAGTTTGATAGCATTTGGAGCATGATTGGTTGGTCAATTGCATGTTTAAGCAAGCATTTTTCTGCATTTTGTGCTGGCCGTATTAGAACAGTGCCTACCGTTTCGGAACGGGTGCCTCGAAGCAGCCCAGGCGTCCGAAACGGGTGACACCGTTCCGAAACGGAAAGGCTACTGTCAGCCCTCGTTTCGGTACGCGTTGCGGAACGGCCCCGCGTTTCGAAACGGGCTGTCTCCCGTTTCGGAACGCATGACCGTTGGGGGCTGACATGGGCAGTTATGTGTTTCAAAATGTTTGCATTTTGGTTCTGAAACTTGTATGTGCAATTGTATGAGTTTGAAATGTCCGTTTGAGCTGAATTTTGGCCAAGATGCATGAAACATGATTAATTTCAAGTTGGTAACTTTAATTTGGGTGAAGTCCTTATAATTATCAGAATTTACAAATTGGTCCCTAAAGTTGTAGTTTGTTCAATTGGGTCCCTGTTCGATCTCTGATGCTTATGATCTTTGAGTATGTTGTTTGAATGATCATAACTAGGGTTAATGTGCATCTAGACAAGTTAAAAAAGAAAAAAAAGGGTCGTTAATCAAGGTTGACTTTCGGGTTGACTTTGGTTTTTCCCGTGTGACTTTCTTAATTCGGGTCAACCGTCTAGGCCGGGTTAAGGGGGTTACAGGACAGATCCTAAATTATCTGACAGGTTGCTGCCGTCACAGGGAACGAACGACAGGTAAGGGAAAATTCACTGTTTGAAAGCCAAAACAAAAATATTTCATTTTTCTTATAGGTCTTAGTTGCTTGAGGGCAAGCAAAAACTTGTGTTTGGGGGTGTGTTGGGTGTGTAAAAGTTCAATTATTTACACCTTATTTAACCCATATTTCTACTGTATTCAAGCATTATTTATTGCATTTAGGTCAGTTTACAGCAAAACATCACAAATGTATTAAAAGGCACAGTTTCTACTAAGAATGGATGTTTTTGCAGGTTGCTGCCGTAGCAGACGAATGGGCAAGCGCTTGGTAGTGAAGCAGAAGAGCTGGAACTGGACAAGCAGTCAAGAAGGACGATGCTACCATGGTTGCCGCCGTGACAACATAGGACGAAAACAGTTTTGAGGAAAAGAAGCAAAGTGGACCTCGACAGCTAGAGAAAATTCAGCCCGTCTGTCGTGTGAAATCCCTACATTTTTCCAAGCCCCAGATCAAAAGGAATGCCAAGCCCAAAGTTCAAGAAGAGAAAATCCCAAGCAAGAAAGATGACGGCTGGAAAGTAGATTCCTTGAAGATTTAGTCTTTATTAGAATTATACTTTCATTTAAAGTTGTATTCTTGCTATTTTAGATAACTTGGACCCGAAGCTTATATAAGGGCATATATTTTGACCTAGGAAACATAACCGATTACCCTAGCTTCCTTCCCAAAATTCTAGCCGTTTTCCTTCCCACAACATGTTCAAAATTCCTCCTAGGGCCACGGGTTGATTTGTAAAGTAGTTGCAAGGGTTGTTTTGTTTTAGGAATTTTCAGTTCAATAAAATAAACTTCAAGTTCTCTTATTTTGATAATTAATATCTTGTAAGAGCATCGGGAGAGCATTGTGAGGTTATCTATTTACTTAGCATTGGGAGAGTTAAGTATACGAAAGAAATAAGAGCAAGTTCTCTAGCTTATAGTTGAACTATCTCGGACCTAGGGATAGGACGAGGGTAAGTGGCTAAAGAAGAATCCATCGACATCGGTGTTCATCCTTCGATTCACGCCGGGAGGTATCATCAAAAATGTGATCATCGACAGACTTGGACCTAGGGATAGGCCAAGGCACATCTGGGATTCTTGCCAAACTTGAAGTGCTGAGTTGATTGTTCGCTGTCGCGACAGGTGCTGCCGCGACGAGGACGACGACAGAACTGGAGTTTCGAGGCTTAGCAATACCTGCACTAATGAGCAATTTAATACCAGCCCATTCTCTCTATCTTGATTTCCTACTCTTTTATTTACGTTTACTTTATTATTCTCGTGACAACTTCTTAAATATTTTCTTTACTTTCGTGCAGTTAATTACGGTGAAGCTATTAGCCCAATCCCTGCGGAGACGATATTCGATACTTCGTATCACTTTACTACTTGCGTCGTGTATACTTGCACTACCATTGCGATAGACTATTTACACGCAACACTGTGTTCAAAAAGAATACAAAATAAAATCACTCTAGCATGAATCTAATCGAACAAAGAGGGAGAAGAAAAAGAAGAATTCGAATAGCCCCTTCGATTTTTTTCTCTTACAATCGATCATGTTTAAGTTTCCGGCTTGATCTTCTTTATATATGAGATAGCTAGATTAAAGTCTTTCGTGAGGAGGAAGTTAAGTTGGAATTAAATAACATAAAAGAAATAAATCTCTTTTAGTTATTTATCCTCCAAAAACTCCTAAATTCTAGGCATTTGATCTCTTATTGACCTCTTAATGGAACTCTAGCTCTTTTCAGGATATATCCTTGCTTCTTTATGTTTATCTCGAATTAAATAGGTTTATCCTATCAAAGTCGGTAGCTTCCTCCTTTCATCAGTTGCTTCGGAAATTTCCGTCTTGCATGGGCAATCAACCTTGCACACATAAAAACACACATTCGAAGTACCTTTTTCTTCAACAATCGACCAAATTATGAACTCAAGCATGAAGGTGAAGAAAATTATGAATTAATGCATGAATGACTAGTTATGCAACTAATATTAGCCTAAGTCTAATAATAATATATGTAAAAAGGGTAATAAAAATAGTACTTTTGAACACTTAACACACCCCCAAACTCGAAATGTAATGCCCCGGTTTTGGGCCTAGAGGTTTTAAAAGCGGTTTAGGGATCGATGAATCTAGATTAGAGATTCGGGTTGGTTCAGGGAAATCTCAGTTCGGGATGTGGTAAAATCATGTGAAAATTTTCAAAATCCTAATTAAATATGTATTGAAGGAAAGTGAAACCAATTTTGAAAAATAAGTTTTGGAAAGTCGACATTTCGACTTGGTGACTAAAATGTAAAAATTGAAAATTCAGTTTTAATGGCTAAATTGAAGGGAGCCAAAACTTAGAATCCTTAGGGAGCTATTACACCATGTTGGTATCAGCTAACTCCCTTGATTTGGTGTTTTAAATATTTTACTTAAGAGTTTTAATAAAGGTGCTTTAATAAAAGGAGATTTTATTAACCAAATCATTTTCTCACGTAACTTCTTTTCCTCAAACTTTTCTCTCAACTTTCTCAGCAGGTAAATCTCTTTTCATCACTAGAATCTTTAGAGAATTTTCCTATTTCATTAGCTTTTGATTCCTAAATGATGCCCATAGATTTCTACAACATTTAGCAAGAGTTTTCTTAAAGGATTTTAGCAAAATCTTTGCAAATCAAGGGAAGGCTTTTGTTACAGGTGATCTTTCTTTTCTCTCCTCTAATTAAGGTTCTTTATTGAAATTCCCAAGTCTTTGGCTCTCTATTTTTGTTTATCAACAAGATTTTGCAAATGAATTGATGGAAATTGCTAGTTAAAGCTTTGAAAAATGGATTTCAAGATTTTTGTTTGGGCACTGTTTTGATTGATTTGTGAATGATTTTAATTATAATTTGGATGTTAAATGATGAGGAAATAATAGTTTTGTGATAATAATCTCGAGTTGAGTTGGATATCTAATTATTAGATTGTTAGATTTTGGGTTTTTGGGTTGTTAATGTGAAATCTAAGTTGCTGGAAGTATAAGGATGATGTTAGGATTTTTTTGGATGTTGATTTATGGTTAAAGTGTGATGAAAATGTTTGTTGATGGTTGGGCCGAGTTTAGTGATCAATTGAATGTGGTTTCAGTAGTTTCAGATGAGTATTTTGGTGCTTTAGGATAGAGCAGCGAGATTATTTAAGTTGCTGGTGGTTTTGATGCATTATGATGCATTGATCCTTTTTTCTTTTGTGGTATAAACAGGGGAGAATACTTTGGAAGCAATCGGTGAAGATCCGGGGGCTTCAGATGCTTGATTTTCAGGTCGACAATTGAGGTTTCGCGAGTCGGTGAGTGGAAATGGTATTTCCAGCTTTGAAACATCTTGAAAGTTGTTTTGGGAACTTAGTGTAACCTTGAAACGCTTTACTAAGTTCAGAGGTAAGTAAAGTGATTTTCTACCTCGAATTGTACTATTGTAAGCTTGATGATGCACTTGATTTATATATGTTTATCTACCATTTTAAAGCATATTTTTGAGAAAGAGAATTGATGTTTATTATGCCATATTGTTAAAGGATGCACTAGGTAAGTGATCCTTGTATGTATATTCTTATACATGTTTAATGAAGCATGGTTTAATGCTTGGAATATGGCTTATTGTGAATGCTTTGAAAACGGTGAGGTTTGTACTAAATGTGAATTATATTGTCAAGTGATGTCATGTAAAGTGGTTTACAAATGAAATCGGCTATAGTTAGCCGGCTATAGGATTGAGTGCACTACAAACAAGTCGCCTTGGATGTTGAGGGGTTGTGAATGTACCGAAAACTCCATCCAAGTGGGGTTATACATTGAGGAAATTGAGTTGTGCCCGTCTCTCGTTAGTGAGGTTATACATCTACCGATGAGTGGTGTTGAGGGGTTGTAAGGTACCGAATACTCCACCACGGGTGTCACAATAGTGGAGGGTAGCTCACGTGTGTGAACCTTGTGATGCCGATGAGAATGTATGAAGTGTTGGGACAACACTTGGGAATCCGTGTATCCGATATGTTTTGAGAAAAGAGTAAGTTGATAATCACTTGGAAGCCAATATAATTGTTGAAATGCCATGAAATGTATATTGATGCATATTATGAAAGAACATCATGTTTTACTCTTTAAGCTTTGCATATGGTAGTTATGCATGGAATGGCTTAAAATGAGTTTTAGCAAATGGTTTTGTTGTTGAAGTGTGTGAAACTTGTTGCATGATGTATAACATGCTGATTTTGTTAATGAAGTGCGTGGATTTCAAAAAGAGCATGATGGTTTCCAAATGGTGTAAAATGATTTTAAGCATTGATGGTGTTTTTAGTTTTGAGCGCTCTTCACTAAACTTGAATGCTTACGCTCTCTTTTGTTCATCAATTCAGATAATTAAGTGTTTGGAGGCAGTAACTTGCAAGGAGATCATAAGAGACTTCGCCTTGAATGTATGTTTTCGTTATTTGGACTAGAGTAATAAGGGCAATGGGGGATCCATGGTTTATTTGGGAGATGTGTTGAAACTCCCTATTTGAGCATGTTTGGTTTCTGATTTTATGATTGTAAAAGTCCTCTTTATGTTGGTTTAAGCCTTGTTTCGAGTTTTGACTTTTGGATGCTTGATTTTCATAGGAAGCATGCATCCAGAAGATTTTGATGATGATTGCCATGTTATGATGTTGTTGCCATGTATACTTGAGAGTTGATGATTATTTGAGTTCTATGTATGTTAGAGGTAAGTTGGTAAGCTTAAGTATGGTTTAAAATGAGTTAAAAAAGCCAAATTTGACATTGCAGACTGTAGGGTATCAATACTTTTCTTTGGGTATCGGTACGAGCTTGCTAAATAGGAAGGGAGTATCGATACGCAGGGGCGTATCGATACAAGTTTTGGTTACTGGTTTCGGGCGTACCAATGCGGGCTTGAAGGGTATCGTTATGGTCTTTGTAATTTGAATTTTGAATGTTGCATCCATTGAGGGCGTATCGATACCCTCTCTAAGGGTATCGATACGGTAGTAGTTAAAGTGGTTAGAAGGTATCTTTGAATGTTCTGAATCTTTACGTTTTGGTCCTTGAATGTTGTGGATGCAATTATTTGAGTTTGTATGAATATCTTGAGCTATGTTTTGATAGATGTGCATATAATGAGATTAATTTAAAGATGGTAACCTAAAATTGGGAAACTTCCTTGTAATTTTGTAAGTTTACAATTTGGTCACTAAAAGCTTATTTTGCATGCAATTAATGTACGATTGATGTTATGTATGTTCTGCTGCCACGTTAAACACTTAGGGGTTGTAACGAGCATCTAGAAAAGATAAAAGAAAAAAATATGGTCGTTTATTGAGGTAAACCCTCCTAGTTTACTCCAATATTCCCCGCGTGACCCGTTCGGTCTCCTTCCTAAGCCGAGTCGAGGGGGTTACACGAACTATTGCTTGCCCTCAAACAATGTAAAACTAACAATTATTTACCAAGTCTTCAATCATCAAAGATATGCTTTAAACTTGAATTCAAACATCAGAACCATGGCACAAAGTATGATCACCTTTTGAATTTTTCGGATAGTACAAAAATTTCCCAAAACCAAACTATAATGCTCGTGACGATGTGTGTGCGTAGTTTTGTACAATTTGATTTTCAAGATTCTATTTGAACAATAGGTTTTTAACAATTTAACTATCGGGGTATTTATTTTTGTTTTCACTAGAGCCAATTTCGGGCACCTCTAGTGATTCTTTAATGTGCATTAACTACTAGAGACGGTTTCGGGCACCTCTAGCAAGAAATTAACTTTTAATTTTCAATTCTAATTTACCCAAACTTTAAGCAACCTAAGTTCACTAAGTTTCTATCAATCAGCAAGTCACAACCGTGTCAATGATATTTAGCATCATAGTAAAATTCTAAGTTCTTTTCATGTAATCCTAAAATTGAAGGTTCTTTCAATTAAGTGTAGTGGCAAAAATTCATCATTGGATATTCAACAAATCCAATAAATTAAATCCAATCAAATGCATGGCAAGTAACATATGCAACTTATATGCAATTACTAAAGATGAAATAAATAAAAGCAAAAACTCCCCCCCATAAACTCAAGGGAAGCATTGTCCCCAATGCATGCAATTACAGAAAAGTAAAAATAAACTAAAATGCAAATGAGTTAGTCAGAAAGGTCGTCACCTCAAATGATGAGTTTCTTTCAGGTCGTTTACTTAATTCTTTTTCGGTCCGCGGTGGTTTGATGCGTATGGCTGGTACCGCATGAATAGCATTTGTTGGGCCTCCGTTTGCTCCAATTTGTGTGTCTAGTGGTGGAGCATTGCTTCGATTTGATCGATGTTTTCCGAGGCATGTTCACTTGCTTGGGCATCCGTAGTTGCCGAAGCAATTGTTGTTTCCTGGGCAGTGGTCGGTGCAGGGTATTTCCTTGGCATGGTGGTTGTGAGTCTTGAAGTGGAAAAACAAAGAAAACTACTATAGCCTAAAATGAAAACAACCAACAATAAATAAAAATATCCTAAAATAACCGGAAATAAAACCAAAATTAAGTTCAAAATTAAAAACAAAACTAAAAATAAAAATACGGAAGGAGAGCATGATCATGTATCTCCCAAATTGAACACTTCTTTGTTGCGCTCCACATTGGTGCTGATATAGTGCTTTAATCTTTGTACGTTAACTTTGAATTCATGTCCATCAGTGGTGGACTTGATTATCACAACACCATGGGAGAATGGCTTCACTACATCGAATGGTCCAGACCATCTCGATCTTAATTTTCCCGGAAAAATCTTTAACCGAGAATTAAAGAGAATTACTAATTGCTCTGGCAAGAATTGTCGTGGCAATAGCTTCTTGTCATGCTAACGCTTTGTATTCTACTTATAGATTCTTGCATTGTCGTAAGCTAAGGCACGAAATTCTTCTATCTTGTTAAGGTCCAACAAATGCTTTTTTCGGGCACTCTCCCAATCCATGTTCACGGTTTTGATAGCCTAATATGTTTTGTGCTCGATCTCTACCAGTAAGTGGCAAGTTTTGTCGTAGACAAGTCAGAAAGGAGACATACCTAGGGGTGTCTTGAATGCAGTTCGGTAGGCCCAAAGTGCATCGTCTAACCTCAATGACCAATCCTTTCGAGAGGGATTGACAACCTTCTCAATCATACCCTTTAATTCCTGGTTGGAGATTTCAGCTTGCCCGTTCGTTTGTGGGTTATCTGTAGTGGCAATTTTGTGTGACTTTCTGAAGCATTGCAAGATCTTGGCAATAAGTTTGTTGTCGAAGTTATTGCCTTCATCATTGTCAATTGCTCTTGGCATTCCAAACCGTGTAAATATATTTTTTTGTATGAATCTTTACACGATTTTGGAGTCATTACTAGGAACTACAACTGCCTCAACCCATTTAGATACATAGTCGGCGGCAAGTAAGATGTATAAATTTTCGAATGAAGATGGAAAAGGCCCCATGAAATTGATCCCCTACACATCGAACAACTCCACTTCAAGGATGTTCTGTAGTGGCATCTCGTGTCGTCTAGAGATATTCTCCGCTCTTTGACAACGATCACACTGTTTATAAAATTCTTGGGCATCTTTTTAAAGCGTGGGACGATATAAACCAGATTGCGAGACTTTAGCCATAGTTTGAGTACCTTCGAAATGTCCTCCATAGGGTGAAAAATGACATTGGCATAGCACATTTTGTTGTTCCTCTTCGGGAACACGTCATCTTTTTACCTGAGTTGCACATTGTTTAAACAAAAGAGGCTCGTCCCAATAATAGTGGTTAGCATCATGTTGGAACCGTTTCTTTCCTTGATTAGTAAGATCATAAGGCATAATACCGCTTGGCGCAACCGTTTTTAAGACCTGTTTGTGTTAAAATATCTTGACAATTAGGGTTTTGGAAATCAGGGTTTTTCATTTTAATTTGATCTTGAAATAAGGGGTTTTCCATTTTAATGAAATTTCCTTTATTTTCTTAAAAATCGTTTTGGAGTTGCCACCGATAACTTTGGTAGACCAGACACCATAAAAACATACCAAAGATTCTTTTGATAAAATTTGGGTTCAGGAGTCGATTACGTGTAGGGAAGGGTTAACGCCCCTACAACACCTGTTATCGGCACCTCATTAATTCCACGTGGCATTTTGGCATTTCTAACGTTAATCTGAATTTAATTCAATCTTTTAATTGTTATACGGATTCCATTTCAAATGGCAATATCCTTTTGCAACTTCCAAATACATTAGGACACTTCAATTTATGTTCAAAATATATCTCAACACAAAGGTTCAATGCATGTTCGATTATTATCTTGTCATTTTTAAGTAGACCTAATTTAGGCTCCATTAATTTAATTAATTAAAAAAATCTATGAATATTATTAATTTTTGGACTTCAATGGTAACATCAAAATAATTTGGAGAGTACCTTTAATGGGCCCTAAAGTAATAATATTCCTAATTTAAGTGATACTAATTGTTAAATTCTATTTTCAATTGTAATTAAATTAATTATATGAATGCCATTTTCTAAGTTCAAATGGAACATTAAATTTCTATTTGAATACCCATTTATTAACATCACGCTACAATGTGATACTAATCAATCTTGAATATTCAAACTCCGTTTCAAATATCCATTTATTTGCTACAATGTCCTTCCTTACTCAATTATTTAATAAAGAAGTCTATACTAAGTCTCTAATTAAATCAATTTGGTGATTAAATCTCTCTAACATATACTACATGCTTAATTTAAAAATTTGCAAACATATAATTAAATAAAGCTATAAATAGACAATTAGACTAATTCTCGGATCAAAATGAATTAAATTGAAACATAGGTGATCAAATTGAATTAAATTAAATTACAAGAGAATAGGTGACTAGAATGTAAATCAGGATAACGTTTGAAGCCCAAACCTAAATCCATTAAATTCTCGGTCCAAAACCCCCTAAACCGAGTAGAACTCACTGAAAAGTGGCATACAGACCGGCCCAATTAACCATCCCAACTCCTAAACGGTCCAAACCAAGCTCCGGGTCATAAACTGGGTTGTGGCCCCATATCCATTTCCATTCAAAAACACAGGTCCTCTTTAACCCCACTCCCAAAACGGTGTCGTTCCAATTCGCTATAAAGAGGCCATTTCCGAGTCAGAACGGCCATTTACACGGTTCTCACACTCTCTCTTCTTTCTCTTCTCTCTCTAAATTCTCTAAACTCAAACAATTTTTTGAAATCCCTAACCCAATCTCGATCAAAACTCCATTATTCATCCTTGTTCTTCCTTCGTTCATCCATTTAATCTTTAAAAACCGTAAAACTATTTCTATTTCATGTTCCCAAATATCAAAACACCTATTTTCTCAAGAACAGACCATGAACATTCTCCAATTCACACTTGGACCCCCATTCAACCAAAATCCTTTCTCATACTTGTTTCTGTTCATCGAAGATGATACCAGTCACCGATAATCATCTCCGATCTTCTTCTTCTTTTCTCCGATGACAAATAACCTTTCGGTCATCATCTCTGACACCTTTTGCAACTTTTGGCCACCATCCGACCAAACTCTGATAACCTCTAACCTTTTACCGGTGATCAGAATTTCGTTGGTCATCTTTTTTGGCCAAATTGTACCCTCCAGCCACCGTCAACAATTTCCGGCCACCGTCTTCATCGTCGCCGAAACCCTAAAACTACCCAAATTGTCCATTTTTATCCTAAACCTAGGTCTAGTCCTTGTTTCATCAGAAACGACCCCCTTCTCCCATTTCTGAGCTCTCTACCCAAAACCAGTGGCCTCTCTTCTATCATTTTCGACTCTGACTAAAATCCTAGCACTCTGATCTTGACTTCGACAATACTCACGGTGACGGGTACGACAAGATAAGCTTTCTACCCTTTCGAATTTTATTTTTTATTATTGTTCAAACCTAGATCTTAAACTGTTTGTCAGGCTTTATATTTCTAATTGTAACTCTTGTTTAGATCTAGATTGCATACTGTTACTTAGGGCTTTTGTTTCTAATTTAGGAATCTGAACTTAGAATTAGGATTTTGGTTCTCAAACCTAGGATTTTAATGATTTCGATACTGAATTTAGGGATTTGTGGCTCTGGTTGTGTTTTTATCATATTTATTTTGCAAAAAAGAAGAACTCAGAGGTGAATTGTACTTATGTTGATGATTCTGCAACTCCGGTGAGCTTCTGGCAATGAACAGCGTTCTGATTCATCTTCTCCAAGTGTCTCTCCAACTACTAGTGAGTCTCTTCACTTCCTCTCCTTCAATCAATAATTCATTAATGATTCCATTAATGATTAACTGCCATATTTTCTCTCTCCTGTAGGTATTTATAGTTGGCCAGAAGGTGACGTCAGCCTCTGACGCTAGCGAAGACAGCTGGCTCCATCTGGGGGACGATCCCCGTGAATCAATTCGTTCCTGTGATATCATGCCACGTGTCCATTGAAACTCCATTTTGAGCAGGAAATAAAAACATAAATGGGTTTTGTGTGTTTGTTTGGGCTGGCAGATGGGTATTGTAAATGGGTCAACGGGAATATGTATTTTGGGCTTTATATTTGGACTTTGTATCATGAAATGAACTTTATATATATATATATATATATATATATATATATATATATATAAAAGGCTATTGCTAAATTTTATTTATTATATATATATATATATATATATATATCTGTACAAAATACGAGTTCTACAGCTGCCCCTCTTTGCTCATTGTTATGGAATAGGAATAGGGCAAAGACTGAACAGACACAAATTTTGTCCGACCCATCCACTCATGGAATCTTGAAATTGTACTTCTTATTATGAAATTATTCAATCTTCCTTTATCTCCTTCTTCTGTTGAGGGTGAACTCTTCTCATTAGGAATTCTTCCTTCGCTGATTGAACTCTTTTTCTTTGTTGGACGAATTCTTCTCATTAGAAATTCTATCTTTGTCAAAGCGGACTCTTCTCATTAGGAATCCTTTTTTGCAGGCGAACTCTTCTCATTAAGAGTTCTTCTTTGATGGGGTGGACTCTTCTCATTAGGTAGCATTCTTTGTTTGGTGGACTCTTCTCCTTAGGAATCCTTCTTTGCTGGAGCGGACTCTTCTCATTAAGAATCCTTCCTTTGCTAATCGAACTCTTCTCATTAGGAGCTCTGTTTTCCATCTACTTCCTGTCAAAACAACTAAAATATGTGGGTTAGCATGACCCTTATTTCCTAGATGATGCATGATTCATGACTTGTTGAGATTCATCAATTGGCTTTTGCCCTTTTAAGACCCTTTTTGACACTCCCTTTTTAATTCCCATCTCACATCCATAACCAGCCGTCACAATTTCCTTTATGCGTTTTTGGCCCTTCGCTCTAAAGCGCCCTTTCAGGTTTTCACTTTAGGTTGCTTTTCTCAAAGCGCACTTTCGGGTTTTCACTTTATTTTTTTTCTTCTTCTTTTTTTCTTTTTTCATCTTTTCTCTTCTTTTTTTGAAAGGCGCATTTTCAGGTTTTCACCTCGATTTTCTCTTTCTTTTTCTCCTTTTATTCTTTTTCTTCTTTTTCTCTTTTTTCTCTTCTTTTTTTCTTTCTTTATTCATTCTTTTTTTTCTTTTTCTTCTTCTCAATAGAGGATAAAGGAGAGGCATTATAACTAATGAAATCTTGTTCTGACCAATCATATGTCACCTTGTTTCGGCAACATTGCAAATACCCAATCCTTCAATGTTAAAGTTTTGACAAATCCAAGATTCGTTACAAAATGATGGTTCTCAACAGTAGATCATTGGGCTGTGGACATTCTCACACTTCATAAACTGTCTCAATTGAGATGTCTGATTCAAAAGAACATGCTAATGTGTTAGCCTTGTGGTTTTGATCATCTCAACATAAATGCGGAGATAAGAATCATTGTTCTTCGGGTGACAGACTATGTTGACATCTTTATAGTTTGTTTCCATGTTCGCACCATCTTGACATGTACAGTCCTCTTCAATATCCCAGAGTGACAAGGTTCACCTGCACTTTAAAAACATAGTAATACCAAGAAATTATCTGCTTTTATTCATTATATCAACCATTTTATCAACGCCTTGGAAGAAAATAAAGCTTGGAAGTGAATTCATGAATTTAATTGAAGCCTATAAATCAAAATACAACATGATTTGAAATAGTTATGGCAAACTGAAACAACAAAATCAAGAAACAAGGTTAGATCTCCAAGCATCCATGGCATGAAGGATACAACCACCCTATCGACCAAATATAGAGCTGAACTTGCACTCATGTCCAATAGTTCTGAAACTTTGTCGGGAGGCTTTCAAATGTGAAATCCTTTCCAAAATACCAGGTGTCCAAGAGATTATACCTCCAAGATGCCTAACTTCATTTATCTGAGCCATCCATTACCAGTTTTCAACTCAAGTCCTCCATTGGTTTTAATGTGCCCTTTACGGATTTTCACCTTAAACCCCCCTTTTATTTTCATTTTCTTCTCTTTTTTTTGTTTTTTTCATATCTAATGTGCCCTTTCTGGGTTTTCACCATAGATGTTTTAATTTTGCGAATGCGCCCTTTCGAGTTTTCACTTCACTTCGCTTTTTTCTTTTATTTTTTTATTTTTTCATTGTCTTTTTGAATTCTTCAAGCATAATACTTCTTGACTAAATCAGAGTTCATTGGCTTATGCAACTCCTTGCCGTCCATTTTAGCCAAAATCAACCCTCCTCTAGAGAAAGCCCTTTTGACAATATAAGGTCCTTCCCATTTAGGCATCCATTTTCCATGGTCATCTCGATGTATTTGCAAGACCTTTTTCAACACAAGATCTCCCTCTCGAAATTCTCTTGGGTGTACCTTTTTATCATATTCCAATATCATTCTTTTCTAGTACATTTAACTCTAACAGATTGCCTTCAACCTTTTTTCCTCAATAAGATTTAACTGGTCGAATCGAACCCATAGCCATTCTGCATCATCTAAATTCACTTCGGACAAAACACGAAGAGATGGGATTTCGACCTCAATAGAAAGTACCGCTTTGGTCCCGTAAACCAAAGAGTAAGGTGTTGCCCCAGTTGAGGTTCGTATTGAAGTTCGATATGCAAACAATGCGAAGGGTAGTTTCTCATGTCAATCTTTGTAAGTTTATGTTGTCTTTGAGATGATCTTCTTGATATTCTTGTTGGCTGCCTCCACTGCCCCATTCATCTTAGGGAGGTAAGTCACAGAATTGTGATGAATGATTTTGAATTGCTCACATGTTTCTGTTATTACTTTGTTGTTGAAATTGATAGCATTATCGGTGACGATTCTTTTTGGTAAACCATATCGACAAATTATCTCTTTCTTCAAGAACTTGCAAATTGACGTTCTTATGATGTTGGCATAAGAGGCTGCTTCTACCCACTTGGTAAAATAGTCTATGGCCACAAGAATGAAACGGTGTCCATTAGAAGCTTTAGGGTGGATCTACCCCCATAACATCCACGCCCCAAACAGCAAAAGGTCATGGCGAACTCATTGTATGAAGAAGTACTGGTGGAGAATTAATCTTGTCAGCATATATCTGACACTTACTACACTTCTTGGCATATTCAATGCAATATCCTTCTATGGTTGTACAATAATAGTTGTATCTAATGATTTTCCTTGCTATTGAGAATCCATTGGCATGTGTTCTACATATTCTGTCATGCACTTTTGCCATGATGTTCTTTGCTTCATTGGCATTGACACATCTTAACATAATCTGATCTTTTCCCCTTTTATAAATGATCTCTCCATCGAGCACGTATCTTGAATCCATCCTTCTAATTGTTCTCTTATCATTGTCATTTGCCCCTAGGGGATAAGTTTGATATTTTAGGTACTGTAGAATGTCAAAATACCAGGGATACTTATCGACTTCTTCTTTCTATGTTGCAACAGTGGGCATAGGTTTCATAACTTTGCATTCGAATCGGCATCATATCTTCTGGTTTATTTTCTAGGAATACCGAAGCTAGTGTAGCTAAGGTGTCCGCCATTTGGTTGTCTTCCCCGGGGATATATGTAAGGGTAATTTCTTCAAATTCTTTCATTAGCTCCATGATTAGTTTTCGGTACTCGATCAATTTTGTATCCTTCATTTCCCATTCTCGACGAAGTTGGTAGATCTCCAACGCTGAATCCTCATATACTTTCAAGATTTCTATTTTCCTTTCAATAGCAGCTAGCAGGCCCATAACACAAGCTTCGTATTCGGCCATATTATTAGTACAAAAAAAATCTAGCTTGCTCATGAACGGGTAATGTACATTATTTGGAGAAATCAATATTTCTCCAATTCCACGTCCAAGGGCATTAGTTGCTCCATCAAAATATAACTTCCAAGTTTCATTACCTGGGATTCAAGTTTCTGTTGTGGAGACATTCATCACATCCTCATCTGGAAATCAAAGTTCAGGGGCTCATAATCTTCTTATGCACATCTGGCTAAGAAATCTGCTATGGTGCTCCTTTTATTGCCTTTTGGCTCACATTTACAATATCAAATTCTAACAACAACATTTGCCAGCGTGCCAACCTTCCAGTCAATGCCGGCACATCCATCATAAATTTCAATGGATCAAGGCAGGAAATTAGCCATGTAGTGTGGTACAACATATAATGTCTAAGCCTATGAGTTACCCAGACCAAAGCACAACATAAGTTTTGGATTGGCGGGTACCGTACTTCACATTCGGCAAATTTTTTGCTCAAATAATAGATAGCTCTTTCCTTCTTTCCTGTATCATCATGTTGCCCTATCACACATCCCATTGAGTTCTCATAGACCGTCAAGTACATGATTAGCGGTCTGCTAGGAAATGGTGCGACCAATATTGGAGCATTTGTCAAATATTTCTTGATTTTATCAAATGTTTCTTGGCATTCTTCATTGAATTCTTCGGGGTTATTCTTTTTGAGCAACATAAAGATTGGATCACATTTATCGGTTAATTGTGAAATGAACTGAGAAATGTAATTCAGCCTGCCAAGGAATCCACAGACTTCTTTCTGCGAACTGGGTGGTGGCAAATTCTGAATAGCCTTCACCTTACCTGGATCTATTTCGATTCCTTTTCTGCTGACCACAAACCCCAAGAGTTTTCCGAATGTTACTCTAAAAGTGCACTTGTTGGGATTGAGTTTTAACCGGTACTTCCTCAATCTCAAGAAGAATTTCCTCAAATTTTGAATATGCTCTTCCTTAGTATGAGATTTAGCAATCATGTCATCCACGTACACCTAAACTTCTTTGTGCATCATGTTGTGGAACAAGGTAACCATTACCCATTGATACGTTGCTCTAGCATTCTTCAACCTGAAAGGCATCACTTTGTAGCAATATGTTACCCATAAAGTTATGAATGATGTTTTGACCTTGTCCTCCGGATTCATCTTTATCCGATTGTACCCCCGAGAAATAATCCATGAAAGAAAACTATGAATGTCCTGACCTATTATCAACCAGAATATCTATCCGTGGCAAAGGAAGATTATCTTTCAGGCTGGCTTTATTCAGATCTCTGTAGTCCACACTTCATTCTTACTTTTTCCATCTTTTTTCGGCATGGGGACTATATTAGCCACCCACTCCGGATATTGTGATACTGCGAGAAAACCAGCATCAACCTACTTTTGTACCTCTTCCTTTATTTTCTATACCATTTCTAGTCTCAATCTTCTAAGCTTCTGTTGAACCAATTTATATTCTGGCCTTATGGGTAACTTGTGTACCACTATGTCAGTATTCAATCTTGGCATGTCTTGTTAAGACCAATCGAAGACATCTTTGAAATCTTGTAGCAGATCAATCAGCTTTTGCTTCTCCTTCAATGAGAATGTTGTTCCTATTTTTACCTCTCTTCTCCTTAGTAATTCTTCATGGATTTCACATTTCGTTTCATCCTCGACTTCATTGACTTGTTCTACTAAGCACACTGGTGGTTCAGAACCTACTCAAGGATTAGATTTAGAATAATTCAAGCAGTCGATAATTGGTGTAACAGCCGGGTTTTGGGGTCGGGAGTTGAGTGTGTGAATCGGGTTCAAGTCGTTAGACTCATTTTAAGGAAAATGGACTTTGGTTTTATTTGAAAAGGATTTGAATTTCATTAATGACAATTTGATAATTTTTTAAATGAAGGAAAATAAGGTGAGTAAAAGTGGCTTTTTGAAAACCTTTCTCATCTTCTTCATTCCACCATTTTAACGTCAAAAACCTCCCAAACCCCTTGTCACTATTCCATCAAAGCTCTTCACCATTTCAAGTGTTTTCAACGAAGTAAGCACATTTTTGACTTTTCCTCTCTATTCCGAACATTTACATGGTTTTAGATTTTTCAAAAACATCATCTTTATAATTCTTCAAGTTTGCAAGTTTTGAAGAAAAGGATGAAACTTTAATGGCTTTTCGATTTGCTTTTGAATTGTAAAGTTAAGGCATGATTTAATCTTGCCCTAAGGTACATTATATCTCAAAATGGTGGGGTTTTATCAAGAACCCCGAAATGGTTTTTGTGGGTGTTTTTAAAAGGGTCAAATCTTGGGTTTTTGGGGTAGCTTTGTGAAGGGGAGTTGGGATGGTGTTATAGTGATACTAGAAGGTTGTTTTGAGGGTGTTTAATGGTGTTTTGAGTGTTGGAATCGTTGGTTTTCTGTTGGGTTGTTGGGGAGTACGAAAATGAGGATTTTTTGTGTTGGCTTTGGTTTGAAATTGTAAGAATTTAGCTTGTGGTTGTAGTTTAGGGTTGTGGCAGTGTTTTGTGATGTTTTGGTTGATTAATGTATTGTTTTTGATTGGTTAGAATCAAGGGAAACCGTTGGAGAAGCTTCAGGCTCGATTCCGGAAAGTGTGGAGGCTTGATTCGTCTTGTCTCGGTTTGCTTAAGAAAGTTTGGTGAGTGGATTACTTTAAATAGTTTTAAAACGATTCAAGTGTATGGTTGTGGTGTTGGATTGAGCTTGGAAGGCCAATTCAAGGTAGAGGTTAAGTTGGTAGCTTAATCTCTTGCGTGTTTTATGAGTTTTGCTTAATGTGCATAATGTAGACTTGTGAGGCATGTGTTGCTATGCCTGTTGTTATATACATTGATGTATGTGGTGTTTGATTCGTTGAAATGCATGATGGATTATCATGGTGAGACTTGCTAGTATGATTGGCACTAGTTACTTACCGGGTATAAATGATCGATCATTAGGATGAGTGTGCACACGGTTAAGTCAAATTCGCGCGTGGCCTTGGTGACGTATGGTCATCAAGGACGAGTACGGTGATGTAATATTCCATCGGAAAATATATTATTACGTAATGATGAGTGGAATCTCATCTGTAGGGCATGTGATGATGAGTGTAATCCCATCCATGCAAGGACCGATGATGAGTGTAATCCCACCGAAGGTAATGTTATTGTTGAGTACGTTGGAGGTGACAATCCCAACGGAAGTATCCACATATCCGAGTAAAATAATAGTGACCAACATATGTGTTCATGTGTGATGGATGTGATAAGATAATTGTTATATTTTGTATAGCATAACATGAAGTAAGATGCCATGTTCATGCATTCATATGATATTTAGCCACGTTGCTATATTGGTGCATATGTATACTTGTGAAATGATTTAAGGATGATATGCTTGAACCCTGCATTGTCGTTGTTTTGTTTTAGAGCTCCCTCACTAAGCTTCTAGCTTACGCTCTCATTTTCGGCAATGCTGATCATTAGCATGGAGTTAGCAAGGAGCAAGGAAAGGGCATCCAAGCTTATATTAGTTGCTCAAGTATGGTTTATTAAATAATGTGGTAGTTTAGCAATGGGGATGCTACGTGTTTTGTATAAGCGTTGAATGACTCCTATGTGTTGGCTTTTGTTGTTAACGCATTGGATATGGATTTATAAACCATGTTTATGTTGCTGACTAAATTTTTGTGTTTTGAAGGCTTATAACCATGTCCCATGAATGATTATGTGTTTTATTTTAAGGCATGTAAACATTGTTATGCAATGTATTTTGGTGAATGCTTGATTTCTTATATGAATGGCCTTTACATGTATGTTAAGAGTTTGATCATGTTTGAAGTAGGGTGAATGCCTCTAGAGTACGTGTATGCATGTTGTATATTGCTTCTTGAATTTTCGGGGATGTTTGGGAACGTTTGGAGGTTCCTAAAACTGTTTTTGGAGTCTTACAAACTGCAGGCATTTCCGAACGAGTGTGGTTCTAGGGATACCCGTATCGAAACGTGTTTCGGTACGATTTGAGACTGTGAGCCCCTGTTCCGATACGTGTACCGAAACGGTTTTGCTACTGTGAAGGCCTGTTCCAGAACGTGTTTCGGAATGCTTAGGCGAAATGGACCCCTGTACCGAAACGAGGTGGATCGTATCGGTACGGCTGGTCTGGCTTTTAAAATTGGGGCCCGTGTATCGAAACGAGCAAGCTTGTTTCGAAACACATGCCCGAAAATTGGGCTTTTGGCATCTTTAAAGGTTCTCAAGTGTTGGGCTTAGGTCCTGTTTGTTGTGAGCTTTCTTGTGATCCTTGTTTGTATTCGCTTATGTATGGTTTGGTCGCGTATGCAAGAAATCGAACTAACTTGACACTTGGTAAATTTTAATTAACTTAAGTTCCGTCTGCTTAGTCTTGTCCTTGTTTTCCGCTGTCGTTTCTCACATAGGATTAAATGAATCATCTAAACAAGATAATTGAAGAAAAGTTTTCTAGGGTTGCTAACCGGGGTGGGGCCTTAACGGGTTTCTCTTCGGTTTTCCCTATGTAGCCTACTCGGACCGGTCAGTCGTCTAGACCGGGACGACGGGGTTACATTTGTTGGTATCAGAGCCTGAGGTTTCCGAGACCTCGGGTAGGTAAGTGAGGTAAGTTTGAATTGTTATGTTGTTGCTATGTTTCGGTGAATGTTTTGCCATATATGCTTCTTGTTTGACTATTCACATGGTGTTTGGAAGCATGATTGTTATGTGGAGGCGTAGTGTCGAGTTCCCATTGCTACTATTACTTATTTGAAAAGATTTTCTAAAGGAATATATTTGAGCACGTTGGACCCTTGCCTTTGCTAACTTAGTCCTTATGTGTTTGTTTGTTGTAGTTGTTGTCTTGCTAGCTGTGAGATGAGACCCAGAGGGAGGCCTAGGATGGTTCATCTGGAACCACAGGCAGCAGCTCCGGGAGTTGAACCGGTTGTTGAGGTGCAGGCTCCTCCACCTTCTCCTTCTCCTCCTCGTCAAGAGGGAAGTGAGGCGAGAGCCGAGGGTGTAGGACCTCAGGTTGGGCAAGGACCGGCCGATATAGATTTGGCTCCACTAGTTCAGGAGATAGCCGTGGCTTTTTAGGCAGAAGTGGTTGGGGGCCAGGCTGTGGCACAACCTCAAGGTGAGGGCACCGGTTTGCCCCTTGAGAGGCTTCGAAGTTTAGAAGGCGAAGAGTTAAGATGGTTGTCACCAGAGATATCTGAGGCTTGGTTTGACAAGACTGTCTGCATTTTGTCACATATGGGTTGTATTGGAGCACGCAGGCTTGGGTGTGTTGTTTCTCTGCTTCAGGGTGATGCCTACACTTGGTGGGTCACCATTACTATAGGCATGCCAAACGCCGAGATCACTTGGAAGTTCTTTGAGTCAGCTTTCCACAAGATGTATCTGGGTCCCCGCTATTTTGATGAGAAGAAGAGAGAGTTTATGGCTTTGCTTTAGGGTAACTTGACAGTGACCGAGTATGAGATACGGTTCGTCAGGTTGAGTCAGTATGCATCCAAGCTTGTTCCTACTAGGAGGGAACGTTGTGACTGTTTCCGCTACGGGTTGAGCGAGGAGATAAAGAGGTACACCTTGGCTACTGACTACACAGATTTTGATGTCTTGGTCGCTAGGGCCAAGGACATAGAGCACAATTTGGGTTTGACTTAACGTTCTGGTGGTTCTAGTTCCGGAAAGAGGTCTGGAAACTTTGATAGCGGTGATGCCAAGAGGCATCGAGACAATAGGTATCACTTTGACCATAGACGTGGTGGTGGTAACCACAATAGGGGCCATCAAGGCCAGAGATTTGTCGGATAGAGGTTTTATCCGTCTGAGTTCTTCTCCTTGGGGCGCTCCGGTTTTGTTTGTGAAGAAGAAAGATGGTAGCATGAGAATGTACATTGACTATGGACAGTTGAATCAGTTGACCGTGAAGAACAAGTATCCTTTGTCGCGTATTGATGACTTGTTTGATCAGTTGAGAGGGGCGTCAATCTTTTCGAAGATTGACTTGAGATCCGGTTATTACCAGTTGAAGGTGAAAGAGGTTGATGTACCGAAGACAGCTTTTAGGACTAGATATGGTCACTATGAGTTCTTGGTTATGCCGTTTGGGTTGACGAATGCACCGGCTGCATTCATGGACATGATGAATATGATCTTCCATCATTACTTAGATCAGTTTGTGGTTGTTTTCATAGATGACATATTGGTGTTTTCGCGTACCAAGGAAGATCATGTCCGGCATTTGAGGTTGGTTTTGCAGACTTTACTAGACAACTAGTTGTATGCAAAGTTGAGTAAGTGCGAGTTATGGATTCGAGAAGTAGTCTTCCTAGGACATGTAGTGTCAGCCGAAGGGATTAGAGTTGATCCGAAGAAGATAGAAGCTATTGCTGAATGGAAGCAACTGAAGTCTGTGACCGAGATTCGTAGTTTCCTAGGCTTTGCCAGATACTATAGGAGGTTTGTGGAAGGTTTCTCGAAGATAGCTGCTCCTTTGACAAAGTTACTTCAGAAGAATGTTCAGTTTGAGTGGTCAGATGCGAGACAGCAAGCCTTTGAGAAATTGAAAGATGCTTTGACCAATGCAACGATTTTTATTCAGCCAGAGTCGGAGAAGGATTATGTGATCTACAGTGATGCTTCTCATGTAGGTTTAGGTTGTGTACCCATGCAAGAGGGAAGAGTGGTGGCTTATGCCTCAAGACATTTGAAGACTCACGAGCGTAACTATCCGACACACGACATAGAGCTAGCCGCGGTTGTGTTTGCCTTGAAGATTTTGAGAAATTATTTGAATGGAGAGAAATGCACAGTGTAAACGGATCACAAGAGTCTGAAGTATATTATGACACAAAGAGAGTTGAACCTTAGACAACGTATGTAGCTAGAGTTACTTAAGGACTATGATCTTACGATTGAGTACCATCCGGTAAAGCCAATGTAGTGGCGGATGCTTTGAGTAGGAAGGTAGCCGTTGAGTTGAGAGCCATGTTTGCTAGTTTGAGTTTTTCCGGTGATGGTGGTTTGGTGGCCGAGCTTGGTTAGACCTACTTTAGGCCAGTTGATTAGGGAGAAACAACTCTTAGATTGATCTTTGGTACCTCACATGCAAGACATAGACGAGGGTAGACCATCAGACTACAATTTTAGTGTTGATGGGGTCTTGTGTTTAAGAGGTAGAATAGTTGTGCCAGATGACAGTGATTTGAGATGTACAATCTTGACCGAAGCACACAGTAGCCCGTTTTCTATGCACCCCGGTAGTATGAAGATGTATCGTGATTTGAGGAACGAGTAATTTTGGGTTGGCTTGAAGAAAGACATAGCCGACTTCGTGAGTAAGTGTATGGTATGTTAGAGAGTGAAGGCAGAACATTAGGTTCCTTCAGGGTTGTTGCAACTGTTGAGAATTTTGGAATGGAAGTGAGAAAATATCACCATGTATTTCGTTTCGGGTTTGCCTTTGACTCCTACAAAGAAGAACTCAGTTTGGGTTATAGTTGACCGTTTCACGAAGTGTGCTCACTTCTTAGCTTTTAATACGACTTACTCCTTAGATAGATTGGCCGATTTGTACATCGGTGAGATTGTGAGACTGCATGGTGTGCCGAAGTCAATTGTGTCTGATAGAGATCCAAGATTTACAGCCAGATTTTGGGAGTGTTTGCATACAGCTTTGGGTACCCGATTAAATTTCAGCACGTCATATCATCCTCAGTCAGATGGTCAGTCAGAGAGGGTTATACAGAGTTTTGAGGATATGTTGCGTTGTTGCATCATTGATTTTTCAGGGTACTTGGGAGAAACAGTTGCCTTTAGTCAAGTTCGCATATAATAACAGTTTTCAGTCGAGCATTCAGATGGCTCCGTATGAGGCCTTGTATGGTAGAAAATATAGAACTCCGATTTGTTGGGCCGAAGCAGGTCAGAAGTTGTTACTGATGTCAGATTTGCTTAAGGGGACTACCGAAAAGGTGAAATTGATTTGTGATCGTTTGAAGAAAGCTTCGGATAGGCAGAAATCCTATGCCAACCTGAAGAGGAAGGAAGTTGAGTAATCCATGGGAGATAGAGTGTTCTTGAAAGTCTCTCCGTGGATGAAGGTTATGAGATTCGGCAGAAAAGAGAAGTTGAGTCCGATGTACATTGGACCGTATGAGATTGTGAAGCGAGTTGGTTCGATTGCTTATCAGCTACGTTTGCCATCCGAGCTAAAGAAGATTCACGATGTGTTCCATGTTTCGATGCTCCGTAGGTATAGATCGGATCCGTTGCATGTTATGTTTGTGGAAGAGATAGAATTGAATCTGAATTTGACGTATGAGGAGGAACCGGTGGAGATCTTAGCCTCAGACAACAAAGTGTTGCGTGGTAGATCGATTGAGTTGGTCAAGGTAAGGTGGCAACGTCGAAGAGTGGACGAGGCCACTTGGGAGAGAAATGAGGATATAGAAAGGCAATTTCCATATCTCTTCCAGTCAGGTAATTTCGACGACGAAACTCCTTAAGTGGGGGGAGAGTTGTAACACCCGGGTTTACGGGTCGGGAGTTGAGTGTGTGAATCGGGTTCGAGTCATTGTACTTGTTTTAATTAAATTGGACTTTGGTTTTATTTTAAAAGGATTTGAATTTCATTAATGGCAATTTGATAATTTTTTAAACAAAGGAAAATAAGGTGAGTAAAAGAGGCTTTTTGAAAACCTTTCTCATCTTCTTCATTCCACCATTTTCACGTCAAAAACCTCCCAAACCCCTTGTCACTATTCCATCAAAGCTCTTCACCATTTCAAGCGTTTTCAATGAGGTAAGCATGTTTTTGACTTCTCCTCTCTATTTCGAACATTTCCATGGTTTTAGATTTTCAAAAACACCATCTTTATAGTTCTTCAAGTTTTCAAGTTTTGAAGAAAATGATGAAACTTTAATGGCTTTTCGATTTGCTTTTGAATTGTAGAGTTAAGGTATGATTTAATCTTGCCCTAAGGTACATTATATCTCAAAATGGTGGGGTTTTATCAAGAATCCTGAAATGGGTTTTGTGGGTATTTTTAAAAGGGTCAAAACTTGGGTTTTTGGGGTAGCTTTGTGAAGGGGAGTTGGGCTGGTGTTATAATGATACCAGGTGGTTGTTTTCAAGGTGTTTAATGGTGTTTTAAGTGTTGGAATCGTTGGTTTTCTGCTGGGTTGTTGGGGAGTACGAATATGAGGATTTTTTGGTGTTGGCTTTGGTTTAAAATTGTAAGAATTTGGCTTGTGGTTGTAGTTTGGGGTTGTGACAGTGTTTTTTGATGTTTTGGTTAAGTAATGTATTGTTTTTGATTGGTTAGAATCAAGGGAAACCGTTGGTGAAGCTTCGGGCTCGATTCCGGAAAAGTGTGGAGGCTTGATTCGGCTTTTCTCGGTTTTCTTAAGGATGTTTGGTGAGTGGATTACTTTAAATAGTTTTAAAACGGTTCAAGTGTATGGTTGTGGTGTTGGATTGAGATTGGTAGGTCAATCCATGGTAGAGGTTAAGTTGGTAGCTTAATCTCTGTAACCCCCTTAGCCCGACCTAGACGTTTGACCTGAACTACGAAGATTACACATGGAAAACCAAAGTCAACCCAAAAGTCAACCTTGATTAATGACCATTTTTTCTCTTTTTATCTTTTCTAGATGCATATTAAGCCTAGGTGATTACTCATGAATCATACGAGAGAAGGACACAACGTTCGAAAAACAATTAGGGACTCAGTTACGCAAATTACACTTTTAGAGACCAAAACGTAATTTTTAGAAAATACAAGGACTTAATGGGTTTTAAACTTACTATTAGGTAATTAGTCACATTACATGCTCCACTGTCAAATTTCAATTAAAAAGGACATTCAAAGCTGAAGTAATTGCACTCACAACATTCAGGACCAAAATATAAATCATGCAAACTTAGAACAATTCAAACACCATCCAACGGTCAACTGTATCGGAACACCCACCCACCGTACCAAAATGCCCGTATCGAAAGGGTGTTGACCGTTTCGGTACTCGGGTGTGTTCCAAGACCAGCATCGAAACGGGTCACTCTAGTGGCCAAACTGTTTCGAAACAGCCTCAACCCGCTCCGAAACGTTGTGGCCATTATAGCCCCCTGTTTCGAAACTGTTGCAGGCGTTTCGATACACCTTGCCCATTGACAGCAAAAATTGCGGGTTTTTCTTACTTTTCCCACTCGAAACAATCTCGGGACATACCATGACATGCATACATCAAGGATATATATCAACCATCAACATATTGAAACTATAGCCTAACCATAGCCACATAAACATAGGCAAAGGCACTAAAGGCATGCTTCCTAGTTAGCAAAAACCATAGCAAGCCAAAACACCAAATATGTAACGCCCCGGTTTTGGGCTTAGAAGTTGTGGGCGTTGACCGGTTTGGTCAAAGTGTTGTTCGAATCTAAAGAGGTGAAATTAGGAAAACCTAGTTCGGGTTGCATTAAAAATATGGAAAAATGTTCTAAAATCATCTTTTAATATAATTAAGTGAACAGTGAAATCAATTTTGAAAAATGGGTTTTGGAAGAGTGACATTTTGGCTAGTGACCAAAATGTAATTTTTGAAAGTTTTGTGACTGTTTTATAAAGAGTTGAAACTTTGAATCTTTAAGGAGCTATTATTCCAAAAGTAGTTTCTCCAGATTTTTCTAAGATATTTTGAGATTTATTCTGATTTTAAAACATGTCAAAAGTGGAGGGAAAGGCCATTTGGCTATTTTCTTAACTAACTTTTCTATTTTCTTTCTCTCATTTTCTCTCAATCCAAACACTTGTTTTCCAGAGAATTGTTTCTGATTTTCTCACCCAAAATCCTCCTTTCAACACTCTTTTGATTCCTAAACATCATATCTTCAAAACCTCATCATTTGCTAGTTGATTCAACAAGGTTTTTGATTCCAAAAAGTGGAGAAACACAAGTTTGGAGGTAAGAACGTCCTTCTCCTCTAAACTATCAGTTCTTTACTGAAATTCCCAAGTTCTCAACTTTTAATTGAAGTTTTATTAAAGGATTTTAAGTGGTGAAATGGATCTTGGCTTATAATGCAAGATTTGGTGATTTTTGATGATTTTCGTTAGATCTGATTAATCTGTGATTTGAGGTGTGTTTTTGATGTTAAGTGAACTCTAAATTGATAAGGAAATGAGTTTTGATTAATGCAATCCCGGATAGGTTGAGTTTCCTAAGTTTAGCTTGTGATTCTTGGATGTTTTTGTGGTGATCTTGTGGATCTGATGTTGCTGGAGGTATAAGGATGTTTATAGGTTGTTTTTAGATGTTAAATGGTGTTAATGGATGTTAGGTTTTGCTGGTTTATGGCTGGGCTTTGTTGAGAAGTGGTTTTGATGCAATTTCGGTTGTGTTTAGTGGCCCAAATTGGAGTGTGAATGAGAGCAGCGAGTTTGAGTGCTTTCATTGAAGCTTTTGATGCATGATGATGCATTAAATCTCTGCTTTAATGTGTTTAATCAGGGGAGGCATCTTTGGATCCAAGAGTTGTTGATCCGGAAGCTTGAATTGGTGCTTCGGCAAGAGGCGAAGTGGAATCGGTGAGTGAAATTGGGTTTCGACTTTGAAACCATTGTCTTGGGAGCTTAGTTTAAGTCTAAACAACTTTGCTAAGCTCAAGTGTAAGTTTTCGGAAATACTCTCTAGTGGTGGCCATGATTTGATTGTTGTTGCAATGTGGTTTATTGCATGATTTTAACACTGTTTTGAAAGCATGATTTAGCATGGTTAATGCTGTTTTTGTAAGCCATATGTTGAAGGTAACTCAAGGTAGGAGTTCCTTGTTGTTGAACATTGATTAAATGTGATTTGATGCTTTTAAATGCATGATGAATATGGTTTGGTTTTATGCTTTAAAACAATGGATAAATTGATGATAAAGATGTATATTGGCAAGTGATGATTTGAAAAGGGTTAAGGTCACTAAGGTGGTTAAAAGTCCTTGAGTGAGCCTTGTTTACTTAAGAACATCAAGGTGGTTAAAAGTCCTTGGATGGTTCTTGCTACGGACACAGAGGCGTTTAAAAGTCCTTGTGTGGTCCTTCCATGGTGGTTAAAAGTCCATGGGCCAAGGTGTTTAAAAGTCCTTGGGATCAAGGTGTTTAAAAGTCCTTGATGTGATACATTTCATGGTGTTTAAAAGTCCATGGCCAAGGTGTTTAAAAGTCCTTGGGATCAAGGTGTTTAAAAGTCCTTGATGTGATACATTTCATGGTGTTTAAAAGTCCATGGCCAAGGTGTTTAAAAGTCCTTGGGGCCAAGGTGTTTAAAAGTCCTTGGGGTGAAAGTTGATGAACTTGTTTTTAAAGAAATGGAACTTATCACTTGAGGCCAATATGACATGTTGTGATGTGATGAATGAGATGCATGTTTAAGTATGCTTTTAAGCATGTACAATTGATGTTTTGAAGCATGATTTATAAATGTTTTGTTAATGCATTATTGAATGGTTTTACGAGCATTCCTCGCTAAGCTTTTGCTTACGCTCTCTTCCGTTTTCTTAATTCAATAATGCAGAGCATTAGAGTACTTGAGGGCAGCAAGGAGGGCAAGCATCCAAGTGGAAACAAAGCTCTAAGTATGGAAGGTTTTCTAAGTACATTTTAGCTTTTGGTAATTTGGCAATGGGGGACCAATGTATATGTTTTGGGAGATGTTTAGTACTCCCTAAGTATGTTGTTTGATGTTGAGAATGTTGGTTTTGGTGTTGGATCTTTTCATGCTTGTTTTGGAAGTTTATGCTTGAATGGTTAGCTTGTGTAGGAAGCATGTCTATTGATTTGGGGCTTTTCTCATATGATGTTAATATGTTGAATTGATAATGCTTTTATGTCCCTTCCATGTTTATTTGCATGCTGGTAAAGTTTGGTGGCATTTGGTGCATGATTGGTTGGTCAATTGCATGTTTAAGTATGCATTTTGGAGCAATCTGTGCAGGGCGTTTCGGAACAGCACCTACCGTTTCGGAACGGGTGCCTTAAATGAGCCCAGGCGTCCGAAACGGGAGGGACCGTTCCGAAACGGCAAGGCTTCTGCCAGACCCCCGTTTCGGTACGCGTTGCGGAACGTCCCCGAGTTTCGAAACGGGCTATGCCGTTTCGGAACGGGTGACCGTTGGGGGCTGACATTGGCAGTTATATGTTTTAGAATGTTTGCGTTTTGGTCCTGAAACTTGTTTGTGCAATTGTATGAGTTTGGGAAGTCCTTTCGAGCTGAAATTTCACAGAGAAGCATGAAACCTGATTAATTTCAAGTTGGTAACTTTAATTTGAATTAAATCCTCATATTTATCAGAATTTACATTTTGGTCCCTAAAGTTGTAATTTGTTCAATTGAGTCCCTATTTGATCTCTGATGTTTGTGATCTTTTGGTATGATGTTTGTGTGATCACAATTAGGTTTTAAGTGCATCTAGACAAGGTTAAAAAGAAAAAAAAGGGTCGTTAATCAAGGTTGACTTTCGGGTTGACTTTGGTTTTCCCCGTGTGACTTTCTTAATTCGGGTCAACCGTCTAGGCCGGGTTAAGGGGGTTACAAAATAGACCAAAATCCAACCTCCAAAGGCCATTTACAAATCAAATATAGTCAAACGAACATGCCCGAAGTAAAAGAAACATTCTCAAGCACTTCAAAGTACAAATTCCCACCCATTGCCTCTTTTTACACAAAGGGTGAACCACATACATTTCTTTAGCAAAACCTTGGATTTCTCTTGCTTGTGAGCTACCTCCAAATGATCAATTTTTTTCATTGATGAAACAAATGAGCGTAAGCAATAAGCTTAGTGAGGGTCGCTAAACAACATTCATCATTGCATAACCCATGATTTACAAACACACTTAACATCTCATGCTCTTTATAAAACAAGTCTTCTCAAGACTTCAAGGCACTTTTGAAATCTCATGCACATATGCATCAATTTACAACAGCAAATAAACCTTTGCTCATGCTCTAATAAGCATCACATGCATTCTTGCATCATACTCATATTTCTCGTGCACCCTTGCATCATTTACAAGCATCTCATGCTTCACTTAATTCATTTACATTATATTGGCTTTTCAAGTGATAATCCATAAAACATTTCAACACAAGACACAATCGGATACGCGGATTACAAGCGTTGTCCCACACGCTTCATACACATTACCAGACTACATAAGTCCCACTCACAAGAGCAACCCTCCATTGTTGTTGCACCCGTGGTGGAGTATAACGGTACAATCTCAACCCCTCAACACCACTCATCGGTAGTTGTATAATTCAACTAACGAGAGCACAGGACACATAACACAAGATCCACACACAGAATTTACAACCACTGTTGTGATCTTACCTCAATCATTAGGGTATTTGGATGGAGTTTACGGTACAATCACAACCCCTCGACATCCAAGGCGACTTTATTCACGGTGCAACCAATCTTATAGCCAGCTAACTATATCTGATTAAAGTAACCAAAGACCATTTTCATCACTTGCCAATATAATCGTTTATCCACATTAATCCACTATTTTTCATGCATAACCACAATGACATTCCACAAGCACACATGCTTAACATCATATGCATATTCATATGAAAAACCAAGGATCACTTACCTAGTGCATCCTGAACATAATGACATTAAAATCCAGCATTAAACCATGCTTAAACATGCTTAAAACAGTAAACAATCCACTCTTACATCAAATGCATTTTCAACAAGCTTAACACATTTCAAAGAGAGGGATTCATTTCCACTCAAAGTGTATCAAACTTACACTAAGCTCCCAAGAACACACTCAAAGCGTTACAAAGCAGGAAATTGCATTTCCACTCACCGATTACGTTTCGCTTGCTCGCCGAAACGCTATCTAGGCTCCCAGCACTACTGGATCAACACCAAATGTGTCCGAAGATGCCTCCCCTGTTTATAACATATAAGAACAGAGGATTAATGCATCATCATGCATTAAAATCATCAGCCATACATCTAATCTCGTTGCTCTACTCAAAATCTACATTTCGGCTACCAAACACAACCGAAATCATCTCCAAACACTCCCAAATCAAAGCCCAACCAAGATCTATCACTTATAATCATTTCTAAACATCAATTAACATCAAAAACCATCACCAACTCGTCCTTATACCTCCAGCTATGACAGAACACCATAATCACCCCCAAAAACCATCATTCTAGCAAACAAAACTTAGGAATCCAAGCCTATTCGGAATTTGATTGATAAAACCTCATTTGTACCATCAATTAACATCCAAAATACATTAGAAAACCATCTCAAAACAGAGCCTAATCATTCACCACGAAAATATTCAAGATCTCTTCAAAAATGTTTTGTTTTAATACAATTTCTTGTTTCCAATATTGAAACCACTCAAAAATCATTAGCAAAGGATTGATGACTTGGGAATTTCAGTAAAGAACTGATCATTAGAGGAGAAGGACGAAGCCTACCTCTAATGGATGATTTCTCCTTGAATTGGGCAAGTTTTCCTTGAAATTCCAATGTAAAAACAAGAGAATTTGATGAGGAAATGATCAAGAATAAAAAGAAGATTAAAATTCCATCAAATGGAGTGAAAATCAAAGGATATTTTCTAGAGAAAATGTGTTTGGCTGAAAAGAATTTGAGAGAAAATGAAATGAGAGAAAATTGATAAAAAGTAGTTATGAAAAGCCAAAAGTAGTTTCCTTTTAATTAACCTTTATTTCCTTTAACTAAAAAATTATTAAAATCTAACAAAATTAAGGAAAATCCGATGAAAAACATTTAGGTAAAATTAGCCCCTTAAAGATTCAACGTTTCAATCCTTTACAAAACAGTCACTATTCCAACTTTGCAAAAACTGCGATTTGGTCACTACACCGAAATGTAGTATTTACAAACCTTATTTTGTAAAATTGATTTCACCATGATCATTCACATATTAAATGAGGAATTTTAAGTATTTTTCCATATTTTTAAAACATCCCGAACTAGGTTTCCCCTAAGTCTCCCTTTAAGATTCGAACCGTTCCCAACCGGTCCAGTTCGAACTCCAAAATATCTAGGCCCAAAACCAGGGCGTTACAACTCTCCCCCACTTAGGAAATTTCGTCCTCGAAATTCTTACCTGAAGAAAAGATATGCGGAAACTGCTTCAGCATATATGTCTTACTTTCCCACGTGGCCTCCTCCACTCCTCGATGTCGCCACAACACCTTCACAAGCTCTATCGTCTTGCCTCGAAGAACTTTACTACTCACGTCCAGAACCTTCATTGGTTCTTCAACATAAGATAGATCCGGATTCAACTCTATCTCCTCAACATGCATTATATGTGAAGGATCCGATCTATACTTACATAACATGGAGACATGAAACACATCATGTATCTTCTCCAACTCAACAGGCAATCTCAACCGATATGCCACAGGACCAACACGTTCCACAACCTCATAAGGTCCAATAAACCTTGGGCTAAGTTTACCCTTACGCCCAAACCTCATCACCTTCTTCCAAGGTGAAACCTTCAAGAACACACATTCGCCAACCGCGAACTCAACTTCCTTACGCTTCAAGTCCGCGTAAGACTTCTGTCTGTCCGATGCTGCCTTTAATCGCTCACAAATGAGCTTCAACTTCTCGGTGGTTTCCTTAAGCAAAGCCGGCATTGAAATCAACTTTTGCCCAGCTTCTACCCAACAAAGAGGGGTTCTACATCTTCTCCCATACAAAGCATCGTATGGAGCCATTTGGATACTTGCTTTGTAGCTATTGTTATACGCAAACTCAACCAATGGCAAGTGTTTCTCCCAAGAACCCTGAAAATCAATCACACAACATCTCAACATATCCTCAAGCACCTGAATCACACGTTCCGGCTGTCCATCTCTCTGTGGATGATAAGAAGTGCTGAAATTCAACCGTGTACCCAAGGCTTGATGCAAACATTCCCAAAATCGCGCTGTAAACCTCGGATCTCTATCCGACACAATGGACTTTGGCACACCATGCAACCGCACAATCTCAGCTATGTACAGCTCATCCAACCTATCCAAAGTATACGTAGTATGCACAGGCAGAAAAATGTGCACACTTCGTAAGCCGATCCACAATCACCCAAACTGAATTCTTCTTTGTCGGTGACAACGGCAAACCAGACACAAAATCCATGGTGATTCTCTCCCACTTCCATTCTGGAATTTTCAAAGGCTGCAATAATCCAGAAGGAACCTGATGCTCTGCCCTCACTCGCTAACACACCATACACTTACTAACGAACTCCGCAACATCCTTTTTCAACCCCACCCAATAGTACTCATCCTTAAGATCACGATACATCTTTGTACTACCCAGA
Source organism: Hibiscus trionum (assembly GCA_030270665.1). NCBI lineage: Eukaryota > Viridiplantae > Streptophyta > Magnoliopsida > Malvales > Malvaceae > Hibiscus > Hibiscus trionum. Next base: position 23,075,020 of record BSYR01000017.1, read on the forward strand.
TGCATAGCAAAAGGACTACATTGGGCTTCAGTCAGAATAGTGCGCCTTAACTCAGCATCATCTGGCACCACTATTTGACTCCCAAAACACAGAACACCATCATTACTAAAACTGAAATCTGAAGGTCTATCTTCCGCAATGTCTTGAACATGCGAAACAAGAGAATCATCAAGCAACTACTTCTCTTTAATCAACTGTAACAAAGATGGTTTCACTTGCAACTCCGCCACAAGACCACCTTCACGTGATATACTCAAACGAGCAAACACCGCTCTCAACTCAACAGCCACATTCCGACTCAAAGCATCGGCCACAACATTGGCCTTACCCGGGTGGTATTCAATCGCCAGATCATAATACTTAAGCAACTCCACCCAACGTCGTTGCCTAAGATTTAACTCCATCTGAGACATAAGGAATTACAAGCTCTTATGATCCGTGAACACAACACATTTCTCACCATACAGGTAATGCCTCCAAATCTTCAAGGCAAATACCACAGCTGCAAGCTCAAGATCATGAGTAGGGTAGTTGCGCTCATGCACCTTCAACTGCCTAGATGCATAGGCCACCACCTTACCCTCATGCATCAACACGCAGCCCAAACCAACAATGGACGCATCACTATAAACCACAAACTCCTTACCAGACTCAGGTTGAATCAAAACAGGAACTTGCGTCAAAGCTTCCTTCAGCTTCTCAAAGGCTTGTTGCCTCGCCTCCTTCCATTCAAAATGAACATTCTTTTGCAACAACTTGGTCAAAGGTGCTGCTATCTTTGAAAAAAACCCTCAACAAACCTACGATACTACCCAGCCAACCCATGGAAACTCTGTACCTCAATCACTGACTTAGGCACCTTCCAACTCATCACAGCCTCCACTTTTTGCGGGTCAACGTGAATACCCTCAGCTGATACCACTTGCCCAAGGAAAACCACTTCCCTAAGCCAAAACTAACACTTACTCAGCTTCGCATACAATTGATTCTCCAACAACGCTTGCAAAACGATCCTCAAGTGCTTATCATGATCCTCCTCAGTACGCGAGTACACAAGGATATCATCGAGGAACACCACCACAAACTGATCCAAGAATTTATGGAATACACGATTCATCATGTCCATGAAAGCAGCAGGCGCGTTGGTCAAACCAAACGGCATCACCCAAAACTCATAATGCCCGTACCTCGCCCGAAAAGCAGTTTTAGGTACGTCCAAATCCTTCACCTTTAGCTGATAGTACCCCGATCTCAGGTCTATCTTAGAAAACACTGAGGCTCCCCGAAATTGATCAAAGAGATAATCAATTCTAGGCAAGGGATACTTGTTCTTGATCGTCAACTTATTCAGGTGCCGATAATCTACACACATTTTCATCGTCCCATCCTTCTTCTTTACAAACAGAACCGGTGCACCCTAAGGTGACACACTTGGCCGGATGAAACCCCGATCCAACAACTCCTGCAACTACGTTTTCAAATCTTTTAACTCTTTAGGTGCCATGCGATAAGGAGCAATGGACACCGTAGTTGTATTCTCGCACAACTCTATACCAAATTCAACCTCCCTATTTGGTGGCAATCCTGGAAATTCTTCCGAAAAGACACCCGGAAAATTGCGAACCGTTCGGATGTCCTGCACGCGCACAACCTTAGTTCCAGGATTCATTACATAAGCAAGGTAAGCCTCACATCCCAACCTCATAGCCGTCAGGCAACTTTAGGGTAACTCGCTTAACATCAAAGTCAACCACGGCTATATGCTCCATCAACCAATCCATGCCAAGGATTACATCAAATCCATAGAAAGGCAATTCCATCAAATCCACAAGGAAAACATGACCTTGCACAGACAAAGGCACCTCCTATACAACTTCCTAGTGACTACAGTCTCACCAAAAGAACTAGACACTTGCATTCCTACTCCAAGCATCTCAACAGATATATCAAGCAAAATTTCATGCTCACTCAAGATATAAGAATGCGTGGATCCAGAATCAATCAAAGCCAGCAAAGATAAAGACTGGAGAGCAAAGGTACCTGCGATCACATCAGTATCGTTGCGCTCCTCGCGTTGAGCATACACCCTCGATGGTCCACCTTCCTTTGGTCCAATAGCTACAACGTGAGCAATGCCTCGTTCCCACTCATCCCTCTTCTGGAAGTTCCCACGGCCGTGCCCACAACCTCTCTGAGGTGCAGCTACCCCAGTAACACCTCCCTAGCTTCTCGAGGACAATCTCGCCTCAAGTGACCACGAGAACCACACGTCCAACATGTGTTCTGTTCAGCCCTCATCCTATCTCCCAGAACAGATGCACAATGTCCTCCATCACCACGCCTAACAGAAGACTGATACCTCCTATCTCGTCCCCTTTTGTTTCATCCACCACTGGAACTAGCATCATCCGCTCTCTTCCCAGAGCTCGAACCAACACCTCGGGAGGACAAACCCAAATTTTGCTCGATATCCTTTGCCCGACACACAAGCACATCAAAATCTGTGTAGTCTGTGGCCAGCATGTACGTCTTAACATCTTGCACCAATCCATACCGGAAGCGATCACATCGATGCCTCTCACTCGGTATCAGCTCAGGAGCATACTGGCTCAAGCGTACGAACTGGACCTCGTACTCATCCACCGATAGGTTACCCTGAACGAGAGACATAAACTCTCGTTTCTTCTCATCCAAGTATCTTACACCTAGATACTTCCTCTAGAAGGCACCCCTGAAGAACTCCTAATCTACATCATTGGGTTCCATACCAGCTGTGGTAGTCGTCCACCAGATGTAAGCATCGCCTTGCAACAAGGAAACTGCACATCCAAGCTTACGTCCATCGTTGCAACCCATCTGATACATGATACGGATCGTACTTGCCAGCTAGGCCTTAGACGCCTCCAGTGCCATGCCATAAAACTCCACTGCTCCCAAGCTCCTCAACCTTTCCAAAGGTAGACCCGCCTGCCCAGCTGTAGGGGCCTGCACTTGCGCTCCAACAACAGCAGCTTGGAACGCTCCAGTAATTGCCTCAACTAACGGCGCCAAATTACCCAATCCAGGACAAGCTTGTCCTTGTTGTACATGATCCCCACCTCCAGGTGGTGGCAGAGGAGGTAGATCTCCACTATGAGGGACATCAGCCCCCTACTCAGCTTGGTTTTCCTGCTCAGCCTCAGGCACTATCGTATTGGACCATAATTCTCTTATGGGTCCCATGTGCTATCTTAAACAAACACAACAACGAAAACAAATCAAACCATTTAGGCCAGCTGCAAGAAAGAACCAAAGTTTACAAAACATTTGATTAGAGTAATAAGGCAATCGGCACCCCTGTTTCCGCACAAGGCATAACATACATAAATCTCATGCTCACACACTTTCCATCAATCCAAATCAGCACACACCCTCACAGCATCATCATCATACCATCATATTCATCTCACACCCATTTAACTACAATCATCATAGCATAATTTCAAAAATTCAAACATTAGCATGTTTTTCAAACATCATACTTCAACTCACATCAACAACACTTACCAACATTCCCAATTCCTTCGAAATCACGCTCCGATACTAACAAATGTAATCCCCTTAGCCCGGCCTAGACGTTTGACCCGAACTATGAAGATTACACGGGGAAAACCAAATTCAACTTGAAAGTAAACCTTGATTAACGACCATTTTTTCTCTTTTTATCTTTTCTAGATGCATATTAAGCCTAGGTGATTACTCATGAATCATACGAGAGAAGGACACAACGTTCGGAAAACAATTAGGGACTCAATTACGCAAATTACACTTTTAGGTACCAAAACATAATTTTTAGAAAATACAAGGACTTAATGTGTTTTAAGCTTACCATTAGGTAATTAGTCACATTACATGCTCCACTGTCAAATTTCAATTAAAAAGGACATTTCAAGCTCAAGTAATTGCACTCACAACATTCAGGACCAAAATATAAATCATGCAAACTTAGAACAATTCAAACACCATCCAACGGTCAACTGTATCAGAACACCCACCCACCGTACCGAAACGCCCGTATCAAAATGGTGTTGACCGTTTAGGTACTCGGGTGTGTTCCGAGACCAGCATCGAAACGGGTCACTCTAGTGGCCAAACTGTTTCGAAACAGCCTCAACTCGTTCCGAAATGTTGTGGCAATTACAACCCCCTGTTTCGAAACTGTTGCAGGCGTTTTGATACACCTTGCCCATTGACAGCAGAAATCGCTGGTTTTTCTTACTTTTTCACACTCGAAACAATCCCGGGACATACCATGACATGCATACATCAAGGATATATATCAACCATCAACATATTGAAACTATAGCCTAACCATAGCAAAATAAATGTTGAGTGTGTAAAAGTTCTATAATTTACCCCCTATTCAACCCATATTTCTGCTGCATTCAAGCATAATTCATTACATTTAGGTTAGATTTCAGTTTTACATCACAAATATATTAAATGGCACAGTTTCTACAGAAATTGGTTGCTTTTGCAGGTAGCTGCTGTAGCAGATGGTGAAGCAGACGCTGGGCCGTAAAGAATCAGAGCTGGAACTGGATATGCAGTCGAGGAGGACGATGCTGCCATGGCCGCTGCGGTGGCTGCCACAGACGGCAGCGATAGTGAAGGGAAGAAGTGAAGTGGGCTTCGACAGAAAGAGAAAATTAAGCCCATCTGTCGTGGAGTACCCTTATATTTTTTCGAGCCCTAGATCAGAATGAAGGCCAAGCCAAAGGTTCAAGGAGGAAATACCAAGCAAGAAGGAAGGATGAATTAAAGACTGCTGCTCTGAAGATTTAGTCTTTATTAGAGTTGTACTTTAATTTAAATTTGTATTCTTGCCATATTAGAAAACTTGAACCCCAAGACCTATATAAAGGCATGTAATTCGACCTAAGAGAGGACATCACCATTCTCTAGCCTTCTTCCCAAAACCCTAGCTGTTTTCCCTTCCTTAACATGTTCTAAACTTCCCCTAGGGCTAAGGGTTGCTTTGTAAAGTAGTTGCAAGGATTACATTGTTTTAGGATTTTCTTTGTTCAATAGAATTACTTCAAGTTCGCTTATTATGGTTTCTAACATCTTGCAAGAGTATCGGGAGAGCATTGTGAGATTATCTATTTACTTAATATCGGGATAGTTAAGTATACGAAAGGAATAAGTGCGGGTTCTCTAGTTTATAGTTGAACTATCTCGGACCTAGGGATAGAACGAGGTTAAGTGGCTAAGGAAGAATTCAACAACAACGGTGTTCATCCTTCGATTCACGACGGGAGGTATCATCAAAGACGTGTTCATCGACAGACTTGGACCTAGGGATTGGCCAAGGCACAGCAGGGATTCTTGCCAAGCTTGAAGTACTGAGTTGAGTAATCGTTGCCGCGATAACCAACAGACCGCTGCCGCGACAGGTGCGACCGCAGCAGGCACGACGACAGAATATAGTTTCCTAGAATTTGCAACACCTATACTACTGAGCAATTCAATATCAGCCCATTCTCTCTATCTTGATTTCACTACTCTTTATTTTCAGTATTCTTTATATTTTCGTGACAATTTAAACTATTCTTTTTCATCTCGTGCAGTAATTCAAGGTGAAGCTATTAGCCAGTCCTTGTGGAGACGATATCCGATACTTGCGTATCACATTACTACTTGCGTCGTGTACACTTCCACTACATTGCGATAGACACTTTTACACGCAACAAGTTTTTGGCGCCGTTGCCGGGGACTGGCAACATATCTTTACCCTATCTTTTACTGCACTTCCTTTACTTTTCTGTTTTTACTTGGATCGTTCAACCTATACCTTTCACAAGGTCTTTTGTTTGCTTATGCGCAGATCTCAACGAGGGAAAGAACTTGAGCACAAGTTATGTAACACTCAGAAAATAATAATAATAATAATAAATGAAAAAAAAGGAGAGGAAGTGAGGTTTGTGGGAATCGAACCCACAACCCCATGTGGTTTCAGCCGGGTGCCCAGCCAATTGAGCTATTGAAGCTCTTAGTTATAGCCTACCCTAATTAAATTATATTCAAACCTAAAATATAATAATAATAATTAAATAATGAAAATATCCTACCTACCCAATCGAATGTGAATTAATTTGGAACTTTTCCCAAAAATTCCAGAAACACCCCCCCATCGTTCACGTCCCTCTCCTTTGAACCAAACCGGTCACCGCCCGTCAGCCTTCACCACCGCACCGTGTCGCTCACCGCCGGTGCCCTTGAAACCACCGTTGCACGCCGACCAAAACCCCTAAGGCCACTCACGCGTTCATCGCGCCGATCACCGTCAATTGGCCGTTGAAGTTTCGCGACCTAGGGCTAAACCTGCCCGCTTTTTCTTTCGATTTTTCTGGCGCCTATAGATGTCCGTTCGCCGCGCCGCCACTGCCGTTGGACTCCCCGTCGCAGGCTGATCAAAACCCAAGTTGTCGTTCGCCCGTTCGAACTATTAAGGACAAATCCGGTAAGTTTGGTTGGTTTCCGGTATCATTTCGACTTGTTAAAGTGTAATAAAATGATGGATTGACTGATTGTGTCTTTTTCCGGTAGAAAACGACGCGAAATAGCCTTTTTCCGGTGAGGTTTCGGTGACCGTCCGGCGATCTTCGAAGTTTAAAGGTAAGAGCCGGTCCGCGTAGATCGAACCGGTCTGAACCGGCTGGACCGGTCAACTCGGTCAAACCCGTTGACCCGACCCGTTGACCCGACCCGACCCGTTGACCCAAGTCAACTTAGTGAGTCAACTCGTCCGAGTTAACTCAGTGAGTCAACTCGTCCGAGTCAACTCGTCGAGTCAGCCTTGGACTAGTGACGTCAGCATGACGTGAGCGTTGACTTTGACCAAAAAGTCAACTTTTTCCGAAAAGCCTTATTTTATGTTTTTCGATGTCTTGAGTCCAATTTTGAAGCCCGTTTCGCGAAATTCTAACCCGAAAGCCTCCAAATTGGACGTTGAACCCGAACATGCATATGTATAAGTTATTTCAATTAAGATAAACTGATGATTAAGGTATAATATTAATCTTATGATTTAATAGGTACTCGTGGATCTCCCGATCGTGCCTACGCCCAGTCCAGCTCGTCTCGATCCGTACCGCCTCGTGATCCGATCGTCACTCGTACGACCCTAAACTTAGTATTTTAATACGAATCAAGGTGTAAATTTGATTGTAACCATAATCCTTGTCTATTTAGGTTCCAGTACTGTAGCAGAGCTTGATCGGTGCTCGATAGACCTTTTGACTGACCGATCTCATCTTTTGAGGTGTGTTCCTTGTGTGCTATATGACTGTTGCGTATTTACTGTTTTACATATTTTACATGATTTAATGAAACATACTATGTGTATTTGATTGCTAAACTTGATTTTGTGAAAAACTAGCATGTTTTCTGTTTATGAAAGAAATACGATTGCACTGTATGTTTGAATTATGCTCTAGCATTCGATATGACAAGCATGCCTATGATTTTCGGTTATGCTCTAGCATTCGATATGACAAGCTGGTAAGACCGCCCGTATTCGGATCCTAGGCTTCGGCCAGGTCCACCCGTATTCGGATCCTAGGCTTCGGCTAGGTCCGCCCGTATTCGGATCCTAAGCTTCGGCTAGGTCCACCCATATTCGGATCCTAGGCTTCGGCCAGGTCTGCCCGTTTTCGGTTCCTAAGTTTCGACTAGGGCCGCCTGTATTCTAAGGTATAACCTTAGGATGGTACCCCGCCCAATGGGCTTGGGTTAATGCCAGTATAAGATACTGTTCTGGGGAACTGTATCATGGTGTTCGGTTGGAGGGTAGATAGGTTGCATGAAAACTTTGATGCATTTTTATGATATGTTTTGCATAACATGATTTATTATTTATTGATGCAACTGTTTTACTTGCACTGTTGGAACACACTGAGCTTTCTAGCTCACGCCCCAAATTCTTTCCCCTTTTCAGATATTTTGGATAGGCCACCCCGTAGCTGACACTTGGAGGATCGACACATTTGGTATTTCTTTTTGAATATAATGTTTCTATCCACCGTTTGTACTTTCTGGGTGACACGTGCCTATATTTTGTTATGTATGGTATTGAACTAAGAGTATTTTAATATGCTAACTGATACTTATTTTGGTAACTATCCTATGATGGGTTTATTTATGTAATCATGGCTGCCTATAATATTTATGATGTTTGTGTTGTGAATGAATTTGGGAAATATTGTTGTTTGACGTAATAAACATGTTTATTTAACTTGATGGTTTTCATTAGGTTCTGCCGTTATGCTGTCGGAATTAACGCTTAGTTTGCAAACATGTTTTCCAATTGAGTTTTAAACTTTAATGTGCCTTACTAGACTTGGTCATTCCGCATAGGCCGGTTTAGGGGGTTACATTTAGTTGGTATCAGAGTTTTTGGTTTTAAAACCTCGGACTGTGGATAAGTCCTTTTAAAATACTGTTTTAGATTGTTTTACAAGTATTGTAAAAAGAGGCCATGTCACCCAACTTTATATGTTTAATTGTGTCCGATTCTCCAGTGTCATAAACTGATCTTAGGTTTTATCCTTTGTAGAGATTCTCTGAGATGAGCACTGGAAAGGGGCGTCGACCCGCTCGTAGGCGTGGTCGACCTGTTAGATTTGCAGACCCGATAGATGATCTGGTGGATGACCCACCTGCCTCTGGAGTTGCTACAGCCGCAGTTGACCCTCCGACGTTTGTAGAGCCTCCTACCCCTATTGGTCCTTCAGCTGCTGCTGCTGCTGTTTCTTCTGCTTCGACTACTCCGACATCTGTCCCAACTGCTCCTACACCTACTCCCACTGTTCCATTGCCATCTTCTGGTATCGACATGACTACTTCGGTCAGGGGAGCTACTGTTTATGGGCCTAAGCCTATGACTGGAATTACAGATGAGTCCTTGAGTAGACGATTTATCCAGTTGATTCATGGAGTAGTCAGAGCATCTGGAGTCACACCTGAAGTTCCTATCTCACAGACCCTGATAGCCAACGGGATCAAGACCTTCTCGGGATCTCTTAGTGGACCACCGACCGAGGCTGAGGAGTGGTTATACGATATCGAGAGACGTATGGGTGAGTTGGGTTTTGAGCCATCCAGGAAGTATTTGGGTGTTGTATCTATGCTGAATGGGAATGCCCGCACCTGGTGGGAGTCCATTATGAGTAGTGTTCCTTCTGATCGTTTGACATGGGATTTCTTTAAGGAGCGCTTTAGGAACCGTTTTTGGGCGAGCGGTTCTTGAGAGAGAGACGCCAGGCTTTTAAAGACCTGGTGCAGGGTACCATGACAGTAGCTGAGTATGAGATACAGTTTCTAGAGTTGTCGAGATATGGTACTGGCTTGATTTCTACTGAGAAAGACAAATGTGAAAAGTTTCTGGATGGCCTCCTCATTAGGATACGTGATCGAGTGGCTACCCACCATAATCAGGTGTTTGAAGATTTACTGGACCGGGCTAAGACTGCAGAACAGATGGAGATCTTGATAGCTAGTCAGGGTACTAGAGATGGAGATCGAGATAGAGGCAAGGATCGAGGGCGAGACCGAGATCGATCTTGGAGATATTCTAGACATGGAGAGTCTCACGCGCGCTCTGATAAGAAGGCTCGCACCATGTATCAGGGTGGTGGTTCGAGTTATAGGCCCACAGTATAGCAGGGCCCATCGGTTAGTCGAGGTGATTCATCAGGGTCCGCTTTTCCTGTATGTGAGCATTGTGGTAAGCTTCATCGAGGGGAGTGCAGGAAGATGTCGGGTGCTTGCTTCAGATGTGGATCCACTGACCATTTCAAGAAAGATTGTCCACACCCACCTTCCGTAGACCGATTGTCGTTTCAGACCCCTGCTCGATCCCAGACTCCAGCCCGTTCACAGACATCTGTCCAGACACCGGGTTCAGGGCGTTATCAGAGTAAAGCTCATGGATCTTCTGCTAGATCTGATAGTAGAGGTCGATCACATCAGAGTGGGGGACCGGTTATGACTGAGGCCAGACAGCTTGCACTTGTTTATGCTACTAGACGTCGTGGTGACAGAGATGAGCCAGACGTCATTGCAGGTACATTCACTATATTTTCTGTTCCATACTTTACATTGCTTGACAATGGTTCTACCCATTCCTATGTATCGAGATCTGTGTCCCGAGACCTTCAAATTCCAGTTGAGAGCACTGAGAGTGCAATTACCGTTATGAGTCCAGTGGGCCAGTCTGTGGTTGTAGATAAGGTTTTCAGGTGATGTCCCCTCCAGGTACAAGGGGAAATCTTTCTAGCTGACCTTATGGAGCTACCATTAGAAGAGTTCGATCTGATTCTTGGCATGGATTGGTTGACTGAACACCGGGTTAATCTAGATTGTGAGTCCAAGAGAGCAGTTTTGAAGACTTCTGATGATCGTACAGTGGTTCTTGTTGGTGAGCGCTGAGGGTATCTATCTAATGTGGTATTTGCTTTGGCTGCCGACAGGATGATCCGGAAGGGCTATCAGACTTTCATCGCCTGTTTCTTGAATACCAAGGGTTCTTTGTCAAAGATTAAGGAGATTCGCACCATTAGCGAGTTCCCTGATGTCTTTCCTGAGGAATTACCTGGATTACCTCCGGATAGAGATGTCGAGTTTGAGATTGAGACATATCCGGGCTCTGCACCAGTCTCAATGAACCCTTACCGTACGGCTCCTAAGGAGCTTAAGGAGCTGAAGATTCAGTTGCAAGAGCTCCTCGACCGAGGCTTTATTCGACCCAGCTCTTCGCCCTGGGGAGCTCTTGTTCTATTCGTGAAGAAGAAAGATGGGTCTCTCAGGCTGTGTATTGATTACCGTAAGCTGAACAAGTTGACGGTCAAGAATAAGTACCCTCTGCCCAAGATTGATGACTTGTTCGATCAGTTCCGGGGAGCTACAGTTTTCTCGAAGATTGATCTTCGTTCCGGGTACTATCAGCTAAAGATAAAGAGGTCTGATGTAGCAAAGACGGCCATTCACACCAGATATGGGCACTACGAGTTTTTGGTGATGCCGTTTGGTCTGACTAATGCTCCTGCCGCTTTTATGGATCTGATGAACCGTGTGTTCCGGCCTTATTTAGATCAGTTTGTGGTGGTGTTCATTGATGACATCCTAGTCTACTCCCGGACTGAAGCAGAACATGCTGAGCATTTGAGGATTGTTCTGCAGACTCTTAGAGAGCACAAATTGTACGCCAAGTTGAGCAAGTGTGAATTTTGGCTCAGTGAGGTGACATTTCTGGGGCATGTGGTATCGGCTCGGGGTATTCAGGTTGATCCGAGCAAGATAGAGGCCATTGTGAGTTGGAAGCAACCCAAGAATGTTCCCGAGATCCGCAGCTTCTTGGGTTTAGCTGGGTATTACAGGCGTTTCGTCGAGGGCTTTTCTATTATTGCCACTTCCTTGACGAAGCTGTTGAGGAAGGATGTTCCATTCATCTGGACAGATGCTCAGTAGGATAGTTTTGAGAAGTTGAAGACAGCTCTAACGCAAGCTCCAGTTTTGACGCAGCCCGAGTCTGGGAAGGATTTTGCAGTTTATAGTGATGCATCGCGTTCTGGGCTTGGTTGTGTTCTGATGCAGGATGGCAAGGTAATAGCTTATGCTTCTCGTCAGATGAGGCCTCATGAGTGTAATTATCCTACCCATGATCTAGAGTTGGCCGCTGTGGTCTTTGCCCTGAAGATTTAGAGACACTATCTCTACGGAGAGAAGTGTTATATCTACACAGATCACAAGAGCCTGAAGTACATCCTTACACAGAGAGAGCTTAATCTTAGACAACACCGTTGGATTGAGCTCCTTAAGGACTATGACTGTGTGATTGAGTACTACCCAGGGAAGGCTAATGTTGTTGCTGATGCTTTGAGTCGTAAGGCTATATCAGACTTGAGATCCTTGTTTGCCAGGATGAGTATATACAGTGATGGTAGTTTATTAGCCGAGCTACAGGTTAAACCGACATTAGCCGAGGAAATCAGGGCCAAACAGCTTCTAGACAGTTCCTTACTTCCTGTCATGCAGCAAATTGAGCAGGGATCTACTTCTATCTATGCCTTTGATCAGGATGAAGTCTTGTGCTTCAAGGGTCATTATTGTGTACCAGATGATGCCGAGTTGAAGCGGGCTATTCGTAGTGAGGTTCATAAAAGCCCTTATGCTATGCATCCCGGTGGGGACAAGATGTATTAAAACCTGAGGCAGAGATATCGTTGGGAAGGTTTGAAGAAGGACATTTCAGATTATGTATCTCGGTGTTTGACTTGCCAGCAGGTTAAGGCAGAACACCAGCATCCTTCTGGTTTGTTGCAGCCTATTAAGATCCCTGAGTGGAAATGGGAACGTGTCACGATGGATTTCGTTACAGGGCTTCCTCTGACACCTTCTAAAAAGGATTCGATCTGGGTGATTGTTGACCGACTCACCAAGTCAGCTCATTTTATTCCAGTTCAAGTCACCTACTCTTTGGAGAAGCTGGCTAAACTGTACATCTCTGAGATCGTCAGACTACATGGGGTACCTTTATCTATCATATCTGATCGGGATCCGAGGTTCACTTCTCGATTCTGGTTGGCCTTGCACAGTGCTTTAGGTACCCGTCTGAATTTCAGTACATCCTTCCATCCGCAGACAGATGGACAATCGGAGAGGGTGATTCAGATTCTTGAGGACATGTTATAGGGATGTGTGATTGATTTCTGTGATAGTTGGGAGGATTTCTTGCCTTTGGCTGAGTTCGCATACAATAACAGCTATCAGGCTAGTATCCGCATGGCACCGTATGAGGCTCTGTATGGCCGTAAGTGTCGTACTCCCATCTGTTGGACAAAGCTGTATGAAAAGAAGACATTAGGCCCAGAATTGGTTCGAGAAACTGAGGAGACCGTCAGATTGATCCGCAACCGTTTGAAAGAGGCTTTTGATAGACAGAAATCCTATGCTGATCGGAGGAGGAAAGACATTGAGTTCGAGGTTGGTGATCAGGTTTTTCTAAAGGTGTCTCCATGGAAGAAAGTTTTGAGATTTGGGCGTAAAGGCAAATTGAGTCCAAGATTTATCGAACCGTACCGTATTCGAAAGAGAGTCGGGCCTGTTGCTTATCAGCTTGAGTTACCTCCTCAGCTTAGCCGTATTCATGATGTGTTCCATGTATCTATGTTGAGGCAGTACCACCCAGATCCGAGCCTTGTTATCTAGGTACAGGATGTGGAGTTGAGACCAGATTTGTCTTACGAGGAGGAACCTGTTCAGATCTTGGATCAAGATGAGAGAGTTCTAAGGAATCGACGTATTCCTATGGTCAAAGTATAGTGGAGTAACCGTGGTCCAGAAGAGGCTACATGGGAGACCCTTCAGTCAATGGAGGAGCAATTCCCGCATCTGTTCAATTCAGGTAAATATCGAGGCCGAAATTTCTTTTAGGGGGGGAGAGTTGTAACACTCAGAAAATAATAATAATAATAATAAATGAAAAAAAGGAGAGGAAGTGAGGTTTGTGGGAATCGAACCTACAACCCCATGTGGTTTCAGCCAGGTGCCTAGCCAATTGAGCTATTGAAGCTCTTGGTTATAGCCTACCCTAATTAAATTATATTGAAACCTAAAATATAATAATAATAATTAAATAATGAAAATATCCTACCTACCCAATCGAATGTGAATTAATTGGGAACTTTTCCAAAAAATTCCAGAAACACCCCCCATCGTTCAAGTCCCTCTCCTTTGAACCAAACCGGTCACCGCCCGTCAGCCTTCACCATCGCACCGTGTCGCTAACCGCCGGTGCCCTTGAAACCACCGTTGCATGCCGACCAAAACCCCTAAGGCCACTCGCGCGTTCATCGCGCCGATCACCGTCAATTGGCTGTTGAAGTTTCGCGACCTAGAGCTAAACCTGCCCGCTTTTTCTTTCAATTTTTCCAGCGCCGATAGACGTCCGTTCGCCGCGCCGCCACTGCCGTTGGACTCCCCGTCGCAGGCTGATTAAAACCCAAGTTGCCATTCGCCCGTTCGTCGTGGTTTGCCCCGTCGTCGGAGTTACGTCTTTTTCCGACGTGTTCGAACAATTAAGGACAAATCTGGTAAGTTTGGTTGGTTTCCGGTATCATTTCGACTTGTTAAAGTGTAATAAAATGATGGATTGACTGATTGTGTCTTTTTCCGGTAGAAAACGACGCGAAATAGCCTTTTCCGGTGAGGTTTCGGTGACCGTCCGGCGATCTTCGAAGTTTAAAGGTAAGAGCTGGTCCGCGTAGTCCGAACCGGTCTGATCCGGCTGGACCGGTCAACTCGGTCAAACCCGTTGACCCGACTCGTTGACCCGTTGACCCGACCCGTTGACCCGTTGACCCGACCCGTTGACCCGACCCGACATGTTGACCCAAGTCAACTCAGTGAGTCAACTCTTCCGAGTTAACTCAGTGAGTCAACTCGTCCGAGTCAACTCAGTGAGTCAACTCGTCGAGTCAGCCTTCGACCAGTGATGTCAGCATGACGTCAGCGTTGACTTTGACCGCTGACGTCAGCGTTGACTTTGACTGCTGATGTCAGCGTTGACTTTGACCAAAAAGTCAACTTTTTCTGAAAAGCCTTATTTTATGTTTTTCGACGTCCTGAGTCCAATTTTGAAGCCCGTTTCGTGAAATTCTAACCCGAAAGCCTCCAAATTGGACGTTGAACCCGAACATGCATATGTATAAGTTATGTCAATTAAGATAAACTGATGATTAAGGTCTATTATTAATCTTATGATTTAATAGGTACTCGTGGATCTCCCGATCGTGCCTACGCCCAGCCCAGCTCGTCTCGATCCGTACCGCCTCGTGATCCGATCTTCACTCGTACGACCCTAAACTTAGTATTTTAATACAAATCAAGGTGTAAATTTGATTGTAACCATAATCCTTGTCTATTTAGGTTCCAGTACTGTAGCAGAGCGTGATCCCGGTGCTCGATAGACCTTTTGACTGACCGATCTCATCTTTTGAGGTGTGTTCCTTGTGTGCTATATGACTGTTGCATATTTACTGTTTTACATATTTTACATGATTTAATGAAACATACTATGTGTATTTGATTGCTAAACTTGATTTTGTGAAAAACTAGCAGGTTTTCTGTTTATGAAAGAAATACGATTGCACTGTATGTTTGAATTATGCTCTAGCATTCGATATGACAAGCATGCCTATGATTTTCGGTTATCAGTGTAGAAACATGTTGTTGAGCATTGCTATGACTATTATTGTTGCATACTATGTTACTACCCGGACTAATTAGTAGAGGTACTTAGGTGTATGATGTGGAGATTATCGGCTCATCCCTGATCCAGCTGGTAAGACTGCCCGTATTCGGATCCTAGGCTTCGGCCAGGTCTGCCCGTATTCGGATCCTAGGCTTCGGCCAGGTCCGCCCGTATTCGGATCCTAAGCTTCGGCTAGGTCCACCCGTATTCGGATCCTAGGCTTCGGCCAGGTCTGCCCGTTTTCGGTTCCTAAGTTTCGACTAGGGCCGCCCGTATTCTAAGGTATAACCTTAGGATGGTACTCCGCCCAATGGGCTTGGGTTAATGCCAGTATAAGATACTGTTCTGGGGAACTGTATCATGGTGTTCGGTTGGAGGGTAGATAGGTTGCATGAAAACTTTGATGCATTTTTATGATATGTTTTGCATAACATGATTTATTATTTATTGATGCAACTGTTTTACTTGCACTGTTGGAACACACTGAGCTTTCTAGCTCACGCCCCAAATTCTTTCCCTTTTTCAGATATATTGGATAGGCCACCCCGTAGCTGACACTTGGAGGATCGACACATTTGGTATTTCTTTTTGAATATAATGTTTCTATCCACCGTTTGTACTTTCTGGGTGACATGTGCCTATATTTTGTTATGTATGGTATTGAACTAAGAGTATTTTAATATGCTAACTGATACTTATTTTGGTAACTATCCTATGATGGGTTTATTTAAGTAATCATGGCTGCCTATAATATTTATGATGTTTGTGTTGTGAATGAATTTGGGAAATATTGTTCTTTGACGTATTAAATAGGTTTATTTAACTTGATGGTTTTCACTAGGTTCTGCCGTTATGCTGTCGAAATTAACGCTTAGTTTGCAAACATATTTTCCAATTGAGTTTTAAACTTTAATGTGCCTTACTAGACTTGGTCTTTCCGCATAGGCCGGTTTAGGAGGTTTCAAGTTAGATCCTGAAATTGAACGTACGTACAATCTCAGAAAAAGAGTTCGATACCTCGTAGAAAGAAACGAATTCTTAGAAGGATAGTTAGACGCAATGGTAAACGGAAGGCATGAAGAAAGAAGGGACGACCAAAACAATCCCCAGGATAATAACAATCCTGTCAGGAATGGAGTGAAAGGCCAACCTGCCGATCCTCCTGTCGCTGCCGCACGCCGGTCATGCCGAGACTACATGCTCAATGATCATGTAGAACTGGAAACAACCCTGCCAGATGTGGATGTTGATAACTTTGAGCTGAAACCTGTTATGTTCTGTATGATCAACAACGTTGGCCAATTTAGTGGTGCTGCTACTGAGGATGCTAGGGAGCATATGAAAACGTTCTAGGATTGTGGTTCGTTTAGACTACTAGGAGTTAATCTGGAGATACTGAGTCTTCGGTTATTTCCTCATTCAGTGAGGGACAGAGCAAAGACTTTGTGGAATAAACTAACTTCGGGTTCAATACGAACTTGGGCAGATTTAACTCGTGAATTTTTATCTCGTTTTAATCCTTCACACTTATCTGAGCAATTACGTAACGAAATTGCTACTTTTTAACAGGAAGAAGACGAGCCGATGCACGAGGCCTGGGACAGATTTACCACTCTCTTGAGGAACTGCCCGATGCATGGATTCCCCGTTTGGAACCAGGTAACTAAATTCTATAATGCTGTCAATTTACAAACTCGTATTAGAATTGATTTAGCAGCAAATGGATTACTGATGGACAAAGACCCAGATGAGGCAATGGCAGTATTGAAAAATCTGGCGAAGAATGAGGAACAGTTTCCTACAACAAGAAGAGGGGGTAAACGAGTTCTAACTGTAAAGGATTATGAGGCCGACAGTTCATTAAAATCACAGGTGGCATACCTCACTAAGGCAATGAAAAAGCTCTTAAAAGAAGATTCACAGCCTGTCTATTCTGCTGATGAGGTATGCGAAACTTGCGATGGAAATCACAGTTCGGAGGAGTGCCCGTTACAGTTAGAAGAAGGGATGTATGTTGGGAACTACAATAAGCAGAATTATTATTCCAACAATTACAATCCCAACTGGAGAGAGGATCCCAAGTTCTCCTGGAGCAATCCTAATAATGCCCTGAATCCTCAAGCACAGAACACTCAGAATCAGGGAGGACCTAGATTACTGACTCGGCAGCAACCGCAGCAGCAGCAGCAGCAACAGCCACCACCTGCCACGACTAGTATACTGGAGCAGACCCTGGCTAAGTTTTTGTCTCAAACAGGAACCTACATTGAGAACATGAATCACTTCGTCAAAAAGACTGAGACATTCATGGATACAACAGAGATGCGGATGACTAACCATGAAGCTACTCTGAAATCACTAGAGACACAGATGGGTCAGATTTCCCATCATGTTAAACCAAGGAAGAATGGAGGATTTCCTAGCAATACTGAAAATGCTAGACAGCCCACACATGAGCAGTGTAAAGCCATCACTACTAGGAGTGGGAAGAAATTACCAAGGCCAGAGAAGGAAGCTGAAACAGTTAAGAAACCAGCCTTAAGGTCACCTGCCGAGGAAGCTGCCCCGGCAGATGACAAGCAGCCTGTTGCCGATGAACCTGTCACGACAGCAGAAGGGACAGAGGAGAAAGATGATGAACCTAAACCTCCTCAGATCCGTATGCAGTGGGAAGGACGCATTGTTGATTATCGTCCCCCACCTCATTTCCCTCAGCGGTTACAGAAATTGAAACAGGAATCTCAGCTTAAGAAGATTTATGACATTTTTAAGCAGGTCCATATCAATATTCAATTGTTAGATACAGTGAGGGAAATACCTGGTTATGCCAAAATTCTCAATGATGCTATGTCAAAGAAATCCAGACTTGGGGAATTTGAAACGGTTAAAATGACACATGGATGCATGAGTATTCTGCATAAGTATCCACCCTAGAAGAAGAAGAATCCTAGGAGCTTCATCATACAGTGCATAATCGGAGACAAATTTGTGGGTAAGGCACTTTGTGATCTTGGTACTAGCATAAATTTAATGCCCAAATCAGTTTTTCAGAAATTAGGTATTGGAAAAGCTCGGCCCACAACAGTAGTACTGCAGCTGGCAGACCGCTCTTACGTTCACCCAGAAGGAAAAATTGAAGACATTCTGGTAAGAGTGGATAAGTTTATTTTTCCTGCTGACTTTCTTGTCTTAGATTGTGAAGCAGATGAAAACGCACCAATCATCCTGGGGCGACCCTTCTTAGCCACATGAAGATCACTGATTGATGTGGAAAAAGGAGAACTCACTATGAGAGTGAACGATCAAGAGATCAAGCTGAACGTTCTCCAAGCAATGAAGCATGCTGATGTAGAAGAAGAGTGCAAGGCCATCACTGCAATTACCTTTGATCAACCCTGCATCAGGTCGGACTGCCACGACATCAAAATTGGCCACTGCCTCGGCAGCCATTTAGAAGACTGTCACGACAGCACCGACGATAGCAGCTTCTCAGAATATGATACTGAAGATCAAGAGGAGGTAAACTGGATAGGCAATCGTCCAGTAAGTTATTCGAGCCCTTAAAGTATACCTCGGATAACCATATAATTCAAAAGCCATCAACTGTTGGGCCCCCTGTTCTAGATCTTAAGCCCCTGCCATGGCAGTTAAAATACGCTTTCCTTGGTTTAAATGACACGTTGCCCGTAATCATCTCTTCAAAGTTGTTGCAGGAACAGGAACAACAACTGATAGGGATGATGCAGCAGCACAAAAAGGCTTTTGGATGGACGATAGCTGATATCCAAGGCATCAGTCCGACACTATGCATGCATAAAATCCTCCTAGAGGATGATCATAAGCCGACCATCGATGCACAGAGACGTCTGAATGATGCTATGCGAGAGGTGGTGCGTAAGGAGATCATAAAATGGCTAGATGCTGGAATAATCTATGCCATCTCAGATAGCAAGTGGGTGAGCCCGGTGCAGTGTGTTCCCAAGAAAGGAGGAATAACCGTGGTAACCAACAAAGACAACGAGCTAATCCCAACCAGGACTGTGACCAGTTTGAGGGTTTGTATGGACTACCAGAAGCTTAACAAAGCTACCCGGAAGGACCACTTCCCCTTACCCTTTATTGATAAAATGCTTGATAGATTAGGGGGTAAGCCTTACTATTGTTTTCTTGATGGTTACTCAGGTTATAATCAAATAGCCATCGCACCGGAAGATCAAGAAAAGACGACGTTCACATGCACGTACAGTACTTATGCTTTTCTGAGGATGCCATTTGGACTTTGTAACGCACCAGCCACCTTTCAAAGGTGCATGATGGCAATATTCTCCGATATGGTGGAGGATTTCCTAGAAATATTTATGGATAATTTTTCAGTCTTTGGAGACAACTTTGAAAGCTGCCTAGACAACCTACAGAAAGTGCTCGAGAGATGTGGAAAAGCAAACTTGGTATTGAACTGGGAAAAGTGTCACTACATGGTGGATGAAGGGATAGTCCTTGGCCATAAAATTAGCTGCCGCGGCGTAGAAGTCGATAGAGCTAAGATAGAAGTCATTGAAAAGCTACCACCACCCACCACAGTCAAGGGAATCAGAAGTTTCTTAGGGCATGCTGGTTTTTATCAGAGGTTCATCGCGAATTTTTCGAAGATCACCAAACCTTTATGCCATCTTCTGGAGCAGAACTGTCCCTTTGACTTCAACGCTGAATGTACTGAAGCATTCAAGGTTCTGAAAGAAAAGCTGGTAACAGCCCCAATAGTACAGCCACCAGACTGGAAACTGCCGTTTGAGATCATGTGTGATGCTAGTGACTATGCTGTCGGGGCAGCACTTGGGCAGAGAAAAGACAAGCTCTTTCATGTCATATACTATGCCAGCAAAACATTGAATGATGCCCAAGTGAACTACACCACCACAGAGAAGGAACTATTAGATGTGGTATTCTCTATTGACAAGTTCCGTTCATATATACTTGGAACGAAGGTCATAGTCTACACAGACCATTCTGCATTGAAGTATCTGTTCACCAAATAGGATCTAAAGCCTAGATTGATACGTTGGATTTTGCTACTACAAGAGTTCGACCTGGAAATCAAGGACAAAAAGGGGACAGAGAATCAAGTGGTAGATCACATGTCTATATTAGAGAAGGGAAAGAGTCTACCGGCAGACGAGACACACATACTGGAGACCTTCCCCGATGAGCAGTTGTTTGCTGCCACAATCACTACCACGACAGCCATGGCGGCAGGTAAGTTTTCTGAACTCCCCTGGTATGCTGATTTCGTTAATTTTCTAGTTAGCGGAATAACTCCTCTTGACCTAAATTACCAAGCTAGGAAGAGGTTCCAAAATGATGTAAAGCATTATTATTGGGACGAACCTCTTCTTTTCAAATATTGTGCAGATCAGGTTATTAGGATATGTGTACCACAGGATGAACAGGAAGCTATACTACATCACTGTCATGCTTCACAGTATGGAGGACACTTAGGAGGCAACAAAACTGCTGCCAAGGTTTTGCAGTTGGGATTTTACTGGTCGTCATTGTTTAAGGATGCCCAAACATTCTACAAAAACAGTGACAAGTGTCAAAGGACAGGAAACATCTCAAGGAGACACGAGATGCCGCTGCAAAATATTCTTGAAGTCGAAATTTTTGACGTGTAGGGGATAGATTTCATGGGACCATTCCCAACTTCATGTGGGAACTTATTCATCCTCCTGGCAGTAGATTATGTGTCCAAATGGGTTGAAGCAGTCACCACTCAGAAAAATGATGTCAAGACGGTTCAAAGGTTTTTGCATAAAAACATTTTTTTCCAGATTCAGCATCCCTAAGGCGATCATCAGTGATGAAGGGAGACATTTTGACAAAAGGGTTATAGATGTTTCCTTAAAAAAGTATGGTGTCAAACATCGGATCGCAACAGCATACCACCCTCAGACCAATAGACAGGCTGAAATATCCAACAGAGAGGTTAAGAACATTCTGGAAGAGATGGTTAAACCAACTAGGAAGGACTGGTCTCTACACCTTAATGATGCATTATGGGCTTACAGGACAGCATTCAAAACTCCATTGGGAATGTCCCCCTATCAGCTGATTTATGGGAAAACGTGCCATTTACCTGTCGAGATTAAGCACAAAGCATACTGGGCCATCAAGGCAGTGAATATGGACTTGGAAAAAGCAGGATAAAAAAGGCTGCTTGACTTGAACGAGATCGAAGAAATTCGAGCAATGGCCTATGACAACGCAAAGATTTACAAAGACAAGACTAAGATGTGGCATGACAAGAAGTTGCTGCCACGACAGTTCTGCCCAGGGCAGCTTGTGTTGCTATTTAACTATAGGTTGAAACTCTTCCCAGGGAAGCTGAAATCTAGATGGTCTGGCCCATTCCAAGTGGTACAGGTTTTTCCCCATGGTGCCATCACGATCAGATCTTTAAAAGACGGGCACCAATTCAAAGTGAATGGACAACGATTGAAGCATTATCAGGGGACTGAAGCCCCAAGAATGTAACGCCCCGGTTTTGGGCTTAGAAGTTTTGGGCGTTGACCGGTTCGGTCAAAGTCCTGTTCGAATCTTAAGAGGTTAAATTAGGAAAGCCTAGTTCGGGTTGCATTAAAAATATGGAAAAATGTTCTAAAATCATCTTTTAATATAATTAGATGAACTGTGAAATCAATTTTGGAAAATGAGTTTTGGAAGGTTGATATTTTGGCTAGTGACCAAAATGTAATTTTCGCAAGTTTGGTGGCTGTTTTATAAAGAGTTGAAACTTTGAATCTTTAAGGAGCTATTAATCCAAAAGTGATTTCTCCAGATTTTTCCAAGATATTTTAAGTCTAAATTCTGATTTTAAAGGTTATTAAAATTGGAGGGAAGCCATTTTGGCTATTTTAGATTTTATAACCAACTTTTCCAATTTTCTTTCTCTCATTTTCTCTCCAACCAAACATTACCTTTTCCAGAGAATTTGATCTGATTTCTTCACCTAAATTCCTCCTTTCAACTCTCAATTGATAGCAAATCATTGTGTCTTCAAAATCTCTTCCATTGCTACAAGTTTCATCAAGGTTTTTCATTCCAAAAAGTGGAGAAACACAAGTTTGGAGGTAAGAACGCCCTTCTCCTCTAAACTATCAGTTCTTTACTGAAATTCCCAAGTTCTCAACTCTTAATTGATGTTTAATTAAAGGTTTTAAAGTGTTGAAATGAATCTTGGCTTATTATGCAAGATTTTGATGATTTTTGATGATTTTCGTTAGATCTGAGTAATCTGTGATTTAAGAGATGTTTTTGGTGTTAAATGATCTCTAAATTGATAAGGAAATGAGTTTTGATCAATGCAATCCCGGATAGGTTGAGTTTCCTAAGTTTAGCTTGTGTTTTAAGGTAGTTTTTGAGGTGATCTTGTGGATCTGTTGTTGCTGGAGGTATAAGGATGTTAATAGGTTGTTTTTAGATGTTGTTTGGTGTTGATGGATGTTAGGTTTTGCTGGTTTATGGCTGGGCTTTGTTTAGAAGTGGTTCGGATGCAATTTCGGTGGTGTTTGGTGGCCGAAATTGGTGTATGAATGAAAGCAGCGTGTTTGAGTGCTTTCATTGAAGCTTTTGATGCTTGATGATGCATTAAACCTCTGCTTTAATGTGTTTGATCAGGGGAGGCATCTTTGGATCCAAGAGTTGTTGATCCGGAGGCTTGAATTCGTGCTTCGGCAAGTGGCGAAGTGGAATCGGTGAGTGAAAATGGGTTTTCGGCTTTGAAACCAATGTCTTGGGAGCTTAGCTTAAGTCTAAACAACTTTGCTAAGCTCGAGTGTAAGTTTTCGGAATTTCTCTCTAGTGGTGGCCATGATTTTGTTGTGATGCGAAATGATAATTTGCATGTTTTACATACTGTTTTGAAAGCATGTTTTAGCATGGTTTTTGCTGTTGATATAAGCCATATGATGAAGGTAACTCTAGGTAGGAGTTCCTTGCTTTCGTACATTGAAATGATGTGGTTTAATGCTTTTAAATGCATGATGAATATGGCTTGGTTTGATGCTTTAAAACAGTGATGTAAGTGATGAAAATGATGTATATTGGCAAGTGATGTTTTTAAAATGTTAAGGTCACTAAGGTGGTTAAAAGTCCTTGAGTGAGCCTTGTTACTTATGAACATCAAGGTGGTTAAAAGTCCTTGGATGGTTCATGTTGCGGACACTAAGGTGGTTAAAAGTCCTTAAGTGATCCTTTCTATGGTGTTTAAAAGTCCATAGGCCAAGGTGTTTAAAAGTCCTTGGGATCAAGGTGTTTAAAAGTCCTTGATGTGATTCATTCATGGTGTTTAAAAGTCCATGGCCAAGGTGTTTAAAAGTCCTTGGGATCAAGGTGTTTAAAAGTCCTTGATGAGATACTTTCTATGGTGTTTAAAAGTCCATAGGCCAAGGTGTTTAAAAGTCCTTGGGGCCAAGGTGTTTAAAAGTCCTTGGGAAAGTTGTTGAACTTGTTTTAATAAATGGAATGTTTCACTTGAGCCAATATGACATGTTAAGAATATTGAGAAGCATGAGATGCTTGTTTTAATGTTTATGTTGAAGCATGAGTTTGCTTGTTAAGAATGCTTTTGAGCATGTGAAAAGGTTGATTTAATGCATGTTTTGTAAATGTTTTGAATTGCATTATTGAATGGTTTTTAAGAGCTTTCCTCACTAAGCTTTTGCTTACGCTCTCTTCGTTTTCTGAATTCAATAATGCAGAGCATTAGAGTACCTTGAGGGCAGCAAGAAAGGGGCAAGCAATCAAGTTCAAGTGAAGCTCAATGTATGAGGTTTTATAAGTACATTTTAGCTTTTGTATGATTTGGCAATGGGGGACCAATGTGTATGTTTTGGGAGGTGTTGGAGACTCCCTAAGTATGTTAAATGTTGATGTGTTTGTTGGCTTTCGAATTGGAACCTTATATGCTTGCTTTGTAAGTTTGGTGTTTGAATGCCTAGCTTGTGTAGGAAGCATACCTATAGAATTGGGGCTTTTTGCATATGATGATGATTGGATGAATTGTTCAATTGAGTCCCTGTTTAATCTCTGATGGTTGTGATCTTTTGGTATGATGTATGTGTGATCACCAATAGGCTTAATGTGCATCTAGACAAGTTTTAAAAAGAAAAAAAAAGGGTCGTTAATCAAGGTTGACTTTCGGGTTGACTTTGGTTTTCCCCGTGTGACTTTCTTAATTCGGGTCAACCGTCTAGGCCGGGTTAAGGGGGTTACAAAGAATGCAAGAAGTGGTTACCTTAGGAGATGCCCCTCCCGGCATCCCTAATTTAACCTAATTTTTTTATATATATATTTATTAGGTAATTAGAGTTATTTTATTTTTAGGAATTAAAGTTTTTAATTTTATTATTTTTAGGAAATAAAGGAGACAAGGAGAAGAGGAGAAGTGAATCCAGCCCACCATTTTCCATCATCCCCAAAAGCCCAACTTTTGGAGCCTGCCATTACAGCTGCCGCGACAGACGCGGAAAATCCAGCCTGTCGACACGCTGTTGCGGCAGACACGCAAATGCATAATAGACGCGCAGCAGACACAGAAACGTGTGACAGACGCGTCAGAAACCGCGTAACAGTTGGCCCCATTATTCGCGCCTGCCGTTACAGCTCCAACGGGCAGCAAACTCTTCCCTATATAAACTCGGTTTCACTTTTCATTTTTCACTCACTTCTACTCCTTCTACTTGCTTTCTCTAGAGTTTTTACTTGCTTTCATTTTCATTTTCTTACACAATCCTTGCAACCATGTCTTCTAGAAACACCTGCAAAAGTGCTGCTTCAGGCTCTGCCCCGGCAGCATCCATCCCACGATCCTTCCAGATTCGTGACATGTGGGAGGAGAAGGGATTTATTTACACTTCCAAGGAGGGGAACCTGGGACTGCAGCCATTCATAGATAAGAAAATCAGAGCCCTGCAGTGGTAGCTATTCGCAGAACAGCCAGAGGAGATGAATGTGTCTCTGGTCTGAGATTTCTATGCTGCCATCGGTAGCAAAAAACGAGACAGCAGTCACGGTGAGAGGAAGAGAGGTGCCCTTCGAGCCAGAATATATCAACATTCTCTATGGATTCTATGTGGGCATAAATGAATATGGCCACCAGCTTCTCGAGAGCCTAGACCCTGCTGCCTACGACGCTGTCATGGCAGAGCTCACGGAAGAAGGAACACAGTGGAACATGGATCCGAAGAACCCAAGGACGGTGAAGAGAGTCCAACTCACCTCGGAGGCCAAGCTGTGGAACTCCTTCATCAAAAAGAGAATTATGCCCTCCTCGCACAACACAACTGTGGACCAACCCAAGTTAGCCCTCATTCATTCTATACTACATAAGAGGCCGATTAACGTGGGTAGATATATCTGGGAGAGTATATTGGAATGCACACACAGGCCGACAGGAACACTTTTCTTCCCCTATCTCATCACCGCCCTCTGCCGCGACCATCATGTACCAGAAGCTGCCACAGATCTAAGAGTCCTAGGGAAGGGCTGGACAAAAAGAAATCTACTCGGCCAGATGGAACTCACTGCTGCCACCCTGCTGTCATCCTTCGATCCTACTGCCACAGCAGCAGAGACGACAACACCCAGGGACACCGACCCTGCTGCCACAGAACCTAGGCAGCAAACAGCAGCAGCCCCTGCAGCCGACGTCTCCTCCAAGATCCTTGCTGCCCTACAAAAGATGGAGGAACGACAGCTCGGCCTCATGAGCTTCATCAGGTATTTCACCACAGCCACTGTACAATTTATCCAAACCTCTCTTAATTTTCCTGATGCTGTATTTCCTGCCTTCCCAAACCAGTATTTTACATCTCCCACCCCTGCCCATACCCCTACACCTACTGCCACACCCCAAACGCCAACTACTGCGTCCACGCCAACCCCTGCCCCAACAGCTGCAGGTGGCAGCCGCACAACCGACAATTCTGCCAGGGGAACCAAGAGAAGGATGTCGTTCGATGAACTCGACGCATACATAGCAAGTTTCTCCTCTTCCTCAATTTGGGCGGAATCCGATGGCAAACCCTCCGTCAAGAGGAATTTGTCCAAAGAGTTCACACCAGTAAAACGGCAAAAAATGGTGGCAGACAAGAACAAGGACGATATCGGCAACGGCAGCAGTAGCACGAGCAGCAGCTCCGAGGTCCATGTAGTGGAGAAACCACCTCATATCTCTCCTACCCGTATCCAACCACCAAGGGAGGCCAAAATGAAGATACCTCTGCCTCTCCCATCCGCCAGCCAACACCAGTCAAGAAGGCCCTTGCCCGCCGGCAGATCCAGCTCAGCAGCAGCGGCGACGACAGCGCCTAAATTTTAAGTTTCTTATCTCATATTGTTGTCTGCCTTTTGATATTTTGTGATGTACTTTTTATTCTCCTTTACCTGTCATTTGCATTGAGGGCAATGCAACCCTCGAGTTTGGGGGTGGCATCCCTCCATTAATGGAGTCTTGTAAGTTTAAAATTTGTGTCTTTTACTTAGTTTATTTTTGCTTAAAAAATGATGAAAATTTTGGCTTAAGTCTTTTGAACTGAACTTACCTGCCGTAACAGCCTCTATCGTGGCAGTGCCTTTAGAATAGTTTTAGGAGCAGTTTAGAGCCTTACTATAGTTCATAAACTTAAACACCATTTGTGACTCTTATACTGTCTAGAACTTTACTGGTAAACTAGAATAGGGAAAAGCTTAATACTTGAATAGCCCCTAGAGGTGCCTAACACTGGCTCTAGGAAAAGAAGTTAAGAAAACTAGACTCTTACACCTAGAGGTGCCCGAAACCGACTCTAGGAAGTTAGCTAGAGGTGCCCGAAACTGGCTCTAGTCAAACTTAAGCTTGAGAAATAGAATCGAGTCTGCATAAAAACTAAAGGAGCCTAAAAATTGCCTCCAAAAAGATGAAAATTGGCATAAAAATTCAAGTTAGAAGTTTCAGCTATTCTAGTAATCTAAGTGAGTCTAGGCATATAATTGTTCACAAACCATGCACACACTACACGAGAATTATAGCATGGTTCCGAATGAATCCTGGATTATCCGACAAGGTGTTGCCTACAATAGGGAATGAAATGGTAGGTAAGGGAAACTTCATTGTTTTAAGCCAAACAAAAAATTTTGTATTTCTTTTTTTAGGTTTGAATTGCTTGAGGGCAAGCAAAAATTTGAGTTTGGGGGTGTGTTGAGTGTGTAAAATTTCTATAATTTACCCCCTATTTAACCCATATTTCTGCTGCATTCAAGCATAATTCATTCCATTTAGGTTAGATTTCAGTTTTACATCACAAATATATTAAACGGCACAATTTCTACTGAAATTGGTTGCTTTTGCAGGTAGCTGCTGTAGCAGATAGAGAAGCAGACGCTGGGCAGTAAAGAATCAGAGCTGGAACTGGATATGCAGTCGAGGAGGACGATGCTGCCAAGGCCGCTGCCGTGGCAGCCACGGACGACAGCGATAGTGAAGGGAAGAAGTGAAGTGGGCCTCGACAGAAAGAGAAAATTAAGCCCATCTGTCGTGGAGTACCCTTATATTTTTTCGAGCCCTAGATCAGAATGAAGGCCAAGCCTAAGGTTCAAGGAAGAAATCCCAAGCAAGAAGGACGAATTAAAGACTGCTGCTCTGAAGATTTAGTCTTTATTAGAGTTGTACATTAATTTAAATTTGTATTCTTGCCATATTAGAAAAATTGAACACAAGGCCTATATAAAGGCATGTAATTCGACCTAGGAGAGGACATCACCATTCTCTAGCCTTCTTCCCAAAACCCTAGCCGTTTTCCCTTCCTCAACATGTTCTAAACTTCCCCTAGGTCTAAGGGTTGCTTTGTAAAGTAGTTGTAAGGATTGCATTGTTTTAGGATTTTCTTTGTTCAATAAAATTACTTCAAGTTCGCTTATTCTGGTTTCTAATATCTTGCAAGAGTATTGGGAGAGCATTGTGAGATTATCTATTTACTTAATATCATGAGAGTTAAGTATACGAAATGAATAAGTGCGGGTTCTCTAGTTTATAGTTGAACTATCTCGGACCTAGGGATAGGACGAGGTTAAGTGGGTAAGGAAGAATTCAACAACATCGGTGTTCATCCTTCGATTCACGCCGGGAGGTATCATCAAAGACGTGTTCATCGACATACTTGGACCTAGGGATAGGCCAAGGCACAGCAGGGATTCTTGCCAAGCTTGAAGTACTGAGTTGAGTAATCGCTACCGCGATAACCAACAGACCGCTGCCACGACAGGTGCTGCCGCAGCAGCCACGGCGACATAACAGAGTTTCCTAGAATTTGCAACACCTACACTATTGAGCAATTCAATACCGTCCCATTCTCTCTATCTTGATTTCACTACTCTTTTTTTTCAGTATTCTTTATATTTTCGTGACAACAATTTAAACTATTCTTTTTCATCTCGTGCAGTAATTCAAGGTGAAGCTATTAGCCCAGTCCCTGTGGTGACGATATTCGATACTTGCGTATCACTTTACTACTTGCGTCGTGTACACTTGCACTACATTGCGATAGACACTTTTACACGCAACAATAAACATAGGCAAAGGCACTAAAGGCATGCTTCCTAGTTAGCAAAAAACCATAGCAAGCCAAAACAACAAATAGACCAAAATCCAACCTCCAAAGGCCATTTACAAATCAAATATAGTCAGACCAACATGCCCGAAGTAAAAGAAACATTCTCAAGCACTTGAAAGTACAAATTCCTACCCATTGCCTCTTTTTACACTAAGGGTGAACCACATACATTTCTTTAGCAAAACCTTGGATTTCTCTTGCTTGTGAGCTACCTCCAAATGATCAATTTTCTGCATTGATGAAACAAACGAGCGTAAGCAATAAGCTTAGTGAGGTTCGCCAAACAGCATTCATCATTGCATAACCCATGATTTACAAACACACTTAACATCTCGTGCTCTTTATAAAAAAAGTCTTCTCAAGACTTCAATGCACTTTTGAAACCTCATGCACATATGCATCAATTTACAACAGCAAATAAACCTTTGCTCATGCTCTAACAAGCATCACATGCATTCTTGCATCATACTCATATTTCTCATGCACCCTTGCATCATTTACAAGCATCTCATGCTTCACTTAGTTCATTTACATTATATTTCCTTTCAAGTGATAATCCACAAATCATTTCAACACAAGAAACAATCGGATACACGGATTACAAGTGTTGCCCCACACGCTTCATACACACTACCGGACTACATAAGGCCCACTCACAAGAGCAACCCTCCATTGTTGTGGCACCTGTGGTGGAGTATAACGGTACAATCTCAACCCCTCAACACCACTCATCGGTAGTTGTATAATTCCACTAACGAGAGCACGGGACACATAACACAAGATCCACACACAGAATTTACAACCACCGTTGTGATCTTACCTCAATTGTTAGGGTACTTGGATGGAGTTTATGGTACAATCACAACCCCTCGATATCCAAGGCGACTTTATTCACGGTGCACCCAATCCTATAGCCGGCTAACTATATTCGATTAAAGTAACCAAAGACCATTTTCATCACTTGCCAATATAATCATTTATCCACATTAATCCACTGTTTTTCAAGCATAACCACAATGACATTCCACAAGTACACATGCTTAACATCATATGCATATTCATATGAAAAACAAAGGATCACTTACCTAGTGCATCCTTAACATAATGACATTAAAATCCAGCATTAAACCATGCTTAAACATGCTTAAAACAGTAAACAAATCCACTCTTACATCAAATGCATTTTCAACAATCTTAACACATTTCCAAGAGAGGGATTTCCGAAACACTTACACTTGAGCTTAGTTAAGTGTATCAAACTTACACTAAGCTCCAAAGAACACGCTCAAAGCGTTGCAAAGCATGAAATTGCATTTCCACTCACCGATTACGTTTCGCTTGCTCGCCGAAACGCTATTTAGGCTCCCGGCACTACCGAATCAACACCAAAGGTGTCCGAAGATGCCTCCCATGTTTATAACACATAAGAACATAGGATTAATGCATCATCATGCATTAAAATCATCAGCCATACATCTAATCTCGCTGCTCTACTCAAAATCCACATTTCGGCTACCAAACACAACCGAGATCATCTCCAAACACTCCCAAATCAAAGCCCAGTCAAGATCTATCACTTCTAATCATTTCTAAACATCAATTAACATCAAAAACCATAAACAACACGTCCTTATACCTCCAGCTATGACCGAACACCAAAATCACCCCAAAAACCATCATTCTAGCAAACAAAACTTAGGAATCCAAGCCTATTCGGGATTTGATTGATAAAACCTTATTTGTAACATCAATTAACATCCAAAATACATTAGAAAACCATCTCAAAATAGAGCCTAATCATTCACCACGAAAATCGTCAAGATCTCTTCAAAAATCTTGAGTTTTAATCCAATTTCTTGTTTCCAACAATGAAACCACTCAAAAATCATTAACAAAGGATTGATAACTTGGGAATTTCAGTTAAGAACTCATCATTAGAGGAGAAGGACGAAGCTTACCTCTAATGGATGATTTCTCCTTGAATTCAGCAAGTTTTCCTTGAAATTCTAATGTAAAAACAAGAGAATTTGATGAGGAAATGATCAAGAATCAAAAGGAGATTAAAATCTCATCAAATGGAGTGAAAATCAAAGGAAATTTGCTGGAGAAAATGTGTTTGGCTGAAAAGAATTTGAGAGAAAATGAAATGAGAGAAAATTGATGAAAAGTAGTTATCAAAAGTCAAAGGTAGTTTCCTTTTAATTAACCTTTATTTCCTTTAATTAAAACATTATTACAATAACCCAAAGTAAGGAAAAATCTGATGAAAAACATTTAGGTAAAATTAGCTCCTTAAAGATTCAAAGTTTCAATCCTTTACAAAACAATCACTATTCCGACATTGCAAAAACTATGATTTGGTCACTACATCGAAATGTAGTATTTACAAACCTTATTTTGTAAAATTGATTTCACCGTGATCATTCACATATTAAATGAGGATTTTTAGGCAATTTTCATATTTATAAAACATCCCGAACTAGGCGTCCCCTAAGTCTCCCTTTAAGATTCGACCGTTCCCAACTGGTCCGGTTCGAACTCCAAAACATCTAGGCCCAAAACCAGGGCATTACAATCTCTTGCGTGTTTTATGAGTTTTGCTTAATGTGCATAATGTAGACTTGTGAGGCATGTGTTGTTATGCATGTTGTTATATACATTGATGTATGTGGTGTTTGATATGTTGAAATGCATGATGGATTATCATGGTGCGACTTGCTAGTATGATTGGCACTAGTTACTTATCGGGTATAAATGATCGATCATTAGGATGAGTGTGCACACGATTGAGTCAAATTCGCGCGTGGCCTTTGTGACGTATAGTCATTAAGGAGGAGTACGGTGATTTAATATTCCACAGAAAAATATATTATTACGTGATGATGAGTGGAATCTCATCTGTAGGGCATGTGATAATGAGTGTAATCCCATCCATGCAAGGACCGGTGATGAGTGTAATCCCTTCGAAGGTAATGTTATTGTTGAGTACGTTGGAGGTGAAAATCCCAACGGAAGTATCCGCATATCCGAGTAAACTAATAGTGGCCAACATACTTGTTCATGTGTGATGGATGTGATAAGATAATTTTTATATTTTGTATAGCATAACATGAAGTAAGATGCCATGTTCATGCATTCATATGATGTTTAGCCACATTGCTATATTGGTGCATATGTATGCTTGTGAAATGTTTTAAGGATGATATGCTTGAACCCTGCATTGTCGTTGTTTTGTTTTAGAGCTCCCTCACTAAGCTTCTAGCTTACGCTCTCATTTTCGGCAATGCAGATCATTAGCGTGGAGTTAGCAAGGAGCAAGGAAAGGGCATCCAAGCTTATAGTAGTTGCTCAAGTATGGTTTATTAAATAATGTGGTAGTTTAGCAATGGGGATGCTACGTGTTTTGTATGAGCGTTGAATGACTCCTATGTGTTGGCTTTTGTTGTTAACGCCTTGGATATGGATTTATAAACCATGTTTATGTTGCTGCCTAAATGCTTGTGTTTTGAAGGCTTATAACCATGTCCCATGAATGATTATGTGTTTTGTTATAAGGCATGTAAACCTTGTTATGCAATGTATTTTGGTGAATGCTTGATTTCTTATATGAATAGCCTTTACATGTATGTTAAGAGTTTGATCATGTTTGAAGTAGGGTGAATGCCTCTAGAGTACGTGTATGGATGTTGTATATTGCTTGAGTGTTCGGGGATGTTTGGGAACGTTTGGAGGTGCCTAAAACTATTTTCGGAGTCTTATAGACTGCAGGCGTTTCAGAACGCATGAGGTGGTTTCGGAACGGGTGTGGTTCTAGGGATACTCGTATCGGAACGCGTTTCGGTACGGTTTGACGCTGTGAGCCCTTGTTTCGATATGTGTACCGAAACGGTTTTGATACTGTGAAGGTATGTTCCGGAATGTGTTTCGGAACGCTTAGGTGAAATGGACCCCTGTACCAAAACGAGGTGGACCGTATTGGTATGGCTGGTATGGCTTTTAAAACTGGGGCCCGTGTATCGAAACTGGCAAGCCTGTTTCGAAACACAGGCCCGAAAATTGGGCTTTTGGCATCTTTGAAGGTTCTCAAGTGTTGGGCTTAGGTCCTGCTTGTTGTGAGCTTTCTTGTGAGCCTTGTTTGTATTCGCTTATGTATGGTTTGGTCGCGTATGCAAGAAATCGAACTAACTTGACACTTGGTAAATTTAAATTAACTTAAGTTCAGTCTGCTTAGTCTTGTCCTTGTTTTCCGCTATCGTTTCTCACATAGGATTAAATGAATCATCTAAACAAGATAATGGAAGAAAAGTTTTCTAGGGTTGCTAACCGAGGTGGGGCCTTAACGTGTTTCTCTTCGGTTTTCCCCGTGTAGCCTACTCAGACCGGTCAGTCGTCCAGACCGAGACGAGGGGGTTACAATTGGATACATGCCAAGGTAATAACAATATATTTTGGAAAGGATGCAAAGAAATTAAAGAAACATGTTTGCCATTTGTGAATCAGCGTGAAAAGCATCTTTATTAAAATTTATAGGTATAACGGCCCTTTACAGGCAATCCCTTATACTTGCGGGCAAAAGTATAAGGTGGTTCCTAGCATTTACTTTGTTTTATTCTTAGCTACAAGAAGGAAGTCTTTGGCAATCCAATTGTTCAACACCTCGCCTGGGAGATATGGGCAGATCTGTTCCAAAAATTCTCCATGTCCAACCCCCTCGAAAATTCAACCAATTACGAGCCGATCCAAGTTATTGCCAAAAATATATTCCTCGTGTAGCTTTACTGTCTCTTGATTAACCTCTTCCATTTGTTTATCAACATTTGCAAACCCCCAGGACTTGAAAATCTTCGTCATGTCAAAGGAAGTTACCAGTCTAGAAGAAGTTTTGTAACCCCCTCGACCCGGCCTAACCGATAAACCAAACCGGACAGGTCACAAGGGGAATATTGAAGTAAACCGGGAAGGTTTACCTCAATAAACAA
Source organism: Hibiscus trionum (assembly GCA_030270665.1). Classification (NCBI taxonomy): domain Eukaryota; kingdom Viridiplantae; phylum Streptophyta; class Magnoliopsida; order Malvales; family Malvaceae; genus Hibiscus; species Hibiscus trionum. Next base: position 23,108,937 of record BSYR01000017.1, read on the forward strand.
CGTTTTCCCTTTTTATCTTATCCAGATACAAGTTACATTCCACGGTGTCGCCACAACACCTTCACAAGTTCAATCGTCTTCCCAAGAAGAACATTACGACTCGAATCCAGCATTCTCACTGATTCATCATCATAGGATAAATCTGGATTCAACACAATCTCCTCAACTGGCATCACATGCGACGGATCCAATATATACCTCCATAATATAGAAACATGAAACACATCATGGATCTTCTCCAACTCGGGAGGCAACCTCAACTGGCAAGCCACAAGATCAACTTGCTCCACAACCTCATAATGTCCAATAAACCTAGAACTAAGCTTTCCCTTACGTCCGAACCTCATAACCTTCTTCCAAGGCGATACCTTAAGGAACACACAATCTCCAACCACAAACTCAATCTCCCTACACTTTAAATTTGCGTAAGATTTCTGACGATCCGATGCAGCCTTCAACTGCTCACATATGAGCTTCACTTTCTCAGTTGTTCCCTTAAGCATATACGGAAAGGAAATCAACTTTTTCCCCTCCTCAGCCCAACAAAGAGGCGTTCTACACCTTCTCCCATACAAGGCCTCAAACGGTGCCATTTGTATACTTGCTTGAAAACTGTTATTATAGGCAAACTCAACCAAAGGCATATGCTTTTCCCAAGAAACTCGGAAATCTATCACACAGCATCACAACATGTCCTCCAGCACTTGGATAACTAACTCTAAATGTCCATCCGTCTGAGGAAGATATGAAGTGCTGAAATTCAAACGCGTACCCAACGCCTGATGTAAACATTCCCAAAACCTTGCTGTAAACCCCAGATCCCTATTTGACACTATCGACTTAGGTACACTATGCAAACACACAATCTCAGCAATATACATCTCTACTAACTTATCCAGCGTATACGTAGTATGCACAACCAAGAAATGTTCACACTTCGTAAGACGATCCACAATCACCCATACAGAGTTCTTCTTAAAGGGTGTCAAAGGCAAACCGGACACAAAATCCATCGAACATCATTTATAACAGCTCTCATCCATAATCAATCACCATATATAACATCACCATCATATACTTATCATTAACATGCTTAAAACGTTCACCGGGCAAAGCAAACATTACCAATAAAACACCTTCACATCAAAATCACTTACCAACAACTTGTCATCATCCCCACCTTTCGTAACCTGGCTCTGATACCACCAAATGTAACCCCCTTGACTCGGCCTAGCTGATAGACCAAACCGAACAGGTCACGTGGGGAATATTGAAGTAAACTGAGAAGGTTTACCTCAATAAACAACTTTTTTTCTTTTTTATCTTATCTAGATACAAGTTACATTCCCAAGTGATCAACAAGCAGCGGATTAAAAGAAAACATGAGCACTCGTCAATTAATACCAATTTCGGGTTTAGGGACCATTTTGTAAATTTGACAATTTGTAAGGGTTATTACCAAATTTGGATTACCATCCTTAAATTAAGTCCATAACATGCTTCTCTATAAAATCTCAGCTTAAGACAAACCTTGGAACTCATCAAATTGCATACATGACAAACAGGGACCAAAATGGAAAGAATCGGAACATAAAAATGCCCATAACTGAAATAACAACCAGACATTTCGGAATATCTAAACCCGTATCAGAACGGGTGTATCGAAACAAGGGGCTCATGTTTCGAAACGTGGGAACGTTCCGAAATAGCTCTTGACCCGTTTCGATACAGGGTTTCACAGTAGCAGTGTACCGAAACGGACCTCCTTGTTTCGATACTCCAAGGCCATTTCAAGCACCAATTTCAAAACAAACAAGGGTGTTTCGAAACACCTGGGCCTGTAATGCTTAATTTTGCTGGTTTAACTCGAGTTTAATCATCCGAAACTAATCCAACATATGTCCAAGCATGCTTGCAACTCAATTACACATCAATACTCGAGAATACATAACATAGGCACCATCAAATCACCACTTGCAATATAAAAGAGAACTAAAGGCATGCTTACTATGAAACAAGCACCAAAAGGTCAATTTTCAAATCCAAGAAAAAACCAACTCGTAAAGGCCATTTACATACTCATTTAAGCATATCAAACTTGCACCAAAATAGATAACACTAAAACAACCAACATTGATAACCTTGGACACCCCCATTGCCTTTAGTATACTAGTTCAACACCATGACATACATTTAGAGAAGTCTTTTGGAAAATCCTTTGTAGATGCTGCCTCCAAACACCTAATTATCTACATTGATGAACAAAGAGTGCATAAGCATACACGCTTAGTGAGGAATGCTCAAAACCAAAACATCATCAATGCACAAAACCATTTTTCACACTTTCCAAAACATCTTGCCTTCTTTGATAAACCATGCACTTTAACATTAAAATCAGTATGCTAACACCATGCAACGTAAATCACATATTTTCCAGCAATTAAACCATTGCTATACCAACATCAAGCCTTCCAAGCACAAACATCATTATGCTAAGCTTAAGGTAAAACATGCATTTTTCAGAATATGCATCAACAACATTTCCATAACATTACAATTCATTATATTGGCTTTCATGTAATTAGCAACAACCTCATTTCTCAAAACATATCGGATACATGGATTACCAAGGGTTGTCCCAAACCCTTATACACTCTACCGACATCTCAAGTCGCACACACGGGAGCAACCCTCCACCGTTGTGACACCCGTGGTGGAGTATTCGGTACAATTACAACCACTCAACACCACTCGTCGGTAGATGTATAGCGTACTAACGAGAGACGGGACACACAAAAGGTTCGCACCCGGAAGCTACCCTCAGCTGTTGAAACTTTAAACAATCCTCAATCGTTAGGGTACTTGCATGGAGTCTTTGGTACAATCACAACCCCTCAACATCCAAGGCGACATGTTTATAGTGCACTCAATCCTATAGCCGGCTAACTATATCCGCTTTCATTTATAAAACACTTTATAAAACATCACTTGCCAATATAATCCACATTTCATACATACCTCACTATTTTTCCAAAGCATTCATGATAAGCCATAACTTAAGCATTAAACCATGCTTCAAAACTCATGCATCAACACATGCATACAATGATCACTTACCTAGTGCATCCTTAAGCGACATGGCATCATCAAATACATTTTATATACTCAAAACATGCTTTAAAACAGTAGGTAAATGCAATTAAAATCAAGCACAACCAAAGGCTCATACTACCACAATCCGGGAGAGAAATTCATTTTACTTACTTTCGAACTTAGTAAAGCGTTTCAAGCTCTTACTAAGTTCCCAAAACCTTTTTCTAAATTGTTTCCACGCTAGAAAACCAAGTTCCACTCATCGACTTACGAAATCACACTTGCCGATGAAACTATCAATCGTCCAAAGCCTCAAAAACCACTTCGTTTGATTCCGGAATACTATCCCTTCTTTTCAGCACATTAAAACAAAGGTTCAATGCATCATAATGCATCCAAAACACCCGCACTCAAAAGAAAACCCGCAACCTTGCTCTATAGCATCAATTTACCCAATCAAAACAACCGAAAACTCAATCGATTGATCTCTAAACTCAGCCCAACCATCCATCAACAGATCCACCACATTTTAACCATAAATCAACATCCAAAAGCAACCTAAAACCATCCTTATACCTCCAGCAACTCAGATCTCACATTATAGCCCAAAATCCCAACCAAAAACACTTTATAAACCAATGATCTCAAGGATTTCTGTATTAATATGATTAAGACTCTATTTCAACATCATAAACCTTCCAAAACTTGTTTAGAAATCATCTTAAATAGATCAAATCAAGAATCCTCCAAAAATTACATTAAAACCATCTTTTCTAACAAGATTTCACCATTTTATCAAACAAATAACAAAACCTCAATCAAAAACATAGATAAAGGTCAAATATATTGAGAATTTCATGAAAGAACCTTGATTAGAGGGTTAGCACGAAATTTACCTCCAATCCTTGCTTCTCTTCAAATTTGGCAAGTTTAGCTTTCAAGAATCTTGAAGAAATGTGAGAAAAATCACAAATAAGAAGTTGGAAATCAAGAGAGGAAATGAAAATGATTGAAATCTGAAAATTGAGAGAAATGGAGAGTGTTTGGCTGGAGTGAAAAGGAGAGAATGAAAAGATCATCAAATTTTTGTTAACAAAAATAACTACCTTTCTAATTAAATCAATTAAAGCCATCTTAATATTTAATAAAACATTTAAAACACATGCCAAATTAGAGAAAAGGCTTAATTGACATTAAGCTCCCTAAAGATTCTAAGATCTTGACTCCTTTTTGAAAAGCATCATTTTTCCACAACTTTAAAACTTTACATTTTGGTCACTGCTCAAAATGTATGCCTTCCAAAACTTATTTTGCAAAATTGATTTAACCAACCTCTTAAATATAATTTTATAGGATTTTAAGAATTTTTACCATATTTTTATCCCATCCCGAACCTTGATTTCCCTAAACCACCTTTTAACGATTCGAAAAACCGATTACCGGTTCCACCGGCCCAACCCGACTAGCAAAACACATAGGCCCAAAACCGGGGCGTTACAAGTTTCAGTCCCAGTAAATGAGCTTTCCTATTTTCCTTTCTTTTCTTCAGTTCCCTCAGCCAATCTTGCATGTTTGGACTGAACCCTAGCCTAAAATGGTTCTTCTTTATGATAATGAGCCTCGGACGTAGGTGTCCTTGAAAGTGTTTCCCAAGTCCTTTTCCCATCTTTACGCCACTTCCTAGTGTTTCATGCACAATCATTTTAGTGTAATTTGATAACCTTTGTCGCGGGAAGGGCTTGCCCTCAGCAACAAAGGTAGCATTTACAGATTCCAAAGTCTGAAAAGAATACTCAAGAGCATTTTCATCTGCTTGGATGTATGGGACGTCAGTGGTTATTGAGGCAATAATGTCTTCCTCTACACCGACACTAACCAGCTTCCCTTCTATGAAAAATTTGAGCTTCTAGTGTAAGGACGATGGGACTGCTCCAGCTGAGTGAATCCAGGGTCTTCCCAACAAATAGTTGTATGTAGGCTTAATGTCCATTACCACAAAATCTATGTTACAAATTGTCGGCCCGATCAACAAGGGTACATCAATCCTTCCCAACACATCTTATGTTGTTCCATCAAAGGCACTTACAGTATTCTTGTATGTTTTCATGTGAGAGTCATCAATGGGAAACCTCTGCAGAGTTTCCATTGGCATAAAATTCAACGATGATCCGTTGTCAATTAGGACTCTTGGTAACACATACCCTTTCAATGTGTGGTAATGTTCAAAGCCTTTAACGACCCCATTCCTCCTTCAGAAATTTCATCATCAGTGAATATGATATAATTGTCAGTAATGATATGATTCACAATTTTGTCTAATTTGTCCACATATATATCATTTGGTACAAATGTCTGGTTTAGCACCCCCATCAATGCATTGTGGTGCCCTTCGGAGCTCAACAGTAACTCCAAGACAGAAATCCTTGCTTGTTGTCTCTTTAATTGCTCCTCAACTATGATGTATTCACTGTGTTTCAAAAACCTCAAAAGCCCTTGTGTCTGTTCCTCTGTTACTGTCTCGTTTATCTTTGGGGAAGGATCCTCTCCAAAAATCTTTTATGGTGTTACCACAGCTTTCCCTTTAACCTTCTCCACTTCTTTAAGTGCTTCTGGAGAAGAATAACATCTACCACTTCGGATAAAGTGTCCCACTTCATTTACTGCCAATGTATCAGGCTGCTTATCATTCTTTTCCTCTAACTCATCCTTCTTTCCATCATTTAGCTTTGTTTCTTCTTGTGGCTTCTCTTTTCCCAGTACGGTCACATTGGCTGTGTAATTCTAGGGAACTGTATTGGTACTTTTGAAAGCAAATAGTGCAGGAGTCGAGATCACAACCTTCGGGATTAATGTCGATTTTTCACTTGCAGCCTTTGGTTTAACAAAAAGAACCAAGGGCTCATGAACCCCGTATTTAACTCCAAGACACTCAGAGGTGCACACCTCAACTTCTTTCCTCATTCTTTCTTTCTCAAAGAATTCAATCTCTTTGTTATCCATCATTTTTGAATCAAGTCCCTGAACTCTTGACAATATTGAATCTTGTGACCACATTCTTGATGATACCCGCAATACACCTCAAGTTGTTTCTCCATTCCAACTTTCATTCCCATTTCAATCATCATAGCATTATATAATTGTTCAAACACCCATTTCAGCGGAGATCTTATTTCTGAAACATCAGTCTTTAATCATCTTGCTTCATCATCTTCTTCAATAGCATTCACCCCTTGCCCACCATGACTTGGCAAAGGGTTTGCAGAAATGCTTGGCTCGTTAAACTTTAAGATCCCCGTGTTGATCAAATTCTACACCGCCTTCTTCAATGTCGTGCATGTCTCAATCGAATGCCCCGATATCCCAGCATGAAATTCATAATGGGCATCTGATTTGTACCATGGATGGTAAGGAGGCTTCAAGGGTGTCAAATGATATGGCCTCACCAAATCTGCTTCATGCAAATAGGGATATAATTCGACATATGTCATTGGAATGGGTGTAAAATTCATCCTATCATTTCTCGACCCGCCTAAGTTCTTCTTTTTCGAATTCTGTGAGTTTCCTGTTGCAGTTCTAGTTGAGGTAATGGTCACATTCTTCAGAGCCTCATATATACTTGTATTGTTCACTTCACTATCCTTCCTCTTATAATTCCTTTGGGAGCTCTCTCTCCACTCTCAATTCAACCACTCTTGATCGTAGCTTCTATCAATTCCCCAGTCATCACAATATCATCAAAATTTTGAGTAGCGTTGTTGATCAGCCTCTCGAAAAATGGCCTTCTCAGAGTTTGAACAAACATGTGGGCAACTGATGAGTGTTTAAAAGTTCTATTATTTACACCCTTTTTAACCCATATTTTTGCTGCATTCAAGCATTATTCATTGCATTTAGGTCAGTTTACAGCAAAACATCACAAATATATTAAAAGGCACAGATTCTACTAAAAATGGCTGTTTTTGTAGGTATCTGCCATAGAAGACGGAGAAGGCAGGCCCAGGGCAGATAAGCAGAAGAGCTGAACTGGACAAGCAGCCGAAGAAGAACGAACCTGTCATGGACCTGTCGTGACAGCAAGGTGACATCAGACTTATGAAGAGGAAAAGTAAAGTGGATCTCGATAGATAGAGAAAAATATGCTCGTCTGTCGTGTGGAAGCCAAATATTTTTCCAAGCCCCGGATCAAAAGATATGACAAGCCAAAGCTCAAGGCGAAGAAATCCCAAGAAACAAGGAGGCGGCTGAAAAGTAGGATACTTGAAGATTAAGTCTTTATTAGAATCTTACTTTTAATTAAAGTTGTAATCCTTGTTACCTTAGAATACTTGAGCCCAAAGCTTATATAAGGGCATAGATTTTAACCTAGGAGATCATCCAACACCCAATAACCCATAACCGATAACCAAAACCCCCCTGCCGTTTACCCGTCACCGACATGTTCTAAATTCCCCCTAGGGCCACGGGTTGTTTTGTAAAGTAGTTGCAAGGGTTGCTTTGTTTTAGGATTTCCAAGTTCAATAAAATAAACTTCAAGTTCTCTTATTTTGGTTTTAATATCTTGCAAGAGCATCGGGAGAGCATTGTGAGGTTATCTATTTATTTAGCATCGGGAGAGTTAAGTATACGAAAGAAATAAGAGCGAGTTCTCTCTTTTATAGTTGAACTATCTTGTGCCTAGGGATAGGGCAAGGTTAAGTGGCTAAGGAAGAATTCATACACATCGGTGTTCATCCTTAGATTCACGTTGGGAGGTATCATCAAAGACGTGATCATCGACAGACTTGGACCTAGGGATAGGCCAAGGCAGATCTGGGATTCTTGCCAAACTTGAAAAACAGAGTTGGTGTGTTCCCTGCCGCGACAGCCAACGGACAGCTACCGCGACAGGTGCTGTCGGCGACAGGCGCGACGACAGAACTGGAGTTCCTAAGCAATACAATACCTGCACTACTGAGCAATTCAATACCAGCCCATTCTCTCTATCTTGATTACTTTACTTTTATTTTTCCAGTATTCTTATTTATTTTCGTGACAAATATCTTAATCTATTCTTCCCCCCTTGTGCAGTTAGCGAAGGAAAGGATTAGCCCAGTCCCTGTGGAGACGATATCCGATACTTCGTATCACTTTATTACTTGCGACGTGTACACTTGCACTCAATTGCGATAGACACTTTTACACGCAACAAGTTTTTTGCGCCGTTGCCGGGGACTGGCAACACACTCTTACCCTAGCTTCTGCACTTTTCTTTTATTTTTATTTTTATTTTTATTTTTTACAAAAAAAAAACTTAGGTGAAAATACAGGTTCAAGGGCATCAACATGCCAGGAAAAACCATTCGAGAGTTGATGTGGGAAAGTTCTTGCAATTACCGTAAAGATATGCTGCCAGGGCAGCAGCCATGGCAGCAACAGGGGCAGCAGATGCCGATGCCGCAGCAGCAAAATTTTTTATGGTACGATCAAAACCCACAAAATTTTTTATACCATAACAGTTTTGCTACAGAACCCGACCTGCCCTGGCAATGTCATCATCCTCAAGAGCAGTCAAAATCCTTAGAAGACACACTGCAAGCCTTCTTGGCAATCACTCAAAAAGTGTCAGCCTCTACGAACGCAAGTATCGCCAAGATGGATGAACTCTTGAGCAGACCAGTCCTCATTCATGCCACAGATGAACCTGAAATCCTGAGGCAAGACGACGAGGATGCCCATGTGAAGGAATACCCAACATATGATGAGTTTGAGCAACAACCTGCCATGGCAATGACCGAGGAGCCGGAATGGAGCAACACCGCGACAATGCTGAGTGAAATTCAAGAGAATGTCACGGCAGCAACAACTTTTGAGGCAGAAACTCCAGTCAAAGCGGAAACTGCCGCCTCGACAGAAACTGCCGCCTCGACAGCAACTGCCGCCTTGACAGCAACTTCCGTCTTGGCAGCAACTGCCGCCTCGACAGCAACCGATCCTGAGGCAGCAACCACATCAGAGGCAAATTCTCAACCCACTACCTCGATTATGCCTGACCAAGATTGCACACATTCATCACTGTCATGGCACTCGCACGACCACCTAGAAGAGCTACCCAATGACAATGCCTCGCCGATGGAATACGAGCAGGTAATAAACGAACCTTTTGAATTCTTTGAAAACTCACAAATTCCATTGCAGGTATTAAAGGAACCAAAGCCGGTGGACATAGAGTCATCAAAGTCTCTACTGATGGAGATCTACGAGTGGTCAACAGAATTTGGTATAGAGAGTGATGGCACTTACCAATGTCCCATTGACCTGCAAAGTAACCTGACAACAGGCTGTCAAAATAACTGCCTGTCACAGCAGCAGACACGACAGCAAGGGCTACATTCAACCACAACAACATTCAACGAAAACAAGGTAAGTTTGTGGTCGAATGTCAATTTGATTTTTTCTAATCATATGTTCATGCCCTCAGAAATATTACCAAGAAGGGAGGACTTCATGGACTACAAAACGAAGAGAAAGAAAGGAGCCCCCACCATGAGAAAATCACCAGATGGAGGGTACAGATGGACTTTAAGAAGTACCGGAAACGACCCCTCAAGCATCAATAGAACAGGGAGTTGTTACTTTAGGAGATACCCCTCAAGGCACTCCTAATTTAACTTATTTTATTTATTTATTTTTATTATTACTTACTATTAGGTAATTAGGTTTATTTTATTCGAATAATGTTTTTCTATTTTTATGCTTTTAGGAAATAAAGGAATCAAGAAGAAAAGAAGAAGTGACCCAAGCTCACCATCCATCCATCAGCCCAACAGAGCCCATTTATTGAAGCCTACCGTTTCACCTGCCGCCGCAGACGGATAAGACAGGCTGTCAACAGACTGACACGGCAGACGCAGAAGCGTGTGACAGACGTGTAGCAGACGCATAAACGCGTGTCAGACACGCTAAATCCCAGAGTCGCTCCGTTTTTCACGCCTGTCGTTACAGCATTAACGGGCAGCACCTCGACCGCTATAAAACCCCGTTTCATTTTCATTTTCACTCACTTCTGTCTTTCTTACTTGTTCTCCTTTTTTTTAGTTTTCATTTGCTTTCATTTACTTTTCACAACCCTTGCACTAATATGTCTTATAGGAAAACCCGACGCAATGCTGCCTCCACTTTCTCAGCGGCAGCAGCTCCGACATCCAGGTCATGGAGCAACCTGCCCCTGAACCTGCCCAGCCTCCTCCACAGCCCAGACGCCGCCGTCAGATCCGTGTCAGCAGCAGCAGCAGCAAGGACAACGACTGAAAATTTAAGTTTTTATTTTCCTCTTATTGCTGCCTGCTTTTATCTTTTGTGATGTATTTTTCATGTTTTTATTTTTCTGTCATTTTGCATTGAGGGCAATGCAACCCTTGAGTTTGGGGGTGGCAACCCTCCATCATTAATGGAGTCTTAGCTACATCTTTCTATTAATTGTTGTGTCTTTTATTTATTTTAAGTTCTCTAAAAAAATCAGAAAATATAAAACTGTTGGCTTAAAACTGTGAAGTTAACTTACCTGTCATGACAGCTCTGTCGTGGCAGCATCTTTAGGACAGTTTAAGGAGAAGTTTAGAGCCTTTCTATAGTTCTGAAAAACTTAAACATCTTTGTGACTGTTATACTGCTTAGATGTCTTTTAGCCAAACTAGAATAGGATGCTTAGTACTTGAATAGCCCCTAGAGGTGCCTAACACTGGCTCTAGGAAAGAAGTTTAGCAAAAGAAACTCAAAAAACTAGAGGTGTCCGAAACCGGCTCTAGGAAGCTAACTAGAGGTGCCCAAAACTGGCTCTAGAAAAATTTAGCTCGAAAATAAAAGAAAAAAGAAGCATGAAAATGTGTCTTCAAGAAAGTAAACTTTGGCATAAAAATTCGAGTTAAAAGAGTTGATTATTCTAGTGAAACTAAGAGAGTATTAGCATATAATTGTTCACAAGCATGCACACACTGCACAAGGACTATAGGGAGATTCCGGACAGATCCTAATCTTTCCAACAGGCTGCTGCCGCCATAAAGAATGAGCGACGGGTAAGGGACAGTTCACTGTTTGAAGGCCAACACAAAAATTTTCATTCTTCTTTTAAGTCTTAATTGCTTGAGGACAAGCAAAAACTTGAGTTTGGGGGTGTGATGAGTGTTTAAAAGTTCTATTATTTACACCCTTTTTAACCCATATTTCTAATGCATTCAAACATTATTCATTGCATTTAGGTCAGTTTACAGCAAAACATCACAAATATATTAAAAGGCACTGATTCTACTAAAAATAGATGTTTTTGTAGGTATCTGCCATAGAAGACGGAGAAGGCAGGCCCAGGGCAGATAAGCAGAAGAGCTGTACTGGACAAGCAGCCGAAGAAGAACGAACCTGTCATGGACCTGTCGTGACAGCAAGGTGACAGCAGACTTATGAAGAGGAAAAGTAAAGTGGATCTCGATAGATAGAGAAAAATCTGCTCGTCTGTCGTGTGGAAGCCAAATATTTTTCCAAGCCCCGGATCAAAAGATATGACAAGCCAAAGCTCAAGGAGAAGAAATCCCAAGAAACAAGGAGGCGGCTGAAAAGTAGGATACTTGAAGATTAAGTCTTTATTAGAATCTTACTTTTAATTAAAGTTGTAATCCTTGTTACCTTAGAATACTTGAGCCCAAAGCTTATATAAGGGCATAGATTTTAACCTAGGAGATCATCCAACACCCAATAACTCATAACCGATAACCAAAACCCCCTGCCGTTTACCCGTCACCGACATGTTCTAAATTCCCCCTAGGGCCATGGGTTGTTTTGTAAAGTAGTTGCAAGGGTTGCTTTGTTTTAGGATTTCCAGGTTCAATAAAATAAACTTCAAGTTCTCTTATTTTGGTTTTAATATCTTGCAAGAGCATCGGGAGAGCATTGTGAGGTTATCTATTTACTTAGCATCGGGAGAGTTAAGTATACGAAAGAAATAAGAGCGAGTTCTCTAGTTTATAGTTGAACTATCTTGTGCCTAGGGATAGGGCAAGGTTAAGTGGCTAAGGAAGAATTCATACACATCGGTGTTCATCCTTAGATTCACGCCGGGAGGTATCATCAAAGACGTGATCATCGACAGACTTGGACCTAGGGATAGGCCAAGGCAGATCTGGGATTCTTGCCAAACTTGAAAAACAGAGTTGGTGTGTTCGCTGCCGCGACAACCAACGGACAGCTGCCGCGACAGGTGCTGTCGGCGACAGGCGCGACGACAGAACTGGAGTTCCTAAGCAATACAATACATGCACTACTGAGCAATTCAATACCAGCCCATTCTCTCTACCTTGATTACTTTACTTTTATTTTTCCAGTATTCTTATTTATTTTCGTGACAAATATCTTAATCTATTCTTCCCCCCTTGTGCAGATAGCGAAGGAAAGGGTTAGCCCAGTCCCTGTGGAGACGATATCCGATACTTCGTATCACTTTATTACTTGCGACGTGTACACTTGCACTCAATTGCGATAGACACTTTTACACGCAACAGCAACCTCATTTTCCATCAGTGGAGGTTGTACTTGTGTTGTGACATCTCTCCATCTTTGAGCATATTGTTGGAGTGTTTCATCAATTTTCTGCTCTATTCCTTGTAGCATAACTCGGCTAGTGACCATTTCTATCACATGTTTGTAGTGCTCTACAAAGGCTCCTGAAAGATCCTTCCATGATCATATGTTGACACGGCTCAGCTGTGTGTACCATCAGGCCGCTGAACCATTTAAGCTATCCTAGAAGTAGTGTATCAGCAGCTTCTCATCCTTCAAATGGGCAGCCATTTTCCGACAGTACATTGTGAGGTGGGCCTTTGGACTAGTAGTCCTATCATATTTTTCAAAATCTGGGGCCTTAAATTTTGGAGGCAGTATCAAATCAGCAACTAAAATCATTTCAGCAGCGCATGGGCCCAACTCATTTACTTTCTGTAACTCTAGCAAGCGGTTTTCTAAGGCTTTGCAACGCTCTTCATACTTCCTTTCAATTTCAACATGAACCTTTTCTATCTCATTCAAAGTACTTAGATCGGGGACTTCATCGCCACTTCCAAAATTTGCCCCAACATGCATTGGATGACTAGGTGTTGCTCATGCCAAGTTAATGTGGACCTTCTTCGCATGAGAAGGTTTTTCAGGCTACATTCTAATGTGAGATGTAGTTTCAGCTTGATCATTCACGCCGTTTGAAGCACCTTCAGGAGCTTTATCTTTTCTAGACTCCTTCGGTCCTAACAGGGCAGTTAGTTGACCAATAATCTCTGCTTGTGTCTGGGCGAAGTGGTCTTTGATAGATTGCTCTATTCTATCAAATTAATTTTGTGTCTCCACCCGATCATTCTCGAGACTGGAAATTCTATCTTCAACAGCCATGGCTTTAGAGTGTGGCGAGTTTCGTATGAATGTGGTATGATTGCGGCTTAAAAGCAAACTGACATTAAACCTTTTTCATTAAATTCCTTATTTTGTATTATGATGTTTTAAATGCATGAATGTATGAATGTTTGCGTGAATGCATGAATGCAGAAAAAGAAGGCATTAGATTTTAGGAACTAGTCTCTTGGAAACATCTATTTGTTCGAAAGTTCAAATACAAAGAAAAGATAAATTTCCTACAGGAAGCTGGTAGCCCTAATTCCTAGGTTGACCAACTCGTGTAGCAAGCGAGTGATAACTTCTCCATGCTCCTGCTCGATGTTGGGTTGCTCCAACAAACCCGTAGCTAGCTTGACAATATATGGACGTACGAGGTAACACTCCTGGCCTATTTCTTGAAATTCACCAATTCATCATTCTGGCTTTGAACGATACGTCGCGCCACTTCATACTTGTCTTTCCATGCTCCACTTTCTACAGTCAGTGTTCCTTCATAACCTGCAAGTGTATCCTTTAGATCTTGTACATCATTTTCTAGCTTTGTTACCTTTTCCTGTAGTCCTTCTCTATTTCCAACTGTACTTTGTCATCATTGTGATACTTTGTGATTAGTTCCTCTAGCTGCATTACTTGACTTGTTAGATCGAAATTCCTAGCTTTTTCTTCTTCCAGCTTCTTTTTTGCTTTACTGTTTGATTCTTTGCTTGCCCTAGATTTCTTTTCATACATCTTTTTATAATCATCTCTGTCTTTGGTCATTGCGTCCAGTTTCTCCTACAAGCTCTTCACTACTTTGCCCGCTCTTTCCTTTTACTTTGCCTTATAATTATTTTGGAATTCCTTTAACTCTTTCAAATCAAGACTAATCTTCTTGTTTTGTTCCATCAGTTCTTTTTCCTTTCCCACATGCATGCTTACATGCAGCTTCTCCATATTCAGGTCTTCAATGAGATCATTGATCGCCTTTTTGTACTTCTTCAAATCCAACTCACAGTCATGCTTGAGCTTCTCTAAAGCCGAGGGTGCTTCCTTAGTAGTTTGAGTGGAGGAACTAGCGTTTACCGACCTCTCTTGGAATGTGTTGCCATTGACCCTTTGCATTCTCCATTCATCATATCTCGTCATCACTCTCGAATCTTGATATGGTTGGACCCTTCTTGGCTTTTCCCATACTCTTGCAGTCTGAACTACTATCCTCTTGTAGTCATTCTTCTTGTGTGCGTACTCAAACTTGGCCATTCCTGCAGTAGCCGGTATAAACTGTCTCGAACCAAATTGTCTAGATACTAGCAAAGGGCAGTAAGCCATTCTTCCCCAAATTCTTGACAATGGGACCCAATCTCTGTCTCGACACCGATATAATAAAGTTGTTCATCGATTCAACCATGGAGCCTTCCATACTACGTCAGTATCTTTCAATTCCTTGAAGTATTATTCCTAGTGTTTTTCACTCTTTTCCTCTAAAGGACAGCTAGCTATGTGTTCTTCAATCGGTGAATATGTGTCAAGATACCTGATTCCTATGTAAGATGTGTTCCACCTATGACCTCTAAACCAGATTTCAAGTAGTTGTGCGCATCCCTAAAACCTTCATTCTCATGATCTATTGCAAGCAGTCAATGATATGTAAGTTTCTGTCATGATAGCATGCACTGGGTTGACTCCTTTATCTAATGGCTCAAATAGTCCCACAGTTTATGGATCAATATGCCCCGGAGTCTTTGGAAATAGAACCAAATCGTAGATACACAAGGTGAATAGGCTTCTCATCCTGACCGGCTCATCATTATTTGCCAATATCAGTTCTTTAAGGCTCATACAATTGATTCGTTGTCTATCTTCATTTTCATATGTGCTGTCATTATTTGCCATTTTTCTGTCCAACCACTCTTTTTTCTTTCCAGTTAATGATGTTAGTTTCTTGATGAAGCTTGGATTATTCACGAGTCTAGTATAAATCTTATCACTTTTAATTCTAAGACAATTAAACAATATCTCATATTCCTCCAGTGTTGGTGTCATGTCCACTTGTCCGAAGGTGAAACAATTGTATGTTGGGTTCCAAAACTGTGTCATGGCTCTAAGCAACTCATGTTCGATCTTTACACTTAATAGCAAGGATATGTGTTGAGTGGATCACACGAAAGATAATAACCAAGAGGGGGGGTGAATTGGAATTTTAACGATGTTGTAACGGAAATTGCAACTTAAAAATATTGACACGGGAATTTAGAGTGGTTCAAGTTCACCAACCGAACTCTACATCCACTACCTTAGTCTCACCAAGGATTTCCAACAATTTCCACTAAATTGTTCGTCCCCTTTTTCCAGGACAAGGAGGCAACCTTTACAATTTCGGTTAATTTTTTTACCCAAAAATTAACCCAATCCTCACACAATAGAACAAAGAAATTTGGTGGCTAATAAGGTATCTCTCAATACAAATGATAGCCCAATATCAAGCACTCAACCCAATTGAACAAAATAGAAATGAAGGATACAATTGGGATTTCTAGACAAAGTAGGATTTTTGCACAAATGCTTGGATTTGATGTTTTGATATCTTCTTGAGATTCAATAATCATGTTGCTGGAGCTTCTTGGGGTCTTTTTATAGCCTCTTGATGATTTCCAACCGTTGTGAGTGTTGATTTTAAGATTATAGCCGTTGGGATGCTTTTTCTCCACTTTCTTGCACTTTTCCAGCTATGAGTATCGGTACTCTATAGTGGGGTATCGATACCTGTCTCATAAGAAAATAGCCGTTGTGTACAAATAATAAAGGGGTATCGATACGCGTTCTTGGCGTATCGGTACTGGGTATCGAAACAGCACAGGATGTATCGATACCTTTTTCTTGACATAGCTCACTGTCAAATCGGGTATCGATACTAGGGTTAGGGGTATCGATACCGGTTTAGTGACCGTTTAAAAATCTCAACGGTTATATTTTTAAACTGACTTTGAAATTAATAATTATAAAAAGGTATCGATACTGGTTCATCCGTATCGATACTAATTTCATAGCGTATCGATACTAGGGTTTGCCGTTTCGATACTTGTTCCGACAGAGGCAAACTTTTGCTAAAAAGGTATCGATACTCCTTGATGGGTATCGATACTGGTTGACGTTTTTCACTATTTTTGCCTTGGAACATTTAGAAAATATTTGAGTTTGAGTTCTAATAAATCAGTTTAAAGTCTTTGGGGTTTCAAAAACTTGTTAAGGGATTTGTACAAACAATTTTAAGTTCTTCAATTTGATCCTTAAAGATCTAGTTATATCAAAATCAAACATAGGTTTTACAATCTCCCCCTTTTTGATATAACAAAACCAAAACTTAAAATTTTTGACAACTTTTGAAAATTAACTCCCCCTTAATATAAGCTTGATATTTCAATTTGGTTAAGACCAAAGAAATTTCTCAAAATCAAAATTCTTAACTCCCCCTTGATGTAAGTTTGATAAAACCAAAAAAAAATTTTGAAAGTTTAAAAAATTTTGAAAGTTTGTTTGTGAGCTATATCTTCTCCCCCTTTTTGTTAGATCAAAAAGAAATTGTGAGAGCATAATGTGCATCAAATATCAAGAGTATAAAGATAAGCAACATAATCTTATTATATCATAAACCGAGAAATCCAAAACATAAGCAAACCTAAATCCAAAAAAAAATCAAAGCCTAGGTAATAATCTTAATCCTAAGAACATAAAACATAGGTGCATAAAAAAAATAAAAATCCTAAATGATATGATATGATATGCAGAGATAGAAGTCTAGGCATTATCTTCATCGTCTTCATCATCGTCATCTTCATCTCCTAAAGGGTCATTGTTCCTCATGCTATTACGCCATTCATCGTGGAAAGCGGCAATGGAAATATTCGAGGAATTTTGCTTGCTTTCGAAAGATGTAAGGCGATTCTCCATACCCGTCATCCTCGTATCAAATGTAGTTTCCATAGAGGTAAGACGAGTATTCAACCCGGTGAATTGTTCATTTAGATAAGTCATGAGATTATCCATATTGGGTTGTGGGACTTGAGGAGCTTGAGGAGCTTGAGGAGCTTGTTGTTCTAAGGCGGCAGCGGCCTCGGGTGGAAGCTCGGTAAGACGTAGCCAATTTCCATTAAAATAATGAAATTTGCTTCGAGCAAGAGAATGTTCGTCGATAGGATCGGTAAGAGTAGAAGCAAGATCAAACGAACAATCAATATCCTTTTGAACAAAGTAATAGCTTAAGGCCGTACCGTAGATAAAGGATGTAATGAGAGGAGTTTCACGTTGTTGAACATGATAAGCAATCTCATTGAACATGATGCGAGCAAGATTTGGGCGTTTTCGTTGTCGGAAACTTCGAATCCAAAAATCATCCAATAGACGGATGGTGGAATATTTGCCTCCGGAGGGACGAAGCCACCATGATACCATCAAATGTAGGATTCGATCATGAGCATTTAGGACGGTTACGGAACCGCTAAGAACATGTCCTAAGGCATTCTCATTATCTTCACCTTCATCCTCCAATTTAAAAACTTCACAAATAGACTTGACATCAAGAACTATTTGTTTCCCCATAAGATACGATCGAATGGCAACGACTTCTCCATTACGATAAATGCATTTAGCATTAGAGAAGAAAATCAAAACCAAAAGTCGATAGTAAATACCCGGAATAGTGAGAAAGTGCATGAAATTCCAAAGACGAAGAAGCGGAAGATATTCAAACTTGAAGCGCTCGGAGTCGAGAAAGGGGATGGATACGATCCTCTCCGCACGAATTTTGTAGTTTTCAAATTGGCGGAAATAAGGAAGGCCCTCGGAATCTTCAAAGGATTGGTTGTAGATAGTAGCATAATCCGGTCGAGCAACCGATCCGGGAGTTGAAGAGTCTCCGGCAAGAAGAACTCTTTGACGTTTCCTTGAATGCTCTTTTGGTGCCATAGAAAATAGAAACTTTTGAAGAGAGAATTTTGAGAGAGAGCAAAAGCTTTGATTCAAGGGTTTCTTTTGAATTTTTGGTGAAGAATATGAAGGAGAGGAGGCCTTTATATAGCCAAAAACGTTTAGGGTTAATAGGATATAAGAGAGTTTTAATTTTGGTAAAACTAGATCTCATTAAAAGCCTATTTAATGCCATCAGCGCGAAAGGGTATCGATACTCCTCAGGGGGTATCGATACGGGGATAGAATTGTCTTTCCTCAAATTTGACCGTTTAAGGAGGTATCGATACTCATTAGACGGTATCGATACAAGGATAGAATTGTCTTTCCACAAATATAACCGTTGAAAGAGGTATCGATACTCATTAGACGGTATCGATACAGGGATAGACTTGTCTTTTCTCAATTTTGACCGTTTGAAGAGGGTATCGATACGCATGAGGCGGTATCGATACGCGTGAAGCGATGAGAAATTCTGGGAGATTTAAATGAAGAACGAGTATCGATACCCATTGGGCAGTATCGATACCTTATGCCCAGAATTTTGCCTATTTGGTTAAAAATAACCAAAGACATGAACTTAACATCTCTTAAAAGTATGTAAATGATGAATGAATAGGTCTAAGCATATTTTAACAGAAACATACTCCCCCTAACTATATGCATGGAAGAAATTGGGAGATTAAACACATAAACATGATTATTTCACAAAATCAAGCACATTTAATTCTAAAAAGAGGTCCTAAAGGTCAAGATAGGCTAGTTAGACCCAACTCTCTCCTAAGGGACCAAAAACGCTCTTTATCTAATGGTTTTGTGAAAATGTCCGCTAATTGATTTAAGGTGTCTACATACTCTATAGCCACATCTTTCTTAAGGACATGATCTCTAATGAAATGATGCCTTATTTCTATATGTTTGGTTCTAGAGTGTTGGATGGGATTTTTCGTTAAACATATTGCACTTGTATTATCACATTTAAGGGGTATGGTTTCTATTTTTACACCATAATCTAAGAGTTGTTGCTTCATCCAAAGAACTTGAGCACAACAACTTCCTAAGGATATGTACTCGGCTTCGGTGGTAGATAAAGCTACACTATTTTGTTTCTTAGAGAACCAAGATATGAGCATACTACCTAAGAATTGACAAGTTCCCGATGTACTTTTCCTATCGATTTTGCAACCCCCATAATCCGCATCCGAGTAAGCATGAAGGTTGAAGGTTGAGACTCTAGGATACCAAAGACCTAAATAAGGAGTGTCTCTAAGGTATCTAAAGATTCTCTTAACAGCTATAAGGTGAGACTCTCTAGGACTAGCTTGAAACCTAGCACACAAGCAAACACTAAACAGTATATCCGGTCTACTTGCGGTAAGGTAAAGCAACGATCCAATCATAGAACGATAAAGCTTAGAGTCAACACACTTACCTCCTTCATCTTTGTCAAGCTTCGTAGATGAGCTCATAGGAGTGGCTTGAGGCTTTGTGTTCTCCAAGCCAAACTTGTTGAGCATATCCTTTATGTATTTTGCTTGATTTATGAAGGTGCCATCCTTCATTTGTTTGATTTGGAGTCCCAAAAAGAATGAGAGCTCCCCCATCATGCTCATCTCAAATTCACCTTGCATTAGCTTAGCAAACTCTTGACAATAACATTCATTAGTAGATCCAAATATAATATCATCAACATAAATTTGAACTACTAAAATGTCATTTTTATACATTTTTATAAAGAGTGTAGTGTCCACCTTACCTTTTTCAAATCCTTTTTCAATCAAAAAATTTGAAAGCCTTTCATACCAAGCTCTTGGAGCTTGTTTTAAACCATAAAGTGCTTTTGTAAGTTTGAAAACATGATTTGTAAATTTTGAGTCTTCAAAACCCGGTGGTTGTTCTACATACACTTCTTCATTTATAAAACCATTTAAAAATGCGCTTTTAACGTCCATTTGAAAAAGCTTGAAATTATGATAACATGCATATGCAAGCAACATCCTAATGGCTTCCATTCTAGCTACGGGTGCATAGGTTTCATCAAAATCTATTCCCTCCTCTTGAGTGTAACCTTGTGCTACAAGTCTAGCTTTATTTCTCACAATGTTACCACTCTCATCTAGTTTGTTCCTAAAGACCCATTTAGTTCCTATTGTAGATTGATTACTAGGCCTATCAACTAATGTCCAAACATTGCTTCTCTCAAATTGATTTAACTCTTCTTGCATAGCCATAATCCAAAAATCATCTTTTAATGCTTCTTTGATATTTTTAGGCTCTATGCATGAGATAAATGCAATATGATTCATTAATCTAAGAGAAGAACGAGTGGTTACCCCCTTGGATGGATCACCCAAGATTTCACCATCTTTGACATAGTTTAACTCCCTTGGATAGCTAACTTCCTTTTCCTCAATAGCCAAGTCCTTCAAGGCTTCAAGAGGTGGATCTTGTGTGTCTTCTTCTTTTGGTTGAATCTCATCCTTCTTTGAAGTTTGACCTCCATCAAAGGTATTTGTGATTCCTACATTATCATCATCACAAGAATCCTTCCTAGGAAGGGGATTATCATCGAATACAACATGAATAGATTCTTCTACAACTAAAGTTCTTTTGTTAAATACTCGATAGGCTTTAGAGGTTAAAGAGTAACCTATAAAAATAGCTTCATCACTTTTTGCATCAAATTTACCTAAATTATCTTTTCCATTATTTAAAACAAAACATTTACATCCAAAAGGGTGGAAGTAGCTAATATTAGGCTTTTTAGATTTTAAAATCTCATAAGGTGTTTTCTTTAAAATCGGCCTAATGGTTACACGATTTATAATATAACAAGCTGTGTTTGTTGCTTCCGCCCAAAAATATTTTGGTAAATTATTTTCGCAAAGCATAGTTCTAGCCATTTCTTGTAAAGTTCTATTTTTCCTCTCAACTACCCCATTTTGTTGAGGAGTTCGAGGGGCTGAAAAATTATGGCTAATACCATTTTCATTTAAAAAATCTTCAAATCCTAAATTTTGAAATTCGGTTCCATGATCACTTCTAATATGTGAAATTTTAAGTTCAAGATCATTTTGAATTAATTTTGAAAATGTGATGAATTTTTCCAAAGCCTCATCCTTAGTACTTAAAAAGAGAACCCAAGTGAATCTAGAAAAATCATCAACTAATACAAGAGCATATGATTTGCCACCCAAGCTCATAGTCCTAATTGGCCCAAATAAATCCATATGGATTAGTTGTAAACATCTACTAGTAGAAATGTCATTAATGGATTTAAAGGAAGATCTATGTTGTTTACCCTTTGAGCATGCATCACAAATTTTATTGTTTGAAAATTTTATCTTGGGTAAACCTTTAACTAGGTTTAGAGAGACTAGTTTTTCTAAAACACTTGTGCTAGCATGTCCTAGCTTCCTATGCCACAACCATGCATCATTTTCGTTTTGAGCAACTAAGCATGCATGAGATGTATGAATGTCATCTAGATGCACCATGTATATATTCCCTATGCGATGACCAATGAGCATAATATTATTAGTTTTAATGTCTACAATTTTACAACCGGTTTTATCAAACATAACATTAAAACCTTTATCACATAGTTGACTTATGCTCAATAAATTATGTTTAAGACCATTGACATATAAAACATTTTCAATGAGAGTAGTAGAGTGATTACCTATGGAGCCAATACCTTCAATGTGGCCTTTGGAGTTGTCACCAAATGTTACTACTCCTCCACTTTTTGGCTTTAGATCCATTAGTCTACTCTTGTCTCCGGTCATGTGTCTCGAGCATCCACTATCAAGGTACCATGAGTTTTGACTTTGTGCTTTGGCCTTGTAGCAATGCTCCCCCTACAAACAAAGATATTTAAACTTTTGTTTTTGGTACCCAAATCATTTTGGGTCCATGTGTGTTAGTTCCTAAAACTTTGGTTCCCTTAGGAATCCAAGGTGACATAGCAATAATATCATTAGATTTAACAAGTTCCTTAGGAACCCATACATTTCTAATTCTTTTAACTTTACTATGTCTAGGATAGTTATTTTGTTTGTAGTAGTTAGTCTTTTTCTTATATTGGTGTGTTCTAGAGGATTCTCCTATGTCATGTTTAACACTACCATTAATTTTTAAAGACTTTTTGAGCTCATTTAGCTCACTTAACACCTTTTGGTGTTCACAATTATTTTGAGATAAAAGATTATTAAGATCAATATTTTCTTTTTGAAAGAATTTAAGTTCATCTTCTAATCCTAATATCTTTTTCTCTATTTTAGAATTAGTTTGAGTAAGTGAGTCATTTTTCTCTTTTAATTCTATAATAATTTTTCTATTCCTAATAACCGACTCCCTATATTTCTCAACTAATTCATCATATACCTCTTGTAACTCATCATATGCATCATTTAATTCTTCATATGAAAAATCTAAAGTAGATGAGTTAGAGGTTACCAAGGAGGAATCTTCCTCAAGTGCCATGAGGCAGAGGTTCGCCACTTCTTGTTCGTCATCCTCCGATGACTCCTCATCACTCCAAGTAGCAAGCTTGGCTTTGAGCTTTTTCTTCTTCTCAAAGCCCTTCTTCTTGAGTTGAGGGCACTCCGAACGTATGTGGCCGGGTTGTCCGCACTCGAAGCAAGTGATTGGATCCCTTCCTTCTTCTTTGTTCTTGCCTTTAAAGTCCATTTTCCTTTGGATTCTTCTTCCTCGGTTGGACCTCATAAGGCGTGAGAATCGTTTGGCTATCATAGCCAATTCTTCAAGTTCATCCTCATCACTAGATGAACTTTCATCAAGTTGGGAAGTTTTAGCTTTGAGAGCTATTCCTATTTTCTTCTTTTTCTCCCCTTCAAGCTTCTCCATTTTTTTTTCTTCTTTCTTTTTCTCATCTTCCCTTCCTTGCTTCATGATCTCGTGAGTAAGGAGAGAACCTACAAGTTCATCAAGCTTTAGAGTTTTTAAATTCTTTGCTTCGATGATAGCGGTTCTCTTCCCATCCCAAGATTCGGGAAGTGAATAGAGTAGCTTTCGGACAAGCTTGTCTTCCGGTATAATTTCTCCATAGCCCTTTAGACCATTCACAATTGTGGAGAATCGATCAAACATTTTTGACACCGTCTCATCAAATTCCATCTTGAAATTTTCATAACTAAGATTGAGAATTCCAATCTTAGTTTCTTTGACATCGTTGGTGCCTTCATAGGTGGTTTCAAGAGTGTCCCACACTTCTTTGGCACTTTCAATTGATGAGACCTTTGAGTAGATGTCCGGACCGAAAGCACAAAATAGCATGTGAAGAGCTTTATCATTTACTTGGATCTTTTTCCTTTCCTCTTCACTCATTTCCGTTCTTCTTTTAAGCACCATCTTGCCATCAACATCTTGCTTCAATGGAATATATGGTCCATCCTCAATGACATCCCACACAAGGTAGTCACTTGATTTAATAAATAGACGCATTTTATTTTTCCAAAATGAGTAGTTCTCACCATTGAAGAAAGGAGGCTTTGTGGTGGATTGTGAGTCGTACATGCCGGGAGCGGAGGTTGATGCCATCTCTTGATATTTTGATGATGATCACACTTCTTCCAAGGATCTCCTCTTGCGGTTGTTAATCCTCAAAGAGTTAAGCTCTGATGCCAATTGTTGAGTGGATCACACGAAAGATAATAACCAAGAGGGGGGGTGAATTGGAATTTTAACGATGTTGTAACGGAAATTGCAACTTAAAAATATTGACACGGGAATTTAGAGTGGTTCAAGTTCACCAACCGAACTCTACATCCACTACCTTAGTCTCACCAAGGATTTCCAACAATTTCCACTAAATTGTTCGTCCCCTTTTTCCAGGACAAGGAGGCAACCTTTACAATTTCGGTTAATTTTTTTACCCAAAAATTAACCCAATCCTCACACAATAGAACAAAGAAATTTGGTGGCTAATAAGGTATCTCTCAATACAAATGATAGCCCAATATCAAGCACTCAACCCAATTGAACAAAATAGAAATGAAGGATACAATTGGGATTTCTAGACAAAGTAGGATTTTTGCACAAATGCTTGGATTTGATGTTTTGATATCTTCTTGAGATTCAATAATCATGTTGCTGGAGCTTCTTGGGGTCTTTTTATAGCCTCTTGATGATTTCCAACCGTTGTGAGTGTTGATTTTAAGATTATAGCCGTTGGGATGCTTTTTCTCCACTTTCTTGCACTTTTCCAGCTATGAGTATCGGTACTCTATAGTGGGGTATCGATACCTGTCTCATAAGAAAATAGCCGTTGTGTACAAATAATAAAGGGGTATCGATACGCGTTCTTGGCGTATCGGTACTGGGTATCGAAACAGCACAGGATGTATCGATACCTTTTTCTTGACATAGCTCACTGTCAAATCGGGTATCGATACTAGGGTTAGGGGTATCGATACCGGTTTAGTGACCGTTTAAAAATCTCAACGGTTATATTTTTAAACTGACTTTGAAATTAATAATTATAAAAAGGTATCGATACTGGTTCATCCGTATCGATACTAATTTCATAGCGTATCGATACTAGGGTTTGCCGTTTCGATACTTGTTCCGACAGAGGCAAACTTTTGCTAAAAAGGTATCGATACTCCTTGATGGGTATCGATACTGGTTGACGTTTTTCACTATTTTTGCCTTGGAACATTTAGAAAATATTTGAGTTTGAGTTCTAATAAATCAGTTTAAAGTCTTTGGGGTTTCAAAAACTTGTTAAGGGATTTGTACAAACAATTTTAAGTTCTTCAATTTGATCCTTAAAGATCTAGTTATATCAAAATCAAACATAGGTTTTACTCAAAATCCTTCTTAAATTGCTCCTAAAATTCATTATCCCACTGATCCCACATTTCTTTTAATTTCGGTAAACAGGTATTCTGATTAGTGTTTATCTTTACATAACCCTTCATCTTGGACACATCACTATTACCGAGGCTATCCCTCTTCCGAAGTCAACTCATTACAATCAACCTCGATTAACGATCCTTTTTATTTTTATCTTCTCTAGATGCACAATATTAACCTTGTAACACCCCAATTTTGGGCTTGGAAATTTAGGGTCTGAACCGGACCGGTCTGATTTTTGGTTCGAATGTAAAAGGAGGTTTTAGGGATATCCTATTTCGGGATGCTTTAAAAATATGGGAAAATATCTAAAAATCCTCTTTTAATATATATAAGAGAGTGGTGAAGTTAATTTTACAAAATAAGGTTTGGAAGTGCAACATTTTGAAATAGTGACTAAAATGCGATTTTTGAAAAGTTCAGTGGTGACTGTTTTGTAAGGATTGAAACTTTGAATCTTTAAGGAGCTAATTTACCCAAGAAAGGATTTCTCCAGATTTTTCTTAGATTTTAATGATTTAATTAATGTTTAATTAATTAAATGAAAAGTGGAAAACCATATTTTAGATTTTCATAACTAACTTTTGTTAAAACTTTCTCATCTCATTTTCTCTCAAAATTCCCTCAGCCAAACACATTTCTACAGAAACATTTTTATTGATTTTCACACCAATTGATGAGGTTTCAATCATCAATTGATTTCTAATCCTTTCTACATCAAATCCTATTGTTTTGCTTATTGGATTTTCATGAAAATTGGCTCTAATCAAGGAGAAATCTACATTTAGAGGTAAGGTTGTTCTTCTCCTCTAAATACTCAGTTCTTTACTGAAATTCTCAAGTTCTCAATCCTTAAATTAAGTTTTATAAAAGGTTTTAAAGTTGTGATCTTGATTTTGGCTTAAAACTCAAGATTTGGAAGAAATCTTGAAGAATTTCGTGGTGTTTGTTTGGGCTCTGTTTTGAGATGATTATTAAATGTATTTTGGATGTCTAATGATGTGTAAATGAGGTTTGATCAATGCAATCCCGAATAGGTTATGTTTCCTAAGTTTTTGCTTATGAAAATGGTGGTTTTTGGGGTGATCTTGGTGTTCTGTTAATGCTGGAGGTATAAGGACGAGTTTGGCTTCATTTTGGATGTTAATTGATGTTTAGAAATGGTTAGAAGTGATGGATCTTGGCTGGGTTATGTTTTGGAAGAGTTTGGAGGTGATTTCGGTTGTGTTTGGTAGCCGAAATGTTAGATTTATGTAGAGCAGCGAGTTTAGGTGTGTTGGCTGAAGATTTTAATGCATGATGATGCATTGATCCTCTATTATTGTGTGTTTAAAACAGGGGAGAATGGTCCGGAAGCAATAGAGGTGGCGTTGGAGGTTTCGGATTCTTGGGAGGCTTGTCGGCTAGTATAGTTTTGTGTATCGGTGAGTGGAAAAGAGTTTTCCAGCTTTTAAACATTTTGGACAAGGTTTTGGGAGCTTAGTTTAAGTCTAAACAACTTATCTAAGCTCAAGAGTAAGTAAATGGAATTTCTCTCTTGGTTTGTGCTATGATTTGGTTTTAAATGCACTTGGGGTGGTTGTGTTTTAATTACTGTTTTTAAGCATGTTTAGACATGGTTTAGTGCTGGTTTTGAAAGCTATGTGTTGAAGGATGCTCAAGGTAAGAGATCCTTGTCTTGGCATGTTGGTTAAGTTGGTAGTGGTGCATGGTGTTTAATAGCTTTGTTTACTGCTTTTAAAAACAGTGAATTGATGATGGTATTTGATGTATATTGGCAAGTGATGTAAGTGGTTTTTGGTTACTTTAATCGGATATAGTTAGCCGGCTATAGGATTGGGTGCACCGTGAATAAAGTCGCCTTGGATGTTGAGGGGTTGTGATTGTACCGTAAACTCCATCCAAGTATCCTAATGAGAGAGGTAAGATCACAACGGTGGTTAAATGTCCGTGTGTGGATCTTGGTAAGCTCACAACGGTGGATAAAAGTCCGTGTGAGGATTTTGGGTAAGATCTCAACGGTGGTTAAAAGTCCGTGTAAGGATCTTGTTAAGGTCACAACGGTGGTTAAAAGTCCGTGTGAGGATCTTGTTAAGGTCACAACGGTGGTTAAAAGTCCGTTTGTGGATCTTGAGTTATGTCTCCCGTACTCTCGTTAGTAGATTATACAACTTTCGATGAGTGATGTTGATGGGTTGTGATTGTACCGTTAAACTCCATCACGGGTGTTGAGGGGTTGTGATTGTACCGTTAAACTCCACCTTATGTTGTTCGGTAGTGTGTATGAAGCGTGTGGGACAACGCTTGTAATCCGCGTATCCGATTGTGTCTTGAGTTGAAATGATTGCGAATTATCAATTGAAAGCCAATATAATGTACTAGAATGTAATGAAGCAAGAGATGCTTGGAATGATGCAAGTGTATATCTTCTATTGTGAGTAGTGCATATGTGTTTAGAATCTCTTTAGTGCATTGAAGTCTTGTGAAGGCTTGTTGGAAAAGTCATGTAACGCAAATGTAGCTTTTGTAGTTCATGTGTTTTGCATTTGTTTAATGCATGAGATGGTTAGAAAGAATAAATGGTTTTCAAAAGGTATTATGCTTTGAAATGATCATCAAGCATGAGGGAAGTATGTTGTGAAGTGGAAGTGTGTTCCAAGGAATTTGAGTTTAACCTTGCATGTGGTGTTCATGCATAGAAAGGTTTAAATATTAGTGATTGCATGTTTGTGGTTTGGGGTGAGTTGTTTAGCCTTTCAAAGTTAAGGGTTTGGTTTTCATGTTGAGCAATGCATGATTTAAAGCATGTTGTTTCAAAAGAGGTTTTCAAACAATGCTTTGGTTTATTGAATTGTATCTACTTTTTAAGAAGGTTTTATGATTCGCTGCATTGATGGTGTTTTGGTTTTGAGCATTCCTCACTAAGCATTATGTGCTTACGCTCCTTTGTGTCCATCAATGCATATATTTGAAGTTGGGGCAACAAGAAGCAAGAGATTCAAGAAGAGCTCCACTTGAGAAGTATGTCTTGGTTTATAACTATAGATAATAAAGGCAATAGGGGGAGAGTCTTTTATATTGATGTGTAATGAGATTGTGTATGTTGAACAAGTTTGGTTTATGGTTTGAACTATGTTGTTGATCGCTTTGCCATATTTGAATCATATTCTTCAAAACTTGATATGTTATGCTCTTTGATTAAAACCAAGATCATGTGTTTGATGTGTTGAATGAGTTGGTGCACCTAAGGTTTGATTTGTATCTAGTTTTTAATGCAATTTGGTAGTTATGATGCTTGGCATGTTGTTGATATGTTGAGGAATGGTTTAAAGTATGTGTTGGGATGTGTGGGGCTCGATTCGATCAACCGATGTTGCTCACCAAGTGGTGGAGAGGTGGATTTTTGGGTGGAAGGGTTGTGGAAGCTAAATTGAAATGTGACACAATGATATATAGTGGTTCAACCTTCTAACCAAGGTCTACATCCACTACCTTAGCTCCCCACTAAGGATTTCACAATCAATCCACTATTGATTCGTCCCCTTTTCTAGGATTAGGAGGAAACCCTTTACACCGATCAAGCTTTCTACCCAAAGCCTTGATCAAAACCCTCTTTTACAAAGAGATAGAAAAGCAAACTTAAAACCCTCTAATAGGTGTTTGTTTGCACAATTAAGCACTCACCCAAAACCTAAAACACTTGAGCAAATTTGATAATTTTGGCTCACTAGTGTTTGTCTATACAAGAAATGACAAATTAAGCACTAAGACAATTTCTTGATCATTTGATGTTTGACAATATGAGCATTAGCCTTCTCTTGATGCTTGGAGGTCCCTTTAATACTCCCAAATGAGTTTGTAGCCGTTACTAGCCGTTGGGATCATATTGGAGCCGTTGAGGACTTTATTTCCCTTCATAAATGCTGTTCTGCAGCTATCCGTATCTATACTCGTGGAACTGTATTGGTACGGCCTTCATCAGAAACTAGCCGTTGGGCTCTTGCCAGCCTAGGCGTATCGATACGCTTGAGGGCGTATCGGTACGGGTTCACTTTTGAATGGCCGTTGGGAAATAGCCGTTGGGGTTGGTTGAAAGGGGATTGGTACGCTAACTAGGCGTATCGAAATGATCCTGATCCGTATCGGTACGGCAAAGGCCTGTATCGATACGGGTTTTGACAGTGGCCAAACTGGGGCAAAAAGGTATCGATACGGGTAAGACCGTATCGGTACGGGTACTTTGAAAACACAAGTTTGGCTATTAAAAACATGAAAAATCTTTGCCAAAAACCTCTTAAAATACGTCAAACATAATTTCAAGTTGTTTGGACTTAAAAACAAGTTTTGAATTCTTTTCAAATTAGTCCAAAACATTTTTCAATTATTATATCAAAACATTAGTTCTACAATCTCTCCCTTTTTGATATAATAAAACTAACTTGAAAAATTGTTTGGGATTCTCCCCATTTATCTTTAAAAATGTGAATAAGAGATTAAAGATATGAAATCAAATAAAACTCCCCCTTATTCATTTGAAAATGAAATTTTTCAAACCATTTCTCCCCCTTTTTGTTATATCAAAAAGAATTTAAAACATTAAGTTCAAAATAACAATAGAGGTAAAAACTTTGACACAAATAAGAATTTGGTTTAAAAATGGCTCCCCCTTACTCAAAGCATCATTAAAAATGTTAGTCCAACATTTATGATCATCTAGTTGAATAAACTAAAAATAAAACAAGTAAATGCAAAAACAACTAGAATTTTACCAACACTTGAACCCAAGGGAGGATGTGAAGCATTCCTTCTTCAAGTGTTCTTCCTTGTGTGCATGGAGCTCCCCCTCAATGTTTGACTTGTTGAACATCTCTATCACACCTAGCAATAGACAATCAAGTAATTTTTGGTATCCAAATTGCTTTGGATCCATGAACATTAGTAGCACAAATTTTAGTCCCCTTAGGAATCCATTTTCAATGTCATCCTTTTTAATTGAAGTGGTTAGTCCTTTTGGGACCCAAACACTTCTAAAACATTTTCCTTTAATAAATCTAGGGGCACTAGATTGTCTAACATAGAAATTTGATTTTCCAAAATTGTTTTTTCTTTTCTAGCTCTTTGGAAATCAAATCATTTTCTTCTTGAAATTTTTGAAGCAATTTTTGTAAATCAAAACATTTTAATTCAAAATCTTCAAGTTTTGCTTCAAGTTCAAGTTTGGTTTTAGAAAGCAAATCATTTTGAATTTTTAACTTTGAAATCAATTTGTTGTTTTTCAAAATGTGGCTTTTAAAATCTAAAACCAAATCATCATAGGCATCTTGTAATTCATCAAAGGAATAGGAACATGAAGTAGATGAATTAGAAGTTACCCTTGAATCTTCTTCGATGGCCATAAGGCAAAGGTTGGCTTGTTCATCATCGGTGGAGTCCTCATCACTCCAAGTAGCCACATGTGCCTTCTTCTTTTGGCTTGAAGTGCTTGCCCTCTCCTTTCTTTTAGGTTCTCGTTCAAGCTCTCTCAAGGCTTTCTTCATGAACGGGGCACACTTCTTGAAGAGATGAACTATCTCTTCATCTTCATCCTCCTCTTCACTTGAGTAGACATGATGGCAAGTGGAGGATTTGAGAGCCATGGCAGCATTGATGCCTAGCCCTTTGATTTTCTTCTCTCCCATAGCTCTAATTTCTTCCCTCTTCTTCTCATCCTCTTTATTCTTCTTCATGATTTGATGTGTAAGGAGTGACCCCATGAGTTCATCAAGCTTCAAAGTCTTCAAATTTTTTGCTTCGATGATGGCGGTCCTCTTTGAGTCCCAAGACTAGGGAAGTGAGTAGATGAGCTTTCGAACAAGCTTCTCCTCCGGGATGGCTTCTCCATAGCCTTTGAGACCATTGGTGATTGTGGAGAACCTATCAAACATCTTCTCGATGTTCTCTTCCGGATCCATTTTGAAGTTCTCATACTCTAAGGTTAGGAGTCCAATCTTGGTCTCCTTGACTTCATTTGTTCCCTCGTATGTGACTTCAAGCTTGTCCCATACCTCCTTGGCACTCTCACAACAAGACATCTTCTCATAGATGGATGGACCAAATGCACAAAATATAATGTGCAAGGCTTTGCAATTTAGCTCCATCTTCTTGCGATCATCGGCACTCCACTCCGCTTTGCTTCTTTGAGGCACGAACGAACCATCTTCAACTATATCCGATAGCTTGTAATCTCTAGATTTGATGAAGAACTTCATCTTTGTCTTCCAATGGGCATAGTGGGTTCCGTCAAAGAAAGGCGGTTTGTCGATTGATTGTGCCATTTGAGTCGGTTGATGAAATAGTGATCGAGCTTGCCAGATCTTCTCAATAGGATGTTAATCCTCTTCGATTGAGCCAAGCTCTGATACCAATTGTTGGGATGTGTGGGGCTCGATTAGATCAACCGATGTTGCTCACCAAGTGGTAGAGAGGTTGATTTTTGGTTGGAAGGGTTGTGGAAGCTAAATTGAAATGTGACACAATGATATATAGTGGTTCAACCTTCTAACCAAGGTCTACATCCACTACCTTAGCTCCCCACTAAGGATTTCACAATCAATCCACTATTGGTTCATCCCCTTTTCTAGGATTAGGAGGAAACCCTTTACACCGATCAAGCTTTCTACCCAAAGCCTTAATCAAAACCCTCTTTTACAAAGAGATAGATAAGCAACTTAAAACCCTCTAATAGGTGTTTGTTTACACAATTAAGCACTCACCCAAAACCTAAAACACTTGAGCAAATTTGACAATTTTGGCTCACTAGTGTTTGTCTATACAAGAAATGACAAATTAAGCACTAAGACAATTTCTTGATCATTTGATGTTTGACAATATGAGCATTAGCCTTCTCTTGATGCTTGGAGGTCCCTTTAATACTCCCAAATGAGTTTGTAGCCGTTACTAGCCGTTGGGATCATATTGGAGCCGTTGATGACTTTATTTCCCTTCATAAATGATGTTCTGCAGCTATCTGTATCGATACTCGTGGAACCGTATCGGTACGGCCTTCATCAAAAACTAGTCGTTGGGCTCTTGCCAGCCTAGGCGTATCGATACGCTTGAGGGCGTATCGGTACGGGTTCACTTTTGAATGGCCGTTGGGAAATAGCCGTTGGGGTTGGTTGAAAGGGGATCGGTATGCTGACTATGCGTACCGAAACGATCCCGATCCGTATCGGTACGGCAAAGGCCTGTATCGATACGGGTTTTGACAGTGGCCAAACTGGGGCAAAAAGGTATCGATACGGGTAAGACCGTATCGGTACGGGTACTTTAAAAACACAAGTTTGGCTATTAAAAACATGAAAAATCTTCGCCAAAAACCTCTTAAAATACCTCAAACATAATTTTAAGTTGTTTGGACTTAAAAACAAGTTTTAAATTCTTTTAAAATTAATCCAAAACATTTTTCAATTATTATATCAAAACATTAGTTCTACAGTATGTTTGTTGGGGTTGGATGTGTAAAACCAGAATTTTCTGCTGTTTCTGGGCAGGGTGTATCGAAACACCCTTGGCTGTTTCGAAACGGGTGCATGAATTGGCCTGGGCGTTTCGAAACGGCTAAAGGTGTTTCGAAACACTTTGGCTACTGGAGGTGTAACCCCCTTAACCCGGCCTAGACGGTTGACCCGAATTAAGAAAGTCACACGGGGAAAACCAAAGTCAACCCGAAAGTCAACCTCGATTAACGACCCTTTTTTTTTCTTTTAATCTTGTCTAGATGCACTTTAGACCTAATTGTGATCACAC
The DNA here is from genome assembly GCA_030270665.1 of Hibiscus trionum. Classification (NCBI taxonomy): domain Eukaryota; kingdom Viridiplantae; phylum Streptophyta; class Magnoliopsida; order Malvales; family Malvaceae; genus Hibiscus; species Hibiscus trionum. The sequence goes on from BSYR01000017.1 coordinate 23,142,045, forward strand.
AAACATCAAACCAAAAGATCACAAACATCAGAGATCAAACAGGGACTCAATTGAACAATTTACGACTTTAGGGACCAAATTGTAAATTCTGATAAATATAAGGACTTAATCCAAATTGAAGTTACCAACTTGAAATTAATCAGGTTTCATGCTTCTCTGTAAAATTTCAGCTCAAAAGGACTTCCCAAACTCATACAATTGCACAAACAAGTTTCAGGACCAAAACGCAAACATTCCAAAACATATAACTGCCAATGTCAGCCCCCAACGGTCACCCGTTCCGAAACAGGCATAGCCCGTTTCGAAACTCGGGGCCGTTCCGCAACGCGTACCGAAACGGGGGTCTGGCAGTGGCCTTTCCGTTTCGGAACGGCCCCTCCCGTTTCGGACGCCTGGGCACAATTAAGGCACCCGTTCCGAAACGGTAGGTGCTGTTCCGAAACACCCTGCACAGATTGCCTAAAAATGCATACTTAAACATGCAATTGACCAACCAATCATGCTCCAAATGCCACCAAACTTTGCCAACATGCAATTCAACATATATGAGACATACTTGCATCAACAATTCATCAAAACATCCACATATATGAAAAGCCCCAAATCTATAGGCATGCTTCCTACACAAGTAAGCCATTCAAGCATAAACTTCCAATTCAAGCATATAAAGGCCAACCACAAAAACCAGCATTCTCAACAATATTTAACATACTTAGGGAGTTCAAAACCTCTCCCAAAACATATACATTGGTCCCCCATTGCCAAATTACCAAAAGCTAAAATGTACTTAGAAAACCTTCCATACTTAGAGCTTTGTTTCCACTTGGATGCTTGCCCTCCTTGCTTCCCTCAAGTACTCTAATGCTCTGCATTATTGAATTAAGAAAACGGAAGAGAGCGTAAGCAAAAGCTTAGTGAGGAATGCTCAATAAAACCATCCAATAATGCATTAACAAAACATTTATAAAACATGCTTCAAATCATCATTTACACATGCTCAAAAGCATACTTTTACAAGCATCTCATGCTTCATTTCATTACATGTCATATTGGCCACAAGTGATACAATTCATTTCTTTGAAAACAAGTTCATCAACTTTCACCCCAAGGACTTTTAAACACCTTGGACCCCAAGGACTTTTAAACACCTTGGCCATGGACTTTTAAACACCATGAATTAGATCACCTCAAGGACTTTTAAACACCTTGACCCCAAGGACTTTTAAACACCTTGGTCATGGACTTTTAAACACCATGAGTTGAATTACCTCAAGGACTTTTAAACACCTTGAACCCCAAGGACTTTTAAACACCTTGGCCATGGACTTTTAAACACCATGAATTGAATTACCTCAAGGACTTTTAAACACCTTGAATCCCAAGGACTTTTAAACACCTTGGCCTATGGACTTTTAAACACCATAGAATGGACCACACAAGGACTTTTAACCACCTTTGTGTCCGTAACAAGAACCATCCAAGGACTTTTAACCACCTTGATGTTCATAAGTAAACAAGGCTCACTCAAGGACTTTTAACCACCTTAGTGACCTTAACCTTTTCAAAACATCACTTGCCAATATACATCATTTTCATCAATTAATCCACTGTTTTAAAGCATTAAACCAAGCCATATTCATCATGCATTTAAAAGCATCAAACCACATTTAATCAATGTTCAAAACCAAGGAACTCTTACCTTGAGCTTCCTTTAACATATGGCTTATCAAAACAGCAAATACCATGCTAAATCATGCTTTCAAAACAGTAATCAAAACATGCAATAAACCACATTGCATCACAACAAAATCATGGCCACCACTAGAGAGAATTTCTGAAAACTTACACTCGAGCTTAGCAAAGTTGTTTAGACTTAAACTAAGCTCCCAAGACATTGGTTTCAAAGCCGAAAACCCAATTTCACTCACCGATTCCACTTCGCCTCAAGCCAAAGCACCAAAACAAGCCTCCGGATCAACAACTCTTGGATCAAAAGATGCCTCCCCTGATTAAACACATTAAAGCAGAGATTTAATGCATCATCATGCATCAAAAGCTTCAATGAAAGCACTCAAACTCGCTGCTCTCATTCACACTCCAATTTCGGCCACCAAACACAACCGAAATGGCATCAAAACCACTTCTCAACAAAGCCCAGCCATAAACCAGCAAAACCTAACATCCATTAACACCATTTAACATCTAAAAGCAACCTATAAACATCCTTATACCTCCAGCAACATCAGATCCACAAGATCACCACAAAAACATCCAAGAATCACAAGCTAAACTTAGGAAACACAACCTATCCGGGATTGCATTAATCAAAACTCATTTCCTTATCAAATTAACATTCATTAATCATCATTTTAGCACCTTAAAACACTGCTTAAACAGATCCAATGAAATTTCATCAAAAACACACCAAATCTTGCATTTTAAGCCAAGATCCACTAAACAATCTCAAAAGCCATTTATAAAACATCAATTAGGGATTGAGAACTTAGGAATTTCATTAAAGAACTTGAAGTTCAGAGGAGAAGGACGTTCTTACCTCCAAACTTGAGTTTCTCCTCTTTTAGAGCCAAAAAGCTTGATGAATCAAGTAGCAAATACAAAGGTTTTGATGAGAAGATGATTAGGAATCAAATGAGGATTGAAAAGAAGTATTTAGGTGATAAAAATCAGAGGAAAAGATCTGGAGAGAATGTGTTTGGTTTGAGAGAAAAGATGAGAGAAAATGAGAATGGAAAATTTAGAAAGTTAGTTAAAGATGACTAAAAATATCTTTCCCTCCTTTTTACTTTTATTTTAAACCATTATTAAATCATTTAATATTCTAGAAAATCTGGAGAAACTCCCCTTTGGGTAAATAGCTCCCTAAAGATTCAAAGTTTCAATCCTTTTTAAAACAGTCACAAAACTTTCAAAAATTACATTTTGGTCACTAGCCAAAATGTCGCTCTTCCAAAACCCATTTTTCAAAATTGATTTCACAGTTCACTTAATTATATTAAAAGATGACTTTAGAACATTTTTCCATATTTTTAATGCAACCCGAACTAGGCTTTCCTAATTTCACCTCTTTAGATTCGAACAGCACTTTGACCAAACCGGTCAACGCCCAAAACTTCTAAGCCCAAAACCGGGGCGTTACAACTCTCCCCCCCTTAAGAAATTTCGTCCTCGAAATTTACCTGAAGGAAAGAGATAAGGAAACTGCTTCAGCATGTCTTCCTTCCGCTCCCACGTGGCTTCCTCAACACCGCGATGCTTCCACAGCACCTTCACCAACTCAATGGTCTTGCCACGAAGAACCTTGCTATCCGAATCCAGAACCTTCACCGGTTCCTCATCATAGGTCAAATCCGGATTCAAAACCACTTCCTCCACAGGCATCACATGCGAAGGATCAGATCTATACCTCCGGAGCATAGAGACATGGAACACATCATGAATCTTCTCCAACTCCTGAGGTAACCTCAACCGATACGCAACAGGACCCACACGCTCAACCACCTCATATGGTCCAATGTACCTAGGGCTCAACTTACCCTTTCGGCCAAACCGCATCACCTTTTTCCAAGGCGAAACCTTCAAGAACACACGGTCACCCACCGCATACTCTATCTCCTTACGCTTCAAATCCGCGTAAGACTTCTGCCGATCAGAAGCAGCCTTCAACCGCTCACAAATGAGCTTTATCTTCTCTGTGGTCCCTTTCAACAAAGCCGGCATCGAAACCAACTTTTGACCAATCTCAGCCCAACAAAGAGGAGTCCTACACTTCCTCCCGTACAAAGCCTCATAAGGTGCCATCTGTATACTTGCCTGATAACTGTTGTTATAAGCAAACTCAACCAAAGGCAGATGCTTCTCCCAAGAACCTTGGAACTCAATCACGCAGCACCTCAACATATCCTCCAAAATCTGGATAACTCGCTCAGACTGACCATCCGACTGAGGATGATAGGATGTACTGAAATGCAACCTTGTACCCAGAGCTTGATGCAAACACTGCCAGAACCGCGATGTAAACCTCGGATCCCTATCCGACACAATCGACTTAGGCACACCATGCAGCCGCACAATCTCATCAATGTACAGCGCTGCCAACCTATCCAAAGAAAACGTGGTATGCACACGCAAGAAATGCGCACACTTCGTCAGGCGATCCACAATCACCCAGACCGAATTCTTCTTCGATGGAGACAAAGGTAAACCAGATACAAAATCCATGGTAACCCTCTCCCACTTCCATTCAGGGATTTTCAACGGTTGCAACAACCCTGAAGGAAACTGATGCTCAGCCTTAACTCGCTGACACACCAAACACTTGCTAACAAACTCCGCAACATCCTTCTTCAAACCCACCCAATAGTACTCATCACGAAGATCACGGTACATCTTAGTACTACCAGGGTGCATAGCAAAAGGACTACTATGACCTTCAGTCAGAATAGCACGCCTCAACTCAGCATCAGCAGGCACTACTATCCGACTCCCAAAACACAGCACACCATCATCATTGAAACAGAAATCCGAAGGTCTACCCTCCGCGATATCCTGAACATGAGACACCAAGGAATCATCCAACAACTGCTTATCCTTGATCAACTGAACCAAAGAGGGTTTCACTTGCAACTCACCAACGAGACCACCATCTTGCGATATGCTCAAGCTAGCAAACATAGCCCTCAGCTCAACAGCTACCTTCCTACTCAAGGCATCCGCAACAACATTAGCTTTTCCAGGATGATATTCAATCGTCAGATCATAATCCTTGAGCAACTCCAACCAACGCCGCTGCCTAAGATTCAACTCCTTCTGAGACATCAGATACCTCAAACTCTTGTGATCTGTGTACACAGTACACTTCTCACCATACAGATAATGTCTCCAGATCTTCAGAGCAAAAACCACTGCAGCCAGCTCAATATCATGTGTAGGGTAATTGCGCTCATGCACTTTCAACTGCCGCGATGCATAAGCCACCACCTTACCCTCCTACATCAGCACAAACCCCAAACCAACATAGGATGCATCACTGTAAACCACAAACTCTTTCCCTGATTCAGGCTGAATCAAGATAGGAGCTTGCGTCAAAGCCGCCTTAAGCTTCTCAAAAGCCTGCTGTCTTGCTTCCGTCCACTCATACTTAACATCCTTTTGCAACAGCTTCGTCAAAGGAGCAGCAATCTTGGAAAAACCATCCACAAACCTTCGGTAGTATCCCGCCAAACCAAGGAAACTACGGATCTCATGAACAGACTTAGGAACTTTCCAATTCATCACCGCCTCAATCTTCTGAGGATCAACACGAATCCCCTCAGCTGAGACCACATGCCCAAGAAACACCACCTCCCTTAACCAGAACTCACACTTACTCAGCTTAGCATAAAGCTGATTCTCCAACAAAGCTTGCAAAACAATCCTCAAATGCTCTTCATGCTCCTCCTTAGTACGCGAGTACACGAGGATATCATCAATGAACACCACAACAAACTTGTCCAGGTATTCATGAAACACACGATTCATCATGTCCATGAAAGCAGCAGGAGCATTTGTCAACCCAAACGGCATCACAAGGAACTCATAATGCCCATACCTTGTCCTGAAAGCTGTCTTAGGCACATCCACATCCTTCACCTTCAACTGATAATACCCTGACCTCAAGTCAATCTTAGAGAACACAGCAGCTCCCCGAAATTGATCAAAAAGATCATCAATCCTCGGCAAAGGATACCGATTCTTGATAGTCAACTTGTTCAGCTGACGGTAATCAATGCACATTGTCATAGTGCCATCCTTCTTCTTCACAAACAAGACCGGTGCTCCCCAAGGTGACACACTCGGCCGGATGAACCCACGGTCAAGCAACTCTTGCAACTGCGTCTTCAGCTCCTTCAGTTCTTTAGGTGCCATTCTATAGAGAGTAATGGACACAGGAGTTGTATTCTCATACAGCTCAATTCCAAACTCCACCTCGCGGTTAGGAGGTAAACCAGGCAACTCCTCAGGAAAAACACCAGGAAACTCCTTCACAACTCTGATATCTTGCACCCTCAACTCTTTAGAGCTAGGATTCATCACAAAAGCTAGATAAGCTTCGCAACCTTGCCTCAGCATCCTGCTCGCCTCCAAGGTAGACACCACATTGGCAAGAAACTTCACATTCTCACCAACCACAACAACTTCGTAATCATCCGCAAGCTTAAGCGAAACCCGCTTGTTCTCACAATCCACAACAGCACGATGCTCAGCAAGCCAATCCATACCAAGGATCTCATCGAAACCATAGAAGGGCAACTCCATAAGATCAACATGGAAAACATGTTCTTGAACAACCAAGGGACACCTTCTATAAAGCTTCCTAGTCACAACAGTCTCACCAAAAGAACTAGTGACCCGAACACCAACATCCAAAGACTCAACAGGCAAACCAAGCAATTCAGCATGCTCACGCAAAATGTATGAATGCGTAGATCCAGAATCTATCAAAGAAAGCAATGACAAGGACTGCAAAGTAAAGGTACCTGCAATCACATCCGCATCATTCCTGCCCTCTCGCTGAGCATACACCCTCGCTTGGCCTCCACCCTCAGGCTGAATAGCCACAACATGGGCCACTCCACGACCACCTTCCTCTCTCCTCTGGAAATTACCACGGCCGCGCCCACGACCTCTCTGCGGTGCAGTAACAACAGGAGCACGCACCTGATCACCAGCCAACCTCGGACAATCCCGCCTCAAGTGGTCTGCAGAACCACAACTCCAGCACCCGTTACCAGCAGCCGCAACAGGAGCTTGCACCACTCTCTCGGCACGAGGACAGTCACGTTTCATGTGACCACCTGAACTACAGATCCAACAAGTACTCGGATCAGCTCTAGCATTCCCTCCTCTAGCAGGTGCACCACCACCTCTCTTAGCTGAAGACTGATACTTCTGATCACGTCCCCTCTTGTTCCGTCCACCTCCGGAACTAAACTCAGCTGATCGCTTCCCAGCACTTGCTCCAGCACCTCTCACAGATAAACCCAAGTTCATCTCAACATCCTTGGCTCGGCCCACCAATACATCAAAATCATCATACTCGGCGGCCAGCAAATACATCTTTACATCCGTCTCTAAACCATAACGGAACCTCTCGCACCTTGCCCGCTCATCAGGTACCAGCTCTGGTGCATACTGACTGAGTCGCACAAACTGCACCTCATACTCAGCCACACTCATGCTCCCTTGGGTAAGAGACATGAATTCACGCTTCTTCTCATCAAGATATCTCACACCAAGATATCTCCGCTTGAACACATTCTGAAAGAATGTCCAAGTCACATCAGCTTCTGCCATCCCAGCAACAGTGGTTGTCCACCACGTATACGCATCCTTCTGCAGCAAGGACACAACACAACCCAGCTTTTGCACATCAGTGCAACTCATCTGGCCCAAGATTCGCTTGGTACTCTCTAGCCAAGCTTCAGAACTCTCAGCAGACATACCCCTGAACTCAGTCCCACCAAGACTGCGCAAACGCTCCAAAGGTAGTCTAACACCAGCATCTTCCTGATGCCCCGCTCCACGAGCCCCAGCTACTGCTGCTTGAAAAGCACCAGCAATAGCTTGCACTAACATCGTCATATCAGGCATAGCTTGCCCCTGACCAGCCCCAGGTCCAGCAGCTCCAGCGCCAGCTGCAGCTCCAGCTTCCTCAGCCCCAGCACCACCACCACCAGGTGGAGGAGGAGGTAACACCGCACTACCCGTGTTTTCCTCATTCTCGTTCTCATTAGGAGCCGTAGCTCGCACATTATGTAACACCCCGGTTTTGGGCTCGGAAGTTTTGGGCGTTGACCGGTTCGGTCAAAGTTCTGATCGAATATATAAGAGTGAATTTAGGAAAGCCTAGTTCGGGTTGCATTAAAAATATGGAAAAATGTTCTAAAATCATCTTTTATTATATAAAAGTGAACTGTGAAATCAATTTTGGAAAATGAGGTTTGGAAGGTTGACATTTTGGCTAGTGACCAAAATGTAATTTTTGAAAGTTGCGGGACAGTTTTATAAAGGATTGAAACTTTGAATCTTTAAGGAGCTATTATTCCAAAAAGGATTTCTCCAGATTTTTCTAAGATATTTTAAGGCTTTATTCTGATTTTAAAGATTAAGAAAAGGAGGGAAATCATTTTAACCAATTTCCTAACTACTTTTTCATTTTCTCTCCATTTTCCTTTTCTCTCATTTTCTCTCAACCCAAACAAAATTCTCCAGATTTCTTTCTCTGATTTTGGCATCTAAATCTCTCATTTCAACTCTCATTTGATTCCTAATCATCTCATCAACAAAACCTCTCAATTTGCAAGTTGTTTCATCATGCTTTTTGGCTCTAAAAAGGAGAAATTCAAGTTTGGAGGTAAGAACGTCTCTCTCCTCTAAACTATCAGTTCTTTACTGAAATTCCCAAGTTCTCAATCCTTGATTTGTGATTTGTTAATGGTTTTTCAAATGAGATCTTGATTTTTGGCTAAAATTCAAGATTTGGTGATTTTGGTGGAATTTTCGTGTGATCTGTTTGGGCAGTGTTTTGAAGTGTCAAAATGATGTTAAATGAATGCTAAGTTGATTAGAAATTGATGTTTAATGAATGCAATCCCGAATAGGTTGAATTTCCTAAGTTTCGCTTGAGTTTTTGGTTGTTTTTGGAGTGTTTTTGGTGATCTGTTATACCTGGAGGTATAAGGATGTGTTTGTATTCATTTTGGATGTTAATGGATGTATAAAAATGGTTAGAAGTGATGGATCTTGGCTGGGTTAAGTTTTGGTAATGTTTGGAGGTGATTTCGGTTGTGTTTTGTAGCCGAATTGTTGGATTTGTGTTGAGCAGCGAGTTTGGTTGTGTGGCTGCTGTTCTTAATGCATAATGATGCATTAATGTGCTGTTTTTGTGTGCTTGAAACAGGGGAGTTTGACCCTTGAGCTTTGAAGGTGTTTGCGGAAGGTTTCGGAAGCTTGGAAGGCTTGTTGGCTAGTCTTGTTTGGTTATCGGTGAGTGAAGTTGGGTTTTCGGCTTTTAATCAAAGGTTTGAAGGTTTTGGGAGCTTAGTTTAAGTCTAAACAACTTTGCTAAGCTCAAGAGTAAGTAAATGGATTTCTTACTTGATTCGTGATATGAAGTGGTTTTTAGGCAATTGTGGTTGATGATTGAAATGCATGTGTTTTACATGGTTTAGTTCTGTTTTGAAAGCATATTTTAGCGTGGTTTAGTGCTGGTTTTGAAAGCCATATGTGAAGGATGCTCTAGGTAGGAGATCCTTGGTTTTATACATTGAAAATGTGGTTTTGATGCATGATGTTGCATGTTGTTCAATGGCTTTGTTTAATGCTTTAAAACAGTGAGTTGATGATGATAAATGATGGTTTTTGCATATTGGTTATGCATGTGAATCATTTGATTAATGTGGTAATGGTTTTGCATATTGGTTATGCATGTGAATCATTGGTTTATAATGAAATGGTTTTGCATATTGGCTATGCATGTGAAACATTGGATTAATGTGGCAAGATGGTTATATTGGCAAGTGATGTAAGTGGTTCTTGGTTCTTTGATCGGATATAGTTAGCCGGCTATAGGATTGGGTGCACCGTGAATAAAGTCGCCTTGGAGGTGGAGTGGTCAAGAGTGGACCGGATAAGCTCCCTTCAAGTTTCCTAACGAGATGAGGTCATAGTGGAGGTGTTGCCCACTCGAGGACCTTGGTTATTTGAGGTCATAATGGAGGTGTGGCCCATTCGAGGACCTTGGTTAAGCAAAGGTTATATGGTGTTTAAAAGTCCATATGTGAGGACCTTGTGCTTGTTGAGATCACAATGGCGGTGTTAAGTCCATGTGTGGATCTTGTATAGGGTGTCCCGGATCTCGTTAGTGATTTCTACAACTACCAATCGGTTATGCAAAGGTTGTATGGTGGTTAAAAGTCCATACGGGAGAACCTTGTGCATGTTGAGGTTGTATGGTTGTCCATACATGGGAACCTCGGGAAAAGCTAAGGTTGTATGGTGTTTAAAAGTCCATGCATGGGAACTTTAGGCTTGTAAGGTCATAATGGAGGTGTTGCCCATTCGAGGACCTTGGATTGGGTAGGGTGTAGGGAGCGTAGGGACAACGCTCGGAATCCGCGTATCCGATCGGGTGTTGAGTTGGAAAGTGGATGTGATTGATTATTTGAAGGCCAATATGATGTTCTTAAATATAAAGAAGCATGAGATGCTTGAAATGATGCATGGTTGCATGTGAAGCATGAGATGCTTGAAATGATGCATGGTTGCATGTGAAGCATGAGTTGCTTGGAAAGATGCATTGTTGCATGAAAGGTGTATGATGCATGTGAATGCATGTTTACTTGTTAGGTTGATCAAGTGTTGAATATCATTTGGTAAATGATGTATATGAGCATGAATATCTTTAATGCTTTGAAGTCTTGTAGGACTTGTTTGAAAGGCATGTGAATATGTTTGTATGGTATATATGTTGCCTTGGTGTAATGCAAGTGTTGGTTGGCTTGTGAAATGGTTTTAAAGGTTTCTTGTTTGAAATGGCTTTCAAGTTTATGAAAGGTATGTTGTGAAATGGAAGTGTTTCCATGGTTTTGTTTTAGCTTTGCATATGGTATTTATGCATGGTTGATGCTTGAGGTTGAAAAGGATTTCAAACATGGTTTTGGTAAACAAATCGGGTTTGTTTTACAAGTGTTTTATGACCCGCTGCATTGATGGTGTTTTGGTTTTGAGCATTCCTCACTAAGCATTATGTGCTTACGCTCTCTTTGTCCATCAATGCAGATCTTTGAAGTTTGGGCAGCAAGGAGCAAGGGATTCAAGGTGGACTCCAAGTGAGATGTATGTCTCGGTGAATAGCTATAGTTAATAAAGGCAATGGGGGTAGAATCTCTTGGGATTATTGTGTTTGTGATCGTTTATGTTGTTCAAGATTGTTTTAATGTTGTTAAAGTTGTTGGAACATGATTTGGCTTAATTGAGATTGTTTTGGAAGGTTTGTGCCTAAATGGTTGCTTGTGTAGGAAGCATGCCTATAGATTTGGGGCTTTTTGCATGTGATGTGTTTCTGATGAATTGTTGATGCAAGCATGTCTCATTTATGCTGAATTGCATGCTGGTAAAGTTTGGTGGCCTTTGGAGCATGTTTGGATGGTCAATTGTGTGTTTGAGTGAGCAAAATGCAGCTTTCTGGGCTAGGTGTTTCGGAACAGGAGACACCGTTTCGGAACGGGTGCCCTGCATGAACCCAGGCGTCCGAAACGGGTGAGACTTTTCCGAAACGGAAAGGTCTCTGCCCGACCCCCGTTTCGAAACGGGCTATGCCTGTTTCGGAACGGCCCCGCGTTTCGGAACGGGCTGTCTCCCGTTTCGGAACGGTTGACCGTTGGGGGCTGACAGTGGCAGTTATGTGTTTCAAAATGTTTGCATTTTGGTCCTGAATCTTGTTTGTGCAATTGTATGAGTTTGAGATGTCCGTTTGAGCTGAAATTTGGCCGAGATGCATGAAACATGATTAATTTTAAGTTGGTAACTTAAAATCTGGTTAAGGCCTCAAAGTTTTCAAAATTTACAATTTGGTCCCTAAAGTTGTGTTTTGTGCAATTGGGTCCCTGAATGATCTCTGATGGCTGTGATCTTTGAGTATGTTGCTTGTGTGATCACATATAGGACTAATGTGCATCTAGATAAGATTAAAAAGAGAAAAAAAGGGTCGTTAATCAAGGTTGACTTTCGGGTTGACTTTGGTTTTCCCCGTGTAATCTTCGTAGTTCGGGTCAACCGTCTAGGCCGGGCTACGGGGGTTACATTTGGTGGTATCAGAGCTGTGTTGCAAATGCTTGGGGAAAACGGTAAGTTGTTGTGATGTGTGCTTGTTGTTTACCCTGATGTGTGGTTGAATGTTGGTTGAAACACGTGTTTCTGGGCATGGTGTTGATGTTTCTGAACATGTTGATGATGTTTTCAAGCATGTTTTATGGTCATGAATCTTGGTTGAGCTAATGTGGATATGTGCTGATGTTGTGAGCTGGTCTTATGCTTGTGTTATGCTTGATGGAAGTGTAAGTTGTATGTTATGTTGCTAGTATGCTGTGGCAAGTGGATGCTGTTTGATGTAAGCATGATCAAAGTATGTTGTTTGATATGCTTGATGTTGTGATATCCATGTTGTGTTGACTGTTATGTCATGTAAAGGGGAGGATTCGGGATACCCATTGCCTTATTAATATAGTTATTGTGTTACTTTGGAGTTGGAATTTGAATCCTTGCTAATGCTGGTCTAACTGGTTTGTTTGTTTGTTGTGATTGTATGTTTGTTGTTGTTAGTGGTATGGCAAAGTCAATGGAGGATTGGCGGTTGAGGGAGATGGTTGCTGCCTTGGGGCAGGTTGTTAAGGCAAGGAATTCACCCTTTGGTAGTGGAGTTTTGTCTCAGTCTTCTGTGCCTAGTGTTGAGGTGGTAAGGCAAGGGAAAGAAGCTGGTTCTGTGGTGAAGAGTTCATCACCTGTTGAGCAGGAGGTGTTGGGAACATCTCAGGCTATGGTTGAGGTAAAGTCAGTAGATGTGCTGGCTGTGGGATGTGAGGGTTTGCCAAAGCAGTGTTTGCTTGATTTGGGTGCTGTGGAGTATCATGGTACTTCCCCGGAGATGTTTGAGGCCTGGTTGGCCAGTGTGGTTCAGATTTTGGATCGGGAAGGCTGTGATTATGCCTGTAAGCTGGGGAGTGTTGTTTCTTTGATGTTGGGAGATGCGTGTGCCTGGTGGACATCTGTGGCAGTTGCGTCACATATCCATGATATTGATTGGGATTTCTTTGTATCTGCTTTTTATGAAAGGTATCTTGGAAGGAAGTTCCTAAGGGTTAAGCAAGGCGCGGGTAGTGCTGTTGTTGAGCAAGTATTGCTTGAGCAAGGAGTGGAAGCTCAGTCATCTGTGTGTGACCGTTGTGAAAGGCAACATGTTGGAAATTGTTGGGGCGCAGGTGTTTGTTGGAATTGTGGTTCCAAAGTACATGTTAAGCGTGATTGTCCTCATGGAGCGAGGTTAGCTTTGGTGTTAGCCAAAGAGTTTCAGAAAGGTCGTGGGCACGGCCGAGGCAAGGTTCAGAGGTGGCAGAAAGAGCAGAAAGTAGTGAAGAGTGTGGGAAAGGAGAATTGTTGGAAATGTGGGTCTGCTGGACACAAGAGGCGTGATTGTTTGATGTTGGCTCGGAATAGCCAAGGTTCTTTACCGCAAGGAGTTGGTGGTGACCCTAGTGTGTTAGCTGGTGCTGCAGTGGTGTGGCAGGAGGATGGTGGTTCCGCAAGGAAGAGAGCTCGTATGATGAAGCCTCACGGTGGTGTTGTGTTTTCAGGTAATCTTGTTTAGTAATCTTTGCTCTAGTTGCCTTAGTTTGGTTTCTGTTGGTTTTCATTGCGTGGTAAGTTTAGTCTTGTCGATAGCATGTTGGGGTAATAGTTGTAGTTTGGAAATGTCTTGGGTGTGAAGAAGGCTTGGTAAGTATCTTGTGGTTAATGGTTGTTGGTATGGTGGAGTTAGATGAGTTAGAAGTGAGGTGGGAGGTTGTTCTTAGACGGATTTGAGGATGTTATTGGAGGGTGTGAATTGGCATTCATGCACACTTAAAATCATTGTTATATACTATATTATATATGTTGGTCCATGCATACATGTGGCATGACATTAGAGGTTTTGCATACATGTACATCAGGCATTGATAGGGCATGTTGGTGATCATGCATACGATGTTCACACTCGCCGATAACTAATCGAATCTGTTAGTGTGTTGGATTAGGTTGGACGATGGGTTTTTAGAAGTTGTTTTGGTGCTGGGTAAGAGTTAGTAGTGGGGTATATCAAGCTAGTTGCTAGTGGAAGTGAGAGTGGTGTAGTTGCTGGTGGAGGAGTTTAGTGGTTTGGTGTTGGACGGTACGGTGGAGTTTAGAATCGGTTTAGTGGTTTGAATAGCTAAGTGGAAGGGGTAGTTCCTTGGTGCTAAATGATGTTGCAGCTTAGTGGTTGTGTTCCCCAGTTCTGAAGTAGCTTAGCTTTTAAGTTGTTGTGGAAGAGTTGTATTTGCAAGTGCTGGTTCTTAGTAACCTTTGGGGAGTTAAGAAGATGGTTTGTATGTTTAAGCGGGGCGATGTTTTAGTATGGTAAGTGTTATGGTTGAAGTTGAAGTGGAAGGTCAATGAAAGATTGAAGTTTTTGTTGGTTGTTTGGGTTCTTGTGAGAATTGGTTGGTGGTGTGTGGAATGGCTGACGGAGTCAAGTTGGGATTGTGATGTAATTTTTGGAATCTGGGTGAGTATTCCTGATGAGCTGTTATGATAATGTTAGCAACAGTTGTGAGGGTTTATCAGTTTTCGTTGAGGGGTTTGAGTAAGCAGTTGATGCTTAAGGATTTTTGCTTGTTGGGAAGATTCTTGGAAGAGGTTTGGGAGTTTGCGAGGGTTTTAGAAGCAGAGAAGGTTGCTTCGTGGCTGGTTTGGGTTGGCTGTTGTCTTTGTGTAAACAGGTTTTGGGTATGGTGTATTGCGGTGATGTCTGCTGTAAGAGCTGAAGTTCTTCGGGATGGTGTTGGGACTGTGTACAGTCCGGTTATGTGAAAGGTTAAGTTGTGGTTATCTTTGTGTTTTCTGGATTCTGTGAACAGCATGTGATGGTGCTAGGTTTGGGAAGGTTGTGGTTTTCTTTCGCCGGTTAAATTTCGAGGACGAAATTTCCTAAGGAGGGGAGAGTTGTAACACCCCGGTTTTGGGCTCGGAAGTTTTGGGCGTTGACCGGTTCGGTCAAAGTTCTGATCGAATATATAAGAGTGAATTTAGGAAAGCCTAGTTCGGGTTGCATTAAAAATATGGAAAAATGTTCTAAAATCATCTTTTATTATATAAAAGTGAACTGTGAAATCAATTTTGGAAAATGAGGTTTGGAAGGTTGACATTTTGGCTAGTGACCAAAATGTAATTTTTGAAAGTTGCGGGACAGTTTTATAAAGGATTGAAACTTTGAATCTTTAAGGAGCTATTATTCCAAAAAGGATTTCTCCAGATTTTTCTAAGATATTTTAAGGCTTTATTCTGATTTTAAAGATTAAGAAAAGGAGGGAAATCATTTTAACCAATTTCCTAACTACTTTTTCATTTTCTCTCCATTTTCCTTTTCTCTCATTTTCTCTCAACCCAAACAAAATTCTCCAGATTTCTTTCTCTGATTTTGGCATCTAAATCTCTCATTTCAACTCTCATTTGATTCCTAATCATCCCATCAACAAAACCTCTCAATTTGCAAGTTGTTTCATCATGCTTTTTGGCTCTAAAAAGGAGAAATTCAAGTTTGGAGGTAAGAACGTCTCTCTCCTCTAAACTATCAGTTCTTTACTGAAATTCCCAAGTTCTCAATCCTTGATTTGTGATTTGTTAATGGTTTTTCAAATGAGATCTTGATTTTTGGTTAAAATTCAAGATTTGGTGATTTTGGTGGAATTTTCGTGTGATCTGTTTGGGCAGTGTTTTGAAGTGTCAAAATGATGTTAAATGAATGCTAAGTTGATTAGAAATTGATGTTTAATGAATGCAATCCCGAATAGGTTGAATTTCCTAAGTTTCGCTTGAGTTTTTGGTTGTTTTTGGAGTGTTTTTGGTGATCTGTTATACCTGGAGGTATAAGGATGTGTTTGTATTCATTTTGGATGTTAATGGATGTATAAAAATGGTTAGAAGTGATGGATCTTGGCTGGGTTAAGTTTTGGTAATGTTTGGAGGTGATTTCGGTTGTGTTTTGTAGCCGAATTGTTGGATTTGTGTTGAGCAGCGAGTTTGGTTGTGTGGCTGCTGTTCTTAATGCATAATGATGCATTAATGTGCTGTTTTTGTGTGCTTGAAACAGGGGAGTTTGACCCTTGAGCTTTGAAGGTGTTTGCGGAAGGTTTCGGAAGCTTGGAAGGCTTGTTGGCTAGTCTTGTTTGGTTATCGGTGAGTGAAGTTGGGTTTTCGGCTTTTAATCAAAGGTTTGAAGGTTTTGGGAGCTTAGTTTAAGTCTAAACAACTTTGCTAAGCTCAAGAGTAAGTAAATGGATTTCTTACTTGATTCGTGATATGAAGTGGTTTTTAGGCAATTGTGGTTGATGATTGAAATGCATGTGTTTTACATGGTTTAGTTCTGTTTTGAAAGCATATTTTAGCGTGGTTTAGTGCTGGTTTTGAAAGCCATATGTGAAGGATGCTCTAGGTAGGAGATCCTTGGTTTTATACATTGAAAATGTGGTTTTGATGCATGATGTTGCATGTTGTTCAATGGCTTTGTTTAATGCTTTAAAACAGTGAGTTGATGATGATAAATGATGGTTTTTGCATATTGGTTATGCATGTGAATCATTTGATTAATGTGGTAATGGTTTTGCATATTGGTTATGCATGTGAATCATTGGTTTATAATGAAATGGTTTTGCATATTGGCTATGCATGTGAAACATTGGATTAATGTGGCAAGATGGTTATATTGGCAAGTGATGTAAGTGGTTCTTGGTTCTTTGATCGGATATAGTTAGCCGGCTATAGGATTGGGTGCACCGTGAATAAAGTCGCCTTGGAGGTGGAGTGGTCAAGAGTGGACCGGATAAGCTCCCTTCAAGTTTCCTAACGAGATGAGGTCATAGTGGAGGTGTTGCCCACTCGAGGACCTTGGTTATTTGAGGTCATAATGGAGGTGTGGCCCATTCGAGGACCTTGGTTAAGCAAAGGTTATATGGTGTTTAAAAGTCCATATGTGAGGACCTTGTTCTTGTTGAGATCACAATGGCGGTGTTAAGTCCATGTGTGGATCTTGTATAGGGTGTCCCGGATCTCGTTAGTGATTTCTACAACTACCAATCGGTTATGCAAAGGTTGTATGGTGGTTAAAAGTCCATACGGGAGAACCTTGTGCATGTTGAGGTTGTATGGTTGTCCATACATGGGAACCTCGGGAAAAGCTAAGGTTGTATGGTGTTTAAAAGTCCATGCATGGGAACTTTAGGCTTGTAAGGTCATAATGGAGGTGTTGCCCATTCGAGGACCTTGGATTGGGTAGGGTGTAGGGAGCGTAGGGACAACGCTCGGAATCCGCGTATCCGATCGGGTGTTGAGTTGGAAAGTGGATGTGATTGATTATTTGAAGGCCAATATGATGTTCTTAAATATAAAGAAGCATGAGATGCTTGAAATGATGCATGGTTGCATGTGAAGCATGAGATGCTTGAAATGATGCATGGTTGCATGTGAAGCATGAGTTGCTTGGAAAGATGCATTGTTGCATGAAAGGTGTATGATGCATGTGAATGCATGTTTACTTGTTAGGTTGATCAAGTGTTGAATATCATTTGGTAAATGATGTATGTGAGCATGAATATCTTTAATGCTTTGAAGTCTTGTAGGACTTGTTTGAAAGGCATGTGAATATGTTTGTATGGTATATATGTTGCCTTGGTGTAATGCAAGTGTTGGTTGGCTTGTGAAATGGTTTTAAAGGTTTCTTGTTTGAAATGGCTTTCAAGTTTATGAAAGGTATGTTGTGAAATGGAAGTGTTTCCATGGTTTTGTTTTAGCTTTGCATATGGTATTTATGCATGGTTGATGCTTGAGGTTGAAAAGGATTTCAAACATGGTTTTGGTAAACAAATCGGGTTTGTTTTACAAGTGTTTTATGACCCGCTGCATTGATGGTGTTTTGGTTTTGAGCATTCCTCACTAAGCATTATGTGCTTACGCTCTCTTTGTCCATCAATGCAGATCTTTGAAGTTTGGGCAGCAAGGAGCAAGGGATTCAAGGTGGACTCCAAGTGAGATGTATGTCTCGGTGAATAGCTATAGTTAATAAAGGCAATGGGGGTAGAATCTCTTGGGATTATTGTGTTTGTGATCGTTTATGTTGTTCAAGATTGTTTTAATGTTGTTAAAGTTGTTGGAACATGATTTGGCTTAATTGAGATTGTTTTGGAAGGTTTGTGCCTAAATGGTTGCTTGTGTAGGAAGCATGCCTATAGATTTGGGGCTTTTTGCATGTGATGTGTTTCTGATGAATTGTTGATGCAAGCATGTCTCATTTATGCTGAATTGCATGCTGGTAAAGTTTGGTGGCCTTTGGAGCATGTTTGGATGGTCAATTGTGTGTTTGAGTGAGCAAAATGCAGCTTTCTGGGCTAGGTGTTTCGGAACAGGAGACACCGTT
This sequence comes from Hibiscus trionum, assembly GCA_030270665.1. Taxonomy (NCBI): domain Eukaryota; kingdom Viridiplantae; phylum Streptophyta; class Magnoliopsida; order Malvales; family Malvaceae; genus Hibiscus; species Hibiscus trionum. The sequence goes on from BSYR01000017.1 coordinate 23,160,307, forward strand.
TCGGAACGGGTGCCCTGCATGAACCCGGGCGTCCGAAACGGGTGAGACCGTTCCGAAACGGAAAGGTCTCTGCCCGACCCCCGTTTCGAAACGGGCTATGCCTGTTTCGGAACGGCCCCGCGTTTCGGAACGGGCTGTCTACCGTTTCGGAACGGTTGACCGTTGGGGGCTGACAGTGGCAGTTATGTGTTTCAAAATGTTTGCATTTTGGTCCTGAATCTTGTTTGTGCAATTGTATGAGTTTGAGATGTCCGTTTGAGCTGAAATTTGGCCGAGATGCATGAAACATGATTAATTTTAAGTTGGTAACTTAAAATCTGGTTAAGGCCTCAAAGTTTTCAAAATTTACAATTTGGTCCCTAAAGTTGTGTTTTGTGCAATTGGGTCCCTGAATGATCTCTGATGGCTGTGATCTTTGAGTATGTTGCTTGTGTGATCACATATAGGACTAATGTGCATCTAGATAAGATTAAAAAGAAAAAAAAGGGTCGTTAATCAAGGTTGACTTTCGGGTTGACTTTGGTTTTCCCCGTGTAATCTTCGTAGTTCGGGTCAACCGTCTAGGCCGGGCTACGGGGGTTACACATTACCTCGTAACTCTCTACGTGGTGCCATACTTTTACCATGCAATCACAACACAAATAAAACAAAGTCAGGCCCAGCAAGGTAAGCAATCCAAGTATTCAAGCTCAATTTCATTTCAAAACAACATCTTTCCTTTAGCTTTGATTTGGCAATGGGTACCCACAACATGCTACATCACAGCACATACTTCAATTGCATCAAAATCACAAGCCATTAAACATGCTTTCACTCAACAAGCATACAAAGCATACATACTTCAATCATGCATACATACATTCCCAATTACTCGAGAACTCAGCTCTGATACCACCAAATGTAACCCCCTTAACCCGGCCTAGACGGTTGACCCGAATTAAGAAAGTCACACGGGGAAAACCAAAGTCAACCCGAAAGTCAACCTCGATTAACGACCCTTTTTTTTTCTTTTAATCTTGTCTAGATGCACTTTAGACCTAATTGTGATCACACAAACATCAAACCAAAAGATCACAAACATCAGAGATCAAACAGGGACTCAATTGAACAATTTACGACTTTAGGGACCAAATTGTAAATTCTGATAAATATAAGGACTTAATCCAAATTGAAGTTACCAACTTGAAATTAATCAGGTTTCATGCTTCTCTGTAAAATTTCAGCTCAAAAGGACTTCCCAAACTCATACAATTGCACAAACAAGTTTCAGGACCAAAACGCAAACATTCCAAAACATATAACTGCCAATGTCAGCCCCCAACGGTCACCCGTTCCGAAACAGGCATAGCCCGTTTCGAAACTCGGGGCCGTTCCGCAACGCGTACCGAAACAGGGGTCTGGCAGTGGCTTTTCCGTTTCGGAACGGCCCCTCCTGTTTCGGACGCCTGGGCACAATTAAGGCACCCGTTCCGAAACGGTAGGTGCTGTTCCGAAACACCCTGCACATATTGCCTAAAAATGCATACTTAAACATGCAATTGACCAACCAATCATGCTCCAAATGCCACCAAACTTTGCCAACATGCAATTCAACATATATGAGACATACTTGCATCAACAATTCATCAAAACATCCACATATATGAAAAGCCCCAAATCTATAGGCATGCTTCCTACACAAGTAAGCCATTCAAGCATAAACTTCCAATTCAAGCATATAAAGGCCAACCACAAAAACCAGCATTCTCAACAACATTTAACATACTTAGGGAGTTCAAAACCTCTCCCAAAACATATACATTGGTCCCCCATTGCCAAATTACCAAAAGCTAAAATGTACTTAGAAAACCTTCCATACTTAGAGCTTTGTTTCCACTTGGATGCTTGCCCTCCTTGCTTCCCTCAAGTACTCTAATGCTCTGCATTATTGAATTAAGAAAACGGAAGAGAGCATAAGCAAAAGCTTAGTGAGGAATGCTCAATAAAACCATCCAATAATGCATTAACAAAACATTTATAAAACATGCTTCAAATCATCATTTACACATGCTCAAAAGCATACTTTTACAAGCATCTCATGCTTCATTTCATTACATGTCATATTGGCCACAAGTGATACAATTCATTTCTTTGAAAACAAGTTCATCAACTTTCACCCCAAGGACTTTTAAACACCTTGGACCCCAAGGACTTTTAAACACCTTGGCCATGGACTTTTAAACACCATGAATTAGATCACCTCAAGGACTTTTAAACACCTTGACCCCAAGGACTTTTAAACACCTTGGTCATGGACTTTTAAACACCATGAGTTGAATTACCTCAAGGACTTTTAAACACCTTGAACCCCAAGGACTTTTAAACACCTTGGCCATGGACTTTTAAACACCATGAATTGAATTACCTCAAGGACTTTTAAACACCTTGAATCCCAAGGACTTTTAAACACCTTGGCCTATGGACTTTTAAACACCATAGAATGGACCACACAAGGACTTTTAACCACCTTTGTGTCCGTAACAAGAACCATCCAAGGACTTTTAACCACCTTGATGTTCATAAGTAAACAAGGCTCACTCAAGGACTTTTAACCACCTTAGTGACCTTAACCTTTTCAAAACATCACTTGCCAATATACATCATTTTCATCAATTAATCCACTGTTTTAAAGCATTAAACCAAGCCATATTCATCATGCATTTAAAAGCATCAAACCACATTTAATCAATGTTCAAAAACAAGGAACTCTTACCTTGAGCTTCCTTTAACATATGGCTTATCAAAACAGCAAATACCATGCTAAATCATGCTTTCAAAACAGTAATCAAAACATGCAATAAACCACATTGCATCACAACAAAATCATGGCCACCACTAGAGAGAATTTCCAAAAACTTACACTCGAGCTTAGCAAAGTTGTTTAGACTTAAACTAAGCTCCCAAGACATTGGTTTCAAAGCCGAAAACCCAATTTCACTCACCGATTCCACTTCGCCTCAAGCCAAAGCACCAAAACAAGCCTCCGGATCAACAACTCTTGGATCCAAAGATGCCTCCCCTGATTAAACACATTAAAGCAGAGATTTAATGCATCATCATGCATAAAAAGCTTCAATGAAAGCACTCAAACTCGCTGCTCTCATTCACACTCCAATTTCGGCCACCAAACACAACCGAAATGGCATCAAAACCACTTCTCAACAAAGCCCAGCCATAAACCAGCAAAACCTAACATCCATTAACACCATTTAACATCTAAAAACAACCTATAAACATCCTTATACCTCCAGCAACATCAGATCCACAAGATCACCACAAAAACATCCAAGAATCACAAGCTAAACTTAGGAAACACAACCTATCCGGGATTGCATTAATCAAAACTCATTTCCTTATCAAATTAACATTCATTAATCATCATTTTAGCACCTTAAAACACTGCTTAAACAGATCCAACGAAATTTCATCAAAAACACACCAAATCTTGCATTTTAAGCCAAGATCCACTAAACAATCTCAAAAGCCATTTATAAAACATCAATTAGGGATTGAGAACTTAGGAATTTCATTAAAGAACTTGAAGTTCAGAGGAGAAGGACGTTCTTACCTCCAAACTTGAGTTTCTCCTCTTTTAGAGCCAAAAAGCTTGATGAATCAAGTAGCAAATACAAAGGTTTTGATGAGAAGATGATTAGGAATCAAATGAGGATTGAAAAGAAGTATTTAGGTGATAAAAATCAGGGGAAAAGATCTGGAGAGAATGTGTTTGGTTTGAGAGAAAAGATGAGAGAAAATGAGAATGGAAAATTTAGAAAGTTAGTTAAAGATGACTAAAAATATCTTTCCCTCCTTTTTACTTTTATTTTAAACCATTATTAAATCATTTAATATTCTAGAAAATCTGGAGAAACTCCCCTTTGGGTAAATAGCTCCCTAAAGATTCAAAGTTTCAATCCTTTTTAAAACAGTCACAAAACTTTCAAAAATTACATTTTGGTCACTAGCCAAAATGTCGCTCTTCCAAAACCCATTTTTCAAAATTGATTTCACAGTTCACTTAATTATATTAAAAGATGACTTTAGAACATTTTTCCATATTTTTAATGCAACCCGAACTAGGCTTTCCTAATTTCACCTCTTTAGATTCGAACAGCACTTTGACCAAACCGGTCAACGCCCAAAACTTCTAAGCCCAAAACCGGGGCGTTACAACTCTCCCCCCCTTAAGAAATTTCGTCCTCGAAATTTACCTGAAGGAAAGAGATAAGGAAACTGCTTCAGCATGTCTTCCTTCCGCTCCCACGTGGCTTCCTCAACACCGCGATGCTTCCACAGCACCTTCACCAACTCAATCGTCTTGCCACGAAGAACCTTGCTATCCGAATCCAGAACCTTCACCGGTTCCTCATCATAGGTCAAATCCGGATTCAAAACCACTTCCTCCACAGGCATCACATGCGAAGGATCAGATCTATACCTCCGGAGCATAGAGACATGGAACACATCATGAATCTTCTCCAACTCCTGAGGTAACCTCAACCGATACGCAACAGGACCCACACGCTCAACCACCTCATATGGTCCAATGTACCTAGGGCTCAACTTACCCTTTCGGCCAAACCGCATCACCTTCTTCCAAGGCGAAACCTTCAAGAACACACGGTCACCCACCGCATACTCTATCTCCTTACGCTTCAAATCCGCGTAAGACTTCTGCCGATCAGAAGCAGCCTTCAACCGCTCACAAATGAGCTTTACCTTCTCTGTGGTCCCTTTCAACAAAGCTGGCATCGAAACCAACTTTTGACCAATCTCAGCCCAACAAAGAGGAGTCCTACACTTCCTCCCGTACAAAGCCTCATAAGGTGCCATCTGTATACTTGCCTGATAACTGTTGTTATAAGCAAACTCAACCAAAGGCAGATGCTTCTCCCAAGAACCTTGGAACTCAATCACGCAGCACCTCAACATATCCTCCAAAATCTGGATAACTCGCTCAGACTGACCATCCGACTGAGGATGATAGGATGTATTGAAATGCAACCTTGTACCCAGAGCTTGATGCAAACACTGCCAGAACCGCGATGTGAACCTCGGATCCCCAAACAATCACGTCTCATGTGTCCAGCAGACCCACATTTCCAGCAATTCTCCTTTCCCACACTCTTCACAACTTTCTGCTCTTTCTGCCACTTCTGAACCTTGCCTCGGCCGTACCCACGACCTTTCTGAGATCCTTTGGCTATCCCCAAAGCTGACTTCACTCCAAGAGGACAATCACGCTTAACATGCACTTTGGAACCACAGTTCCAGCAAGCACCCGCGCCCCAACAACCTCCAACATGGCGCCTTTCACAACGGTCACACACCGGTGGCTGAACTTCCACTCCTTGCCCAAGCAACACTTGCTCTTCAACAACACCACCGTCACATTGCTCAACCCTTGGAAACTTCCCTCCAAGATACCTTTCATAAAAGGCAGATACAAAGAAATCCCAATCCAAATCATGAATATGTGACGCCACTGCCACAGATGTCCACCAGACGCATGCATCCTCCAACATCAGAGAAACAACACTCCCCAGCTTACAAGCAAGATCACAGCCTTCCTGATCCAAGATCAGAACCACACTGGCCAACCAGGCCTCAAACATCTCCGGTGTAGAACCATGATATTCCACAGCACCCAAATCAAGCAAACGCTGCTTCGGCAAACCCATACATCCCACAGCCAGCACATCCACTGACTTTACCTTTACCACAGCCTGAGATGTTCCCAACACCTCCTGAACAACAGATGATGAACTCTTCACCACAGAACCAGCTCCTTTCCCTTGCCTTATCACCTCAACCCCTGGCACAGAAAGCTGAGACAAAACACCTCCACCAAAGGGTGAATTCCACGCCTTAACAACCTGCCCCAAGGCAGCAACCATCTCACCCAACTGCCATTCTTTCATCGACTTAGCCATACTACTAACAACAACAAACATACAATCACAACAAACAAACAAACCAGTTAGACCAGCATTAAGCAAGGATTCAAACTCCAACTCCAAAATAACACAATAGCTATATTAATAAGGCAATGGGTATCCCGAATCCTCCCCTTTACATGACATAACAGTCAACACAACATGGATATCACAACATCAAGCATATCACTCTACATACTCGATCATGCTTACATCCAACAGCATCCATTTGCATCAGCATACTATCAACATAACATACTCATTACACAATCATCAAACATAACACCAGCTCACAACATCAGCACATATCCACATTAATTCACCAATGATTCATAAACACAAAACATGCTCGAAAACATCAGCAACTTGATCAGAAACATCAACAATTTGCTCAGAAACATCAGCATCATGCCCAGAAACACGTGTTTCAACCAACATTCAACCAACTTTCATCCACACAACAAGGTAAACATCAACACACATCACAACAACTTACCGTTTTCCCAAAGCATTCGCAACTCAGCTCTGATACCACCAAATGTAACCCCCGTAGCCCGGCCTAGACGGTTGACCCGAACTACGAAGATTACACGGGGAAAACCAAAGTCAACCCGAAAGTCAACCTTGATTAACGACCCTTTTTTTTCCTTTTTAATCTTGTCTAGATGCACATTAGTCCTATATGTGATCACTCAAACACCATACTCAAAGATCACAAACATCAGAGATCAAACGGGGACCCAATTGAACAAATTACAATTTTAGGGACCAAATTGTAATTTCTGAAAACTTTGAGGCCTTCACAAGATTTTAAGTTACCAACTTAAAATTAATCATGTTTCATGCATCTCGGCCAAATTTCAGCTCAAACGGACATCTCAAACTCATACAATTGCACAAACAAGATTTAGGACCAAAATGCAAACTTTTCAAAACATTTAACTGCCAATGTCAGCCCCCAACGGTCACCCGTTCCGAAACAGGCTTAGCCCGTTCCGAAACGCGGGGCCGTTTCACAATGCGTACCGAAACGGGGGTCTGGCAGTAGCCTTTCCGTTTCGGAACGGGGTCACCCGTTTCGGACGCCTGGGCTGCTTCAAGGCACCCGTTCCGAAACGGCTCACCCTGTTCCGAAACACCCTGCACAAAATGCAGAATTTTGCCTACTTAAACATGCAATAGGCCAACCAAACATGCTCCAAACGCTACCAAACTTTACCAGCATGCAAATCAACATATAAGGGACATACTTGCATCAACAATTCAACAAAATAACAACATATATGAAAAGCCCCAATTTCAAGGTTAAGCTTCCAACACAAGCAACCATTTAGACAACATACTTCCAATTCAAACTCATAAGCCAAACCATGTTCCAACAACATCAACAACACAAAACCATACTTGTCCGAACATAAACAAACACATACATCAACCCAAGAGATTCTACCCCATTGCCTTTATTAACTATAGCTATTAACCGAGACATACATCTCAAGTGGAGTCCTTCTTGAATCCCTTGCTCCTTGTTGTCCAAACTTCAAGAATCTGCATTGATGGACAAAAAGGAGCGTAAGCATATAATGCTTAGTGAGGAATGCTCAAAACCAAAACACCATCAATGCAGCGAGCCATAAATCACTTTTAAAACAAACTCGATTTGTTTACCAAAGCCATGTTTGAAAACCCCTTTTCAACAACAAGCTCAAAACCATGCATTGCACATACATGAAAACCAACCCTTAGCTTAGCATGCTAAGAAAACCTTTTCAAAGCACAACTTACAAAATCATCCATTTAGCCAAACCATGCATAAACACCATATGCAAGCTAAAACAAAACCTTGGAAAACACTCCCATTTCACAACATACCTTTCTTAAACTTGAAAGCCAATTCAAGCAAGAATCTTTTAAAACCATTTCACAAACCAACCAACACATGCATTAAACCAAAGGCAACATATATGAACCACAACATCATCATCACATGCCTTTAAAAACAAGTCTTAACAAGACTCCAATGCACTAAAGATATTTCATGCTCACATGCATCATTTTCCAAATGATAATCAACACTTGTTCAACTTAACAAGTAAACATGCATTCACAAGCATTATACACTTTCCATGCAACCATGCATCTTTTCAAGCATCTCATGCTTCACATGCAATTATGCATCAATTCAAGCATCCCATGCTTCACATGCAATTATGCATCATTTCAAGCATCTCATGCTTCACATGCAATTGTGCATCATTTCAAGCATCTCATGCTTCATCACAATCAAGAACATCATATTGGCCTTCAAGTGATCAACCACATTCACTTTTCAACTCAACACCCAATCGGATACGCGGATTCCGAGCGTTGTCCCTACGCTCCATACACCCTACCAATCCAAGGTCTCCCAAATGGACTTTTAAACACCATTTGACCTCAACATCCTAAGGTTCCCATGTATGGACTTTTAAACACCATACAACCTTAGCTTTCCCGAGGTTCCCATGTATGGACTTTCAAACACCATACAACCTCAACATCCTAAGGTTCCCATGTATGGACTTTTAAACACCATACAACCTTAGCTTTCCCGAGGTTCCCATGTATGGACTTTCAAACACCACACAACCTCAACTTTTCCCCAAGGTTACCATGTATGGACTTTCAAACACCATACAACCTTGACATGCACAAGGTTCCCATGTATGGACTTTCAAACACCATACAACCTTTGCATTCACCGATTGGTAGTTGTATAACATCACTAACGAGATCCTGGACATCCCACACAAGATCCACACATGGACTTAACACCGCCATTGTGATCTCAACAAGCACAAGGTTCTCACATATGGACTTTAAAACACCATATAACCTTTGCTCAACCAAGGTCCTCGAATGGGCAACACCTCCATTATGACCTCAACCATCTCGTTAGGATACTTGAAGGGAGTTTACCGGTCCACTCTTGACCACTCCACCTCCAAGGCGACTTAATTCACGGTGCACCCAATCCTATAGCCGGCTAACTATATCCGATCAAAGAACCAAGAACCACTTACATCACTTGCCAATGTAATCACCTTACCACATTAGTCCAATGTTTCACATGCATAACCATAATGCAAAAACCATCATTTACCAACATTAATTCACTGTTTTAAAGCATTAAACAAAGCCATTGAACAACATGCAACACCATGCATCAAAACCACATTTCCAATGTATAAAACCAAGGATCTCTTACCTTGAGCATCCTTCACATATGGCTTTTAAAACCAACATTAAACCATGCTAAATATGCTTTCAAAACAGATTTAAACCATGCAAAACACATGCATTTCAATCATCAACCACAATTGCTTAAAAGCCAATTCCACAATCATAATTCAAGAGCGAAAAACCATTCACTTACTCTTGAGCTTAGCAAAGTTGTTTAGACTTACACTAAGCTCCCAAAAACCTTCAAACCTTGGTTCAAAAGCTGAAAACCCAACTTCACTCACCGATAACCAAAACAAGGCTAGCCACCAAGCCTTCCAAGCATCCGAAACCTTCCGCAACACCTCCAAAGCTCACGGATCAAACTCCCCTGTTTCAAGCACACAAAAACAGCACATTAATGCATCATTATGCATTAAGAACAGCAGCCACACAACCAAACTCGCTGCTCATCACACAACCAACAATTCGGCTACCAAACACAACCGAAATCACCTCCAAACATTTCCAAAACTTAACCCAGCCAAGATCCATCACTTCTAACCATTTTTAAACATCAATCAACATCCAAAATGATCACAAACACGTCCTTATACTTCCAGGTACAACAGATCACCAAAAACACTCCAAAAACAACCAAAAACTCAAGCCAAACTTAGGAAATTCAACCTATCCGGGATTGCATTAATTAAACCTCAACTTCTAATCAATTTAGCATTCATTTAACATCATTTTGACACTTCAAAACACTGCCCAAACAGATCACACGAAAATTTCACCAAAATCGCCAAATCTTGCATTTTAAGCCAAAATCAAGATTTCAATTGAAAAGCCTTTAACAAAACACAAATCAAGGATTGATAACTTGGGAATTTCAATAAAGAACTTGAAGTTCAGAGGAGAAGGACGTTCTTACCTCCAAACTTGAGTTTCTCCTTTTTAGAGCCAAAAAGCTTGATGAAACAACTTGCAAATTGAGAGGTTTTGTTGATGAGATGATTAGGAATCAAATGAGAGTTGAAATGAGTGATTTGAGTGACAAAATCAGAGAGAAAGGATCTGGAGAGAATGTGTTTGGTTTGAGAGAAAAGATGAGAGAAAATGGTTGAGAGAAAAGTTAGTTAGAATTAGGAAAATATCTTCCCTCCACTTTTCTTTAGTTTAAAAACATTTAATTAATCATTTAATATATTTAGAAAATCTGGAGAAACTCCCATTGGGTAAATAGCTCCTTAAAGATTCAAAGTTTCAATCCTTTTTAAAACAGTCACGCAGTTTTCAAAAATTACATTTTGGTCACTAACCCAAAATGTCACTCTTCCAAACCTCATTTTCCAAAATTGATTACACAGTTCACTTTTATATATTAAAAGATGATTTTAGGACATTTTTCCATATTTTTAATGCAACCCGAACTAGGCTTTCCTAAATTCACTCTTATATATTCGATCAACACTTTGACCAAACCGGTCAACGCCCAAAACTTCTGAGCCCAAAACCGGGGCGTTACACATGAGAAGTTTCCGTCAGGTAATTTCTGGGACGAAATTCCTTAAGTGGGGGGAGTTGTAACACCCGGGTTTGGGGGTCGGGTGAATTAAATAATAAAATAAGATTTTGGGCCTCGTGTTTTCAAAACAAATGATTTTATGTTGGGCTTATTTTGATTTCAAACCCAAACCCCATGGATTTTAGATATTTGAGAAAGCCATCTCATTAATGGCAAATTGGTAAATAATTGGACTTGCAAAAATAAAACATTTTCTTTTACTTTTCAAACACAAAAAGGCTATCATCTTTTTCTTCCCCACTTTTTAACGTGAAAATACCTCATCTCCATTGGAATCACTATTTCATCACCATACTCCCTCATCTTTGGTGATTTTTCAAAGGTAAGCCCATATTTGACTTGTCCTCTCTTTCCTCTACATGCTTGTACTCTTAGATTTCACTAAAACCCATGATTTTGTATTTTGGAGTTTTGAGGTTTTTGATTAAAAATGTCATCTTTATTATCTTTAACTTAATTTTTTGATTTGTTGAGGTTATATAAGTTATTTGCTATCTAAAAGGTCCAACATATTCAATTTTACAAGGTTTTATGGTGTTTCCCGAAATTGGGTTTTAGAGAGGTTTTTGAATGGTTTTAAGTTGAGTTTTGGGGGTGTTTAATGTGGGAATTTGTTGGCTGATTGTTAGGCTATGTATAAGGGTTGTTTTGGAAGTCTTTGGGAGTAATTTAAGTGTTGGAATCATTGGTTTTGGGCTCTGCTTCATGGCTGCTCGGGAATGAGGATTTTTGGGGTTGTCTTTAGCTTAAAATCTTGTGTTTTGTACTTGGTTTGTGTTCCGGGTTGTTACATTGATTTTTTGACTGATTTGTAGTTGTTTTTCATGTCTTGGGATGTTTAGAAGCAAGGATTTGTGTTGGTGAAGCCTCGGGATCGAATTCGGAACCGTTGGGAGCTTGATCAGCTAGTGTGGTTGAGCTTGGAATAGTCGGTGAGTGGTTAATGTTTTTAACTTGATTTTCAAAGGTTGGTTCAAGCATGTGGACTAGGTTGGGCTTGGTAGTCCCACCTAGAGTTGGGATTAGATTGGTATTCTAATCCCAAGCTTTAGTTAGAGACTTTGGTTGAACTTTAATTATTGAGTATGCCTCGTGTTTAATTGTGTTTATGGTGGTTTTGTATATTGTGTTATGCATCTGTGTTGAGGCATGATTTTGATGCATTGTTCTATGCATGTGGTTTGTGCATGACGGTAAGTCATGGTGAGTACGTGCTAAGCACGGAAGTTGATATGAAATGATGTTGTGAAAGGTTATGGATTGTTATAGTATTGGCACTAGTATGCTTGGGTACAATGATCGATCATTAGGATGTTTAGTGTGCACACGTGAGTCAAAATGCGCGCGTGGTCTTGGTGATGGTAGTCATCAAGATGGAGTACGGGTTCGCCCGAAAATCTTCATATATATATGTTAGTCGGTGATGAGTGGAATCCCATCGACGGGGCGTGAGGGTGAGTGGAATCCCCTTCGCGTGAAACGATGATGAGTATAATCCCACCGTAAGGTAATGGTTGTGTTGGATGTGAGTTCCAACACTTATCCGTGTATTCGGGTCATAGCTAGGTGCCAATACAGATTGTGGAATGTGGTTGATAATACATTGATATATGTATTCCCATGTGTTGAGATTATGAGTTGTTGAGCATGGCATTATGTTGATAATTGTGTTCATGTGTCATTTATTATTTGGTTCATGTGGTTCTTAGGTAAGATCATGCATTCTACCTTGGTTGTATGCTCGTGCTTGGACCCTACATTGTCGAGGTTTGTTTTACGAGCTTACCCTCACTAAGATTATTGTTTACACTCTCTTTTGTTCGACAATGCATATCCGTAGTTCGTGGGTTGCTAGTGCAAGAGGAGGGCCTCCAAGTGTGATAGTTGAGCTTTTGCTATCCTCAAGTATGAACTATTTTAAGTTAATGATGTAATAGTCAAGCAATGCGAACTTATGTGGTTATTTTGTTTTAGGAGCATGTTTAGATTCCTTATTTTGTGGATGTTATGTTTAAGGTTTGCTTATGTCTAATGTTTTGGCCTTGTTCCTTTTATGAATGCTTAAGTGTATGTTCTTATTGAAGCATGTTATCTTTAATTTTATGTATGAATCCTTATTGATTTGATGCTCCCTATCAATGTAAGGCTTTTGTATGTATGAAGTGTGTTAAGCATGCTTGTAGGGTGCCTTGCATCTAGAGTGATGCATATTTTGTTGTGGGAGGTTTTTGTTGGTGTTTGGGGCAGCCTTGTTCCATAAACCAGCAAAAACCTGTCTATTCGCAGCAAGTGTATCAAAACGATTGGTCCCGTTTCCATACGGCCTCTTGTTTCATGCCAAGCGTTTCGGTACGCAAAGGGGGCGTTTCAATACGTTTTTGCTACTAGAAATCTGGGATTTTGACGAGAAATTTAGAGTATCGAAACTGTCCTAGGCGTTTCATAACGGGTTTCATAGCGTTGACCACGAGATGTTGACCGCTGAGGGCGTTTCAATACAGTCCATCCCCGTTTCGATACGGTCTCCTCAGGTTGACTTTGGCCAGTTGACCTAGTCAAGGCGTATTGAAACACCCTCTGGGCGTTCCGATACGGCCTGCAGTTTAAGTTAAAATGGGCTATTTTTTATATGCTTCTTGGTTGTTTGCCTCGCTTGTTTTCTTCCACAGTTGCCTTATCACATAGGACATAATAATGTATTTAGACAAGATAATAATAATGAAAAAGTTTTCTTGGGTCGGTAACCGAAGTGGAGCTTTAACGGCTTTCACCTCGGTTATCCCCTTGTGGCCCGCTCGGACCGGTCAAGCATCCAGACCGGGACGAGGGGGTTCAACCACCATTCCGACCATCATCAGATCATCATCACCATTCCCTAACCACTTTGGCCATCAACATTTTATAATATTAAAGTTTATTATTATTATTAAAATATTAAACCCTTAATGTTATTTTAATAATTATTATATTTAATATATTAAAAACTATTGTATTTAATATTAACATTTTAATATATTAGTATTAATTAAATGACTTGGAACATATATAATTAAATGACTTGGAACATATATAATTAGATGGTTTGTTAAATTTGTGGGTTTGAAGTAGCGATGGGTCTAGGTCTCTAGTTATTTTTTTTGGGAGAAAAACATGATAAAGTATAAATTTTGAGGCATATTTTCTATGGGTAAAGGTTTTGCATCTTTTCATATCAAGCATGTAACAATTACACAAGTACTAGGCATGACAAGTGAGACTATCATACAATCCTTTAGAACAAGGGTTATGTACACATGTAACTTATTAGTCAAGTAACAAGCAATTCAAGTAGGCAAAGCTTCACATTGTACATGAAATTTTCAAGTAACAAGCAAGACCATTGACAAGAATCAAGGTTTCACTTTGTTAATCATGTTTAGCTTTACTTATCTCAAGCTTACCGTGCCAATATTCAAGATACATAAGGATCAATGGTTTCATACTATCACATCTGAAGCAACATCATGTAAGTTTCTATTTCAAGTTACAAGTTTGCATATACAAGAAGCAATACATGAATGAATCAAAGATTTCATTTTCAAGAACTTATATTATACATATCAAACATGTAGCGTGTATACACGAACTAGACAAGACAAGCAAGTCAATTATTTATTCCATTCGAACAAGGGAATTTCTTTATTTAAACATGTAATTAAAGTATCAAGTGGGTTAAAATAGGCATGTTTATCATGTCACACATATAACTCAAGTAGCAAGAACATCATTTTATTCATATAGATATAGAATTCAAGCAATTCAACATACTTGTAGCTTATTAATCAAGTAGCAAGAAATTAATGTAGGCAAATTCATCATGTTAAACATGTAATTCAAGTAACAAGCATTTCAAGTAAACAAGATTAGCATGTCAAGTATGTAATTTCAAGTAATAAACAAGATCATTGTCAGGGATCAAGATTTTCTATTTATTATTCAAGTATAACTTATTTTATTACAAGCTTAATTAACAAGGTTTTTGCCTTGGTGTTTAGTTGACAAGGTAATCGAGTCATCAACCAACTGTCGCCACAAGATGATACTTATAGTACTGGCCAATCCCTTCTACTGTCACCAAGTGACCACAACACACATCCCTCCTACTGTCGCCAAATAAGGGCCTTAGCTCAGGCCCGTAGTCCACCCGACACATGAGCTCTAGATTCTCTGGCATGCCATCCTAGCTTTGACCAACTAGAAACCAAGGACTTATTTGATTCATATCATTAAGTCAAGTTTATCATGCATTCATTCAAAACAAGGCTTGTTTCAAGAATTCAAATTCAAGTTTATCATGTCGAGTATAGAAAGATCAAGCATGCACTTAGAAAATGGAGCCTCAGCACCAAGTTCAAGAATTCACAAGATTATTCATGTTATCATTAATCAAGTGCTATGAAGTAGCATTTAACAAGAATCATTTGAAGCATATACCTTCTCAAGTCATGTTTCAAGCAAGGATATTTTTAGGATATACAACCATTCGAATTAACTATAGCACATAAGCATAGATTCAAATTGGAAACCAAGGTAGCAAAATGTAAGCATGTTCATATACATATTAAGTTTCAAGTAAAGACTATCCAAGCAAACACATACCATTTGAATCATTTCATGGTATACAAGCAAGAATCCAATTGAAATTCAAGTTAGCAAGGTCCAAGCATATACACGAGGTATCAAGTTTCAAGCATGAACATTTCAAGCATACTTATGACATTCATATTTCATGATTCCTATTATAAGCCATTCTTCCCTATATATATATATATATATGTATGAAGCATATTATCACATGTCATATCATGAGCATTATTGAGCAATGATCAAATTTCAAACAAGTTTGGTTAGGACCTTAGTCCTAACCCTACCAATAAGCTACACTCACAATACTCCAAGCTTGGCTATTTGTCTTGGATCCAAACTCCTTTGTTTTTAGCCTTTGAATGTTCCACTCTTTCCCCTTTCACAAAGTTTACTCCTTGCTCTAAAAATTCATACAATTAAGCAAGGTCAAAACATGTTTACTCAATCATTCAGTCATGGCAATAAAGCTAATACATTACTTACACAAAACAGGCAGCATTTTTCTATACCTACATTAACACACATGAATTCAATTGTTCATATTTCAATTCATGTAAAATAGGGCAGTAACCACTGTCCCATAACTGTTTACAAAACAGTTTTCAAAACTATTCAGAATACCTATACTGCTGCTGCCAGGCAGTATGAGCACTGCTCACTTAAATGCTCATAACTTTCATTTCGTACGTCGGAATTTAGAACCGTTTACACCGTTGTAAAGATAACTTAACTCTTTTTATAACCATATAGGCCTTGAATTTTTATTTATTACCAATTAATACAATTTTCAATCTAAAGACAAGGTAATTTACACCACTGGACAGTTTGCACTATCCTTAGAGTTTCATCTCTAAAATTTGTTTTATAGTTCAGAGTTCAATTCCGTTTGTTTTATATGAAATTAGACATAACAAGGTTTCTAATTCTACAAATTCAATTTATGGTAATTTTTCAAAGTTACATCATATGCAAATTCCAAAACTGTTTTTAAAGTGTTAAACAAGGTAGTTCATTCCATTTCATTTTCCAGCCCCTATTCTCATTCTAATAAAGCTTTCAATTTTGATAATTTACTTTCAATTATTATCAAATTATCCAGCAGCACATGCATTTAATTTATCATTGAAAAACAATCTACTATGTTTAAACTAATTAAGCAAAACCTATTCCATGCTTAACATGATGAATTTGCCTACATTAATCTCCTTCATTTCTTAATCTCTGTTTAATTTGTGGAGGATGAAGAGTGTTTTTTTCATTCCTCTCCACTATAGCCGAGTTTCCCCCTCTACATGTCTCAATTTTCATGCACCATGACACACGTACTTGTCCCTCATTTCCTCATGATTTTACATGCAAATCTCCACTTTTGACATTATTTAATTCAAGTACTTTAAGAATTGCCTTGTTTTCTTCCATTTCATACAACCCAGTCCTAGGTCCTATATTAAATCTTAATTTATAAAATAAAGCTTGGCATCCAAATAAATTCATTTTGGTCCTTTGCTAATAATTTATCTAATATTTCTTTATTTCAATAAGGTCCTACTCTTTAATTAGTAAATCAAATTATTATGACATCCGTAGATCAAGCTAAGTTACCACTATTTAATGGCATTCTACTAGGTGTTGTGCACACGAAAAACGAAAAAGAAAATCAAACAAGCAAGAACACAAGAGATTTAACGAGGTTTAGTAGTGTGCTTACGTGTTCGGGGAGCAAAGAGCGGTTGTTTTCTTTTATTCAATCAATGGTCCTTAGGTTACAAATAACAAATCTATTTATTAACTTGGTACAATTACAAAGATACCTCGTACCGTACCGTGAGGGCTTCGTCCCCGCACTCCCAACCCACTTAATCCGAGCCCACTGAAAACTCGAGTACTTCTTTTATGGACATATGTTCTTGCTCCGCAAAGCCTAAAGAACAATTGATAAAGTGCCTAATGAGGTGGGGGTAAGCCTCTTTATATAGCCCCCTACATCCAAGTCCTATTCTAACTAGGATAAGGAATACTACTCCCCGAAGGATTAGAACAATTGTAATCCTAGTTAAAGTAGCCATCATCTGTCTTTTTACAATATATGAGCCATACTTAACAAATCTCTATCTTGACGAAAAACATGCCCCTTAAGAGATAAATCTAGAGTCTATCACACATCGAAGTGGGTTAGGCTACCATGCTTCTCTAACATTTGCAAGCATCTGTAGTAATAGGCTTGGTCAACATATCAGCTAGATTGTCTGCACTATGCACCTTTTGTAACAATATCTCACAATATGCAATCAACTCTATAATCTTGTGAAACCTCACATCAATATGTTTAGTTCTAGCATGATACACATGATTCTTAGCCAAATGAATAGCACTTTGGCTATCACAATGCAATTGAACTCCATTTTGCCGAATACCCAATTCCTTTACTAGCCCGATAAGCCATAAGGCTTCTTTTGTAGCTTCAGCTACTACCATGTACTCAGCTTTAGTTGTTAATAATGCCATAACAGACTGAACAATTGACTTCCAACATATTGGCCCTCCACCAAGGGTGAAAACATGCCCAATTGTAGACATTCTATCATCCAAATCACCTATAAAGTCTGAATCCACATATCCAACAATCAAAGGATCATGTTGCTGACTACCGAAAACAATTCCATGTCCCACCGTACCTTTTAAATATCTGAAAATCCACTTAACTACTTCCCAATGTGATCTTCCTAGTTTAGACATGTATTTACAGACTTGACCAACAGCATGAGCTAAATCAGGACGAGTACATACCATCGCATACATCAGGCAGCCGACAACACTGGCATAAGGGACCTTTGCCATCTCTTTAATTTCCTTGTCTGTCTTCGGACACTCTTATGTAGAAAGCTTAATGTGATTCGCCAATGAAGTGCTCATGGGCTTTGCTTTACTCATCCCAAACCTTTCCAACACTTTTTCAACATAGCCTTACTGAGATAACTACAGTTTCCTTAAGCCTCTATCTCTGTGAGTCTCCATTCCATGAATTTTCTTTACATCTCCTAATTCCTTCATATCAAATTCCTGACTCAATAAAGCTTTCAAACCAACAACATCATGCATATAGTTTGCAGCCAACAACATATCATCAACATACAGTAGCAGAAAAATAAAAGAACCATCATCAAGGATTTTAACATTGACACAACAATCATGCTGACATCGCTTGTAGCCAATTTGAATCATGTAGGAGTCGAATCGCTTGTACCATTTTCGTGGAGACTGCTGCAACCCGTACAAGGAATTCTTTAACCTACAAACCAGATGTTCATCTTCGGATTGAATGAACCCTTCTGGGTGCTGCATATAAATCTGCTCCTTTAGATCACCATGCAAAAAAGCACTTTTAACATCCATCTACTCTAAATACAAATTCGAACTAGCTACAAGTGCAAGAATTGCCCTGATTGAAGTATGTCTAACCACATGAGAAAAGATTTAATCATAATCAACTCTTTTTTGCTGTGAAAAACCATTTGCTACCAATCAAGCCTTGAACTTTTCCCCCTCTTCTTCTGATACTGTTGGTTTCCTTTATACACCCAGTTGCAACCTATAGCCTTCTTTCCCTCAGCAAGCCTAGCTAGCTCCCACATATGATTTTTCTGCAAAGATTCAATCTCCTCAGCCATTGCAACCATCCATTTGCTTTTCTCCGGACTAGAGATAGCCCCTTGAAAAGTATCCGGATCTTCATTACTAATGTGAAGTGCAAAAGACACCATATCTTCAAAACCCAATCTACATAGAGCCTTTACATTGGTGCGTCTCTCTCTCTATCTCTGGTTAAATTATAATTCTGCAACGGAATTGTATTAGAGTCACCAGAAGTTGAATTCGAACTTTCACCTTTCTCAGCTATTACTTCTTTCTCAACTGCTCTTGGATAATGTTCGAAACCCACCAGCACCTTGTTTTGGTTCTGCTGCAACATGAATTGCTCGTCAAAAATTGCATCTCTACTAATCATTATTTCCTTGCAACTGGATCCCAAAACTTGTATCCTTGTACACCTTTTTTGTAGCCCAGAAAGATGCACTTCTTTGATTTTACATCAAGTTTTGATCTCTCATCACCAGGTACATGCACATAAGCAGGACAACCAAAAATTCGTAAGTGTGAAAAATCAACTACATTGCCTGTCCATACCTCATCTGCAACTTTTCCACCCAAAGATGCTCGTGGTGACCTGTTGATGAGATAACATGCCATACTCACAGCCTCTGCCCAAAAGGTTTTAGGAATCCCTACATTCAGTTTCAAGCACCGAGCCCTCTCAGGTAATGACCTGTTCATCCTTTAAGTAACACAATTTTTATGGCGTCTTTTGCACTGAAAAATGTCTCTGAATCCCTTGCTCCTCACAGAAATTAAAAAACTGCGAATCTGTGTACTCCGTGCCATTATCAAACCTTAAATACTTGATCTTTCTACCCGTTTAGTTCTCCACCTCAGCTTTCCACACCTTGAATTTGGAAAAGACTTCAGATTTCTGTTTCAAGAAATACACCCAAACTTTCTTATAAAAATCGTCAACAAAAGTAACATAATACACATATCCACCTAATGATGATTCTCTGGTAGGCCCTCATACATCATAATGCACATAATAAAGAATCCCTTTAGTTTTGTGCTTTCCAGTCGTGAAACTGACTTTAGTATGTTTACCGAGAACACAAATTTCACAAAAATTTAGCTTGCAACTTTTGACACCATGCAACAAATTTCTTTTATGCAATTCAACCATTCTACGTTCACTAAGATGACCAAGACCCATATACCACAATTTTGTATTATCATCATATGACTCAACAAAATGAGCTCCACCAATAATTGTACTTCTTAACAGTTTATAGATATTCCATGCAGTTATCTTTCCTTTCATCATAGTCAATGCACCTTTAACAATCCTAATGGTTTCTATATCCTCGTCAGCTTTAGGAATTAAACAATTCTTATGCAATGTGCCCAAAGAAATTAGATTCTTTTTCAAATCCGGTATATGTCTGACATCACATAATGTTTTACCAGTACCATCATACATCTTAATTCCGACTTCACCAATACTGAAAATATTGCAACATCTATCATCACCTAAATAGACAGAACCAGAATTAAAAGACATATAGGTAGAAAACCACCCCCTGTTAGGTGTTAGATGATATGAGCATCCTGAATCAAGAATCCAAGCATTCGTGAACTAAGTTGTTGAAATAGAAAGCATATCATCATCACTGCAATCTAAATTCTCATTCTGCGCCATATTCATAATTTTGGATGATGCATCATGTTTATCATCTGACTCCTTTTCCACTTTGGACATTCTCGCTTCATATGTCCTGGCTCCTTGCACTTGTAGCAACGAAACGCCTTCTTGCCTCTAGAATTTGATCTAGATTTCAGTCTTCCAGAACCCTCTTTCTCTGACTTCCTTCCACAGTCGTGATCACCCTTAACATATAAACCATCAGCGTGAGAGCTTTCGCCTGTATTCTGCCTTCGCTGGTTGTGGGCCAACAAGGCTGTAGTAATCTCTTCAACTTTGATTCTTTCTTTCCCATATGTAAGAGTAGTCACAATGTGTTCATAAGAAGAAGGCAACGAACACAACGGAATCATTGCTTTGTCTTCATCTTCAATCTTCACATCAAGTTGAGTTAAATCAGTGATTATTTGATTGAAGATATTCACGTGCTGCGCCAGATCCTAACCTTCCTGAATCCTTAGCCCATACAACTTCTGCTTTAGATACAATTTATTTTTTAGAGACTTAGACATAAATTGACTTTCCAACTTGCTCCATATCTCTCCTAGAGACGTCAGATCCATAACGTGATACATAATCTCATCTGCCAAACATAATCGTATGGTTTCAGTCGCTCGTTGTTGCAGTTCTTCCCAATCATCGTCCTCCATCGATGCTAGTTTTGTAGATCGTAAAGCCTTTAAAATCCGTTGTTGCGCTAATAGATCCTTTACTCTCATCTGCCATAATCCAAAGTTACCTTCACCATCAAACTTGACCACTTCGAATTATGTACCGGACATAGCCATCGCAACTAGGCTCTTGATACCAGTTGTTGTGCACACAAAAAACGAAAAAAAGAAAATCAAACAAGCAATAACACAAGAGATTTAACGAGGTTCAGCAATATGCTTACGTCCTCGGGGAGCAAAGAACGAATGTTTTCTTTTATTCAATCAATGGTCTTTAGGTTACAAATAACACATCTATTTATAGACCCGGTACAATTACAAAGATACCTCGTACCGTACTGCGGGGCTTCGCCCCCGACTCCCAACCCACTTAATCCGAGCCCACCGAAAACTCGAGTACTCCTTTGATGGACAGATGCTCTCGCTCCGAAAAGCCTAAAGAACAATTGATGAAGTTCCTAATGAGGTGTGGGCAAGCCTCTTTACATAGCCCCCTACATACAAGTCCTATTCTAACTAGGATAAGGAATACTACTCCCTGAAGGATTAGAACAATTGTAATCCTAGTTAAAGTAGCCAACATATGCCCGTTTACAATATATGAGCCATACTTAACACTAGACTATGAATATGGGTGTTACAGGGTGACCCTAATGAAAATTTTAAAAGTTCGGTGACCAAAATGAAAACGACCTAAAAGTTTAGTGACCATTGGTGTACTTTACCCATTAGTAAAAGTATTTATTATGTGGGTTTAATATTCTATTATTATGAGTACATACTATAATATTAAATACTATATTATGTAGTCATGATAATAGAATATCGAATATGTCATGAATATAAAATATTTTTTATTTCGCACTAATAATTTTCTTCGAAAATTTTTATAGAGACGAACATGATGTCTAGGCAAAATATTGATCTATTTGGAAACTAAGATCTCGTAAACAATTCGTTTCAGGATTTAATTCCTGCCGTTTTAACGTGTTTACTTGGTCTCCTTTCCAAACAAGAATCACCGAAATTAAAATCAAATGATTAATTCCTTTTGATTTCTTCTTATGAAACAAAATTGAGTTGTTTTGATATCTCTGTTTCGAGTTTAAGTGCCACTAATCCCGTTGTTTAACAGAAGATATAAAGGAAATAAATCACTAAATTTATTTCTTCGTTAGAATCTTGCGTTGATTCAAATTTTAGAAGGAAAATAAATCATTGAATTTATTTTTGTGAGAATCATGTATGATTCTAACTTTGTAGGGAAAATAAACCGTTGAATTTATTTTAAGAATCAAATATGATTCTATTTTCTAAAAGGAAATAAATCGTTGAATTTATTACTTGGAAATCTTGATTAGTTTGTAAATTGAGATATTGTAAATTAATTTGTTTTAAGGAATTTAATTCTTTTCGTTTTAACGTGTTTACCTGATTTCAAATTTTGTTGTGGATAAATCTATTTTTAACATAAATTGTCATCATTGGTTACTATTATGTTCAACAAAATCTAGAGTGTTGATTTTGACCGAGGTCTTGAATCAAAGAATAGAAGAGCATTATTTTCTATGTCAAATTTATATTCTTAAAGCCTATTCTAATGCACGTTATGAAGTGTACAATATTTAAAAATGACTAAAGAATTGTGAGGGTCGTTAGACCATAAGTACAAAATGAAAGATGTAGGTACTAAGAAACTCTTAGTTACCAAATTCTTAATTTTGTGATGATTGGTTCTAAATTTTTGTGAATCAGAGGCAATGACTTTAATTGTTCACTCACAGTATTCTCGCAAAAGGAATGGTTAGAAGTGAATCTGTTCAGACATTATTCATTTGAAAAGCTAACCCCTGTTTGGAACAATTACAAGAAATTAAATAAGCATAAGAGAATGAAACCCAGAAACGGTGATTGAAAAATAATATGAAAGTGCATGTGTAGGATTGGTTCTTTGAAAGACCTAGTATTTAAGCCTGCCTAGTGCACCACCTATCTTTCATAAGTTACCAACCTAGTGCACTTTTCATTAATGTTTTTTTCTTTTAAGACTGTGTGAACTTTTGTTTTGGGGTTTTAGTTTAATAAAAACCTACCGTCTAACAAAAGTTACAAATTATGTTTCTGTTTTTGGTTTTAGTCTCTGACTAAATTCTTGTCGTTTAACAGATTCACAATCTTCTGTTTTTGGTTTGTGACTATGTGACACAATGGAAAAACCAGTGAAATTCATTTGAAAGAATTTCAAAACGTGACAACAAAAGATATTGCATATTTGGCCATGATAAATTGGTAAAATATCTGAAGGATGATCCTCTTATTATTAAAGATGATAAGGTAAATGTTGTTACCACCTTCAAATGTTGTTAAGGTAAATATTGCTAAGACAAATATTACCATGAAAAACGTAATGGAAGTAATAAAGGACTTCAAGAAAACAAACCGCTAATTAGACGAAGTGTCCAAGAAGCAAATTTTCATGGGAAATGCTTAACTTGCCATAAGATGAGGAGAAGCTCTATATGAGTAATGTTGGTGCTATAATTTGAAGATGACTTCTGAAAAGAACTACAACTTCAAAAATGTGCCTAACATGTGGGGGAGCAGTTCTATCATCTAATTACCCTTTAAATAAGGTTCCCCAAAATTAAAGAGATAATACATCATATGAGTTATAGAAGGGAATAAACCCTTCCTACAAATACTTAAAAAAGTGGGGGCGTCTTGCAAAGGTAACAACCTCGTCACTAAAGCAATGGTATAAGAAGCCTAGATCTGTCCAAGAATAAAGGTCAAAATGTTGACCAAGTGGAATATGCAAGGGTCATAGACAGTCTATTGAGCTATATTAGACCAGATATTACTTTTATTGTGAGTAGTTTAAGTAAATTCACAAGCAATCCATGTGAAAATCACTAGAAAGTGGTTGTGAGGGTATTAAGATATCGTAGATATACTCAAGATTATGGATTGCATTATTCCAAAGATCCTACTATTCGGAGGGTACTCCGATGCTAGTTGAATATCTGATATTCAAGATATCAATGGCATAAGTGGATGGAAATCGTCAAGAAAAATGGTTATAACCAGATGAATAATGAAATCCGAGTTTGTAGTTCTAAACAAGTCTAGAAAAGAAGCTGAATGACTTTGGAATTTCTTGGGGGATATTCTTGAATGGCCAAAGCTTGTTCCCACAATATGCATATATTGTGATGACCAAGCGAAAATTGGTAGAGCACAAAGCTTTATCTATAATGGTAAATCAAGACATATGCATCGTCGACATGATACCATTAGACAACTGATCTCAAATAGAGTTATCTCTATTGATTTTTGTAAAATCAAATGATAACATTGCGGATCCACTAACCAAAAGGGTTAAATCGAGATCAGGTTGAGAAGACATCGAAAGAAATGAGACTAAAGCCCATGAAAATTTAAGGCGCTATGTAAAGGAAAACCCTATCAAGTTGACTAGCGATACCAAGATATAGGTTCAAAGGGACAACCTACTTGCATAGACCTGTGTAACGCCCCAAAAATAGGCTTAGAAAAATTTAAAGGTTAGTTTGGATTGGGTTCAAACTAGATTGGTCGGTTAAGTAGGTTTCTGGAAAATAGGAATTTTAATTGGAATATTGGTGGATAAAAATTAGATTAGGGTTTCTAAAAAGGTAGAGGACTTTATTAAATGTTTTCGAAGTTTTAAAAAATGTGGATTAAAATATAATTAATTAACATTTTCAATTTTGTGACTAAAATGTGAAATTGCAAAATTGTTTTTAAAAGTGATTAAATTGAAAAAGGTCCAAAGCTAAGAATCTTTAGAGAGTTATTATTTCTAAAAATCATAATTAGGATTACCACATTGTTAACAAAATATTTTTGACGGTTAATTGTTTTTTAAAATTCATTTTCTTACTTTATGTCAATTTTCTCATTGCTTTTCTCTCAAACTTTCTCTCTTTTTCTTGCCAATCAAATACACATAAATTTAGATATCTGATTGATTTTTGATGGAGATTATATCTCTAGATTTCTCTTTCAATCCTTAGCAAAACCCTATTAAAGATTTCTCAAAATCTTTCCTTTTTCTCCAACTCTTTTTAAGAAGGATTTTTACTCCAAATCTTGGTAGAATCCCTTCTGAAGGCAAATCTTCCGCACTCTCAAAGTCAAGGTTCTTTAATGAAATTCCCTAGCATTTGGTTCTTGCTTGATGGTTTATAATGCGATTTTGCAATTTAATTGAGGAAATTCTTGTTAAATGGTGATTTTGGCATTTGCCTATATTTTTTATTAGGTTTATGAATGCTGGAGATTTTTATTTGATTTAGTTTGTGTTTTGATTGTATAAACATGATGTGAAATAACATTTTTAACTTGAATCCCAAAACTACTTAATTGAGTAATTTCTAGGGTGGTTTTAGCTAGTTTTGGGGTTGTTATAGGTGTTTAATGCTTGCTGGAGTTATAAGGATATGATTAGTTGTATTTTGGATGCTAAATGATGAAGATTAGATGTTAGATTTGAAGGTCTGTGACTGGGAATGTTTGGTTAAAGTTTAGGAGGGGTTTTGACATTTTCGGATAGGATTTGTGAATGCTATTGTTATGGAAGTAGGGGATTTGAGTTGGCTGTTGTAAGGATGCACTTTGATGCATTTCCCTTTGCTTTAATGTTCTACAAGCAGGGGAGGAGAAAGAGGAGCTCACCTCTTAGCTTTCAGATTGTTTGGGACGCTTGCAACGTGACAACTTTGGGGGCGAACATGTATCGATGAGTGAAAACAGTTTTAAGAGAATGTCAAGGCTTGATCGCTCTATTTTGGGGACCTAGAGAAAGTGTGAGAAGCTTTCCTAAGTCTAAGAGTAAGTTGAAGTGGTTTTAACTTGCGTACCTTACTAATTTGGCATTAATTTGAAAAGAAATGTTTTAAATGTGATTTGATAAATGCATGGGGATGAAACTTACTGTTATTATGCATAATGATCGATAAATTCCATGTTGTTAGACATGAAATTTGTTCGAGTAGGTAAGCATAAAGTGATACCATGGATTTAAATGCTATGGGCATGATTTTGAAATAAAGTGACGAAACAAGTATGCTTAGCATTGAAAAACAGTAAGTTCCCATGCATGTATGATCATATTGGCTAAGTGACACACTAAATGAAAAATATCAAATATAAATGGCATGCCATAGGATGAGAGTGCACTGTAAACTTAAATGGGTTTGAGTCTAATCAATCGTCCCTCCTCCTTGAGATGGTTGAAAGAAACTATCCAATTTTGAGGTGTCCCTCCGCCTTGAGGTAAGTGAAAGAAATTATTCGGGCTTGAGGATGAAATAGGTAATTGAAAGATTATTACCACCGTATGAAAAGGGGTTGAAAGATTACCTCCACCGTATTTGTGTGTCTGATAACGTTATTGATAAAAAGAAAGTTAAAAAAGGGTCACTATAAATGTCAATATATTGATATATAATGGAAATGAAAAGTATGACTTGATGCATTAATTTCATTCAAGAATGATTTCGATTATGTATTTTTGCATAAAAGAAAGTTGAAAAGAAGTAAGGGTTATCATTTTTATTTCTTAATTGCATAGATGTTTTGTGAGAGCAGCCTCACTAAGCTCGATTAGCTTACACTCTCTTTCATCCTTGTAGAAAATTGAGGTTGAGAGGCTGCGTTTCAAGCGAAGAGAATCCAAAGACACTATTTTGATTTGGTATGCGGAAGTATTTTGATATTCGATAAATAAGGCAATGTGTCACCAATATCTTTGAGAATCGTAATGGAGTTTTGATATGTTCTCAAGTTGTTTTGGAGTTGTTATTTTGCTTCTTTGATGTTTCTTTGGTTTGAGGACGTTGCAATTTGCTTATGATGGTTTTATGCACTAATTTACATTATGATGCTTATTATAAGTGGATGCTTGTTGCTAGCTTTTAGTTGTTTGAGCAAGTTTTAAATACTCTATATGAATTGTTGATTGCTATGTTTGTATGTTTCTAAGCCTAGATTAGATTTCAAATGTGTGATGGCTTGTTAATTAGGAAGCATGCCTCCAATTAATGCAAACGTGAATGAAAGTGCTTGGAATTTGTTGTGCAAAGCTATGGAAGTATAAATTACATGTATGGTATGTTTTGTATAAAAACTAGAGTGATTTGGGCAAGTTTTGTTGTGTTTGAGTGGTAAAAACCAGAGAAAAAAGGCATTACAGGTCACTTGGTACCGATACCATGTGAGTCGTATCGGTACACGGGTCCAAAATTTTGCTTAGGTATCAGTACAATTCAATCCGTATCGGTACAAATATTGGTTACTATAATTTCTAGTTTTGTATTTTACACGGGGTACTGATACTCAGGGAACCATACTGATATGAATCAAGCAGTATCGGCACTAATACCCCGTGTACCGATACACGTGACTGTTATGTTAGTTGGATTAATGAGATGTTTGAGATTTCTTATACTTTGGTCCTTATTTACTCATATATCAATTGGATGTGTTCTAGTGATCTTTTAGAGCTAAAACTTCACAAGTATGTATGAAGCTTGACTAGTTAAAGTTCGGTAAATAAAAACCTGGTAAGTCCCGGTAGTTTAAAAGATTTACATTTTGGTCCTTACATCGCTTAATTGTGCAATTGGATATAGGATTGATGTCGGTTTTGGGTGATATTTTTAACTGTTTCTTGTAAATGTATTTTAGGGTATAATAATGCATCTAGAAAAGATAAAAAAGACCTAATTTAAGTTGTTTGGTTCAGATTTACTTTGGTAAATCTAATGAAGCTTTCGCGGTTTGGGTGTAGCATCTAGGCCGGGTCAAGATGGTTACAACCAGTGCGGTCACTGTGGGGTTCTTCTCCCAAGTCCATTCCTATGATTTAAACATTGATCAAAAGTGGAATAGGCTAAGCAATGCTTTTAATGACCATTGTGTGTTTCGATGAGCCGAACAACGTAAGTCACCTATATGAGAGTGAAGTGGGGTCGTTTCTAGGAGACTATATGGTGTAGAACTAGTGTTTTGATATAATAATTGAAATTTGTTTTGGACTAATTTGAAAAGAATTTAAAACTTAGTTTTAAGTCCAAACAACTTGAATTTATGTTTGAGGTATTTTAAAAGGTTTTTGGCAAGATTTTTCATGCTTTTAAACAGCCAAACTTTTGTTTTCAAAGTGTCCGTACCGATACGGTCCAACCTGTATCGATACCTTTTTTTCCAGTTTGGTCATTGCCAAAACCTGTATCGAAACAAGCTTGGCCGTTTCGATACGGTGAGGGATCGTATTGATACGCCTAATCAGTGTACCGATCCCATTTTAACAACCCCAACGGTCATATTTCCCGACAGACTTTTAAACGTCATACCGTACCGATACGCACTCAAGCGTATCGGTACGCCTTGGCTGGCAAGAGCCCAACGACTAGTTTCTGATGAAGTCCGTACTGATACGGGTCCATGCGTATCGATACGGAAGGATACATAACAACATTAATGAAGGGAAATAAAGTCCTTAACGGCTCCAATTCATCCCCAACGGCTAGTAACGACTACAAACTTATTAAGAGGTATAAAAGGGACCTCCAAGCATCAAGTAAAGGCTAATGCTTCAATTGTCAATCAACAAATGATAAAGGATTGTCTTTGTACTTAAATTGTCATTTCTTTGTATAGATAAACACTTGTGAGCCAAAATTGTCAAATTTGCTCAAGTGTTTTAGGTTTTGGGTGAGATCTTATTTGTGCAAACAATCACCTATTAGAGGGATTTAAGTTTGCTTATCTTTTCTCTTTGTAAAGAGGGTTTGATCCAAGGCTTTAGGTAGAAAGCTTGATCGGTGTACAAGGGTTTCCTCCTAACCCTAGAAAAGGGGAGGAATCAATAGTGATTGATTGGAAATACTTAGTGGGAAGCTAAGGTAGTGGATGTAGACCTTGGTTAGAAAGTTGAACCACTCTAAAATCATTGTGTCAATTATCTTTTTAGCTTCCTCACCACATCCACCCAAAATTCCACCTCTCCACCACTTGGTGAGTAAGATCGGTTGAAGGAATCGAGCACCTAAAAACTCAACAATTGGTATCAGAGCTTCGCTCAATCGAAGAGGATTAACATCCTATTGAGAAGATCTGGCAAGCTCGATCATCATTTCTCCAACCAGCTCAATGGCGCAATCCATCGACAAATCGTCCTTCTTTGACGGAACTCACTATGCCCAATGGAAGAAAAAGATGAATTTCTTCATCAAGTCAAGAGACTACAAGCTATGGGACATAGTTGAAGATGGTTCGTTCGTGCCTCAACGAAGCAAAGCGGAGTGGAGTGCCGACGATCGCAAGAAGATGGAGCTAAATTGCAAAGCCTTGCACATCCTCTTTTGTGCATTTGACCCAACCATCTATGAGAAGATGTCTTCTTGTGAGAGTGCCAAGGAGGTATGAGACCAGCTTGAAGTCACATACGAGGGCACCGATGAAGTTAAGGAGACCAAGATTGGGCTCCTCACCTTAGAGTATGAGAACTTCAAGATGGATCCAGAAGAAAACATCGAAAAGATGTTTGATAGGTTCTCTATTATCACCAATGGTCTTAAAGGCTATGGAGAAGCCATCCCGGAAGAAAAGCTTGTCCGAAAGCTCATCTACTCACTTCCGGAGTCTCGAGACTCAAAGAGGACCGCCATCATCGAAGCTAAAAACTTGAAAACTTTGAAGCTTGATGAGCTCATGAGGTCTCTTCTCACTCATCAAATCATGAAGAAGAACAACGAAGAGGAGAAGAAGAGGGAAGATATTAGAGCTATGGGGGAGAAGAAACTCAAAGGGCTTGGCATCAACACAAATGCCATTGCTCTCAAGTACTCCATTTGTCATCATGTAGATTCTAGTGAGAAGGAAAGTGAAGATGAAGATATGGCCTATCTCTTCAACAAATTTGTCCGGTTCATGAAGAGCGAAATGTAAAATTCCAAGCATGAATCAAGGAAGAAGATGAAGGAATCCCACAAGTCCAACAAGAGGGGATCATCGTCAAAGCAAGCATATGTGGCCACTTGGAGCGATGAAGACTCCACTGATGATGAAGTAGCCCACCTATGCTTGATGGCCCTCAATGAGGGAGAGGTAACTTCTAACTCATCTATTTCATATTCATACACATTTGATGAGTTGCAAGATGCCTATGATGATTTGCTTTTGGAATTCAAGGCATCATTTTCCAAGAACAAAAAGTTGATTTCAAAAATAAAAATTGAGAATGATTTGCTTTCCAAAACAAATCTTGAACTTGAAGCAAAATTGAAAGATTTTGAACAAAAATGTTTTGATTTACAAAATTTTCTTCTTAAAGTTCAAAAAGAAAAAGATTTGATTTCCAATGAACTTCAAAAGAAAAATTATTTTGGAAAATCAAATTTTTATGTAAGACAATCTAGTGCCCCTAGATTTGTAAAAGGAAAATGTTTTAGAAGTGCTTGGGTACCAAAAGGACTTAGCACTTCAATTAAAAAGGATGACATTGAAAAATGGATTCCTAAGGGGACTAAAGTTTGTGCTACTAACGTCTATGGATCCAAAGGAATTTGGATACCAAAAATCACTTGATTGTCTTTTGCTAGGTGTGATGGAGAGTGATCAACAAGTCAAACTTTGAGGGGGAGCTCCATGCACACAAGGAAGAACACTTAAAGAAGGAAGGCTTCACATCCTCCTTGGGTTCAAGTTTTGGTAAAAATCTAGTTGCTTTATTTACTTAATTTGTTTTATTTTCATTTCAACTAGATTATGATCATATATGTTAGACTAACATTTTGATGATACTTTGAGTAAGGGGGAGCCATTTTAAAACCAAAATTCTAATTTTTGTAATTTTTTTTCCTCTATTGTTATTTTGAACTTAAAAGTGTGTAAATTCTTTTTGATATAACAAAAAAGGGGGAGAAATGTGGTTTGAAAATTGAATTTTCAAATAAATAATGGGGAGATTTAATTAATTTCAAATCTTAATCTCTTATTCACAATTTTAAACTTAAAGGGGGAGAACCCCAAACAATTTTTCAAGTTGGTTTTATTATATCAAAAAGGGGGAGATTGTAGAACTAGTGTTTCGATATAATAATTGAAAAATGTTTTGGACTAATTTGAAAAGAATTTAAAACTTAGTTTTAAGTCCAAACCACTTGAATTTATGTTTGAGGTATTTTAAAAGGTTTTTGGCAAGATTTTTCATGCTTTTAAACAGCCAAACTTGTGTTTTCAAAGTGTCCGTACCGATACGGTCCAACCCGTATCGATACCTTTTTTTCCAGTTTGGTCATTGCCAAAACCTGTATCGAAACAAGCTTGGCCATTTCGATACGGTGAGGGATCGTATCGATACGCCTAATCAGTGTACCGATCCCATTTTAACAACCCCAACGGTCATATTTCCCAACGGACTTTTAAACGTCATACCGTACCGATACGCACTCAAGCGTATCGATACGCCTTGGCTGGCAAGAGCCCAACGACTAGTTTCTGATGAAGTCCGTACCGATACGGGTCCATGCGTATCGATACAGAAGGATACATAACAACATTAATGAAGGAAAATAAAGTCCTCAACGGCTCCAATTCATCCCCAACGGCTAGTAACGACTACAAACTTATTAAGAGGTATAAAAGGGACCTCCAAGCATCAAGTAAAGGCTAATGCTTCAATTGTCAATCAACAAATGATCAAGTGTTGTCTTTGTACTTAAATTGTCATTTCTTTGTATAGATAAACACTTGTGAGCCAAAATTGTCAAATTTGCTTAAGTGTTTTAGGTTTTGGGTGAGAGCTTATTTGTGCAAACAATCACCTATTATAGGGATTTAAGTTTGCTTATCTTTTCTCTTTGTAAAGAGGGTTTGATCAAGGCTTTGGGTAGAAAGCTTGATCGGTGTACAAGGGTTTCCTCCTAAGCCTAGAAAAGGGGACGAATCAATAGTGGATTGATTGGAAATCCTTAGTGGGAAGCTAAGGTAGTGGATGTAGACCTTAGTTAGAAGGTTGAACCACTCTAAAATCATTGTGTCAATTATCTTTTTAGCTTCCTCACCACATCCACCCAAAATTCCACCTCTCCACCACTTGGTGAGCAAGATCGGTTGAAGGAATCAAGCACCTAAAAAATCAACATCATAGCTCTCTCAAACTCTCGTGAGAACTAATATTCTTGCTAGGAAAAATAGTTGTCTGAAGTATATCATCGTTTACACAAACGACATAACAATTCAATGACATCACGTCTACTGGTCAGCCAGTAAAGTAAATATACTTTCACAAGGGAAGGTTCAGGGGTGGAAACCTACCTATCCTAGGCAGTTATTGATCGTAGAATCTATCACTCGATTGAGTCAAAATGTTTTTGATTAAATCCATTTCATTCATGTGGGAGATTGTTGGAAAAAATGATAAAGTGGAAACTTTGTGGCATATTTTATATGGGTAAAGGTTGAGATTCGAATAATGAAATTACGTCTTCATATTCTACTCTACGAGACCTTTATTACGATATCTCGTACGTTCAAAACGAGTGAGTGATGAATGAGAAATTGATGCTCAAAGTAGGCTTGTGAATTGAGTTAAGGAAGAGTCAAAAGCTTATATCTCATATTGATGTGTTACCAAGTGTGAGATATATTTATATACAAGACTCTACTTGGTGGTTGTTAAATAACTTAAGCTTATATGATATGAGTAACATGGATTTCTAGACCGATCGGGCCCTCCGTGGGCCTGCAGATATTTTAACCCATTACAAGATAATTTTCCTTAAATGTAGAATTTTAATATCTCAAATAAAAGGATAAATGATAAGATATTATCTTCAAATTTGGACATTATTTTTGAACATTCTGAAATTAAAAGTATAAATATATGATAAGATTTATCTTTTAATTCAGATATTGTTGTGATAATGCTATTTGATAAATGAATTTTATTTTAAATAAAATTCAGATAATTCACAAGTTGTATTTCTAATGAAACTCGTATCCCTATAAATAGCATGCAAACCTACTAGATTTTACTACTGCAAAAATCACAAAAGATTTTCTACTATTTTACTCTGTGATTTTCTAAAGTGTTTTCGGTGATAGAGTAAGGCAATGTTACAGTTTGTGATCTCTGCAGACGTGCTATTACAGTTGATCATCTAGTTGTTGTATCTCGGAGACAGATGATCAACGTATCTCAAGCACCATAGGAGTGACCGAAAATCTATCTTAACGAAACTGTGCTCGCACATGCGTCAACTCGTTTCTACTCAGTCAAATTACTGTTTATTTATTCGATTTTCTATTTTTAATTTCAATTTTAAGTGTAATTATTTTGTTCTATTCGATCTAATAATATTATCAATATTTATTTTTATTGTTTTATTATTATTATTCTTGGATTATTAATGCAATTTTTCTAACATTTTTATCATTAAACGTTGAAGAGCCGTCAGATGCCCCTGAACCATTCAAATTAAATATTCACAAATTTCCAGTACCACATTCAAACCAGAAAATACATGATAATATTGTTAGGCGTGAGTAAAACAACTCGATCTAATAAGAATTAATTGTGTCGATTTGAATTAATAAATTGGTTTCCGAGTTTGAGTTTTAGTTTGGATATTGTTATTTTGAAGAAAAAAAACTGAAAATTTAAATTTTATTGTTTTGCGATTTAATCTATGATTTCCTTATATCTTTAATTATTCCTCCATTTTAAGTTTATTTTGACCAAATTTGTACCACGTTCTCCAAATCATAGGAGAATACCTATGTAGCTCTAATTCATCTATTTTGATTCAATAACTTAACTTTGTATGCTTTTCTCATTTCTTCAATTCTTCCTTTTTTTAAGTCATTTATGATAAAATTTAAACAACATGATACACTACCATTATAATATATCTATGTAACTGTTAAGTGTTCAAAAGTACTATTTTTATTTTCCTTTTTACTCATATTATTGTTAGACTTAATCTCATTTTATTTGCATTATTACGAATTCATGCTTGTTTTCATAATTTCTTTCACCGTTATGCTTGATTTCAAAATTTAGTTAAATTGTGGAAAAGATGTTGCGTATGTGTGTTTCGTGTGTGCATGATTTAATTCCCGAAGAAATTGAGGACAAGAAGAGAAAGATGAAGTTTCTGATTTGGATAGGATTAATCCACTTAATTCTAGACAAATACTAGAAGGAAGGATAAATCCTAGAAGAATTGGAGATTAAAAGGAGATTAAATTCTAAGAGATTTAGGAGGAATAATAATATAATAAAATAAAAGAGATGCATTTCTTTTATTACATTGTATTTAATTCCAACTTTACTTCCTCCTCAAGAAAGACTTTGACCTAGCAATCTCCTATATATTCAAGCCATTGCCATCAAAGAAGGAGGAGAGTTGACTGGAGAGAAGATGATTGGACCAGTTTGAAGAAAAAGTCAAATAGCTACTCGATATCTCCCATTTTTCCTTCTTGTTTCGGTTTATGTTATTGTTGGGAAGATTATATCTTGTGTTGCTTTTGTGCCCAACTATGAACTAAACTCTTTTGTCTATGATTATTTTGTTTAGTGGTTGTGAGAAAATGATTAGATTTGATTATGTTTTGTTATGCAATTTAAGTTCAAGGTTTGTTCATTCTTGGTATTTATTTTTACTTGCGATTGAATCGGGAGAGGATCTCGTGAATGCATCCATTTATCTAATATCGGGAGAGTTCGATTCAAGAAACGAATGAACATGGTTTTTATCCAAATCGATGAAGACTAATTCGGCTTAGGAATAAGATATAAATTTGAACTGCTAAAAGAAGCGCAAGATAGGTTGATGTTCACCCATGATTAACGCAGAGATGTATTATCAAGGCATGCACATTGGCTAGTGTTTCAATTTAGGGATAAGGGGAAACCATTGAAGAACGCTTTGCCGAACCTTGAAGGTTGTTGTCCAATTTCCCAGACAATCATTTCACTAGTTTCCATGGCATTCGCCTTACCAATTGCCTAGGCAATTGTATCGTTAGCTGCCCAAGCAATCGTGTTGTCTATTGCCGAAGCAATCAAGCTGCCTCTGCATAAAAACACGATATTGTCCATTCAATTTCCACACCACGATGCACTTTAATCCAACTGATTCTCTCAATCATTCAAATTCTCTTTAATTTATTCGCTTTCTTTATTTTACCTATTTATTCAATCCAACTATTATCACCCGTGTTTTTATCTTTTCAGTGCTAGAATTTAGATTCCTGAAGTAGCACCAATCCCTATGGAGACGATATCTTTCTATACTATAACTTGCAATGTAACGCCCCGGTTTTGGGCTTAGAAGTTTTGGGCGTTGACTGGTTTGGTCAAAGTGCTGTTCGAATCTAAAGAGGTGAAATTAGGAAAGCCTAGTTCGGGTTGCATTAAAAATATGGAAAAATGTTCTAAAATCATCTTTTAATATAATTAAGTGAAATGTGAAATCAATTTTGAAAAATGGGTTTTGGAAGAGCGACATTTTGGCTAGTGACCAAAATGTAATTTTTGAAAGTTTTGTGACTGTTTTAAAAAGGATTGAAACTTTGAATCTTTAGGGAGCTATTTACCCAAAGGGGAGTTTCTCCAGATTTTCTAGAATATTAAATGATTTAATAATGGTTTAAAATAAAAGTAAAAAGGAGGGAAAGATATTTTTTGTCATTTTTAACTAACTTTCTAAATTTTCCATTCCCATTTTCTCTCATCTTTTCTCTCAAACCAAACACATTCTCTCCAGATCTTTTCCTCTGATTTTTATCACCTAAATACTTCTTTTCAATCCTCATTGGATTCCTAATCATCTTCTCATCAAAACCTTTGTATTTGCTACTTGATTCATCAAGCTTTTTGGCTCTAAAAGAGGAGAAACTCAAGTTTGGAGGTAAGAACGTCCTTCTCCTCTGAACTTCAAGTTCTTTAATGAAATTCCTAAGTTCTCAATCCCTAATTGATGTTTTATAAATGGCTTTTAAGATTGTTTAGTGGATCTTGGCTTAAAATGCAAGATTTGGTGTGTTTTTGATGAAATTTCGTTGGATCTGTTTAAGCAGTGTTTTAAGGTGCTAAAATGATGATTAATGAATGTTAATTTGATAAGGAAATGAGTTTTGATTAATGCAATCCCGGATAGGTTGTGTTTCCTAAGTTTAGCTTGTGATTCTTGGATGTTTTATGGTGATCTTGTGGATCTGATGTTGCTGGAGGTATAAGGATGTTTATAGGTTGTTTTTAGATGTTAAATGGTGTTAATGGATGTTAGGTTTTGCTGGTTTATGGCTGGGCTTTGTTGAGAAGTGGTTTTGATGCCATTTCGGTTGTGTTTGGTGGCCGAAATTGGAGTGTGAATGAGAGCAGCGAGTTTGAGTGCTTTCATTGAAGCTTTTGATGCATGATGATGCATTAAATCTCTGCTTTAATGTGTTTAATCAGGGGAGGCATCTTTGGATCCAAGAGTTGTTGATCCGGAGGCTTGTTTTGGTGCTTTGGCTTGAGGCGAAGTGGAATCGGTGAGTGAAATTGGGTTTTCGGCTTTGAAACCAATGACTTGGGAGCTTAGTTTAAGTCTAAACAACTTTGCTAAGCTCGAGTGTAAGTTTTTCGGAAATTCTCTCTAGTGGTGGCCATGATTTTGTTGTGATGCAATGTGGTTTATTGCATGTTTTGATTACTGTTTTGAAAGCATGATTTAGCATGGTATTTGCTGTTTTGATAAGCCATATGTTAAAGGAAGCTCAAGGTAAGAGTTCCTTGTTTTGAACATTGATTAAATGTGGTTTGATGCTTTTAAGTGCATGATGAATATGGCTTGGTTTAATGCTTTAAAACAGTGGATTAATTGATGAAAATGATGTATATTGGCAAGTGATGTTTTGAAAAGGTTGAGGTCACTAAGGTGGTTAAAAGTCCTTGAGTGAGCCTTGTTACTTAAGAACATCAAGGTGGTTAAAAGTCCTTGGGTGATTCTTGTTACGGACACAAAGGTGTTTAAAAGTCCTTGTGTGGTCCTTTCTATGGTGTTTAAAAGTCCATAGGCCAAGGTGTTTAAGAGTCCTTGGGCTCAAGGTGTTTAAAGGTCCTTGAGGTGATTCAATTCATGGTGTTTAAAAGTCCATGGCCAAGGTGTTTAAAAGTCCTTGGGGTCAAGGTGTTTAAAAGTCCTTGAGGTGATCTAATTCATGATGTTTAAAAGTCCATGGCCAAGGTGTTTAAAAGTCATTGGGGTCCAAGGTGTTTAAAAGTCCTTGGGGTGAAAGTTGATGAACTTGTTTTCAAAGAAATGAATTGTATCACTTGTGGCCAATATGACATGTAATGAAATGAAGCATGAGATGCTTGTAAAAGTATGCTTTTGAGCATGTGTAAATGATGATTTGAAGCATGTTTTATAAATGTTTTGTTAATGCATTATTGGATGGTTTTATTGAGCATTCCTCACTAAGCTTTTGCTTACGCTCTCTTCCGTTTTCTTAATTCAATAATGCAGAGCATTAGAGTACTTGAGGGCAGCAAGGAGGGCAAGCATCCAAGTGGAAACAAAGCTCTAAGTATGGAAGGTTTTCTAAGTACATTTTAGCTTTTGGTAATTTGGCAATGGGGGACCTATGTGTATGTTTTGGGACATGTTTTGAACTCCCTAAGTATGTTGAATGTTGAGGAGAATGCTGGTTTTTGTGGTTGGCCTCTATATGCTTGAATTGGAAGTTTATGCTTGAATGGCTTACTTGTGTAGGAAGCATGCCTATAGATTTGAGGCTTTTCATATGTGTGGATGTTTTGATGAATTGTTGATGCAAGTATGTCTCATATATGTTGAATTGCATGTTGGCAAAGTTTGGTGGCATTTGTAGCATGATTGGTTGGTCAATTGCATGTTTAAGTATGCATTTTTAGGCAATCTGTGCAGGGTGTTTCGGAACAGCACCTACCGTTTCGGAACGGGTGCCTTAATTGTGCCCAGGCGTCCGAAACGGGAGGGGCCGTTCCGAAACGGAAAGGCCACTGCCAGACCCCCGTTTCGGTACGCGTTGCGGAACGGCCCCGAGTTTCGAAACGGGCTATGCCTGTTTCGGAACGGGTGACCGTTGGGGGCTGACATTGGCAGTTATATGTTTTGGAATGTTTGCGTTTTGGTCCTGAAACTTGTTTGTGCAATTGTATGAGTTTGGGAAGTCCTTTTGAGCTGAAATTTTACAGAGAAGCATGAAATAGGATTAATTTCAAGATGGTAACTTCAATTTGGGTTAAGTCCTTATAATTATCAGAATTTACAATTTGGTCCCTAAAGTTGTAATTTGTTCAATTGGGTCCCTGTTTGATCTCTGATGTTTGTGATCTTTTGGTATGATGGTTGTGTGATCACAATTAGGTCTAAAGTGCATCTAGACAAGATTAAAAGAAAAAAAAGGGTCGTTAATCGAGGTTGACTTTCGGGTTGACTTTGGTTTTCCCCGTGTGACTTTCTTAATTCGGGTCAACCGTCTAGGCCGGGTTAAGGGGGTTACATGCGACGTGTACACTTGCATCAATTGCGAAGAACTTATTACGCGCATCAAGTTTTTGGCATCGTTATCGAGGATTGGCAATAGCGTCTTTGTTTTTATTTTCTTGTACTTTTATTTATTTTTACTTTTTATTGTTCAATTTCCAAAGGGTAAACAAAATTTGGTTTTGCATTGTTGTATGACATGGGCAAACCCGACAGCTCCAGAATATCCCATTGATCATGAAATTGAACATACCTACCAGAGATTCAAACAATGACTTAGAGTAACAATGGCAGATCAAGTCGGCAATAACAATGCCAACGGCAATCAGGTTTTCACGGCAGGAGGTGGAGCGATTCTACCAGCTCAACTTGCTCAAGCAAGGAACTGAACCGTTCAAGATTTTTAGAGGAAGATCTCAAAGCCTAAGCCCAGAAGTTGTACACCTGAAATTGAAGCTGCCCACTTCAAATTAAAGCTAGTAATGTTCAATATGGTCAATACAATCGGTCAATTTGGCGGATCGGCAACTGAAGATGCCAGACAACATCTCAAATCTTTCTTAGAGATTTGCAATTCATTCAAATTACAAGGAGTCCATGAGGATGTTTTGAGGCTAAAATTATTCCCTATTCACTAAGGTATAGGGCGAAATCGTGGTTGAATATTATTCCATCTGGATCAATAGGATCTTGGACTGATTTATGTCGTGATTTCCTTGCTAGATTTAATCCTACAAATATGACTGATAAGTTACGTAACGAAATTGCTTCTTTTCGGTAGGCAGATGATGAATCCATGTACAAGGCTTGGGAGCGATATAGAGAATTGTTACACAAATGTCCCTTACATGGATTCCCAGTATGGACACAAGTGATGATGTTTTACAACGCATTAAACACACCAACAAAGATGATGTTAGATGCCTCGGCAAACGACATACTCCTAGACAAGCCATTAGAAGATGCAATAGAGATTTTGAACAGGCTTGCTAAAAATGATTATCAGTTCCCAACTACCAGAAGAGGAGGAGTCAGACGCCATGCCACGATAAACGAGCTTGAGTCATCAGATGCAATTCTCACACAATTGGCCACTTTAACCAATTTGGTTAAAAACATGCAGGGACCAAGCAACACACATGAGATCAAGGTAGTAGATTTAATTTGTGATTTATGTAACGGTAATCATGATTCTTCTGAGTGTATGCAGAACCTAGAATCTAGTTTCTATGTTGGAAACAACAACTAGAACAACAATGCAATGTCCAACACATACAATCCAGCCTGGAAAAAAGCATCCTAGTTTTTCATGGAGTAATCCCAACAAATCCATCAACCAGAACAATCAGAATGCGCAAGTATCGGGATTCCAGCAGAACATGCCACGACAACAGATGTTGCAACAACAATCAACACCATCCAGTTCTTTGGAAAATTCTCTTAATGCTTTCATGTTACAAACTCAATCTTATATGGCTAATACTAATAAATTCATGGAAAGAAATGACGCTTTCAATGATAGGACTGAGATGAGAATGCAAAACCAAGAGGCAGCTCTCAAATCATTGAAGATGCAATTTGGGCAATTTGCATAGATCTTGAACACGAAACCTATGGGCGGTATACCTAGCGATATTGAAGTCGCAAGAGGGGCAAACCATGAGCAGTGCAAAGGAGAACACTCGGAGTGGATGAAAACTTAGAGAAGCCTAAGCTCACTAAAAGGAGAACACTCAACCGAAAGAGAAGCCTTTTGTCCAAAAAGATGAGTCCATCGACAAAACCTCTGTTAAAACTGCTGAAACGGAGAATGCCTCGGCAAGTCTTGATGCCTCGGCAATTGCACATGCCTTGGCAAGTCCTGATGCCTCAGCAACTGCACATGCCTCGGCAATGCCATCCATCAAGATCCAAACCAATGAAAGGATTGAATACATCCGACTTCCACCACCATT
Organism: Hibiscus trionum; assembly: GCA_030270665.1. Taxonomy (NCBI): domain Eukaryota; kingdom Viridiplantae; phylum Streptophyta; class Magnoliopsida; order Malvales; family Malvaceae; genus Hibiscus; species Hibiscus trionum. Next base: position 23,201,198 of record BSYR01000017.1, read on the forward strand.
TCCCCAGAGGTTGAAATGACAAAAGGAAGAATACCAGTTCAAGCAATTCCTTAACATCTTAAAGCAAGTCCACATCAACTTGCCATTGGTTGAGGCAATTGAACAAATGTCGAACTATGCTAAGTTCCTCAAAGACATTTTCTCTAAGAGGACTAGGCTAGAAGAATTTGAAACAGTTGCTATGATAGAAGGATGCATGGCCATGTTGCATAACGGAATGTCGCCTAAGCTAAAAGATCCCGACAGTTTCACAATACCCTGTGCAATCAGAAATAACTATGTCGGGAAGGCATTGTGCGGTCTTAGGGCAAGCATAAATTTGATGCCCAAATCGGTCTTCCAAAAATTAGGAATCGGGAAGGCAAGACCTACAACAGTCATGCTACAGCTTGCCGGCAGATCCTACATCCAACCTGAAGGGAACATCGAAGATATTTTGGTAAGAGTGGATAAATTTATTTTTCCCGTTGACTTCATTGTTGTAGATTGTGAAGCAGATGAGTTCACACCTATCATTCTTGGAAGACCATTCTTAGCAATGGGTCGGACATTGATTGATGTCGAAAAAGGAGAACTCACAATGCGGGTGAATGACCAGCAAGTTAAGCAAAATGTGTTCCAAACCCTGAAGCATGCTGACGATCAAGAAGAATGCAAATTCATCCACACCACACCCGAATTCAACTTTGATGTGGAAGAGATATGCCTCGGTAATTGCCTTGCCAAACCGGAGGAACTTAAAGAACCGGTCGAAGAAGAGCAAGAAGAAGCAAATTGGACAATAAGTCGATCGGGTAAATATTTCGAACCATTGGGTTACTTAGGTAAGGAAGGTAAACTCAGAAACCCTCTATTGAACAACCTCCCATTCTCAAGTTAAATCTACTGCCGGGGCAAGTGAGTTATGCTTATTTACGAAAGGATAACACTTTGAACGTAACATTTTCCTTTGAGTTGCAATGTGAGCAGGGAAATAAGTTGATCGACACCTTGGAACAACATAAGAAAGGCATGAACTCGAAGATCCGTGATGAAACTCCAGATAAAATGCTACCACCACTTGCCACGACAAGCGAAAGGAAGATTTTCCCAAGACATGATAACGGAAAACGGTTAAAGCACTATATCGGTGCACATGTGACCCGCGATAAGGAGGCTATCACTTTAGGAGATGAATGATCATGCTCTCCTCCCGTATTTTAATTTTTAGTTTTGTTTATAATTTTGAACTTAATTTTGGTTTTATTTTTAGTCCTAGTTATTTTAGGATAGTTTTATCTATTGTTGGTTGTCTTGTTTTTAGGCTCTAGTAGTTTTCTTTGTTTTTCCACATCAAGACTCACAACCACCATGCCAAGGAAATCCCCTGCATCGACCACTACCCAGGCAACAACAATTGCTTCGGCAACTACGGATGCCCAGGCAAGTGAACCTGCCTCGGCAAACATGGATCAAATCAAAGAGATGTTCTACCCCTCGACACACTGATGCTATTCATGTAGTACCAGCCACACGCATCCAACCAATGTGAACCGGACAAAGAATCAAGAAAACGGCCCAAAAGAAACTCATTATACAAGGTGACAAACCTTTCTAACTAACACATTTGCATTTTACTTCATTTTTAATTTTAGTACTTGCATGCATTGAGGACAATGCTTCTCTCGAGTTTGGGGAGGTGTTTGTTCCTAGTTAGTTTCATGTTTAGTTGCATTCATCTTTAGTAATCGTATATAGGTTGCATATTTTACTTGCCATGCCTTTGATTAGATATAATTTCTTAAGAATTGTTGAATATTCAATGATGAATTTATGCCATTGCACTTAATTGAAAGAACCTCTAATTTTAGGATTGTATGAAAAGAACTTAGAATTTTACTATGATGCTGAAATTTTTGATACACATTTGTGGCTTGTTGATTGAAAGAGACTTAGTGAACTTAGGTTGCTTAAAATTTGGATAAATTAAAATTGAAAATTAAAAGTTAATTTTTTGCTAAAGGTGCCCGAAATCATCTATAGTAGTTAATGCACATTAAAGAATCGCTAGATGTGCCCAAAATTGGCTCTAGTCGACTAAATTAAAATAAGAAATTGCTGAATCGCTAGAGGTGCCCGAAATTGGCTCTAGTGAAAATAAATCAATACCCCGGTAATGAAAGTGTTAAAACCTATTGTTCACATAGAATCTTGAAAATCAACTTGTATACAACTACGCACACACATTATCACGAGCATTATGGTTGGGTTCCGAGTAATTTTTGCGCTATCCGAAAAAATAAGAAAGGTGATCATACTTTGTGCCACGGTTCTAAGGATTGAATTCAAGTTTGAAGCATGTCTTTGATGATTAAAGTCTTGGCAGGTAATTGTTAGTTTGCATTGCTTGAAGACAAGCAATAGTTCGAGTTTGGGGGTGTGTTAAGTGTTCAAAAGTACTATTTTTATTACCCTTTTTACTCATATTATTGTTAGACTTAAGCTCATTTTAGTTGCATTATTAGGCATTCATGCATGTTTTATGATTTTTTTCACTGTTATGCTTGGTTTCATAATTTAGTTAAATTGTGGAAAAAGATGATGCGTATGTGTGTTTCGTGTGTACCAAATTTAATTCCTGAAGAAATAGAAGACAAGAAGAGAAAGAAGAAGTTGCAGCTTTGGATAGGATAAAACAACTTAATTCGAGACAAATACTAGAAGGAAGGATAAATCCTAAAAGAATCGGAGATTTAAAGTAGATTAAATTCTAAGAGATTTAGGAGGAGTTTTAAGAGGAATAATAAAATAATAAAATAAAAGAGATATATTTCTTTTATTACATTGTATTTAATTCCAACTTTACTTCCTCCTCAAGAAAGACTTTGAACTAGCCATCTCCTATAAATTCAAGCCCTTGCCCTCAAAGAGGGAGGAGAATCAACTTGAGAGAAGAAGATTCGATTGGTTTGAAGAACAAGTCGAAGAGCTGCATGATATCTCCTATTTTTCCTTCTTGTTTCCGTTTATGTTCTTGTTGAGAAGATTATATCTTCTGTTGCTTTTGTGCCCAAGTATGAACTAAACTCTTTTGGCTAGGATTATTGTGTTTAGTGGTTGTGAGAAAACAATTGGATTTTATTAGGTTTTGTTGTGCAATTTAAGTTCAAGGTTTGTTCATTCTTGGTATTTAGTTTTACTTGCGATTGAATCGGGAGAGGATCTCATGAATGCATCCATTTAACTAATATCGGGAGAGATAGATTCAAGAAACGAATGAACATGGTTTTTTTCCAAATCGATGAAGACTAATTCGGCTTAGGAATAAGTTACGAATTTCAACGGCTAAAAGAAGCGCAAGATAGGTTGATGTTCACCCATGATTAACGAAGGTGTGTATTATCAAGGCATGTACATCGACTAGAGTTTCACTTTGGGGATATGGAGAAACAATTGAAGAAAGCTTTGCCGAACCTTGAAGGTTGTCGCCCAATTGCCCAGGCAATCATTTCACTAGTTGCCCTGGCATTTGCCATACCAATTTCCCAGAGAATCGTATCGTTAGTTGCCTAGGCAATCATGTTGTTTATTATCGTAGCAATCAAGCTGCCTCTACATGCAAAACCAATACTATCCATTCAATTTCCACACCATGACGCACTTTAATCTAACCTATTCTCTCAATCATTTAACTTCTCTTTAATTTATTCGCTTTCTTTATTTTATTTGTTTATTCAATCCAACTATTATCACCTATGTTTTTATCTTTTCAGTGCGAGAATTTAGATTCTCGAAGTAGCACAAATCCCTGTGGAGACGATATCTTTCTATAATATAACTTGCGACGTGTACACTTGCACCAATCGCGAAGCTCTTATTGCGCGCAACAAGTTTTTTTAATTCATATTTTTAACAATAAATTTATTCTCTTTGTTTGCAATTTAGTCTTTCAACTTTACATTTTATTTAATTTGATCATTCAACTGCATTTTTTAATTCTTTGTTTCTTACTTACTTTCCCTTCCTTGACTCATTCATACTTTCATCAATACTTTGTGTTTTCTTTCCATCAATTCTTTGACTCCTTTTATACCATCATCAATATTTTGTCATAAAAATTCATTATTTAAAACTATTACAAATATATTTTATGCTTCTATATGATATTTGATTTATATGATATATGTATATCATACATGGTTAGAGAAAGACGTTTAAATTACAACCAATTTGTACAATACTATTATATAATTACAATTAATTTTGAAGAAAACTTGAACAACTCAAATTTCATAAACTCCAAAAAATTACAAATAAAATTTGAATCATAAAATAAGACTCGCCAACTCGACTAACTCGATATTATTTTGACCAGAGGTGAATCTAGACATGTACAATATGTTTGACCACACAAGTCCCCGAAAAGTGGGCCCAATATGGGTTCTCTAATATATATATATATATATATATATATATATATATAACTCATAATTTTACATTATGTGTAAGTTGATCATAACCCTATATATAACAATTTTTTTTAAAAATATTTAATCCTAAGAATCGATTGTGGCTAGGGACCGTTGAATTCTATTAATTGTTTTTTGAAAGGTAATTTCATTAACTTTGTTTTAACTGTTATATTGACTTCGCTCATTTAAAGATGTAGAATACTCTTCATTAATTTAGAAGAATTTGTTAAGGGTTCAACATACATATGCAATTTATTAGATAAGAGGATTAAAACAATATCAATTATATAAGAATATTTTCGACTTCTTGTTTCATTATGATAAATTGCGTTTATTGGATAACGTTAATCTCAAATACCATTGTAATGGTTTCGAAAATGCTTTTAGGAAAAGTGAGTTATTTGGTGTTGATGGAAATGAACTATTTGTTGAGTTGAAATTACTTGGAGAGCTATTACCCAAAGAAAAAAAATATTAGCAAATGATTTATTAAAATTTTTGACATGTTTTAATTACTTCTCAAATATGACAATTGTGTATATAGTTATATTGATTATTTCTACTATTGTATTATTGTTACTTCTGCAGGGCAAGCTTTTTAAAAGTGAAGTTTGTGAAGTCATACTTATAGATTGTTGAGTGAAACAATCTATCAAATATGGCCAAGAGGAGGGTGAATTGACAATTTAATTTTTTGTGGAACTAATTGCAAAGAAAAAGAAATTGCAAGAAGATTTAGGGTGATTGAACTCCCTTAGTAGAGTCTACATCCACTACCTTAGTTACCACACTAAGGACTTCACAAATCCATAATTCGTCATTCCTTATACGATAAGGAGTAACCTTACACAATTCTCTTATACTTGTACCCAAAGTCTAGAGAATCCTTTCCAAAAATTCAATACAAATAATCAAACTATAAAATTCCTCACAAGGAATATGTTTTTAGAATTTAATCTCTCTCACGTACCCAAAAACATTAGAGAATGAAATTCAAAGAAGGAACAAAGCTAGTGTTCGCAAGAAAGATGAAAAATTTAGTACAAATTGGAATTTGATCACTTGGAAATTTGAATTAGCTTTCTTGATGCTTCATTATTATTTGGAGACCCCTTTTATAAGCTCTCTTTAATTCCTAACTGTTGTGGGGCTTTAGAGGGAGTTTGGAGCTGTGAGCCATTGGAAGGCATTAAAATTGAGCATTTAATGCTCATATGCACAGAGGTATCGAAACCTTTTGGGTTTTTTTAAAGAAAGACTAGTTGTTATGCGTAAGAGGTGTAAAACCTTGCTTGGGGGCATCGAAACCTTGTGAGAGGTTTTGAATATTTTTGCAATGTATCGAAACCTGTTCCAGGTTTTGATTGCAAAACCGTACAACCCGAAAGGTTTCGAAACCTCCCAAAGGGCTATCGAAACCTTCTTTAAAATCATGAAAACTTTGTTGTTGTTTGACCTTTAAGAATATATTGATTTTTTGCTCAACAAAATAATTTTATTAAATAAAAGACATGAGTTGTATGCCTCGTGAAAAACCTCTTTGAACCTAAATGGAGAAAAAGACTACATACAACTGTAACCTCTTCAAAAGTACTGATTTTTATGCATATTTTACAATGCCTTTACTTGCTTTTGAGTACATTTAGTTGTTAATTTTATGCATTTGCATAAGGAGTTAAGAATTTTGCCTATGCTAGTGTGAAGGGTTGTTTTGTTGGAAATTTTTGCAGGCTTGACAAAGCAGTTGGTAGAACATAGCATCACAGGAAGGAACGCAGAGATGTTATTAGCATAGATGGACCAAATATTGCCAAAGCACCACTTTGCAGAGAAGAGGAATTTGATACCCGACCAAGTAAGCTGTTGAACCTGAGAAAATAGGACTAGATCAGGCTGCGAGAAAATAGAGATTGGATCAAACTTCGAAAAAATAGCTGAGATATAGTGTCAAGCTTGATTGGAAAAATGATCCCAAGCTTGGCTGGTGAAGCAGCGACGACAGATGACGTCAGCTCCAACCTGATCAGCTCACATTCAAACTTTGGATAAGATGATCACATCCTTTATCCCTTGAGCATTCAAAATTCAAAATCAAGAGCTCATCCTAGCTCATCCTTGCACGCCTATTTAAAGAACGATCATGCAAGCATTTGAGAGGATGGTTTTTGAGAGAACGAAAGATCCATCGACGATCGGCTGCACCAAGGAGACATGGTTCGACTAGCTTGACCGAGAGCCTATGTAACACCCCCTTCTCGGCCTGGTCGAGAACCGAGTCGGAAAGTGCTACCGATGAACAATGCGATGATCGATGCGATAAAATTTTAATTAATATCAACCCATAATCAAAGCTTTGCTTAATAAACGTTACCAAACACATATCTTAGTCCAAATTATTCATTTCGCAATAATGACTACTCAATTAGGACCAATTTCTAACTTTTATAAGCTTTAAGGACTAAATTGTAATTTCAGTAAATTAAAGATGCTTTATTGCAATTAACCATATCAAAATTCAACTTAACTTAATATCAGGAAGCCTGTAAATTTTCATGTTATTTGGAGTTCATTTACCCATCCAATTAAGTGACCCAAAATTTAGTGATGAATCTGTGAACAATGTAAACCTTCAGTCCATGTCTTTTAACTAACCATGTATCGAAACACCCCGAGCCGTTTCGAAATGGGTGTACGATAATTTAACTTAGGTTGATTCTACCCATACCCCGTATCGGAATGGGTGAGCCCTGTTCTGATACGGGTTGACCTTCGTTGAACATGACTATTGACCTCTTCCGATACATGTTAGGCCCGTATCGAAACAAGCTACGACAGTAGCAAATTGTACCGAAATGGCTCTACACCGTATCGATATGCCCTGTTTTACTCTATTTTCAATAGCCTTATTAAAGAGGCTGTATCAAAACACCACCACCTGTTTCGATACGCATGACCTGTAATGATAGATTTTGGCTAGTTTTTAGCTAGATTAACATACTAACAGATGTCCAAATGCAATGGAACTTTATACACAATATTTCAATACTATAAACTACTAGCATGTCAAATTTCACAATCATTCAAATACGTTTACTAGGTTTTCACCTATGTGATCCATTAGGGTCATTCTTACCAATTTTAAGCACAAAAAGAAGTCATATTTAGGTCTTTAACCATATTACAATTCATACACATCAAAACATACCAAAAAGGGCCCAAAAGACTAGTTCGACTACTTTGCCACCCTCCTAGGAGTTCATAAGGACAAAATACATTACTTTAGGCTTGTAGTGACTTGTCTCGCCTCGACTTTGAGATCTTCAACCACAACGAACTTTCAACCTGAAAAACATGTAAGATGAATGCAGTAGGAATACATTGCCTAGTGAGGTAGTCATATACAATGTAGATATCAAAGAATGATACATGCTCAATAACATAAATTTTATGCTTCAATATTCAACGATTAACATATCATTTTAGTTATTATCCCTTGGATTGAATCAAGACAGTGTATACTCGAAATCCTACGCCTTGCCAAAACAATGAATGGTCCAGTCCCTCCGCCTTGCAAATGACAAATAACAATACACATCCCTTCGCCCCGCCAAATCAATTAGGATCGTAGTCCACTCGTACACTGAGCTCATAAATTCTATGGCATGCCAATTGTATCCAATGTTCGTCCAAATCCAAGGTTTCAGTGACAATATCCATATTCAATGATAATTCCGATGACCAACGTCTTCTATGTTATTATTAGTGGACCATGTTTCGATATCAATGTTCTATGACTTTAACAATACCTATGGTAATGTTTCATAATTTTAATAACAATATCAATGTTCGATGATTCATTTACAATGATTTAATAACAATAATTATGTCAATATCGATGCATGATGACAAGGTCAATATCAATGTCCGATGTTCATAATCTAACTTATTGATGCTTACCAATAGGTCCGATTAACAATCTGATACAATATCCCTAAAAGAAATATTAGCTATTTGATCGAATAAAAAATAATGAATTTGGAAAGGCTCCTCGCCTAATCGCGAGGCTCTGACTACATACACCTTGACAATCTGATGCTTTTACGGCTCTCAGATAACAACTCCTTTGTTCTTAGCTTTCGGCGAAGCCGATGGATGCTCTCTATCAATTTCTTGGGCTAGGAATTCAATAGGAGAGTGTTAGAATCGATATTACGATATTGTAATTAGATTAACGATATCAAAATCAATAGCTAAAATCGATATGATCATAATCTAGGGATTACTCATAGATGGCCAAAACCCAACTCAAGTTTAAGGTCGATTTTTCACGAAACTCAATGATTCATTAAAGATTATAGCTTACCCGATCGATAGCAATGGTTCGATAATAATAGAACGAAGGAAAAAACAAAGCTTGAAGCTAGCTCCAATGGAGGTGCTTGCTTAGATGAAGAAGATGATAGCTATATTGAGGTTCTTTCTTGGATATGTCTTGATTAAGCTTTCCTATTCCTTTTCTTATGTTTTTAATACCAACGCTTTCCTTCAATTGAAGGAAAGTTATCAGATTATCCCACATAAGTGGAATTTTAATTGAGGAGGGGCTAATCGCAAGGTTAGTCCCTCAACTCTTCAATGTTCTAAGATGTAACCCTAGATTTTTAATTTTCATAATTTAGTCACAGATTATGTTTCGGTATTATTCGATGAGGTCTGATGACAATAATTTAACTCAGTTAGAGTCCAATATCAATTAATCAACCTCGCAGTTAAAGCTGATACAATATTTATACCGTATCAATATAAAATTTCCGAACACCGGAACCCAATTCAGACTAGACCAGATTTTGGGGTGTTACCACTCTCCCCCTTAATAAAAATTTGTCCTCGAATTTTACCTGAACCGAAGAGATGTGGATATTGCTTCCTCATGGTCTCCTCTGGTTCCCATGTAGCCTCTTCAATGGCGTGGCTCCTCTAGAGCACTTTAACTAACATCACAGATTTGTTGCGAAGCCTCTTGACTTCCCTTGCAAGAATCTGAACCAGTTCTTCTTCATAGGAAAAATTTTGTTGAATTTCTACAGACTCAGGTTCGATAATGTGCGATGGATTAGAACGATACTTCCGGAGCATCGATACATGGAAGACATCATAGATTTTACTCAGTTCTGAGGGCAATTGTAATTGATATGCCACAGGGCCAACTCTTTCAATGACTTCAAAGGGTCCAATGAATTAGGGACTCAATTTTCCCTTCTTGACAAACCTCAAAACTTTCTTCCACGGTGAAACTTTAAGAAAGGTTTTTTCACCGACTTCATACTCAATGTCTCTTCTCTTGAGATCGGCATAGGCTTTCTTCCAGTCAAAGGTAGCTTTCAAGCGATCATGAATGATGGTAACTGTAACGACCTGGTTTTGGGCCTAAATGTTTTAGACATCGGATCGGATCGATCGAGAACGGTTCGAATCGCGTAAGGTGATTTTTGGAAATCAAGGATCAGGATAGGGTAAAATTGTGATAAAAATTGTTAAAATCCTCTAAAAATATAATAAAGAGGTTGCTCAAGTCAATTTTACAAAAAAATATTTGGAAGTGAGACATTTTGAGTAGTGACCAAATTGTAAAGTTTCAAAACTGGGAAAATGTGATTTATAAAGTGGAAGCCAAAGTCTTAGAATCTTTAGGGGGCTTAAATTCAATTTGACATTGATTCAATATGACATGTGATTTAAAAGGGTTTTTAATTAAATGATTTTTAATTAGATTTTTATAATTAATTAATTAAAAGGTAGTTAATGAGATTTTCACTTACGTAACTACTTTTCCCTCTCTCATTTTAGCCAAACACCATTTTTCTCATCTTTTCCAGAATTCTTTCTCCCAAAAATCCTCTCAACATTTCCTAAATCATTTTTCAAGAGATCTTCCTTAATTCTTCAAGATTTTTGCAAGGAAAACTTGTCATCTATTGAAGGAAGCAAGGATTGGAGGTAAATCCCGTTCTCAACCTCTAATCTAAGTTCTTTATTGAAATTCTCAAGATATTTGGCTTCTAATAACTATTTTTGATTGAGTTTTCAATATAGTTTTGATTTGAGATCAAAATCTTATGAAAATGTGGATGAAATATTGATTTTCGGACTTGATGTGTTGGGAACTGTTTTGTGTTGATTCTAATTGATTTTTAAGTTGATTTATATGTTAAAATGATGTGTTAATAACATAGATCCTGAAATCCTTGAGATTCTTGAGTTTCTTGGTGGTTTTAAGTGTGATTTTGGGGTGTAATGGTGGAATCTTGATTGCTGGAGGTATAAGGATGAGTTAGGTTGTTTAATTGATGTGTTTTAATGTTGTTAATGCTTTGGAAGTGATGTAAGTTGGCTGGGATTGGTTTAGGAAGCAATCGATTGAGTTTTCGGTTGTTTTGGAAGGGTATTTTGGTGTAGTTTGAGTCGGCAACGAGTCTATGGATTGTTTTCTGGTGTTAGAATGCATTTTAATGCATTTAGATCTATGTTTTGATGATGTGAAAATAGGGGATCTTGATCCGGAAGCAAATGAGGTGATTTTGGAGGCTTCGGAGGTGTGATTTCCGTGTTGGCGAGCAAGGCTTCGCGTATCAGTGAGTGGAAAAGGGTTTTACAGCTTTGAAACGATTTGAATGTGGTTTTGGGGGCTTAGTGTAAGTTTGAAACACTTAGCTAAGCTCAAGAGTAAGTAAATCGAAAGTCTCTCTCTCGGATTGTGCTACGTTTTGGTTTAAGATGCACTTGGTTTAAATGTGTTTTGATTACCGTTTTAAAGCATGTTTTAAGCATGAACATTGCTGGATTTTAATGCCATTATGTTAAGGATGCACTAGGTAAGTGATCCTTGGTTTTCATGTGTTGAATGCATTTGATGTAAGCATGTTATGCTTGTGGAAATGGCATTGTGTTATGCTTGTAAAACAGTGGATTAATGTGGTTAAATGATTATATTGGCAAGTGATCTGAATGGATTTTGGTTACTTTAATCGGATATAGTTAGCCGGCTATAGGATTGGGTGTACCGTGAATAAAGTCGCCTTGGATGTCGAGTGGTTGTGATTATGCCGTAATCTCCATCCAAGTACCCTAGCGATTGAGGAGTTAGAGTCACCACGATGGAGGTTGGCTCTCGTGGGTAGACTTAGTTAAGTGTCACTACGGTGGAGGAATGCTCCCGTGGGTGAGCTTGGTTAAGGTGATTACAATGGTTGAGGTAACTCCTATGTGTAAGCCTTGTTAGCGTCCCGACTCTCGCTAGTTGATTATACAACTACCGATGAGTGATGTTGAGGGGTTGTGATTGTGCCATTGACTCCACCACGGGTGTTGAGGGGTTGTGATTGTGCCATTGACTTCGCCACGGGTGTTGAGGGGTTGTGATTGTGCCATTTATCTCCATCACAGGTGTTGAGGGGTTGTGATTGTGCTATTTATCTCCACCTTAGGTGTACTCTTGAGATAAACGTACTCAAAAATCACAGCAATCGGAAAACAATAAAGGACTCAATTGCACAACATACAAATTTAGGGACCAAAATGTAAAATCTGGAAAGTAAGAGGACTTTACCAATTTTTAAATTACCATTATGAAATTAGTCATGTTTCATACCTCTCTGCCAAATTTCACCTCAAACGGACATCTCAAACTCAACCAATTGCACATACAAAAATCAGGACTAAAACGTAAAGCTTGCAAACCTCAAAACTATTCAAATCTGTGCCCAACGGTCAAGTGTTTCGAAAAGGGTCTAGACCGTTCAGAAACACGGGCTGGCAGTATCCAAAGTGTTTCGAAACACCTCTGCCCGTTTCGAAACACCCAGGCCAAAACATGCACCTGTTTCGAAACAGGCAAGGGTGTTTCGAAACACCCTGCCCAGAAACAGCAGAAAAATCTGTTTTTACACTCTTTCGACCCACCAAACACACTCATAAGACCTCCACATCATTCCATCAAGTCATCAAACATTAAAGGAACATATTTGCATCATCAAAGCTCAATCCTAACATCATTTAGGAAAAACCACAAGTCTATAGGCATGCATCCTAAAATGAAAAGCAAGCAATCATCAATTCTCCAAAACAAATACCAAATGGCCATTTACATGCTCCAAACATCATCATAGGCATTAAACCAAACATAGGGAGTCCAAAACATCTCCCAAAAACTCAAACTAGGTTCCCATTGCCAAATACCAAAAGCTAATAGTGTTGTGAAAATAGTCACCATACATGAGCTTAGACTTTCACTTGGATCCTTGACCTCCTTGCTGCCCTTAAAGCACTTCAATGCTCTACATTATTGGTTCAAGAAAGAGAGAGCGTAAGCACACATGCTTAGTGAGAAATGCTCTAATGAAACAACACAATAATGCACTTTGTAAAAACACCTTTCCAATGCCTTTAATTTCAAAACAACACTTATCATGTATCTATGCATACAAATCAAGCGTCTCATGCTTCAATACATCAACATGTCATATTGGCTTTCAAGTGATAATCCATAACCATTTTCAACTCAAAACACAATCGGATACGCGGATTACAAGCGTTGTCCCATACGCTCCATACACACTACCAAACACTCACGGTGGAGTTTACCGGTACAATCACAACCCCTCAACACCCGTGATGGAGTCTACGGTACAATTACAACCCCTCCACATCACTCATTGGTAGTTGTATAACATCACTAACGAGAACACGAGACATACAACACAAGATCCTCACATGGCCTTTTAACCACCATTATGATCTTAGACATCTCGTTAGTGTACTTGGATGGAGTTTACGGTACAATCACAACCCCTCAACATCGAAGGCGACTTTATTCACGGTGCACCCAATCCTATAGCCGGCTAACTATATCCGATTCAAGTACTTTTAAACCAACACATCACTTGCCAATATACATCATTTACCATCATCAATCTACTGTTTTTAAGCATTAAACAAAGCCATTACATAAACATGCATCACTATGCATCAAACCACATTTATCAATGTCCAAATCAAGAATCTCTTACCTTGAGCATCCTTCAACACATGGCTTACAAAACCAGCATTAAACATGCTAAAATATGCTTTCAAAACAGAATTTAAACATGCAAAATAAACACATTGCATTCAAGCATCTCACGGTTCATCAAAAAGAGAGTTTCTCCGAAAAATTTACTCATGAGCTTAGCTAAGTTGTTTAGACTTAAACTAAGCTCCCATAACCTTCCAAGATTGGTTTCAAAGCTGAAAACCAAACTTCACTCACCGATTCCGTTTCGCAAGCTTACTGAAACGCTGATCAAGCCTCCGGAACAACACCATAAGGATCCGAAGATGTCTCCCCTATTTTAAACACATCAAAGCAGAGGATTAATGCATCATCATGCATTCAAATCTTCAACCAAAACACCTAAATTCGCTGCTCTCATCAAAACTCACATTTCAGCTACCAAACACAACCGAAATCACATCCAAACACCTCTACAACAATACCCAGCCAAGATCCATCAAATCCAATCATTCATAAACATCAATTAGCATCCAAAAAGGACCTAATCACGTCCTTATACCTCCAGCTATAGCAGAACATCAAAATCACCCCAAAAACCACCATTTTCTCAAGTAAAAACTTAGGAAAATCAACCTATTCGGGATTGCATTGATTAAACCTCAATTACACATCATTTAGACATCCAAAATACATCAAAAAGACATCTCAAAACAGAGCGCAATCATCTATTACGAATTTCTTCAAAATTAAATCCAAATCTTGCATTTTAAGCCAAAATCAAGAACACAACATTAAAACCTTTAATAAAACTCAATTTAAGGATTGAGAACTTGGAAATTTCAGTAAAGAACTGAGTATTTAGAGGAGAAGGACGTTCATACCTCTAAATGTGAGTTTCTCCTTGTTTAGAGCCAAAATCCTTGAAAATTCAATAAGCAAATGATGAGGTTTTGGTGTAGAAATGATTAGAAATCATTTAGAGATTGAAATCTCAACTTTAGGTGTGAAAATCAAAGGAAAAGTGGTTGTGGAAATGTGTTTGGCTGAGGGAAAATTGAGAGAAAATGAAATGGGAAAATTTTGGCAAAAGTTAGTTATGAAACTAAAATATCTCTTTTCCCTCTTTTATTTTTATTAAATGAAATTAAATGAGTCTTTAAAATTTAAGAAAAATCTGGAGAAACCCTCCCTTGGGTAAATTAGCTCCTTAAAGATTCAAAGTTTCAATCCTTTTAAAACAGTCACCAACTTTTCAAAAATTACATTTTAGTCACTAACTTGAAATGTCATATTTCCAAACCCCATTTTGTAAAATTGATTTCTCCACTCTCTTATATATAATAAAAGAGGATTTTTAGATATTTTTCCATATTTTTAATTCATCCCGAACTAGGCTTTCCCTAAAAAGCACCTTTTATATTCGAACCGTAATTTAAACCGGTCCGGTTCAGACCCTAAACTTCCAAGCCCAAAATTGGGGTGTTACAAGGACCAAAACTCAAGGTTTGGGGATTTAGGAGAGGTTTGAAACACCTTCCTAAGTCCGGAAGTAAGTATGGCTTGATTTGATCTCTCTAAAGTGGTGTCTGGCCCCAAATTGCTTTTACATGCTCATGGTTTGTGATTGTTAAATTCCTACTGTTTTTATGCATGTTTTGAAGCATGAGATTATGGTTGTAGAGTTGTCATGTGATGGCATGATGCATTGAATAGATTTGAGCTCTTGGTTTAAAGCAAAGTATGATTATTGATTTGAAAAGTGATGAGAAAACATTTGAGTTATTTTGCATGAAAATAAGTAGGTTTGATGATATTTTAACACATTATATTGGCATAGATGTTGAGAAACTTACCGGATATAATTGATCGATCAATAGGATGAGAGTGCACTATAAACTAAAAATTCGTACGTGCTCTTTGGTTAAACCAAAGGGAGATTTTCCGATGATGGGCATTCCATCGGGTAGGACTTGGTGAAATACCCAAGCTTTGTGGCGATGAGAGATTCCGCCATGTGAGTACGGTGATGAGAGATTCCACCGGAAGTTGTTGCTAGACAAGTGAGTACGGTGATGTGAGATTCCACCGGAAGAGTCTTGTGTAGAAATGTGTCCGCATATCCGAGTATTGATGAGATGCTAAATGCCAATATAAATGATGAAATGGTTTTTTGTTACACTTGTACCTTGATGAAATGATTTATGCTATGAGATATGCATATGTGTTTTGTTTAGAAATACTTTGACAATACAAGCATGTGATTGGCCTTGCCATGATTTTTGCATTAGTTTTAATGCATGAGATAGAATGAAGGTATATGTGTTTACAATGAGTTTTGCTTTGAAAGTTTATCAAGCATGAGAATGGGATGAGCATGTGGTTTAAAAGCTTTGATGAAAGTGTTTTCCAAAATGCATTATTGTGTTGGTTTTCTTTAGAGCATGCCTCACTAAGCATTTGTGCTTACGCTCTCTTTTACCAATAATGCAGATAATTGAGGTGTTTAAGGGCATAAAGGAAGCTAAGTTCATCCAAGGAAGTCCAAGCTCACGTATGGTGAAGTTTTCATACACTATTAGTTTTGATAAATTGGCAATGGGAAGCTAAGATTTTTTTTTGGGGATGTGTTAAACTCCTTGTAGTTGTGGCAAGTTTGCCTTGGTTTTTTGGGTTGTCAATGGATTTTATTACTTGTTTTGAGATTGGATTGCCTATTAGTGATTTGATAATAAGAAGCATGCCTCTAGACTTATGAATTTTCATGCTTGATGCTATGAATGTGTTTAGGAGTTCTAAACATGCACCTTATATGTTTGATGACTTGTTGATATGGTTGGGGAGTCTTTTGGATGTGTTTGATCGAGTTTGTGCATGAAAAACTAGCATTTGGTGTTGTTTCTGGGCAAACCATATCGAAACACCCCCTAGTGTTTCGAAACGGGGGCCTGAAATGGCCTTCGTGGTTCGAAACGCTAAGGGATGTTTCGAAACGATTTGGCCACTGGAAGGCCTCGTTTTTGAACTGGTCTCGGAACCAACCCGCGTTTCGAAACGGTCAACTCTGTTTTGATCCATCGTTTCGATACACCTGGTGGACGTTTCGAAACGGGTGACCATTGGGCACTGATTTGAATGGTGCAGAAGTTTGCAAGCTTTACATTTTAGTCCCATATGTTGATGTTGCAATTGCTTGAGTTTGAGATGTTCAATTAAGATGAAATTTGGCAGTGAAGCATGTAACATGACTAATTTCATATTGGTAACATTAAACTCAGTAAAGACCTTCTAATTTACAAAAATTACAAAATAGTCCCTAAACTTATAATTAGTGCAATTGAGTCCCTGTATGATATCTGATCGTTGTGCCATTCTCAAATATGTTTTATGAGTACTCACTTAGGGTTAATATGTATTTAGACAAGACTAAAAAGAAAAAAAAGGGTCGTGAATCAAGGTTGACTTTCGGGTTGA
Organism: Hibiscus trionum; assembly: GCA_030270665.1. Classification (NCBI taxonomy): domain Eukaryota; kingdom Viridiplantae; phylum Streptophyta; class Magnoliopsida; order Malvales; family Malvaceae; genus Hibiscus; species Hibiscus trionum. Next base: position 23,218,169 of record BSYR01000017.1, read on the forward strand.
CTTTGGTTTTCCCCGTATAATCTTCGTAGTTCGGGTCAACCATCTAGGCCGGGCTAAGGGGTTACATTTGGTGGTATCAGAGCTTAGTTCTCGTATAATTGGGGTCTGTGTTGTGGATGTTGTTTGTGTAATTGCATGATATGCCTTTTGGGGTGAAAGAATGTTGTGTGAATGGTGATGTATGATATCAAATGTGATGCTTTTGTGATATGATGCTATGTTGGAGTGTGTTAGGAGATCCCATTGCCATATCAAATCTAATGAAAGGAATTGTTTTCGAAAAAGAGCTTGAGTACTTGGATTACTTACCTTATTGAGCCTAATTGTGTTCATTGCATCTGTGTCAGTGCATTGTTTTCTTTGTAAATGGGGCCACGTAGAGAGATGAGGATGAATACAAGAGCTATGGCTCAGAATGAGAATAATGAGAATGCTGAGAATGCTGGTGTTGGTGCTCGTGCTGGGGTCGCTGGACCTGAAGGTGTGCAGGGGCAAGCTGCTCCTGACATGACTGTGTTGATTCAGGCTATTGCTGGAGCCTTTCAGGCAGCATTAGCTGGAGCTCATGGAGCTGCGCATCAGGATGATGCCAATATGAGATTGCCTTTAGAACGTCTTCGCAGTCTGGGAGGGACTGAGTTCAGAGGTTTATCTCCGGAAGGATCTGAGTCTTGGTTAGAGAGCACCAAGAGGATTTTGGGACAGATGAACTGGAATAATGTGCAGAAGTTGGGTTGTGTGGTGTCATTGCTGCATGGTGATGCTTATACGTGGTGGACAACCACTACTTTGGGATGGAAGATGATGAGGTGACCTAGATGTTCTTCTTGAGTGCATTTAAGCAGATGTATCTGGGAGTGCGATACCTAGATGAGAAGAAAAGAGAATTTATGTCTCTTGTGCAAGGTAGCATGACAGTGGCTGAGTACGAGATCCATTTTGTCCGCCTCAGTCAGTATGCACCTGAGCTGATCCCTAATGAGCGGGAGAGGTGCGGACGATTCCGTTATGGGTTAGTAACGGAAGTGAAGACTTTTATGCTTGCAGCTAACTATATAGATTTCCATGTCTTGGTCACTAGAACCAAGGACATTGAGTCGAATCTTGGTTTGACTAGCCGTGTGGGTGGATCAAGCTCTGGGAAGAGAGCGGCTGAACGCGATTATGGTAGAGATCGCAACAAGAGGCATAAGGATAGGAGGCCGCACTTTGATGCTAGGCGGGGAGGTGGTAACCCTGGTAGAGGTCAGCAAGGACCTAATGTTGTTCAGAGGACTCTTGAGTGTAACCGTTGTGGTAGACGACATGGTGGCGAGTGTTGGGGTAACCTTGGTACATGCTGGAATTATGGAAACCGTGGACATTTGAAGAAGGATTGTCCTCAGCCTTTGAAGGAGGGACAGGCTCCAGTGAGAGCAGCTGAGCCACAGAGTGGCCGTGGGCGCGGCCGTGGTAATTTCCAGCGCATAGATGATGGTGGGAGGAATGTATCACATGTTGTGGCCGTTCAACCGGAGGGTGGTGGCCAGGCTCGAGTGTATGCTCAGCGTGAGGGAATGAATGATATGGATGTGATCGCAGGTACCTTTACTTTGCAATCCTTATCATTACTTTCTTTGATTGAGTCTGGATCTACACACTCGTACATATTACGTGAACTTGCTCAAATGCTTGGTTTACCTGTTGAGTCTTTGGATGTTGGTATGCGTGTGACTAGTTCCTTTGGTGAGACAGTTGTGACACGAAAGTTGTATAGAAGATGTCCCTTGAAAGTGCAAAACCATGTTTTTCTTGTTGATCTCATGGAATTGCCATTCTATGGTTTTGATGTAATCCTTGGTATGGATTGGATTGTTGAACATCGAGCTGTAGTGGATTTTTAAAGCAAGCGAGTTTCGCTAAAACTTGCGGATGATTACGAAGTGGTAGTGGTTGGGGAGAATGTGAAGTTTCTTGCCAGTGTGGTGTCTAATTTAGAAGCGAGTTGAACGCTGAGGCAAGGTTGCGAGGCTTACCTAGCCTTTGTGAAGAATCCTAGTTCAAAGGAGTTACGAGTTTAGGATATCAGAACTGTTCGTGAGTTCCCTGGAGTGTTTCCGGAGGAGTTACATGGATTGCCGCCTAGTCGAGAGGTGGAGTTTGGAATTGAACTGTATGAAAACACAACTCTAGTGTCCATTGCTCCCTATCGCATGGCACTGAAGGAGTTAAAGGAGTTAAAGACGCAACTTCAGGAGTTGCTTGATCGTGGTTTTATTCGGCCTAGTGTGTCACCGTGGGGTGCACCTGTCTTGTTTGTGAAGAAGAAGGATGGCACTATGAGAATGTGCATCGATTATCGTCAGCTGAACAAGTTGACCATCAAGAATCCGTATCCTTTACCGAGGATTGATGATATTTTGGATCAGTTTCGTGGAGCGGTTGTGTTCTCTAAGATTGACTTAAGGTCAAGGTACTACCAGCTAAAGGTGAAAGATGTGGATGTGCCAAAAACAGCCTTTAAGACGAGGTATGGGCATTATGAGTTCCTTGTAATGTCGTTTGGCTTGATGAATGCTCTTGCAGCTTTCATGGACATGATGAATAGAGTGTTCTATGAATACTTGGATAAGTTTTTTGTGGTGTTCATCGATGATATCCTTGTGTACTCTCGTACTGAGGAGGAGCATGAAGGTCATTTATGAAGGTCATTTGAGGGTTGTCTTGCAAGCGCTTCTGGAAAATCAGCTTTATGCTAAGCTGAGTAAGTGTGAGTTTTGGCTAAAGGAAGTTGTGTTCCTTGGTCATGTGGTTTCGGCTGAGGGGATTCGTGTTGATCCTTGGAAGATTGATGCGGTTATGAATTGGAAGCCTCCTAAGTCTGTTCATGAAGTCCGTAGTTTCCTTGGGTTGGGAGGGTATTACCGGAGGTTTGTGGATGGATTTTTGAAGATTGCTGCACCTTTGACGAAGTTGTTGCAAAAAGATGTCAAGTATGAGTGGACAGAAGCAAGACAACAAGCTTTTGAGAAGCTTTGACGCAAGCTCCTATTTTGGTTCAACCTGAATCAGGAAAAGAGTTTGTAGTGTACAGTGACGCATCTTACGTTGGTTTGGGATGTGTGCTAATGCAAGAGGGTAAGGTGGTGGCTTATGCATCGCGACAGTTGAAGGTGCATGAGCGCAATTACCCTACGCATGATATTGAGTTAGCTGCGGTGGTTTTTTCTTTAAAGATTTGGAGACATTATCTGTATGGTGAGAAGTGTACTGTGTACACGAATTACAAGAGTTTGAAGTATGTGATGTCTCAGAAAGAGTTGAATCTTAGGCAACGACGTTGGGTGGAATTGCTTAAAGATTACGATCTGACGATCGAGTACCATCCGGGAAAAGCTAATGTTGTGGAGGATGCCTAGAGCAGGAAGGTGGCAGTGGAGTTAAGGGCTATGTTTGCGAGCTTGAGTATTTCGCAAGATGGAGGTCTTGTGGCTGAGTTGCAAGTGAAACCATCTCTGGTTCAGTTGATAAAGAATAAGCAGTTGTTGGATGATTCGTTGGTGCCACATGTTCAGGATATTGTTGAGGATAGACCATCAGATTTATGTTTTAATGATGATGGAGTTTTATGTTTTGGAAGTCGAATAGTAGTGCCAAATGATGCGGAGTTGAGGCGTACTATTCTGACTGAAGCTCACAATAGTCCTTTTGCTATGCACCCTGGTAGTACAAAGATGTATCGTGATCTGAGGGATGAGTAATATTGGGTGGGTTTGAAGAAAAATGTTCCGGAGTATGTGAGTAAGTGTATGGTTTGTCAGCGGGTTAAAGCTGAGCATCAGTTTCCTTGAGGGTTGTTGCAACCGTTGAGGATTCCTGAGTGGAAGTGGAAAAGGATTACCATGGACTTTGTGTCTGGTTTGCCTTTGTCACCATCGAAGAAGAATTCGGTGTGGGTGATTGTGGATCGCCTTACGAAGTGTGCGCATTTCTTACCTGTGCATAACACGTATACTTTGGATAAGCTTGCAGAGCTGTACGTTGCTAAGATTGTGCGTCTGCATGGTGTGCCAAAGTCTATAGTGTCGGATAGAGACCCGAGGTTCACATCGCGTTTTTGGGAATGTTTGCATTAGGCTTTGGGTACGCGGCTGAATTTCAGTACTTCTTATCATCCACAGTTGGATGGTCAGTCTGAGCGTGTTATCCAAGTGCTTGAGGATATGTTGAGGTGCTGCGTGATTGTGTTCCAAGGCTCTTGGGAGAAGCATTTGCCTTTGGAGTTTGCTTATAACAATAGTTACCAGGCAAGTAATCAAATGGCGCCTTATAAGGCCTTGTATGGGAGGAAGTGTAGAACTCCTCTTTGTTGGGCTGAAACAGGTCAGAAGTTGGTCTCGATGTCGGCTTTGTTGAAAGGATCCACCGAGAAGGTGAAGCTCATTTGTGAGCGGTTGAAGGGAGCTTCTGATCAACAAAAGTCTTACTCGGATTTGAAGCGTAAGGAGATTGAGTTTGCGGTGGGTGACCGTGTGTTTTTTAAGGTTTCACCTTGGAAGAAGGTGATGAGGTTTGGCCGGAAGGGTAAGTTGAGCCCTAGGTATATTGGACCATACGAGGTGATTAGACGTGTGGGTCCTGTTGCGTACAAGTTGAGGTTACCGCAGGAGTTGGAAAGGATACATGATGTGTTTCATGTCTTTGTGCTTCGGGGGTCTAGATCGGATCCTTCGCATGTTATGCCTGTGGAGGAAGTTGAGTTGAATCCAGACTTGACCTATGATGAGGAGAAGGTTGAAATTCTGGATTCGGACAGTAAAGTTCTTCGTGGTAAGACCATTGAGTTGGTTAAGGTGTTGTGGAGGCATCGTGGTGTTGATGAAGCCACGTGGGAAAGAAAATATGACATGAAGAAGCAATTTCCTTATCTTTTTCCTCCAGGTAAATTTCGAGGATAAAATTTCTTAAGAGGGGGAGAGTTGTAACACCCCAATTTTGGGCTTAGAAGTTTAGGGTTTGAATTGGACCGGTATGAGAAACGGTTCGAATATAAAAGGAGGTTTTAGGGAAAGCCTAGTTCGGGATGCTTTAAAAATATAGAAAAATATCTAAAAATCCTCATTTAATATACTTAAGAGAATGGTGAAATCAATTTTACAAAATAGGGTTTGGAAATACTACATTTCGGTGTAGTGACCAAAATGCGATTTTTGCAAAGTTTAGTAGTGACTGTTTTGTAAAGGATTGAAACTTTGAATCTTGAAGGAGCTAATTACCCAAAAAAAAATTCTCCAGATTTTTCCTTAATTTGGGTGATTTAATTAATGTTTAATTAAATAAAAGAAAGGAGAAAACTACTTTTTGATTTTCATAACTACCTTTCTCTAATTTTCCCTCATTCCTTTTTCTCTCAAAATCCTATCAATCAAAAACGTTTTCTCCAAAAAAATTCACTTTGATCTTCACTTCAATTGATGAGATTTCTATCACCTATTGGTTTCTAATCAATCTTGCAACAAATCCTTTTGATTTCTACATTGCTTTTTCATGGAATTTTGCCCAAATCAAGGAGAAATCACCATTTAGAGGTAAGATTGTTCTTCTCATCTAAATACTCAGTTCTTTACTGAAATTCCCAAGTTGTCAATCCTTTATTAAAGTTTTATAAATGGTTTTAATGTTAGAAACAAGATTTTGGCTTAAAACTGAAGATTTTGGAAGAGATCTTGAAGATTTTCGTTGTAATTGATTGGGCTTTGTTTTGAGATAGTTCCTTAATGTATTTTGGATGTTAAATGATGTTAGAAATGAGGTTTTATCAATCCAATCCCGAATAGGTTGTGTTTCCTAAATTTTTGCTTATGAAAATGGTGGTTTTTGAGGTGTTTTTGGTGTTCTGTTATAGCTGGAGGTATAAGGACGAGTTGAGAGTTGTTTTTGATGTTAATTGATGTTTAGAAATGATTAGAAGTGATGGATCTTGACTGGGTTAAGTTTTGGAAGAGTTTGGAGGTGGTTTCGGTTGTGTTTGGTGGCCGAAATGTTGGTTTTAGGTAGAGCAGCGAGTTAGGAGTGTTGGCTGAAGATTTCAATGCATGATGATGCATTAATCCTCTGCTTTGATGTGTCTAAAATAGGGGAGACATCTTTGGACACTTTTGGAGTTGATTTAGAGGCTTAATCGGCGTTTCGGCAAGCAAGCGAAACGAAATTGGTGAGTGCGTTTGGTTTTAAAGTCCATGAGGACAAAAACTCAATGTTTAGGGATTTAGGAGAGGTTTGAAACACCTTCCTAAGTCCGGAAGTAAGTATGGCTTGATTTGATCTCTCTAAAGTGGTGTTTGCCCCAAATTGCTTTTACATGCTCATGGTGTGTGATTGTTAAATTCCTACCGTTTTTATGCATGTTTTGAAGCATGAGATTATGCTTGTAGAGTTGTCATGTGATGGCATGATGCATTGAATAGATTTGAGCTCTTGGTTTAAAGCAAAGTATGATTATTGATTTGAAAAGTGATGAGAAAACATTTGCGTTATTTTGCATGAAAATCATTAGGTTTGATGATATTTTACACATTATATTGGCATAGATGTTGAGAAACTTTCCGGATATCATTGATCGATCAATAGGATGAGAGTGCACTATAAACTAAAAATTCGTACGTGCTCGTTGGTTAAGCCAAAGGGAGATTTTCCGATGATGGGCATTCTATCGGGTAGGACTTGGTTAAATACCCAAGCTTTGTGGCGATGAGAGATTCCGCCATGTGAGTACGGTGATGAGAGATTCCACCGGAAGTTGTTGCTAGACAAGTGAGTACGGTGATGTGAGATTCCACCGGAATAGTCTAGTGTAGAAATGTGTCCGCATATCCGAGTATTGATGAGATGCTAAATGTCGATATAAATGATGAAATGGTTTTTGTTACACTTGTACCTTGATGAAAAGATTTATGCTATGAGATATGCATATGTGTTTTGTTTAGAAATGCTTTGACAATACAAGCATGTGATTGGCCTTGCCATGACTTTTGCATTAGTTTTAATGCATGAGATAGAATGAAGGTACATGTGTTTACAATGAGTTTTGCTTTGAAAGTTTATCAAGCATGAGAATGAGATGAGCATGTGGTTTAAAAGCTTTGATGAAAGTGTTTTCTAAAATGCATTATTGTGTTGGTTTTCTTTAGAGCATGCCTCACTAAGCATTTGTGCTTACGCTCTTTTTTACCAATAATGCTGATAATTGAGGTGTTTAAGGGCATCAAGGAAGCTAAGTTCATCCAAGGAAGTCCAAGCTCACGTATGGTGAAGTTTTCATACACTATTAGTTTTGATAAATTGGCAATGGGAACCTAAGATTTTTTTTGGGGGATGTGTTAAACTCCCTGTAGTTGTGGCTAGTTTGCCTTGGTTGTTTGGGTTGTAAATGGCTTTTATTACTTGTTTTGAGATTGGATTGCCTATTAGTGATTTGATAATAGGAAGCATGCCTCTAGACTTATGAATTTTCATGCTTGATGCTATGAATGTGTTTAGGAGTTCTAAACATGCACCTTATTTGTTTGATGACTTGTTGATATGCTTGAGGAGTCTTTTGGATGTGTTTGATCGAGTTTGTGCATGAAAAACTAGCATTTGCTGCTATTTCTTGGCAAACCGTATCGAAACACCCCCTAGTGTTTCGAAACGGGGGCCTAAAATGGCCTTCGTGGTTCAAAACGCTAAGGGATGTTTCGAAACGATTTGGCCACTGGAAGGCCTCGTTTCGGAACTGGTCTCGGAACCAACCCACGTTTCGAAACGGTCAACTCCGTTTCGATCCATCGTTTCGATACAACTGGTGGACATTTCGAAACGGGTGACCATTGGGCACTGATTTGAATGGTGCAGAAGTTTGCAAGCTTTACATTTTACTCCCAAATGTTGATGTTGCAATTGCTTGAGTTTGAGATGTTAAATTAAGATGAAATTTGGCAGTGAAGCATGTAACATGACTGATTTCATATTGGTAACATTAAACTCAGTAAAGACCTTCTAATTTACAGAAATTACAAAATAGTCCCTAAACGTATAATTAGTGCAATTGAGTTCCTGTATGATATTCGATCGCTGTGCCGTTCTCAAATATGTTTTATGAGTACTCACTTAGGGTTAATATGTATCTAGACAAGACTAAAAAGAAAAGAAAAAAGGTCGTGAATCAAGGTTGACTTTCGGGTTGACTTTGGTTTTCCCCGTGTAATCTTCGTAGTTCGGGTCAACCGTCTAGGCCGGGCTAAGGGTGTTGCAAAACACCCTTAACTGTTTCGAAACGTAGGCATGTAATGGCCATAGCGTTTCGGAACAGCTAAAGGTGTTTCTGAACAATTTGGCTACTAGAGAGGCCTGTTTCGATACTGGTCTCAGAACACACCCGAGTACCGAAACGGTCAAAACCGTTTTGATACGGGCGTTTCGGTGCAAGGGTTTGGTGTTCCGAAACGAACGACCGTTGGATGATGGTTTTGAATTGCTCAAGTTTCCATGTTTTACATTTTAGTCGTGGATGTTGTGGATGCAATTGCTTGAGCTTGGAATGTCCTTTTAAGCTGAGTTTTAACAGAGAAGTATGCAACATGACTAATTTCATATTGGTAAGCTTAAAACCAGTAAAGTCCTTATATTTTCTAACAAGTATGTTTTGGTCCCTAAAAGTGTAATTCATGTAATTGAGTCCCTACATGCTTTCCGACCGCTATGTCCTTCTCTCCTATGAGTCTTGTATAGTCACATAGGCTTAATGTGCATCTAGAAAAGGTAAAAAAATGGTCGTTAATCAAGGTTGATTTTCAGGTTGACTTTGGATTTCCCTGTGTAATCTTCGTAATTCGGATCAAACATCTAGGCCGGGATAAGGGGTTACATTTGTTGGTATCAGAGCATGGTTACGAAAGAATTGGGAATGTTGGCATGTAAAATTGTTATGTGTTGAAGTATGATGTTTGAAAAGCATGCGATTGGTTGAATTTCGAAGTCTATGCTATGCTTGATTTATGTGAATCGCATGTGAATTGAATGTGAGTGTGTGGCGATGATGCAGTGCTGTTATGTGTTGATTTTGGATGATGAAAAACATGTTGAGCAGGATGTGTCATTGTATACTATGCCATTTTGAGGGAAATTGGGGTACCCATTGCCTTATTACACTGATTAATTGTTTTGTAAACTTGGATCCTTGCTTGAGGCTGGCCAAAATCATGGTTTGATTTGTTGTTTTTGTCATTATGCCTTGTTAAAATAGCACATGAGTCCGAGGAGAGAGTTGGGATCGGATGCGATCGTACCTGCAGGTGAGCAGGGTAGTCAAGGGAACGAAGTTCCGTCTTTTGAGAATGTGTTTGTTCAGCCGTTCTCATCTGGATTTGAGGCGATAGGGCAACGTGAAGGGTTGGCCCGCTGGTGAAAGTTTTATCATCAATGGTTCAGAAGATGTGTAACACCCCAAATTTGGGCATGGATGTTTAGAGTCTGAACCGGATCGGTTTGGGAAGCGGTTCAAATCTAAAAGGGGGTTTTAGGGAACACCTAGTTCGGGCTGCTTTAAAAATATAGAAAAATATCTAAAAATCCTAATTTAATATATAGAAGAGAATGGTAAAATCAATTTTACAAAATAAGGTTTGGAAATACTACATTTCGGTGTAGCGATCAAATCGCAGTTTTTCAAAGTTTAGTAGTGACTGTTTTGTAAAGGATTGAAACTTTGAATTTTTAAGGAGCTAATTTTACCAAAAATATTTTCATAAGATTTTTCCTTAATTTGGGTGATTTAATTAATTTTTTAATTAAAGAAAATGAAGGTGATTAAAATAGAAAAACTACCTTTGACTTTTCATAACCATTTTTCACTAATTTTCTCTCATTTCATTTTCTCTCAAAATCCTATCAACCAAACACTTTTTTCTCCAGCAAATTTACTTCGATTTCCACTTCATTTGATGAGATTTCAATCACTCTTTCATTCCTAATCAATCCTTCAACAAATCCACTTGATTTCTACATTGAATTTTCAAGAAAACTTGCCCAAATCAAGGAGAAATCATCCATTAGAGGTAAGCTTCGTCCTTCTCCTCTAATGATCAGTTCTTTACTGAAATTCCCAAGTTATCAATCCTTTATTAATGATTTTAAAGTGGTTTTAATGTTAGAAACAAGAAATTGGCTTGAAACTCAAGATTTTGGATGAGATCTTGAATATTTTCGTGGTGGTTGATTGGGCTCTGTTTTGAGATGGTTTTCTAATGTATTTTTTATGTTAAATGATGTTATAAATGAGGTTTTATCAATCCAATCCTGAATAGGCTGTTTACCTAAGTTTTTGCTTGTTAAAATGGTGGTTTTGGGGTGATTTTGGTGTTCTTCTATAGCTCAAGGTATAAGGACGTGGTTGTGTTGGTTTTTGTTGTTAATTGATGTTTAGAAATGATTAGAAGTGATGGATCTTGGATGAGTTTTATTTTGGAAGGGTTTGGAGGTGATTTTGGTAGTGGTTGGTAGCCGAAATGTGGTTTTTGTGTAGAGCAATGAGTTTAAGTGTGTGGCTGATGATTTCAATGCATGATGATGCATTAATCCTCTGCTCTTATGTGTTTAAAATAGGGGAGACGTCTTCGGTCACCTTTGGAGTTGATCCGGAAGCTTAGATAGCGTTTCGACAAGCATGCGAAACGTAATCGGTGAGTGCGTATGGTTTTAGAAGTCCTTGAGGGATAAAGAATCAAGGTTTGGGGATTTAGCAAATGTTTGAAACACCTTCCTTAGTCTGGAAGTAAGTATGTAACCCCCTTAACCCGGCCCAAACGGTTGACCCGAATTAAGAAAGTCACACGGGGAAAACCAAAGTCAACCTGAAAGTCAACTTTGATTAACGACCCTTTTTTTCTTTTTTTATCTTGTATAAATGCACGTTAACCTTAGATTTGATCTCACAACAACATACTCGAAGATCATAAACATCAGAGATCAAACAGGGACCCAATTGAACAATTAACAACTTTAGGGACCAAACTGTAAATTCTGAAAACTTTAAGGACTTAACCAGATTTTAAGTTACCAACTTAAAATTAATCAAGTTTCATGCTTCTCTGCCAAATTTCAGCTTAAACGGACATCCCAAACTCATACAATTGCACAAACAAGTTTCAGGACCAAAATGCAAACATTCCAAAACATTTAACTGCCATTGTCAGCCCCCAACGGTCACGTGTTCCGAAACAGGCAGAGCCCGTTTCGAAACGCGGGGCCGTTCCGCAACGCGTACCGAAACAGGTGGCTGGCAGAATGCTTTCCGTTCCGAAACGGTGTCTACCGTTTCGGACGCCTGGGCTGATTCAGGGCATCCGTTCCGAAACGGTAGTCCCTGTTCCGAAACGCCCTGCACATAATGCAGAAAAAGACATGCTTAAACACGCAATTGACCATCCGAACATACTCCAAAAGCCACCAAACTTTACCATCATGCATTTCAACATATAAGAGACATACTTGCATCAACAATTCAACATATTATCATCATATACGTAAAGCCCCAATTCTATAGGCATGCTTCCTACACAAGCAACCATTTAAACACAAAATCTCCAAATCCATCTCATATAAGCCAAAACATGATCCAACAACATTAACAACAACATATAACCATCCTTGTCCGAACATATACGAACACATAAACATTAACCCAAGAGATTCTACCCCAATGCCTTTATTAACTATAGCTATTCACCGAGACATACATCTCAAATGGAGTACTCCTTGAATCCCTTGCTTCTCGCTGTCCAAACATCAAGAATCTTTCTTATACTTGAAAATCATTCCGAGCAAGAAACCCTTTAAAACCATTTACTCAATCAATCCAACACATGCATTAAACAAAGGCAACTTATGAACCACAACGTCATCATCACATGCCTTTTAAAACAAGTCTTAACAAGACTCCAATGCATTAAAGAGATTTCATGCACACATGCATCATTTACCAAATGATAATCAACACTTGTTCAACTTAACAAGTAAACATGCATTCACAAGCATTAAACACTTTTCATGCAACCATGCATCTTTTCAAGCATCTCATGCTTAATCATAATCAAGAACATTATATTGGCTCCCAAGTGATCAACCACATCCACTTTTCAACTCAACATCCAATCAGATACGCGGATCACAAGCGTTGTCCCCACGTTTCATACACACTACCAATCCAAGGTCCCCAAATGGACTTTTAAACACCATTTGACCTCAACATTCACAAGGTTCCCATGTATGGACTTTCAACACCATACAACCTTAACTTTTCACAAGGTTCCTATGTATGGACTTTTAATCACCATACAACCTTAACTTTCCTAAGGTTCCCATGTATGGACTTTTAAACACCATACAACCTTAACTTTCCTAAGGTTCCCATGTATGGACTTTTAAACACCATACAACCTTAGCTTACACAAGGTTCCCATATATGGACTTTTAAACACCATAGAACCTTAACATGCACAAGGTTCCCATGTATGGACTTTTAAACACCATACAACCTTAGCATCACCGATTGGTAGTTGTATAACATCACTAACGAGATCCGGGACACCCAACACAAGATCCACACATGGACTTTACACCACCATTGTGATCTTAACAAGCACAAGGTTCCCATATATGGACTTTTAACCACCATATAACCTTTGCTTAACCAAGGTCCTCGAATGGGCATTCAACCTCCATTATGACCTTAACCATCTCGTTAGGATACTTGAAGGGAGTTTACCGGTTCACTCTTAACCACTCCACCTCCAAGGCGACTTTATTCACGGTGCACCCAATCCTATAGCCGGCTAACTATATCCGATCAAAGAAACCAAGAACCATTTATATCACTTGCCAATATAACCTACTTACCACATTAGTCCAATGATTCACATGCATAATCATAATGCAAAAACCATCATTTACCATCATCAATCCACTGTTTAAAAGCATTACACAAAGCCATTGAACAACATGCAACACCATGCATCAAAACCACATTTTCAATGTATAAAACTAAGGATCTCTTACCTTGAGCATCCTTCACATATGGCTTTCAAAACCAGCATTAAACCATGCTTAAAATATGCTTTCAAAACAGAATATAAACCATGCAAATCACATGCATTGCAACCACCAAACACAATTGCTTTTAAAGCCAATTCACAACACAAACCAAGAGCGAAAATCCATATACTTACTCTTGAGCTTAGCAAAGTTGTTTAGACTTAAACTAAGCTCCCAAAACCTCCAAACCTTGGTTTAAAAGCTGAAAACCCAACTTCACTCACCGTTACACAAAACAAGGCTAGCCAACAAGCCTTCCAAGCATCCGAAACCTTCCGCAACACCTCTAAAGCTCACGGATCAAACTCCCCTGTTTCAAGCACACAACAACAGAGGATTAATGCATCATTATGCATTTAAAACACCAGCAACACAACACAACTCGCTGCTCATCACAAATCCAACAATTCGGCTACCAAACACAACCGAAATCACCTCCAAACACTTCCAAAACTTCACCCAGCCAAGATCCATCACTTCTAACCATTTTTAAACATCAATTAACATCCAAAATGATTACAAACACGTCCTTATACCCCCAGGTATAACAGATCACCAAGATCACTCCAAAAATAATCAAAAACTCAAGCAAAACTTAGGAAATTCAACCTATCCGGGATTGCATTAATTAAACCTCAACTTCTAATCAATTTAGCATTCATTTAACATCAATTTGACACTTCAAAACACTGCCCAAACAGATCACACGAAAATTTCACCAAAATCAAGCAAATCTTGCATTTTAAGCCAAAATCAAGATTTCAATTGAAAAGCCTTTAACAAATCACAAATCAAGGATTGAGAACTTAGGGATTTCAGTAAAGAACTGAGAGTTTAGAGGAGAAGGACGTTCTTACCTCCAAACTTGAGTTTCTCCCTTTTTGGAACCAAAAAGCTTGATGAAACAACTTGCAAATGGTGAGGTTTTGTTGTAGAGATGATTAGGAATCCAAAGAGAATTGAAAAGGAAGATTTGAGTGACAAAATCAGAAGTAAATCTCTGGAGAGAAAGTGTTTGGGTTGAGAGAAAAAGAGAGAAAATGAAAATTGGAAGAAAATGGAATGTTGGTTACAAAATAGTAAAATGATTTCCCTCCACTTTTCTTAAGCTTTAAAATCAGAATTATACATCAAAATATCTTAGAAAAATCTGGAGAAACTCTTTTTGGAATAATAGCTCCTTAAAGATTCAAAGTTTCAACCCTTTATAAAACAGTCACGCAACTTTCAAAAATTACATTTTGGTCACTAGCCAAAATGTCACCCTTCCGAACCTCATTTTCCAAAATTGATTTCACAGTTCACTTTTATATATTAAAAGATGATTTTAGAACATTTTTCCATATTTTTAATGCAACCCGAACTAGACTTTCCTAATTTCACCTTTACATATTCGATCAGCACTTTGACCGAACCGGTCAACGCCCAAAACTTCTGAGCCCAAAACCGGGGCGTTACAACTCTTCCCCCCTTAGGAAATTTCGTCCTCGAAATTTCAACTGGCGAAAAGAGAACCACAACCTTCCCAAAGCAACACACACGGCAACACAAAAGCCCCCAACCCACACTGAACACATTCCACACAAAAACTCCACCAACTCAACACCACCACATACTGTTCATAAAATCCAGAACACACAAAAATAGCCATAACTTAACCTTTCACATATCCGGACTGTACACAGCCCCAACATCAACCTGAAGAACTTCAACTTTTATAGCACACATCACCGTAACACACAACTCCCAAGACTTGATTACACAGCGACACTAACCAATCCAATTCAGCCACTTTGCAAACTCCCAAACCTCTTCCAAGGATTTCCCAACAAGCAAAAATCCTTAAGCAACAACCGTTTACCCAAACTCCTCAACGAATGTTGATAATCCTTCCCATCTGCCACTAACATTACCATAACGACTCACCAGGACTACTCACCCACCATCCAAAATTTACATCACAACCCCAACTCAACTCCGCCAACCGTATCACACACCACCAGCTGACTACAAAAGAAATTCACATACCCACAACCAGCCAACCACTACTCACAAGAACCCAACCAACCAACAATGGCATTTGACCTTTCATTGCCTATCCACCGCAAGCTTTGACCACAATACTTGCCTTACCAGAACATCGCTTATCCTAACATACATAACAACTCCTCAACTCCTCAAAAGGTTGCTAAGAACCAACACTTACGAACCAACCCTTCCACAACAACTTAAATGCTAAGCTACCTCAGCACTTGGGAACACAACCACTAAACTGCAACATCACTTAGCACCAAGGAACTACCCCTTCCACTTAGCTATTCAAACCACTTGACCGATTCTAACCTCAACCGATACTCCTCACCACCAAACCACTAAACTCTTTAAGCATCAAACACTATCCTTCTATCAACAGGCTATACCACTCTCACTATTACTAGCAACTAGCTTAATATACTCCATTACTTCTAACTCTCACCCAACACCAAAACAACCTCTAAAGAACCCATCATCCAACCTAACCCAACCACCATACTAACAGATTCGATTAGTTATTAGCGAGTGTGAACATCGTATGCATGATTACCAACATGCCTTATCAATGCCTGATGTACATGTATGCAAAACCTCTAATGTCATGCCACATGTATGCATGGACCAGCACATATATAATATAGCATATAACAATGATTTTAACTGTGCATGAATGCCAGTTCACACCCTCCAATAACATCCTCAGAATCCGTCTAAGAACAATCTCCTTCCTCACTTCTAACTTATATAACTCCATCATACCATCATACCAACAACCATTAACCACAAAACTCACTAAAACCTTCTTCACACCAAAGATGTTTCCAAAACTACAACTATTACCTCAACATGCTGGCAACAAGACTAAACTTACCACGCAAGAAAAACCAACAGAAACCCAACTAAGGTAACTAGAGCAAAGATTACTTAACAAAATTACCTGAAAACACATCACCACCCTGAAGCTTCATCAGACGAGCACTCTTCCTCGCGGAACCATCATCCTCCTGCCGCACCGCTGCAGCACCAGCTAACACTTTAAGGTCATCACCATCTCCCTGCGGTAAAGAACCCTGGCTATTCCGAGCCAACATCAAACAATCACGTCTCATATGTCCAGCAGACCCACATTTCCAGCACTTCTCATTTCCCAAACTCTTCACAACCTTCTGCTCTTTCTGCCACCTCTGAACCTTGCTTCGGCCGTGCCCACGACCTTTCAGAGACCCTTTGGCTATCACCAAAGCTGACTTCACCCCAAGAGGACAATCGCGCTTAACATGCACTTTAGAACCACAGTTCCAGCAAGCACCCGCACCCCAAAAACCTCCAACACGGCGCCTTTCACAACGGTCACATACCGGTGGCTGAGCTTCCACTCTTTTCTCAAGCAACACTTGCTCCACAACAGCACTACCTTCACATTGCTTAACCCTTGGAAACTTCTCTCCAAGATACCTTTCATAAAAGGCAGATACAAAGAAATCCCAGTCAATATCATGGATATGTGACGCCACCGCCACAGATGTCCACCAGACACATGCATCCTCCAACATCAAAGAGACAACACTTCCCAGCTTACAAGCATAATCACAACCTTCCTGATCCAGAATCAGAATCACACTGGCCAACCAAGCCTCAAATGTCTCAGGTGAAGAACCATGATACTCCACAGCACCCAAATCCAACAAACGCTGCCTCGGCAAACCCACACATCCTACAGCCAGCACATCCACTGACTTTACCCTTGCTACAGCCTGAGATGTTCCCAACACCTCTTGAGCAACAGGTGATGAACTCTTCATCACAGAACCAGCTTCTTCCTCCTGCCTTACCACCTCAACTCCAGGCACAGAAGACTGAGACGAAACACCTCTACTGAAACGCCCCAGTTTTGGGCTTAGAAGTTTTGGGCGTTGACCGGTCTGGTCAAAGTGTTGTTCGAATCTAAAAGGGTGAATTTAGGAAAGCCTAGTTCGGGTTGCATTAAAAATATGGAAAAATGTTCTAAAATCATCTTTTAATATATTTAAGTGAACTGTGAAATCAATTTTGGAAAATGAATTTCGGAAGGGTGACATTTTGGCTAGTGACCAAAATGTAATTTTTGAAAGTTTTGTGACTGTTTTAGAAAGGATTGAAACTTTGAATCTTTAAGGAGCTATTTACCCAAAGGGAGTTTCTCCAGATTTTTCTAAGATATTTTAATGATTAATTCTGATTTTCAAGCAAAAGAAAAGTAGAGGGAAAATCATTTTGGTTATTTTGTAACTAATTTCTCATATTTTCCAATTTCTCTTTTCTCTCATTTTCTCTCAACCCAAACACTTTCTCTCCAGAGATTTCCTTCTGATTTTGTCACTCATTTCTCTCCTTTCAACTCTCTTTTGATTCCTAATCATCATATCTACAAAACCTCTCAATTTGCTACTTGATTCATCAAGCTTTTTGGTTCCAAAAGAGGAGAAACTCAAGTTTGGAGGTAAGAACGTCCTTCTCCTCTGAACTTCAAGTTCTTTAATGAAATTCCTAAGTTCTCAATCCTTAATTGATGTTTTATAAATGGCTTTTAAGATTGTTTAATGGATCTTGGCTTAAAATGCAAGATTTGGTGTGTTTTTGATGAAATTTCGTTGGATCTGTTTTAGCAGTGTTTTAAGGTGTTAAAATGATGATTAATGAATGTTAATTTGATAAGGAATTGAGTTTTGATTAATGCAATCCCGGATAGGTTGAATTTCCTAAGTTTAGCTTATGATTCTTGGTTGTTTTTGAGGTGATCTTGTGGATCTGGTTTTGCTGGAGGTATAAGGATGTTGTTAGGTTCTTTTTAGATGTTAAATGATGTTAAAGGATGTTAGGTTTTGTTGGTTAATGGCTGGGCTATGTTGAGAAGTGGTTTGGATGCATTTTCGGTTGTGTTTGGTGGCCGAAAATGGAGTGTGGATGAGAGCAGTGAGTTTAGGTGCTTTTATTGAAGCTATTAATGCATGATGATGCATTAATCTACTGTTTTAATGTGTTAAAACAGGGGAGTCATCTTTGGATCCAAGTGGTGGTGATCCGGAGGCTTGATTTGGTGCTTCGGCAAGAGGCGAAGTGGAATCGGTGAGTGAAATTGGGTTTTCGGCTTTGAAACCAATGTCTTGGGAGCTTAGTTTAAGTCTAAACAACTTTGCTAAGCTCAAGTGTAAGTTTTCGGAAATACTCTCTAGTGGTGGCCATGATTTGATTGTTGTGCAATGTGGTTTATTGCATGTTTTAAATTCTGTTTTGAAAGCATGATTTAGCATGGTTAATGCTGTTTTTGTAAGCCATATGTTGAAGGAAGCTCAAGGTAAGAGCTCCTTGTTTTTGAACATTGATTAAATGTGGTTTGATGCTTTTAAATGCCTGATGAATATGGCTTGGTTTAATGCTTTAGAACAGTGGATAAATTGATGATAATGATGTATATTGGCAAGTGATGTTTTGAAAAGGTTGAGGTCACTAAGGTGGTTAAAAGTCCTTGAGTGAGCCTTGTTACTTAAGAACATCAAGGTGGTTAAAAGTCCTTGGATGATTCTTGTTACGGACACAAAGGTGTTTAAAAGTCCTTGTGTGGTCCTTTCTATGGTGTTTAAAAGTCCATAGGCCAAGGTGTTTAAAAGTCCTTGGGGTCAAGGTGTTTAAAAGTCCTTGAGGTAATTTATATCATAGTGTTTAAAAGTCCATGGCCAAGGTGTTTAAAAGTCATTGGGGTCCAAGGTGTTTAAAAGTCCTTGGGGTCCAAGGTGTTTAAAAGTCCTTGGGGTGAAAGTTGATGAACTTGTTTTCAAAGAAATGAAATGTATCAATTGTGGCCAATATGACATGTAATGAAATGAAGCATGAGATGCTTGTTAAAGTATGCTTTTGAGCATGTGTAAATGATGATTTGAAGCATGATTTATAAAGTGTTTTATAAATGCATTATTGGATGGTTTTATTGAGCATTCCTCACTAAGCTTTTGCTTACGCTCTCTTTGTTTTCTCAAACCAATATTGCAGAGCATTAAAGTACTTTGAGGGCAGCAAGGAAGGCAAGCATTCAAGTGGTAGTAAAGCTCAAAGTATGGAAGGTTTTCTTAAGTACATTTATCTTTTGGTAATTTGGCAATGGGGGACCTATGTGTATGTTTTGGGAGATGTTTTGAACTCCCTAAGTATGTTGAATGTTGTTGAGAATGCTGGTTTTTGTGGTTGACCTTTATATGCTTGAATTGGAAATTTATGCTTGAATGGTTGCTTGTGTAGGAAGCATGCCTATAGATTTGGGGCTTTTCATATATGTGGATGTTTTGATGAATTGTTGATGCAAGTATGTCTCATATATGTTGAATTGCATGTTGGCAAAGTTTGGTGGCATTTGGAGCATGATTGGTTGGTCAATTGCATGTTTAAGTATGCATTTTTGGGCAATCTGTGCAGGGTGTTTCGGAACAGCACCTACCGTTTCGGAACGGGTGCCTTAAACAAGCCCAGGCGTCCGAAACGGGAGGGACCGTTCCGAAACGGAAAGGCTACTGCCCGACCCCCGTTTCGGTACGCGTTGCGGAACGGCCCCGTGTTTCGAAACGGGCTGTCTCCCGTTTCGGAACGGGTGACCGTTGGGGGCTGACATTGGCAGTTAAATGTTTTGAAATGTTTGCATTTTGGTCCTGAATCTTGTTTGTGCAATTGTATGAGTTTGGGAAGTCCTTTTGAGCTGATATTTCACAGAGAAGCATGAAACATGATTAATTTCAAGTTGGTAACTTTAATTTGGGTTAAGTCCTTACAATTATCAGAATTTACAATTTGGTCCCTAAAGTTGTAAATTGTTCAATTGGGTCCCTGTTTGATCTCTGATGTTTATGATCTTTTAGTATGCTGTTGTATGATCATATCTAAGGCTTAATATGCATCTAGACAAGTTTTAAAAGAAAAAAAGGGTCGTTAATCAAGGTTGACTTTCGGGTTGCTTTGGTTTTCCCCGTGCGACTTTCTTAATTCGGGTCAACCGTCTAGGCCGGGTTAAGGGGGTTACATTTGGTGGTATCAGAGGTGAGTTCTCGAGTAATTGGGAATGAATGTGTGCATGATTGAAGTGTGTATGCTTGTGTGCTTGTTGAGTGGAAGCATGTTGAGTGAATTGCATGTATGTTGCATTTGAGATGTATGTTGTGATGTAGCATGTTGTGGGTACCCATTGCCAAATAAAAGCTAATGAAATGGTGTTGATTTTGAATGAAATTGAGCTTGAATACTTGGATTTCTTACCTTGCTGGGCCTGACTTTGTTTTATTTGTGTTGTGATTGCATGGTAAAAGTATGGCACCACGTAGAGAGTTACGAGGTAATGTGCGAGCTACGGCTCCTAATGAGAACGAGAATGAGGAAAACACGGGTAGTGCGGTGTTACCTCCTCCTCCACCTGGTGGTGGTGGTGTTGGGGCTGAGGAAGCTGGAGCTGCAGCTGGTGCTGGAGCTGCTGGACCTGGGGTTGGTCAGGGGCAAGCTATGCCTGATATGAAGATGTTAGTGCAAGCTATTGCTGGTGCTTTTCAAGCAGCAGTAGCTGGGGCTCGTGGAGCGGGGCATCAGGAAGATGCTGGAGTCAGACTACCTTTGGAGCGTCTGCGCAGTCTTGGTGGGACTGAGTTCAGGGGTATGTCTGCTGAGAGTTCTGAAGCTTGGCTAGAGAGTACCAAGCGAATCTTGGGCCAGTTGAGTTGCACTGATGTGCAGAAGCTGGGTTGTGTTGTCTCCTTGCTGCAGAAGGATGCGTATACGTGGTGGACAACCACTATTGCTGGGATGGCAGAAGCTGATGTGACTTGGACATTCTTTCAGAATGTGTTCAAGCGGAGATATCTTGGTGTGAGATATCTTGATGAGAAGAAGCGTGAATTCATGTCTCTTACCCAAGGGAGCATGAGTGTGGCTGAGTATGAAGTGCAGTTTGTACGACTCAGTCAGTATGCACCTGAGCTGGTACCTGATGAGCGGGCAAGGTGCGAGAGGTTCTGTTATGGCTTAGAGACGGATGTGAAAATGTATTTGCTGGCCGCCGAGTATGATGATTTTGATGTGTTGGTGGGCCGAGCCAAGGACGTTGAGATGAACTTGAGTTTATCTGCTAAGGGTGCTGGCAAGCGAGCTGCTGAGTATAGTTCTGGAGGTGGACGGAACAAGAGGGGATGTGATCAGAAGTATCAGTCTTCAGCTAAGAGAGGTGGTGGTGCACCTGCTAGAGGAGGCAATGCTAGAGCTGATCTGAGTGCTTGTTGGATCTGTGGTTCACATGGTCACATGAAACGTGACTGTCCTCGTGCTGTGAGAGAGGTGCAAGCTCCTGTTGCGGCAGCTGGTAATGGGTGCTGGAATTGTGGATCCGCAGACCATTTGAGGCGTGATTGTCCTAGGTTGGCTGGTGATCAGGTGCGTGCTCCTGTTGTTGATGCACCGCAGAGAGGTCGTGGGCGCGGCCGTGGTAATTTCCAGAGGAGAGAGGAAGGTGGTCGTGGAGTGGCCCATGTTGTGGCTATTCAGCCTGAAGGTGGAGGCCAAGCGAGGGTGTATGCTCAGCGTGAGGGAAGGAATGATGCGGATGTGATTGCAGGTACCTTTACTTTGCAATCCTTGTCATTGCTTTCTTTGATAGATTCTGGATCTACGCATTCATACATTTTGCGTGAGCATGCTGAATTGCTTGGTTTGCCTGTTGAGTCTTTGGATGTTGGTGTTCGTGTCACTAGTTCTTTTGGTGAGACTGTTGTGACTCGTAAGCTTTATAGAAGGTGTCCCTTGGTTGTTCAAGAACATGTTTTTCATGTTGATCTTATGGAGTTGCACTTTTATGGTTTTGATGTAATCCTTGGTATGGATTGGCTTGCTAAGCATCGCGTTGTTGTGGATTGTGAAAACAAGCGAGTTTCGCTTAAGCTTGCGTATGATTATGAAGTTGTTGTGGTTGGTGAGAATGTGAAGTTTCTTGCCAATGTGGTGTCTATCTTGGAGGCGAGCAGGATGCTGAGGCAAGGTTGCGAAGCCTATCTAGCTTTTGTGATGAATCCTAGCTCTAAAGAGTTGAGGGTGCAGGATATCAGAGTTGTGAAGGAGTTTCCTGATGTTTTTCCTGAGGAGTTGCCTGGTTTACCTCCTAACCGCGAGGTGGAGTTTGGAATTGAGCTGTATGAGAATACAACTCCTGTGTCCATTACTCCTTATAGAATGGCACCTAAGGAGCTGAAGGAGCTGAAGACGCAGTTGCAAGAGTTGCTTGATCGTGGTTTCATCCGGCCGAGTGTGTCACCTTGGGGAGCACCGGTCTTGTTTGTGAAGAAGAAGGATGGCACTATGAGAATGTGCATTGATTACCGTCAGCTGAACAAGTTGACTATCAAGAATCGGTATCCTTTGCCGAGGATTGATGATCTCTTTGATCAATTTCGGGGAGCTGCTGTGTTCTATAAGATTGACTTTAGGTCAGGGTATTATCAGTTGAAGGTGAAGGATGTGGATGTGCCTAAGACAGCTTTCAGGACAAGGTATGGGCATTATGAGTTCCTTGTGATGCCGTTTGGGTTGACAAATGCTCCTGCTGCTTTCATGGACATGATGAATCGTGTGTTTCATGAATACCTGGACAAGTTTGTTGTGGTGTTCATTGATGATATCCTCGTGTACTCGCGTACCGAGGAGGAGCATGAGGAGCATTTGAGGATTGTTTTGCAAGCTTTGTTGGAGAATCAGCTTTATGCTAAGCTGAGCAAGTGTGAGTTCTGGTTAAGGGAGGTGGTGTTTCTTGGGCATGTGGTCTCAGCTGAGGGGATTCGTGTTGATCCTCAGAAGATTGAGGCGGTGATGAAATGGAAAGTTCCTAAGTCTGTTCATGAGGTCCGTAGTTTCCTTGGTTTGGCGGGATACTACCGAAGGTTTGTGGATGGTTTTTCCAAGATTGCTGCTCCTTTGACGAAGCTGTTGCAAAAGGATGTTATGTATGAGTGGACGGAAGCGAGACAGCAGGCTTTTGAGAAGCTTAAGGCGGCTTTGACGCAAGCTCCTATCTTGATTCAGCCTGAATTAGGGAAAGAGTTTGTGGTTTACAGTGATGCATCCTATGTTGGTTTGGGGGTGTGTGCTGATGCAGGAGGGTAAGGTGGTGGCTTATGCATCGCGGCAGTTGAAAGTGCATGAGCGCAATTACCCTACGCATGATATTGAGCTGGCTGCAGTGGTTTTTGCTCTGAAGATCTGGAGACATTATCTATATGGTGAGAAGTGTACTGTGTACACAGATCACAAGAGTTTGAGGTATCTGATGTCTCAGAAGGAGTTGAATCTTAGGCAGCGGGTTGGTTGGAGTTGCTCAAGGATTATGATCTGACGATTGAGTATCATCCTGGAAAAGCTAATGTTGTTGCGGATGCCTTGAGTAGGAAAGTAGCTGTTGAGCTGAGGGCTATGTTTGCTAGCTTGAGCATATCGCAAGATGGTGGTCTTGTTGCTGAGTTGCAAGTGAAACCCTCTTTGGTTCAATTGATCAAGGATAAGCAGTTGCTGGATGATTCCTTGGTGCCGCATGTTCAGGATATCGCAGAGGGTAGACCTTCGGATTTCTGTTTTAATGATGATGATGTGTTGTGTTTTGGGAGTCGGATAGTAGTGCCTGTTGATGCTGAGTTGAGGCGTGCTATTCTGACTGAAGGTCATAGTAGTTCTTTTGCTATGCACCCTGGTAGTACTAAGATGTACCGTGATCTTCGTGATGAGTACTATTGGGTGGGTTTGAAGAAAGATGTTGCGGAGTTTGTTAGCAAGTGTTTGGTATGTCAGCGAGTTAAGGCTGAGCATCAGTTTCCTTCAGGGTTGTTGCAACCGTTGAAAATCCCTGAGTGGAAGTGGGAACGGGTTACCATGGATTTTGTATCTGGTTTACCTTTGTCTCCCTCGAAGAAGAATTCGGTGTGGGTGATTGTGGATCTCCTAACGAAGTGTGCGCATTTCTTGCCTGTGCATACCACGTTTTCTTTGGATAAGTTGGCAGAGCTGTACATTGCTGAGATTGTGCGGCTGCATGGTGTGCCTAAGTCGATTGTGTCGGATAAGGATCCGAGGTTCACATCGCGGTTCTGGCAGTGTTTGCATCAAGCTCTGGGTACAAGGTTGCATTTCAGTACATCCTATCATCCTCAGTCGGATGGTCAGTCTGAGCGAGTTATCCAGATTTTGGAGGATATGTTGAGGTGCTGCGTGATTGAGTTCCAAGGTTCTTGGGAGAAGCATCTGCCTTTGGTTGAGTTTGCTTATAACAATAGTTATCAGGCAAGTATACAGATGGCACCTTATGAGGCTTTGTACGGGAGGAAGTGTAGGACTCCTCTTTGTTGGGCTGAAACTGGTCAAAAGTTAGTTTCGATGCCGGCTTTGTTGAAAGGGACCACAGAGAAGGTAAAGCTCATTTGTGAGCGGTTGAAGGCTGCTTCTGATCGGCAGAAGTCTTACGCGGATTTGAAGCGTAAGGAGATAGAGTATGCGGTGGGTGACCGTGTGTTTTTGAAGGTTTCGCCTTGGAAGAAGGTGATGCGGTTTGGCCGGAAGGGCAAGTTGAGCCCTAGGTACATTGGACCATATGAGGTGGTTGAGCGTGTGGGTCCTGTTGCGTATCGGTTGAGGTTACCACAGGAGTTGGAGAAGATTCATGATATGTTCCATGTCTCTATGCTCCGGAGGTATAGATCTGATCCTTCACATGTGATGCCTGTGGAAGAAGTGGTTTTGAATCCGGATTTGACCTATGATGAGGAACCGGTGAAGGTTCTGGATTCGGATAGCAAGGTTCTTCGTGGCAAGACCATTGAGTTGGTGAAGGTGCTGTGGAAGCATCGAGGTGTTGAGGAAGCCACGTGGGAGCGAAAGGAAGACATGCTGAAGCAGTTTCCTTATCTCTTTCCTTCAGGTAAATTTCGGGGACGAAATTTCTTAAGGGGGGGAGAGTTGTAACGCCCCGGTTTTGGGCTTAGAAGTTTTGGGCGTTGACCGGTCTGGTCAAAGTGCTGTTCGAATCTAAAAGGGTGAATTTAGGAAAGCCTAGTTCGGGTTGCATTAAAAATATGGAAAAATGTTCTAAAATCATCTTTTAATATATTTAAGTGAACTGTGAAATCAATTTTGGAAAATGAGTTTCGGAAGGGTGACATTTTGGCTAGTGACCAAAATGTAATTTTTGAAAGTTTTGTGACTGTTTTAGAAAGGATTGAAACTTTGAATCTTTAAGGAGCTATTTACCCAAAGGGAGTTTCTCCAGATTTTTCTAAGATATTTTAATGATTAATTCTGATTTTCAAGCAAAAGAAAAGTGGAGGGAAAATCATTTTGGTTATTTTGTAACTAATTTCTCATATTTTCCAATTTCTCTTTTCTCTCATTTTCTCTCAACCCAAACACTTTCTCTCCAGAGATTTCCTTCTGATTTTGTCACTCATTTCTCTCCTTTCAACTCTCTTTTGATTCCTAATCATCATATCTACAAAACCTCTCAATTTGCTACTTGATTCATCAAGCTTTTTGGTTCCAAAAGAGGAGAAACTCAAGTTTGGAGGTAAGAACGTCCTTCTCCTCTGAACTTCAAGTTCTTTAATGAAATTCCTAAGTTCTCAATCCTTAATTGATGTTTTATAAATGGCTTTTAAGATTGTTTAATGGATCTTGGCTTAAAATGCAAGATTTGGTGTGTTTTTGATGAAATTTCGTTGGATCTGTTTTAGCAGTGTTTTAAGGTGTTAAAATGATGATTACTGAATGTTAATTTGATAAGGAATTGAGTTTTGATTAATGCAATCCCGGATAGGTTGAATTTCCTAAGTTTAGCTTATGATTCTTGGTTGTTTTTGAGGTGATCTTGTGGATCTGGTGTTGCTGGAGGTATAAGGATGTTGTTAGGTTCTTTTTAGATGTTAAATGACGTTAAAGGATGTTAGGTTTTGTTGGTTAATGGCTGGGCTATGTTGAGAAGTGGTTTGGATGCATTTTCGGTTGTGTTTGGTGGCCGAAAATGGAGTGTGGATGAGAGCAGCGAGTTTAGGTGCTTTTATTGAAGCTATTAATGCATGATGATGCATTAATCTACTGTTTTAATGTGTTAAAACAGGGGAGTCATCTTTGGATCCTAGTGGTGGTGATCCGGAGGCTTGATTTGGTGCTTCGGCAAGAGGCGAAGTGGAATCGGTGAGTGAAATTGGGTTTTCGGCTTTGAAACCAATGTCTTGGGAGCTTAGTTTAAGTCTAAACAACTTTGCTAAGCTCAAGTGTAAGTTTTCGGAAATACTCTCTAGTGGTGGCCATGATTTGATTGTTGTGCAATGTGGTTTATTGCATGTTTTAAATTCTGTTTTGAAAGCATGATTTAGCATGGTTAATGCTGTTTTTGTAAGCCATATGTTGAAGGAAGCTCAAGGTAAGAGCTCCTTGTTTTTGAACATTGATTAAATGTGGTTTGATGCTTTTAAATGCATGATGAATATGGCTTGGTTTAATGCTTTAGAACAATGGATAAATTGATGATAATGATGTATATTGGCAAGTGATGTTTTGAAAAGGTTGAGGTCACTAAGGTGGTTAAAAGTCCTTGAGTGAGCCTTGTTACTTAAGAACATCAAGGTGGTTAAAAGTCCTTGGATGATTCTTGTTACGGACACAAAGGTGTTTAAAAGTCCTTGTGTGGTCCTTTCTATGGTGTTTAAAAGTCCATAGGCCAAGGTGTTTAAAAGTCCTTGGGGTCAAGGTGTTTAAAAGTCCTTGAGGTAATTTATATCATGGTGTTTAAAAGTCCATGGCCAAGGTGTTTAAAAGTCCTTGGGGTCCAAGGTGTTTAAAAGTCCTTGGGGTGAAAGTTGATGAACTTGTTTTCAAAGAAATGAAATGTATCAATTGTGGCCAATATGACATGTAATGAAATGAAGCATGAGATGCTTGTTAAAGTATGCTTTTGAGCATGTGTAAATGATGATTTGAAGCATGATTTATAAAGTGTTTTATAAATGCATTATTGGATGGTTTTATTGAGCATTCCTCACTAAGCTTTTGCTTACGCTCTCTTTGTTTTCTCAAACCAATATTGCAGAGCATTAAAGTACTTTGAGGGCAGCAAGGAAGGCAAGCATTCAAGTGGTAGTAAAGCTCAAAGTATGGAAGGTTTTCTTAAGTACATTTAGCTTTTGGTAATTTGGCAATGGGGGACCTATGTGTATGTTTTGGGAGATGTTTTGAACTCCCTAAGTATGTTGAATGTTGTTGAGAATGCTGGTTTTTGTGGTTGACCTTTATATGCTTGAATTGGAAGTTTATGCTTGAATGGTTGCTTGTGTAGGAAGCATGCCTATAGATTTGGGGCTTTTCATATATGTGGATGTTTTGATGAATTGTTGATGCAAGTATGTCTCATATATGTTGAATTGCATGTTGGCAAAGTTTGGTGGCATTTGGAGCATGATTGGTTGGTCAATTGCATGTTTAAGTATGCATTTTTGGGCAATCTGTGCAGGGTGTTTCGGAACAGCACCTACCGTTTCGGAACGGGTGCCTTAAACAAGCCCAGGCGTCCGAAACGGGAGGGACCGTTCCGAAACGGAAAGGCTACTGCCCGACCCCCGTTTCGGTACGCGTTGCGGAACGGCCCCGTGTTTCGAAACGGGCTGTCTCCCGTTTCGGAACGGGTGACCGTTGGGGGCTGACATTGGCAGTTAAATGTTTTGAAATGTTTGCATTTTGGTCCTGAATCTTGTTTGTGCAATTGTATGAGTTTGGGAAGTCCTTTTGAGCTGATATTTCACAGAGAAGCATGAAACATGATTAATTTCAAGTTGGTAACTTTAATTTGGGTTAAGTCCTTACAATTATCAGAATTTACAATTTGGTCCCTAAAGTTGTAAATTGTTCAATTGGGTCCCTGTTTGATCTCTGATGTTTATGATCTTTGAGTATGCTGTTGTATGATCATATCTAAGGCTTAATATGCATCTAGACAAGTTTTAAAAGAAAAAAAAGGGTCATTAATCAAGGTTGACTTTCGGGTTGACTTTGGTTTTCCCCGTGTGACTTTCTTAATTCGGGTCAACCGTCTAGGCCGGGTTAAGGGGGTTACATCTACAGAAGGGTGAATTCCAAGCCTTAACAACCTTCCCTAAGGCAGCAACCATCTCACCCAACTGCCATTCTATCAACGACTTCGCCATACTACTAACAACAACAAACAATCACAACAAAACAAACAAACCAGTTAGACCAGCTTTAAGCAAGGATTCAAACTCCAATTCCAAAATAACACAATAGCTATAATAATAAGGCAATGGGTATCCCGAATATCCCCCTCTATTACATGACACAACAGTCAACACGAACATGGATACCACAACATCAAGCATATCAAACAACATACTTCGATCATGCTTTCATCAAACAACATCCACTTGCAACAACATACTATCCACATAACATACTCATTTCACTTTCATCATGCATTAAACCAACTCACAACATCAGCATATATCCACGTAAGCTCAACCAAGATTCTTAAACACAAAGCATGCTTGCAAATATCAACAACTTACTCAGAAACACGTGTTTCAACCAACATTCAACCAACTTTCATCCACACAACAATGTAAACATCAACACACATCACAACAATTTACCGTTTTCCCCAAGCATTCGCAACTTAGCTCTGATACCACCAAATGTAACCCCCTTAACCCGGCCCAGACGGTTGACCCGAATTAAGAAAGTCACACGGGGAAAACCAAAGTCAACCCGAAAGTCAACTTTGATTAACGACCCTTTTTTTTCTTTTTTTATCTTGTCTAAATGCACGTTAACCTTAGATGTGATCTCACAACAACATACTCGAAGATCATAAACATCAGAGATCAAACAGGGACCCAATTGAACAATTAACAACTTTAGGGACCAAACTGTAAATTCTGAAAACTTTAAGGACTTAACCAGATTTTAAGTTACCAACTTAAAATTAATCAAGTTTCATGCTTCTCTGCCAAATTTCAGCTTAAACGGACATCCCAAACTCATACAATTGCACAAACAAGTTTCAGGACCAAAATGCAAACATTCCAAAACATTTAACTGCCACTGTCAGCCCCCAACGGTCACGTGTTCCGAAACAGGCAGAGCCCGTTTCGAAACGCGGGGCCGTTCCGCAACGCGTACCGAAACAGGTGGCTGGCAGAATGCTTTCCGTTCCGAAACGGTGTCTACCGTTTCGGACGCCTGGGCTGATTCAGGGCATCCGTTCCGAAACGGTAGTCCCTGTTCCGAAACGCCCTGCACATAATGCAGAAAAAGACATGCTTAAACACGCAATTGACCATCCGAACATACTCCAAAAGCCACCAAACTTTACCATCATGCATTTCAACATATAAGAGACATACTTGCATCAACAATTCAACATATTATCATCATATACGTAAAGCCCCAATTCTATAGGCATGCTTCCTACACAAGCAACCATTTAAACACAAAATCTCCAAATCCATCTCATATAAGCCAAAACATGATCCAACAACATTAACAACAACATATAACCATCCTTGTCCGAACATATACGAACACATAAACATTAACCCAAGAGATTCTACCCCAATGCCTTTATTAACTATAGCTATTCACCGAGACATACATCTCAAATAGAGTCCTCCTTGAATCCCTTGCTTCTCGCTGTCCAAACTTCAAGAATCTTTCTTATACTTGAAAATCATTCCGAGCAAGAAACCCTTTAAAACCATTTACTCAATCAATCCAACACATGCATTAAACAAAGGCAACTTATGAACCACAACGTCATCATCACATGCCTTTTAAAACAAGTCTTAACAAGACTCCAATGCATTAAAGAGATTTCATGCACACATGCATCATTTACCAAATGATAATCAACACTTGTTCAACTTAACAAGTAAACATGCATTCACAAGCATTAAACACTTTTCATACAACCATGCATCTTTTCAAGCATCTCATGCTTAATCATAATCAAGAACATTATATTGGCTCCCAAGTGATCAACCACATCCACTTTTCAACTCAACATCCAATCGGATACGTGGATCACAAGCGTTGTCCCCACGTTTCATACACACTACCAATCCAAGGTCCCCAAATGGACTTTTAAACACCATTTGACCTCAACATTCACAAGGTTCCCATGTATGGACTTTCAACACCATACAACCTTAACTTTTCACAAGGTTCCTATGTATGGACTTTTAATCACCATACAACCTTAACTTTCCTAAGGTTCCCATGTATGGACTTTTAAACACCATACAACCTTAACTTTCCTAAGGTTCCCATGTATGGACTTTTAAACACCATACAACCTTAGCTTACACAAGGTTCCCATATATGGACTTTTAAACACCATATAACCTTAACATGCACAAGGTTCCCATGTATGGACTTTTAAACACCATACAACCTTAGCATCACCGATTGGTAGTTGTATAACATCACTAACGAGATCCGGGACACCCAACACAAGATCCACACATGGACTTTACACCACCATTGTGATCTTAACAAGCACAAGGTTCCCATATATGGACTTTTAACCACCATATAACCTTTGCTTAACCAAGGTCCTCGAATGGGCATTCAACCTCCATTATGACATTAACCATCTCGTTAGGATACTTGAAGGGAGTTTACCGGTTCACTCTTAACCACTCCACCTCTAAGGCGACTTTATTCACGGTGCACCCAATCCTATAGCCGGCTAACTATATCCGATCAAAGAAACCAAGAACCATTTATATCACTTGCCAATATAACCTACTTACCACATTAGTCCAATGATTCACATGTATAATCATAATGCAAAAACCATCATTTACCATCATCAATCCACTGTTTAAAAGCATTACACAAAGCCATTGAACAACATGCAACACCATGCATCAAAACCACATTTTCAATGTATAAAACTAAGGATCTCTTACCTTGAGCATCCTTCACATATGGCTTTCAAAACCAGCATTAAACCATGCTTAAAATATGCTTTCAAAACAGAATATAAACCATGCAAATCACATGCATTGCAACCACCAAACACAATTGCTTTTAAAGCCAATTCACAACACAAAACAAGAGCGAAAATCCATATACTTACTCTTGAGCTTAGAAAAGTTGTTTAGACTTAAACTAAGCTCCCAAAACCTCCAAACCTTGGTTTAAAAGCTGAAAACCCAACTTCACTCACCGTTACACAAAACAAGGCTAGCCAACAAGCCTTCCAAGCATCCGAAACCTTCCGCAACACCTCTAAAGCTCACGGATCAAACTCCCTTGTTTCAAGCACACAACAACAGAGGATTAATGCATCATTATGCAATAAAAACACCAGCAACACAACACAACTCGCTGCTCATCACAAATCCAACAATTCGGCTACCAAACACAACCGAAATCACCTCCAAACACTTCCAAAACTTCACCCAGCCAAGATCCATCACTTCTAACCATTTTTAAACATCAATTAACATCCAAAATGATTACAAACACGTCCTTATACCCCCAGGTATAACAGATCACCAAGATCACTCCAAAAACAATCAAAAACTCAAGCAAAACTTAGGAAATTCAACCTATCCAGGATTGCATTAATTAAACCTCAACTTCTAATCAATTTAGCATTCATTTAACATCAATTTGACACTTCAAAACACTGCCCAAACAGATCACACGAAAATTTCACCAAAATCAAGCAAATCTTGCATTTTAAGCCAAAATCAAGATTTCAATTGAAAAGCCTTTAACAAATCACAAATCAAGGATTGAGAACTTAGGAATTTCAGTAAAGAACTGAGAGTTTAGAGGAGAAGGACGTTCTTGCCTCCAAACTTGAGTTTCTCCCTTTTTGGAACCAAAAAGCTTGATGAAACAACTTGCAAATGGTGAGGTTTTGTTGTAGAGATGATTAGGAATCCAAAGAAAATTGAAAAGGAAGATTTGAGTGACAAAATCAGAAGTAAATCTCTGGAGAGAAAGTGTTTGGGTTGAGAGAAAAAGAGAGAAAATGAAAATTGGAAGAAAATGGAAAGTTGGTTACAAAATAGTAAAATGATTTCCCTCCACTTTTCTTAAGCTTTAAAATCAGAATTATACATCAAAATATCTTAGAAAAATCTGGAGAAACTCTTTTTGGAATAATAGCTCCTTAAAGATTCAAAGTTTCAACCCTTTATAAAACAGTCACGCAACTTTCAAAAATTACATTTTGGTCACTAGCCAAAATGTCACCCTTCCGAACCTCATTTTCCAAAATTGATTTCACAGTTCACTTTTATATATTAAAAGATGATTTTAGAACATTTTTCCATATTTTTAATGCAACCCGAACTAGGCTTTCCTAATTTCACCTTTACATATTCGATCAGCACTTTGACCGAACCGGTCAACGCCCAAAACTTCTGAGCCCAAAACCGGGGCGTTACAAAGTATTTGCTAGATTGCTCTCTAGAATGTGGTGATTGCCCCATAAATGCTTTTACATGCTCATGGTTTTAGATTGATAAATTCCTATTGTTTTTATGCATGAATTATAGCATGAGATGATGCTTGAAATGATTTCATAAAGTAACAGTTGCATATTTGAGATTTGGGATTTTATGTTGAAGCATAGCAAATGTTATGGTTTTGAAATGAGATGAGAATGATGAGATTTGTTGCATGAAAAATAGTAGGTGAGATGATGTTTTAACATAATATATTTGCATAGATGTTGAGATACTTACCGGATATAATTGATCGATCAATAGGATCAGAGTGCACTATAAACTAAAAATTCGTATGTGGTCTTTGGTTACGCCAAAGGGAGAGAACCGATGATGGGCATTCCATCGGGTAGGACTTGGTGAAATACCCAAGCTTTTTGGCGATGCGAGATTCTGCCATTTAAGTACGGTGATGTGAGATTCCACCGGAAACTATGTTGCTAGACGAGTGAGTACGGTGTTGAGAGATGCCACCGGAAGTGTATAGTGAGATGTCCGCATATCCGAGTAATAAAGAGATGTGAAATGCCAATATAAAATATGTTATGGTTTTTGATTCACATGTACCTTGATGTAATGATTTATGCTATGAGAAATGCATATGTGGTTTGTTTATGAAATGCTTTAGAGTACAAGCATGAGTTTGGCTTTGCCATGAGTTTTGCATTGGTTTAAATGCATGAGATAGAATGAAGGTACATGTGGTTTCAATGAGAAATTGCTTTGAAAGGTTTCCAAGCATGAGATAGAAATGAGGATGTGGTTTAAATGCTTTTAATGAAAGTGTTTTCAAGTTGTGCATTATTGGGTTGGTTTTCTTTAGAGCATGCCTCACTAAGCATTTGTGCTTATGCTCTCTCTTTTACCAATAATGCAGATAATTGAGGTGTTTTCGGGCATCAAGGAAGCTAAGTTCATCCAAGGAGGTCCAAGCTCCTGTATGGTGAAGTTTTCGTACACTTTAGTTTTGATAGATTGGCAATGGGACACCAAGGAATTGTTTTTGGGAGATGTATTAAACTCCCTGAGGTTGTGGCATGTTTGGTTTAGCTTGTTTGGATTATAAATGGCCTTAATTGCTTGTTTTGAGATTGGTTTGCATATTTGGGTTTTGAGACTAGGGAGCATGCCTTTAGAATAATGGAATTTTGTGTTTGATGCTATGGTTGTGCTTAAATGTCCCATATATGTTCCTTATATGTATGATGACTTGTTGATATGATTAGAGAGTCTTTGGGGCATGTTTGAGTAGGTAATTGAGTGAAAAACAAGCAAATGTTGCAGTTTCTGGGCAGGGTGTATCGAAACACCCCATGGTGTTCCGGAACGATGGCCTGAAATGGCCTTGGCGTTTCGAAACGAAGGAAGTTGTTTCGGTACATTTTGGCTACTAGAGCTATGTGTTTCAAAACCAGTCTCGGAACCAACCCGCGTACCGAAACGATCAACCCTGTTTCGATACATCGTTTTAGTACGGTAAGTAGGTGTTTCGAAACGGGTTACCGTTGGACCCAGGTTTGAATTGTTTGGATGTTTGCATGCTTTACATTTTAGTCCTAAATGTTGATATTGCAATTGCTTGAGCTTGAGATGTCCTTTTAAGTTAAAATTTGGCAGAGAAACATATAACATGAATAATTTCAAGATGGTAACCTTAAAACCAATGAAGTCCCTCTAATTTACAGAAATTACAATTTGGTCCATAATCTTGTGTGAAGTGCAATTCAGTCCCTATATGTGATCCGATCGCTACGCCTTTCTCAATCGTGTTTCGTGAGTAATCACTTAGGGTTAACAAGTATATAGACAAGATTAAAATGAAAAAAGGGTCGTGAATCAATGTTGACTTTCAGGTTGACTTTGGTTTTCCCCGTGTAATCTTCGTAGTTCGGGTCAATCGTCTAGGCCGGGCTAAGGGGGTTACATTTGTTGGTATCAGAGTTTGGTTCACGAATAGTTAGGGTTTGATATGTGATTGTTGTATGTGTTTATGCATGATGGTGACTCTTTGGTGAAAGTGTGATGTTTGAATAGTGATGTCTGATTTAATGGAGATGTTTTTGTGATGCTATGCTGTGTTTGGAGTATGATAGGGGATCCCATTTCCATATCAAAACTAATGAGAGGAATTGTTTTTGAAAATGAGCTTGAGTACTTGGATTACTTACCTTATTGTGCCTAATTGTGTTTTTGCATTTTTATCAGTGCATTGTTTTCTATATAATGGGGCCACGTAGAGAGTTGAGAATCAATACTAGATCGATGACCGATAATGAGAATGCTGAGAATGCTGAGAATGTTGACGACTTACCTCCTCCTCCTGGTGGTGGACCGCACGGTGGTGCTGGTGCTGAAGCGGGTAACGCTGGCGCTGATGCTGGTGCTGGTGCTGGGGTTGCTGGACCTGAGGGTGCGCAGGGGCAAGCTGCTCCTGATTTGACCATGTTGATTCAGGCTATTGCTGGAGCTTTCCAGGCAGCAGTAGCTGGAGCTCATGGAGCTGTGCATCAGGACGATGCCAATGTGAGTTTGCCTTTGGAACGTGTTCGCAGTCTAGGAGAGACTGAGTTCAGGGGCTTATCTCCGAAAGGATCTGAGTCTTGGTTGGAGACCACCAAGCGGATTTTGGGTCAGATGAACTACAATAATTTGCAGAAGTTGGGTTGTGTTGTATCACTGCTGCATGGTGATGCTTATACGTGGTGGACGACCACAATCTCTAGGATGGAGGATAACGAGGTGACTTGGACATTCTTTTTGAATGCGTTCAAGCGGAAGTATCTGGGTGTACGTTATCTAGATGAGAAGAAAAGAGAATTTATGTCTCTCGTGCAAGGCATCATGTCAGTAGCCGAGTAAGAAGTACAGTTTGTCTGCCTCAGTCAGTATGCGCCTGAGTTAATCCCTAGTGAGCGTGAGAGGTGCGAACGGTTCCGTTATGGGCTAGTAGCGGATGTTAAGACTTATATGCTTGCGGCTGATTATTCGGATTTCGATGTCTTGGTCACTAGAGCCAAGGACATTGAATCGAATCTTCGGCTGACTAGTCGAGCTGGTGGATCTAGCTCCGGGAAGCGAGCGGCTGAACACGATTATGGTAGAGATCGCAACAAGAGGAATTAGGATAGGAGGTCGCTTTATGATGATAGGCGTGGGGGTGGTAACCCTTGTAGAGGTCAGCAAGGACCTAATGCTGTTCTGAGGACTCCTGAGTGCAACCGTTGTGGTAGACGACATGGTGGTGAGTGTTGGGGTAACCTTAGGATATGCTGGAATTGTGGGAACCGTGGACATTTGAAGAAAGATTGTCATCAGCCTTTGAGAGAGGGACAAGCTTCGATGAGAGCAGCTGAGCCACAGAGAGGCCGTGGGCGCGGCCGTGGTAATTTTCAGCGCAGGGATGATTGTGGCAGGAACGTAGCACATGTATTGGCCGTTAAACATGAGGGTCGTGGTCAGGGTCGAGTCTATGCCCATCGTGAGGGAAGGAATGATACGGATGTGATCGCAAGTACCTTTACTTTGCAATCCTTGTCATTACTTTCTTTTATTGATTCTGGATCTACACACTCGTACATTTTGCGTGAACATGCTCTAATGCTTGGTTTACCTGTTGAGTCTTTGGATGATGGTATGCGTGTGACTAGTTCCTTTGGTGAGACGGTTGTAACACGGAAGTTGTATAAGAGATGTCCCTTGAAAATGCAAAATCATGTTTTTCTTATTGATCTTATGGAATTGCCATTATATGGCTTTGATGTAATCCTTGGCATGGATTGGCTTGTGGAGCATAGAGCTGTAGTGGATTTCGAAAGCAAGCGAGTTTCGTTGAAACTTGCGGGTGATTATGTAGTGGTGGTAGTGGGAGAGAGAATGTGAAGTTTCTTGCGAATGTGGTGTCTACATTGGAAGCAAGTCGAATGTTGAGGCAGGGTTGCGAGGCTTATCTATCCTTTGTGATGAATCCTAGTTCAAAGGAGATGCGCATTACGGATATAAGAACTGTATGCGAGTTCCCTGGAGTGTTTTCGGAGGAGTTACCTGGATTGCCGCCTAGTCGAGAGGTGGAGTTTGGAATTGAGCTATATGAAAACACAACTCCGGTGTCTATTGCTCCCTATCGCATGGCACCTAAGGAGATGAAGGAATTGAAGACGAAACTTCAGGAGTTGCTTGACCGTGGCTTCATTCGGCCTAGTGTGTCACCTTGGGGTGCACCGGTCTTGTTTGTGAAAAAGAAGGATGGCACTATGAGAATGTGCATTGATTATCGTCACCTGAACAAGTTGACTATCAAGAACATGTATCCTTTGCCGAGGATTGATGATCTTTTTGATCAGTTTCGGGGAGCGACTGTGTTTTCCAAGATTGACTTGAGGTCAGGGTACTATCAGCTTAAGGTGAAGGATGTCGGTGTACCGAAAACAACCTTTAGAACGAGGTATGGGCATTATGAGTTCCTTGTAATGTCGTTTGGTTTGACAAATGCTCCTACTACTTTCATGGACATGATGAATAGAGTGTTCTATGAATACTTGGATAAGTTCGTTGTGGTGTTCATCTATGATATCCTTGTGTACTCTCGTACTAAGGAGGAGCATGAAGGTCATTTGAGAGTTGACTGGAAAGGCTCTTGGAAAATCAGCTTTATGCTAAGCTGAGCAAGTGTGAGTTTTGGCTAAAGAAAGTTGTGTTCCTTGGTCATGTGGTCTCGACCGAGGGGATTCGAGTTGATCCTCAGAAGGTTGAGGCGGTGATGAATTGGAAGCCTCCTAAGTCTGTTCATGGTGTCCGTAGTTTCCTTGGGTTGGGAGGATATTACCAGAGGTTTGTGGAGGGATTTTCTAAGATTGCTGCCCTTTTGACGAAGTTGTTGCAAAAAGATGTTAAGTATGAGTGGACTGAACCGAGACAGCAAGCTTTTGAGAAGCTTAAGGCAGCTTTGATGCAAGCTCTTATCTTGGTTCAGCCTGAATCAAGAAAAGAGTTTGTGGTGTATAGTGACGCATCCTACGTTGGTTTGGGGTGTGTGTTAATGCAAGAGGGTAAGGTGGTGGCTTATGCATCGCGACAGTTGAAGGTGCATGAGCGCAATTATCCTACGCATGATATTGAGTTAGCTGCGGTGGTTTTTGCTTTGATGAACTGGAGACATTATCTTTATGGTGAGAAGTGTACTGTGTACACGGATCACAAGAGTTTGAAGTATTTGATATCTCAGAAAGAGTTGAATCTTA
Source organism: Hibiscus trionum (assembly GCA_030270665.1). NCBI lineage: Eukaryota > Viridiplantae > Streptophyta > Magnoliopsida > Malvales > Malvaceae > Hibiscus > Hibiscus trionum. Next base: position 23,256,111 of record BSYR01000017.1, read on the forward strand.
GGCATCGGCGTTGGGTAGAGTTGCTTAAGGATTACGATCCAACGATCGAGTATCGTCCGGGAAAAGCTAATGTTGCGGCGGATGCCTTGAGCAGGAAAGTGGCGGTAGAGTTAAGGGCTATGTTTGCTAGCTTGGGCATTTCGCGAGATGGAGGTCTTGTTGCTGAATTGCAAGTAAAACCATCTATGGTTCAGTTGATATTGCTGAGGGTAGACCATCAGATTTTGTTTTAATGATGATGGAGTTCTATGCTTTGGAAGTTGGATAGTAGTGCCGAATGATGTGGAGTTGAGGCGTACTATTCTGACCGAAGCTCACAGTAGTCCTTTTGCTATGCACCCTGGTAGTACAAAGATGTATCGTGATTTGAAGGATGAGTACTATTGGGTGGGATTGAAGAAAGATGTTGCGGAATATGTGAGTAAATGCATGGTTTGTCAGCGGGTTAAGGCTCAGCATCAGTTTCCATCAGGGTTGTTGCAACCGTTGAAGATCCCTGAAAGGAAGTGGGAGAGAATCACCATGGACTTTGTGTCTGGTTTACCCTTGACACCATCAAAGAAGAATTTTGTGTGGGTGATTGTGGATCGCCTTACGAAGTGTGCGCATTTCTTGCCTGTGCATACTACATATACCTTGGATAAGCTGGCAGAGCTGTACATTGCTGAGATTGTACGTTTACGTGGTGTACCAAAATCTATAGTGTCGGATAGATATCCGAGGTTCACATCGCGATTTTGGGAATGTTTGCATCAAGCTTTGGGTACGCGGATGAATTTCAGTACTTCTTATCATCCACAGATGGATGGACAGTCTGAGCGTGTTATCCAAGTGCTTGAGCATATGTTGAGGTGCTGTGTGATTGAGTTTCAAGGCTCTTGGGAGAAGCATTTGGCTTTGGTGGAGTTTGCTTATAATAACAGCTACCAGGCAAGTATTCAAATGGCACCTTATGAGGCCTTGTATGGGAGGAAGTGCAGAACTCCTCTTTGTTGGGCTAAAACGAGACAAAAGTTGGTCTCGATGACGGCATTGTTGAAAGGAACTACCGAAAAGGTGAAGCTCATTTGTGAGCGGTTGAAGGCAGCTTCTGATCGGCAGAAGTCTTACGCAGATTTGAAGCGTAAGGAGATTGAGTTTACGGTGGGTGACCGTGTGTTCTTAAAGGTTTCACCTTGGAAGAAGGTGATGAGGTTTGGCCATAAGGGTAAGTTGAGCCCTAGGTATATTGGACCATACGAGGTGATAGAACGTTTGGGTCCTGTTGCTTATAAGTTGAGGCTACCACGAGAGTTAGAGAAGATACACTATGTGTTTCATATATCCATGCTTCGAAGGTATAGATCGGATCCTTCGCATGTTATGCCCGTGGAGGAAGTTGAGTTGAATCCAGATTTAACCGATGATGAGGAGCCGGTTGAGATTTTGGATTCGGACAGTAAAGTTCTTCGAGGTAAGACCATTGAGCTGGTTAAGGTGTTATGGAGGCATCGTGGTGTTGAGGAAGCCAAATGGGAAAGAAAGGATGACATGAAGAAGTAGTTTCTTTACCTTTTTCCTCCAGGTAAATTTCGAGGACGAAATTTCTTAAGAGGGGGAGAGTTGTAACACCCCAAATTTGGGCCTAGATGTTTAGAGTCTGAACCAGATCGGTCTGGGAAGCGGTTCAAATCTAAAAGGGGGTTTTAAGGAACACCTAGTTCGGGATGCTTTAAAAATATAGAAAAATATCTAAAAATCCTCATTTAGTATATAGAAGAGAATGATGGAATCAATTTTACAAAATAAGGTTTGGAAATACTAAATTTCGGTGTAGCGACCAAATCGTAGTTTTTGCAAAGTTTAGTAGTGACTGTTTTGTAAAGGATTGAAACTTTAAATCTTTAAGGAGGTAATTTTACCAAAAATATTTTCATCAGATTTTTCCTTAATTTGGGTGATTTAATTAATGTTTAATTAAAGAAAATGAAGGTGATTAAAATAGAAAAACTACCTTTGACTTTTCATAACAACTTTTCACTAATTTTCTCTCATTTCATTTTCTCTCAAAATCCTATCAACCAAACACTTTTTTCTCAAGCAAATTTACTTTGATTTCCACTTCATTTGATGAGATTTCAATAACTCTTTGATTCCTAATCAATCCTTCAACAAATCCACTTGATTTCTACATTGAATTTTCAAGAAAACTTGCCCAAATCAAGGAGAGACCATCCATTAGAGGTAAGCTTCGTCCTTCTCCTCTAATGATCAGTTCTTTACTGAAATTCCCAAGTTATCAATCCTTTATTAATGATTTTAAAGTGGTTTTAATGTTAGAAACAAGAAATCGGCTTGAAGCTCAAGATTTTGGATGAGATCTTGAAGATTTTTGTGGTGATTGATTGGGCTCTGTTTTGAGATGGTTTTCTAATGTATTTTGGATGTTAAATGATGTTATAAATGAGGTTTTATCAATCCAATCCCGAATAGGTTGTTTTCCTAAGTTTTTGCTTGTTAAAATGGTGGTTTTTGGGGTGATTTTGGTGTTCTGCTATAGCTGGAGGTATAAGGACGTGATTGTGTTGGTTTTTGTTGTTAATTGATGTTTAGAAATGATTAGAAGTGATGGATCTTGGCTAGGTTTGATTTTAAAAGGGTTTCGAGGTGATTTCGGTAGTGTTTGGTAGCCGAAATGTGGTTTTTGTGTAGAGCAACGAGTTTAGGTGTGTGGCTGATGATTTCAATGCATGATGATGCATTAATCCTCTACTCTAATGTGTTTAAAACAGGGGAGACATCTTCGGACACCTTTGGAGTTGATCCGGAAGCTTAGATAGCGTTTCGGCAAGTAAGCAGAACGTAATCAGTGAGTGTGTATGGTTTTAGAAGTCCTTGAGGGATAAAGAATCAAAGTTTGGGGATTTAGGAAAGGTTTGAAACACCTTCCTAAGTTCTAAAGTAAGTATTTGCTAGATTGCTCTCCAGAATGTGGTGATTTCCCCATAAATGCTTTTACATGCACATGGTTTTAGATTGATAAATTCCTACTGTTTCTATGCATGAATTATAGCATGAGATGATGTTTGAAATGATTTCATAAAGTAACATGTTGCATATTTGAGATTTGGGCTTTTATGTTGAAGCATAGCAAATGTTATGGTTTTGAAATGAGATGAGAATGATGAGATTTGTTGCATGAAAAACAGTAGGTGAGATGATGTTTTAACATAATATATTGGCATAGATGTTAAGATACTTACCGGATATAATTGATAGATCAATAGGATGAGAGTGCACTATAAACTAAAAATTGGTACGTGCTCTTCGGTTAAGCCAAAGGGAGAGAACTGATGATGGGCATTCCATCGGGTAGGACTTGGTGAAATACCCAAGCTTTGTGGCGATGAGAGATTCCGCCATGTGAGTACGATGATGTGAGATTCTACCGGAAACTATGTTGCTAGACGAGTGAGTACGGTGATGAGAGATGCCACCGAAAGTGTCTAGTGAGATGTCCGCATATCCGAGTAATAAAGAGATGTGAAATGCCAATATAAAATATGTTATGGTTTTTGATTCACATGTACCTTGATGTGATGGTTTATGCTATGAGAAATGCATATGTGGTTTCTGGGCAGGGTGTATCGAAACACCCCATGGTGTTTCGGAACGAGGGCCTGAAATGGCTTTGGCGTTTCGAAACGAAGGAAGTTGTTTCAGTACATTTTGGCTACTGGAGCTATGCGTTTCGGAACCAGTCTCGGAACTAACCCGCGTACAGAAACGGTCAACGCCGTTTCGATACAGCATTTTGGTACGGTAGGTGAGTGTTTCGAAACGTGTTACCGTTGGACCCAGGTTGAATTGTTTGGGTGTTTGCATGCTTTACATTTTAGTCCTAAATGTTGATATTGCAATTGCTTGAGCTTGAGATGTCCTTTTAAGTTGAAATTTGGCAGAGAAACATATAACATGACTAATTTCAAGATGGTAATCTTAAAACCAATGAAGTCCCTCTAATTGATAGAAATTACAATTTGGTCCCTAATCTTGTGTGAAGCGCAATTGAGTCCCTATAGGTGATCCGATCGTTGCGCCTTTCTCAATCGTGTTTCGTGAGTAATCACTTAGGGTTAAGAAGTATCTAGACAGTATTAAAATGAAAAAAAGGGTCGTGAATCAAGGTTGACTTTCGGGTTGACTTTTGTTTTCCCCTTGTAATCTTCGTAGTTCGGGTCAATCGTCTAGGCCGGGCTAAGAGTGTTACAAGATGTTTGGAGCATCTCAGGTTGCGGAAGATGAAAAGCCTACACATGTACTGCCTGTTGGACAGGCTGGTTTGTCAAAACAACGTCTGCATGATTTGGGAGCTGTTGAGTATCTTGGGTCCACGCCGAAGGCGTTCGAGGTTTGGTTAGCTAATACAATCTCTATCTTGGCTCAGGAAGGGTGTGACCACGCTTGTAAGTTGGGAAGCGTTGTGATGTTATTGTTGAATGATGCTAGTAAGTGGTGGACAGTTGTGTCGGCGGCATCAAATATCCAAGATATGGTCTGGGAATTCTTTTCAGCTGCATTTATGAAGAGGTATTTTGGAGATAAGCGTTCGGGTAACCAAGATAGCGAGGGTATGGTTTCAGTTCATGTTGATGTGTAGAATTTTGGATTGGCATCTCATGGTGGTGGATCTAGATCTGGTAAGAGAGCTATTGAATTCGGTTTTGGAAGTAAACAGATCAAGGAAGGCCGAGATATGAGGTATCAGCCTGTGGCTAGGCGAGGTAATTTTGGGCATGGTGCGTTGGTTCAAGGGAACAGAATGAGGGCGGAACAACATACGTGCTAGATGTGTGGTTCTCGGGAGCACTTGAGGAGGGACTTTCCTCGTGCGAATGGAGTGGTACAGGCTTCTGTCAAAGTGACAAGGAATTCTTGCTGGAATTGTGGTTCAGTAGAGCATTTAAGGCGTGAGTGTCCTTTGTTGGCAAGTAGAGGCCAGGGTCGTGCACCTGCTGTGGTTGCACCTCGAGAAGGCCGTGAGCGTGGTCGAGACAGGATTCGAAGGTGGCAAGAAAGGCAGAGAGGTGCAAGGTATTTGATGGTTAAATCTTGTTTGAGTTGTGGGTCTGCGGGACATTTGAGGCGAGATTGTCCAGTGTTGGTTCGAGGAGGTCAAGGTGGGGTGTCTCTTGAAGTTCCCCGTGGTTCTGAGTGATGGTTCTTATCATCAAGGAGATCATGGTGGTTTTGCAGAAGAGAGTGTGGGTGTTTGTCGCTTGGAGCACAATGATGTGATTACATGTATCTTTTTGGTGCAATTCGTGTCATTGTTATGTTTGCTTAGTTTTGCTTTGCATCCTTGGGTAGTGTTAAAGTGTAATAGATAGTGGGTTATGAAGAGTGTTGTTGTTGTTTAAGAACAACATTGGTGAGGAGGAATAGTAGTTCAAGTAGTGTTGTAATGAGTTGTGAGGATGGTGGAGTAGGAAAAGTTTGGAAATAGGAAGTGGAGTTGTTCCAAGTATGGTTCAAAGACGTTATTAGTTGGTGTGAACAGACACGCATGCACAATTTAAATCATTTGTATACATATACATTACATATGTTGGTACATGCATACATTGCTAATGACATTAGAAGTATGCATGCATGTGCATAGGCATTAGTAGGGGCATGTAAGCAATCATGTACATGAATGTTCACACTTACTAATAGCTGATTTGGATCTGGTAGTGGAGTGTTATGATCAGATTAGTTTGTGTGTTTTAGGTTATTTTGGCGAGAGGTGAGGAAGTCAATAAGTTCACCATTAGGAGTCAGTATGGTCTATTTTGGGCTAGCCGGAAGAAAATTTTACTAGGTGATTTAAGGCCTTGGCGGATTGATGGTAGAGAGGGGACCGTTTTGGTTAGAATGCGGTCGATGATGTATAGTGTGGAGTTAAAAGCATTTTGTATGTAGCCGTGGGGTGTTGTCGTTGCTCTAGGTTAAACGATTGTTTTAGGTTTCAGTTGTGGTTTTTAAAGTGCGCTGTGTTCTTGCTGGAATAGTCATAGTAGGATGATTGTTTTAGATGGTTAAGGTTTTGACGGAGACCCAAAAGAGGTTGGAAGGAATTTCTGACAATGGTTTTAGTTGAGGTTTAGTTAGGTTGTGTAGAAAGTTCCTGACTCTTGTATAAGTTGAAGGATGTGTCTTCAGTCGAGTGCAAGTGTTTAGGGAATGAGCTTTACGCATGGTTATGTAAGCTCAAGAGCCATGATGTTTTGGCTGGTTTCTCGTGTGAGGGTGGTCTGTTGGATGTGTGTAAGTAAACCTTTTTATGATGGTTGTTGTGAGTGAAGTGATGGTTGGAGACGGTGTTGGAATCTCGTGATGAGGTATCAGGTTGGAAAGGCCAACGTTGGGGCCAATGCTTGAGTAGAATGGTGGTTGTCGAGTAGGGGGCGATGCTTACTCGCTTGAGCATATCGCAAGATGGTGATCTTGTGGCCGAATTGTGAATGTGAAGCCTTGTGGTTTGGTGTCAATGATGTTGGTGTTTTGAGCTTTGCGAGAATTGAATAGTGGTGCTATGTGATAGTGAGTTAAGGTGCTCTCATCGGGATGAACTCTCAGAGATTCTTCCGTAGTGTACCCTGGTTGTACGAAAGTGTATTGTAATTTGAGGGTTAACGGATAAGATGGGAAAGGATGTTAATGAGTTTGTAGGCAAACGTTTGGATTGTTAGTAGGTGGAAGTTGATTTTGTTCATCGTTTAGGTGTGGTAACTGCTGGGGTTATCAGGAAGGGAGTTGTAACCCCCTCAGTTCGGTCCGGACGTTTGACCCGTCCGAGTAGGCTACACGGGGAAAACCGATGTGAAACTGTTAAGGTCCCACCTTGATTAGCAACCCTAGAGAATTTCTTTTATTTATATCTTGTCGAAATGCAGTATTATTTCCTATGTGAAACAAAACAGCTGAAACACAACAATATAAAAACAACCATCCAAAACAACACTTTTAAACATCCCATTTTTATTTTTAAAGCAGGCCGTATCGATACACCTGCAGAGGGTATCGATACGCCTTGACCAAGTCAACTGCCCCAAGTCAACACAGGGAGACCATATCGATACGGCCCTTGGGCGTATCGATACACCCTCCTCGGTCAACATCTCGCGGTCAACGATACGAAACCGTACCGATACGCCTAGAGCCCTTACTGATACGCCAAAGTCTCACCAAAATCTCAGATTTCCAGTGAGTTTTGGGCGTATCGATACACCTCCGTGTATCGGTACGCTAAGCCAAATCTGAGTCCCAAGGTGTAGGACCGTACCGATACGGCCCTCAGGCGTACCGATACGCCCTGCACTGCAAGACCCAAATTTGCAGCAAAGCGACTTTAGACTGGACTCTGGATGCGATTTACGACTCCCCTAGCCACAGACAACATACATACAACCTTTAACAACCAAGATATCAACATACAAGGCATTCAAAACGAACAAGGATCATGCATCTAAAGGATTCATACATTTACCATAAAGAGGTCATACTTTGCATTTAAGATTCATGCCTTAGAAACCAAAACATATAAGCGTTCATGACATGCAACATAAACAAGGTTTACAATTCAAACAAAGCATCCAAAAGCCAAACCAACATCAACATACATCAAAGCTGAAATCAACAACACCTATCCCATTGCTTGACTATTACAACCTTTCAATTTAAAGTTTATACTTGAGCTAACCAAAAGCGACATTTGGAGGCCTTTCCTTTCCCTTGCCACCCACAAGCTACTGATCTGCACTGTCGAACAAAAAGGAGCGTAAGCATAAAAGCTTAGTGAGGGTAAGCTCATAAAACAAACCTCGACAATGCAGGGTCCAAGCACGAGCAACAACCAAGATAGAATGCATGATCTTACCTCCGATCCACGAGAGCCAAAATATACATGATGCATGAACATATGATCAACACTATGCCATGATCAACAACTCATAAGCCCAACAAACGAAGATACATATATCAATGTATTAACAACCACATATATCAATCCATATTGGCAACACATCTCAAATCATAATGGCACATATATAAGCTCATATTGGCACCTAGCTATGACTCGAATACACGGATAACACGTTGGAACTCACATCCAACAACAAATACTACCTTGCGGTGGGATTACACTAATCATCATTTCTCGCGGAGGGGATTCCACTCATCCTCATGCCCCGTCGATGGGATTCCACTAATCACCGACTAATATATATATGAAGATTTTTGGGAGAACCCGTACTCCATCTTGATGACTACCGTCACCAAGACCACGCGCGCATTTTACTCTCATGTGCACGCTAAACATCCTAATGATCGATAATTGTACCCAAGCATACTAGTGCCAATATTAAACACAATCCACAAATCATTTTGTAATGACTTTCGTGCTTAGCACGTACTCACCATGATCACCATCATGCACAAACCACAATCCAAACTACATGCATAACAATGCATCAAACCATGCCTCAACCACATGTATAACACAATATACATAACTACCATAAACACAATTAAACAAGAGGCATAACAAGCAACTAGGAGTCCAACCAAAAGTTTCCCGAACTAAGCTTGAGATTAGGCTACCACTCTAATCTCAACTCTAGGTGGGTTTACCAAGCCCAAAATAGGTCCACATGCTTGAACCAATATTTAAAAACCATTTAAAAACAATAACCACTCACCGACCACTCCATTTAGCACAAGCCGACTAGCCTACCAAGCATCCAAGTTTTCGGATTTGAGCCTGAAGCTTCTCCATTGTTTCCTCTTGCCTCTAACCATTCAAAAACAATACATTAACCTCAAAATCAGCCACAAACCCAAAGTTTAACACCAACACACAAATCCACTACAATTCTCACAATTCAAAGCCAAGTTCATTCTCCAAATTCTCATTTTCGTACCTCCAGAAGAACCCAGCAAAAATCATCAATGTAGTCATCCAAAGCAGTCTTAAACATGTTCAAAACACTACCCAAACATAGTATAACCATCAGCCCCCAATTTCCAACATCAAACACACCCACAACTAACCTTAAAACCCTTCCAAGAACCCCTCAAAACCCAAATCCGAAAATCCATACAAAACTCTTTAAATTTACATATATTGGACCTCTTGGTTAACAAACAACCCACAAATCAATGAGAAATCAAAATCTTTAGTTAAAGACCATAAAGGTAGCATATTTAATCAAAATCATTAAAACTTCAACAATATTGAAATCTAGAGGTATCATCTTGTAGAGGGAAAGGAGGACAAACCAAAAATGTATTTACCTTTCAAAAATCACCAACGAAGACCAAAGGAGATGATGGAATAGTGAGTTGAAGAGGAGTTTCGGTTTTCATGTGAAGAAGAGAAAATAAAGAAGATGAAGATAACTCTCTTCTTTTTGGTTAAAGCTCATCTTTTTCAAACATTGAGTTATTTACAAAAAATGCCATTAATGAGATGGCAAATTCTCATCTCCTAAAATTCATGGGTTTTGCATTTTGAAATCGAACAGGCCCAACGTAAAGCATTTGTCTTTGAAACCCGAGGCTGAAGATATTATTTTATTATTATAATTAGAAAACCGAAACCCAAAACTTATTTTAATATTATTTTCACCCGACCCCTAAACCCGGGTGTTACAACTCTCCCGCACTTAAGGAAATTTCGTCTTCGAAATTTATCAGACAGGAAAAACCACAAAATATGCTCTTACACACTTTCCTTCCTTTCTTACCACAACATTCTAACTAGCTCGATAGACTTACCACACAACATTAGCTATCTGATGCTAAGATCTCAACGGGTCCTTCAATGCATGTCAATTTTAAACTCAACTCAATCTCTTCAACAACATAGCACGGGACAAATCTGAGTCACACTTCCGAACCATAGATACACGGTACACATCACGAACCCCTTTCTAACTCTGGTGGTAACCGCAACAAATAAACAACAGAACTAGCCCGCTTCACAATGTCATACGGCACCGTTTGAATACATGACCGATAACTTTCTCTGATTGATCATCTAACTTTAACAGGTAACCAAGCACTATGTAGACGTCCTCAAATATCTAGTTGAAATCTCGAATCTCTACCGGCCACTATCGATTTCAAGACACTGCACAACTCACACTCTTGCTAAGGCACGACTCTGCCATCTTACACAAGGTACAAGTAACATGAACATGTATAAAATGAGTACACTCGGTGCAACTATCATTGTTTACTCGGCTAAGCTCTCCCGTAGGAAATCAAATGCGAACCAGGCACAATGTCCCTCGAACCTACTACCCACTTCCATTAAGAATCTTCCACGGATGTAACAAACTAGAAGAAAACTGATGCTCGGCCTTGACACGCTGGCAAATTACACACTTACTCTCATACTGAACCACAACATTCATCAACTCAATTCAGACGTACTCATCTTCAACCCACAACACGTCTTCATACTACTCAGATGAAATACAAATGAACTGTCGTGTGCTTCGACCAAAACAATACGTCTAAGAACACTATGTCATTCGGCACAACTATTATGTCTCTGAAATGCAAAACTCTCTCATCTCTGAAATTGTATTATGAAGGTCTTCTTTCTGCTATGTCTTGCACGTGAGGTGCCAAGAACCTGTCTTGCAACAGTTTCTCTTCAAGCATCTGACTCAAAGTAGGTTTAACCTGAATCTCGGCCACAGAACCACTATCATTTGATAAGCTGAATCCGGCAGATATAGCTCGCAACTCAAGTATAGTTCAGCAAAAACAACTCAAGCATCGGTTACTACGTTGACTCTCTTCGGATGGTACTCAATCTTGAGATTACGGTCTTCAAGCAATTCTGACAACTTATGATGTTCAAGTTTCAACCCTTCCTAAGTCGTCAAATATTTCAAGCTTTGATGATATGTGTATGTACAACGCATTTCTTACTATGCATGCTCTGTCTCTAAGTCTTCGAAGAAAATTCAACTGTAATTAACTCTATGTCTCGTGACGGATAATTCTTTTCATGTACTTCCTACTGCCTCGACGAATAGCCCACAAATCTTATGTCTTGCATAAGCACAAAACCTAACCCTACATGCAACGCACCACTATGGTTCACAAATTCTTTCTCTAATATAGGCTGGACCAAGGTCGAAGCTTTCATCAAAGTTTCTTTCAGTTTCTCGAGGGCTCGTTGTCTCGCACCTGACCACACATCTGAACATTCTTCTGTAGCAATCTGCCCATGGAGCAGCTATCTTCGAAACACCATTTACAATTCCCCGAAAGTAACAATGCTAGACCTAAGAACTATAGATACCTTTCACAGCCTTCAGTTTCTTCCAACTCACATCTTCTTCTGCCTACTTGGGATTTACTCTAATACACTCGGCTAACCTACCTATCCTAGAAGAACATCCTTCTTGACTCGGAGTTCACGTTGCACAACTTGGCATACAAATGATTTTCTAATAAGATCTACAATGCTAACTCCAAAGCTTGTCATGGTCTTCTTCGTTACGTGAATATACCCATGTATCATCTGTAAGGACTACTACAACTGATCAAGGAGCTTAGGAAGTATTCTACTCGACATCTCTATAAAAGTGGCTGACACACTAGTCAAACAAAACGGCATAACCCAGAACTGAAAGTGAACATATCTTGCCCCGAAAGCTGTCTTCGGTACACTAACCTCTCTCACTTTCAACTGGTAGTAATCGGATCTCAAATTAATCTTGAAAAGACTGGAGCACACCCCAACTGATCAACAAATCACTGATGTTCGGAAATGGATACTAATTATTCACGGTCAATTGTTTCAACTACCTGCAATCTAAACACATCCTCGTATTGTCATCTCTCTTCTTCACAAATTTCACTATCGTACTCTAAGATGATGTACTAGGCATAATGAATCTGCGGTCTAACAAATCTCGAAGTTGATTCTTCAACACTCTTAATTTTTTCGGGAACCATAAGATACAGAGCAATCAAAGCAAGAGCAAACTCGAAGATGATATCAATAACAAAATCGCCTTCCCTATCAAGAGACAAACCGGAAATTCTTCCAAACACTTTTAGGGAAAATCACAAACTATTCTAACATTCTGCGGTCTAACCTCATTCAAATTCAAATCTGTCGCATTTTCAAGGCGAGCATGTCAACCAAACTCAATCAATCTTTGACCTCTAAAGCTGGATCAACATTCGATAAGAAGTTCACATTCTCACTCACCACTACCATCTCAAAGAAATCTGCAACTTCAAGGTCACTCTCTCTTGGTCTCAACGTATACCCTAGCTTTGTGTTCTACAAGCTAAACCATGTCCAATGTTATATCGAAACCGTAAAAAGACAATTACTTCACATCTACTAGAAACACATAACGCTGAACCATCAACAAACATCTTCCGCACATCTTTTTGACCACCACAATCTCACCAAAAGGTCTAGTCACATGCGTCCCTACGTCTAAGATCTCAACAGGTGTATCAAATTTCTTTGCATGCTCACACAAAAGGACGAATACACAGAAATTGCAACTTCACATGTATACAGCTGATAGTTTTCACTCCTCTTGTTTTAAGGTTGACCCTTCAAACATAATCTAACTCTTCAAAACCGTTCTTAGAGCATCTCGAAACTTCAAAATTCAATTTTGATCACACACAAACAATCTTGCTTGAACTTGTTCTATAACATCGATCCTGACGACTCAAAACATCCCACTACCAAACAATCCAGAGTTAAAGCTCAAGACTTCCTTCTCGGCTCAACTATATCGGAAGCAACTTCATCTCTCCTTCTTGCTGGAAGACAACTCAGATGCACACTGGCCCAATCACACAAATCGATTCCCACTCATATATACTTACCGGCTGTCTTGTATTAAAACCATAGGCCGAACCCCAACGATCACCAACTAACATTTCTGAGTTTCAGATTACACACACGAGACCCTTACCTTGATCTCGCCAAAAGAACTAAGGTACTCATACCTACCTCTGACACTTCACCCGACACATTCAAACTTTGCATGCTTGCTAACAACATACAGAAGTACAGATTCAGAATCAACCGGAGGGAACAAACTCAAAACTGTACCAAGGGCTTATCCACTATAACATCGATATCACTCTGACTCCCACTCATAGGTCTTCACTTATTTTTACCAACTAATACCAGAATCGATCACATCGTCCCTCAACATCATCCACATTTCAGAGACCACAGCTTCCACTTACCGATTCACAGCCCACGCCTTGGCCTCAAACTTACTAAAAAACAATAAATCAACAACAACAACAAATTAATCATGCAAACTGGGTTAGCAAAGGAAAGGGTCCAAGTGGCTCAAGTATGATTCCCTCACTTAAAAGCTCTTTTTCCGATGTAATAGAAGCAATGAGACTCTACCTAACATGCTTCAAGCAACATACACGTACGATCAAACAACATACACCAAGCATACTTGATAAACAAGCAAACATGCTTACATGGCAAGCAACCACCGTGCAATTACAATACAAGAATTTAACTTACCTTACTTACCTGCCCAAGGTCTCAGGAACCTTAGGCTCTGATACCAACAAATGTAACCCCCTCGTCCCGGTCCGGACTTTTGACCGGTCCGAGTAGGCTACACGGGGAAAACCGATGTGAAACCCGTTAAGGTCCCACCACGGTTAGCAACCCTAGCGAGTTTCTTTTATTTATATCTTGTCTAAATGCATTATTATTTCCTATGTGAAACACAAAAGCGGAAAAACAACAATATAAAAACAACCATCCAAAATAACACTTTAAAACAACCCATTTTTCTTTTTAAAGCAGACCATATCGATACACCTGCAGAGGGTATCGATACGCCTTGACCAAGTAAACTACCCCAAGTCCACACTGGGAGACCGTATCGATACGGCCTTTGGGCGTATTGATACACCCTCTTCGGTTAACATCTCGCGGTCAACGATACAAAACCGTATCGATACGCCTAGAGCCCGTAACGATACGCTAAAGTCTCACCAAAATCTCAGATTTCCAGTGAGTTTTGGGTGTATCGATACACCCCCGTGTATCGGTACGCTAAGCCAAATCTGAGTCCCAAGGTGTAGGACCGTACCGATACGGCCCTCAGGCGTACCGATACGCCCTGCACTGCAAGACCCAAATTTGTAGCAAAGTGACTTATGACTCGACTCTATATGTGATTTACGACTCCCCTAGCCACAGACAACATACATACAACCTTTAACAACCAAGATATCAACATACATGGCCTTCAAAACGAACAAGGATCATGCATCTAAAGGATTCATACATTTACAATAAATAGGACATACATTGCATTTAAGATTCACGCCTTAGAAACTAAAACATATAACCATTCATGACATGCAACATAAACAAGGTTTACAATTCAAACAAAGCATCCAAAAGCCAAACCAACATCAACATACATCAAAGCTCAAATCAACAACACCTATCTCATTGCTTGACTATTACAACCTTTCAATTTAAAGTTCATACTTGAGCTAACCAAAAGCGACACTTGGAGGCCTTTCCTTGCCCTTGCCACCCACAAGCTACTGATCTGCGTTGTCGAACAAAAAGGAGCTTAAGCATAAAAGCTTAGTGATGGTAAGCTCATAAAACAAACCTCGACAATGCAGGGTCCAAGCACGAGCAACAACCAAGATATAATGCATGATCTTACCTCCGATCCACGAGAGCCAAAATATAGATGATGCATGAACATATGATCAACACTATGCCATGATCAACAACTCATAAGCCCAACACACGAAGATACATATATCAATGTATTAACAACCACATATATCAATCCATATTGGCAACACATCTCAAATCATAATGGCACATATATAAGCTCATATTGGCACCTAGCTATGACTCGAATACACGGATAACGCGTTAGAACTCAGATCCAACAACAAATATTACCGTACGGTGGGATTACACTCATCATCGTTTCTCGCGGAAGGGATTCCACTCATCCTCATGCCCCGTCGATGGGATTCCACTAATCACCGACTAATATATATATAAAGATTTCTGGGCGAACTCGTACTCCATCTTGATGACTACCGTCACCAAAACACGAGCGCATTTGACTCTCGTTTGCACACTAAACATCCTAATGATCGATCATTGTACCCAAGCATACTAGTGCCAATATTAAACACAATCCACAACATCATTTCGTAACGACTTCCGTGCTTAGCACGTACTCACCATGATCACCATCATGCACAAATCACAATCCAAACTACATGCATAACAATTCATCAAACCATGCCTCAACCACATGTATAACATAATATACATAACTACCATAAACACAATTAAACAAGAGGCATAACAGGCAACTAGGAACCAAACGTTTCCCGAACTAAGCTTGACATTAGGCTACCCTCTAATCTCAACTCTAGGTGGGTTTACCAAGCCCAACCTAGGTCCACATGCTTGAACCAATATTTAAAAACCATTTAAAAACAATAATCACTCTCCGACCACTCCATTTAGCACAAGCCGACTAGCCTACCAAGCATCCAAGTTTCCGGATTTGAGCCTGAAGATTCTCCATTGTTTCCTCTTGCCTCTAACCATTCAAAAACAATACATTAACCTCAAAATCAGCCACAAACCCAAAGTTTAACACCAACACACAAATCCACTACAATTCTCACAATTCAAAGCCAAGTTCATTCATCAAATTCTCATTTTCGTACCTCCACAAGAACCCAGCAAAAATCAGCAATGTAGTCATCCAAATGACTCTTAAACATGTTCAAAACACTACCCAAACATAATATAACCATCAGTCCCCAATTTCCAACATCAAACACACCCACAACTAACCTTAAAACCCTTCCAAGAACCCCTCAAAACCCAAATCCGAAAATCCATACAAAACTCTTTAAAACTTACATATATTGGACCTCTTGGTTAGCAAACAACCCACACATCAATGACAACTCAAAATCTTTAGTTAAAGACCATAAAGGTAGCATCTTTAATCAAAATCTTTAAAGCTTCAAATTTCAAAAACATGAAAAATTTTGAAATCTAGAGGTATCATCTTGTAGAGGGAAAGGAGGACAAACCAAAAATGCATTTACCATTCAAAAATCACCAACAAAGACCAAAGGAGATGATGGAATAGTGAGTTGAAGAGGAGTTTGGGTTTTCACGTGAAGAAGAGAAAATGAAGAAGATGGATATAACTCTCTTCTTTTTTGTTAAAAGCTCATCTTTTTCAAACTTTCAGTTATTTACAAAAACGCCATTGATGAGATGGCAAATTCTCATCTTCTAAAATTCATGGGTTTTGGATTTTGAAATCAAACAGGCCCAACGTAAAGCATTTGTCTTTGAAACCCGAGGCCCAAGATATTTTTTTATTATTATAATTAGAAAACCGAAACCTAAAACATATTTTAATATTATTTTCACCCGACCCCTAAACTCGGGTGTTACAAGAGTTGATGGGGATGGATTGTCGTGGATTCGTGGTTGGATTATTGTGGATTTTATCCAAAGGAATATTGTTGAGAGGTTGTTGATAATTTTGTAAAGAGTGTGCATTTCTTGGTAGTGCATACTGCGTATGAGTTGGATAGGTTGGTTGAGTTGTTTGACGCTAAGATTGTGCGATTGCACGGAATGTTGGAGTTTGTTGTTTTGGATAGAGATTCAAGGTTCGCATCGAAGTTTGGGAATGGTTGAGTTGAGCTTGAGTACGCGGTTGAGTTTCGGTACTTCTTATCATCGTTTGATGGATGGGAAACCGGAGCATGTGTTTCGGGTGTTTAAGTTTATGTTGAGATATTGTGTTTTGATTCTCAAGGTTCATTGGAAAGGCATTCGCCTTGGTTGAGATTATTTGTAACATTGGTTGTCAGGTAAGTATCGAGAGGCTCCTTACAAAGTTTTGTATGGGAGGAGATGTAGAACCCCTCTTTGTTGGGCAAAAGCGTAAGGAAATTGAGTTCGTAGTTGGCGAACGTGTGTTCTTGAAGGTATCACCTTGGAAAAAGTGATGAGATTTAGGCGTAAGGGTGAGCTTAGCCCAAGGTTTATTGGACCTTACAAGATTGTGGAGCGTATCGGTCCTGTGGCATATCGGTTGAGATTGCCTACTGAATTGGAGAAGATACATGATTTGTTTCATGTCTCCATGTTACGGAAGTATAGATCGGATCCTTCGCATGATGCCTGTTGAGGAGGTATAATTGAATCCGGATCTGTCATATGATAAGAAACCAGTGAAGGTTCTGGATGTGAGTAGCAAAGTTCTTCGTGGTAAGACGATAGAACTTGTGAGGGTGTTGTGGCGACACCGAAGGGTTAAGAAAGCTACGTGGGGAAGTAAGGCGGTCATGTTGAGGTAGTTTCCACATCTCAGGTGTGAATTTTAGGGATAAAATTTCCTAAGTGGGGGAGAGTTGTAACGCCCTGGTTTTGGGCCTAGATGTTTTAGATATCGGATCGGATCGATCGAGAACGATTCGAATCGCATAAGTTGATTTTTGGAAATCAAGGATCGGGATAGGGTAAAATTGTGATAAAAATTGTTAAAATCCTCTAAAAATATAATTAAGAGGTTGGTCAAGTCAATTTTACAAAAAGAATTTTGAAAGTGAGACATTTTGAGTAGTGACCAAATTGTAAAGTTTCAAAACTGGGAAACATGTGATTTTTAAATTGGAAGCCAAAGTCTTAGAATCTTTAGGGGGCTTAAAGTCAATTTGACCTTTCTTCAATATGACATGTGATTTAAAAGGGTTTTTAATTAAATGATTTTTAATTAGATTTTTATAATTAATTAATTAAAAGGTAGTTAATGAGATTTTCACTTACGTAACTACTTTTCCCTCTCTCATTTTAGCCAAATGCCATTTTCTCTCATCTTTTCCAGAATTCTTTCTCCCAAAAATCCTCTAAAAATTTCCTAAATCATTTTCAAGATATCTTCCTTAATTCTTCAAGATTTTTGCAAGGAAAACTTGTCATCTATTGAAGGAAGCAAGGATTGGAGGTAAATCTCATTCTCAACCTCTAATCTAAGTTCTTTATTGAAGTTCCCAAGATATTTGGCTTCTAATAACTATTTTTGATTGAGTTTTCAATATAGTTTTGATTTGAGATCAAAATCTTATGAAAATGTGGATGAAATATTGATTTTTGGACTTGATGTGTTGGGCATTATTTTGTGTTGATTCTAATTGATTTTTAAGTTGATTTATATGTTAAAATGATGTGTTAATAACATAGATCCCGAAATCCTTGAGATTCTTGAGTTTCTTAGTGGTTTTAAGTGTGATTTTAGGGTGTAATGGTGGAATATTGATTGTTGGAGGTATAAGGATGAGTAAGGTTGTTTAATTGATGTGTTTTAATGTTGTTAATGCTTTGGAAGTGATGTAAGTTGGCTGGGCTTGGTTTAGGAAGCAATCGATTGAGTTTTCGGTTGTTTTGGATGGGTATTTTGGTGTAGTTTGAGTGGGCAACGAGTCTATGGATTGTTGCTGGTGTTAGAATGCATTTTAATACATTTAGATCTCTGTTTTGATGATGTGAAAACAGGGGATCTTGATCCGGAAGAAAATGAGCTGATTTTGGAGGCTTCGGAGGTGTGATTTCCGTGTTGGTGAGCAAGGCTTCACGTATCGGTGAGTGGAAAAGGGTTTTCCAGCTTTGAAACGATTTGAATGTGGTTTTGGGGGCTTAGTGTAAGTTTGAAACACTTACCTAAGCTCAAGAGTAAGTAAATTGAAAGTCTCTCTCTTAGATTGTGCTATGTTTTGGTTTAAGATGCACTTGGTTTAAATGTATTTTGATTAATGTTTTAAAGCATGTTTTAATCATGAACGTTGCTGGATTTTAATGTCATTATGTTAAGGATGCACTAGGTAAGTGATCCTTGGTTTTCATGTGTTGAATGCATTTGATGTAAGCATGTTATGCTTGTGGAAATGGCATTGTGTTATGCTTGTAAAACAGTGGATTAATGTGGTTAAATGATTATATTGGCAAATGATGTGAATGGATTTTGGTTACTTTAATCAGATATAGTTAGCCGGCTATAGGATTGGGTGCACCGTGAATAAAGTCGCCTTGGATGTCGAGGGGTTGTGATTGTGCCGTAATCTCCATCCAAGTACCCTAGCGATTGAGGAGTTAGAGTCACCACGATGGAGGTTGGCTCTCGTGGGTAGACTTAGTTAATCGTCACTACGGTGGAGGAATGCTCCCGTGGGTGAGCTTGGTTAAGGTGATTACAATGGTTGACGTAACTCCCATGTGTAAGCCTTGTTAGTGTCCCGATTCTCGCTAGTGGGTTATACAACTACCGATGAGTAATGTTGATGGGTTGTGATTGTGCTATTGACTCCACCACGAGTGTTGAGGGGTTGTGATTGTGCCATTGACTCCACCACGGGTGTTGAGGGGTTGTGATTGTGCCATTTATCTCCATCACGGGTGTTGAGGGGTTGTGATTGTGCCATTTATCTCCACCTTATATAGTCCGGTAGTGTGTATGAAGCGTTTGGGACAACGCTTGTGATCCGCGTATCCGATTGTGTCTAATATGATGTGTTTTGTTATGATTTGTGTTTAAGATCACTTGTGAGCAAATATATTGTTGATGACATAATGTTTTTATGAAGAACATTTGATTAAGTGAAAGCATGTGATGCTTGAGGACTATGCTAGAATGCATAAGATGCTTGGTTTAAGCATGCGTAAAGGTTCTTGTTATTGTATTAGTGATGTTATGAACATGTGTAGTTGAAAGTGATTTTGGTACTCTAAAGTGTAGGTTTTAAAGGAAGGCAAATGTTTTCAAAGGATGATGTTCTGGTTTTAAAATGCATTGATGAATGTTTGGTCTATAGCGGACCTCACTAAGCTTTATGCTTACATTCATTTGTTTCATCAATGCAGAGATTTGAGCAATCAAGGCAACCCAAGAGCAAGGGGATTCCAAGAGTTTTGGCTAAACAATGTATGTGGATCTATTGAAGTGTAATAAGAGGCAATGGGTGGGATTTATACTTCGGAATGTTTGAGAATGTTTCCTTTTACTTTGAGCATGTTGGTTTACCTATACATGAGTTGTAAATGGCACTTGGTGTTTGGATTTTGGTTATATGGTGTTATAGCTTGTTATGGTTTTGGCAAACTAGGGAGCATGCCTTTAGAGCCCTTGCTTAAGTGTTGGTTGCTATGTTTAAGCTATGGCTTCGATATGATGATTGTTGATATGTATCCTTGATGTATGCATGTTGTGGCACGTCCCGGGGTTAATTTGAGTGCGAAAAAGTATGAAAAACCAGCATTTTCTTCTGTCACAGTGTAGGGTGTATCGAGACACCCTTAAATGTTTCGAAACATAGGCTTGTAATGGTCATAGCGTTTCGGAACAGTTGAAGGGGTTTCGGAATAGTTTGCCCACTGGAGAGGCCTGTTTCGATACTGGTCTCAGAACACACCAGAGTACCGAAACGGTCAACACCGTTTCGATACGGGCGTTTCGGTACAAGGGTTTGGTGTTCCGAAACGAATGACCGTTGGATGATGGTTTTGAATTGTTCAAGTTTCCATGTTTTACATTTTAGTCCTGAATGTTGTGGATGCAATTGCTTGAGCTTGGAATGTCCTTTTAAGCTGAGTTTTGACAGAGAAGTATGTAACATGACCAATTTCATATTGGTAAGCTTAAAACCAGTAAAGTCCTTATATTTTTTAAAAATTACGTTTTGGTCCCTAAAAGTGTAATTCATGTAATTGAGTCCCTACATGCTTTTCGACCGCTGTGTCCTTCTCTCCTATGATTCTTGTATAATTACATAGGCTTAATGTGCATCTAGAAAATATAAAAAGAAAAAAGGGGTCGTTAATCAAGGTTGACTTTGGTTTTCCCCGTGTAATCTTCGTAGTTCGGGTCAAACGTCTAGGCCGGGCTAAGGGGGTTACAGTAACCCGTTCCTCAGTTTCCCGAAGTAAGTCAGGGCCCAACATTTTTCCTTCACCGAGTTCCGACCAACACAATGGAGTTCGGCATCATCTGCCATACAATGCCTCATACAGAGCCATCTAGATTGAAGCCTGGTAGCTGTTATTATAGGCAAACTCAACAAGGGGCATGGATATCTCCCAAGTTCCACCAAAGTCGATGATGCATGCTCGAAGCATATCTTCTAAGATCTATGTAGGAGAGTTCAATAGCAACACATATTTTCAAGGGTTCAATGGAAGTGTCTTTCGATAATTACCTAAATTACCCTTTCTAACTGGCCGTGAGATTGAGGGTGAAAGGCAGTACTAAGATTAACCATGGTACCCAGAGCTCCTTGTAAGGTTCTCCAGAATCGAGATACAAAACGAGGATCCCGATCGGAGTTAATAGACCTGGGTACTCCATGGAGTCAGGTCACTTCCTTGATGTACAAGTCAGCTAATTTAGGAAGACCGTAGTCCATTCTAACTGGTATGAAATGAGCTGACTTGGTGAAATGATCTACAATGACCCATATGGCATCATGTTTTGTCGGAGTTAAAGGTAGACCACTACAAAAATCCATAGTGATCTTCTCCCACTTCCATTGCGGTGGGTCAATAGGTTGCAACAATTCGGTAGGAACACGATGTTCTGCTTTAACACGTTGACACGTGAGATACTTAGATATATAATTGACTATGGCCTGCTTCATGCCTGACCACCAATAGAGTTCACAAAGGTCCTTATACATCTTCACGGACCCGGGGTAAACAGAAAAAGAACTTGAATGGGCTTATGTAAGGATGTCAGTACGAAGAGATTCATCATTAGGTACACAGATCCGATCATGGAAACAAATGAGTCCCTCGGAATTAATTCTGAAATCAGGATTATCAGACAACTTGGAACAATAAATTGAAGTTCAGGATCTTGGTTCTACAAAGCCTTTATTCGTGAAACGATGGTAG
The DNA here is from genome assembly GCA_030270665.1 of Hibiscus trionum. Lineage (NCBI taxonomy): Eukaryota > Viridiplantae > Streptophyta > Magnoliopsida > Malvales > Malvaceae > Hibiscus > Hibiscus trionum. The sequence goes on from BSYR01000017.1 coordinate 23,278,132, forward strand.
ACTGAACTTCACGTTCTGATACAAGACAACAATGCTTCTGAAGTCGGAAGTGAGCATTAATTGCCCGAGGGGCTACAAAATAGAGACATTACAATGAGTTAATGTGTCACACAATTCATATAGCTTCATATTCATTGTCAATACTTATCAGGCAAAGGTTTGCGGCTGAGTGCATTAGCTACAACGTTGGCCTTGCCCGGATGATAATCTATGACAAGATCTTAATCTTTAAGGAGTTCCATCCATCTTTGTCGTCGACGATTTAACTCCTCTTTGGTCAACATGTATTTAAGGCTTTTATGGTCGGTGAAGAGATAACATTTTTTTTCGTATAGATAATGTCTCCATATTTTCAATGCAAAGATAACTGCAGCCAACTCAAGGTCATGAGTGGGGTAATTCATCTCGTGCGATTTAAGTTATCTCAAATCATAAGCGATGACTTTGCCTTCTAACATCAAAACACATCCTAACCCAAGATGTGATGCATCACTATAAAATGTGTAGTCTTTTCCCGACTCGGGTTGGGTCAGGACTGGTGCATGAGTCAAGACTTGTTTCAACTGATCAAAACTTCGTTGCTGATCTTCAGTCCAAACAAAAGGAACTTCTTTCCTCAACATCCTAGTCAAAGGAGCGGCTATCATAGAGAACCCTTTTACGAATCTTCTATAATAGCCAGCAAGCCCTAGAAAGCTTCTGATTCTCCAATATTCTTTGGCGGACAACAATCTATAATAGCCTGAATTTTCTTTGGAGCCACCTAGATACCCAAAGTCGTCACAATATGTCAAAGTGAGCCAAAACTCACTCTTAGAGAATTTTGCATACAATTGTTTCTCCCGTAAGGTTTGAAGCACGATGTGAAGATGATCTCAGTATTCTACAACATTCTTGGAATAGATTAATATGTAATCTATGAATACCACTACGAATTTATAAAGACAGGGTCTAAAGACCCGGTTCATCAAATCCATAAAAGCTGCTGGTGCATTGGTTAACCCAAAGGGCATCACCAAGAATTCGTAGTGTCCATATATCGTATGGAAAGCAGTCTTTGATACATCAGATTCTTTAACTCTCATTTGGTAATAGCCTGGCCTCATATCAATCTTGGAAAACACAGAGGTATCTTTTAGTTGATCAAACATATCATCTATTCTGGGGAAATGGATACTTGTTCTTGATGGTCACTTTGTTTAACTGTCGATAAACAATGCATAACCGCATGGATCCATCTTTCTTCTTTACAAAGAGAACCAGAGCTCCCCAAGGCGAAGAGCTCAATTGAATAAAGCCTTTACTTAACAATTCTTGAATTTGAGCTTTCAACTCTTTTAATTCAACGAATGCCATTCGATATGGTGCAATGGAAACTGGAGCAGTCCCAAGTTGCACCTCAATGTCAAACTCCACTTCACGAGTTGGGGGTAGTCCCGGAAGTTCATCAGGAAAGACATCAGGGAATTCACATATAGTGTTAATGTCCTGTAATTGAGATTCATCTTTGGCTTCTAACGTCAAAGCACACAATGAAGGTGTAACACCCCAATTTTGGGCTTAGAAGTTTTGGGTTTGGACCGGACCGGTCGGTTCGCGGTTCGAATATAAAAGTGTGAATTTAGGAAAGCCTAGTTCGGGTTGCGTTAAAAATGTGGAAAAATGTCTTAAAATCCTCTTTTATTATGTATAAGAGAAAAGTGAAATCAATTTTACAAAATGAGGTTTGGAAGTGTGACATTTTGGGTTAGTGACCAAAATGTAATTTTCGAAAACTGTGAGACTGTTTTAAAAAGGATTGAAACTTTGAATCTTTAAGGAGCTATTTACCCAATAGGAGTTTCTCCAACTTTTTCCTAAATATTAAAGGTTTAATAAATGGTTTTTAAATAAAAGAAAAAGAGAGGGAAGATATTTTGGCATTTTCCAACTAACTTTTCCTAAAATTCTATTTTCATTTTCTCTCATCTTTTCTCTCAAACCAAACACATTTCTCCAGAGCTTTTTCCTCTGATTTTTGACATCCAAACATGAGATTTTAATTCTCTTTTGATCTCTAATCATCTCTTCAACAAAACCTCACCATTTGCTACTTGGATCTTCAAGAATTGTGATTCTAAAAAGGGAGAAACTCAAGTTTAGATGTATGAACGTCCTTCTCCTCTAAATTCTCAGTTCTTTACTGAAATTCCCAAGTTCTCAATCCTTGATTTGTGTTTAATTAAAGGTTTTACAATTGTATTCTTGATTTTGGCTTTAAAATGCAAGATTTGTTTGATTTTGATGAAATTTCGTATAATCTGATTGGGCAGTGTTTTGAGGTGTCAATTTGATGTTAAATGAATGTTTAATTGATGAGAAATTGAGATTTAATCAATGCAATCCCGGATAGGTTGAATTTCCTAAGGTTTACTTGTATTAGTGATGGTTTGTGGAGTGATCTTGATGATCTGTTATGGCTGGGGGTATAAGGATGTGTTGAGATCCATTTTGGATGTTAATTAATGTTTAAAGATGTTGAGAGTTGATGAAACTTGGCTGGGTAGTGTTGTGGAGTTGTTTGGTTGTGTTTTCGGTTGTGTTTGGTAGCCGAAAATGGAGTGTGGATGAGAGCAGCGAGTTTAGGTGCTTTCATTGTAGATATTAATGCATGGTGATGCATTAATCTACTGTTTTGATGTGTTTAAAACAGGGGAGTCATCTTTGGATCCTAGTGGTGGAGATCCGAAAGCTTGAGTGGTGTTTCGGCAAGAGGCGAAACGGAATCGGTGAGTGGATTTTGGTTTTCAGCTTTGAAACCAATGTTTTGAAGGTTTGGGAGCTTAGTTTAAGTCTAAGCAACTTAGCTAAGCTCAAGAATAAGTTTTCGGAAAAACTCTCTTGATGATGAACCATAGATTGGTTGTGTGCAATGTGGTTTGTTTGCATGTTTTAAATCCTATTTTGGAAGCATATTTAGCATGTTTATTTGCTGAGATTATAAGCCATGTGTTGAAGGATGCTCAAGGTAAGAGATCCTTGTTTTTGAACATTGTTTAAATGTGGTTTGAAGCCTAAGGATACATGATGTTTATGGCTTTGTTAAATGCTTAAAAACAGTGGAATATTGTTGTTAATGATGCATATTGGCAAGTGATGGTTAAGGTCACAAAGGTGTTTAAAAGTCCTTGTGTGAGCCTTGTTTATTTAAGAACAACATGGTGGTTAAAAGTCCATGGTTGGTTCTTGGTTAAGATCACAAAGGTGGTTAAAAGTCCTTGTGTGAATCTTGTGTATTTTAAGAACAATATGGTGTTTAAAAGTCCATGGTTGGTACTTGGTTAAGGTTACAAAGGTGGTTAAAATTCCTTGTGTAAGCCTTGTTATTTAAGAACACCAAGGTGTTTAAAAGTCCTTGGGTGATTCTTGTTAAGGACACAAAGGTGTTTAAAAGTCCTTGTGTGGTTCTTGTCATGGTGTTTAAAAGTCCATGGATGATTCTTGTTAAGGACACAATGGTGTTTAAAAGTCCATGTGTGGTCCTTGGAAATTATAAGATCACAATGGTGTTTAAAAGTCCATGTGTGGATCTTATGTTGAATGTATCACTTGTTGCCAATGTGACATGTTATGAACTTGAAGCATGAATTGCTTGTTTTAAATGCTTTAGTGCATGTGCAAATGATGTATGATTTAAGGTTTTTAAAGGTGATTCATAAATGCATTATTGTGTGGTTTTAAATGAGCATTCCTCACTAAGCTTTTCGCTTACGCTCTCTCTCTTTTCTTAAACCAATAATGCAGAGCATTAAAGTGCATTGAGGGAAGCAAGGAGGTGAAGAATCCAAGTGGTGAACTAAGCTCATGTATGGTGAAGGTTTCTTAAACACTATTAGCTTTTGGCATTTGGCAATGGGGAACCTATGTTGATGTTTTAGGAGATGTTTTGGACTCCTTAAGTTGGTTTTATGTTGTTAAAGTTGTTGGAACATGTAAATGGCCTTTATGTGGTTGATTTGGTATTTTGATGCTTGAATGGTTTATGAAATAGGATGCTTGCCTATAGAATTGGGGATTTGCTTAATTGATGCCATGTTTGAGTATGATTGAAGAAATTATGTTCCTTGATTGTAGAATGACTTGCTGGTATATTTTGGTGGCATTTGGAGCATGTTTGATGGGTCAAATATGTGTTAATTCAGCAAAAATCTGCAAATCTGGGCAGGCCGTATCGGAACGGGTGCTACCGTTTCGGAACAGGGGCCTGAAATGGTCTAGGCGTTCCGAAACGGGAGGAACCGTTCCGGAACGGAAATGCCACTGCCAAGCCTTGTTTCGGAACCAGTTTCGGAATGGTCCCGCGTTTCGGAACAGGTCCCCCCTGTTTCGGAACACTCGACCGTTGGGCTCTGAAATTGATGGTTATATGTTTTGAAATGCTTGCGTTTTGGTCCCGAAATTTGTTATTGCAATTGAATGAGTTTGGAATGTCCGTTTGAGCTGAAATTTGGCAGAGAAGCATGAAAGATGATTAATTTCAAGTTGGTAACTTCTAATTGGGTTAAGTTCTTATAATTTTCAAAATTGACATTTTGGTCCCTAAAGTTGTAAATTGTTCAATTGAGTCCCTGAATGTTGTCTGATTGTTTTGATATTTGAGTATGATTATCTTGTGAACATATCTAGGGTTAATGTGCATTTAGACAAGATTAAAAAGAAAAAAAAAAAGGTCGTTAATCAAGGTTGACTTTCGGGTTGACTTTGGTTTTCCCCGTGTAAACTTCTTAATTCGGGTCAACCGTCTAGGCCGGGTTAAGGGGGTTACATTTGGTGGTATCAGAGCTGAGTTCTCGAGTAATTGGGAATGATTATGTGGGTGACGGATGTATGTATGCTTTGTATGCTTGTTGAGTGAAAGCATGATGTGTGAATTGTAAGCATGTTACAATTGTGGTGTATGCTGTAGTGAAGCATGATAGGGAGACCCATTGCCAAAACAAAGCTAATGAAATGGTGTTGTTTTTAATTGGGAAATGAGCTTGAGTACTTGGATTGCTTACCTTGCTGAGCCTGACTTTGTTTATTTGCATTGTGATTGCGTTGTTAGTGAATGGGACCTCGTAGAGAGACACGGGGTAATGTGCAAGCTACGGCTCAGAATGAGAATGAGAACGATGAGAATGTTGAAAGTGCGGTGGATTTACCTCCTCCACCTGGTGGTGGTGGTGCTGAGGGTGAAAGAGCTGGAGCGGCAGCTGGTGCTGGGGTCGCTGGACCTGAAGCTGGTCAGGGGCAAGTTGTACCTGACATGACAGTGTTGATTCAAGCTATTGCTGGAGCTTTTCAAGCAGCAGTAGCTGGAGCTCAAGGAGTTGGGCATCAGGGAGATGCTGGAGTTAGACTACCCTTGGAGCGTTTGCGTAGTCTGGGAGGGACTGAGTTCAGGGGTTTGTCAGCGGAAGGTTCTGAGGCTTGGTTGGAAAGTATCAAGAGAATCTTGGGTCAAGTGAGTTGCACTGATGTGCAGAAGCTGGGGTGTGTGGTGTCATTGCTGCAGGATGATGCATACACGTGGTGGACAACCACAATCGCTGGGATGGCGGAAGCTGATGTAACTTGGACGTTCTTCCAGAGTGTGTTCAAGAGAAGGTATCTAGGTGTGAGGTACCTAGATGAAAAGAAAAGGGAGTTCATGTCTCTTACCCAGGGGAGCATGTCTGTGGCTGAGTACGAGGTCCAGTTTGTTCGACTCAGTCAGTATGCACCTGAGCTTGTCCCGGATGAGCGGGAAAGGTGTGAAAGGTTCCGTTATGGCTTGGTGACGGATGTAAAGATGTTTGTGCTGGCTACCGAGTATAATGATTTTGATGTGCTGGTTGGCCGAGCAAAGGACATTGAGATGAACTTGGGTTTATCTGCTAGAAGTGCTGGGTCAAGTGCTGGTAAGCGAGCAGCCGAATATAGTTCCGGTGGTGGACGGAACAAGAGGGGGCGTGATCAGAAGTATCAGTCCTCAGCTAAGCGAGGTGGTGGTGCGCCTGCTCGGGGAGGCAACGCTAGAGTTGATCCGAGTGCATGTTGGACATGTGGTTCGCGTGGCCACATGAAACGTGATTATCCTCGAGCTGTGAGGGAGGTGCAGACTCATGTTGTGGCAGCTGGTAATGCGTGCTGGAACTGTGGATCTACGGATCATATGAGGCGAGAGTGTCCTATGTTGGCTGGTGGCCAAGTGCGTGCTCCTGTAGTTGCTGCACCACAAAGAGGTCGTGGGCGCGGCCGTGGTAACTTCCAGCGTAGGTAGGATGGTGTTCGTAATGTCGCTCATGTTGTAGCTGTTCAGCCTGAAGGTGGTGGTCAGGCTAGAGTGTTTGCTCAAAGGGAGGGGAGGAATGACGCAGATGTGATCGCAGGTACTTTCACTCTGCAATCCTTGTCATTACTTTCCTTGATTGATTCTGGCTCTACACACTCATATATATTGCGTGAGCATGCTGAGTTGCTTGGTTTGCCTGTTGAGTCTTTGGATGTTGGTATGCGTGTCACTAGTTCTTTTGGTGAAACTGTTGTGACTCGAAAGCTTTTTAGAAGATGTCCTTTGGTTGTTCAAGATCATGTTTTTCATGTTGATCTTATGGAGTTGCCTTTCTATGGTTTTGATGTAATCCTTGGTATGGATTGGCTTGCTGAGCATCGTGCTGTAGTGGATTGTGAGAATAAGCGAGTTTCTTTGAAACTTGCGGATGATTATGAGGTTGTTGTGGTTGGTGAGAATGTGAAGTTTCTTGCCAATGTGGTGTCTACATTGGAGGTGAGCCGGATGCTGAGGCAAGGTTGTGAAGCTTATATAGCTTTTGTGATGAATCCTTGTTCTAAGGAGTTGCGTGTGCGAGATATCAGGGTTGTGAAAGAGTTTCCTGGCGTGTTTCCTGAGGAGTTGCCTGGATTGCCTCCTAATCGTGAAGTGGAGTTTGGGATTGAGTTGTATGAGAACACAACTCATGTGTCCATTGCCCCTTATAGAATGGCACCTAAAGAGTTGAAAGAGCTGAAGACGCAGTTGCAAGAGTTGCTTGATCGTGGGTTCATTCGGCCGAGTATGTCACCTTGGGGTGCACCAGTCTTGTTTGTGAAGAAGAAGGATGGCACTATGAGAATGTACATTGATTATCGTCAGCTGAACAAGTTGACTATCAAGAATCGGTATCCTTTGCCGAGAATTGATGATCTTTTTGATCAATTTCGGGGAGCAGCTGTGTTCTCTAAGATTGACTTGAGGTCAGGGTATTACCAGTTGAAGGTGAAAGATGTGGATGTGCCTAAGACAGCTTTCAGGACAAGGTATGGGCATTATGAATTCCTTGTGATGCCGTTTGGTTTGACAAATGCTCCTGCAACTTTCATGGACATGATGAATCGTGTGTTTCATGAATACCTGGATAAGTTTGTTGTGGTGTTCATTGATGATATCCTCGTGTACTCGCGTACTGAGGAGGAGCGTGAAGAGCATTTGAGAGTTGTGTTGCAAGCTTTGTTGGAGAATCAGCTTTATGCTAAGCTGAGCAAGTGTGAGTTATGGCTTAAAGAAGTGGTGTTTCTTGGGCATGTGGTTTCTGCTGAGGGGATTCGTGTTGATCCTCAGAAGATTGAAGCGGTGATGAATTGGAAGGTTCCTAAGTCAGTTCATGAAGTTCGTAGTTTCCTCGGTTTGGCAGGATACTACCGGAGGTTCGTGGATGGGTTTTCGAAGATTGTCGCACCTTTGACAAAGTTGTTGCAAAAGGATGTTAGGTATGAGTGGACGGAAGCGAGACAGCAGGATTTTGAGAAGCTTAAGGTAGCTTTAACGCAAGCTCCTATCTTGGTTCAACCTGAATCAGGGAAAGAGTTTGTGGTGTATAATGATGCATCCTATATTGGTTTGGGTTGTGTATTGATGCAAGAGGGTAAGGTGGTGGCTTATGCATCGCGGCAGTTGAAGGTGCATGAGCGCAATTATCCTACGCATGACATTGAGTTGGCTGCGGTGGTTTTTGCTTTGAAAATTTGGAGACATTATCTGTATGGTGAGAAGTGTACTGTGTACACGGATCACAAGAGTTTGAGGTATCTGATGTCTCAGAAGGAGTTGAACCTTAGGCAGCGACGTTGGGTGGAGTTGCTCAAGGATTATGATTTGACGATTGAGTATCACCCTGGGAAGGCTAATGTTGTAGCAGATGCCTTGAGTAGGAAGGTAGCTGTTGAGTTGAGGGCTATGTTTGCCAGTTTGAGTATTTCGCGTGATGGTGGTCTTGTGGCTGAATTGCAAGTGAAACCATCTTTGGTTCAGTTGATCAAGGAAAAGCAGTTGTTGGATGATTCCTTGGTATCTCATGTTCAGGATATCGCGGAGGGTAGGCCTTCGGATTTCTGCTTTAATGATGATGGAGTGTTGTGTTTTGGGAGTCGGATAGTAGTGCCCAATGATGCTGAGTTGAGGCGTGCTATTCTGACTGAAGGTCATAGTAGTCCTTTTGCTATGCACCCTGGTAGTACTAAGATGTATCGTGATCTTCGTGATGAGTACTATTGGGTGGGTTTGAAGAAGGATGTTGCTGAGTTTGTGAGCAAGTGTATGGTGTGTCAGCGAGTTAAGGCTGAACATCAGTTTCCATCAGGTTTTTTGCAACCGTTGAGAATCCCTGAATGGAAGTGGGAAAGGATTACCATGGATTTTGTATCTGGTTTGCCCTTGTCACCATCGAAGAAGAATTCGGTGTGGGTGATTGTGGATCGCTTGACGAAGTGTGCGCATTTCTTGCCTGTGCATTCTACGTATTCTTTGGATAAGCTTGTGGAGCTGTACATTGCTGAGATTGTGCGGCTGCATGGTATGCCTAAGTCGATTGTGTCGGATAGGGATCCGAGGTTCACATCGCGTTTCTGGCAGTGTTTGCATCAAGCTTTGGGTACGCGGTTGAATTTCAGTACGTCTTATCATCCTCAGTCGGATGGTCAGTCCGAGCGTGTTATCCAGGTTTTGGAGGATATGTTGAGGTGCTGCGTAATTGAGTGTCAGGGCTCATGGGAGAAACATTTGCCTTTGGTGGAGTTTGCCTATAACAATAGTTATCAATCAAGTATTCAAATGGCACCTTTTGGGGCTTTGTACGGGAGAAAGTGTAGGACTCCTCTTTGTTGGGCTGAAACAGGTCAGAAGTTGGTTTCGATGCCGGCTTTGTTGAAAGGAACCACCGAGAAGGTGAAGCTCATTTGTGAGCGTTTGAAGGCAGCTTCTGATCGGCAAAAGTCTTACGCGGATCTGAAGCGTAAGGAGATTGAGTATGCGGTGGGTGACCGTGTGTTTTTGAAGGTTTCGCCTTGGAAAAAGGTGATGAGGTTTGGCCGCAAGGGTAAGTTGAGCCCTAGGTACATTGGACCATACGAGGTGATTGAGCGTGTGGGTCCTGTTGCGTACAAGTTGAGGTTACCTCAGGAGTTGGAGAAGATTCATGATGTGTTTCATGTTTCTATGCTTCGGAAGTATAGATCGGATCCTTCGCATGTGATGCCTGTGGAAGAAGTGGAATTGAATCCGGATTTGACCTATGATGAGGAACCGGTGAAGATTCTGGATTCGGATAGTAAGGTTCTTCGTGGCAAGACCATTGAGTTGGTAAAGGTGTTGTGGAAGCATCGTGGTGCTGAGGAAGCCACGTGGGAACGGAGGGATGACATGCTGGAGCAGTTTCCGTGTAACGCCCCGGTTTTGGGCTTAGAAGTTTTGGGCTTGGACCGATTCGGTCAAAGTGCTGTTCGAATATAAAAGAGTGAATTTAGGAAAGCCTAGTTCGGGTTGCATTAAAAATATGGAAAAATGCTCTAAAATCCTCTTTTAATATATATAAGTGAACTGTGAAATCAATTTTGCAAAATAAGGTTTGGAAGGGTGACATTTTGGGCTAGTGACCAAAATGTAATTTTTGAAAACTGTGAGACTGTTTTAAAAAGGATTGAAACTTTGAATCTTTAAGGAGCTATTTATCCAATGGGAGTTTCTCCAGATTTTCTAAAGATATTAAATGATTAATTAAAAGGTTTTAAATAAAAACAAAGTGGAGGGAAGATATTTTGGTTTTAACTAACTTTTCTCTCAATTCTATTTTCTCTCATTTTCTCTCAAGCCAAACACCTCTTCTCCAGAGCTTTTCTCTCTGATTTTGTCACCTAAATTCATCTTTTCAATTACCTTTTGATTGCTAATCATCTCTACAACAAAACCTCACCATTTGCTAAGTGGATTTTCAAGAAAACTTGATTCTAAAAGGGAGAAACTCAAGTTTGGAGGTAAGAACGTCCTTCTCCTCTAAACTCTCAGTTCTTTACAGAAATTCCCAAGTTCTCAATCCTTAAATTGTGTTTTATAAATGGTTTTAAGGTTGTGTTATGGATCTTGGCTTTTAAATGCAAGATTTGATTGATTTTGGTAAATTTTCGTATGATCTGTTAAAGCAGTGATTTGAGGTGTATTTTTGATGCTAAATGAATGTTAGTTTGATGAGGAATTGAGGTTTAATCAATGCAAACCCGGATAGGTTTAATTTCCTAAGTTTAGCTTGTGTTCTTGGTTGTTTTTGAAGTGATCTTGTGGATCTGTTGTAGTTGGAGGTATAAGGATGTTGTTAGATCTTTTTTGGATGTTAAATGATGTTTAAGGAAGCTTGGATTTGATGAACCTTGGCTGGGTAATGTTGAGAAGTTGTTTGGATGCATTTTCGGTTGTGTTTGGTAGCCGGAAATGGGGTGTGGATGAGAGCAGCGAGTTTAGGTGCTTTCATTGAACTTATTAATGCATGATGATGCATTAATCTACTGTTTTGATGTGTTTAAAACAGGGGAGTCATCTTTGGATCCAAGAGGTGGTGATCCGGGAGCTTGATTTGTGTTTCGGCAAGAGGCGAAACGGAATCGGTGAGTGGAAATTGGTTTTCGGCTTTGAAACCAGTGTTTTGAAGGTTTGGGAGCTTAGTTTAAGTCTAAGCAACTTAACTAAGCTCAAGAGTAAGTTTTCGGAAAAACTCTCTTGGTGATGGCCATGGATTGGTTGTATGCAATGTGGTTTGTTTGCATGTTTCAATTCCGTTTTAAAAGCATATCTAGCATGTTTATTTGCTGAGATTATAAGCCATGTGTTGTAGGAAGTTCAAGGTAAGAGTTTCCTTGTTTTTTAACATTGTTAAAATGTGGTTGATGCTTAAAGTGCATGATGTTAATGGCTTGGTTAAATGCTTTTAAAACAGTGAATATTGTTGATAAATGATGTATATTGGCAAGTGATGTTTTGAAAAAGGTTTAAGAACATCAAGGTGTTTAAAAGTCCTTGGATGGTTCTTGGTTAAGGTCACAAAGGTGGTTAAAAGTCCTTGTGTGGATCTTGTGAATTTTAAGAACAACATGGTGTTTAAAAGTCCATGGTTGGTTCTTGGTTAAGGCTCAAGGTGGTTAAAATTCCTTGGGGAAAGCCTTGTTTACTTAAGAACATCAAGGTGTTTAAAAGTCCTTGGATGGTTCTTGTTAAGGACACAAAGGTGTTTAAAAGTCCTTGTGTGGTCCTTGCCAAGGTGTTTAAAAGTCCTTGGGGCCAAGGTGTTTAAAAGTCCTTGGGGTGATTCTTGTTAAGGACACAAAGGTGTTTAAAAGTCCTTGTGTGGTCCTTGCCAAGGTGTTTAAAAGTCCTTGGGGCCAAGGTGTTTAAAATTCCTTGGGGTGATACTTGTTAAGGACACAAAGGTGTTTAAAAGTCCTTGTGTGGTCCTTGTGAATTATAAGATCACAATGGTGTTTAAAAGTCCATGTGTGAGTCTTATGTTGATCTTGTTTTTAAAAGATGATGATTATCACTTGAGGCCAATATGACATGATTATGATGTGAAGCATGTATTGCTTGTTTAAAATGCTTTTGAGCATGCCTAAGTGTTGTTATGAAGTATGTTTTGTAAAGATGTTTTATAAATGCATTATTGCGTGGTTATTGAGCATTCCTCACTAAGCTTGTGCTTACGCTCTCTCTCTCTTCTCTTAAACCAATAATGCATAGCATTAAAGTACTTTTGAGGGCAGCAAGGTGGCGAAGAATCCAAGTGTTGGTTAAAGCTCATGTATGGTGAACTTTTCCTCAAACCATTAGCTTATGGGAATTTGGCAATGGGGGACCTATGTTGTTGTTGTTTGGGAGATGTTTTGGACTCCCTAGGTTGGATTTATGTTGTTGTTAATGTTGATATTTGTAATTGGCCTCTATTTGTTGGATTATGGTATTTTGATGCATGAGTGGTTGCTAAATAGGAGGCATGCTTTTAGAATTGGGGCTTTTCATTTTGGATGCCATGTTGATGCTTTGTTGGTTCAAGTATGTTCCATGTATGTTGAATGACCTGCTGGTAAAGTTTGGTTGTATTTGGAGCATGTTTGGTAAGTCAATTGCATGTTAAACCAGCCACTTTTCTGCAATCTGGGCAACCTGTTTCGGAACAGGTGCTACCGTATCGAAACGAGGGCCTGAAATGGCCTGGGCGTTCCAAAATGGTAGGCACTGTTTCGGAACAGTTTGGCTACTGCCAAGCCGTGTTTCGGAACACGTTGCGGAACGGCCCCGCGTTTCGAAACAGGTCCTCCCTGTTTTGGAACACCTGACCGTTAGGAGCTGACATCGGCAGTTATATGTCTTGGAATGTTTGCGTTTTGGTCCTAAATCTTGTTTATGCAATTGTATGAGCTTGGAATGTCCTTTTGAGCTGGAATTCGACAGTGAAGCATGAAACCTAACTAATTTTATATTGGTAACATTAATTTGGGTTAAGTCCTTTTATTTTTCAGAACTTACATTTTGGTCCCTAAAGTTCTATCTTGTGCAATTGGATCCCTGAATGATCTCTGAAAGTTATGATATGTGAATATGATGTATGTATGAACATAACTAGGGTTAACGTGCATCTAGATAAGATTTAAAAGAAAAAAAGGGTCGTTAATCAAGGTTGACTTTCGAGTTGACTTTTGTTTTCCCCGTGTAAACTTCTTAATTCGGTTCAACCGTCTGGGCCGGGTTAAGGGGGGTTACATTCCGTATCTCTTTCCTTCAGGTAAACTTCGAGGACGAAATTTCTTAAGGGGGGGAGAGTTGTAACACCCCAATTTTGGGCTTAGAAGTTTTGGGTTTGGACCGGACCGGTCGGTTCGCGGTTCGAATATAAAAGAGTGAATTTAGGAAAGCCTAGTTCGGGTTGCGTTAAAAATGTGGAAAAATGTCTTAAAATCCTCTTTTATTATGTATAAGAGAAAAGTGAAATCAATTTTACAAAATGAGGTTTGGAAATGTGGCATTTTGGGTTAGTGACCAAAATGTAATTTTCAAAAACTGTGAGACTGTTTTCAAAAGGATTGAAACTTTGAATCTTTAAGGAGCTATTTACCCAATAGGAGTTTCTCCAAATTTTTCCTAAATATTAAAGGTTTAATAAATGGTTTTTAAATAAAAGAAAAAGAGAGGGAAGATATTTTGGCATTTTCCAACTAACTTTTCCTAAAATTCTATTTTCATTTTCTCTCATCTTTTCTCTCAAACCAAACACATTTCTCCAGAGCTTTTTCCTCTGATTTTTGACATCCAAACATGAGATTTTAATTCTCTTTTGATCTCTAATCATCTCTTCAACAAAACCTCACCATTTGCTACTTGGATCTTCAAGAATTTTGATTCTAAAAAGGGAGAAACTCAAGTTTAGAGGTATGAACGTCCTTCTCCTCTAAATTCTCAGTTCTTTACTGAAATTCCCAAGTTCTCAATCCTTGATTTGTGTTTAATTAAAGGTTTTACAATTGTATTCTTGATTTTGGATTTAAAATGCAAGATTTGTTTGATTTTGATGAAATTTCGTATAATCTGATTGGGCAGTGTTTTGAGGTGTCAATTTGATGTTAAATGAATGTTTAATTGATGAGAAATTGAGATTTAATCAATGCAATCCCGGATAGGTTGAATTTCCTAAGTTTTACTTGTATTAGTGATGGTTTGTGGAGTGATCTTGATGATCTGTTATGGCTGGGGGTATAAGGATGGCTGGGAGTTGTTTTGTTGTGTTTTCGGTTGTGTTTGGTAGCCGAAAATGGAGTGTGGATGAGAGCAGCGAGTTTAGGTGCTTTCATTGTAGATATTAATACATGGTGATGCATTAATCTATTGTTTTGATGTGTTTAAAACAGGGGAGTCATCTTTGGATCCTAGTGGTGGAGATCCGGAAGCTTGAGTGGTGTTTCGGCAAGAGGCGAAACGGAATCGGTGAGTGGATTTTGGTTTTCAGCTTTGAAACCAATGTTTTGAAGGTTTGGGAGCTTAGTTTAAATCTAAGAAACTTAGCTAAGCTCAAGAGTAAGTTTTCGGAAAAACTCTCTTGATGATGAACCATGGATTGGTTGTGTGCAATGTGGTTTGTTTGCATGTTTTAAATCCTGTTTTGGAAGCATATTTAGCATGTTTATTTGCTGAGATTATAAGTCATGTGTTGAAGGATGCTCAAGGTAAGAGATCCTTGTTTTTGAACATTGTTTAAATGTGGTTTGATGCCTAAGGATGTATGATGTTTATGGCTTTGTTAAATGCTTAAAAACAGTGGAATATTGTTGTTAATGATGCATATTGGCAAGTGATGGTTAAGGTCACAAAGGTGTTTAAAAGTCCTTGTGTGAGCCTTGTTTATTTAAGAACAACATGGTGGTTAAAAGTCCATGGTTGGTTCTTGGTTAAGATCACAAAGGTGGTTAAAAGTCCTTGTGTGAATCTTGTGTATTTTAAGAACAACATGGTGTTTAAAAGTCGATGGTTGGTTCTTGGTTAAGGTTACAAAGGTGGTTAAAATTCCTTGTGTAAGCCTTGTTATTTAAGAACACCAAGGTGTTTAAAAGTCCTTGGGTGATTATTGTTAAGGACACAAAGGTGTTTAAAAGTCCTTGTGTGGTCCTTGTCATGGTGTTTAAAAGTCCATGGATGATTCTTGTTAAGGACACAATGGTGTTTAAAAGTCCATGTGTGGTCCTTGTAAATTATAAGATCACAATGGTGTTTAAAAGTCCATGTGTGGATCTTATGTTGAATGTATCACTTGTTGCCAATGTGACATGTTACGAACTTGAAGCATGAATTGCTTGTTTTAAATGCTTTAGTGCATGTGCAAATGATGTATGATTTAAGGTTTTTAAAGGTGATTCATAAATGCATTATTGTGTGGTTTTAAATGAG
This sequence comes from Hibiscus trionum, assembly GCA_030270665.1. NCBI lineage: Eukaryota > Viridiplantae > Streptophyta > Magnoliopsida > Malvales > Malvaceae > Hibiscus > Hibiscus trionum. The sequence continues at coordinate 23,293,385 of BSYR01000017.1, forward strand.
CATTCCTCACTAAGCTTTTCGCTTACGTTCTCTCTCTTTTCTTAAACCAATAATGCAGAGCATTAAAGTGCATTGAGGGAAGCAAGGAGGTGAAGAATCCAAGTGGTGAACTAAGCTCATGTATGGTGAAGGTTTCTTAAACACTATTAGCTTTTGGCATTTGGCAATGGGGAACCTATGTTGATGTTTTAGGAGATGTTTTGGACTCCTTAAGTTGGTTTTATGTTGTTAAAGTTGTTGGAACATGTAAATGGCCTTTATGTGGTTGATTTGGTATTTTGATGCTTGAATGGTTTATGAAATAGGATGCTTGCCTATAGAATTGGGGATTTGCTTAATTGATGCCATGTTTGAGTATGATTGAAGCAATTGTGTTCCTTGATTGTAGAATGACTTGCTGGTATATTTTGGTGGCATTTGGAGCATGTTTGATGGGTCAAATATGTGTTAATTCAGCAAAAATCTGCAAATCTGGGCAGGCCGTATCGGAACGGGTGCTACCGTTTCGGAACAGGGCCCTGAAATGGTCTAGGCGTTCCGAAACGGGAGGAACCGTTCCGGAATGGAAATGCCACTGCCAAGCCTCGTTTCGGAACCAGTTTCAGAACGGTCCCGCGTTTCGGAACAGGTCCTCCTTGTTTCGGAACACTCGACCGTTGGGCTCTGAAATTGATGGTTATATGTTTTGAAATGCTTGCGTTTTGGTCCCGAAATTTGTTATTGCAATTGAATGAGTTTGGAATGTCCGTTTGAGCTGAAATTTGGCAGAGAAGCATGAAAGATGATTAATTTCAAGTTGGTAACTTCTAATTGGGTTAAGTCCTTATAATTTTCAGAATTGACATTTTGGTCCCTAAAGTTGTAAATTGTTCAATTGAGTCCCTGAATGTTCTCTGATTGTTTTGATCTTTGAGTATGATTATCTTGTGAACATATCTAGGGTTAATGTGCATTTAGACAAGATTAAAAAGAAAAAAAAGGGTCGTTAATCAAGGTTGACTTTCGGGTTGACTTTGGTTTTCCCCGTGTAAACTTCTTAATTCGGGTTAACCGTTTAGGCCGGGTTAAGGGGGTTACAGAAGGTCTACTCGCATTCATCAAAACAATGCTTTCCTTGCCAAGACCTCGAAGATACAACTTCCTCTTACAACAATCTACCCAGGCTTGATGCTTACTTTGCCAATCTAATCCTAGGATGACATTGAACTCGTGGATCGGTAAAGCCAACAAAGTGGTCGGGAAAGGAATCCCTTTGGATCATTATGTGATGAGTGTTCAAAAGTACTATTTTATGACCCTTTTTACTCATATTATTGTTACACTTAAGCTCATTTAGGTTGCATTATTAGTCATTGAGGCATATTTGCATTATATTCTTCCTTGCCATGCTTGATTATCTTGACTTGAATATATTTGGTGTAAAAGGTACTGCTTTGGTATGTATTTTGTGCATGTGCGGATTTCACTACCCACTGCTCGGGCAAGTATTGCCCCGACAGTGAAGGAAGGAAAAATAACGGTGTGGAACCATCACTTTACGATCCAGACCAAGTCATTCTTTGATGTCAAGCCTTACTAAGGAACGTTGAACCAAGAGAACAGACCTTGCCGAGCGGAAAAGTCTGACAGACCATTGTCAAGGCAATGCCCGGGCAATTTCCAACAATGGAGAAAAAGAGCAAAGTTGTAGGCGACTTGAATAGCGTAAAGAGCTGAATTTTTAGAGACAATTGACGTGAAGATTTGGAGTTGGAAGACCATGAAGAGGTAAAAAGAAGATTAAATTCCAAGAAAATATGAGGAGTTTTAGTTGGAATAAAATTAAAAGAGATTTAATATTTCTTTTATTCAATTTAATTCCAACTTAACTTCCTCCTCAAGAAAGACTTTGACCTAGCAATCTCTTATATAAAGAAGGCCAAGCCGTCAACTTCAAGAGGAGTTGATTGTAGTGAAAGAAATTAGGGGGCTGTTCGAATTTATCATCTTTTTCTTCTTTGTTTCGGTTAGATTCATGATTGGGAATTATTCTTTGTATATCTTTCAAAACCCAGTCATGAACTAACTTGTTTGGATTGGGTTATTTTGGGTTTGGGTTTTGATAAATGATTAGATGTGTTTAGGCTTTTGAAGTTGCAATTTTAATTCAAGGTTTGTTCATTCTTCATGTCGTGACCGTTTTTGAAGACCCATTTGTGGAAAAAATAACCTGGCGATTAGGTTTTGGAAATCGGGGTTTTTATTTTAACTTAATGTTGAAATCAAGGATTTTTCCAATTTTAGTCAAATTTCCTTTATTTCCTTAAAAATCATTTTGGAGTCTCCACCAGTCATTTTGGTAGATTGGACACCATAAAAAGCGTACCAGAGATTCTTTTTGACAATTTCGAGTTCGGGAGTCGGTTATGTAGGGAAGGGTTAGCACCCCTACAAATGCTTGTTATCGGTACCTTATTAATTTTACGTGGCATTTTGACATTTCGAACATTAATATGAATTTAATTAATTCTTTTAATTGTAATATGAATTCCATTCCAAATGGGAATATTATTTTGTAAGAAAATACATTTTGGACGAATATAATTATGAAACTTCCAATTGTATTAGAACACTTCAATTTATATTCAAAATGTATCTCAACACAAAAGGTTTAATGCGTCCAATTATTGTCTTGTTAATTTTAAGTAAACCCTAATTAAGGATGCATTAATTTAATTAATTAATAATCTATGAATATTATTAATTTTTGGGATTTAATGGTAACACCCAAATAATTTGGACACTACCCATATTAGGCCCAAAAGTAATAAGTTTAATGATACTAGTTGTTTTGATCTTATTTTTTATTTTATTTAAACTATGTGTGATTTTCATTTTTTAAGTTTAAATGATGTATTAAATACTTCACGAAAGTACTCCTTCGATCAACATCTCTTTTCAATGAGACACTAATCAATTTAGAGTATTAAAGTGTTCATTTAATAATAATTTATTTTCTACAATGATCTAACCTATCCAATTAATTAAATATAATTAAAGAGCTTAATCCTAAAATGGCTCTTATTATTTACATTAATTAAGTGACCAAAATGTCTAAGGTATGAAACTACATGCTCAATTTAAAAGAGATGTAAACAAACTTGCAAATAATTAAACAATTAAACGAATGAATTAAAGCTGAAAAGGGACGAAATTGAACTAAATTGAAACCTAAAGGGTCGAAATACAAGCAATTAGTAACTGAATTGAAAAGAATGTGAAATAGAGGAGCTCAAAGCTTAGAAACCTCAAAATAGGGCGTGAATCCTAGGTTCGACCCGGTTGAAGACGCGCGGATCCTAGGACCCGCCCGCACCTAAAACGGCGCATTTAAGTGCCCATATAAACCCCTTTTTTTCTGATTTCGATTCATTTTTTCTCATTTTTTTATCTCCATTATCTCTCTATGTTGAATCCCTCTGACTTCTCTCTAAAAACTTCCTAAACCCAGAAAACAACCCTTAATTTGGATCAAAACACTAATTTCCAAAAATATTCATCACATGTTCATCCAAAAACCTTCGTTTGATCCGCACGAACACAAAATCCTCTTCCCTTTCATGATTTTAAAGATCAAACCCATAAATTTCCATGAACTCAAACCAAACTGTTGCATGTAAAAGTGTCTATCGCAATTGTAGTGCAAGTGTACACGACGCAAGTAGTAAAGTGATACTAGAGTATCGGATATCGTCTCCACAGGGACTGGGCTAACCCTTTCCTTCGCTATCTGCACAAGGGGAAAAGAAGAGATTTAATTAAGTTGTTGTCACGAGAAAATAAAGTAAACTTAAATAAAAGAGTAATAGAATCAAGATAGAGAGAATGGGCTGGTATTGAATTGCTCAGTAGTGTAGGTATTGCAGAGTTTAGGAAATCCAGTTCTGTCGTCGCGCCTGTCGCGGGCAGCACCTGTCGCGGCAGCAGTCCGTTGATCGTCGCGGCAGCAAACACACCAACTCAGTACTTCAAGTTTGGCAAGAATCCCAGATCTGCCTTGGCCTATCCCTAGGTCCAAGTCTGTTGATGATCACGTCTTGATGATACCTCCCGGCGTGAATCGAAGGATGAACACCGATGTGTATGAATTCTTCTTTAGCCCCTTAACCTCCCCCTATCCCTAGGCACGAGATAGTTCAACTATAAACTAGAGAACTTGCTCTTATTTCTTTCGTATACTTAACTCTCCCGATGCTAAGTAAATAGATAACCTCACAATGCTCTCCCGATGCTCTTGCAAGATATTAATAACCAAAATAAGAGAACTTGAAGTTTATTTTATTGAACTGAAAATTCCTAAAACAAAAGCAACCCTTGCAACTACTTTACAAATCAACCCGTGGCCCTAGGGGGTTTTAGAACATATCGACGGCGGGTAAACGGCGGAGGGGTTTTTGGTTGTCGGTTATGGGGTAATCGGCTATGGGATGTGAGATCTCTCCCTTAGGTTAAAATACATGCCCTTATATAAGCTTTGGGCTCAAGTATTCTAAGTTAACAAGGATTACAACTTTAATTAAAAGTATGATTCTAATAAAGACTTAAACTTCAAGGAATCTACTTTCCAGCCGTCCTCCTTGTTTCTTGGGATTTTCTCTCCTTGAACTTTGGGCTTGACATATCTTTTGATCCGAGGCTTGGAAAAATATATGGTTTTCACACGACAGACGAGCATAATTTTCTCTATCTATCGAGGTCCATTTCGCTTTTTCTCTCCACAGAACTGCTGTCACCATGCTGTCACGGCGGCACCATGGCAGCATCGTCCTCTTTGTCTGCTTGTCCAGTTCAGCTCTTCTGCTTCTCTGCCCAGCGCCTGCCTTCTCCGTCAGCTATGGCGGATACCTGCAAAAATGACCAAATTTAGCAGTATCTGCGCAGTTTTATCTAAATGTGATGTTTATGCAAAACTTAACCTAAAATACAGTTAAACATGCTTGAGTGCAGCAAAAATAAGGATAAATGATGGGTAAAATATAGAACTTTTAAGCACTGATCACACCCCCAAACTCGAATCTTTGCTTGTCCTCAAGCAATTTAGACCTAAAAGAAAAATGAAATATTTTTGTTTTGGCTTTCAAACAGTGAACTTTCCCTTACCCGTCCGTCATTCGTTCCCTGTGACGGCAGCAACCTGTCAGATAATTTAGGATCTGTCCGGAATCTCACTATAGTCCTCGTGCAGTGTGTGCATGCTTGTGAACAGTTATATGCCAAGACTCTCTTAGTTTCACTAGAATAATTCAGCTCTTCACTCGAATTTTTATGCCAAGTTTATCTTTTTTTAGGGCACTTCTTATGCTCCTTTTTATTTCTGTTTTGACTCGATTTCATTTTTTTAAGCTAAAGTTTCACTAGAGCCGGTTTCGGGCACCTCTAGCTAACTTCCTAGAGCCGGTTTCGGGCACCTCTAGGGCTGTTGAGTCTATTTTGGGCTTAGAAGTTTTGGGTTTGGACCTGACCGGTCGGGTTGCGGTTCGAATATAAAAGGGTGAATTTAGGAAAGCCTAGTTCGGGTTGCATTAAAAATATGGAAAAATGTCTTAAAATCCTCTTTTATTATATATAAGAGAAAGGTGAAATCAATTTTACAAAATGAGGTTTGGAAGAGTGACATTTTGGTTTAGTGACTAAAATGTAATTTTCGAAAACTTGGTGACTGTTTTAAAAAAGGATTGAAACTTTGAATCTTTAAGGAGCTATTTACCCAAAGGAGTTTCTCCAGATTTTTCTTAATATTAATCAATTTAATTAATGGTTTTAATTAAAGGAAAAAGGGAGGGAAAAAGATATTTGGTCATAACTAACTTTTCTCTAAAATTTTCCATTTCTTTTCTCTCAACTTTTCTCTCAACCCAAACACTTTTCTCCAGCAAACTTCCCTCTGATTTTGACATTCAAAGATGAGATTTCAACTTCCTTTTGATCTCTAATCATTTCAACAACAAAACCTTAGCATTTGCTTATTGGATTTTCAAGAATCTTAGTTCCAAAAAGGGAGAAACTCAAGTTTAGAGGTATGAACGTCCTTCTCCTCTAAATTCTCAGTTCTTTACTGAAATTCCCAAGTTCTCAATCCTTGAATTATGTTTTATTAAAGGTTTTGCAATTGAGTTCTTGATCTTGGTTTTAAAATGCAAGATTTGCTTTAATTTTGATGAAATTCGTATGATCTGATTGGGCATTGTTTTGAGATGTGTTTTTGATGTAAAATGGATGTATAGTTGATGAGAAATTGAGGTTTAATCAATGCAATCCCGAATAGGTTGATTTTCCTAAGTTTTGTTTAAGTTTTTGGTGGTTTTTGGAGTGATCTTGATGTTCTGCTATAGCTGGAGGTATAAGGACGTGATGAGATCCATTTTGGATGTTAATTGAGGTTTATAGATGTTTGGAATTGATGGATCTTGGCTGGGTAGTGTTGTGGAGATGTTTGGATGTGATTTCGGTTGTGTTTGGTAGCCGAAATGTGAGTGTTGATGTGAGCAGCGAATTTAGATGTCTTGGTTGAGGATATTAATGCATGATGGTGCATTTATCTACTGTTTTGATGTGTTTAAAACAGGGGAGACATCTTCGGATCCTCGTGGTGTTGATCCGGAAGCTTGATTGGTGTTTCGGCAAGTGGCGAAATGGAATTGGTTAGTGGATTTTGGTTTTCAGCTTTGAAACCATTGTTTTGAAGGTTTGGGAGCTTAGTTTAAGTCTAAATAACTTTGCTAAGCTCAAGAGTAAGTTTTCGGAAAAACTCTCTTGTTGATGAACCATGTGTTGGTTGTGTGCAAGGTGATTGTTTGCATGTTTTATATTCTGTTTTGAAAGCATATATAGCATGTTTATTTGCTGGTTTTATAAGCCATGTGTTGAAGGATTCTCAAGGTAAGAGATCCTTGTTTTGAACATTTGATAAAATGTGGTTTAGATGCATAAGGACGCATGATGATTAATGGCTTTGTTAAATGCTTTAAAACAGTGGATTATTGTTGTTAATGATGCATATTGGCAAGTGATGTTTCGTGAAAGGTTAAGAACACTATGGTGGTTAAAAGTCCATAGGTGGTTCTTGTGTTAAGAACAACATGGTGGTTAAAAGTCCATGATTGGTTCTTGTACTAAGGTCACAAAGGTGGTTAAAAGTCCTTGTGTGAGCCTTGTGTATTTTAAGAACACCATGGTGGTTAAAAGTCCATGGGTGATTCTTGTGTTAAGGTGACAAAGGTGGTTAAAAGTCCTTGTGTGAGCCTTGTGTATTTTAAGAACACCATGGTGGTTAAAAGTCCATGGGTGATTCTTGTGCTAAGGACACAATGGTGGTTAAAAGTCCATGTGTGGTCCTTGTGAATTGTAAGATCACAATGGTGTTTAAAAGTCCACGTGTGAGTCTTATGTTGATTGTACTATGAAATGGAAAGATTATGATTATCACTTGTGGCCAATATGACATGTTATTAATTTGAAGCATGTATGCTTGTTTTAAATGTTTTTGTGCATGGTTAAAGATTGTTTTGAATTGAGGTTTATAAAAGTGTTTATAAATGCATTATTGTGTTGTTTTAAATGAGCATTCCTCACTAAGCTATGTGCTTACGCTCTCTCTTTTCTTAAACCAATAATGCAGAGCATTGAAGTGCATATAAGGGCAGCAAGAGGTCAAGAATCCAAGTGAAGGACTAAGCTCATGTATGGTGAATATTTTCATAACTTGATTAGCTTTTGGCATTTGGCAATGGGGAACCTATGTTGTTGTTTTGGGAGATGTTTTGGACTCCCTAAGATGGTTTTATGTTGCCGTTGATGATGGAACTTGTAAATGGCCATTATGAGGATTGTTTGATGTTTTGGTGTTGAATGGTCTTTCACTATAGGATGCATGCCTATAGAATTGGGGCTTTTCTTGTTTGATGCCATGTTTATGAATTGTTGATGCCATTATGTTCCTTATGCATGTAATGAGTTGCTGGTATAATTTGGTTGCCTTTGGAGCATGTTTGATGGGTCAATTGTATGATGATCTAGCTAAATTTCTGCAATCTGGGCATCCTGTTTCGGAACAGATGCTGCCGTTTCGGAACAGAGGGCCTGAAATGGCCTAGGCGTTTCGAAACGGGCAGAGCCGTTCCGAAACAGTTTGGCCACTGCCAGGCCCTGTTGCGCAACACGTTTTAGAACGGACCCGCGTTTCGGAACGGATCATCTCTATTCTGAAACACCCGACCGTTGGGCACTGAAATTGTTGGTTATATGTTTTGAAACCTTTGCGTTTTGGTCCTGAATCTTGTTTATGCAATTGAATGAGTTTGAGATGTCCGTTTGAGTTGAAATTTGACAGAGAAGCCTGAAATATGACTAATTTCATATTGGTAACTTAAAAGTGGGTTAAGTTCTTCTAATTTCCAGAATTTACATTTTGGTCCCTAAACTTGTATGTTGTGCAATTAACTCCCTAAATGTTTTCCGAATGCGCTGATCTTTGAGTATGATGTTGTTATGAACATATCTAGGGTTAATATGCATTTAGATAAGATTAAAGAGAAAAAAAAGGGTCGTTAATCAAGGTTGACTTTCGGGTTGACTTTGGTTTTCCCCTTGTAAACTTCTTAATTCGGGTCAACCGTCTAGGCCGGGTTAAGGGGGTTACATTTGGTGGTATCAGAGCTGAGTTCTCGAGTAAATGGGAATGATTATGTGGATGATTAATGTACGTATGCTTTGTATGCTTGTTGGATGAAAGCATGTTGTGTGAATTGTAAGTATGTTACAATTGTGATGTATGCTATGGTGAAGCATGTTAGGGGGACCCATTGCCAAATCAAAGCTAATGAAATGATGTTGTTTTTAGTTGGAAATGAGCTTGAGTACTTGGATTGCTTACCTTGCTGGGCCTGACTTTGTTTATTGCATTGTGATTGCATTGTTTAGTGAATGGCACCTCGTAGAGAATTGAGGGTTAATACGCGAGCTATGGCTCAAAATGAGAATGAGGAGAATGCTTAAAATATGGTGGATTTACCTCCTCCACCTGGTGGTGGTGGTGCTGGGGGTGAAGGAGCTGCTGCTGGTGCTGATGCTGGGGTCGCTGGACCTGAATCTGGTCAGGGACAAGCTATTCCTGACATGACAATACTGGTTCAAGCCATTGCTGGAGCTTTTCGAGCAGCGGTAGCTGGAGCTCAAGGAGCTGGGCATCAGGGAGATGCTGGTGTTAGACTACCTTTGGAGCGTTTGCGCAGTCTGGGAAGGACTGAGTTCAGGGGTTTGTCTGCTGAAGGTTCTGAGTCTTGGCTGGAGAGTACCAATAGGATCTTGGGGCAAATGAATTGCACTGATGTGCAGAAGCTGGGCTGTGTGGTATCGTTGTTGCAGGACGATGCATACACTTGGTGGACAACCTCTATCTCTGGAATGGAGGAAGCTGATGTAACTTGGACGTTCTTTCAGAATGCGTTCAAGAGGAGATATCTGGGTGTGAGATACCTAGATGAGAAGAAGAGAGAATTCATGTCTCTTACCCAAGGGAGCATGTCTGTAGCTGAGTACGAGGTTCAGTTTGTCCGACTTAGTCAATACGCACCTGAGCTTGTTCCTGATGAGCGGGAGAGGTGTGAAAGGTTCCGTTATGGTTTGGTGATGGAAGTAAAGACGTATATGCTAGCTGCTGAGTATAATGATTTTGATGTGCTGGTTGGGAGAGCAAAGGACATTGAGACGAATTTGGGTTTATCATCTAAAGGTGCTGGTTCTGGTGCTGGTAAGCGAGTTGCTGAGTATAGTTCTGGTGGTGGACGGAACAAGAAGGGACGTGATCAGAGGTATCAGCCTTCGGCTAAGCGAGGTGGTGGTGCGCCTGCTCAGGGAGGCAAGGCAAGAGCTGAACCGAGCGCATGTTGGACATGTGGATCGCGTGGCCATATGAAACGTGATTGTCCTCGAGTTGTGAGGGAGGTGCAAGCTCTTGTTGTGGCAGCTGGTAATTCGTGCTGGAACTGTGGATCTACGGATCACTTGAGGAGAGAGTGTCCTATGTTGGCTGGTGGCCAAGGCGTGCTCCTGTAGTTGCTGCACCACAGAGAGGTCGTGGGCGCGGCCGTGGTAACTTCCAGCGGAGAGAAGAGGGTGGTCGGAATGTGGCTCATGTTGTAGCTGTTCAGCCTGAAGGTGGTGGCCAGGGTAGAGTGTTTGCTCAGAGGGAGGGGAGGAATGACGCGGATGTGATTGCAGGTACTTTTACTTTGCAGTCCTTGTCATTACTTTCCTTGATTGATTATGGATCTACACACTCATACATTTTACGTGAGCATGCTGAATTGCTTGGTTTGCCTGTTGAGTCTTTGGATGTTGGTATGCGTGTCACTAGTTCTTTTGGTGACACTGTTGTGACTCGAAAGCTTTATAGAAGATGTCCTTTGGTTGTGCAAGATCATGTCTTTCATGTTGATCTTATGGAATTGCCTTTCTATGGTTTTGATGTAATCCTTGGTATGGATTGGCTTGCTGAGCATCGTGCTGTAGTGGATTGTGAGAATAAGCGAGTTTCGTTGAAGCTTGCGGATGATTATGAGGTGGTTGTGGTTGGTGAGAATGTGAAGTTTCTTGCCAATGTGGTGTCTACATTGGAGGCGAGCCGGAAGCTGAGGCAAGGTTGTGATGCTTACCTAGCCTTTGTGATGAATCCTAGCTCTAAGGAGTTGCGTGTACAGGATATCAGGACTGTGCGAGAGTTTCCTGGTGTGTTTCCGGAGGAGTTGCCTGGATTGCCTCCTAATCGTGAGGTGGAGTTTTGGATTGAGCTGTATGAAAACACAACTCCAGTGTCCATTACTCCTTATCGAATGGCACCTAAAGAGTTGAAAGAGCTGAAGACGCAGTTGCAAGAGTTGCTTGACCGTGGTTTCATTCGGTCGAGTGTGTCACCTTGGGGTGTGCCAGTCTTGTTTGTGAAGAAGAAGGATGGCACTATGAGAATGTGCATTGATTACCGTCAGCTTAACAAGTTGACTATCAAGAATCGGTATCCATTGCCGAGAATTGATGATCTTTTTGATCAATTTCGGGGAGCGGCTGTGTTCTCTAAGATTGATTTAAGGTCAGGGTATTACCAGTTGAAGGTGAAGGATGTGGATGTGCCAAAGACAGCTTTCAGGACGAGGTATGGGCACTATGAGTTCCTTGTGATGCCGTTTGGTTTGACAAATGCTCCTGCAGCTTTCATGGACATGATGAATCGTGTATTTCATGAATACCTGGATAAGTTTGTTGTGGTGTTCATTGATGATATCCTCGTGTACTCACGTACTGAGGAGGAGCATGAAGGACATCTGAGAATTGTGCTGCAAGCTTTGTTGGAGAATCAGCTTTATGCCAAGCTGAGCAAGTGTGAGTTTTGGCTTACAGAAGTGGTGTTTCTGGGTCATGTGGTTTCTGCTGAAGGGATTCGTGTTGATCCTCAGAAGATTGAGGCGGTGATGAATTGGAAGGTTCCTAAGTCTGTTCATGAAGTTCGTAGTTTCCTTGGTTTGACAGGATACTACCGAAGGTTTGTGGATGGGTTTTCGAAGATTGTTGCACCTTTGACAAAGTTGTTGTAGAAGGATGTTAAGTATGAGTGGACAGAAGCGAGACAGCAGGCTTTTGAGAAGCTTAAGGCAGCCTTGACACAAGCTCCTATCTTGGTTCAACCTGAATCAGGGAAAGAGTTTGTGGTATACAGTGATGCGTCCTATGTTGGTTTGGGATGTGTGTTGATGCAGGAGGGTAAGGTGGTGGCTTATGCATCACGGCAGTTGAAGGTGCATGAGCGCAATTATCCTACGCATGACATCGAGTTGGCTGCGGTGGTTTTTGCTTTGAAGATCTGGAGACATTATCTGTATGGCGAGAAATGTACTGTGTACACGGATCACAAGAGTTTGAAGTATCTGATGTCTCAGAAGGAGTTGAATCTTAGACATCGACGTTGGGTGGAGTTGTTCAAGGATTATGATTTGACGATTGAGTATCACCCTGGGAAAGCTAATGTTGTAGCGGATGCCTTGAGTAGGAAGGTAGCTGTTGATTTGAGGGCTATGTTTGCCAGTTTGAGTATTTCGCGTGATGGTGGTCTTGTGGCTGAATTGCAAGTGAAACCATCTTTGGTTCAGTTGATCAAGGAAAAGCAGTTGTTGGATGATTCCTTGGTACCACATGTTCAGGATGTCGCGGAGGGTAGGCCTTCGGATTTCTGTTTTAGTGATGATGGAGTGGTGTGTTTTGGGAGTCGAATAGTAGTGCCCAATGATGTTGATTTGAGGCGTGCTATTCTGACTGAAGGTCATAGTAGTCCTTTTGCTATGCACCCTGGTAGTACTAAGATGTACCGTGATCTTCGTGATGAGTACTATTGGGTGGGTCTAAAGAAGGATGTTGCTGAGTTTGTAAGCAAGTGCATGGTGTGTCAGCGAGTTAAGGCTGAACATCAGTTTCCGTCAGGTTTGTTGCAACCGTTGAGAATTCCTGAGTGGAAGTGGGAAAGGATTACCATGGATTTTGTATCTGGTTTACCTTTGTCGACATCGAAGAAGAATTCGGTGTGGGTGATTGTGGATCGCTTGACGAAGTGTGCGCATTTCTTGCCTGTGCATACTACGTATTCTTTGGATAAGCTTGCGGAGCTGTACATTGCTGAGATTGTGCGGCTGCATGGTGTGCCTAAGTCGATTGTGTCAGATAGGGATCCGAGGTTTACATCGCGTTTCTGGCAGTGTTTGCATCAAGCTTTGGGTACACGGTTGAATTTCAGTACATCTTATCATCCTCAGTCGGATGGTCAGTCCGAGCGTGTTATCCAGGTTTTGGAGGATATGTTGAGGTGCTGCGTGATTGAGTTTCAGGGCTCATGGGAGAAGCATTTGCCTTTGGTGGAGTTTGCTTATAATAATAGTTATTAGGCGAGCATTCGAATGGCACCTTATGAGGCTTTGTACGGGAGGAAGTGTAGGACTCCTCTATGTTGGGCTGAAACGGGTCAGAAGTTGGTTTCGATGCCAGCTTTGTTGAAGGGAACCACCGAGAAGGTGAAGCTTATTTGTGAGCGCTTGAAGGCAGCTTCTGATCGGCAAAAGTCATACGCAGATTTGAAGCGTAAGGAGATTGAGTATGCGGTGGGTGACCGTGTGTTTTTGAAGGTTTCGCCTTGGAAAAAGGTGATGAGGTTTGGCCGAAAGGGTAAGTTGAGCCCTAGGTACATTGGACCATACGAGGTGGTTGAGCGTGTGGGTCCTGTTGCGTATAAGTTGAGGTTACCGCAAGAGTTGGAGAAGATCCATGATTTGTTTCATGTTTCTATGCTTCGGAAGTATAGATCGGATCCTTCACATGTGATGCCTGTGGAAGAAGTGGAATTGAATCTGGATTTGACCTATGATGAGGAACCGGTGAGGATTCTAGATTCGGATAATAAGGTTCTTCGTGGCGAGACCATCGAGTTGGTAAAGGTGTTGTGGAAACATCGTGGTGTTGAAGAAGCCACGTGGGAGCGGAAGGATGACATGTTGAAGCAGTTTTCGTACCTCTTTCCTTCAGGCAAATTTCGAGGACGAAATTTCTTAAGGGGGGGAGAGTTGTAACACCCCAATTTTGGGCTTAGAAGTTTTGGGTTTGGACCGGACCGGTCGGGTTGCGGTTGGAATATAAAAGGGTGAATTTAGGAAAGCCTAGTTCGGGTTGCATTAAAAATATGGAAAAATGTCATAAAATCCTCTTTTATTATATATAAGAGAAAGGTGAAATCAATTTTACAAAATGAGGTTTGGAAGAGTGACATTTTGGTTTAGTGACTAAAATGTAATTTTCGAAAACTTGGTGACTGTTTTAAAAAGGATTGAAACTTTGAATCTTTAAGGAGCTATTTACCCAAAGGAGTTTCTCCAGATTTTTCTTAATATTAATCAATTTAATTAATGGTTTTAATTAAAGGAAAAAGGGAGGGAAAAAGATATTTGGTCATAACTAACTTTTCTCTAAAATTTTCCATTTCTTTTCTCTCAACTTTTCTCTCAACCCAAACACTTTTCTCCAGCAAACTTCCCTCTGATTTTGACATTCAAAGATGAGATTTCAACTTCCTTTTGATCTCTAATCATTTCTACAACAAAACCTTAGCATTTGCTTATTGGATTTTCAAGAATCTTGGTTCTAAAAAGGGAGAAACTCAAGTTTAGAGGTATGAACGTCCTTCTCCTCTAAATCCTCGGTTCTTTACTGAAATTCCCAAGTTCTCAATCCTTGAATTATGTTTTATTAAAGGTTTTGCAATTGAGTTCTTGATCTTGGTTTTAAAATGCAAGATTTGCTTTAATTTTGATGAAATTCGTATGATCTGATTGGGCATTGTTTTGAGATGTGTTTTTGATGTAAAATGGAAGTATAATTGATGAGAAATTGAGGTTTAATCAATGCAATCCTGAATAGGTTGATTTTCCTAAGTTTTGTTTAAGTTTTTGGTGGTTTTTGGAGTGATCTTGATGTTCTGCTATAGCTGGAGGTATAAGGACGTGATGAGATCCATTTTGGATGTTAATTGAGGTTTATAGATGTTTGGAATTGATGGATCTTGGCTGGGTAGTGTTGTGGAGATGTTTGGATGTGATTTCGGTTGTGTTTGGTAGCCGAAATGTGAGTGTTGATGTGAGCAGCGAGTTTAGATGTCTTGGTTGAGGATATTAATGCATGATGGTGCATTAATCTACTGTTTTGATGTGTTTAAAACAGGGGAGACATCTTCGGATCCTCGTGGTGTTGATCCGGAAGCTTGATTGGTGTTTCGGCAAGTGGCGAAACGGAAACGGTGAGTGGATTTTGGTTTTCAGCTTTGAAACCATTGTTTTGAAGGTTTGGGAGCTTAGTTTAAGTCTAAACAACTTTGCTAAGCTCAAGAGTAAGTTTTCAGAAAAACTCTCTTGTTGATGAACCATGTGTTGGTTGTGTGCAAGGTGATTGTTTGCATGTTTTATATTCTGTTTTGAAAGCATATATAGCATGTTTATTTGCTGGTTTTATAAGCCATGTGTTGAAGGATTCTCAAGGTAAGAGATCCTTGTTTTGAACATTTGATAAAATGTGGTTTAGATGCATAAGGACGCATGATGATTAATGGCTTTGTTAAATGCTTTAAAACAGTGGATTATTGTTGTTAATGATGCATATTGGCAAGTGATGTTTCGTGAAAGGTTAAGAACACTATGGTGGTTAAAAGTCCATAGGTGGTTCTTGTGTTAAGAACAACATGGTGGTTAAAAGTCCATGATTGGTTCTTGTGCTAAGGTCACAAAGGTGGTTAAAAGTCCTTGTGTGAGCCTTGTGTATTTTAAGAACACCATGGTGGTTAAAAGTCCATGGGTGATTCTTGTGTTAAGGTCACAAAGGTGGTTAAAAGTCCTTGTGTGAGCCTTGTGTATTTTAAGAACACCATGGTGGTTAAAAGTCCATGGGTGATTCTTGTGCTAAGGACACAATGGTGGTTAAAAGTCCATGTGTGGTCCTTGTGAATTGTAAGATCACAATGGTGTTTAAAAGTCCATGTGTGAGTCTTATGTTGATTGTACTATGAAATGGAAAGATTATGATTATCACTTGTGGCCAATATGACATGTTATTAATTTGAAGCATGTATGCTTGTTTTAAATGTTTTTGTGCATGGTTAAAGATTGTTTTGAATTGAGGTTTATAAAAGTGTTTATAAATGCATTATTGTGTTGTTTTAAATGAGCATTCCTCACTAAGCTATGTGCTTACGCTCTCTCTTTTCTTAAACCAATAATGCAGAGCATTGAAGTGCATATAAGGGCAGCAAGAGGTCAAGAATCCAAGTGAAGGACTAAGCTCATGTATGGTGAATATTTTCATAACTTGATTAGCTTTTGGCATTTGGCAATGGGGAACCTATGTTGTTGTTTTGGGAGATGTTTTGGACTCCCTAAGATGGTTTTATGTTGCCGTTGATGATGGAACTTGTAAATGGCCATTATGAGGATTGTTTGATGTTTTGGTGTTGAATGGTCTTTCAATATAGGATGCATGCCTATAGAATTGGGGCTTTTCTTGTTTGATGCCATGTTTATGAATTGTTGATGCCATTATGTTCCTTATGCATGTAATGTGTTGCTGGTATAATTTGGTTGCCTTTGGAGCATGTTTGATGGGTCAATTGTGTGATGATCTAGCTAAATTTCTGCAATCTGGGCATCCTGTTTCGGAACAGGTGCTGCCGTTTCGGAACAGAGGGCCTGAAATGGCCTAGGCGTTTCGAAACGGGCAGAGCCGTTCCGAAACAGTTTGGCCACTGCCAGGCCCTGTTGCGCAACACGTTTCGGAACGGACCCGCATTTCGGAACGGATCATCTCTGTTCCGAAACACCAGACCGTTGGGCACTGAAATTGTTGGTTATATGTTTTGAAACCTTTGCGTTTTGGTCCTGAATCTTGTTTATGCAATTGAATGAGTTTGAGATGTCCGTTTGAGTTGAAATTTGACAGAGAAGCCTGAAATATGACTAATTTCATATTGGTAACTTAAAAGTGGGTTAAGTCCTTCTAATTTCCAGAATTTACATTTTGGTCCCTAAACTTGTATGTTGTGCAATTAAGTCCCTAAATGTTTTCCGAATGCGCTGATCTTTGAGTATGCTGTTGTTATGAACATATCTAGGGTTAATATGCATTTAGATAAGATTAAAAAGAAAAAAAAAGGGTCGTTAATCAAGGTTGACTTTCGGGTTGACTTTGGTTTTCCCCGTGTAAACTTCTTAATTCGGGTTAACCGTCTAGGCCGGGTTAAGGGGGTTACATTTGGTGGTATCAGAGCTGAGTTCTCGAGTAAATGGGAATGATTATGTGGATGATTAATGTATGTATGCTTTGTATGCTTGTTGGGTGAAAGCATGTTGTGTGAATTGTAAGTATGTTACAATTGTGATGTATGCTATGTGAAGCATGTTAGGGGGACCCATTGCCAAATCAAAGCTAATGAAATGATGTTGTTTTTAGTTGGAAATGAGCTTGAGTACTTGGATTGCTTACCTTGCTGGGCCTGACTTTGTTTATTGCATTGTGATTGCATTGTTTAGTGAATGGCACCTCGTAGAGAATTGAGGGTTAATACGCGAGCTATGGCTCAAAATGAGAATGAGGAGAATGCTGAAAATATGGTGGATTTACCTCCTCCACCTGGTGGTGGTGGTGCTGGGGGTGAAGGAGCTGCTGCTGGTGCTGATGCTGGGGTCTCTGGACCTGAATCTGGTCAGGGACAAGCTGTTCCTGACATGACAATACTGGTTCAAGCCATTGCTGGAGCTTTTCGAGCAGCGGTAGCTGGAGCTCAAGGAGCTGGGCATCAGGGAGATGCTGGTGTTAGACTACCTTTGGAGCGTTTGCGCAGTCTGGGAGGGACTGAGTTCAGGGGTTTGTCTGCTGAAGGTTCTGAGTCTTGGCTGGAGAGTACCAATAGGATCTTGGGGCAAATGAATTGCACTGATGTGCAGAAGCTGGGCTGTGTGGTATCGTTGTTGCAGGACGATGCATACACTTGGTGGACAACCTCTATCTCTGGAATGGAGGAAGCTGATGTAACTTGGACGTTCTTTCAGAATGCATTCAAGAGGAGATATCTGGGTGTGAGATACCTAGATGAGAAGAAGAGAGAATTCATGTCTCTTACCCAAGGGAGCATGTCTGTAGCTGAGTACGAGGTTCAGTTTGTCCGACTTAGTCAATACGCACCTGAGCTTGTTCCTGATGAGCGGGAGAGGTGTGAAAGGTTCCGTTATGGTTTGGTGACGGAAGTAAAGACGTATATGCTAGCTGCTGAGTATAATGATTTTGATGTGCTGGTTGGGAGAGCAAAGGACATTGAGACGAATTTGGGTTTATCATCTAACGGTGCTGGTTCTGGTGCTGGTAAGCGAGTTGCTAAGTATAGTTCCGGTGGTGGACGGAACAAGAGGGGACGTGATCAGAGGTATTAGCCTTCGGCTAAGCGAGGTGGTGGTGCGCCTGCTCAGGGAGGCAAGGCAAGAGCTGAACCGAGCGGATGTTGGACATGTGTATCGCGTGGCCATATGAAACGTGATTGTCCTCGAGCTGTGAGGGAGGTGCAAGGTCCTGTTGTGGCAGCTGGTAATTCGTGCTGGAACTGTGGATCTACGGATCACTTGAGGAGAGAGTGTCCTATGTTGGCTGGTGGCCAAGGCGTGCTCCTGTAGTTGCTGCACCACAGAGAGGTCGTGGGCGCGGCCGTGGTAACTTCCAGCGGAGAGAAGAGGGTGGTCGGAATGTGGCTCATCTTATAGCTGTTCAGCCTGAAGGTGGTGGCCAGGGTAGAGTGTTTGCTCAGAGGGAGGGGAGGAATGACGCGGATGTGATTGCAGGTACTTTTACTTTGCAGTCCTTGTCATTACTTTCCTTGATTGATTCTGGATCTACACACTCATACATTTTGCGTGAGCATGCTGAATTGCTTGGTTTGCCTGTTGAGTCTTTGGATGTTGGTATGCGTGTCACTAGTTCTTTTGGTGAGACTGTTGTGACTCGAAAGCTTTATAGAAGATGTCCTTTGGTTGTGCAAGATCATGTCTTTCATGTTGATCTTATGGAATTGCCTTTCTATGGTTTTGATGTAATCCTTGGTATGGATTGGCTTGCTAAGCATCGTGCTGTAGTGGATTGAGAGAATAAGCGAGTTTCGTTGAAGCTTGCGGATGATTATAAGGTGGTTGTGGTTGGTGAGAATGTGAAGTTTCTTGCCAATGTGGTGTCTACATTGGAGGCGAGCCGGATGCTGAGGCAAGGTTGTGAAGCTTACCTAGCCTTTGTGATGAATCCTCGGGTTGCTTGTATCGTCATTGCAAGGGTTTTTCTTTGTTTACCTAATAACAAAAACAAACTAAAACCAATATCAAATTTCTAATTCCTAATTCCTAAAATAATAAAGATAAAATAAGATAAAAATAAAATAAGTTAAATTAGGAGTGCCTTGAGGGGCATCTCCTAAAGTAACTACTCCTTGTTCTATTGATGCTTGATGGGTCGTTTCTGGTACTTCTTGAAGTCCATCCGTACCCTCCATCTGGTGATTATTCTCATGGTGGGGGCTCCTTTCTTTCTCTTCCCTTTGTAGTCCATGAAGTCTTCCCTTCTTGGTAATGTTTCTGAGGGCATTAATATATGATTAGAAAAAATCAAATTGACATTCAGCCACAAACTTACCTTGTTTTCGTTGAATGTTGTCGTGGTTGAATGTAGCCCTTGATGTCGTGTCTGGTGCTGCGGCAGCCAGTTATTTTGACAGTCCGTATTCACGTTACTTTGCAGGTCAAATGGGACATTGGTAAGTGCCATCACTCTCTATACCAAATTCTGCTGACCACTCGTAGATCTCCATCAGTAGAGACTTTGATGATTCTATGTCCACCGGCTTTGGTTCCTCTATTACCTGCAATGGAATTTGTGAGTTTTCAAAGAATTCAAAAGGTTCGTTTATTACCTGCTCATATTCCATCGGCGAGGCATTGTCATTGGGTAGCTCTTCTAGGTGGTCGTGCGAGTGCCATGACATGGATGGATGTGTGCAATCTTGGTCAGGCATAATCGAGGTTGTGGGTTGAGAATTTTCTTCGGATGTGGTTGCTGCAGTGACATTCTCTTGAATTTCACTCAGCGTTGTTGCAGTGTTGCTCCATTCCGACTCGTCGATCATTGCCATGGCAAGTTTTTTCTCAGACTCATCATATGTTGGATATTCCTTCACATAGGCATCCTCGTCATCTTGCCTCAAGATTTCAGGTTCATCCGTGGCATGAATGAGGACCGGTCTGCTCAAGAGTGCATCCATCTTGGTGATACTTTTGTCCATAGAAGCTGACACTTTTTGAGTGAGTGCCAAGAAGGCTTGCAGTGTGTCTTCGAAGGATTTTGACTCCTCTTGAGGATGATGACATTGCCAGGGCATGTCGGGTTCTGCAGCAAAACTGTTATGGTATAAAAAATTTTGCGGGTTTTGATCGTACCATAAAAAATTTTGCTGCTGCAGCATCGGCAGTTGCTGCCCCTGTTGCTGTTGTGGCAGCATATATTGTTCTTGTTGGTTCCCTCGTTGGTTGTCCATATATTCACTGAAAAAATAGGGACGACTTTCGACTGCGTGATTACCTTTAAGGTAATTGCAAGAACTTTCCCACATCAGCTCTCGAATGGTTTTTCCTGGCATGTTGATGCTCCTTAAACCTGTATTTCACCTGAGTTTTTTTTTGATAAAAATAGAAAAAGATAAAGATAAAAAATAAAAATAAAAAATAAATAAAAAAGAAAAAGAAAAAGAAAAAGAAAAGAAAAGTGAAGAAGCTAGGGTAAGAGTGTGTTGCCAGTCCCCGGCAATGGCGCCAAAAACTTGTTGCATGTAAAAGTGTCTATCACAATTGTAGTGCAAGTGTACACGACGCAAGTAGTAAAGTGATACTAGAGTATCGGATATCGTCTCCACAGGGACTGGGCTAACTCTTTCCTTCGCTATCTGCACAAGGGGAAAAGAAGAGATTTAATTAAGTTGTTATCACGAGAAAATAAAGTAAACTTAAATAAAAGAGTAATAGAATCTAGATAGAGAGAATGGGCTGGTATTCAATTGCTCAGTAGTGCATGTATTGCAGAGTTTAGGAAATCCAGTTCTGTCGTCGCGCCTGTCGCGGGCAGCACCTGCCGCGGCAGTAGTCCGTTGATCGTCGCGGCAGCAAACACACCAACTCAGTACTTCAAGTTTGGCAAGAATCCCAGATCTGCCTTGGCCTATCCCTAGGTCCAAGTCTGTTGATGATCACGTCTTGATGATACCTCATGGCGTGAATCGAAGGATGAACACCGATGTGTATGAATTCTTCTTTAGCCACTTAACCTCGCCCTATCCCTAGGCACGAGATAGTTCAACTATAAACTAGAGAACTTGCTCTTATTTCTTTCGTATACTTAACTCTCCCGATGCTAAGTAAATAGATAACCTCACAATGCTCTCCCGATGCTCTTGCAAGATATTAATAACCAAAATAAGAGAACTTGAAGTTTATTTTATTGAACTGAAAATTCCTAAAATAAAAGCAACCCTTGAAACTACTTTACAAATCAACTCGTGGCCCTAGGGGGTTTTAGAACATATCGACGGCGGGTAAACGGCGGAGGGGTTTTTGGTTGTCGGTTATGGGGTAATCGGCTATGGGATGTGAGATCTCTCCCTTAGGTTAAAATACATGCCCTTATATAAGCTTTGGGCTCAAGTATTCTAAGTTAACAAGGATTACAACTTTAATTAAAAGTATGATTCTAATAAAGACTTAATCTTCAAGGAATCTACTTTCCAGCCGTCCTCCTTGTTTCTTGGGATTTTCTCTCCTTGAACTTTGGGCTTGACATATCTTTTGATCCGGGGCTTGGAAAAATATATGGTTTTCACACGACAGACGAGCAGAATTTTCTCTATCTATCGAGGTCCATTTCGCTTTTTCTCTCCACAGAACAGCTGTCACCATGCTGTCACGGCGGCACCATGGCAGCATCGTCCTCTTTGTCTGCTTGTCCAGTTCAGCTCTTCTGCTTCTATGCCCAGCGCCTGCCTTCTCCGTCATCTATGGTGGATACCTACAAAAATGACCAAATTTAGCAGTATCTGCGTAGTTTTATCTAAATGTGATGTTTATGCAAAACTTAACCTAAAATGCAGTTAAACATGCTTGAGTGCAGCAAAAATAAGGATAAATGATGGGTAAAATATAGAACTTTTAAGCACTGATCACAAACTTTTCCCCTTTTCCATTTTGATCCATGCCCACCACTACTTCTTCACTCCGGCCTGTTTGACGGTCGCCGGTGCAATGCCAGCCACCTTCGATTATCGTCTCTTGTCGTCTTCCTCACCCTTCCGATCGCCGCTGCAACTCCGACCAACCGCCAGTCGTCTTCTTCCCTACTTCGATCACCACTGCAACTCCAACCAACCTTCGGTCGTCTTCTCCGGCCATCCCTTACTTTTTCGGTCGTCTTCTCCAGCCAACTCTACTACTTCGGCCACCGTCTGGTTTGTCTTCAGCGATCGGTCACCACCGTGAGGCGATTTCCGGCCGTCGTATCGCTGTCGTATGGGAACCTTAAATACCTAATTTTTGGCGATTTTTCACTCTAACCCCCTAAAACTACATGGATTCAACAGAATCGACCCGTCACCACCCGATCTAAGTCCTAAACTACCCGACTTGATCACTCAAACACTCTTTTTCAACTCTGACATTGGTCCTCTCTCTCTGAGTCTACTGATGACCGTGAACCACTCCGACGATACCTCAAACAAACTCTGACCAAGATAAGTTTTTTTAAGTCATCGTTATTATTATTTTTAGATCTATCGTTTTAATATTTAAGGACTAGATTTTAGGTTTTGTGTTATTTCAACTATATCTGATTTTGCATATTGGATGTAGAAAAACTAAAGAAAGTTGCGCTGGTATACCTCTTGTAGCGTGATTATGACCTCCGGCATACACTCCGGTGAACTATTTTGTCTTCTCTGACGCGCCCCTTCGTATTCTGGTAAGCCCTTCTCTCTCATCAGGGTATTTATACCACTTTTCGGGCTGAAGTCAGCGTAGCTTGGCAATACGTGTGAAACTGTTCCCTTCCAGTAGCGTCACGCCACGTGTCCCATGGGTCTCCATTTTGAGCGGGAAAATTAGTTTTTGTGTTTCTTTTGGGGGTTTTTGTGTGTTTGTTGGGCCATCATGTATTGAAAATGGGCGGGAAAATGGAAATAAGGAGAGTTTGGGCTTTGAAGCTATAATTGGGCTTTCAGATTGTATAAGGGAATTTATAAAGAGTTTGGACATTTGGATCTTATTTATTTATTTAAGGGACCTATTGTATATGTTTATTTTATTTATACATATGCATATATATATATATATATATATATATATATATATATATATATGTAGGTATCCGGATAAAATTCGGGTCTTACACTTCGTTTTTAATCTTGTTTGCGAGTGAATTGGGAGAGAATATTATGAAATTATATATTTATCTAATATCGGGAGAGTTAGATTCGAGAAACGAATGAGCATGATTTTTGTCCAATTCAATGAAGACTAATTCGACTTAGGAATAAGTTACAAATTTCAACGGCTAAGAGAGGCGTTAGATCGATTGATGTTCACCCTTGGTTCACGCTGGGAGGTATTATCAAGGCTTGCACATTGATAGAGTTTCGACTTAGGGATAAGAAGGAACCATTTTAGAATGTCTTGCCGAACCTTGAAGTTTATCACAAAATTTCCCAGGCAACTGCCTTACCAATTGCCCAAGCAATCATCTTGTGCATTGCCCAAGCAATCGTATTGCCCTTTGTCGAGGCAATCTTTCTGCCCATTGCCGAGGAAATTAAGCCTCCTCTTGCATGCAAAACCAAGACTGTTCCATTCGATTATCACTCCTCAACTCACGATAACACGGCTCACTCTTCTCTATTATTTGATTTCTTCTATCTTTTACTTTTATTGTTCTTTAGTTTACTTGTTAGTTAGAACTCTTCCAATCACCTATTTGTGTTTTTTATTTTCTACAGTGCAATAACTTAAGCAAAGTGGCCCAAACCAATCACTGTGGAGATGATACTCGATTCTTATATCACTTTATTACTTGTGATGTGTATACTTGCACTAAAATTGCGACACCTAATACGCGTAACAAGTTTTTGGCGTCGTTCCCAGGGATTGGCAACTGGTGTTGGTTGTTTTTGTTATTTCATTTTTTACTAGTTTTACTAACATTCCTTTTTGTTATTTTTATTAAAAAATAGGTGCGCTACAAGTTAAGAGACATCAACATGTCAAGAAAAAAATTCAATATATTCTAGAGTTGATTAGGGAAGATAGGAATCAATCCAATCAAGAATTTCTTACACCCTTCGATGATTACCTATACCAACCGAGAAAAGCCCAAAGAGCCTATATCGTGGAAAATCTTGTGCTATGTGTGGGGAACATCATGTGTTTGAAAATTGCCCTCACCTTTTCGGTGCATATGACTACATGGAGGACCATAGATGGAACCAACAACAAAATCCTTCATGGTATGATCAAAAAGCTCAATTTTTTTTGCCATAACAATTTTGCCGAAGCACCATACATGCCTTGGCAATGTAGTCCTTATCAACAACAAAGTGTTACGGCAATAGATATGTCATGGAAATGTAGTCCTCGTCAAGAGCTATTAAATTCCATGGATGCGTGTATATCCAAGATGGGTGTACTCGTGAGAGAATCAGAAGACCGATTAAGGATATCCACATATGCCATGGATAACATGTCTCAACAGTCAATTCCTAGAAATATTGAAATCCCAAGGCGAGAGGACAATGAGCAATACGAAGAGAGCTTCCCAATGCTTGGGGAACAACTAAAACCCCCAAGTCAAGAGGATGCCAATAAGAGAGATTGCCCAACACATGATGAGCCTATACAACAAATTTCCCCGTCAAATATTAAGGAGCGTGATCAGAACAATGCCGCAACAACACTTAATGAAGCTGAGAAGAGAATTGAGAATGCCATGGCAATACTACATACCTTGTCACCACCCGATCATACTGCCTCGACAATGCCCGGTAACATTGCCTCGGCAATGCCCAAAAACATTGCCTCGGTAATGCCCAATAACATTGCCTCGGAAATGCCCGATAACATTGCCTCGGCAATGCCGGATAAAGATACCACAGAAAAAAAGAAGGCCTCGGAAAGTCCTGATTCAATGCCTCAAATCAAATTCCCATGCAAGGAACGAATTGAAGATATTCGATCTCCACCGCTATTCCTACAGAGGTTGAAACGACAAAAGCAAGAATATGTAGATTACTCTCATCTATCTTTGCCACGGAAATTGCACGACCACATGTAGGATACGACAATACTTTTCCAATGTAGTATGAGCAGGTGATGATTGAACATTTTGAATACTTTAAAAACCCACCTCCTCCATTGTAGGTATTCCTTGAGGAGCCAACACTGGTAGATTTGAAACCATCAAAATCTCTACTAATGGAGATGTTTGAGGAGCCTAAAGAAAACGATATTTGGACTCAAGAAGCTTTTCAGAAAATTGGGTTTTCCCTTGACTTGCACCGAATTATTGCAGAAGATTACCATGGCAATTGGGTGGCGCAGCAATTGCCTCTGCAACGAAGGCTACATCCAGCCATGACAAATTTCAACATGAATGAGGTAAGTAAATGGTTGGATGATGATATAATTTTTCCTAATAATATAATCATTCCTTCAGGAACAATCGCAAGCTGGAGTGTATACATGGACTACAAGGGAACACGATAGAAAGACACCTCCACCATGGTAACGCAAAGAGGAGTAGTTGCGTGCACATTGGCCCAACTCTTTTTGGGCAATATTGTCACTCGATAGAGGCTGCGGATGGACTATAAGAAGTATCGAAAATGACACTCCTCAAGCTTTCTCGGATATGCATTAACCTTAGAAGATGCATGAAAATGCTCTTTCTAAGAATTTTTAATTTTTAATTTTTGGACATTTATTTTATTTTCAGTTATTTTAGGAGACATTTTATTTGTCTTCAGTATAATTAGTTTTCAGGTTTGCTTTGTTTTTCCACATCAAGAATCAAAACCACCATGGCTAAGAACCTCAAAACCATGGCAAGCCCAAGCGCACCCAAAGGAGCAAACATCTGTTCAGAAAAATGAATCCAAAACTGCTGCCAAAACAGACAAGACAAAGGATGCTTCGGCAATACCCAATGCCTCGACAACCACTAAAGCGCATGCCTCGACAAGTCCTAATGCACCGACAATGCCTAGTTCTCATGCCCAGGTAGTAGCGCATACCAGGTGAATCAAGCAACCACCGCCCTCAAGCAAGCGAATCAAGCAAATGACTCGAAGGAAACTCATCATACTAGGTGACGATCTTTCTGACTAACTCATTTACATCTCATTTTCTATTTCTTTTTGTGCATTGAGGTCAATGCTTTTCTCGAGTTTAGAGGGTATTTGTTTTTAATTATTTTCATATCTAATTGCATTTATCTTTAGTAATAGCATATAGGATGCATATGTTACATGTCATGCCTTTAATTGGATTTAATTGCTTAAGACTTGTTGAATATTCGATGATGAATTTTTACCATTGCACTTAATAGAAAAATCCTTTAAATTTTACGATTGCATGAAAAGAACCTAGAAACTTATTATGATGCTGAAACAATTTACACAATTGTGACTTGTTGATTGATAGAAACTTAGTGAACTTAGGTTGCTAATTTTTATTTGGATAAATTGAAAAAATTAAAAGGTTATTTTCTTACTAGAGGTGCCCAAAACCAGCTCTAGTAGTTAATGCACTTAAAAGAATCACTAGAGGTGCCTAAAATTGGCTCTTGTCGAATAAATAAAAAAATGAGAAATGATCGCTAGAGGTGCCCAAAATTGGCTCTAGTGAAAGTAAAAATAAATACCCCGATAATTAAATAGATAAAAGCCTATTGTTCACAAAGAATCTTGAAAATCAAGTTGTACACAACTACACAGACACATTGTCACAAGCATTATAGTTTGCTTCCGAGAAATTTGTATACTATAAGAAAAATCAAAATGGTGATCATACTTTGTGCCACGGTTCTGAGGTTTGAATTCAAGTCGGAAGCATATCTTTGATGATTAAAGTCTTGGTAGGTAATTTTTAGTTTTGCATTGCTTTAGGACAAGCAATAGTACGAGTTTAGGGGTGTGATGAGTGTTCAAAAGTAGTATTTATATGACCCCTTTTACTCATATTATTGTTAGACTTAAGCTCATTTAGGTTGGATTATTAGTCATTCATGCATATTTGCATTATTTTATTCATTTCCATGCTTGATTATCTTTATTTGAATATATTTGGTGGAAAAGGTACTACTTTGGTATGTATTTTGTGCATGTGACGATTTCATTACCCACTGCACGTGCAAGTATTTACGCGGCAGTGAAGGAAGGAGAAATAACGGTGCGGAACCATCAGTTGATGATCCAAACCAAGCCATTATTTGATGTCAAGCCCTGCTGAGGAACGTTGAACCAAGAGAACGAACTCCGCCGATCAAAAAAGACTGACAAACAATTGCCGAGGCAATGCCCGGGCAATTTCCGACAATGTAGAAAAAGAGCAAAGTGGTAGGCGACTTGAAGAGCATAAAGAGCTGAATTTTTCTAGATAATTGACGTGAAGATTTGGAGTTGGAAGACCATGAAGAGGTCAAAAGAAGATTAAATTCAAAGAAAATAGGAGGAGGTTTAGTTGGAATAAAATTAAAAAGAGATTTAATATTTCTTTTATTCAATTTAATTCTAACTTAACTTCCTTCTCAAGAAATGTAACACCCCAATTTTGGGCTTAGAGGTTTTGTGTTTGAATCGGGCCGGTCGAATTTCGGTTCGAATATAAAAGGTGGTTTTTAGGGAAAGCCTAGTTCGGGATGCATTAAAAATATGGAAAATGTCTTAAAATCCTCTTTTATTATATATAAGAGAGTGGTGAAATCAATTTTACAAAATGAGGTTTCGAAATGTGACATTTCAAGTTAGTGACTAAAATGTAATTTTTGAAAAGTTGGTGACTGTTTTAAAAGGATTGAAACTTTGAATCTTTAAGGAGCTAATTTACCCAAGAAGAGTTTTCTCCAGATTTTTCATCATATTAAACATTTATTAAATGATATTTAATAAAAGGAAAAAGGGGAAATAGATATTTTGGAAGTTCATAACTAACTTTTCTCAAAATTTTCCCTCTTCATTTTCTCTCCCTTTTGTCTCAGCCAAACACATTTCCCCAGCCATTTTCCCTCTGATTTTAACACCTAAAGATGAGATTTCAATCTCCAATTGGTTTCTAATCATTCCTACATCAAATCATTACCATTTGCTTATTGAATTTTCAAGAATCTTGGCTTTAAACAAGGAGAAACTCACATTTAGAGGTATGAACGTCCTTCTCCTCTAAATACTCAGTTCTTTACTGAATTTCCCAAGTTCTCAATCCTTGATTTGAGTTTTATTAAAGGTTTTAATGTTGTGTTCTTGATTTTGGCTTAAAATGCAAGATTTGGATTTAATTTGGATTAAATTCGTACTAAGTGATTGGGCTGTGTTTTGAGATGTCTTTTTGATGTTTATTGAATGTATAAATGATGTGTAATTGAAGTTTAATCAATGCAATCCCGGATAGGTTGATTTTCCTAAGTTTTTGATTGAGTTAATGGTGGTTTTTGGGGTGATTTTGATGTTCTGCTATAGCTGGAGGTATAAGGACGTGATTAGATCCTTTTTGGATGTTAATTGGTGTATAAGTATGATTGGAATTGATGGATCTTGGCTGGGTAAGGTTGTAGAGGTGTTTGGATGTGATTTCGGTTGTGTTTGGTAGCCGAAATGTGAGTGTTGATGTGAGCAGGGAGTCTAGGTGTCTTGGTTGAAGATATTAATGCATGATGATGCATTGATCTTCTGCTTTGATGTGTTTAAGACATGGGAGACATCATCGGATCCTTGTGGTGTTGATCTGGAGGCTTGATCGGTGTTTCGGCAAGCTTGCGAAACGGAATCGGTGAGTTAAGTTTGGTTTTCAGCTTTGAAACCAATGTTGGAAGGTTATGGGAGCTTAGTTTAAGTCTAAACAACTTAGCTAAGCTCAAGAATAAGTTTTTCGAAGAAACTCTCTTGTTGATGAACCATGAGATGGTTGAATGCAATGTGTTTTATTTGCATGTTTAAATTCTGTTTTCAAAGCATATTTTAGCATGTTTAATGATGGTTTTGTAAGCCATGTGTTGAAGGATGCTCAAGGTAAGAGATCCTTGTTTTGAACATTGATAAATGTGGTTCGATGCATTGTAATGCATGATGATTAATGGATTTGTTAAATGCTTTAAAACAGTGGATTAATGATGTTATATGATGTATATTGGCAAGTGATGTGTTGGTTTTAAAGTACTTGAATCGGATATAGTTAGCCGGCTATAGGATTGGGTGCACCGTGAATAAAGTCGCCTTGGATGTTGAGGGGTTGTGATTGTACCGTAACTCCATCCAAGTACACTAACGAGATGGTTAAGATCATCATGGTGGTTAAAACTCCATGAGTGGATCTTGTGTTAAGATCACAATGGTGGTTAAAAGTCCATGTGTGGATCTTGTGTTGTGTGTCCCGTGTTCTCGTTAGTGATGTTATACAACTACCAATGAGTGATGTTGAGGGGTTGTGATTGTACCATAGTCTCCATCACGGGTGTTGAGGGGTTGTGATTGTACCATGCTCCACCTTGATATTGGTAGTGTGTATGAAGCGTATGGGACAACGCTTGTAATCCGCGTATCCGATTGTGTTTTTGGGTTGTAAATGTTATTGATTATCACTTGTAAGCCAATATGACATGATGATGATTTGAAGCATGAGATGCTTGGTTTGTATGCATAATTGCATGATAAATGTTGTTTTGAAACTAAAGGCCTTGAAAAGGGTGTTTTTGTAAATGCATTATTGTGATGTTTTAATTGAGCATTCCTCAATAAGCTATGAGCTTACGCTCTCTCTTTCTTAAACCAATAATCCAGAGTATTGAAGTGTATAAAGGGCAGCAAGGAGGTCAAGGATCCAAGTGGAGGATTAAGCTCATGTATGGTGAATGTTTTCCTTACACAATTAGCTTTTGGCATTTGGCAATGGGAACCTAAATTGTGTTTTGGGAGATATTTTGGACTCCCTAAGTTTGGTTAATGTTTTTGATGATGTTGGAACATGTAAATGGCCTTTTGGTATTTGGTTTTGGTGAATTGATGGTTGCATGGTTTTCAATATAGGATGCATGCCTATAGAATTGGGTTTTTCCTTGAATGATGCCATGATTGTGTTTAGTTGATGCTAATATGTTCCTTAAGTGCTTGATGACTTGTGTGCATGATATGAGAGTCATATGGATGTGTTTGATGGGCTGAAAGTGTGTGAAACCAGTAAAATTCTGCATTTCTGGGCAACTCGTTTCGGAACGGGTGCTACTGTTTCGGAACAGGTGGCCTGAAATGGCCTTGGCGTTTCGAAACAGGTAGGTCTGTTCCGAAACGGTTTTTCC
The DNA here is from genome assembly GCA_030270665.1 of Hibiscus trionum. Taxonomy (NCBI): domain Eukaryota; kingdom Viridiplantae; phylum Streptophyta; class Magnoliopsida; order Malvales; family Malvaceae; genus Hibiscus; species Hibiscus trionum. The sequence continues at coordinate 23,323,616 of BSYR01000017.1, forward strand.
ACTGCCAAGCCCTGTTCCGCAACAAGTTTCGGAAGGGTCCCGCGTTTCGGAACGGATCTTCCCCGTTTCGGAACACTCGACCGTTGGGCACTGAATTTGATGGTTATATGTTTTGAAACTCTTACGTTTTGGTCCCAAACTTTGTTTATGCAATTGGTTGAGTTTGTGATGTCCGAATGAGATGAAATTTGGCAGAGAGGCATGAAATAGGATTAATTTTATAATGGTAACTTTAAAACATGTTAATACCTCTTAATTTCCAGAATTTGCATTTTGGTCCCTAAATGTTCTCCGATCGCTGTGATTTTTGAGTATGTCCTTCTCAAGAGTTCACCTAGGATTAATATGCCTTTAGACAAGTTTAAAATTTAAAAAAAGGGTCGTTAATCAAGGTTGACTTTCGGGTTGACTTTGGTTTTCCCCGTGTAATCTTCGTAGTTCGGGTCAACCGTCTAGGCCGGGCTAAGGGGGTTACATTTGGTGGTATCAGAGCTGAGTTCTCGAGTAATTGGGAATGGTTAAGAGGGTAATATGTGTATGATTGCTTTGTTTGCATGATGAGTGAAAGTATGGTGTATAAATTGTAAGTATGTTGCAATTGTGGTGTGTGCTGTGGTGAAGCATGTTAGAGGGACCCATTGCCAAATCAAAGCTAATGAGATGATTTGTTTTTAGTTGGAAATGAGCTTGAGTACTTGGATTGCTTACCTTGCTGAGCCTGACTTTGTTTATTGCATTGTGATTGCATTGTTTAGTGATGGGACCTCGTAGAGAGACGAGGATTAATACGCGAGCTATGGCTCAAAATGAGAATGAGGAGAACGCTGAGAATGTAGTGGATTTACCTCCTCCACCTGGTGGTGGTGGTGCTGGGGGTGAAGGAGCTGGCGTTGATGCTGGTGCTGGGGTCGCTGGACCTGAAGCTGGGCAGGGGCAAGCTGCTCCTGACATGACGATGCTGATACAAGCTATTGCTGGAGCCTTTCGGGCGGCGGTAGCTGGAGCTCAAGGAGCTGGGCATCAGGGTGATGCTAATGTAAGACTACCTCTAGAACGTCTGTGCAGTCTGGGAGGGACTGAGTTCAGGGGATTGTCTGCTGAAGGTTCTGAATCTTGGTTGGAAAGTACCAAGAGAATCTTGGGACAAATGAATTGCAATGATGTGCAAAAGTTGGGTTGTGTGATATCATTGTTGCATGACGATGCGTATACCTGGTGGACAACCACTATCTCCGGAATGGAGGAAGCTGATGTGACTTGGACGTTCTTTCTGAACGCGTTCAAGAGAAGGTATCTGGGTGTGCGATACCTGGATGAGAAGAAAAGGGAATTCATGTCTCTTACTCAAGGGAGTATGACAGTGGCTGAGTACGAGGTTCAGTTTGTCCGACTCAGTCAGTACGCACCTGAGCTTGTTCCTGATGAGCTGGAGAGGTGTGAACGTTTCCGTTATGGTCTGGTGACGGAGGTGAAGACTTATATGCTGGCTGCTGAGTACACAGACTTTGATGTGCTGGTTGGAAGAGCAAAGGACATCGAGTTGAATTTGAGTCTATCTTCTAGAGGTGCTGGTCCTAGTGTGGGCAAGCGAGCTGCTGAGTATAGTTCCGGTGGCGGACGGAACAAGAGAGGACGTGATCGGAAGTATCAGTCTTCGGCTAGGTGAGGAGGTGGAGGGCAAGGTGCGCCTGTCCAGGGAGACAGGGCGAGAGCTGATCCGAACACATGTTGGACATGTGGATCGCGTGGACACCTGAGGCGTGATTTTCCTCGAGCAGCGAGGGAGGTTCAGGCTCCTGTTGTGGTGGCCGGTAACTCGTGCTGGAACTGTGGTTTGGCGGATCATATGAGGAGGGAGTGTCCTCTGTTGGCTGGTGGTGGCCAGGGACGTGCTCCTAGAATTGTGGCACCGCAGAGAGGTCGTGGGCGCGGCCGTGGTAACTTCCAGCGTAGAGAGGATGGTTGAAGGAATGTGGCTCATGTTGTAGTTGTTCAGCCTGAGGATGGTGGCCAGGACAGAGTGTATGCTCAGAGAGAGGGGAGGAATGACACGGATGTGATCGCAGGTACTTTTACTTTGCAATCCTTGTCATTACTTTCCTTGATTGATTCTGGATCTACACACTCATACATATTGCGTGAGCATGCTCAATTGCTTGGTTTATCTGTTGAGTCTTTGGATGTTGGTATGCGTGTAACTAGTTCTTTTGGTGAGACTGTTGTGACACGGAAGCTTTATAGAAGATGTCCCTTGGTTGTGCAAGAGCATGTTTTCCATGTTGATCTTATGGAGTTGCCTTTCTATGGCTTTGATGTAATCCTTGGTATGGATTGGCTTGTTGAGCATCGTGCTGTTGTGGATTTTGAGAATAAGCGAGTTTCGTTGAAACTTGCGGATGATTATGAGGTAGTAGTGGTTGGTGAGAATGTGAAGTTTCTTGCCAATGTGGTGTCTACCTAGGAAGCGAGCCGGATGCTGAGGCAAGGCTGTAAAGCTTACCTAGCCTTCGTGATGAATCCTAGCTCTAAGGAGTTGCGACTGCAAGATATCAGGACCGTATGAGAGTTTCCTGGTGTGTTTCCGGAGGAGTTGCCTGGATTGCCTCCTAATCGCGAAGTGGAGTTTGGGATTGAGTTGTATGAAAACACAACTCCAGTGTCCATTACCCCTTATCGAATGGCACCTAAAGAGTTGAAAGAGTTGAAGACGCAACTTCAGGAGTTGCTTGATCGTGGTTTCATTCGGCCGAGTGTGTCACCTTGGGGTGCACCGGTCTTGTTTGTGAAGAAGAAGGATGGCACGATGAGAATGTGCATTGATTACCGTCAGCTTAACAAGTTGACTATCAAGAATCGGTATCCATTGCCGAGAATTGATGATCTTTTTGATCAATTTCGGGGAGCGGCTGTGTTCTCTAAAATTGACTTAAGGTCAGGGTATTATCAGTTGAAGGTGAAGGATGTAGATGTGCCTAAGACAGCTTTCAGAACGAGGTATGGGCATTATGAGTTCTTGGTGATGCCGTTTGGTTTGACGAATGCTCCTGCAGCTTTCATGGACATGATGAGTAGAGTATTCCATGAATACTTGGATAAATTTGTTGTGGTGTTCATTGATGATATCCTCGTGTACTCACGTACTGAGGAGGAGCATGAAGGGCATTTGAGAATTGTGTTACAGGCTTTGTTGAGGAATCAGCTTTATGCTAAGCTGAGCAAGTGTGAGTTCTGGCTTAGAGAGGTTGTGTTTCTTGGTCATGTGGTTTCTGCGGAGGGGATTCGTGTTGATCCTCAGAAGATTGAGGCAGTGATGTGTTGGAAGCCTCCTAAGTCTGTTCATGAAGTCCGTAGTTTCTTGGGTTTGGCAGGATACTACCGAAGGTTCGTGGATGGGTTTTCCAAGATTGCTGCACCTTTGACGAAGTTGTTGCAGAAGGATGTTAAGTTTGAGTGGACGGAAGCGAGACAACAGGCTTTTGAGAAGCTTAAGGCAGCTTTAACACAAGCTCCTATCTTGGTTCAACCTGAATCAGGGAAAGAGTTGTGGTGTATAGTGATGCGTCCTACGTTGGTTTGGGATGTGTATTGATGCAAGAGGGTAAGGTGGTGGCTTATGCATCACGGCAGTTGAAGGTGCATGAGCGCAATTATCCTACGCATGACATTGAGTTAGCCGCGGTGGTTTTTGCTCTAAAGATTTGGAGACATTATCTTTATGGTGAAAAGTGTACTGTGTACACGGATCACAAGAGTTTGAAGTATCTGATGTCTCAGAAGGAGTTAAATCTTAGGCAGCGACGTTGGGTGGAGTTGCTTAAGGATTATAACTTGACGATCGAGTACCATCCGGGTAAAGCTAATGTTGTAGCGGATGCCTTGAGTAGGAAGGTAGCTATGGAGTTGAGGGCTATGTTTGCCAGTTTGAGCATTTCGCGTGATGGTGGTCTTGTGGCTGAGTTGCAAGTGAAACCATCCTTGGTTCAGTTGATTAAGGAAAAGCAGTTGTTGGATGATTCCTTGGTGCCACATGTTCAGGATATTGCGGAGGGTAGGCCATCGGATTTCTGCTTTAATGATGATGGAGTTTTATGTTTTGGGAGTCGAATAGTAGTGCCCAATGATGCTGAGTTGAGGCGTGCTATTCTGACTGAAGGTCATAGTAGTCCTTTTGCTATGCACCCTGGTAGTACTAAGATGTACCGTGATCTTCGTGATGAGTACTATTGGGTGGGTTAAAAGAAGGATGTTGCTGAGTTTGTAAGCAAGTGCATGGTTTGCCAGCGAGTTAAAGCTGAGCATCAGTTTCCTTCAGGGTTGTTGCAACCGTTGAGGATTCCTGAGTGGAAGTGGGAAAGGGTTACCATGGACTTTGTGTCTGGTTTGCCTTTGTCGCCATCGAAAAAGAATTCGGTGTGGGTGATTGTGGATCGCCTAACGAAGTGTGGGCATTTCTTGCCTGTGCATACTACGTATACCTTGGATAAGCTTGCGGAGCTGTACATTGCTGAGATTGTGTGGTTGCATGGTGTGCCTAAGTCGATTGTGTCGGATAGGGATCCGAGGTTTACATCGCGTTTCTGGCAGTGTTTGCATCAGGCTTTGGGTACGCGGTTGAATTTCAGCACTTCTTATCATCCGCAGTTGGATGGACAGTCTGAGCGTGTTATACAGGTGTTGGAGGATATGTTGAGGTGCTGCGTGATTGAGTTTCAGGGTTCTTGGGAGAAACATCTGCCTTTGGTGGAGTTTGCCTATAATAACAGTTATCAGGCAAGTATTCAAATGGCATGTTATGAAGCTTTGTACGGGAGGAAGTGTAGGACTCCTCTTTGTTGGGCTGAGAAGTTGGTTTCGATGCCCGCTTTGTTGAAAGGAACCACCGAGAAGGTGAAGCTCATTTGTGAGCGTTTGAAGGCAGCTTCTGATCGGCAAAAGTCTTACGCGGATTTGAAGCGTAACGAAATTGAGTATGCGGTGGGTGACCGTGTGTTTTTGAAAGTTTCGCCTTGGAAAAAGGTGATGAGGTTTGGCCGAAAGGGTAAGTTGAGCCCTAGGTACATTGGACCATACGAGGTGATTGAGCGTGTGGGTCCTGTTGCGTACAAGTTGAGGTTACCGCAGGAGTTGGAAAAGATCCATGATGTGTTTCATGTTTCTATGCTTCGGAAGTATAGATCGAATCCTTCGCATGTGATGCCTGTGGATGAAGTGGAATTGAATCCGGATTTGACCTATGATGAGGAACTGGTGAAGATTCTGGATTCGAATTGTAAAGTTCTTCGAGGCAAGACCATTGAGTTGGTAAAGGTGTTGTGGAAGCATCGTGGTGTTGAGGAAGACACGTGGGAACGGAAGGATGACATGTTGAAGCAGTTTCCGTACCTCTTTCCTTTAGGTAAATTTCGAGGACGAAATTTCTTAAGGGGGGAGAGTTGTAACACCCCAATTTTGGGCTTAGAGGTTTTTGGTTTGAATCGGGCCGGTCGAATTTCAGTTCGAATATAAAAGGTGGTTTTTAGGGAAAGCCTATTTCGGGATGCATTAAAAATATGGAAAAATGTCTTAAAATCCTCTTTTATTATATATAAGAGAGTGGTGAAATCAATTTTACAAAATGAGGTTTCGAAATGTGACATTTCAAGTTAGCGACTAAAATGTAATTTTTGAAAAGTTGGTGACTGGTTTAAAAGGATTGAAACTTTGAATCTTTAAGGAGCTAATTTACCCAAGAAGAGTTTTCTCCAGATTTTTCATCATATTAAACATTTATTATATGATATTTAATAAAAGGAAAAAGGGGAAATAGATATTTTGGAAGTTCATAACTAACTTTTCTCAAAATTTTCCCTCTTCATTTTCTCTCCCTTTTGTCTCAGCCAAACACATTTCCCCAGCCATTTTCCCTCTGATTTTAACACCTAAAGATGAGATTTCAATCTCCAATTGGTTTCTAATCATTCCTACATCAAATCATTACCATTTGCTTATTGAATTTTCAAGAATCTTGGCTTTAAACAAGGAGAAATTCACATTTAGAGGTATGAACGTCCTTCTCCTCTAAATACACAGTTCTTTACTGAAATTCCCAAGTTCTCAATCCTTGATTTGAGTTTTATTAAAGGTTTTAATGTTGTGTTCTTGATTTTGGCTTAAAATGCAAGATTTGGATTTAATTTGGATTAAATTCGTACTAAGTGATTGGGCTGTGTTTTGAGATGTCTTTTTGATGTTTATTGAATGTATAAATGATGTGTAATTGAAGTTTAATCAATGCAATCCCGGATAGGTTGATTTTCCTAAGTTTTTGATTGAGTTAATGGTGGTTTTTGGGGTGATTTTGATGTTCTGCTATAGCTGGAGGTATAAGGACGTGATTAGATGCTTTTTGGATGTTAATTGATGTATAAGTATGATTGGAATTGATGGATCTTGGCTGGGTAAGGTTGTAGAGGTGTTTGGATGTGATTTCGGTTGTGTTTGGTAGCCTAAACAACTTAGCTAAGCTCAAGAATAAGTTTTTCGAAGAAACTCTCTTGTTGATGAACCATGAGATGGTTGAATGCAATGTGTTTTATTTGCATGTTTAAATTCTGTTTTGAAAGCATATTTTAGCATGTTTAATGATGGTTTTGTAAGCCATGTGTTGAAGGATGCTCAAGGTAAGAGATCCTTGTTTTGAACATTGATAAATGTGGTTTGATGCATTGTAATGCATGATGATTAATGGCTTTGTTAAATGCTTTAAAACAGTGGATTAATGATGTTATATGATGTATATTGGCAAGTGATGTGTTGGTTTTAAAGTACTTGAATCGGATATAGTTAGCCGGCTATAGGATTGGGTGCACCGTGAATAAAGTCGCCTTGGATGTTGAGGGGTTGTGATTGTACCGTAACTCCATCCAAGTACACTAACGAGATGGTTAAGATCATCATGGTGGTTAAAACTCCATGAGTGGATCTTGTGTTAAGATCACAATGGTGGTTAAAAGTCCATGTGTGGATCTTGTGTTGTGTGTCCCGTGTTCTCGTTAGTGATGTTATACAACTACCAATGAGTGATGTTGAGGGGTTGTGATTGTACCATAGTCTCCATCACGGGTGTTGAGGGGTTGTGATTGTACCATGCTCCACCTTGATATTGGTAGTGTGTATGAAGCGTATGGGACAACGCTTGTAATCCGCGTATCCGATTGTGTTTTTGGGTTGTAAATGTTATTGATTATCACTTGTAAGCCAATATGACATGATGATGATTTGAAACATGAGATGCTTGGTTTGTATACATAATTGCATGATAAATGTTGTTTTGAAACTAAAGGCCTTGAAAAGGGTGTTTTTGCGAATGCATTATTGTGATGTTTTAATTGAGCATTCCTCACTAAGCTATGTGCTTACGCTCTCTCTTTCTTAAACCAATAATGCAGAGCATTGAAGTGTATAAAGGGCAGCAAGGAGGTCAAGGATCCAAGTGGAGGATTAAGCTCATGTATGGTGAATGTTTTCCTAACACTATTAGCTTTTGGCATTTGGCAATGGGAACCTAAATTGTGTTTTGGGAGATATTTTGGACTCCGTAAGTTTGGTTAATGCTTTTGATGATGTTGGAACATGTAAATGGCCTTTTGGTATTTGGTTTTGGTGAATTGATGGTTGTATGGTTTTCAATATAGGATGCATGCCTATAGAATTGAGTTTTTCCTTGAATGATGTCATGATTGTGTTTAGTTGATGCTAATATGTTCCTTATGTGCTTGATGACTTGTGTGCATGATATGAGAGTCATATGGATGTGTTTGATGGGCTGAAAGTGTGTGAAACCAGCAAAATTCTGCATTTCTGGGCAACTCGTTTCGGAACAGGTGGCCTAAAATGGCCTTGGCGTTTCGAAACAGGTAGGGCTGTTCCGAAACGGTTTTGCCACTGCCAAGCCCTGTTCCGCAACAAGTTTCGGAACGGTCCCGCGTTTCGGAACGGATCTTCCCCATTTCGGAACACTCGACCGTTGGGCACTGAATTTGATGGTTATATGTTTTGAAACTCTTACGTTTTGGTCCCAAACTTTGTTTATGCAATTGGTTGAGTTTGTGATGTCCGAATGAGATGAAATTTGGCAGAGAGGCATGAAATAGGATTAATTTTATAATGGTAACTTTAAAACATGTTAAGTCCTCTTAATTTCCAGAATTTGCATTTTGGTCCCTAAATTTGTATGTTGTGCAATTGAGACCCTAAATGTTCTCCGATCGCTGTGATTTTTGAGTATGTCCTTCTCAAGAGTTTACCTAGGATTAATATGCCTTTAGACAAGTTTAAAATTAAAAAAATGGTCGTTAATCAAGGTTGACTTTCGGGTTGACTTTAGTTTTCCCCGTGTAATCTTCGTAGTTCGGGTCAACTGTCTAGGCCGGGCTAAGGGGTTACAAGAAAGACTTTGAACTAGCCATCTCCTATATAAATAAGGCCAAGCCATCAACTTCAAGAGAAGTCAGTTGGAGAGAAAAAAATAAAGGGGTTGTTTGAATTCTTCATCTTTTTCTTCTTTGTTTCGGTTAGATTCATGGTTGGGAATTATTCTTTGTATATCTTTCAAAACCCAGCCATGAACTAACTTGTTTCGCTTGGGTTATTTTGGGTTTGTGGTTTTGATAAACGATTAGATTTGTTTAGGTTTTTGAAGTTGCAATTTTAATTCAAGGTTTTTAATGTTGTTTGCGAGTGAATTGGGAGAGAATATCGTGGAACTATCTATTTATCTTATATCGGGAGAGTTAGATTCAATAAACAAATGAGCATGGTTTTTGTCCAATTCGATGAAGACTAACTCGACTTAGGAATAAGTTACGAATTTCAACGTCTAAGAGAGGCGTTAGATCGATTGATGTTCACCCTAAGTTCACGTTGGGAGGTATTGTCAAGGCTTGCACATTGATAAATTTGACTTAGGGATAAGAGAGAACCATTGAAGAACGTCTTGCCGAACCTTGAAGGTTGTCGCCAAATTGCCCAGGCAGTAGTTGTTTCCATTTCCCAGGCATCTGCCTTACCAATTGCCCAGTCAATCATCTTGAGCATTGCCTAAGAAATCGTATTGCCCATTGCCGAGGCAATCTTTCTGCCCATTGCCGAGGAAATTAAGCCTCCTCTTGCATACAAAACCAAGATTGTTCCATTCGACTATCACTCCTCAACTCACGATAACCCGGCCTACTCTTCTCTCTTATTTTATTTCCTATATCATTTAATTTTATTGTTCTTTAGTTTACTTGTTAGTTAGAACTCTTCTTATCACCTATTAGTGTTTTTATTTTCTACAATGCAAAAACTTAAGCAAAGTGGCTCAAACCAATCCCTGTGGAGACGATACTGGATACTTATATCACTTTATTACTTGCGACGTGTATACTTGCACTAAAATTGCGACACCTAATACGCGCAACAAAGGGGCAGTTCTTGCATACTACCCTCACGGTGACACAATCTCCTAAATGATTGGTTATAGAAATTCTCGATGCACTTGGCTCAAAAGACATGCTATACTTCTTGACTATTATGGTACTTGTAAAAGAGTGAGTAGAACCAGGATCAATCAATGCATATAAAGGATGCGAATATAACTCAATGGTACCTGCAATGACATCAAGTTCGTCCACTTCTTCCCTGCTCCTTACATGATACATATGGGCAGGGGCTTTAGTGTCTTGCTTGTTAAATGGTTTTCCCAAACCACTAGATCCCCAAAAGTTCCCGATAATCCTTGTTTTGATCCCTTACCTCAAAAGGAATGAGCAAGAGAGGCATAAATAGTCGGGGTAGCTGTAGACTTGGTTGCATTCAATGGAAAGTCACGAATGAAGCGACCTTTCTCACTACAGTAATAACAAGCTCCAGTCTGCTTACGGTATTGACCCGTTGGATTCTTATTCTAGCAGTAGTGGCAAACTGGATGTTGGGTGCTTTGATTCGAACCTCTAGTGCTATCAATAGATGCTGCCTTAGCAATTGATTGAGTCACAGATTAAGGCATATCAATATTTTCAGAACGGGAGGGCCAGGGATAAACATTATGCTTAGGGCCTTGATATTTTCCTTTCTTATTCTACTTGGGAGTTCAAGAATCATCCCTAAACATCTTCTCCGATTTACCAAACCCACCGGCCCGTTAAGCTTTTTGTGTAGCTTCGGTGGTTGTAACTCGGTTCACCAGGTCTTGAAAATCAACAATGCTCAATGCAGTAAACATAAGGAGTAACTCATCATTGAGCCCTGCAATGAACATTCGACACTTCTCTTCCTCTTTCTTGATATATTCAACACCATATCTACAGTACTTATAGAAGTCATGGATGTACTGCTCGATCGGTCATCTGCCTTCCTTAAGGTGGAGGAAAATACTTCGCCTTTCAGCAAGATAGAACTCATTGATGTACTTCTTACGGAATTCTTTAAGGAAGAATTTCCAGGTTATAGCATCCTCAAAAGTCATCAATGTAGTAGTCTCCCACCAATGGAGTGCCTCATAAGCCAACATCGCAAGGGCACACTCAAGTTTGTGCTCATCCGAGCACTGCAACTGCTTGTTCAAGATCCAAAGAATGTTATCCAACCAATACTCGACAACTTAAGGGTTGTCATCATCTTGACCGGTAAAAGTGTAAGCTCGGTATTGAGATAATTTATTCGCAGGAGCCCGAGTATATTGAATAACAAGCGATGGGTTGTACAACCTGCTCAGCCCTCATTGCAGTCATAAACTGCATGAACATATCAGCCATGTTCTTATTACATTCGGCCTGAGCAGTAGGTACTGCAAGCTCAGCAATCTGAACATGAGGGTTCTGAGGATTCGGAGGTTCTCCTCCTATTATCTCCTTGCCATGAGTAGAGGAGCTGGTGGCAGGCTCATCAATGTGAGCTTCGTTAGTTTCAGACATATCTATATTACAAAGAGATCGGATTAGTCGACAAGTCACAATATACAAAAAATATAACTCCTAGGTGGCAAAGGAACACAATAATAATGCAATAAGCTTCGGTTTAGTCCTAGAATCGACTAAACTCTAGCTCTGATACCACAATTGTAGCACCCCTTCCCGGGCTGGTCGAGAACCGAGTCGAAAAGTGCTACTGATGAGCAATGTGATGATTAGTGCGATAAAATTTCAATTAATAAGCTTTAAGGACTAAATTAGGACAAATTTTTCATTTCGTAACGATGAGTACTCAATTAGGACCAATTTCTAACTTTTATAAGCTTTAGGGACTAAATTGTAATTTTAGTAAATTAAAGATGCTTTATAGGAATTAACCACATAACAATTCAATTTAACTTAATATCAGCAAGCCTGTAAAATTTCATTTTATTCGGAGTTCATTTACCCATCCAATTAAGTCACCCAAAATTTAGTGATCAATTTGTGAACAATGTAAACCTTCAATCTATGTCTTTTGACTAACTTAACTAACCATGTATCGAAACACCCTGAGCAGTGTCGAAACGGGTGTACGGTAATTTAACTTAGGTTGATTCTTCTCGTACCCCGTATCAAAACGGGTGAGCCCTTTTCCGATACAGGTTGACCATCGCTGACCTTGAGTATTAACACGTTCTAATACAAGTTAGACTCGTATCGAAACAAGCTTCGACAGTAGCAAATTGTACCGAAATGGCTCTACACCGTATCGATACGCCCAATTTTACCCTATTTTCCAGTAGCCTTATTAAAGAGGCAATATCGAAACGCCATCACCTGTTTCGATACGCATGACCTTTAATGACAGATTTTGGCTGGTTTTTAGCTAAATTAACATACCAACAAATGTCCAAATGCAATGAAACGTTATACACAACATTTCAATACTATAAACTACTAGCATGTCAAATTTCATGATCCATTGAATACGTTTACTAGTTTTTCACCTATGTGAGCCATTAGGGTCATTTTTACCAATTTCAAGCACCAAAAAAAGTTATATTTAGGCCTTTAACCATATTACAATTCATACACATCAAAACATACCAAAAAGGGCACAAAAGACTAGTTCGACTACTTTGCCACCCTTCTAGGAGTTCATAAGGACAAAATACATTACTTTAGGCTTGTAGTGACTTGTCTTTCCTCTACTTTATGATCTTCAACCACAACGAACTTTCAACCTTAAAAGCATGGAAGATGAATGCATTAGGCATACATTGCCTAGTGAGGTAGTCATATACAATGTAAATATCAAATAATGATGCATGTACATCTTCTCATGCCCAATAACATCAATGTTATGCTTCAATATTCAATGATTAACATATCATATTAGTTATTATCCCTTGGATTTAATCAAGATAGTGGATACGCGAATTCCTATGCCTTGCCAAAACAATGAATGGTCTAGTCCCTCCGCCTTGCCAATGACCAATAACAATACACATCCCTTCGCCTCGCCAAATCAATATAGGATGTAGCCTTAGGAGCGTAGTCCACTCGTACACTGAGCTCATGAATTCTATGGAATGCCAATTGTATCCAATGTCCGTCCAAATCCAAGGTTTTAGTGACAATATCCATATTCAATATTCAATGATAATTCCAATGACCAATGTCTTCTATGTTATTATTAGTGAACCATGTTTCGATATCAATGTTCCATGACTTTAACAATACCTATGATAATGTTTCAGAATTTCAATGTCAATATCAATGTTCGATGATTCATTTAGAAAGATTAAATAACAATAACTATGTCAATATTAATGCATGATGACAAGGTGAATATCAATGTCCGATGTTCATAATCTAACTTACTGATGGTTACCAATAGGTCCAATTAACAATCTGATGCAATATCCCTAAAAGAAATTTAGCTATTTGATCGAATCAATAATAATGAATTCGGAAAGGCTCCTCGCCTAATCCCGAGGCTCTGACTACACTCACCTTGAATTCAATAGGAGAGTGTTAGAATCGATATTACGATATCGTAATCAGATTAACGATATCAAAATCAATAGCTAGAATCGATATGATCATAATCTAGGGATTACTCATAGATGGCCAAACCCAAACTCAAGTTTAAGGTCGATTTATCCATGAAATTCAATGATTGATTAAAGATTATAGCTTACTCGATCGATAGCAATGGTTCGATAATAACAGAACGAAGGAAAAACAAAGCTTGAAGCTAGCTCTAATGGAGGTGCTTGCTTAGATGAAGAAGATAATAGCTATATTGAGGTGCTTGCTTGGATATGTCTAGGGTAAGCTTTCCTATTCCTTTTTCTTATGTTTTCAATACCAAAGCTTTCCTTTATTTGAAGGAAAGTTATCACATTATCCCACGTAAGTGGAATTTTAATTGAGGAGGGGCTAATCGCAAGGTTAGTCCCTCAATTCTTCAATGTTCTAAGATGTAACCCCAGACTTTCAATTTCAGCAATTTAGTCAGGGATTAAGTTTCGATATTATTTGATGAGGTTCGACGATAATAATTTAACTCAATTAGAGTCTAATATCAATTAATTAACCTTGCGGTTAAAGCCGATACAATTATTAGACCGTATTGATATAAAATTTCTGAACACCGGAACCCAATTCCAACTACACCGGATTTTGGGGTTTTACATCCTAGACCTTTAAGGGCTGCATCGAGAGACCCCTTCTCGCCCATTCTCTTTGCTTAGTTGTTTTTATTTTCTTTTAAGTGATGGTGTGTTTGCAAAATGATGAAGGTTTTAGGTTTGATACACTCACCATGAACTAATTTAATAGTTGGTGGGGGATGTTTGCGTTGAACGTTGTTTTTATGTTTAGTTTTTAATATTGAAAATTCTTCGACATTCGTTTCCCTATCTGGCATGTTCTTTAATGTTTTAAAAAAACTGTGCCAAGCGAAAGCTGGAATTGTTGGCTTATTGAACCTTAATATTTTAACAGACTTAGGGGATAATGATCTGTTGCTAGATACTAAGGCGAGATGCTTCGAAAGAAGATGTTCAAGTAGATGAGCTTACTTCTGAAGTGAATCTACCCCTTAGGAGTATAGATTGAGACTTAATCAAATTGATTTATGAAAAAACATCACTATAGAAATATAGGGGTTTTTAGATGGTTAATTTTGGGAATTGGCCATCGAAAGAGGCTTTGCCAACTTTGAATCTGCTCGTTAAATGATGGTAAGGCACAACATTAATAAAGGCTAGCTTGGCATGAATAACATGAAAACCAAGCATCCCCTGCCAACGCTCACCACTCATTTGACACTCTCCTTGTCAAAGTTGTTTTAATTTACTATTCTTTTCTTTAAAATCGTTTTCAAACAACTCTCAAATCAAACAACACTTTTCCCTTGACAAGTAAACATTCAAAGTATTCAACTCTTGTCCAATCCCTATGGAGACGATACTCAACTCACTTTTATATTACTTGCAGACAGTGTATACTTGCACGTAAAAGACTCTTACTTGGCACTGTTTTTATACATTTCCAATAAATTTTCTTCCCCTTTTGCCAAGCACTCAGGCGAGTCAACACGTTTTTGGCGTCGTTGCCGGGGAATGCCACGAAGTTTATTGTTTTGTTTTTACTTGTTTTTGTTTTATTTTACTTATCTGTTTTGTTTGGTATATGACCATGAACCACCCTACAGACTATCAACCAGTTGACCCTAAAATTGAACAAACCTACCACAAATTGAAAAAGAAAATAAAAGATATGACTCAGAATGGTAATGTAGGAGTAGATGGTGTTCCACACAATCAAGTAGATCCACCTATATATGGAGGGATATCGTTTTCCTCTATCGCACTCGTAGTAGACGATGCCATAGAGAGACCTATTAGAGAGCACTTGACATAAAATGTTGATAAATTGATGATAGGCCTAGTTGGCACAGATGTAAATGTTGCCAATTTTGAACTTAAACCGGTAATGATTCAAAATCGTTTGAATGTAGGTTAGTTCGATGGATCACCCACCGGAGATCCAAGGCAACAGTGGAAGCAATTCATGGAAGTTTGCCAACTATTTCAGCAACATGGAGTTCTAGAGGATACAGTGAAGCTGAAACTATTCACATTTTCTATTAGAGATAGAGCTGTGACGTGGCTAAGTTCTTTGCCACCTGGATTAGTGACTACAGGGGCAGATCTATGGCAGAAGTTTTTTTTGCGATACCAACCACCTAAGCTTAATGCCAGCCTGAGAAACGAGATCACAACGTTTAGGCAAGCTAATGACGAGACATTATATGATGCTTGGAAGAGATTCAAAGACCTGTTGAGGAGGTGTCCTATGCATGGGCTTCTCAATTGGACACAAATAGAGACCTTCTCCAATGGACTTAATGCACATGCCAATACAGTTGTTGATTCTTCAGCAAATGGTTCAATGTTAGACAAAAATTACACAGAAGCAGTTAGCATCCTTGAGATGATTGCTACCAACGATTTTGAGTATCCCAATTCCAGACTACGGACTGACATGAAATCAACTGGAAAATATGAGCTAGATGCACTGACATCCATTAATGCTCAAATTTCCAATCTTACTAGCATTGTGAATACTTTGTAAAAGAGTAATGATTCCTGAGAAGTCAAGGCATTAGAACCAATTTGCACAATATAAGGAGAAGATCATTACACGGATGATTGACATGCCAACAATGAGTCGGTAAATTCTATTTGTAATTTTGGTCGTTACTATAATTCTAACACCAATACTTACAATGCAGGTTGGAGACAACACCTAAATTTAGCTTGGGGAAATCAAGGAGGCAGCCAGTACAATGCCCAGCGTCAGAACAACAATGCCCAAAGGCAGAATAACAATGACATGCCAACATTCAATAAGAATGCCATGCCATAGAGAGCCCAAAACAATTTTCAGCTAGGGTAGATATATAAGCAAGGAATGTAACACCCCAATTTTGGGCTTGGAAGTTTAGGGTCTGAACCGGACCGGTCTGATTTTTGGTTCGAATATAAAAGGTGATTTTAGGGAAAGCCTAGTTCGGGATGCATTAAAAATATGGAAAAATATCTAAAAATCCTCTTTTAATATATATAAGAGAGTGGTGAAATCAATTTTACAAAATAAGGTTTGGAAGTGTGACATTTCGAAATAGTGACTAAAATGTAATTTTTGAAAAGTTCAGTGGTGACTGTTTTGTAAGGATTGAAACTTTGAATCTTTAAGGAGCTAATTTACCCAAGGGAGGATTTCTCCAGATTTTTTCTTAATTTTAATGACTTATTTAATGTTTAATTAATTAAAAGAAAAGAGGGAAAACCATATTTTAGTTTTCTTAACTAACTTTTGCTAAAATTTTCCCATTTCATTTTCTCTCAAAATTCCCTCAGCCAAACACAATTCCACAACATCTTTTCTTTTGATTTTCACTCTAAATGATGAGGTTTCAATCATCAATTGATTCCTAAGCTTTCCTACATCAAATCCTCTTCATTTGCTCATTGAATTTTCAAGGATTTTGGCTCTAAACAAGGAGAAATCTACATTTAGAGGTAAGGATGTTCTTCTCCTTTAAATAGTCAGTTCTTTATTGAAATTCCCAAGTTCTCAATCCTTAAATTAAGTTTTATAAAAGGTTTTGATGTTGTGATCTTGATTTTGGCTTAAAACTCAAGATTTGGATTAAATCTTGAAGAAATTCGTAATGAATGTTTGGGCTCTGTTTTGAGATGTCTTTTTAAAGTATTTTGGATGTTTAATGATGTGTAATTGAGGTCTAAGCAATGCAATCCCGAATAGGTTGATTTTCCTAAGTTTTTACTTGTGAAAATGGTGGTTTTTGGGGTGATCTTGGTGTTCTGTTGTTGCTGGAGGTATAAGGACGAGTTTAGATCCTTTTTGGATGTTAATTGATGTTTAAGAATGTTTAGAAGTGATGGATCATGGCTGGGTAATGTTGTGGATGAGTTTGGTAGTGATTTCGGTTGTGTTTGGTAGCCGAAATGTTAGATTTGTTGAGAGCAGCGAGTTTAGGTGTTGTGGCTAAAGATTTTAATGCATGATGATGCATTAATCCTCTTCTTTGATGTGTTTAAAATAGGGGAGACACGTTCGGATCCTTGTAGTGTTGATTCGTGGGCTTGATCGGCTTTTCGGTAAGCTTACGAAACGGAATCGGTGAGTGAAGTTTGGTTTTCAGCTTTGAAACCAATGTTTGAAGGTTTTGGGAGCTTAGTTTAAGTCTAAGCAACTTAACTAAGCTCAAGAGTAAGTTTTCGGAGAAACTCTCTTTTTGGTGAACCATGAGATGGTTGGATGCAATGTGTTTATTTTGCATGTTTAAATTTTGTTTTGAAAGCATGTTTTAGCATGATTAATGCTGGTTTTGAAATCCATGTGTTGAAGGATGCTCAAGGTAAGAGATCCTTGGTTTGTTATTGATAAATGTGGTTTTGATGCATAGTGATGCATGATGGTTTAATGGCTTTGATTAATGCTTTAAAACAGTGAATTGTTGATGATAATTGATGTATATTGGCAAGTGATGTGTTGGTTTTAAAGTACTTGAATCGGATATAGTTAGCCGGCTATAGGATTGGGTGCACCGTGAATAAAGTCGCCTTGGATGTTGAGGGGTTGTAATTATACCGTAAACTCCATCCAAGTATACTAACGAGATGTTTAAGATCACAATGGTGGTTAAAAGTCCATGTGTGGATCTTGTGTTGTGTGTCCCCTGTTCTCGTTAGTGATGTTATACAACTACCAATGTGTGATGTGAAGGGGTTGTGATTGTACCGTTAAACTCCATCACAGGTGTTGAGGGGTTGTGTTGTACTGATAAACTCCACCTTGTATGTTTGGTAGTGTGTATGAAGCGTATGGGACAACGCTTGTAATCTGCGTATCTGATTGTGTTTTATGTTGAAAAAGGTTATGGATTATCACTTGGAAGCCAATATGACATGTTGATGTTAATGAAGCATGAGATGCTTGTTGTGTATGCATTGTTGCATGAGAAGTAATATTTGTGAATGAAAAGGCCTTTTGAAAGGTGTTTTATAAAGTGCATTATTGTGTTGTTTCTTTAGAGCATGCCTCACTAAGCAATTGTGCTTACGCTCTTTTTCTTGAACCAATAATGCAGAGAATTGAAGTACTTTAAGGGCAGCAAGGAGGCTAAGAATCCAAGGGAAGGCTAAGCTCATGTATGGTGACTATTTTTACAACATTATTAGCTTTTGGTATTTGGCAATGGGAACCTAGGTTGTGTTTTTGGGAGATGTTTTGGACTCCCTGAGTTTGGCATGATGCCTATGATGTTTTGACTTGTAATTGGCCATTTGGTGTTTGCTTTGGTGATTTGATGCTTGGATGGTTTTCAATAGTAGGATGCATGCCTATAGATTGTGGTTTTTCCTAATTGATGCCATGAATGTGTTTTGATGATGCAAATATGTTCCTTATATGTATGATGATATGTTGGCATGATTAGGAGGTCATAGGGATGTGTTTGAGTGGTTAATTGTATGTTAAACCATCAAAACCTGCACTTTCTGGGCAGTCCGTATCAGAACGGGGGCCTGTAATGGCCTTCGTGTATCGAAACAGACAGGCCCCCGTTTCGAAACGGGTAGAGGGCGTTTCGAAACGGATTTGCCACTGTCAAGCCCTGTTTCGAAACAGGTCTCGAAACGAACCCGCGTTTCGGAACGGTCAACCCCTGTCCCGAAACACTTGACCGTTGGGCACTGATTTGAATGGTTTAAGGTTTGCAAGCTTTACGTTTTAGTCCTGAATTTTGTATATGCAGTTGCTTGAGCTTGATATGTCCGTTTGAGATGAAATTTGACAGAGAATCATGTAATGTGACTAATTTCATAATGGTAACTTAAAAATCAGTTAAGTCCTCTTAATTTCCAGAATTTACATTTTGGTCCCTATGTGTTGTAAGTTGTGCAATTGAGTCCCTTATTGCTTTTCGATCGCCGTGCTTTTCATGTATGTTTTCCTTGAGGCTACACTTAGGGTTAATATGCATCTAGACAAGATTAAAAAGAAAAAAGGGTCGTTAATCAAGGTTGACTTTCGGGTTGACTTTGGTTTTCCCCGTGTAATCTTCGTAGTTCGGGTCAACCATCTAGGCCGGGCTAAGGGGGTTACATTTGGTGGTATCAGAGCTGAGTTCTCGAGTAATTGGGAATTGTTATGTGGGTGATGTATGCATGATTGCATGATGTGCCTCTTTGAATGAAAGTGTGATGTGTGAATTGTAAAGTATGTTGCAATTGTGATGCTATGCTATGTTGAAGCATGTTAGAGGGACCCATTGCCATATCAAAACTAATGAAATGATTTGTTTTCGGAAAATGAGCTTGAGTGCTTGGATTACTTACCTTGCTGAGCCTGATTATGTTTATTGCATTTGTATTAGTGCATTGTTTAGTGAATGGGACGTCGTAGAGAGACGAGGATTAATACGCGAGCTATGGCTCAGAATGAGAATGAGGAGAATGCTGATAATGTAGTGGATTTACCTCCTCCTCCTGGTGGTAGTGGTGCTAGAGGTGACGGAGCTGGTGTTGATGCTGGTGCTGGGGTCGCCGGACCTGAAGCTGGACAGAGGCAAGCTGCTCCTGATATGACAGTTTTGATACAAGCTATTGCGGGAGCCTTTCAGGCGGCGGTAGCTAGAGCTCATGGAGCTGGGCATATGGGAGATGCTAATGCTAGACTACCTTTGGAACGTCTACGCAGTCTGGGAGGGACTGAGTTCAGAGGTTTGTCTTCTGAAGGTTCCGAATCTTGGTTGGAAAGTACCAAGAGAATACTGGGACAAATGAACTGCAATGATGTGCAGAAGCTAGGATGTGTGGTATCGCTGTTACATGATGATGCGTATACCTGGTGAACGACCGCTATCTCTGGAATGGAGGATGTTGATGTGACTTGGACGTTCTTTCTGAACGCGTTCAAGCGGAGGTATCTAGGTGTGCAATACCTGGATGAGAAGAAAAGAGAGTTCATGTCTTTGACGCAAGGGAGCATGACAGTAACTGAGTACAAGATTCAGTTTGTTCGTCTCAGTCAGTACGCACCTGAGCTTGTCCCTGATGAAAGGGAAAGGTGTGAACGTTTCCGATATGGTTTAGTGACGGATGTAAAGACCTACATGCTTGCAGCTGAGTACACTGATTTTGATGTACTGGTTGGTAGAGCGAAGGATATTGAGCAGAACCTGGGTTTGTCTTCCAGGAGTGCTGGTTCTGGCTCGGGCAAGCGAGCTGCTGAGTATAGTTCCGGTGGTGGACGGAACAAGAGAGGACGAGATAAGAGGTATCAGTCTTCTGCTAGGCGTGGTGGTGGAGGGCATGGTGCGCCTATTCAGGGAGACAGGGTGAGAGCTGATCAGAACACATGTTGGACGTGTGGATCGCGTTGCCATTTGAGGCGTGATTGTCCTCGAGCAGCGAGGGAGGTACAGGCTCCTGTTGTTGTAGCTGGTAATTCGTGCTGGAATTATGGTTCGGTATACCACATGAGGAGGGTGTAACGCCCCGGTTTTGGGCTCAGAAGTTTTGGGCGTTGACCGGTTCGGTCAAAGTGCTGATCGAATATATAAGAGTGAATTTAGGAAAGCCTAGTTCGGGTTGCATTAAAAATATGGAAAAATGTCCTAAAATCATCTTTTAATATAATTAAGTGAACTGTGAAATCAATTTTGGAAAATGAGGTTCGGAAGGTTGACATTTTGGCTAGTGACCAAAATGTAATTTTTGAAAGTTCGGTGACAGTTTTATAAAGGATTGAAACTTTGAATCTTTATGGAGCTATTATTCCAAAAGAGTTTCTCCAGATTTTTCTAAGATATTTTAAGGTTTTATTCTGATTTAAAACACAAAGAAAGTGGAGGGAAATCATTTTTACTATTTTATAACTAACTTTTCTATTTTCTCTCAATTTTCCTTTTCTCTCATTTTCTCTCAACCCAAACACATTCTCCAGATTTTCTTCTTTGATTTTGTCAATCTAAATCACTCATTTCAACTCTCATTTGATTCCTAATCATCTCATCAACAAAACCTCTCAATTTGCAAGTTGTTTCATCAAGCTTTTTGGCTCTAAAAAGGAGAAACTCAAGTTTGGAGGTAAGAACGTCCTTCTCCTCTGAACTTCAAGTTCTTTATTGAAATTCCCAAGTTCTCAATCCTTGATTTGTGTTTTGTTAAAGGCTTTTCAATTGAAATCTTGATTTTGGCATAAAATGCAAGATTTGGCGATTTTGGTGAAATTTTCGTGTGATCTGTTTGGGCAGTGTTTTGAAGTGTCAAAATGATGTTAAATGAATGCTAAATTGATTAGAAGTTGAGGTTTAATTAATGCAATCCCGGATAGGTTGAATTTCCTAAGTTTGGCTTGAGTTTTTGGTTGTTTTTGGAGTGTTTTTGGTGATCTGTTATACCTGGAAGTATAGGGACGTGTTTGTGATCATTTTGGATGTTAATTGATGTTTTAAAATGGTTAGAAGTGATGGATCTTGGCTGGGTTAAGTTTTGGTAGTGTTTGGAGGTGATTTCGGTTGTGTTTGGTAGCCGAATTGTTGGTTGTGTGATGAGCAGCGAGTTTGGTTGTGTGGCTGCTGTTCTTAATGCATAATGATGCATTAATGTGCTGTTTTTGTGTGCTTGAAACAGGGGAGTTTGATCCGTGAGCTTTAGAGGTGTTGCGGAAGGTTTCGGATGCTTGGAAGGCTTGGTGGCTAGCCTTGTTTTGGTTATCGGTGAGTGAAGTTGGGTTTTCAGCTTTTGAACCAAGGTTTGAAGGTTTTTGGGAGCTTAGTGTAAGTCTAAACAACTTTGCTAAGCTCAAGAGTAAGTGAATGGATTTTCGCTCTTGAATTATGATTGTGAAATTGGCTTTTAAGCAATTGTGGTTGATGATTGAAATGCATATGTTTTGCATGGTTTAAATCTGTTTTGAAAGCATATTTTAGCATGGTTTAATGCTGGTTTTGAAAGCCATATGTGAAGGATGCTCAAGGTAAGAGATCCTTGGTTTTATACATTGAAAATGTGGATTTGATGCATGGTGTTGCATGTTGTTCAATGGCTTTGTTTAATGCTTTAAAACAGTGAATTAATGTTGGTAAGTGATGGTTTTTGCATTATGGTTATGCATGTGAAACATTGGACTAATGTGGTAAGGTGGTTATATTGGCAAGTGATGTAAGTGGTTCTTGGATTCTTTGATCGGATATAGTTAGCCGGCTATAGGATTGGGTGCACCGTGAATTAAGTCGCCTTGGAGGTGGAGTGGTCAAGAGTGGACCGATAAACTCCCTTCAAGTATCCTAACGAGATGGTTGAGGTCATAATGGAGGTGTTGCCCATTCGAGGACCTTGGTTGAGCAAAGGTTATATGGTGTTTAAAAGTCCATATGTGAGAACCTTGTGCTTGTTGAGATCACAATGGCGGTGTTAAGTCCATGTGTGGATCTTGTGTAGGGTGTCCCGGATCTCGTTAGTGATGTTATACAACTACCAATCGGTGAATGCAAAGGTTGTATGGTGTTTGAAAGTCCATACATGGGAACCTTGTGCATGTCAAGGTTGTATGGTGTTTGAAAGTCCATACATGGGAACCTTGGGGAAAAGTTGAGGTTGTATGGTGTTTGAAAGTCCATACAAGGGAACCTCGGGAAAGCTAAGGTTGTATGGTGTTTAAAAGTCCATACATGGGAACCTTAGGATGTTGAGGTCAAATGGTGTTTGAAAGTCCATTTGGGAGACCTTGGATTGGTAGGGTGTATGGAGCGTAGGGACAACGCTCGGAATCCGCGTATCCGATTGGGTGTTGAGTTGAAAAGTGAATGTGGTTGATCACTTGAAGGCCAATATGATGTTCTTGATTGTGATGAAGCATGGGATGTTTGAAATGATGCATAATTGCATGTGAAGCATTAGATGCTTGAAAAGATGCATGGTTGCATGGAAAGTGTATAGTGCTTGTGAATGCATGTTTACTTGTTAAGTTGAACAAGTGTTGTTTATCATTTGGAAAATGATGCATGTGAGCATGAAATATCTTTAGTGCATTGGAGTCTTGTTAAGACTTGTTTTTAAAGGCATGTGATGATGATGTTGTGGTTCATATATGTTGCCTTTGGTTTAATGCATGTGTTGGTTGGTTTGTGAAATTGTTTTAAAAGATTCTTGCTTGAATTGGCTTTCAAGTTTAAGAAAGGTATGTTGTGAAATGGGAGTGTTTTCCAAGGTTTTGTTTTAGCTTGCATATGGTGTTTATGCATGGTTTGGCTAAATGGTTGATTTTGCAAGTTGTGCTTTGAAAAGGGTTTTCTTAGTTTGCTAAACTAAGGGTTGGTTTTCATGTATATGCAATGCATGGTTTTAAGCATGTTGTTGAAAAGGATTTTTTTTTTCCAACTTTGCTTGCTAATCAAATCGGGTTGCTTTTCAAAGAGGTTTTTATGGCTCGCTGCATTGATGGTGTTTTGGTTTTGAGCATTCCTCACTAAGCATTATGTGCTTACGCTCCTTTTTGTCCATCAATGCAGATTCTTGAAGTTTGGATAGCGAGGAGCAAGGGATTCAAGAAGGACTCCACTTGAGATGTATGTCTCGGTTAATAGCTATAGTTAATAAAGGCAATGGGGTAGAATCTCTTGGGTTGATGTATGTGTTTGTTTATGTTCGGACAAGTATGGTTTTGTGTTGTTGATGTTGTTGGAACATGGTTTGGCTTATGAGTTTGAATTGGAAGTATGTTGTTTAAATGGTTGCTTGTGTTGGAAGCTTAACCTTGAAATTGGGGTTTTTCGTGTATGTTGATATGTTGTTGAATTGTTGATGCAAGTATGCCTCTTTTATGTTGAATTGCATGTTGGCAAAGTTTGGTGGCTTTTGGAGCATGATTGGATGTTTAATTGCATGTTTAAGAATGCATTTTGAGGCTTGATGTGCAGGGTGTTTCGGAACAGCCAATACCGTTTCGGAACGGGTGCCTTAAACAAGCCCAGGCATCCGAAACGGGAGGGACCGTTCCGAAACAGAAAGGCTACTGCCAGACCCCCGTTTCGGTACGCGTTGCGGAACGGCCCCGCGTTTCGGAACGGGCTAAGCCTGTTTCGGAACGGGTGACCGTTGGGGGCTGACATTGGCAGTTAAATGTTTTGAAAAGTTGCATTTTGGTCCTGAATCTTGTTTGTGCAATTGTATGAGTTTGGGATGTCCGTTTGAGCTGAAATTTGGCAGTGAAGCATGAAACCTGACTAATTGCAATATGGTAACTTTAATTTGGGTTAAGTCCTCATATTTAACAGAAATTACAATTTGGTCCCTAAAATTGTAATTTGTTCAATTGGGTCCCCGTTTGATCTCTGATGTTTCTGATCTTTGAGTATGGTGTTTGAGTGATCACATATAGGACTAATGTGCATCTAGACAAGATTAAAAAGAAAAAAAAGGTCGTTAATCAAGGTTGACTTTCGGGTTGACTTTGGTTTTCCCCGTGTAATCTTCGTAGTTCGGGTCAACCGTCTAGGCCGGGCTACGGGGGTTACAGAGGGAGTGTCCTTTGTTGGCCGGTGGTGGTCAGGGACGTGCTCCTAGAGTTGTTGCACCACAGAGAGGTCGTGGGCGCGACCATGGTAACTTCCAGCGTAGAGAGGATGGTGGAAGGAATGAGGCGCATGTGGTGGCTGTTCAACCTGAGGGTGGAGGCCAGGCTCGAGTGTATGCGCAGCGAGAGGGGAGGAATGACACGGATGTGATCGCAGGTGCCTTCACTTTGCAATCCTTGTCATTACTTTCCTTGATTGATTCTGGATCTACACACTCATACATATTGCGTGAACATGCTCAATTGCTTGGTTTGCCTGTTGAGTCTTTGGATGTTGGTATGCGTGTAACTAGTTCTTTTGGTGAGACCGTTGTGACACGGAAGTTGTATAGAAGATGTCCCTTGGTTGTTCTAGACCATGTTTTTCATGTTGATCTTATGGAATTGCCTTTCTATGGTTTTGATGTAATCCTTGGTATGGATTGGCTTGTTGAACATCGAGCTGTGGTGTATTTTGAGAACAAGCGAGTTTCGTTGAAGCTTGCGGATGATTATGAGGTAGTGGTGGTTGGTGAGAATGTGAAGTTTCTTGCCAATGTGGTGTCTTCCTTGGAGGTGAGCCGAATGCTAAGGCAAGGTTGTGAAGCCTACCTAGCCTTTATGATGAATCCTAGCTCTAAAGAGTTCCAAGTGCAGGATATCAGGACTGTGCGGGAGTTTCCTGGTGTGTTTCTGGAGGAATTGCCTGGACTGCCTCCTAATCGTGAAGTGGAGTTTGGAATTGAGCTGTAAGAGAATACAACTCCGGTTTCCATTACTCCTTATCGAATGGTTCCTAAGGAGTTGAAAGAGCTGAAGACGCAACTTCAAGAGTTGCTTGATCGTGGTTTCATTCGGCCGAGTGTGTCACCTTGGGGTGCATCGGTCTTGTTTGTGAAGAAAAAGGATGGCACTATGAGAATGTGCATCGATTACCGTCAGCTGAACAAGTTGACTATCAAGAATCGGTATCCGTTGTCGAGGATTGATGATCTTTTTGATCAATTTCGGGGAGTGGCTGTGTTCTCTAAGATTGACTTAAGGTCAGGGTATTACCAGTTGAAGGTGAAGGATGTGGATGTGCCAAAGACAGCCTTCAGAACGAGGTATGGGCATTATGAGTTCCTTGTGATGCCGTTTGGTTTGACGAATGCTCCTGCAGCTTTTATGGACATGATGAATAGAGTGTTTCATGAGTATTTGGACAAGTTTGTTGTGGTGTTCATTGATGATATCCTCGTGTACTCTCGTACTGAGGAGGAGCATGAGGGGCATTTGAGGATTGTGTTGCAGGCTTTGTTGGAGAATCAGATGTATGCTAAGTTAAGCAAGTGTGAGTTATGGCTCAGGGAAGTTGTGTTCCTTGGTCATGTGGTTTCTGCGGAGGGAATTCGTGTTGATCCTTAGAAGATTGAGGCAGTGATGAATTGGAAGCCTCCTAAGTCTGTTCATGAAGTCCGTAGTTTCTTTGGTTTGGCGGGATACTACCGGAGGTTCGTGGATGGATTTTCAAAGATTGATGCACCTTTGACGAAGTTGTTGCAGAAGGATGTTAAGTATGAGTGGACGGAAGCGAGACAACAGGCTTTTGAGAAGCTGAAGGCAACTTTGACGCAAGCTCTTATCTTGGTTTAGCATGAATCAGGGAAAGAGTTTGTGGTGTATAGTGACACATCCTACGTTGGTTTGGGATGTGTGTTGATGCAAGAGGGTAAGGTGGTGGCTTATGCATCGCGCCAGTTGAAGGTGCATGAGCGCAATTATCCTACGTATGACACTGAGTTGGCTGCGGTGGTTTTTGCCTTGAAAATTTGGAGACATTACCTGTATGGTGAGAAGTGTACGGTGTACACGGATAACAAGAGTTTGAAGTATCTGATGTCTCAGAAAGAGTTGAATCTTAGGCAACGACGTTGGGTGGAGTTGCTTAAAGATTATGATCTGGCGATCGAGTATCATCCGGGAAAAGCTAATGTTGTAGCGGATGCCTTGAGTAGGAAGGTGGCAGTGGAGTTGAGGGGTATGTTTTCCAGTTTGAGTATATCACGAGATGGTGGTCTTGTGGCTGAGTTGCAAGTGAAACCATCCTTGGTTCAGTTGATAAAGGATAAGCAAATGTTGGATGATTACTTGATGCCATATGTTCAGGATATTGCTGAGGATAGGCCATCGGATTTCTGCTTTAATGATGATGGAGTTTTGTGTTTTGGGAGTCAGATAGTAGTGCCCAATGATGCTGAGTTGAGGCGTACTATTCTGACTGAAGCTCATAGTAGTCCTTTTGCTATGCACCCTGGTAGTACTAAGATGTATCGTGATCTTCGTGATGAGTACTATTGGGTGGGTTTAAAGAAAGATGTTGCTGAGTATGTAACCAAGTGCATGGTTTGTCAGCGACCTAAAGCTGAGCATCAGTTTCCTTCTGGGTTGTTGCAACCGTTGAGGATTCCTTAGTGGAAGTGGGAAAGGATTACCATGGACTTTGTGTCTGGTTTGCCTTTGTCGCCATTGAAGAAGAATTCGGTGTGGGTGATTGTCGATCGCCTGACGAAGTGTGCGCATTTCTTGCTTGTGCATACTACGTATACTTTGGACAAGCTTACAGAGTTGTACATTGCTGAGATTGTGCGGCTGCATGGTGTGCCAAAGTCGATCGTGTCGGATAGAGATCCGAGGTTTACATCGCGTTTCTGGCAGTGTTTGCATCAGGCTTTGGGTACGCGGCTGAATTTCAGTACTTCTTATCATCCACAGTCGGATGGACAGTCTGAGCGTGTTATCCAAGTGCTGGAGGATATGTTGAGGTGTTGTGTGATTGAGTTTCAGGGCTCTTGGGAGAAGCATTTGCCTTTGGTGGAGTTTGCTTATAACAATAGCTACCAGGCAAGTATTCAAAAGGCACCTTATGAAGCCTTGGACGGGAGGAAGTGTAGGACTCCTCTTTGTTGGGCTGAAACAGGTTAGAAGTTGGTTTCAATGCCAGCTTTGTTGAAAGGAACCATCGAGAAAGTGAAGTTCATTTGTGAGCGCTTGAAGGCAGCTTCTGATCGACAGAAGTCTTACGCGGATTTGAAGCGTAAGGAGATTGAGTATGTGGTAGGTGACCATGTGTTTTTGAAAGTTTCGCCTTGGAAAAAGGTGATGAGATTTGGTCGAAAGGGTAAGTTGAGCCCTAGGTACATTGGACCATACGAGGTGATTGAATGTGTGGGTCCTGTTGCGTATAAGTTGAGGTTGCCGCAAGAGTTGGAAAATATTCATGATGTGTTTCATGTCTCTATGCTTCGAAGGTATAGATCGGATCCTTCGCATGTTATGCATGTGGAGGAAGTGGAGTTGAATCCGGATTTGACCTATGATGAGGAACCGGTGGAAATTCTAGATTCGGACAGTAAAGTGCTTCGAGGCAAGACCATTGAGTTGGTAAAGGTGTTGTGGAAGCATCGTGGTGCTGAGGAAGCCACGTGGGAACGGAAGGATGACATGTTGAAGCAGTTTCCATACCTTTTTCCTCCAGGTAAATTTCGAGAACAAAATTTCTTAAGGGGGGAGAGTTTTAACACCCCAATTTTGGGTTTGGAAGTTTAGGATCTGAACCAGACCGGTCTGATTTTTGGTTCGAATATAAAAGGTGATTTTAGGGAAAGCCTAGTTCGGGATGCATTAAAAATATGGAAAAATATCTAAAAATCCTCTTTTAATATATATAAGAGAGTGGTGAAATCAATTTTACAAAATAAGGTTTGGAAGTGTGACATTTCGAAATAGTGACTAAAATGTAATTTTTGAAAAGTTCAGTGGTGACTGTTTTGTAAGGATTGAAACTTTGAATCTTTAAGGAGCTAATTTACCCAAGGGAGGATTTCTCCAGATTTTTTCTTAATTTTAATGACTTATTTAATGTTTAATTAATTAAAAGAAAAGAGGGAAAACCATATTTTAGTTTTCTTAACTAACTTTTGCTAAAATTTTCCCATTTCATTTTCTCTCAAAATTCCCTCAGCCAAACACAATTCCACAGCATCTTTTCTTCTGATTTTCACTCTAAATGATGAGGTTTCAATCATCAATTGATTCCTAAGCTTTCCTACATCAAATCCTCTTCATTTGCTCATTGAATTTTCAAGGATTTTGGCTCTAAACAAGGAGAAATCTACATTTAGAGGTAAGGATGTTCTTCTCATCTAAATAGTCAGTTCTTTGTTGAAATTCCCAAGTTCTCAATCCTTAAATTAAGTTTTATAAAAGGTTTTGATGTTGTGATCTTGATTTTGGCTTAAAACTCAAGATTTGGATTAAATCTTGAAGAAATTCATAATGAATGTTTGGGCTCTGTTTTGAGATGTCTTTTGTAACCCCCTTAACCCGGCCTAGACGGTTGACCCGAATTAAGAAAGTCACACGGGGAAAACCAAAGTCAACCCGAAAGTCAACCTTGATTAACGACCCTTTTTTTTCTTTTTAAACTTGTCTAGATGCATATTAAGCCTTAGATATGATCATACAACAGCATACTCAAAGATCATAAACATCAGAGATCAAACAGGGACCCAATTGAACAATTTACAACTTTAGGGACCAAATTGTAAATTCTGATAAATATAAGGACTTAACCCAAATTGAAGTTACCATCTTGAAATTAATCATGTTTCATGCTTCTCTGTGAAATTTCAGCTCAAAAGGACTTCCCAAACTCATACAATTGCACAAACAAGATTCAGGACCAAAATGCAAACATTTCAAAACATTTAACTGCCAATGTCAGCCCCCAACGGTCACCCGTTCCGAAACGGGAGACAGCCCGTTTCGAAACACGGGGCTGTTTCGCAACGCGTACCGAAACGGGGGTCGGGCAGTAGCCTTTCCGTTTCGGAACGGTCCCTCCCGTTTCGGACGCCTGGGCTTGTTTAAGGCACTCGTTCCGAAACGGTAGGTTCTGTTCCGAAACACCCTGCACAGATTGCCCAAAAATGCATACTTAAACATGCAATTGACCAACCAATCATGCTCCAAATGCCACCAAACTTTGCCAACATGCAATTCAACATATAAGAGACATACTTGCATCAACAATTCATCAAAACATCCACATATATGAAAAGCCCCAAATCTATAGGCATGCTTCCTACACAAGCAACCATTCAAGCATAAACTTCCAAATTCAAGCATATAAAGGCCAACCACAAAAACCAGCATTCTCAACAACATTCAACATACTTAGGGAGTTCAAAACATCTCCCAAAACATACACATAGGTCCCCCATTGCCAAATTACCAAAAGCTAAATGTACTTAAGAAAACCTTCCATACTTTGAGCTTTACTACCACTTGAATGCTTGCCTTCCTTGCTGCCCTCAAAGTACTTTAATGCTCTGCAATATTGGTTTGAGAAAACAAAGAGAGCGTAAGCAAAAGCTTAGTGAGGAATGCTCAATAAAACCATCCAATAATGCATTTATAAAACACTTTATAAATCATGCTTCAAATCATCATTTACACATGCTCAAAAGCATCTTTAAACAAGCATCTCATGCTTCATTTAATTACATGTCATATTGGCCACAAGTGATACATTTCATTTCTTTGAAAACAAGTTCATCAACTTTCACCCCAAGGACTTTTAAACACCTTGGCCATGGACTTTTAAACACCATGATATAAATTACCTCAAGGACTTTTAAACACCTTGACCCCAAGGACTTTTAAACACCTTGGCCTATGGACTTTTAAACACCATAGAAAGGACCACACAAGGACTTTTAAACACCTCTGTGTCCGTAACAAGAATCATCCAAGGACTTTTAACCACCTTGATGTTCTTAAGTAACAAGGCTCACTCAAGGACTTTTAACCACCTTAGTGACCTCAACCTTTTTTAAACATCACTTGCCAATATACATCATTATCATCAAATTATCCACTGTTCTAAAGCATTAAACCAAGCCATATTCATCATGCATTTAAAAGCATCAAACCACATTTGATCAATGTTCAAAAACAAGGAACTCTTACCTTGAGCTTCCTTCAACATATGGCTTACAAAAACAGCATTGACCATGCTAAATCATGCTTTCAAAACAGAATTTAAAACATGCAATAAACAACATTGCACAACAATCAAATCATGGCCACCATTAGAGAGTATTTCCGAAAACTTACACTTGAGCTTAGCAAAGTTGTTTAGACTTAAACTAAGCTCCCAAGACATTGGTTTCAAAGCCGAAAACTCAATTTCACTCACCGATTCCACTTCGCCTCTTGCCGAAGCACCAAATCAAGCCTCCGGATCACCACCACTTGGATCCAAAGATGACTCCCCTGTTTTAACACATTAAAACAGTAGATTAATGCTTCATCATGCATTAATAACTTCAATGAAAGCACCTAAACTCGCTGCTCTCATCCACACTCCATTTTCGGCCACCAA
The DNA here is from genome assembly GCA_030270665.1 of Hibiscus trionum. Lineage (NCBI taxonomy): Eukaryota > Viridiplantae > Streptophyta > Magnoliopsida > Malvales > Malvaceae > Hibiscus > Hibiscus trionum. The sequence goes on from BSYR01000017.1 coordinate 23,354,618, forward strand.
ACACAACCGAAAATGCATCCAAACCACTTCTCAACTAAGCCCAGCCATTAACCATCAAAACCTAACATCTTTCAACATCTAAAAAGAACCTAACAACATCCTTATACCTCCAGCAACACCAGAACCACAAGATCACCTCAAAAACAACCAAGAATCATAAGCTAAACTTAGGAAATTCAACCTATCTGGGATTGCATTAATCAAAACTCAATTCCTTATCAAATTAACATTCATTAATCATCATTTTAACACCATAAGACACTGCTTAAACAGATCCAACGAAAATTCATCAAAAACTCACCAAATCTTGCATTTTAAGCCAAGATCCATTAAACAATCTTAAAAGCCATTTATAAAACATCAATTAAGGATTGAGAACTTAGGAATTTCATTAAAGAACTTGAAGTTCAGAGGAGAAGGACGTTCTTACCTCCAAACTTGAGTTTCTCCTCTTTTGGAACCAAAAAGCTTGATGAATCAAGTAGCAAATACAAAGGTTTTGATGATGAGATGATTAGGAATCAAAAGAGGATTGAAAAGAAGTATTTAGGTGATAAAAATCAGAGGAAAAGATCTGGAGAGAATGTGTTTGGTTTGAGAGAAAAGATGAGAGAAAATGGGAAATGGAAAATTTAGAAAGTTAGTTAAAAATGACTAACATATCTTCCCCTCCTTTTACTTTTATTTAAAACCATTATTAAATCATTTAATATTCTAGAAAATCTGGAGAAACTCCCTTTGGGTAAAATAGCTCCTTAAAGATTCAAAGTTTCAATCCTTTTTAAAACAGTCACAAAACTTTCAAAAATTACATTTTGGTCACTAGCCAAAATGTCACCCTTCCGAAACTCATTTTCCAAAATTGATTTCACAGTTCACTTAAATATATTAAAAGATGATTTTAGAACATTTTTCCATATTTTTAATGCAACCCGAACTAGGTTTCCTAAATTCACTCTCTTAGATTCGAACAGCACTTTGACCAAACCGGTCAACGCCCAAAACTTCTAAGCCCAAAACCGGGGCGTTACAACTCTCCCCCCTTAAGAAATTTCGTCCCCGAAATTTACCTGAAGGAAAGAGATAAGGAAACTGCTTCAGCATGTCTTCTTTCCGCTCCCACGTGGCTTCCTCAACACCTCGATGCTTCCACAGCACCTTCACCAACTCAATGGTCTTGCCACGAAGAACCTTGCTATCCGAATCCAGAACCTTCACCGGTTCCTCATCATAGGTCAAATCCGGATTCAAAACCACTTCCTCCATAGGCATCACATGCGAAGGATCAGATCTATACCTCCGGAGCATAGAGACATGGAACACATCATGAATCTTCTCCAACTCCTGAGGTAACCTCAACCGATACGCAACAGGACCCACACGCTCAACCACCTCATATGGTCCAATGTACCTAGGGCTCAACTTGCCCTTCCGGCCAAACATCATCACCTTCTTCCAAGGCGAAACCTTCAAGAACACACGGTCACCCACCGCATACTCTATCTCCTTACGCTTCAAATCCGCGTAAGACTTCTGCCGATCAGAAGCAGCCTTCAACCGCTCACAAATGAGCTTTACCTTCTCTGTGGTCCCTTTCAACAAAGCCGGCATCGAAACCAACTTTTGACCAGTTTCAGCCCAACAAAGAGGAGTCCTACACTTCCTCCCGTACAAAGCCTCATAAGGTGCCATCTGTATACTTGCCTGATAACTATTGTTATAAGCAAACTCAACCAAAGGCAGATGCTTCTCCCAAGAACCTTGGAACTCAATCACGCAGCACCTCAACATATCCTCCAAAATCTGGATAACTCGCTCAGACTGACCATCTGACTGAGGATGATAGGATGTACTGAAATGCAACCTTGTACCCAGAGCTTGATGCAAACACTGCCAGAACCGCGATGTGAACCTCGGATCCCTATCCGACACAATCGACTTAGGCACACCATGCAGCCGCACAATCTCAACAATGTACAGCTCTGCCAACTTATCCAAAGAAAACGTGGTATGCACAGGCAAGAAATGCGCACACTTCGTTCGGTGATCCACAATCACCCACACCGAATTCTTCTTCGATGGAGACAAAGGTAAACCAGATACAAAATCCATGGTAACCCGTTCCCACTTCCACTCAGGGATTTTCAACGGTTGCAACAACCCTGAAGGAAACTGATGCTCAGCCTTAACTCGCTGACATACCAAACACTTGCTAACAAACTCCACAACATCTTTCTTCAAACCCACCCAATAGTACTCATCACGAAGATCACGGTACATCTTAGTACTACCAGGGTGCATAGCAAAAGGACTACTATGACCTTCAGTCAGAATAGCACGCCTCAACTCAGCATCAGCAGGCACTACTATCCGACTCCCAAAACACAACACACCATCATCATTAAAACAGAAATCTGAAGGTCTACCCTCCGCGATATCCTGAACATGCGACACCAAGGAATCATCCAGCAACTGCTTATCCTTGATCAACTGAACCAAAGAGGGTTTCACTTGCAACTCAGCAACGAGACCACCATCTTGCGATATGCTCAAGCTAGCAAACATAGCCCTCAGCTCAACAGCTACTTTCCTACTCAAGGCATCCGCAACAACATTAGCTTTTCCAGGATGATACTCAATCGTCAGATCATAATCCTTGAGCAACTCCAACCAACGCCGCTGCCTAAGATTCAACTCCTTCTGAGACATCAGATACCTCAAACTCTTGTGATCTGTGTACACAGTACACTTCTCACCATACAGATAATGTCTCCAGATCTTCAGAGCAAACACCACTGCAGCCAGCTCAATATCATGCGTAGGGTAATTGCGCTCATGCACTTTCAACTGCCGCGATGCATAAGCCACCACCTTACCCTCCTGCATCAGCACACACCCCAACCCAACATAGGATGCATCACTGTAAACTACAAACTCTTTCCCTGATTCAGGCTGAATCAAGATAGGAGCTTACGTCAAAGCCGCCTTAAGCTTCTCAAAAGCCTGCTGTCTCGCTTCCGTCCACTCATACTTAACATCCTTTTGCAACAGCTTCGTCAAAGGAGCAGCAATCTTGGAAAAACCATCCACAAACCTTCGGTAGTATCCCGCCAAACCAAGGAAACTACGGACCTCATGAACAGACTTAGGAACTTTCCAATTCATCACCGCCTCAATCTCCTGAGGATCAACACGAATCCCCTCAGCTGAGACCACATGCCCAAGAAACACCACCTCCCTTAACCAGAACTCACACTTGCTCAGCTTAGCATAAAGCTGATTCTCCAACAAAGCTTGCAAAACAATCCTCAAATGCTCTTCATGCTCCTCCTCAGTACGGGAGTACACGAGGATATCATCAATGAACACCACAACAAACTTGTCCAGGTATTCATGAAACACACGATTCATCATGTCCATGAAAGCAGCAGGAGCATTTGTCAACCCAAACGGCATCACAAGGAACTCATAATGCCCATACCTTGTCCTGAAAGCTGTCTTAGGCACATCCACATCCTTCACCTTCAACTGATAATACCCTGACCTCAAGTCAATCTTAGAGAACACAGCAGCTCCCCGAAATTGATCAAAGAGATCATCAATCCTCGGCAAAGGATACTGATTCTTGATAGTCAACTTGTTCAGCTGACGGTAATCAATGCACATTCTCATAGTGCCATCCTTCTTCTTCACAAACAAGACCGGTGCTCCCCAAGGTGACACACTCGGCCGGATGAAACCACGATCAAGCAACTCTTGCAACTGCGTCTTCAGCTCCTTCAGCTCCTTAGGTGCCATTCTATATGGAGTAATGGACACAGGAGTTGTATTCTCATACAGCTCAATTCCAAACTCCACCTCGCGGTTAGGAGGTAAACCAGGCAACTCCTCAGGAAAAACACCAGGAAACTCCTTCACAACTCTGATATCTTGCACCCTCAACTCTTTAGAGCTAGGATTCATCACAAAAGCTAGATAGGCTTCGCAACCTTGTCTCAGCATCCTGCTCACCTCCAAGGTAGACACCACATTGGCAAGAAACTTCACATTCTCACCAACCACAACAACTTCATAATCATCCGCAAGCTTAAGCGAAACTCGCTTGTTTTCACAATCCACAACAGCGCGATGCTCAGCAAGCCAATCCATACCAAGGATTACATCAAAACCATAAAAGGGCAACTCCATAAGATCAACATGAAAAACATGTTCTTGAACAACCAAGGGACACCTTCTATAAAGCTTACGAGTCACAACAGTCTCACCAAAAGAACTAGTGACACGAACACCAACATCCAAAGACTCAACAGGCAAACCAAGCAATTCAGCATGCTCACGCAAAATGTATGAATGCGTAGATCCAGAATCTATCAAAGAAAGCAATGACAAGGATTGCAAAGTAAAGGTACCTGCAATCACATCCGCATCATTCCTTCCCTCACGCTGAGCATACACCCTCGTTTGGCCTCCACCTTCAGGCTGAATAGCCACAACATGGGCCACTCCACGACCACCTTCCTCTCTCCTCTAGAAATTACCACGGCCGCGCCCACGACCTCTCTGCGGTGCAGCAACAACAGGAGCACGCACCTGATCACCAGCCAACCTAGGACAATCACGCCTCAAATGGTCTGTGGATCCACAATTCCAGCACCCATTACCGGCTGCCGCAACAGGAGCTTGCACCTCTCTCACAGCACGGGGACAGTCACGTTTCATGTGACCACGTGAACCACAGATCCAACAAGCACTCGGATCAGCTCTAGCATTACCTCCTCTAGCAGGTGCACCACCACCTCTCTTAGCAGAAGACTGATACTTCTGATCACGTCCCCTCTTGTTCCGTCCACCTCCAGAACTATACTCAGCAGCTCGCTTACCAGCACCCTTAGCAGATAAACTCAAGTTCATCTCAACGTCCTTGGCTCGGCCCACCAACACATCAAAATCATCATACTCGGCAGCCAGCAAATACATTTTCACATCCGTCTCTAAGCCGTAACGGAACCTCTCGCACCTTGCCCGCTCATCAGGTACCAGCTCAGGTGCATACTGACTGAGTCGCACAAACTGCACTTCATACTCAGCCACACTCATGCTCCCTTGGGTAAGAGACATGAATTCACGCTTCTTCTCATCAAGATATCTCACACCAAGATATCTCCGCTTGAACACATTCTGAAAGAATGTCCAAGTCACATCAGCTTCTATCATCCCAGCAATAGTGGTTGTCCACCACGTATACGCATCCTTCTGCAGCAAGGACACAACACAACCCAGCTTTTGCACATCCGTGCAGCTCATCTGACCCAAGATTCGCTTGGTACTCTCAAGCCAAGCTTCAGAACTCTCAGCAGACATACCCCTGAACTCAGTCCCACCAAGACTGCGCAGACGCTCCAAAGGTAGTCTAACTCCAGCATCTTCCTGATGCCCCGCTCCACGAGCCCCAGCTACTGCTGCTTGAAAAGCACCAGCAATAGATTGTACTAACATCGTCATATCAGGCATAGCTTACCCTTGACCAGCCCCAGGTCCAGCAGCTCCAGCGCCAGCTGCAGCTCCAGCTTCCTCAGCCCCAGCACCACCACCACCAGGTGGAGGAGGAGGTAACACCGCACTCCCTGTGTTTTCCTCATTCTCATTCTCATTAGGAGCCGTAGCTCGCACATTACCTCGTAACTCTCTACGTGGTGCCATACTTTTACCATGCAATCACAACACAAATAAAACAAAGTCAGGCCCAGCAAGGTAAGCAATCCAAGAATTCAAGCTCAATTTCATTCAAAATCAACACCGTTTCATTAGCTTTTATTTGGCAATGGGTACCCACAACATGCTACATCACAACATACATCTCGAATGCAACATACATGCAATTCACTCAACATGCTTCCACTCAACAAGCATACAAAGCATACACACTTCAATCATGCACACATTCATTCCCAATTACTCGAAAACTCGGCTCTGATACCACCAAATGTAACCCCCTTAACCCGGCCTAGACGGTTGACCCGAATTAAGAAAGTCACACGGGGAAAACCAAAGTCAACCCGAAAGTCAACCTTGATTAACGACCCTTTTTTTTCTTTTTAAACTTGTCTAGATGCATATTAAGCCTTAGATATGATCATACAACAGCATAATCAAAGATCATAAACATCAGAGATCAAACAGGGACCCAATTGAACAATTTACAACTTTAGGGACCAAATTGTAAATTCTGATAAATATAAGGACTTAACCCAAATTGAAGTTACCATCTTGAAATTAATCATGTTTCATGCTTCTCTGTGAAATTTCAGCTCAAAAGGACTTCCCAAACTCATACAATTGCACAAACAAGATTCAGGACCAAAATGCAAACATTTCAAAACATTTAACTGCCAATGTCAGCCCCCAACGGTCACCCGTTCCGAAACGGAAGACAGCCCGTTTCGAAACACGGGGTCGTTCCGCAATGCGTACCGAAACGGGGGTCGGGCAGTAGCCTTTCCGTTTCGGAACAGTCCCTCCCGTTTCGGACGCCTGGGCTTGTTTAAGGCACCCGTTCCGAAACGGTAGGTGCTGTTCCGAAACACCCTGCACAGATTGCCCAAAAATGCATACTTAAACATGCAATTGACCAACCAATCATGCTCCAAATGCCACCAAACTTTGCCAACATGCAATTCAACATATAAGAGACATACTTGCATCAACAATTCATCAAAACATCCACATATATGAAAAGCCCCAAATCTATAGGCATGCTTCCTACACAAGCAACCATTCAAGCATAAACTTCCAAATTCAAGCATATAAAGGCCAACCACAAAAACCAGCATTCTCAACAACATTCAACATACTTAGTGAGTTCAAAACATCTCCCAAAACATACACATAGGTCCCCCATTGCCAAATTACCAAAAGCTAAATGTACTTAAGAAAACCTTCCATACTTTGAGCTTTACTACCACTTGAATGCTTGCCTTCCTTGCTGCCCTCAAAGTACTTTAATGCTCTGCAATATTGGTTTGAGAAAACAAAGAGAGCGTAAGCAAAAGCTTAGTGAGGAATGCTCAATAAAACCATCCAATAATGCATTTATAAAACACTTTATAAATCATGCTTCAAATCATCATTTACACATGCTCAAAAGCATCTTTAAACAAGCATCTCATGCTTCATTTCATTACATGTCATATTGGCCACAAGTGATACATTTCATTTCTTTGAAAACAAGTTCATCAACTTTCACCCCAAGGACTTTTAAACACCTTGGCCATGGACTTTTAAACACCATGATATAAATTACCTCAAGGACTTTTAAACACCTTGACCCCAAGGACTTTTAAACACCTTGGCCTATGGACTTTTAAACACCATAGAAAGGACCACACAAGGACTTTTAAACACCTTTGTGTCCGTAACAAGAATCATCCAAGGACTTTTAACCACCTTGATGTTCTTAAGTAACAAGGCTCACTCAAGGACTTTTAACCACCTTAGTGACCTCAACCTTTTTAAAACATCACTTGCCAATATACATCATTATCATCAAATTATCCACTGTTCTAAAGCATTAAACCAAGCCATATTCATCATGCATTTAAAAGCATCAAACCACATTTGATCAATGTTCAAAAACAAGGAACTCTTACCTTGAGCTTCCTTCAACATATGGCTTACAAAAACAGCATTGACCATGCTAAATCATGCTTTCAAAACAGAATTTAAAACATGCAATAAACCACATTGCACAACAATCAAATCATGGCCACCATTAGAGAGTATTTCCGAAAACTTACACTTGAGCTTAGCAAAGTTGTTTAGACTTAAACTAAGCTCCCAAGACATTGGTTTCAAAGCCGAAAACCCAATTTCACTCACCGATTCCACTTCGCCTCTTGCCGAAGCACCAAATCAAGCCTCCGGATCACCACCACTTGGATCCAAAGATGACTCCCCTGTTTTAACACATTAAAACAGTAGATTAATGCATCATCGTGCATTAATAACTTCAATGAAAGCACCTAAACTCGCTGCTCTCATCCACACTCCATTTTCGGCCACCAAACACAACCGAAAATGCATCCAAACCACTTCTCAACTAAGCCCAGCCATTAACCATCAAAACCTAACATCCTTTAACATCTTTCAACATCTAAAAAGAACCTAACAACATCCTTATACCTCCAGCAACACCAGATCCACAAGATCACCTCAAAAACAACCAAGAATCATAAGCTAAACTTAGGAAATTCAACCTATCCGGGATTGCATTAATCAAAACTCAATTCCTTATCAAATTAACATTCATTAATCATCATTTTAACACCTTAAGACACTGCTTAAACAGATCCAACGAAAATTCATCAAAAACTCACCAAATCTTGCATTTTAAGCCAAGATCCATTAAACAATCTTAAAAGCCATTTATAAAACATCAATTAAGGATTGAGAACTTAGGAATTTCATTAAAGAACTTGAAGTTCAGAGGAGAAGGACGTTCTTACCTCCAAACTTGAGTTTCTCCTCTTTTGGAACCAAAAAGCTTGATGAATCAAGTAGCAAATACAAAGGTTTTGATGATGAGATAATTAGGAATCAAAAGAGGATTGAAAAGAAGTATTTAGGTGATAAAAATCAGAGGAAAAGATCTGGAGAGAATGTGTTTGGTTTGAGAGAAAAGATGAGAGAAAATGGGAAATGGAAAATTTAGAAAGTTAGTTAAAAATGACTAACATATCTTTCCCTCCTTTTACTTTTATTTAAAACCATTATTAAATCATTTAATATTCTAGAAAATCTGGAGAAACTCCCTTTGGGTAAAATAGCTCCTTAAAGATTCAAAGTTTCAATCCTTTTTAAAACAGTCACAAAACTTTCAAAAATTACATTTTGGTCACTAGCCAAAATGTCAGCCTTCCGAAACTCATTTTCCAAAATTGATTTCACAGTTCACTTAAATATATTAAAAGATGATTTTAGAACATTTTTCCATATTTTTAATGCAACCCGAACTAGGCTTTCCTAAATTCACTCTCTTAGATTCGAACAGCACTTTGACCAAACCGGTCAACGCCCAAAACTTCTAAGCCCAAAACCGGGGCATTACATCTTTTTAAAGTATTTTGGATGTTTAATGATGTGTAATTGAGGTCTAATCAATGCAATACTGAATAGGTTGATTTTCCTAAGTTTTTACTTGTGAAAATGGTGGTTTTTGGGGTGATCTTGGTGTTCTGTTGTTGCTGGAGGTATAAGGACGAGTTTAGATCCTTTTTGGATGTTAATTGATGTTTAAGAATGTTTAGAAGTGATGGATCATGGCTGGGTAATGTTGTGGATGAGTTTGGTAGTGATTTCGGTTGTGTTTGGTAGCCGAAATGTTAGATTTGTTAAGAGCAGCGAGTTTAGGTGTTGTGGCTGAAGATTTTAATGCATGATGATGCATTAATCCTCTGCTTTGATGTGTTTAAAACAGGGGAGACACATTCGGATCCTTGTGGTGTTGATCCGGAGGCTTGATCGGCGTTTCGGCAAGCTTGCTAAACAGAATCGGTGAGTGAAGTTTGGTTTTCAGCTTTGAAACCAATGTTTGAAGGTTTTGGGAGCTCAGTTTAAGTCTAAGCAACTTAACTAAGCTCAAGAGTATGTTTTCGGAGAAACTCTCTTTTTGGTGAACCATGAGATGGTTGGATGCAATGTGTTTATTTTGCATGTTTAAATTCTGTTTTGAAAGCATGTTTTAGCATGATTAATGCTGGTTTTGAAAGCCATGTGTTGAAGGATGCTCAAGGTAAGAGATCCTTGGTTTGTTATTGATAAATGTGGTTTTGATGCATAGTGATGCATGATGGTTTAATGGCTTTGATTAATGCTTTAAAACAGTGGATTGTTGATGATAATTGATGTATATTGGCAAGTGATGTGTTGGTTTTAAAGTACTTGAATCGGATATAGTTAGCCGGCTATAGGATTGGGTGCACTGTGAATAAAGTCGCCTTGGATGTTGAGGGGTTGTAATTGTACCGTAAACTCCATCCAAGTATACTAACGAGATGTTTAAGATCACAATGGTGGTTAAAAGTCCATGTGTGGATCTTGTGTTGTGTGTCCCGTGTTCTCGTTAGTGATGTTATACAACTACCAATGTGTGATGTAGAGGGGTTGTGATTGTACCGTTAAACTCCATCACGGGTGTTGAGGGGTTGTGATTGTACCGATAAACTCCACCTTGTATGTTTGGTAGTATGTATGAAGCGTATGGGACAACGCTTGTAATCCGCGTATCCGATTGTGTTTTATGTTGAAAATGGTTATGGATTATCACTTGGAAGCCAATATGACATGTTGATGTTAATGAAGCATGAGATGCTTGTTGTGTATGCATTGTTGCGTGAGAAGTAATATTTGTGAATGAAAAGGCCTTTTGAAAGGTGTTTTATAAAGTGCATTATTGTGTTGTTTCTTTAGAGCATGCCTCACTAAGCAATTGTGCTTACGCTCTCTTTCTTGAACCAATAATGCAAAGAATTGAAGTGCTTTAAGGGAAACAAGGAGGCTAAGAATCCAAGGGAAGGCTAAGCTCATGTATGGTGACTATTTTTACAACATTATTAGCTTTTGGTATTTGGCAATGGAAACCTAGGTTGTGTTTTTGGGAGATGTTTTGGACTCCCTGAGTTTGGCATGATGCCTATGATGTTTTGACTTGTAATTGGCCATTTGGTGTTTTCTTTGGTGATTTGATGCTTGGATGGTTTTCAATAGTAGGATGCATGCCTATAGATTTTGGTTTTTCCTAATTGATGCCATGAATGTGTTTTGATGATGCAAATATTTTCCTTATATGTATGATGATTTGTTGGCATGATTAGGAGGTCATAGGGATGTGTTTGAGTGGTTAATTGTATGTTAAACCAGCAAAATATGCACTTTCTGGGCAGTCCGTATCGGAACGGGCACTACCGTTTCGAAACGGGGGCCTGTAATGGCCTTCGTGTATTGAAAGGGGTTGAGGGCGTTTCGAAACGGATTTGCCACTGTCAAGCCCTGTTTCGAAACAGGTCATGAAACGAACCCGCGTTTCAGAACGGTCAACCCCTGTTCCGAAACACTTGACCGTTGGGCACTGATTTGAATGGTTTAAGGTTTGCAAGCTTTACGTTTTAGTCCTGAATTTTGTATATGCAATTGCTTGAACTTGAGATGTCCGTTTGAGATGAAATTTGACAGAGAAGCATGTAATGTGACTAATTTCATAATGGTAACTTATAAATCAGTTAAGTTCTCTTAATTTCCAGAATTTACATTTTGGTCCCTAAATGTTGCAAGTTGTGCAATTGAGTCCCTTATTGCTTTTCGATCGCCGTGCTTTTCATTTATGTTTTCCTCGAGGCTACGCTTAGGGTTAATATGCATCTAGACAAGATTAAAAAGAAAAAAGGGTCGTTAAACAAGGTTGATTTTCAGGTTGACTTTGGTTTTCCCTGTGTAATCTTCGTAGTTCGGGTCAACCGTCTAGACCGGGCTAAGGGGGTTACAAGGAAACACTCTCACGAAGTACTTGGAGAGGAATGATGCAACAGTCCACAATTTTGCAACATCTTTGAGAATCTTAGAGGTTCAACTTGGGTAGATTGTCAATGCACTCAGCAATCGACCCTGGGGAGCGTTGCCAAGTGATACAGAGGATGCTCGGAATAAACAAAATGTGCAATGTAAAGCTGTAACTCTTTGGAGTGGTAAGCAATGTGAGACAGAGTTGGCTGGCAAGCAGCCAAGTAATTGCCGAATTGAAAAGCTAATGCCAGCAGATAACCCAAAGAAGTAGAGAAGAAAGAAACAATAACTGATGATGCCAAACAACATTCTGATTCCAGACCAATAGTTGAAGCCAAACTACATACCAATGCCAGACAGGAGTCAGATGCCAGCACCACTTTGGCAAAGCTAGTGGAGCCGATATTTGCTTATCCACCACCACCATTTCCAACAAGACTTCAAAAACATAAGTGTTAAGTGTGTAAAAGCACTATAATTTCACCCTTTTTCTATGACAATTATTGCTAAATCTACACCCATTTGAGTCACGTTGTAGCCCTCCATGCATTAATCACACTGGTCTCATATTTATAATGTTTGATCGTTAAGTTTGATTTATTTAGTGGTAAAGATGCTGCTTATGTGTGTGTTTGGTGCATATACAGATTTTGTTACTCACTGCCCGGGCAAGCACTACTGCGACAGTGAAAGAAAGGAAGGTGCGGTGCAGAACCAGCTCTCGACGATCCAGATCAAGCAAGTCGTGGATGTCAGTTTCTACTGAAGGTATTTGAACCATGAGATAGAGCCCTACTGAACGGAAAGGACAGACAGACCATTGCCGAGGCAATAATCTAGCCACTGCCGAAGAAATTCCCAGACACAGTCGACAAGGGCGAAAATATACAAAGTGGAATGCATTTTGAAGATCATGAAAAGCTGAATTTTTTCATGTACTTTGCATGATGATCGGACTGCAGGAAGAACATGAAAACAACGAAGGAAGGTCAAGAGAAGATTCCACGCAAATGGGAGGATTTTAAGGAAGAATGACATAATACTTAAAAGAAGATATTTTCTTTTAATGTATTTAATTCTAACTGGACTTCCTCTTCAAGAAGGACTTGACCTAGACCTCCTCTATAAATACGAAGCCAAAGCCGGTCGTTGGGAGGATCTAAGAATCGAGCAATTGAGAGTTGAGAGACTTTGTAGCGAGCTTACATTGTTATCACGTTCTAATTTATTCTTAGGGTTTAGATTGCATTGTTTAGTAGTTGTGAGAAAAAAATCAGAGAGGAAACTGCGATTGCATTTATTTGTCTAATATCGGGAGAGTTAGACTCACGAAACGGATAAGCATGGTTTTCATCCCAATTGGTGAAAACTAACTCAACTTAGGGATAAGTACGAGTTTCAACGGCTAAAAGAAGCATAAGATTGGTTGCTGTTCATCGTTGGTTCACGCTGGGAGGTATTATCAAGGTCTGTACATCAGCACAGTTTTGACTTAGGGATAAGGAGAAGCCACTGAAGGACGCTTTTTCGAACCTTGACATTGTTCGTTGCTGCCAAAGCAAGGGATTGCCGAGGCTGTTATTTAACCCGTTGCCGAGGCAGTAACTTTGGTCATTGCCGAGGCAATTCGGTGTTTGTTGCATTCAAGAACCGAGACATTCCAATTGGTTTCCACACAACGACGTAATATAATATGGCCCATTCTCTCATCTTAATTACTCAACTCTTAGTTTACTGGCTTATTTTATTTCATGTTTATTAGATTACTCTAAAATACTCAATCAATCACTTGTGTTCTTTACTTTTATGTCCTTTTCAGTGCGATAAGATAAACATTGAAGGTTACACCAATCCCAGTGAAGACGATACTCAATACTCATCACTTTATTACTTGAGATGTGTATACTTGCATAATTGTGGGTCACTTTATACACGCAACAAGTTTTTGGCGCCGTTGTCGGGGATATGCAATAGCAACCTTTGTTTTATTTTCTTTCACTTTTTTATTTTTAGTTTTTCAACGGCTAATCAAATTTGGTTTTGCATTGGTGTGTGACTAGGGCAAATCCAAAGAATCCATTATTCGAACTTGATCCAGAAATCGATTGTACTTGTCAAAGACTCAAACAAGGGATAAGAGCAATGAAAAATGTAGTCAGTAATCGGAATGCCAATGGCAATCAAGATCCCGACGGCAATTAAAATGCCGCGGTAGGAGACGGAGTAGTTCCGCCGCAGCAATTTGCTTAAGTACGAAACCTAACCGTCCGAGATTACTTAGAAGAAGATCTCAACGGACTGAATCCAGGAGTTGTCACACTTGTAATAGAAAATGCCCACTTTGAACTAAAGCCCGTAATGTTCAACATGATTAATACCATGTGACAATATGGCGGCTCAGCAACTGAAGATGCTAGACAACACCTCAAATCCTTCTTGGAGATTTGCAATTCATTCAAAATACAAGGAGTCCGTGAAGATATTTTGAGGCCGAAATTGTTTCCCTATTCAGTGAGGGATAGGGCAAAATCCTATTTAAATAGCATTCCAGCTGGATCTATAGAATTCTAGAATAACTTATGTCATGATTTCCTTGCTAGATTTAATCCTACAAATTTAACTGATAAATTACGTAATCAAATCACTTCTTTTCCGCAGGCTAATGATGAATCCATGTACGATGCTTGGGAGCGATACAGAGAGTTGTTACATAAATGCCCCTTACATGGATTCCCATTGTTAACATAGGTGACAATGTTCTACAATGCTATAAACACACCAACGAGGATGATGCTTGATGCCTCGACAAATGACATACTCCTAGACAAGCAACCGGAGGAAGCAATAGAGATCTTGAATAGGCTGGCTAAAAACGACTATCAATTCCCAACAGCCAGAAGAGGAGGAATCAAATGCCAACGCACAGTAAATGAACTAGAGTCCTCAAACTCGATTTCAGCCCAAATAGCCACCTGGAATAAGTTGGTCATGAACATGCAAAAGCAAAATAATCACCAAGAGGTGAAGGTAATGGATATGTTTTGTGAAAATTTTGGGGGTAACCACGTTTCTTCTGAATGCCCACAGAATCCAGAGTCGAGCTTTTATGTTTGAAATTACAACCGCAACAACAATGCGATGTCCAACACCTAAAACCCGGCCCAGAGAAAACACGTCGACTTCTCATAGAGAAACCATAACAATGCCTTAAATCAGAACGATCAGAATACTCCAGTACATGGATTCCAACAGAACATGCCGCGACAACAAATGTCGTAGCAACCGATGCAACAACAAATGTCGCATCAACAAACCATGCCATCTAGTTCATTGGAGCAGTCATTAAATGATTTCATATCTCAAACTAGTACATATATGGCTAGTAATGATAAATTTATAAAGAAAACTAATGCTTTTATGGACAGGACCGAGATGAGAATGTAGAACCATGAAGCTACCCTAAAGTCACTAGAGACCCAAGTGGGGCAATTTACCCAGATTCTGAACACAAGACCAAAACAAGGGTTTCCAAGCGATACTGAAGTCGCCAAGGGAGCAACTCATGAACAGTGCAAAGCAATAAGTACAAGGAGTGGCAAGCAGCTCAAGGAACCCCTGGCGAATGAAAAAGATGAGACTAAACTGAAAGAGCCCATTGTCGTGGCAACGCCTGACAACAATGCCTCAGCAATGCCTGGCCCTTCTACCTCGGCAATACCCGACCATACTGCCACGACAGAGCCTGGAAAAGATACTAAGGAAAACTAGAACGCCGTTGAGCAACCAGATTCCATACCCAGATCAGATTTCCATGCAAAGAACGAATCCAAGGCATTCGACTTCCACCACCGTTCCCACAAAGGCTGAAACGACAAAAGCAAGATTACCAATTCAAGAAAGTCCACATCTTGCAAGTCCACATCAACTTGCCCTTGGTAAAAGCAATTGAGCAAATGTCAAACTATGCCAAGTTCCTGAAAGACATTGTCTTTAAGCGAACAAGGATTGGAGAGTTCGAAACAGTTATTGTGACAGAAGGATGTATGGCCATGCTACACAACCGAACAACACCTAAACTTAAGGATCCTGGGAGCTTTACGATACCATGTGCAATCGAGAATTATTATACTGAGAAGGTGTTGTGTCACTTAGGAGTGAGCATTAACTTAATGCCCAAATCCATTTTCCAGAAATTGGGAATTGGAAAGGCTAGATCACCGCAGTCATGCTCCAGTTGGCTGATCGTTTATATGTGCATCCAAAATGAAAAATCGAAGACATATTGGTAAGAGTAGATAAGTTTATTTTTCCTGATGACTTCCTTGTTTTGGATTGTAAAGCAGATGAACGTGCACCTATCATACTCGGGAGACCATTCCTAGCCACCCACGGGAAGAACCTTGATCGACGTGGAAAAAGGAGAGCTAACCATGATAGTCAATGATCATCAAGTCAAGCTCAATGATTTCAAGGCCCTAAAACGTGCAGACGATCAAGAAGAATGTCAAATGATTCAAGCAACCACTGAATTCAACTTTGACATAGACGCACCATGCCTAGGCAAACTTTACCTTGGCAATGATTATGGTTATTGCCTTGGCAATCACTTAAACCATTGCCCTGATGACTGCCTCGGCAATGACTTGTCGGATTCTGAAGAACCTGAAGAAACAGAGATTGAGGAACAAGAGGAAGTCAACTGGCTAGCATCCTAGCGAAGTAATTATTTCGAACCCCTTAATTACTCAAGAGAGGAAAGGAATATTGAAAAACCCTCTATCGAACAACCACCAATCCTTGAGACGAAACCATTACCAGGGAAATTAAAATATGTTTATTCAGGACAGAATGATACTGCATTTCCTATAATTATTTCTTCTAAGCTGTAGCATGAGCAGGAACAAAGATTGATCGACATACTTAAGCTACACAAGATGGCAATAGGGTGGACAATTGCCGATTTGAAGGCAATAAGCCCAACAACATGAATGCACAAAATCCTTTTGGAGGACGATCACAAACCCACCATTGAGGCTCAACGAAGGCTTAACCACGGTATGAAGGAGGTAGTACGAAAAGAAATCATCAAATGGCTTGATGCTGGTATCATCTACCCTATCTCTGACAACACATGGGTAAGCTCGGTACAATGTGTACCAAAGAAAGGTGGAATGACCGTGATAACCAATGAGAACAACAAATTAATCAAAACTAGGATTGTGACTGGTTAGAGGGTTTGCATGGATTATCGCAAGTTGAATAAAGCTACAAGCAAGGATCATTTTCCTTTACCCTTTATTGACCAAATTCTTGATCGACTTGCAGGTAAACCATTTTACTATTTTCTGGATGGTTATTCAAGTTACAACCAGATTTCCATAGGACCGGACGACCAAGCAAAGAGAACCTTTACATGCCCATACGACATTTATGCATTTAGAAGGATGACATTCAGAATGTGCAATGCCCCAACAACCTTCCAACGATGCATGATGGAAATTTTCTCCGACATGGTGGATTTTTTCCTGGAAATCTTCATGGATGATTTCTCAGTATTTAGTGATAACTTTGACAATTGCCTCGGCAATTTGAAATGGGTACTCAAACGATGCAAGGAATCCAATTTGGCCCTAAACTGGGAGAAGTGCCATTATATGGTGGATGAAGGCATAGTTCTCGGCCACAAGATTTCATCATGGGGCATTGAAGTAGACAAAGTAAAATTAGATGTGATCGAGAAACTACCTCCACCAACTACAGTCAAAGGAATCCGAAGGTTCTTGGGGCATGCAAGTTTTTATCGGAGATTTATTGCAAATATTTCTAATATTACTAAACCTTTGTTTAACTTGCTTGAACATGATAAGGCCTTTGATTTCAATGATGCATGCACTGACGCATTCGAGACATTGAAGCAAAAACTTGTGACTGCACCCATTGTAGTCCCACCAGATTGGACAATGCCCTTTGAACTCATGTGCGACGCAAGTGATTATGCCGTTGGAGCAGTCATTGGACAAATGAAAGAAAAAATCTTCCATGTGATCTACTATGCTAGCAAAACACTCAACGAAGCCCAAGTCAACTATACTACCACGGAACTACGGTGACTGTTCACACAGACCACTCGGCAATCAAATACTTGTTTTCCAAGAAAGATGCAAAGCACATATTGATTCGATGGATTCTTCTACTACAAGAATTCGATGTCGACATCAAGGATAGAAAATGAATGGAAAACCAAGTTGCCGATCACTTGTCATGACTAGAACAAGGAAGAGAAGACACCACAGGCACAGAAATACAAGATGCATTCCCTGATGAGCAACTCTTCATTACCTCGGCAAAGACTGAAACTACTACCTTGGCAGCGATTGACAATGTTGCCTCGACAATTTCACATTGCATTGCCTCGGCAGTACCCTTGACAATGATGTTCGCCTTACAAACACCATGGTATGCTGATCTTGTCAATTTTTTAGTTAGTGGTGCATTACCTTATAACATGAACCATCAAGGGAAGAAGAGGTTCCAACATGATGCCAAACATTATTTTTTGGACGAGCCTCTTTTGTTTAAACAATGTGTAGATCAGGTTATAATGAGATGTGTCCCTGAAGAAGAACAAGGAGAGGTGCTTCATCAATGTCATTCTTCACCATATGGAGGACACTTTGGAGGAACCAGAACCGCGGCCAAGGTACTACAGTCAGGATTATATTAGCTTACGTTGTACAAAGATGCCCATTCATTCTATAAGCAATGTGACTGGTGTCAGTGGACTGGCAATATTTCGAGACGAAATTAGATGCCCTTGCAAAACATTCTTGAAGTCGAGCTGTTCGATGTTTGGGGAATTGATTTCATGGGGCCTTTTCTATCCTCATGTGGGAATCTCTACATACTTTTGTCTGTTGACTATGTATCCAAGTGGGTCAAAGCCATTGCCTCTGTAACACCCCAATTTTGGGCTTGGAAGTTTAGGGTCTGAACCGGACCGGTCTGATTTTTGGTTTGAATATAAAAGGAGGTTTTAGGGAAAGCCTAGTTCGGGATACTTTAAAAATATAGAAAAATATCTAAAAATCCTCTTTTAATATATATATAAGATAGTGGTGAAATCAATTTTACAAAATAAGATTTGGAAATACTACATTTCGGTGTAGTGACCAAAATACTATTTTTGAAAAGTTTAGTGGTGACTGTTTTGTAAGGATTGAAACTTTGAATCTTTAAGGAGCTAATTTACCCAAAAATGTTTTCTCCAGATTTTTCCTTAATTTGGGTGATTTAATTAATGTTTAATTAAATAAAAAAAGATGGAAAACTACTTTTTGGATTTTCATAACTACCTTTTTCTAATTTTCTCTCATTCCTTTTTCTCTCAAAATCCCATCATCCAAACACTTTTCTCCAACAACTTTTGCATTGATCTTCACTTCAAATGATGAGATTTCTATCATCCATTAGTTCTTAATCAATCTTGCATCAAATCCTTTTGATTTCCTCATTGAATTTTCAAGGAATTTGGCCCAAATCAAGGAGAAATCACCATTTAGAGGTAAGATTGTTCTTCTCCTCTAAATACTCAGTTCTTTACTGAAATTCCCAAGTTTTCAATCCTTAATTTAAGTTTTATAAATGGTTTTAATGTTGGAGACATGATTTTGGCTTAAAACTCAAGATTTTTGAAGAAATCTTGAAGAATTTCGTTGTGATTGCTTGGGATCTATTTTGAGATGATTCTTTAATGTATTTTGGATGTCTAATGATGTTTGAAATGAGGTTTTATCAATCTAATCCCGAATAGGTTGTATTTCCTAAGTTTTTGCTTATGAAAAATGGTGGTTTTTGAGGTGTTTTTGGTGTTCTGTTATAGCTGGAGGTATAAGGACGAGTTTAGGTTTATTTTGGATGTTAATTGATGTTTAGAAATGGTTAGAAGTGATGGATCTTGGCTGGGTAAATTTTTTGAAGAGGTTGGAGGTGATTTCCGTTGTGTTTGGTAGCCGAAATGTTGGTTTTAGGTAGAGCAGCGAGTTTAGGTGTGTTGACTGGAGATTTCAATGCATGGTGATGCATTAATCCTCTGCTTTGATGTGTTTAAAACATGGGAGACATCTTCGGACACCTTTGGAGTTGTTTTGGAAGCTTAATTGGCGTTTCAACAATCAAGCAAAACGTAATTAGTGAGTGGAGTTGGGTTTCCAGCTTTGAAACGATTATTTGAAGGCTTTGGGAGCTTAGTTTAAGTCTAAACAACTTAGCTAAGCTCAAGAGTAAGTTTTTGGAAAAACTCCCTCGGATGTGCTATGTTGTGGTTTGATGCATTGGTTATGAAATGCATGTTTAATTACTGTTTTGAAAGCATTTTTTAGCATGATTAATGCTGGTTTTGAAAGCCATGTGTTGAAGGATGCTCAAGGTAAGAAATCCTTGGTTTGATATGTTATTAGTTTGGTAATGATGCATGGTAATGCATGATGTTTAATGGCTTTGATTAATGTTTTAAAACTGTGAATTGATGATGGTATTTGATGTATATTGGCAAGTGATGTATTGGTTTTAAAGTACTTGAATCAGATATAGTTAGCCGGCTATAGGATTGGGTGCACCGTAAGTAAAGTCGCCTTGGATGTTGAGGGGTTGTGATTGTACCGAAAACTCCATCCAAGTATCCTAACGAGAGAGGTAAGATCACAACGTTGGTTAAAAGTCCGTGTGTGGATCTTGGTAAGATCAAAACGGTGGTTAAAAGTCCGTGTGTGGATCTTGTGTTATGTGTCCCGTACTCTCATTAGTGGGTTATACAACTACCGATAAGTGATGTTGAGGGGTTGTGATTGTACTGTTAAACTCCATCACGGGTGTTGAGGGGTTGTGATTGTACCGATAAACTCCACCTTGTAAGCCAGTAGCGTGTATGAAGCGTGTGGGACAACGCTTGTAATCCGCGTATCCGATTGTGTTTTTGTGTTGAATTGGTTATGATCTATCACTTGGAAGCCAATATAATGAATTGAATGTAATGAAGCATGAGATGCTTGTAAAGTATGCAAGGTTGCATGAAAAGAGATGAGCATGTGTTTTTAAATGCTTTGTGAAAGTGTTTTCTAAAATGCATTGTTGTATTGGTTTTATTTAGAGTATGCCTCACTAAGCATTTGTGCTTACGCTCTCTTTTACCAATAAT
The DNA here is from genome assembly GCA_030270665.1 of Hibiscus trionum. NCBI lineage: Eukaryota > Viridiplantae > Streptophyta > Magnoliopsida > Malvales > Malvaceae > Hibiscus > Hibiscus trionum. Next base: position 23,375,364 of record BSYR01000017.1, read on the forward strand.
GTCGATAATTGAGGTGTTGAAAGGCAACAAGGGAGCTAAGTGTGTCCAAGGGAATCCAAGCTCATGTATGGTGATGTTTTCATACACTATTAGTTTTGGTAATTTGGCAATGGAAACATAAACTTTGTTTTGGGAGATGTGTTGAACTCCCTAAGTTGAGGCATGTTGTCATTGTTGGTTTGAACTTGTAAATGACCATTAAATGCTTGTTTTGAATTTTGGTTGTTTAATTGGTTTTGAATAATAGGAAGCATGCCTCTAGACATGTGAAACTCATGTTTGATGCTATGAATGTGTTTAGGAGTTCTAAACATGTACCTTATAGGTTTGATGACTTGTTGGTATGTTTGGAAAGTCATTTGGATGAGTTTGAATGGATTTATGTATGAAAAACCAGCAAAATATGCAGCTTCTGGGCAAACCGTATCGGAACACTCTCTGGCGTTTCGAAACGGGTTCCTGTAATGGCCTTCGTGTTTCGAAACGGCTGGAGGCTGTTCCGAAATGATTTGGCTACTAGAAGGCCTTGTTTCGGAACCAGTCTCGGAACCAACCCGCGTTTCCGAACGGTCAACGCCGTTTCGGTCCTCATTCCGATACGGCAGGTGAACGTTTCGAAACAGGTGACTGTTGGACACTGATTTGAATGGTGCTGAAGTTTGCAAGCTTTACATTTTAGTCACGAATGTTGATGTTGCAATTGTTAGTGTTTGAGATGTCCATTTAAGTTGATTTTTGGCAGAGTAGCATGTAATGTGACTAATTTTATATTGGTAACCTTAAAATCAGTTTTGACCTTCTAATTTACAGAAATTGCAATTTGGTCCTTAAACTTGTAATAAGTGCAATTGAGTCCCTCTTTGTTGTTCGATCGCTGTGTCTTTCCCATATATGATTCATGAGTGCTCACTTAGGGTTAATGTGCATCTAGACAAGATTAAAAAAAGAGGTCGCTAATTAAGGTTGACTTTCGGGTTGACTTTGGTTTTGCCCGTGTAATCTTCGTAGTTCGGGTCAACCGTCTAGGCCGGGCTAAGGGGGTTACATTTGGTGGTATCAGAGATTTCTTCTCGTATACTTGGGATTTGTATGAGGATGATGTATGTGTATTTGCGTGATATGCATTCTGGGTGAAAAAATGTTGTTTGAATTGCGATGCATGGTTTCAATTGTGAAGATATGCTATGTTGGAATGTGTTAGGGGATCCCATTGCCATATCAAAACTAATGAAAGGAATTGTTTTTGAAAAAGAGCTTGAGTACTTGGAATACTTACCTTGTTGAGCCTAATTATGTTTATTGCATTTTTGTCAATGCATTGTTTTTCTTGTAATGGGGCCGCGTAGGGAGATGAGAATGAACACAAGATCTATGGCTCAGAATGAGAAGGAGAATGATGAGAACGCTGAGAAGTTGTGGATTTACCTCTTCCCCCTGGTGGTGGACCACCCGGCGGTGGTGGTGCTGGAGGTGATAATGCTGGTGTTGGTGCTGGTGCTGGGGTCGTTGGACCCGAAGGTGTGCAGGGGCAAGCTGCTCCTGACATGATTGTGTTAATCCAGGCTATTGTTGGAGCCTTTCAGGCAGCAGTAGCTGGAGCTCACGGAGCTGCGCATCAGGGTGATGCTAATGTGAGATTTCCTTTGGAACGTCTTCGCAGTCTGGGAGGGACTGAGTTCAGAGGTTTATCTCCGGAAGGATTTGAGTCTTGGTTGGAAAGCGCCAAGAGGATTTTGGGGCAAATGAACTGCAATAATGTGCAGAAGTTGGGTTGTGTGGTGTCACTGTTGCATGATGATGCTTATTCGTGGTGGACGACCACTGTCTATGGAATGGAGGACAATGATGTGACTTGGACGTTCTTCCTGAACGCGTTCAAGCGAAAGTATCTAGGTGTGCGATACCTAGATGAGAAGAAAAAATAATTTATGTCTCTTGTGCAAGGGAGCATGACGGTAGTTGAGTATGAGGTCCAGTTTGTCTGCCTTAGTCAGTATGCACCTGAGCTAATCCCTGATGAGCGGGAGAGGTGTGAACGTTTCCGTTATGGATTGGTAACGGACATGAAGACTTTTATGCTTGCGGCTGAGTATACAGATTTTAATGTGCTTGTGAGTAGAGCGAAGGACATCGAGCAGAACTTGGGTTTGTCTTCCAGAGGCGTTAGTTCTCGCTTGGGCAATAGAGCTGCTGATCATAGTTCCAGTGGTGGACGGAACAAGAGAGGACGAGATAAGAGGTATCAGTCTTCTGCTAGGCGTGGTAATAGAGGACATGGTGCGCCTGTTCAGGGAGATAGGACGAGGGCTGATCAGAACACGTGATGGACGTGTAGATCGCGTGGCCATATGAGGCGAGATTGTCCTCGAGCAGCGATGGAGGTTCAGGATCCTGTTGCAGTGACGGGTAATTCATGCTGGAATTGTGGTTCGGCAGGCCACATGAGGAGGGGGTGTCCTTTGTTGGCCGGTGGTGGTCAGGGACGTGCTCCTGTGGTAGTTGCACCACAGAGAGGTCGTGGGCGCAGCCGTGGTAACTTTCAGCGCAGAGATGATGGTGGGAGGAATGTGGCGCATATTGTGGCTGTACAACCTGAAGGTGGTGGCCAGGCTCAAGTGTATGCTCAACGTGAGGGGAGGAATGATACGGATGTGATCGTAGGTACCTTTACTTTGCAGTCCTTATCATTACTTTCCTTGATTGATTCTGGATCTACACACTCATACATATTGCGTGAACATGCTCAATTGCTTGGTTTACCTGTTGAGTCTTTGGATGTTGGAATGCGTGTGACTAGTTCCTTTGGGGAGACAGTCGTAACACGGAAGTTGTATAGAAGGTGTCCCTCGAAAGTGAAAAACCATGTTTTTCTTGTTGACCACATGGAATTGCCATTCTATGGTTTTGATGTAACCCTTGGTATGGATTGGCTTGTTGAACATCGAGCTGTAGTGGATTTTGAGAACAAGCGAGTTTCGTTGAAACTTGCGGATGATTACGAAGTAGTGGTGGTTGGTTAGAATGTGAACTTTCTTGCCAATGTGGTGTCTACTTTGGAAGCAAGCCGAATGTTGAGGCAAGGTTGTGAGGCTTATCTAGCCTTTGTGATGAATCCTAGCTCTAAGGAGTTGCGCGTTCAAGATATCAGGATTTTGCGAGAGTTTCCTGGAGTGTTTCCGGAGGAGTTACCTGGATTGCCGCCTAGTGGAGAGGTGGAGTTTGGAATTGAGCTGTATGAAAACACCACTCCAGTGTCCATTACTCCTTACCGTATGGCACCTAAGGAGTTGAAGGAGTTGAAGACGCAACTTCAGGAGTTGCTTGATCGTTGTTTCATTCGGCCGAGTGTGTCACCTTGGGGTGCACCGGTCTTGTTTGTGAAGAAGAAGGATGGCACTATGAGAATGTGAATCGATTATCGTCAGCTGAACAAGTTGACTATCAAGAATCGGTATCCCTTGCCGAGGATTGATGATCTTTTTTATCAATTTCGGGGAGCGGCTGTGTTCTCTAAGATTGACTTAAGATCAGGGTACTACCAGCTTAAGGTGAAAGATGTGGATGTGCCAAAAACAGTCGTTAGGACAAGGTATGGACATTATGAGTTCCTTGTAATGCCGTTTGGCTTGACGAATGCTCCTGCAACTTTTATGGACATGATGAATAGAGTGTTCCATGAATACCTGGACAAGTTTGTTGTGGTGTTCATTGATGATATTCTTGTGTATTCTCGTACTGAGGAGGAGCATGAGGGGCATTTGAGGATTGTGTTGCAGGCGTTGTTGGAGAATCAGCTTTATGCTAAGATGAACAAGTGCGAATTCTGGCTTAAGGAAGTTGTTTTCCTTGGTCATGTGATTTCTGCTGAGGGAATTCATGTTGATCCTCAGAAGATTGAGGCGGTGATGAATTGGAAGCCTCCTAAGTCTGTTCATAGGGTCCGTAGTTTCCTTGGGTTGGCCGGATATTACTGGAGGTTTGTGGATGGATTTTCAAAGATTGCTGCCCCTTTGACGAAGTTGTTGCAAAAGGATGTCAAGTATGAGTGGACAGAAGCAAGGCAGCAAGCTTTTGAGAAGCTTAAGGCATCTTTGACGCAAGCTCCTATCTTGGTTCAACCTGAATCAGGAAAATAGTTTGTGGTGTACAGCGACGCATCCTATGTTGCTTTGGGGTGTGTGCTAATGCAGGAGGGTAAGGTGGTGGCTTATGCACTGCGACAGTTGAAGGTGCATGAGCGCAATTATCCTACGCATGATATTGAGCTAGCTGCGGTGGTTTTCGCTTTGAAGATTTGGAGACATTATCTGTATGGTGAGAAGTGTACTGTGTACACGGATCACAAGAGTTTGAAGTATCTGATGTCTCAGAAAGAGTTGAATCTTAGGCAACGACGTTGGGTGGAGTTGCTTAAGGATTATGATTTGACGATCGAGTACCATCTGGGAAAAGCTAATGTTGTAGCGGATGCCTTGAGTAAGAAGGTGGCAGTGGAGTTAAGGGCTATGTTTGCCAGCTTGAGTATTTCGCAAGATGGAGGTCTTGTGGCTGAATTGCAAGTGAAACCATCTTTAGTTCAGTTGGTAAAGGATAAGCAATTGTTGGATGATTCTTTGGTGCCACATGTTCAGGATATTGCTGAGGGTAGACCATCGGATTTCTGTTTTAATGTTGATGGAGTTCTATGTTTTGGAAGTCGGATAGTAGTGCCGAATGATGCGGAGTTGAGGCGTACTATTCTGACTGAAGCTCATAGTAGTCCTTTTGCTATGCACCCTGGTAGTACAAGGATGTATCGTGATCTGAAGAATGAGTACTATTGGGTGGGATTGAAGAAAGATGATGTAGAGTATGTGGGTAAGTGCATGGTTTGTCAGCGAGTTAAGGATGAACAACAGTTTCCTTCAGGGTTGTTGCAACCGTTGAGAATTCCTGAGTGGAAGTGGGAAAGGATTACCATGGACTTTGTGTTTGGTTTGCCTTTGTCGCCATCAAAGAAGAATTCCGTGTGGGTGATTGTGGATCGCCTTACGAAGTGTGCGCATTTCTTGCCTGTGCATACTACGTATACCTTGGATAAGCTTGCAGAGTTGTACATTGCTGGGATTGTGCGACTGCATGGTGTGCCAAAGTCTATAGTGTCGGTTAGAGATCCGAGGTTTACATCACGTTTTTGGGAATGTTTGCATCAAGCTTTGGGTACACGGTTAAATTTCAGAACTTCTTATCATCCACAATCGGATGGACAGTCTGAGCGTGTTATCCAAGTGCTTGAGGATATGTTGAGGTGCTGTGTGATTGAGTTTCAAGGTTCTTGGGAGAAGCATTTTCCTTTGGTGGAGTTTGCTTATAACAATAGCTACCAGGCAAGTATTCAAATGGCACCATATGAAGCCTTGTATGGGAGGAAATGCAGAACTCCTCTTTGCTGGGCTGAAACAGGTTAGAAGTTGGTCTCGATGCCGGCTTTGTTGAAAGGAACCACCGAGAAGGTGAAGCTCATTTGTGAGCGGTTGAAGGCTGCTTCTGATCGGCAGAAGTCTTACAGAGATTTGAAGCGTAAGGAGATTGAGTTTGCGGTGGGTGACCGTGTGTTCTTGAAGGTTTCGCCTTGGAAGAAGGTGATGAGGTTTGGCCGGAAGGGTAAGTTGAGCCCTAAGTATATTGGACCATACGAGGTGATTGAACGTGTGGGTCCTGTTGCGTACAAGCTGAGGTTACCGCAAGAGTTGGAAAAGATACATGATGTGTTTCATGTCTCTATGCTACGAAGGTATAGATCGAATCCTTCGCATGTTATGCCTATGGAGGAAGTGGAGTTGAATCCAGATTTGACCTATGATGAAGAGCCAGTCGAAATTCTGGATTCGGACAATAAAGTTCTTCGTGGTAAGATCATTGGATTGGTTAAGGCGTTGTGTAGACATCGTGGTGTCGAGGAAGCCACGTGGGAAAGGAAGGATGACATGAAGAAGCAGTTTCCTAACCTTTTTCCTCCAGGTAAATTTTGAGGACGAAATTTCTTAAGAGTGGGAGAGTTGTAACACCCCGATTTTGGGTTTGGAAGTTTAGGGTCTGAACCGGACCGGTCTGATTTTCGGTTCGAATATAAAAGGAGGTTTTAGGGAAAGCCTAGTTCGGGATACTTTAAAAATATAGAAAAATATCTAAAAATCCTCTTTTAATATATATAAGAGAGTGGTGAAATCAATTTTACAAAATAAGATTTGGAAATACTACATTTCGGTGTAGTGACCAAAATGCGATTTTTGAAAAGTTTAGTGGTGACTGTTTTGTAAGGATTGAAACTTTGAATCTTTAAGGAGCTAATTTACCCAAAAATGTTTTCTCCAGATTTTCCTTAATTTGGGTGATTTAATTAATGTTTAATTAAATAAAATAAAGATGAGAAACTACTTTTTTGATTTTCATAACTACATTTTCCTAATTTTCTCCCATTCCTTTTTCTCTCAAAATCACATCATCCCAACACTTTTCTCCAGCAACTTTTGCATTGATCTTCACTTCAAATGATGAGATTTCTATCATCCATTAGTTCCTAATCAATCTTGCATCAAATCCTTTTGATTTCCTCATTGAATTTTCAAGGAATTTGGCCAAAATCAAGGAGAAATCATCATTTAGAGGTAAGATTGTTCTTCTCCTCTAAATACTCAGTTCTTTACTGAAATTCCCAAGTTGTCAATCCTTAATTTAAGTTTTATAAATGGTTTTAATTTTTTAGACATGATTTTGGCTTAAAACTCAAGATTTTGAAAAAAATCTTGAAGAATTTCGTTTTGATTTCTTGAGCTCTGTTTTGAGATGATTCTTTAATGTATTTTGGATGTCTAATGATGTTTGAAATGATGTTTTATCAATCTAATACCGAATAGGTTGTATTTCCTAAGTTTTTGCTTATGAAAATGGTGGTTTTTGAGGTGTTTTTGGTGTTCTGTTATAGCTGGAGGTATAAGGACGAGTTTAGGTTTATTTTGGATGTTAATTGATGTTTAGAAATGGTTAGAAGTGATGGATCTTGGCTGAGTAAAGTTTTAGAATAGTTTGGAGGTGATTTCGGTTGTGTTTGTAGCCGAAATGTTGGTTTTAGGTAGAGCAGCGAGTTTGGAGGTGATTTCCGTTGTGATTTCAATGCATGGTGATGCATTAATCCTCTGCTTTGATGTGTCTAAAACATGGGAGACATCTTCGGACACCTTTGGAGTTGTTTTGGAAGCTTAATTGGCGTTTCAGCAAGCAAGCGAAACGTAATTGGTGAGTGGAGTTGGGTTTCCAGCTTTGAAACGATTATTTGAATGTTTTGGGAGCTTAGTTTAAGTCTAAACAACTTAGCTAAGCTCAAGAGTAAGTTTTCGGAAAAACTCCCTCGGATGTGGTATGTTGTGGTTTGATGCATTGGTTATGAAATGCATGTTTAATTACTGTTTTGAAAGCATGTTTTAGCATGATTTATGCTGGTTTTGATAGCCATGTGTTGAAGGATGCTCAAGGTAAGAGATCCTTGGTTTGACATGTTATTAGTTTGGTAATGATGCATGGTAATGCATGATGTTTAATGGCTTTGATTAATGCTTTAAAACTGTGAATTGAGGATGGTATTTGATGTATATTGGCAAGTGATTTATTGGTTTTAAAGTACTTGAATCAGATATAGTTAGCCAGCTATAGGATTGGGTGCACCGTAAGTAAAGTCGCCTTGGATGTTGAGGGGTTGTGATTGTACCGAAAACTTCATCCAAGTATCCTAACGAGAGAGGTAAGATCACAACGGTGGTTAAAAGTCCGTGTGTGGATCTTGGTAAGATCACAATGTTGGTTAAAAGTTCGTGTGTGGATCTTGTGTTATGTATCATGTACTCTCGTTAGTGGGTTATACAACTACCGATGAGTGATGTTGAGAGGTTGTGATTGTACCGTTAAACTCCATCACGGGTGTTGAGGGGTTGTGATTGTACCGATAAACTCCACCTTGTAAGCCGGTAGTGTGTATGAAGCGTGTGGGACAACGCTTGTAATCCGCGTATCCGATTGTGTTTTTGTGTTGAATTTGTTATGATCTATCACTTGGAAGCCAATATAATGAATCGAATGTAATGAAGCATGAGATGCTTGTAAAGTATGCAAGGTTGCATGAAAAGAGATGAGCATGTGTTTTTAAAAGCTTTGTGAAAGTGTTTTCTAAAATGCATTGTTGTATTGGTTTTATTTAGAGCATGCCTCACTAAGCATTTGTGCTTACGCTCTCTTTTACCAATAATGCAGATAATTGAGGTGTTGAAGGGCAACAAGGTAGCTAAGTGTGTCCAAGGGAATCCAAGCTAATGTATGGTGATGTTTTCATACACTATTAGTTTTGGTAATTTGGCAATGGGAACCTAAACTTTGTTTTGGGAGATGTGTTGAAATCCCTAAGTTGAGGCATGTTGCCTTTGTTGGTTTGAACTTGTAAATGGCCATTAAATGCTTGTTTTGAATTTTGGTTGTTTAATTGGTTTTGAATAATAGGAAGCATGCCTCTAGACATGTGAAACTCATGTTTGATTCTATGAATGTGTTTAGGAGTTCTAAACATGTACCTTATAGGTTTGATGACTTGTTGGTATGTTTGGAAAGTCATTTGGATGAGTTTGAATGGATTTATGTATGAAAAACCAGCAAAATCTGCAGCTTCTGGGCAAACCGTATCGGAACACTCTCTGGCGTTTCGAAACGGGTGCCTGTAATGGCCTTCGTGTTTCGAAACGGCTGGAGGCTGTTCCGAAACGATTTGGCTACTAGAAGGCCTTGTTTCGGAACCAGCCTCAGAACCAACCTGCGTTTTGCAACGGTCAACGCTGTTTCGGTCCTTGTTCCGATACGGCAGGTGAACGTTTCGAAAGAGGTGACCGTTGGTCACTGATTTGAATGGTGCTGAAGTTTGCAAGCTTTACATTTTAGTCCCGAATGTTGATGTTGCAATTGTTAGTGTTTGAGATGTCCATTTAAGTTGATTTTTGGCAGAGTAGCATGTAATGTGACTAATTTCATATTGGTAACCTTAAAATCAGTTTTGACCTTCTAATTTACATAAATTGCAATTTGGTCCTTAAACTTGTAATAAATGCAATTGTGTCCCTCTTTGTTGTTCGATCGCTGTGTCTTTCCCATATATGTTTCATGAGTGCTCACTTAGGGTTAATGTGCATCTAAACAAGATTAAAAATAGGGGTCGTTAATCAAGGTTGACTTTCAGGTTGACTTTGGTTTTCCCGTGTAATCTTCGTAGTTCGGGTCAACCGTCTAGGCCGGGCTAAGGGGGTTACAGCCTCTCCAAACAATCACTCCAAAACTGTACAAAAATTATGGCAACATTGTACATTTAATGTGTAGGGCTTTGATTGATGTTCATAAGGTTAAACTTACAATGCACGTGAATGATCAACATTGTACATTTAATGTGTTTCAAGCTTTGAAATGTGTAGATGAACCTAATGAATATCGAACCGATAAGATAATGGAGTCCTTTTTTACTTTGAACATGGCACAGCTGATCCAAGATGCAGATGATGATGCCAACGAATTGGTTGGCAATAGTGAGACGAGTGGAGAACCTGAAAAACCAACCTTGGTGGTTGAAGATGTGAATTATTTTGAGCCATTAGAGTTGGCTGGCAGAGAAATCAAGGAACCAAAACAATCAATTGAGGAGCCACCAAAATTGGAGTTGAAACCATTGCTAGATCACCTCAAGTATGCTTATCTAGGTAAAAACTCAACTTTGCTAGTGAACATTGATGCTGATCTCACTAATGATCTGGAGGGAAGATTGATGGAAATATTAAGTAAATATAAGCAAGCTTTGGGTTGGACCTTGGCCGATATCCGAGGTATAAGCCAAACCATTTTCATGCACATGATTATCTTGGAGGAATACCATGGGAAGACCATTGAAGGCTAGAGAAGGCTGAATCTGAGCATGAAAGAAGTCGTGAAGAAGGAGATTATCAAATGGCTTGATGCCAAGATAATTTACCCCATTTTCGATAGCTCGTGTGTAACCCCCTTAGCCTGACCTAGACGCCCGACCCGAACTAAGAAGATTACATGGGGAAAATCGGAGTAAACTTGTTAAAGTTAACCTCGATTAACGACCCTTATTTTTTTTCATTTATCTTCTCTAGAAGCACGTTATTATCATATAGGTTCAACAAAGCGATTAGGCAAAAACGGTACATCGATCGGAGTTCGATTAGGGGTTCAATTGCATACATTTGACTTTTAGGGACCAAACTGTAATTTCCATAAATTTCAAGGACTTCTCGGATTTCAAGGTTACCAAACCAAAATTAATCATGTAACATGCCAGCATGTAAAATTTTATCTCAAACGGATTATCCAAAATCAATTAATTGAACAAACATTAATCAGGGACAAAAATGCATTAATTCAGAACTTAAAAGATCCCATTAACTGAAAATAACGAACTCGTATCGATACACCTCTTCCCGTATCGATGTGCAAATTGACAATAGAGATTTTTTGGGAAAAGGGTATCGATACGCCCAAGCTCGTATCGAAACGACCTTCAACCTTTTGCCTAAGCGTATTGATACGCGAGCAAATCGTATCGGTACACCTAAGCTGAATAGCCTGAATCAAGCCTTAGTGTATCGATACTCTCCCCCGAGTATAGATACACATACCAGAAACTCACTTCCAACAGCCTATAAATCATATTAAACATCAACTAAGCATGTCTTAATCAAACATACATGCTATAAACAGCTCACCAACACCTTTGCATCATCAAACATTCATCATATAGGCATCAAGCATGGCAAATCAAGGTGAGGCTTAACCACACAAGCATGCTTTAGAAATATAAACCATAGCATGGCCAAAAACTAAGATATAAAACCATAAACCGAAATAAGCCCATTTACAAATCCCAAACCACTAACCAAACATACTCAAAACATTTAACATCACCAAATAAAAGCAAGAGTAGAAATCCCTCCCATTGCTTGGTCAAAAGTACTTGGAATCCACTTGCTCTCTTGCTGCCTCAATTGCTTAATTCTCTGCATTGATGAAACAAATGAGCGTAAGCATATAGCTTAGTGAGAACCACTATAAATCCAACATTCATCAATGCATTTTGAAAACCATATCATCATAACTTTGGAAACATATGCCTTTCTTTAAAACATGCTCTCTAAAGCATCAAAGAACTTTTAAACCACATGCTCATAGGATCTCTAAAATAACATAAAAATCCTTTGCTCATGCTTTAAACCAAGCATCACATGCATTCTAGCATAATTCCCAAGCATCACATGCTTAATTCATTTCACAACATCATTATATTGTCTCGCAAGTGATCATTGACAAACCATCTCAAAACCAACACAAGTAGCACAATCGGATACCCGGATTACAAGCGTTGTCCCACACGCTTCATACACACTACCGGACTACACAAGGCTCACACACGGGATTAGACCATCAATCGTTGTGACATCGGTGGTGGAGTTTAACGGTACAATCACAACCCCTCAACGCCACTCATCGGTAGTTGTATAATTCCACTAACAAGAACATGTGACTTATACCACAAGATCCACACACGAGATTAAACCATCCACCGTTGTGATCTTAACCTCAATCGTTAGGGTACTTGGATGGAGTATACGGTACAATCACAACCCCTAGACATCCAAGGCGACTTTATTCACGGTGCACCCAATCCTATAGCCGGCTAACTATATCTGATTAAAGTAACCAAAAACCATTTCCCTCACTTGCCAATATAATCATTCAACATTATTATTCCACTGTTTTACAAGCATAAATCACAATGCCATTTTCACAAGCATAAACATGCTTAAACTAAAATGCATTAATCTCATAAATCGAAGGACCACTTACCATGTGCATCCTTAACAAAATGGCAATAAAAAACAGCATCAACAATGCTTAAAATAGGCTTTAAAACAGTAATCCATCCATATTTAATTCAAGTGCATTTCCAACAAAACCATAGCACATTCTGAGAGAGACTTTCGATTTACTTAATCTTGAGCTTAGCTAAGTGTTTCAAACTTACACTAAGCTCCCAAGACCACGCTCAAAGCGTTACAAAGCTGGAAATTCCATTTCCACTCACCGATACGCGAAACCCCGCTCGCCGACACGAATATCACCCTTCTGAATCCTCCAATAATGCTTCGCTTGCTTCCAGACCAAGATACGTTGTTTTTAGAGTATCAAAATAGATATCCAAATGCATTAAAATGCATTTCAACACCAGCAACTAAACAAAAACTCGTTGCTCACCAAAACTACACCAATTTACCCATATGAAACAACCGAAAACACAGTCGATTGCTTCCTAAACCAAGCCCAGCCAACATACATCACATTCAACCATTACTAAACATCAAAACACATCTAAAAACAACCTAAACTCTCCTTATACCTCCAGCAAGCATAACTTCATCATTTCACCTCAAAACCCAACTAAAACCATCAAGAAACTCAAGGATCTCAAGGATTTTGGGATCTTTATTATCAAAACCCTTTTTCAACATAATAAACAGCTCAAAACTCAATTAAAATCAATTCAAACCAGAACTCATCAATAACATTCCGAAAATCAAGATTTAAACCATGATTTTGCAAGATTTTGATCTTAAAACAAATCTATAATAAAGACTCAGCCTAGATTGAAGGTTGAGAACGAGATTTACCTCCATTCCTTGCCTTCCTTAAAGTTTGACAAGTTTTTCCTTCACAAAACTTGAAGAAGTTGAAGAGAATTCTTGGAAATGATTTAGAAATCAAAGAGAGGGTGTTTGGGGGAAAAGAATTCTGGAGGATGTGTAGAGAAAATGGTTTTGCTGAAAATGAAAGTTAGTTACGTGAAATGAAATCTCGATTTCATATTTTACCAATTTAATTAAATAAAATCCTTTTTATTTTAATCATCCAAAAATCATTTTCAAACACATGTCAATTTAAGGAAGGCATAATTTCACCTTAGCTCCCTAAATATTCTAAGATTTTGACTCCTTTTTTGAAAATTGTAATTTTCCACAGTTTTAAAACTTTACATTTTGGTCACTACCCAAAATGTACCTCTTCTGAAACTCTTTTTGTAAAATTGATTTGACCAACCTCTTAAACATGATTTTAGAGGATTTTATCAATTTTTACCATATTTTTATCCTTTCCCGATCCTTGATTTCCCTAAACCACCTAATATGGTTTGAACCGTTTTCGACCATTCCGATCCGATGTCCAAAACATCTAGGCCCAAAACTAGTGCGTTACATCGTGGGTTATCCCAATGCAATGCATGCTAAAGAAGGGTACCATGACAGTGGTACAAATAGCAAGGATGTATTGATACCCTTCAGAAATGTCACATGATGGAGAGTGTGCATGGACTATAGAAAGCGGAACAATGCCACGTGAAAGGATCACTTCCCACTGCCTTTCATCGACCAATTGTTTGATAGGCTGGGAGGTAAAGCTTTCTATTTTTTTTGGATGGCTATACATGTTACAACCAGATTGTCATTGCCTTTGATGATCAAGAGAAGACCACCTTCACGTGTCCATATGGGACATATGCCTTCAGAAGAATGTCATTTGGGTTGTGTAATGCCCCGACAACTTTTCAACGTTAAATGATGGCTAATTTTTCGACATGATTGAGCATAACTTGGAAGTATTCGTGGATGATTTCTCGGTGTTTGGTAAAACATTTGAGGAACGCCTTCAAAGTTTATAGCATGTTTTGATGAGATGTATTGAGACAAACTTAGTCTTGAACTGGGAAAAAATGCCACTTCATGATGAAGGAGGGCATTGTTCTTGGGCACAAGGTAACCAAGAGAGGATTAGAAGTTGATCAAGAAAAAGTTGACGTAATCAAGCAATTGTCACCTCCCACGAGTGAATAAAAGGTATAAGAAGTTTTTTAGGACATGTAGGTTTTTACGAACGCTTCATTAAAGATTTTTCAAAAATTTCTAAACCATTATGCTTGTTATTGGAACAGAATGCCATTTTTGCATTTGATGGTGCTTGTTTAAGAGTGTTTCAAGAACTTAAAGATAAGTTGATTAATGCCCCTATAATTGTGGCACTAGATTGTAATGAGCCATTCGAGCTCATTTGTGATGCCAACGACTATGTCATCGAAGCAGTGTTAGGAGAAAGACGTGGCAAAGTTTTCCATACCATTTACTATGTCAGCCGAACTATAAATGGAGCTCAGCTTAATTACTCCACAACTGAGAAAGAATTTCTTGCAGTTGTATTTGCTTTTGAAAAATTCAAACCTTACTTAGTTGGTAATAAAGTTGTGGTGTATACAGATCATTCGGCACTGAAGTGCCTCTTGGAAAAGAAGGATACCAAGCCCAGGTTGATATGATGGACGCTTCTTTTAAAGGAATTAGACCTCGAGATCCGAGAAAAGAAGAGCAATAAAAATTTTGTAGTTGATCACCTATCACACCTAGAGCATCACCTTGACGATGGTAAGAGCGCTGCCATAAGAGAGGAATTCCCAGACGAGTATTTGCTTGTAGTTAATGTCGTGCCACGGTACGCTGACATAGTCGACTACCTGGTAAGCAATATTCTTCCATCAGACTTGCCATATAATGTTAGAAAATGTTTTATGTGACATGTTCTGCAATATTATTGGGACGAACCAATATTGTTCAAGTAGCGTTTCGACCAAGCGATCTGTCGGTGTGTGCTAGAGGTTGAGCAACACAACATATTGCAACTATGTTATGCCGCACCATATTAGGACACTTTACCGGGATGAAGACTGCTGCCAAGGTGCTACAGTCCAGATTCTTTTAGCCCATGCTATACAAAGATGCCCACAACTATGTCAAGGCATGTGATCGATGCCAACAGACTGGAAACATCTCTGGCAGACACCAATTTTCGCTCCAAAACATTATGCTTGTAGACAGATTTAATGTATGGGGGATAGACTTTATGGGTCTCTTTCCTCCATCATTTGGTAATGTATATATTCTTAAGGTCCTTGACTATGTATCAAAATGGGTAGAGGTTGTTTCCCTGCCAACAAACGATGCCAAGGCAGTTGCTAAGTTCTTGCAAAAATACATTTTTACTCGATTCGGTGCCCCCACAGTGATTATTCTTGATGATGGTACCTATTTTAAATGCACTCTTATTTCTAAAGCTTTTTGGAGGTATGTAATTCAGTAAAGGATTGCCACGGAATACCATCCACAAACAAATGGCCAAGCTGAAATTTCAAACAAGGAGATAAAAAAAATATTTTAGAGAAGACTGTAAATCCAGCAAGGAAAGGCTGATCTTTGAGACTAGATGGGTCCTTGTGGGCTTATAGGACTTCCTTTAAAACTCCTTTGGGTACTTCACCATTTCGACTTGTTTTTGGAAAACCATGACATCTGCAAGTAGAGCTGGAACATAAAGCCTATTGGGTCATCAGAACACTTGACATGGCATGGAGAGTTGCTGGATACAAAAGGTTACTAAACCTAAATGAGGTGGAAGAATTCAGGACACAAGCCTTTGAGAATGCCATAATCTACAAGGAGAAGGCAAAATGCTGGCATGACATAAGGATAATGGCAAGACAATTTGAGGTAGGCCAACATGTTTTGTTATTTAACTCACGGCTAAAATTGTTTCAAGGTAAACTGAAATTGAGATGGACGGGCCCTTATGAAGTTGTAAAACCCTATGTCCGTGGAGCTGTGGACATCAAGAATTTGAAGACGTGAGATACTTTTAAGGTAAGTGGCCAATGTTTAAAGCACTATTTCGAAGGTGACCCGAAGAATGCCAACGAGGTTATCCTCTTGGAAGAGGTACATAACATCATCATTGTGTGTTTAATTCTTTTTTTTTGTAAATATTAGGATTAGATGTTTTTCCTTTTCAGCATTTTTCTTTATTTTTGTTTTTCTTCTTTTAGTTTTTAATTTTCCTTTGTTGCGTTGAAAGGTTTTTCTTTGAGTATGTGCATATTAGTATGCCATGTATAATGCCAACGCAAGACTTGACATGAGACTATGACACAACGAGAGAATTATGCGTGCCAGGCAGAATGCCAACGAAGAGGCTTGGTATGCAGCAGATTGGAATATTAGAAGAAGAGATTTAACCTAGCTTGATTAAATTCAGCCCATGAGAGTGAAAATTGTTTTCTTTTGAATTTTAACCATAGCCGCCCAAACCATTAGGTTGAAATTTAAAATTAAACTTAATCACCTTATCACTCCACTTTTTAAGCCTATCCTATCACTTACAACCTTATCACATCACCATTATCACTTAACCCCTTATCAAATCAAATCTTTTCTTTTTCCATCAGTATCCCTATTAAATTCGACTACTTTATTAAACCCCATTAAACACTCAACCTTTTACTTTCCATCTACCCTAGTCGTTCAAAGAAACATAACTCTTTTCATTTCTCTCTTTCTTTATCAAGAAAGAAACAAAGATTAATCTTTTCTCTTCTTCTTCCTTTGTCCAAAACGCCCAAAGCTTTCATCTCGTTTCAATGGCTTCTTCATCAACCCACTTTAAAATCTTTTTCAATGAGGAAATCCGGAAAAAGCATGAAGAAAACTTCACCTCAAGATCATTTTGTTATGAGAAGTTGTAGAGTGTCAATAAGTTCTATATTTTGTATACATTCTTGCCCTTATTATTGACGTTCTTAAGCTAATTTAGGAATATTTAGGTGCATTACATGCATAATAATAGTATTTTCTTTGTTACCATGCTTTTATTGAATATTCTATATTTGGTTAAGAAAATATATTGTTTTAGTGTAGTTTGCATTTTCAGGTGCTATAGCTGTGTAGAGGAGGAGAGGACAGGAAAGCAGGGAGCAAAAAAGAGTTGTACTGAAGTAGTTCCAAAGTGACGCCAAGGAGCCGCCATAGCAACCAGCCGCCTAGGCGGCAATACACCGACTCAGCCAAGATGGGCTTCAATTTATAGAGGATGATTTTCTGAATTGAACAAGCCCAGCCTTGCAATTTTCTGAAGCCTAGAACAGTGTGCAGGGCAAATTAAAGATTGATAAGAAGGAGTACTTATCTTTACTTGCTGGAGAAGGCAACATCGAAAAGGAGTCCACATTCAAGTCAAAGAAGTCAGAATTTAATGTAAAGCAGCTTTAAAGAATTCAACTCCAAGGAGGACTCAAACTTAAGGCCATGAGCCCTATAAATACCCATGTATATGAGGGTATAGGGGCGTGGGTAGATAGATCACGTTCTAATTCTCTCTTAGGGTTTAGGTTTTTGTATGTAAAGTAGTTGTGAGATACGGTTTTAATAGTTTGAGTTGTTTTGTAATAAAACACTCTTAGTTTGCTTAATTCATGTGCTTCACTTCCATCAATTTGTTCCAAAAGTCCAGTTGAGGAAATTCATTTGCCGAGCACGAGAGTGTCAAACTCACGAAAGAATTAAGCATTGTCTCATCATGACGAGGTGTTGACTAATTCAGCTGAGACATATGTTAGATTTTCATCGGCTAAAAGGAGCAACCAAATGTTGACTGCACGTGTTAGGTTTACGCTGAGATTGCTATGTATTGCCTACATAACGCAGTAACAGAATCCTAGCCTAGACATAGGTAGGATCACTTCATAATTGCTTCGCCGAACTTGGAGTATCTGCCAGACTTGCCATCGGGACTTCTCTCCATCTCTCCTGTCGAGACAGCAAAAGTTGCCAGAGCAGAGTGTAACGCCCCGGTTTTGGGCTTAGAAGTTTTGGGCGTTGACCGGTTCGGTCAAAGTCCTGTTCGAATCTTAAGAGGTTAAATTAGGGAAGCCTAGTTCGGGTTGCATTAAAAATATGGAAAAATGTTCTAAAATCATCTTTTAATATAATTAGATGAACTGTGAAATCAATTTTGGAAAATGAGTTTTGGAAGGTTGATATTTTGGCTAGTGACCAAAATGTAATTTTCGCAAGTTTGGTGGCTGTTTTATAAAGAGTTGAAACTTTGAATCTTTAAGGAGCTATTAATCCAAAAGTGATTTCTCCAGATTTTTCCAAGATATTTTAAGTCTAAATTCTGATTTTAAAGGTTATTAAAATTGGAGGGAAGCCATTTTGGCTATTTTAGATTTTATAACCAACTTTTCCAATTTTCTTTCTCTCATTTTCTCTCCAACCAAACATTACATTTTCCAGAGAATTTGATCTGATTTCTTCACCTAAATTCCTCCTTTCAACTCTCAATTGATAGCAAATCATTGTGTCTTCAAAATCTCTTCCATTGCTACAAGTTTCATCAAGGTTTTTCATTCCAAAAAGTGGAGAAACACAAGTTTGGAGGTAAGAACGCCCTTCTCCTCTAAACTATCAGTTCTTTACTGAAATTCCCAAGTTCTCAACTCTTAATTGATGTTTAATTAAAGGTTTTAAAGTGTTGAAATGAATCTTGGCTTATTATGCAAGATTTTGATGATTTTTGATGATTTTCGTTAGATCTGAGTAATCTGTGATTTAAGAGATGTTTTTGGTGTTAAATGATCTCTAAATTGATAAGGAAATGAGTTTTGATCAATGCAATCCCGGATAGGTTGAGTTTCCTAAGTTTAGCTTGTGTTTTAAGGTAGTTTTTGAGGTGATCTTGTGGATCTGTTGTTGCTGGAGGTATAAGGATGTTAATAGATTGTTTTTAGATGTTGTATGGTGTTGTTGGATGTTAGGTTTTGCTGGTTTATGGCTGGGCTTTGTTTAGAAGTGGTTTGGATGCAATTTCGGTGGTGTTTGGTGGCCGAAATTGGTGTTTGAATGAGAGCAGCGTGTTTGAGTGCTTTCATTGAAGCTTTTGATGCTTGATGATGCATTAAACCTCTGCTTTAATGTGTTTGATCAGGGGAGGCATCTTTGGATCCAAGAGTTGTTGATCCGGAGGCTTGAATTCGTGCTTCGGCAAGTGGCGAAGTGGAATCGGTGAGTGAAAATGGGTTTTCGGCTTTGAAACCAATGTCTTGGGAGCTTAGTTTAAGTCTAAACAACTTTGCTAAGCTCGAGTGTAAGTTTTCGGAATTTTCTCTCTAGTGGTGGCCATGACTTTGTTGTGATGCGAAATGATAATTTGCATGTTTTACATACTGTTTTGAAAGCATGTTTTAGCATGGTTTTTGCTGTTGATGTAAGCCATATGTTGAAGGTAACTCTAGGTAGGAGTTCCTTGCTTTTGTACATTGAAATGATGTGGTTTAATGCTTTTAAATGCATGATGAATATGGCTTGTTTTGATGCTTTAAAACAGTGATGTAAGTGATGAAATGATGTATATTGGCAAGTGATGTTTTAAAAATGTTAAGGTCACTAAGGTGGTTAAAAGTCCTTGAGTGAGCCTTGTTACTTATGAACATCAAGGTGGTTAAAAGTCCTTGGATGGTTCATGTTGCGGACACTAAGGTGGTTAAAAGTCCTTAGGTGATCCTTTCTATGGTGTTTAAAAGTCCATAGGCCAAGGTGTTTAAAAGTCCTTGGGATCAAGGTGTTTAAAAGTCCTTGATGTGATTCATTCATGGTGTTTAAAAGTCCATGGCCAAGGTGTTTAAAAGTCCTTGGGATCAAGGTGTTTAAAAGTCCTTGATGAGATACTTTCTATGGTGTTTAAAAGTCCATAGGCCAAGGTGTTTAAAAGTCCTTGGGGCCAAGGTGTTTAAAAGTCCTTGGGAAAGTTGTTGAACTTGTTTTAATAAATGGAATGTTTCACTTGAGCCAAT
Organism: Hibiscus trionum; assembly: GCA_030270665.1. Classification (NCBI taxonomy): domain Eukaryota; kingdom Viridiplantae; phylum Streptophyta; class Magnoliopsida; order Malvales; family Malvaceae; genus Hibiscus; species Hibiscus trionum. The sequence goes on from BSYR01000017.1 coordinate 23,395,165, forward strand.
ATGACATGTTAAGAATATTGAGAAGCATGAGATGCTTGTTTTAATGTTTATGTTGAAGCATGAGATTGCTTGTTAAGAATGCTTTTGAGCATGTGAAAAGGTTGATTTAAAGCATGTTTTGTAAATGTTTTTGAATTGCATTATTGAATGGTTTTTAAGAGCTTTCCTCACTAAGCTTTTGCTTACGCTCTCTTCGTTTTCTGAATTCAATAATGCAGAGCATTAGAGTACCTTGAGGGCAGCAAGAAAGGGGCAAGCAATCAAGTTCAAGTGAAGCTCAATGTATGAGGTTTTATAAGTACATTTTAGCTTTTGTATGATTTGGCAATGGGGGACCAATGTGTATGTTTTGGGAGGTGTTGGAGACTCCCTAAGTATGTTAAATGTTGATGTGTTTGTTGGCTTTTGAATTGGAACCTTATATGCTTGCTTTGTAAGTTTGGTGTTTGAATGCCTAGCTTGTGTAGGAAGCATGCCTATAGAATTGGGGCTTTTTGCATATGATGATGATTGGATGAATTGTTGATGCTAATATGTTGTTTATATGTTGAATTGCATGTTGGCAAAGTTTGGTAGTGTTCGGAGCATGTTTGGATGTGTAATTGCATGTTTAAAGTGATGTTTTGAAGCAATCTGGGTAGGGTGTTTCGGAACAGCACCTACCGTTTCGGAACGGGTGCCTTAAATGAGCCCAGGCGTCCGAAACGGGAGGGGCCGTTCCGGAACGGTTTAGCCTCTGCCAGACCCCCGTTTCGAAACGGGCTATGCCTGTTTCGGAACGGCCCCGCGTTTCGGAACGGGCTGTCTCCCGTTTCGGAACGGTTGACCGTTGGGGGCTGACATTGGCAGTTATGTGTTTTGAAAAGTTTGCGTTTTGGTCCTGAAACTTGTTTGTGCAATTGTATGAGTTTGGGAAGTCCTTTTGAGCTGAAATTTCACAGAGTAGCATGAAACATGATTAATTTCAAGTTGGTAACTTCAATTTGGATTAAGTCCTTTAATTTATCAGAATTTACAATTTGGTCCCTAAAGTTGTAAATTGTTCAATTGAGTCCCTGTTTAATCTCTGATGGTTGTGATCTTTTGGTATGATGTATGTGTGATCACCAATAGGCTTAATGTGCATCTAGACAAGTTTTAAAAAGAAAAAAAAAGGGTCGTTAATCAAGGTTGACTTTCGGGTTGACTTTGGTTTTCCCCGTGTGACTTTCTTAATTCGGGTCAACCGTCTAGGCCGGGTTAAGGGGGTTACATTTGGTGGTATCAGAGCTGAGTTCTCGAGTAATTGGGAATGTTTGTATGCATGATTGAAGCATGTTTGCCTCGTATGCTTGTTGTTTGAAAGCATGTTTAGTGGCTTGAGGTGTTGATGCAATTGAGTTGTATGTTGTGATGTTGCATGCTGAGGGTACCCATTGCCAAACAAAAGCTAAAGGAAAGATGTTGTTTTGAAATGAAATTGAGCTTGAATACTTGGATTGCTTACCTTGCTGGGCCTGATTTTGTTTTATTTGTGTTGTGATTGCATGGTAAAAGTATGGCACCACGTAGAGAGTTAAGAGGTAATGTGCGAGCTACGGCTCCCAATGAGAATGAGAATGAAGAGCACGCTGATAGTGCTGTGTTACCCCCTCCTCCGCCTGGTGGTGGTGATGGAGGTGCGAGAGCTGAAGCTGCAGCTGGTGCTGGAGCTGCTGGACTAGAGGCTAGTCAAGGGCAAGCTGTGCCTGATATGTCTGCTTTGGTACAAGCTATTGCGGGTGCTTTTCGAGCAGCAGTAGCTGGAGCTCAGGGAGCTGGGCATCAGGGAGATGCTGGAGTCAGATTGCCTTTGGAGCGTCTGCGCAGTCTTGGAGGGACTGAGTTTAGAGGTTTATCAGCTGAGAGTTCTGAGGCTTGGCTGGAAAGTACCAAGCGTATCTTGGGTCAGATGAGTTGCACGGATGTGCAAAAGTTGGGCTGTGTTGTGTCCTTGCTGCAGGACGATGCTTATACATGGTGGACAACTACCATTTCTGGTATGGCTGAAGCTGATGTTACCTGGACATTCTTTCAGAATGTGTTTAAAAGGAGATATCTGGGAGTGAGATATCTGGATGAGAAAAAGCGGGAATTCATGTCTCTTACCCAAGGGAGCATGAGTGTAGCTGAGTACGAGGTACAGTTTGTACGGCTCAGTCAGTATGCACCGGAGCTGATACCTGATGAGAGGGCTAGGTGCGAGAGGTTTCGTTATGGTCTTGTGACGGATGTTAAGATGTATCTGTTGGCCACCGAGTATGTTGATTTTGATGTGTTGGTGGGCCGAGCAAAGGATGTTGAGATGAACCTGAGTTTGTCTGCTAAGGGTGCTAGCAAGCGAGCTGCTGAGTATAGTTCCGGAGGTGGACGGAACAAGAGGGGACGGGATCAGAAGTATCAGTCCTCAGCCAGGAGGGGTGGTGGTGTGCCTGCTAGAGGAGGCAATGCTAGAGCTGACCCTAGTGCTTGTTGGATCTGTGGTTCCCGTGTCACTTGAAGCGTGATTGTCCTCGTGCTGAGAGAGTGGCACAAGCTCCTGTTGTGACAGCTGGTAATGCTGGTGGAAATGGGTGCTGGAATTGTGGCTCTGCGGACCACATCAGACGAGATTGTCCGAGGTTGGCTGGTGAGCAGGTGCGTGCTCCTGTTGTTGCTGCACCGCAGAGAGGTCGTGGGCGCGGCCGTGGTAATTTCCAGAGGAGAGAGGAAGGTGGCCGAGGGGTAGCTCATGTTGTAGCTATTCAGCTTGAAGGTGGAGGCCAAGCGAGGGTGTATGCTCAGAGAGAGGGCAGGAATGATGCAGATGTGATTGCAGGTACCTTTACTTTGCAGTCCTTGTCATTGCTTTCTTTGATTGATTCTGGATCTACGCATTCATATATTCTTCGTGAGCATGCTGAATTGCTTGGTTTGCCTGTTGAGTCTTTGGATGTTGGTGTTCGGGTTACTAGTTCTTTTGGTGAGACTGTTGTGACTCGAAAGTTGTATAGAAGGTGTCCTTTGGTTGTTCAAGAGCATGTCTTTCATGTTGATCTTATGGAGTTGCCCTTCTATGGTTTTGATGTGATCCTTGGTATGGATTGGCTTGCTGAGCATCGTGCTGTTGTGGATTGTGAGAATAAGCGTGTTTCGCTTAAGCTTGCGGATGATTATGAAGTTGTGGTGGTTGGTGAGAATGTGAAGTTTCTTGCCAGTGTTGTATCTTCTTTGGAGGCGAGCAGGATGTTGAGGCAAGGTTGTGAAGCTTACCTAGCTTTTGTGATGAATCCTAGCTCTAAGGAGTTGAGGGTGCAAGATATCAGGGTTGTAAAGGAGTTTCCTGGTGTTTTTCCTGAGGAGTTGCCTGGTTTACCTCCTAACCGCGAGGTGGAGTTTGGGATTGAGCTGTATGAGAATACAATTCCCGTGTCCATTACTCCATATAGAATGGCACCTAAGGAGCTGAAGGAGCTGAAGACGCAGTTGCAAGAGTTGCTTGATCGTGGTTTCATCCGGCCGAGTGTGTCACCTTGGGGAGCACCGGTCTTGTTTGTGAAGAAGAAGGATGGCACTATGAGAATGTGCATTGATTACCGTCAGCTGAACAAGTTGACTATCAAGAATCGGTATCCTTTGCCGAGGATTGATGATCTCTTTGATCAATTTCGGGGAGCTGCTGTGTTCTCTAAGATTGACTTGAGGTCAGGGTATTATCAGTTGAAGGTGAAAGATGTGGATGTGCCTAAGACAGCTTTCAGGACAAGGTATGGGCATTATGAGTTCCTTGTGATGCCGTTTGGGTTGACAAATGCTCCTGCTGCTTTCATGGACATGATGAATCGTGTGTTTCATGAATACCTGGACAGGTTTGTTGTGGTGTTCATTGATGATATCCTTGTGTACTCGCGTACTGAGGAGGAGCATGAAGAGCATTTGAGGATTGTTTTGCAAGCTTTGTTGGAGAATCAGCTTTATGCTAAGCTGAGCAAGTGTGAGCTATGGTTAAGAGAGGTGGTTTTTCTTGGGCATGTGGTCTCAGCTGAGGGGATTCGTGTTGATCCTCAGAAGATTGAGGCGGTGATGAGCTGGAAGGTTCCTAAGTCTGTTCATGAGGTCCGTAGTTTCCTTGGTTTGGCGGGATACTACCGGAGGTTTGTGGATGGTTTTTCCAAGGTTGCTGCTCCTTTGACGAAGCTGTTGCAGAAGGATGTTAAGTATGAGTGGACAGAAGCGAGACAGCAGGCTTTTGAGAAGCTGAAGGCGGCTTTGACACAAGCTCCTATCTTGATTCAGCCTGAATCAGGGAAAGAGTTTGTGGTTTACAGTGATGCATCCTATGTTGGTTTGGGGTGTGTGCTGATGCAGGAGGGTAAGGTGGTGGCTTATGCATCGCGGCAGTTGAAAGTGCATGAGCGCAATTACCCTACGCACGATATTGAGCTGGCTGCAGTGGTTTTTGCTCTGAAGATCTGGAGACATTATCTGTATGGTGAGAAGTGTACTGTGTACACAGATCACAAGAGTTTGAGGTATCTGATGTCTCAGAAGGAGTTGAATCTTAGGCAGCGGCGTTGGTTGGAGTTGCTCAAGGATTATGATCTGACGATTGAGTATCATCCTGGAAAAGCTAATGTTGTTGCTGATGCCTTGAGTAGGAAGGTAGCTGTTGAGTTGAGAGCCATGTTTGCTAGCTTGAGCATATCGCGTGATGGTGGTCTTGTAGCTGAGTTACAAGTGAAGCCATCTTTGGTTCAGATGATCAAGGATAAGCAGTTGTTGGATGATTCCTTGGTGTCTCATGTTCAGGATATCGCGGAGGGTAGACCTTCGGATTTCTGTTTCAATGATGATGGTGTGCTGTGTGTTGGTAGTCGGATAGTTGTGCCCAATGATGCTGAGTTGAGGCGTGCTATTCTGACTGAAGGTCATAGTAGTCCTTTTGCTATGCACCCTGGTAGTACTAAGATGTATCGTGATCTTCGTGATGAGTACTATTGGGTTGGTTTGAAGAAGGATGTTGCGGAGTTCGTGAGCAAGTGTTTGGTGTGTCAGCGAGTTAAGGCTGAGCATCAGTTTCCTTCTGGGTTGTTGCAACCGTTGAAAATCCCTGAGTGGAAGTGGGAGAGGGTTACCATGGATTTTGTATCTGGGTTACCTTTGTCTCCTTCGAAGAAGAATTCGGTCTGGGTGATTGTGGATCGCCTGACGAAGTGTGCACATTTCTTGCCAGTGCATACTACGTTCTCTTTGGATAAGCTAGCAGAGCTGTACATTGCTGAGATTGTGCGGCTGCATGGTGTGCCTAAGTCGATTGTGTCGGATAGGGATCCGAGGTTCACATCGCGGTTTTGGCAGTGTTTGCATCAAGCTCTGGGTACAAGGTTGCATTTCAGTACCTCCTATCATCCTCAGTCGGATGGTCAGTCTGAGCGAGTTATTCAGATTTTGGAGGATATGTTGAGATGCTGCGTGATTGAGTTCCAAGGTTCTTGGGAGAAGCATCTGCCTTTGGTTGAGTTTGCTTATAACAACAGTTATCAGGCGAGCATACAGATGGCACCTTATGAGGCTTTGTACGGGAGGAAGTGTAGGACTCCTCTTTGTTGGGCTGAAACTGGTCAAAAGTTGGTTTCGATGCCGGCCTTGTTGAAAGGGACCACAGAGAAGGTGAAGCTCATTTGTGAGCGGTTAAAGGCTGCTTCTGATCGGCAGAAGTCTTACGCGGATTTGAAGCGTAAGGAGATAGAATATGCGATGGGTGACCGTGTGTTCTTGAAGGTTTCGCCTTGGAAGAAGGTGATGCGGTTTGGTCGGAAGGGCAAGTTGAGCCCTAGATACATTGGACCATATGAGGTGGTTGAGCGTGTGGGTCCTGTTGCGTATCGGTTGAGGTTACCTCAGGAGTTGGAGAAGATTCATGATGTGTTCCATGTTTCTATGCTCCGGAAGTATAGATCTGATCCTTCGCATGTGATGCCTGTGGAGGAAGTGGTTTTGAATCCGGATTTGACCTATGATGAGGAACCGGTGAAGGTTCTGGATTCGGATAGCAAGGTTCTTCGTGGCAAGACCATTGAGTTGGTGAAGGTGCTGTGGAAGCATCGCGGTGTTGAGGAAGCCACGTGGGAGCGGAAGGAAGACATGCTGAAGCAGTTTCCTTATCTCTTTCCTTCAGGTAAATTTCGAGGACGAAATTTCTTAAGGGGGGAGAGTTGTAACGCCCCGGTTTTGGGCTTAGAAGTTTTGGGCGTTGACCGGTTCGGTCAAAGTCCTGTTCGAATCTTAAGAGGTTAAATTAGGGAAGCCTAGTTCGGGTTGCATTAAAAATATGGAAAAATGTTCTAAAATCATCTTTTAATATAATTAGATGAACTGTGAAATCAATTTTGGAAAATGAGTTTTGGAAAAATGTAATTTTCGCAAGTTTGGTGGCTGTTTTATAAAGAGTTGAAACTTTGAATCTTTAAGGAGCTATTAATCCAAAAGTGATTTCTCCAGATTTTTCCAAGATATTTTAAGTCTAAATTCTGATTTTAAAGGTTATTAAAATTGGAGGGAAGCCATTTTGGCTATTTTAGATTTTATAACCAACTTTTCCAATTTTCTTTCTCTCATTTTCTCTCCAACCAAACATTACATTTTCCAGAGAATTTGATCTGATTTCTTCACCTAAATTCCTCCTTTCAACTCTCAATTGATAGCAAATCATTGTGTCTTCAAAATCTCTTCCATTGCTACAAGTTTCATCAAGGTTTTTCATTCCAAAAAGTGGAGAAACACAAGTTTGGAGGTAAGAACGCCCTTCTCCTCTAAACTATCAGTTCTTTACTGAAATTCCCAAGTTCTCAACTCTTAATTGATGTTTAATTAAAGGTTTTAAAGTGTTGAAATGAATCTTGGCTTATTATGCAAGATTTTGATGATTTTTGATGATTTTCGTTAGATCTGAGTAATCTGTGATTTAAGAGATGTTTTTGGTGTTAAATGATCTCTAAATTGATAAGGAAATGAGTTTTGATCAATGCAATCCCGGATAGGTTGAGTTTCCTAAGTTTAGCTTGTGTTTTAAGGTAGTTTTTGAGGTGATCTTGTGGATCTGTTGTTGCTGGAGGTATAAGGATGTTAATAGATTGTTTTTAGATGTTGTATGGTGTTGTTGGATGTTAGGTTTTGCTGGTTTATGGCTGGGCTTTGTTTAGAAGTGGTTTGGATGCAATTTCGGTGGTGTTTGGTGGCCGAAATTGGTGTTTGAATGAGAGCAGCGTGTTTGAGTGCTTTCATTGAAGCTTTTGATGCTTGATGATGCATTAAACCTCTGCTTTAATGTGTTTGATCAGGGGAGGCATCTTTGGATCCAAGAGTTGTTGATCCGGAGGCTTGAATTCGTGCTTCGGCAAGTGGCGAAGTGGAATCGGTGAGTGAAAATGGGTTTTCGGCTTTGAAACCAATGTCTTGGGAGCTTAGTTTAAGTCTAAACAACTTTGCTAAGCTCGAGTGTAAGTTTTCGGAATTTTCTCTCTAGTGGTGGCCATGACTTTGTTGTGATGCGAAATGATAATTTGCATGTTTTACATACTGTTTTGAAAGCATGTTTTAGCATGGTTTTTGCTGTTGATGTAAGCCATATGTTGAAGGTAACTCTAGGTAGGAGTTCCTTGCTTTTGTACATTGAAATGATGTGGTTTAATGCTTTTAAATGCATGATGAATATGGCTTGTTTTGATGCTTTAAAACAGTGATGTAAGTGATGAAATGATGTATATTGGCAAGTGATGTTTTAAAAATGTTAAGGTCACTAAGGTGGTTAAAAGTCCTTGAGTGAGCCTTGTTACTTATGAACATCAAGGTGGTTAAAAGTCCTTGGATGGTTCATGTTGCGGACACTAAGGTGGTTAAAAGTCCTTAGGTGATCCTTTCTATGGTGTTTAAAAGTCCATAGGCCAAGGTGTTTAAAAGTCCTTGGGATCAAGGTGTTTAAAAGTCCTTGATGTGATTCATTCATGGTGTTTAAAAGTCCATGGCCAAGGTGTTTAAAAGTCCTTGGGATCAAGGTGTTTAAAAGTCCTTGATGAGATACTTTCTATGGTGTTTAAAAGTCCATAGGCCAAGGTGTTTAAAAGTCCTTGGGGCCAAGGTGTTTAAAAGTCCTTGGGAAAGTTGTTGAACTTGTTTTAATAAATAGAATGTTTCACTTGAGCCATTATGACATGTTAAGAATATTGAGAAGCATGAGATGCTTGTTTTAATGTTTATGTTGAAGCATGAGATTGCTTGTTAAGAATGCTTTTGAGCATGTGAAAAGGTTGATTTAAAGCATGTTTTGTAAATGTTTTTGAATTACATTATTGAATGGTTTTTAAGAGCTTTCCTCACTAAGCTTTTGCTTACGCTCTCTTCGTTTTCTGAATTCAATAATGCAGAGCATTAGAGTACCTTGAGGGCAGCAAGAAAGGGGCAAGCAATCAAGTTCAAGTGAAGCTCAATGTATGAGGTTTTATAAGTACATTTTAGCTTTTGTATGATTTGGCAATGGGGGACCAATGTGTATGTTTTGGGAGGTGTTGGAGACTCCCTAAGTATGTTAAATGTTGATGTGTTTGTTGGCTTTTGAATTGGAACCTTATATGCTTGCTTTGTAAGTTTGGTGTTTGAATGCCTAGCTTGTGAAGGAAGCATGCCTATAGAATTGGGGCTTTTTGCATATGATGATGATTGGATGAATTGTTGATGCTAATATGTTGTTTATATGTTGAATTGCATGTTGGCAAAGTTTGGTAGTGTTCGGAGCATGTTTGGATGTGTAATTGCATGTTTAAAGTGATGTTTTGAAGCAATCTGGGCAGGGTGTTTCGGAACAGCACCTACCGTTTCGGAACGGGTGCCTTAAATGAGCCCAGGCGTCCGAAACGGGAGGGGCCGTTCCGGAACGGTTTAGCCTCTGCCAGACCCCCGTTTCGAAACGGGCTATGCCTGTTTCGGAACGGCCCCGCGTTTCGGAACGGGCTGTCTCCCGTTTCGGAACGGTTGACCGTTGGGGGCTGACATTGGCAGTTATGTGTTTTGAAAAGTTTGCGTTTTGGTCCTGAAACTTGTTTGTGCAATTGTATGAGTTTGGGAAGTCCTTTTGAGCTGAAATTTCACAGAGTAGCATGAAACATGATTAATTTCAAGTTGGTAACTTCAATTTGGATTAAGTCCTTTAATTTATCAGAATTTACAATTTGGTCCCTAAAGTTGTAAATTGTTCAATTGAGTCCCTGTTTAATCTCTGATGGTTGTGATCTTTTGGTATGATGTATGTGTGATCACCAATAGGCTTAATGTGCATCTAGACAAGTTTTAAAAAGAAAAAAAAAGGGTCGTTAATCAAGGTTGACTTTCGGGTTGACTTTGGTTTTCCCCGTGTGACTTTCTTAATTCGGGTCAACCGTCTAGGCCGGGTTAAGGGGGTTACACAGAGTGCCACAGTGGCAGCGAAAGTTGTCGCCGCCTCAATCCACCATTACCCACCGAGGCAGCAAATCGTGGCAGCGCAAAACACACTTAATCTTTACAACGCAGTCTACACACTACATAGCTACAACTACCTTGACCTATCTATCAACCTAATTTCTCTCTCTCTCTTCGATTACTTGTGTTTTACTTTTATGCTTTTTAATATTCAGAAATTTAATTGTGTAATTTACTATTTCCTTGTGCAGGATAATACTCATAGTAGTTGTTCCAATCCCTGTGGGATACAATGTCTTATATACTATAACTTGACAGGAGTGTGCACTTGCGCTCAATAATAGAGAACACTCGAACGATCTACAAGTTTTTGGCACCGTTGTCGGGGATTGGCAACAACAACTGCGTTTGAATTCCTGTACTTCTACTTTTAGTTTTTGCATTTAAATTTCTGTTTATTTTATTTTTTAAAAAAAGTTACGCTTCTTGCTTATCTTTGTTGTATAACCAGGGCAAACCCTAAATCTGAGCTCATATACAAAGAAGACATCGATAAGAAGGAGAAAAAGGGAAAAAAGGTCTGCCAAAAAATGGAAGCCCACCAACCCAACCTAGACACAGGCTCAACACCTAGCCGCCAGGGCGGCAAAGATGGCAGCCAACACCCACCTGAGGAGAGGAAGGATATACCTGAACGAAAAGCAAAACACAAAACTCTTAGGACGTGGTTATGTTTGGTATATGCACCTCCCAACATAACCTAATTTTTATTTTTATTCTATTTTTATGCACTAGGATTAGATTTAATTTTTTTAAATTTCCACAATTTTATTTTTCTTGAAATCTATTTAATTTTTGCATTTAATTTATTTCAGGTTAGGAATGAAGGCAACACCAAGAAGGATAAAGAATAAAGGAGAGGCCCAACCCAGCGGCCAAGGCGGCCCAAGGAGGCATAGCAGGCAGATTAGCATAACGGCTAGCGGCTTCATAACGGCTAGCCGTAACAGCTACATTTGCAACAATTGGCGGGAACGGCTATTTGCGTAACAGCTAGAATGCCGTAAAACATGCCGCAATTATTGTCGCTCGTTGGCAGCGTGCCCGCCAAGGCAGCGGAGAGTAGCGGCTATATAAGGCCAACTATTCTCTCCTCATTCTTCACTTTGCTCTCTCTTTTTCTCTCAATTCTTCTTGTCTTTTTGTTTTCAAGATCTCATCTGCGTTATTTTCTTGTAATTGCTTTCTTTTTAAGAAACACATTCGTTCTCACAATTATGGCAAAATCAAAACCCAAAGCCTCATCCTCCAAGCCAACCTTACATAGGTTCTTGAATGCTGACGTAGCGGCAACCTATCGGCAGCACTTCGTTGAGCGGCAAATTTGGGAAGAGATAGGCTTCCAGTACACAAGGCAAGAAGAGGATCTTGGCCTTGAGCCCAACGTATTTGAAAGGGTCCACACACTAGGATAGCATATTTTTGCACGGCAACCATAGGAGGTAAACACCAACTTGGTTATAGAATTTTATGCCCACAAACCTACCCCGGGAAACCCCTTTGCCTACGTTCGCGGCGAGGGTGTCAAGCTCATGGCGGCAACAATAAACAGCTTTTACGGAATAGAAATCAAAGAGAATCCGCACGAAAAATAGAGCTTGAGTTTAACGACATCAGACTACGAAAATATTAAAAGAGAAATCGGCCAGCCCAACGCCAAGTGGCTCACCGGAAAAAATAACGGCTCAGTCAACCGCCACGACATGCTGCCAGAGGCAACTCTTTAGAGTAACTACGTCCAACGCCACCTAATGCCCACTTCACATGGTTCCACAGTCAACAGGCCGCGGCTGGCCCTAATCCGTAGCATAATGAAGGGGAAGCCAATCAACGTTGGGGAAGTTATACTTGAAGAAATCTATGCTCACGCAGCGAAACCCAACTCCAAGGCACCCCTCGTTTTCCCTTCACTTATCGTGTAACGCCCCGGTTTTGGGCTTAGAAGTTTTGGGCGTTGACCGGTTTGGTCAAAGTGCTGTTCGAATCTAAAAGGGTGAATTTAGGAAAGCCTAGTTCGGGTTGCATTAAAATTATAGAAAAATGTTCTAAAATCATCTTTTAATATAATTAAGTGAACTGTGAAATCAATTTTGGAAAATGAGTTTTGGAAGGGTGACATTTTGGCTAGTGACCAAAATGTAATTTTTGAAAGTTTTGTGACTGTTTTAGAAAGGGTTGAAACTTTGAATCTTTAGGGAGCTATTATTCCAAAAGTAGTTTCTCCAGATTTTTCTAAGATATTTTAAGCTATATTCTGATTTTAAAACATATCAAAAGAGGAGGGAAAGCCATTTTGGCCATTTTGATAACTAACTTCCTATTTTCTTTTCTCTCATTTTCTCTCAACCCAAACACTTTCTTTCCAGAGAATTGTTTCTGATTTTCTCACCTAAATCTCTCCTTTCAATTCTCTTTTGATTCCTAATCATCATATCTACAAAACCTCATCATTTGCTACTTGATTCATCATGGTTTTTGATTCCAAAAAGAGGAGAAACTCAAGTTTGGAGGTAAGAACGTCCTTCTCCTCTAAACTATCAGTTCTTTACTGAAATTCCTAAGTTTTCAATCCTTAATTGATGTTTTATTAAAGGCTTTTAAGTTGTGAAATGGATCTTGGCTTACAATGAAAGATTTGGTGATTTTTGATGATTTTCGTTTGATTTGTTAAATCTGTGATTTGAGATGTGTTTTTGATGTTATTTGAACTCTAAATTGATAAGGAATTGAGTTTTGATTGATGCAATCCCGGATAGGTTGGGTTTCCTAAGTTTAGCTTGTGATTCTTGATTGTTTTTGAGGTGATCTTGTGGATCTGGTGTTGCTGGAGGTATAAGGATGTTATTAGGTTCTTTTTAGATGTTAAATGATGTTAAAGGATGTTAGGTTTTGATGGTTAATGGCTGGGCTTTGTTGAGAAGTGGTTTGGATGCATTTTCGGTTGTGTTTGGTGGCCGAAAATGGAGTGGGGATGAGAGCAGCGAGTTTAGGTGCTTTCATTGAGGATATTAATGCATGATGATGCATTAATCTACTGTTTTGATGTGTTAAAACAGGGGAGTCATCTTTGGATCCAAGTGGTGGTGATCCGGAGGCTTGATTTGGTGCTTCGGCAAGAGGCGAAGTGGAATCGGTGAGTGAAATTGGGTTTTCGGCTTTGAAACCAATGTCTTGGGAGCTTAGTTTAAGTCTAAACAACTTTGCTAAGCTCAAGTGTAAGTTTTCGGAAATACTCTCTAGTGGTGGCCATGATTTGATTATTGTGCAATGTGGTTTATTGCATGTTTTAAACTCTGTTTTGAAGCATGATTTAGCATGGTTAATGCTGTTTTTGTAAGCCATATGTTGAAGGAAGCTCAAGGTAAGAGTTCCTTGTTTTTGAGCATTGATTAAATGTGGTTTGATGCTTTTAAATGCATGATGAATATGGCTTGGTTTAATGCTTTAAAACAGTGGATAAATTGATGATAATGATGTATATTGGCAAGTGATGTTTTGCAAAGGTTAAGGTCACTAAGGTGGTTAAAAGTCCTTGAGTGAGCCTTGTTTATTTAAGAACATCAAGGTGGTTAAAAGTCCTTGGATGATTCTTGCTACGGACACAAAGGTGGTTAAAAGTCCTTGTGTTGTCCTTTCCATGGTGGTTAAAAGTCGATGGGCCAAGGTGTTTAAAAGTCCTTGGGGCTAAGGTGTTTAAAAGTCCTTGGGGTGAAACTTGATACGGACACAAAGGTGGTTAAAAGTCCCTGTGTGGTCCTTTCCATGGTGGTTAAAAGTCCATGGGCCAAGGTGTTTAAAAGTCCTTGGGGCCAAGGTGTTTAAAAGTCCTTGGGGTGAAAGTTGATGAACTTGTTGTTAAAGAAATGGAACTTATCACTTGTGGCCAATATGACATGTTATGATATGAAGCATGAGATGCATGTTTAAGTATGCTTTTGAGCATGTGTAAATGATGATTTGAAGCATGATTTATAAAGTGTTTTATAAATGCATTATTGAATGGTTTTATTGAGCATTCCTCACTAAGCTTTTGCTTACGCTCTCTCTTTGTTTTCTCAAATCAATAATGCAGAACATTAAAGTACTTTGAGGGCAGCAAGGAAGGCAAGCATTCAAGTGAAAGTAAAGCTCAAAGTATGGAAGGTTTTCTTAAGTACATTTAGCTTTTGGTAATTTGGCAATGGGGGACCTATGTGTATGTTTTGGGAGATGTTTTGAACTCCCTAAGTATTTTGAATGTTGTTGAGAATGCTGGTTTTTGTGGTTGGCCACTATATGCTTGAATTGGAAGTTTATGCTTGAATGGTTGCTTGTGTAGGAAGCATGCCTATAGATTTGGGGTTTTTCACATATGTTGATGTTTTGATGAATTGTTGATGCAAGTATGTCTCATATATGTTGAATTGCATGTTGGTAAAGTTTGGTGGCATTTGGAGCATGATTGGATGTTTAATTGCATGTTTAAGTATGCATTTTGGGGTAATCTGTGCAGGGTGTTCCGGAACAGTACCTACCGTTTCGGAACGGGTGCCTTAAACAAGCCCAGGCGTCCGAAACGGGAGGGACCGTTCCGAAATGGTTGGCTACTGTCAGCCTGTGTTGCGGTACGCATTGCGGAACGGCCCCGCGTTTTGAAACGGGCTTTGCCTGTTTCGGAACGGGTGACCGTTAGGGGCTGACATTGGCAGTTAAATGTTTTGAATTGTTTGCATTTTGGTCCTGAATCTTGTTTGTGCAATTGTATGAGTTTGGAAGTCCTTTTGAGCTGAAATTTCACAGAGAAGCATGAAACCTGATTAATTTCAAGTTGGTAACTTTAATTTGGGTTAAGTCCTTATATATATCAGAAATTACAATTTGGTCCCTAAAGTTGTAATTTGTTCAATTGGATCCCTGTTTGATCTCTGATGTTTATGATCTTTGAGTATGCTGTTGTATGATCATATCTAAGGATTAATATGCATCTAGACAAGTTTAAAAAGAAAAAAAAAAGGTCGTTAATCAAGGTTGACTTTGGTTTTCCCCGTGTGACTTTCTTAATTCGGGTCAACCGTCTAGGCCGGGTTAAGGGGGTTACATTTGGTGGTATCAGAGCTGAGTTCTCGAGTAATTGGGAATGAATGTGTGCATGATTGAAGTATGTGTGCCTTGTATGCTTGTTGATCGAAAGCATGTTTAGTGGCTTGTGATTTGGATGCAATTGAGATGTATGATGTGATGTAGCATGTTGTGGGTACCCATTGCCAAATAAAAGCTAATGAAATGGTGTTGATTTTGAATGAAATTGAGCTTGAATACTTGGATTGCTTACCTTGCTGGGCCTGACTTCGTTTTATTTGCATTGTGATTGCATGGTAAAAGTATGGCACCACGTAGAGAGTTACGAGGTAATGTGCGAGCTACGGCTCCTAATCAGAACGAGAATGAGGAAAACATGGGTAGTGCGGTGATACCTCCTCCTCCACCTGGTGGTGGTGCTGAGGGTGAAAGAGCTGAAGCTGCAGCTGGTGCTGGAGCTGCTGGACCAGAGGTTGGTCAGGGGCAAGCTATGCCTGATATGTCTATGTTGGTACAAGCTATTGCGGGTGCTTTCCGAGCAGCAGTAGCTGGAGCTCAAGGAGCTGGGCATCAGGGAGATGCTGGTGTTAGACTACCTTTGGAGCGCTTACGCAGTCTTGGTGGGACTGAGTTCAGGGGTATGTATGCTGAGAGTTCTGAAGCTTGGCTAGATAGTACCAAGCGAATCTTGGGTCAGATGAGTTGCACTGATGTGCAGAAGCTGGGTTGTGTTGTGTCCTTGCTGCAGGACGATGCGTATACGTGGTGGACGACCACCATAGCTGGGATGGTTGACGCTGATGTGACTTGGACATTCTTCCAAAATGTGTTCAAGCGGAGATATCTTGGTGTTAGATACCTTGATGAGAAGAAGCGTGAATTCATGTCTCTTACCCAAGGGAGCATGAGTGTGGCTGAGTATGAAGTGCAGTTTGTGCGACTCAGTCAGTATGCACCTGAGCTGGTACCTGATGAGCGGGCAAGGTGCGAGAGGTTCCGTTATGGCTTAGTGACGGATGTGAAAATGTATGTGCTGGCCACCGAGTATGATGATTTTGATGCGTTGGTGGGCCGAGCCAAGGACATTGAGATGAACTTGGGTTTATCTGCGAAAGGTGCTGGAGCAAGTTCTGGTAAGAGAGCTGCTGAGTATAGTTCCGGAGGTGGACGGAAGAAGAGGGGACGTGATCAGAAGTATCAGTCTTCAGCTAAGAGAGGTGGTGGTGCACCTGCTAGAGGAGGCAATGCTAGAGCTGATCCGAGTGCTTGTTGGATCTGTGGTTCACGTGGTCACATGAAGCGTGACTGTCCTCGTGCTGTGAGAGAGGTGCAAGCTCCTGTTGCGGCAGCTGGTAATGGGTGTTGGAATTGTGGATCCGCAGACCATTTGAGGCGAGATTGTCCTAGGTTGGCTGGTGATCAAGTGCGTGCTCATGTTGTTGCTGCACCGCAGAGAGGTCGTGGGCGCGGCCGTGGTAATTTCCAGAGGAGAGAGGAAGGTGGTCGTGGAGTGGCCCATGTTGTGGCTATTCAGCCTGAAGGTGGAGGCCAAGCGAGGGTGTATGCTCAGCGTGAGGGAAGGAATGATGCGGATGTGATTGCAGGTACCTTTACTTTGCAATCCTTGTCATTGCTTTCTTTGATAGATTCTGGATCTACGCATTCGTACATTTTGCGTGAGCATGCTGAATTGCTTGGTTTGCCTGTTGAGTCTTTGGATGTTGGTGTTCATGTCACTAGTTCTTTTGGTGAGACTGTTGTGACTCGAAAGCTTTATAGAAGGTGTCCCTTGGTTGTTCAAGAACATGTTTTTCATGTTGATCTTATGGAGTTGCCCTTTTATAGTTTTGATGTAATCCTTGGTATGGATTGGCTTGCTGAGCATCGTGCTGTTGTGGATTGTGAAAACAAGCGAGTTTCGCTTAAGCTTGCGGATGATTATGAAGTTGTTGTGGTTGGTGAGAATGTGAAGTTTCTTGCCAATGTGGTGTCTACCTTGGAGGCGAGCAGGATGCTGAGGCAAGGTTGCGAAGCCTATCTAGCTTTTGTGATGAATTCTAGCTCTAAAGAGTTGAGGGTGCAAGATATCAGAGTTGTGAAGGAGTTTCCTGGTGTGTTTCCTGAGGAGTTGCCTGGTTTACCTCCTAACCGCGAGGTGGAGTTTGGAATTGAGTTGTATGAGAATACAACTCCTGTGTCCATTACTCCCTATAGAATGGCACCTAAGGAGCTGAAGGAGCTGAAGACGCAGTTGCAAGAGTTGCTTGATCGTGGTTTCATCCGGCCGAGTGTGTCACCTTGGGGAGCACCGGTCTTGTTTGTGAAGAAGAAGGATGGCACTATGAGAATGTGCATTGATTACCGTCAGCTGAACAAGTTGACTATCAAGAATCGGTATCCTTTGCCGAGGATTGATGATCTCTTTGATCAATTTCGGGGAGCTGCTGTGTTCTCTAAGATTGACTTGAGGTCAGGGTATTATCAGTTGAAGGTGAAGGATGGGGATGTGCCTAAGACAGCTTTCAGGACAAGGTATGGGCATTATGAGTTCCTTGTGATGCCGTTTGGTTTGACAAATGCTCCTGCTGCTTTCATGGACATGATGAATCGTGTGTTTCATGAATACCTGGACAAGTTCGTTGTGGTATTCATTGATGATATCCTCGTGTACTCGCGTACTGAGGAGGAGCATGAAGAGCATTTGAGGATTGTGCTGCAGGCTTTGTTGGAGAATCAGCTCTATGCTAAGCTGAGCAAGTGTGAGTTCTGGCTTAAGGAGGTGGTGTTTCTTGGGCATGTGGTCTCAGCTGAGGGGATTCGTGTTGATCCTCAGAAGATTGAGGCGGTGATGAATTGGAAAGTTCCTAAGTCTGTTCATGAGGTCCGTAGTTTCCTTGGTTTGGCGGGATACTACCGTAGGTTTGTGGATGGTTTTTCCAAGATTGCTGCTCCTTTGACGAAGCTGTTGCAAAAGGATGTTAAGTATGAGTGGACGGAAGCGAGACAGCAGGCTTTTGAGAAGCTTAAGGCGGCTTTGACGCAAGCTCCTATCTTGATTCAGCCTGAATCAGGGAAAGAGTTTGTGGTTTACAGTGATGCATCCTATGTTGGTTTGGGGTGTGTGCTGATGCAGGAGGGTAAGGTGGTGGCTTATGCATCGCGGCAGTTGAAAGTGCATGAGCGCAATTACCCTACGCATGATATTGAGCTGGCTGCAGTGGTTTTTGCTCTGAAGATCTGGAGACATTATCTGTATGGCGAGAAGTGTACTGTGTACACAGATCACAAGAGTTTGAGGTATCTGATGTCTCAGAAGGAGTTGAATCTTAGGCAGCGGCGTTGGTTAGAGTTGCTCAAGGATTATGATCTGACGATTGAGTATCATCCTGGAAAAGCTAATGTTGTTGCGGATGCCTTGAGTAGGAAAGTAGCTGTTGAGCTGAGGGCTATGTTTGCTAGCTTGAGCATATCGCAAGATGGTGGTCTTGTTGCTGAGTTGCAAGTGAAACCATCTTTCGTTCAGATGATCAAGGATAAGCAGTTGCTGGATGATTCCTTGGTGTCTCATATTCAGGATATCGCGGAGGGTAGACCTTCGGATTTCTGCTTAAATGATGATGGTGTGTTGTGTTTTGGGAGTCGGATAGTAGTGCCTGCTGATGCTGAGTTGAGGCGTGCTATTCTGACTGAAGGTCATAGTAGTCCTTTTGCTATGCACCCTGGTAGTACCAAGATGTATCGTGATCTTCGTGATGAGTACTATTGGGTGGGTTTGAAGAAGGATGTTGCGGAGTTTGTGAGCAAGTGTTTGGTGTGTCAGTGAGTTAAGGCTGAGCATCAGGTTCCTTTAGGGTTGTTGCAACCGTTGAAAATCCCTGAATGGAAGTGGGAAAGGGTTACCATGGATTTTGTGTCTGGTTTACCTTTGTCTCCCTCGAAGAAGAATTCTGTTTGGGTGATTGTGGATCGCCTAACGAAGTGTGCGCATTTCCTGCCTGTGCATACCACGTTTTCTTTGGATAAGTTGGCAGAGCTGTACATTGCTGAGATTGTGCGGCTGCATGGTGTGCCTAAGTCGATTGTGTCGGATAGGGATCCGAGGTTCACATCGCGTTTCTGGCAGTGTTTGCATCAAGCTCTGGGTACAAGGTTGCATTTCAGTACATCCTATCATCCTCAGTCGGATGGTCAGTCTGAGCGAGTTATCCAGATTTTGGAGGATATGTTGAGGTGCTGCGTGATTGAGTTTCAGGGTTCTTGGGAGAAGCATCTGCCTTTGGTTGAGTTTGCTTATAACAATAGTTATCAGGCAAGTATACAGATGGCACCTTATGAGGCTTTGTACGGGAGGAAGTGTAGGACTCCGTTGTGTTGGGCTGAAACTGGTCAAAAGTTGGTTTCGATGCCGGCTTTGTTGAAAGGGACCACAGAGAAGGTAAAGCTCATTTGTGAGCGGTTGAAGGCTGCCTCTGATCAGCAAAAGTCTTACGCGGATTTGAAGCGTAAAGAGATTGAGTATGCGGTGGGTGACCGTGTGTTCTTGAAGGTTTCGCCTTGGAAGAAGGTGATGAGGTTTGGCCGGAAGGGTAAGTTGAGCCCTAGGTACATTGGACCATATGAGGTGGTTGAGCGTGTGGGTCCTGTTGCGTATCGGTTGAGGTTACCTCAGGAGTTGGAGAAGATTCATGATGTGTTTCATGTTTCTATGCTCCGGAAGTATAGATCTGATCCTTCGCACGTGATGCCTGTGGAGGAAGTGGAATTGAATCCGGATTTGACCTATGATGAGGAACAGGTGAAGGTTCTGGATTCGGATAGCAAGGTTCTTCGTGGCAAGACCATTGAGTTGGTGAAGGTGTTGTGGAAGCATCGAGGTGTTGAGGAAGCCACGTGGGAGCGGAAGGAAGACATGCTGAAGCAGTTTCCTTATCTCTTTCCTTCAGGTAAATTTCGGGGACGAAATTTCTTAAGGGGGGGAGAGTTGTAACGCCCCGGTTTTGGGCTTAGAAGTTTTGGGCGTTGACCGGTTTGGTCAAAGTGCTGTTCGAATCTAAAAGGGTGAATTTAGGAAAGCCTAGTTCGGGTTGCATTAAAATTATGGAAAAATGTTCTAAAATCATCTTTTAATATAATTAAGTGAACTGTGAAATCAATTTTGGAAAATGAGTTTTGGAAGGGTGACATTTTGGCTAGTGACCAAAATGTAATTTTTGAAAGTTTTGTGACTGTTTTAGAAAGGGTTGAAACTTTGAATCTTTAAGGAGCTATTATTCCAAAAGTAGTTTCTCCAGATTTTTCTAAGATATTTTAAGCTATATTCTGATTTTAAAACATATCAAAAGAGGAGGGAAAGCCATTTTGGCCATTTTGATAACTAACTTCCTATTTTCTTTTCTCTCGTTTTCTCTCAACCCAAACACTTTCTTTCCAGAGAATTGTTTCTGATTTTCTCACCTAAATCTCTCCTTTCAATTCTCTTTTGATTCCTAATCATCATATCTACAAAACCTCATCATTTGCTACTTGATTCATCAAGGTTTTTGATTCCAAAAAGAGGAGAAACTCAAGTTTGGAGGTAAGAACGTCCTTCTCCTATAAACTATCAGTTCTTGACTGAAATTCCTAAGTTTTCAATCCTTAATTGATGTTTTATTAAAGGCTTTTAAGTTGTGAAATGGATCTTGGCTTACAATGCAAGATTTGGTGATTTTTGATGATTTTCGTTTGATCTGTTAAATCTGTGATTTGAGATGTGTTTTTGATGTTATTTGAACTCTAAATTGATAAGGAATTGAGTTTTGATTGATGCAATCCCGGATAGGTTGGGTTTCCTAAGTTTAGCTTGTGATTCTTGATTGTTTTTTAGGTGATCTTGTGGATCTGGTGTTGCTGGAGGTATAAGGATGTTATTAGGTTCTTTTTAGATGTTAAAGGATGTTAGGTTTTGATGGTTAATGGCTGGGCTTTGTTGAGAAGTGGTTTGGATGCATTTTCGGTTGTGTTTGGTGGCCGAAAATGGAGTGGGGATGAGAGCAGCGAGTTTAGGTGCTTTCATTGAGGATATTAATGCATGATGATGCATTAATCTACTGTTTTGATGTGTTAAAACAGGGGAGTCATCTTTGGATCCAAGTGGTGGTGATCCGGAGGCTTGATTTGGTGCTTCAGCAAGAGGCAAAGTGGAATCGGTGAGTGAAATTGGGTTTTCGGCTTTGAAACCAATGTCTTGGGAGCTTAGTTTAAGTCTAAACAACTTTGCTAAGCTCAAGTGTAAGTTTTTGGAAATACTCTCTAGTGGTGGCCATGATTTGATTGTTGTGCAATGTGGTTTATTGCATGTTTTAAACTCTGTTTTGAAGCATGATTTAGCATGGTTAATGTTGCTTTTGTAAGCCATATGTTGAAGGAAGCTCAAGGTAAGAGTTCCTTGTTTTTGAGCATTGATTAAATGTGGTTTGATGCTTTTAAATGCATGATGAATATGGCTTGGTTTAATGCTTTAAAACAGTGGATAAATTGATGATAATGATGTATATTGGCAAGTGATGTTTTACAAAGGTTAAGGTCACTAAGGTGGTTAAAAGTCCTTGAGTGAGCCTTGTTTATTTAAGAACATCAAGGTGGTTAAAAGTCCTTGGATGATTCTTGCTACGGACACAAAGGTGGTTAAAAGTCCTTGGGGCCAAGGTGTTTAAAAGTCCTTGGGGTGAAAGTTGATGAACTTGTTTTTAAAGAAATGGAACTTATCACTTGTGGCCAATATGACATGTTATGATATGAAGCATGAGATGCATGTTTAAGTATGCTTTTGAGCATGTGTAAATGATGATTTGAAGCATGATTTATAAAGTGTTTTATAAATGCATTATTGAATGGTTTTATTGAGCATTCCTCACTAAGCTTTTGCTTATGCTCTCTCTTTGTTTTCTCAAATCAATAATGCAGAACATTAAAGTACTTTGAGGGCAGCAAGGAAGGCAAGCATTCAAGTGAAAGTAAAGCTCAAAGTATGGAAGGTTTTCTTAAGTACATTTAGCTTTTGGTAATTTGGCAATGGGGGACCTATGTGTATGTTTTGGGAGATGTTTTGAACTCCCTAAGTATTTTGAATGTTGTTGAGAATGCTGGTTTTTGTGGTTGGCCACTATATGCTTGAATTGGAAGTTTATGCTTGAATGGTTGCTTGTGTAGGAAGCATGCCTATAGATTTGGGGTTTTTTCACATATGTTGATGTTTTGATGAATTGTTGATGCAAGTATGTCTCATATATGTTGAATTGCATGTTGGTAAAGTTTGGTGGCATTTGGAGCATGATTGGATGTTTAATTGCATGTTTAAGTATGCATTTTGGGGTAATCTGTGCAGGGTGTTCCGGAACAGTACCTACCGTTTCGGAACGGGTGCCTTAAACAAGCCCAGGCGTCCGAAACAGGAGGGACCGTTCCGAAACGGTTGGCTACTGTCAGCCCGTTTTGCGGTACGCGTTGCGGAACGGCCCCGCGTTTCGAAACGGGCTCTGCCTGTTTCGGAACGGTTGACCGTTAGGGGCTGACATTGGCAGTTAAATGTTTTGAATTGTTTGCATTTTGGTCCTGAATCTTGTTTGTGCAATTGTATGAGTTTGGGAAGTCCTTTTGAGCTGAAATTTCACAGAGAAGCATGAAACCTGATTAATTTCAAGTTGGTAACTTTAATTTGGGTTATGTCCTTATATATATCAGAAATTACAATTTGGTCCCTAAAGTTGTAATTTGTTCAATTGAATCCCTGTTTGATCTCTGATGTTTATGATCTTTGAGTATGCTGTTGTATGATCATATCTAAGGATTAATATGCATCTAGACAAGTTTAAAAAGAAAAAAAAGGGTCGTTAATCAAGGTTGACTTTCGGGTTGACTTTGGTTTTCCCCGTGTGACTTTCTTAATTCGGGTCAACCATCTAGGCCGGGTTAAGGGGGTTACATATCGCAGGCCTCTGCACCAATTTATGTGTTCCGTCGTATCCCAAATATACTATCATCGCCGCCAAGGATGGGTGGAAAAAGAAGGCTCACCTCAAGATGATGCAAGAGCCAGAGCCTGAAACGCCAATAACCGCCCAGCCACTGTCCACTCCTGCCGCCACCCCGGCCACGACGGGCAGTACTGATGCTGTCCTTTCTTCTGTCGTGGCTCCTCTTCTTCAAAACCACGTAGAGAGCTGCCAGAGAATTGAGCACAAGTAAGTAATATTTACGGGATACATCGCGGAGGTGTAAGAGGCCTTTGTGGCCTACTTGCTGGACAAATATCACGACGCCAGCCCAAGGTTGTCAGCCTTCCCGTCGGAGTTATAAGCTTCTAAACCAACCCAGATCACACCTCGACCAGTTGCCACTCCAGCTGCAGCAGACGCCGAAGGGCCAAACATCTGCCCTAGAAGAAGGACCACGCCCACTCCTATCCAGCCATACAACCTCACCTCCTTATCTGATTCTAAAGAAGAGGAGATCCAAGCATAAAAAGAGGATGAGACTACCGCCGCCCCCCAGCAGCTGCTAAAGAGAAAGTCGAGGCCTCGGATTCATTGGACATGGAGGTATTTGATTCCTCCGACGACGAACTGGCCGAAGCAGCAAGAAAAAGGAAGAGGCCCGCCAGTGCAATTGAGCCTCAAGGCGAAGGGTATGAAACCGAGCCAGAAGTACCACCTAAAAGACCCACTCCCAGCCCCATCCAGCCACCATGTGTCTAGAAGAAGAGCCCAACCGCCAAATCTCCCGCCTTACGCCACCTCGTCCTCCCCGCCTCCTCAGAATCGTCCTCTGAGGCAGCAGCAGAAACAAAGGGGAACTCACTTAGTCTTTAGCACCTTTTCTTTATTTTTCTTTCTTTTTATGTTTTCTTTTAATTTCCTGTTTTCTTTTTATGTTTTATTCTGTTTTTAATTTATATGTTGTGTATATCATTGAGGACAATGCCAACCTTGAGTATGGGTGGGGGTTAGTCCTCCTTGTTTTCTTTGCTCTTAGTTGCATTTAGCCGCATGTAGAAGCATGTGTAAATTCTGCCCTAGCGCATAATGAAATAGAAAGTCTTAGCTTAAAAACTTGTGCCAATGATAGTTAGCCTACTTCCATATTCGTACCATACTTAAAATTGAACTTAATCATGGGAATAAGCATGAAAAATACTTGTGCATTCTTTGTTTACTTAGTATACTCAGCATGTTTAGCATGGACACAAACTTGCACACACTGCACTAGCATTAAAATAATTTAAATTCTAAGTTATTTCATGTCATTCCCTATCACTAACATACAATAGGTGCCACAACCTTGAGGTAAGAAATCAAGTTAAAGGCTAGGTTTCTGTTAATTTCTATGCAAGGGGCAGGTTTACTAGTTAGGTTGCATTGCTCGAGGACAAGCAATAGTTTGAGTTTAGGGGTGTGTAGAGTGTCCATAAGTTTTATATTCTGTACACATTCCTGCCATTATTATTGTTGTTCTTAAGTTCATTTAGACATATTTAGGTGCATTACATGTATGATAATAGTATTTGCTCTGTTACCATGCTTTTATTGAATATTCTATATTTGGTTAAGAAAATATATTGTTTTAGTGTAGTTTGCATTTTCAGGTGCTGTAGCTGTGTAGAGGAGGAGAGGACAGGAAAGAAAGGAGAAAAAAGGAGTTGTACTGAAGAAGTTCCAAAATGCCACCAAGGACGCCGCCATAGCAGCCAGCCGCCTAGGCGGCAATACACTGACTCAGCCAAGATGGGCTTCGATTTATAGAGGATGATTTTCTGAATCCAACAAGCCCAGCCTTGCAATTTTCTGAAGCCTGGAATGGTGTGCAGGGCAGATTAAAGATTGATAAGAAAAAGTACTTATATTTACTTGCTCGAGAAGGCAACGTCCAAAAGGAGTACACATTCAAGTCAAAGAAGTCAGCATTTAATGTAAAGCAGCTTTAAAGACTTCAACTCCAAGGTGGACCCA
The DNA here is from genome assembly GCA_030270665.1 of Hibiscus trionum. NCBI lineage: Eukaryota > Viridiplantae > Streptophyta > Magnoliopsida > Malvales > Malvaceae > Hibiscus > Hibiscus trionum. The sequence continues at coordinate 23,419,719 of BSYR01000017.1, forward strand.
AACTTAAGGCCATGAGCCATATAAATACCCATATATATGAGGGTATAGGGGTGTGGATAAAAAGATCACGTTCTAATTCTCTCTTAGGGTTTAGGTTTTTTATGTAAAGAAGTTGTGAGAAACGATTGTAATAGTTTGAGTTGTTTTGCAATAAAATACTCTTAGTTTGCTTAATTCATGTGCTTCACTTCCTTCAATTAGTTCCAAAAGTCCAGTTGAGGAAATCCATTTGTCGGGCACGAGAGTGTCAAACTCACGAAAGATTTAAGCACGGTCTCATCATGACGAGGTGTTGACTATTTCGGCTTAGACATAAGTTAGAATTTCAGCAACTAAAAGAAGAAACCAAACATTAACTACATGTGTTAGGTTTACATTGAGATTGCTAGTTATTGCCTACATCACGCATTAACATAATCCTACCTAGACATAGGAAGGATGACTTTAAAATTGCTTCGCCGAACTTGTAGTATCTGCCAGACTTGCCGTCGGGACTTCTCTCAATCTCACCTGTCGGGACAGCGAAAGTTGCAATAGCAGAGTGCCGCAGTGGCAGCGAAAGTTGCCGCCGCCTCAATCTGCCATTACCCTCCAAGGCAGCAAATCTTGGCAGCGCAAAACACACTTAATCTTTACAATGCATTCTACACGCTACTGAGCTACAACTACCTAGCCCTATCTATCAACCTAATTTCTCTCTCTCTTCGATTACTTATGTTTTACTTTTATGCTTTTTAATATTCAAAAATTTAATTGTGCAAATTACTATTTCCTTGTGCAGGAAAACACTCATAGAAGTTGTTCCAATACCTGTGGGAGACGATATCTTATATACTATAACTTGACAAGAGTGTCCACTTGCGCTCGCTCAATAATAGAGAACACTCGAACGCTCAACAGAAGCACTTCGAATTCAAAAGCGAAGAAACCGTGGGATTTTCTGACGATTTCATGGCGATAGTCAACCAGCACAAATGCGAGCTATTCTACCAACAAAAAGGGAAGGTTTACGCGAATATTTTCCAGGAGTTTTATGCTCACTTGACCACCAAAGACAGTATGTTCTTGATGATATGAGGTACATGCGTTTGTTTTGATGAAGGTTATATTAATGTAATGTTTAAACTAGGGGATGTGGGGGATAATTGCATGTAGTATGTAGAGTCCATGACGGCTGCCAAGAGAAAGAAGTTGATGGCAGATCTGGGTGAACCATTTTCATCTAAGGGCCATAGGACAGTTACGACATTGGCATTGAAATCTCAGCCGAGGGGTGGAACCATTTTCTCAAGGCAAATCTTATGCCAACCACCCACAACGAAACGATGTTGGAGGAATGGTTGGCGCTATTGCATTCCATCATCATCGGCTGAAAAATCAATGTTGGTCGGAGCATCATTGAAGAGACCTACAAATGTGTTGGTAAGCCTATTGGCAACTTGTTCTTTCCTTTATTGATTTTTTTCATTTGCATGAGGCATGGTGTGCCCAAGCTTTAATCAGACAAAGGCCAAGAAATCAAGGGGACCAAAATCTTGCCTGCTATATGGATAAACCACACTGCCACCAAGACCAAGGACAGAGGAAAAGGAAAGAAAACACGCCAAAGCCTAGAGTGCCAAAGGCGGAATCTGATGCTCCCATGCCAGCTAGTGTAGTGACAATGCTTTCTGAAATCCACCACTGCCAGGAGATTATTCTCCTTAAATTAGAGAAAGCCGAGGAGTGGAATGCCAACCTTTGGCAGTATAGACATGCCAGGGATATTGCCATTAGGGAGAAACTTGAGAAGATGTCCCCAAATTTCTTGCCAGCTTTCCCAGATTTCCTTACATAGATATTTTCCAGTGATGATGCCATGCCAGCCAGTCCCCAATCAGCTCGTACCCCATTTAATGCCACAGTCTCATTGTCTCTCGTCCATGTTAAATCTGCTAGCATCGACTCTCTAATCGAATCAAAGGAAACCAAAGCCCAGTCTACCACAACGCTTGCCGCGCCGGCATAGTTTGATGCCACCGATGCCCTTGCCGCGTCAGAACCTTTCAAGATTGTGGAGGAAGTTCTTCGTTATGCTGGAGCCTCCACTACCGCAAAACCAGCCATGACAAGAGTAAAGCGCAAAGCACCCGGTCGTGGAAACTTTGTCAAGAGGATGACCCGAGTCATACGAGAAGATGTCTCCAAAGGAGAGTCCTCCTCTACCTAAACTCCTTTACATTTCATTTCATTACATTTTTATGTTTATTTGCATATATGTATTGTTTTCATGCATTGAGGACAATGCACATCTTGGGTTTGGGGGTGTGCATTTCCTCACATTTATGTCATGCCATGCATTTCATGTTTACATTTCTGTTGTCATGCCATATGTGCCATATAGTCTAGTTTGCATACTAAACCACTAAAAAAGAAAAAGAAAAATTTTCTCAGCCAAAATTTGAAGAATGCTAACACTTGTTAGGCAAGTTTAATTAGTTTTAGAATAATCTATTCGATGAGGAATTTTGAAATCTTTAGTTGCCTATGCCAGTAGAATAGTAATGTCATGTTTGCTTGACAATTGATCTCTAGTTTAGGGAATTGAACTTTCACTTAACACGTAGTATGCATCTAGTTCCCAAGCAAACTTGATGAGTGTTCAAAAGTACTATTTTTATGACCCTTTTTACTCATATTATTGTTAGACATAAGCTCATTTTAGTTGCATTATTGGGCATTCATGAATATTTTAATGATGTTCTTCACCATCATGCTTGATTACATAATTTGGTTGGTTTTGTGGAAAAAGGTATTGTGGATGTGTGTTTTTATGTGTGCATGATTGATTTCCCAGGCAAGCTGGAAGTTGCTGAAGCAACTGAGGAAAGAAGATGAAGTTGCCGACTTTGAAGGATAAATCCATTTAATTCAAGATAGTCATGAGAAGCAAGGATAAATACTAAAAGAGTTGGAGCTCCATGAAGAGGTCAAAGGGAGATTAAATTCAAAGAGTTTTAGGAGAAGTTTTAGGAGGAATAAATATATAATAAAAGAGATATATTTATTTTATTCTATTTAATTCCAACTTAACTTCCTCCTCAAGAAAGACTTTGACTTAGCCGTCTACTTTAAGGGGAAGTTCGATTGACAGATAAAACAACCCAAGGGGACCGTACGTTAACTTCTTTTTCTTTATTCCATTCGATTCAAGTTTAGGGATTATTCTTTATATATCTTTTGAACCCAATTATGAATTGGTGTAAATTGGCTTGGGTTATTTTGGGTTTGTGGTTTTGATAAATGGTTAGATTTGTTTAGGTTTTTGAGTTGCAATTTTAATTCAAAGTTTGTTCATTCTTGGTTCTTAATTTTGTTTGTGAGTGAATTGAGAGAGGATCTCATGAATTCATCCATTTATCTAATATCGGGAGAGTTAGATTCAATAAACGAATGAACATGGTTTTCATACAAACGAATATTGATGAAGACTAATCCAACTTATGAATAAGTTATGGACTTCAACGGCTAAGAGGAGCGTATGATCGGTTGTTGTTCACCCATGGTTAACGCATGGATGTATCACTCATTCCTAGTTGCCCAGGTAATTCGACTAACGCTATTTGTTTAAGGCGATTGAGTTACACATGCAATCAATTACCATGATGGTCCATTTAATCATCATACCACGGCTCACGATAACTCGGCCTACTCTCTAAATTGATTACTCTCTTATCTTTATTTACTTTACTTAGTTTATTTTAGTTGATATTCATCACCATCAATTCTATTTATTTTTACAGTGCGATAACTAAAGCAAAGTGGCCCAAACCAATCCCTGTGGAGACAATACTCTATACTTATCATATCATTTTATTACTTGCGGCGTGTATACTTGCATTGTTTGTGTTGCACTCAATAAGCGCAACAAGTTTTTTGTGCCGTTGCCTGGGATTGGCAATTAGTGTTAGTTGTTTATGTTATTGCTTTTTTCTTATTAGTTTACTAACATTTCTTTTTGTTTGTTTTATCAAAAAAAATCAAGTGTGATACAAGTTAAAGGACATCAACATGCGGGCAAATAAAAGTAAATCTATTCGAGAGTTGATGTCGGAAGATAGGAATCAGTCCAATCAAGAATTTCTTACATTCACTGATGATTACCTATACCAACCAAGAAAAGCCCAAAGAACATATACCATGGAAAATTCATGCTCTTGTTGTGGAGAACATAACGTGTTTGAACATTGGCCTCACAATCCCAGTGCATATGGCTACATGAAGGACCATAGATGGAACCATCAACAAAATCCTTCATGGTATGATCAAAAAGCTCAAAAAAATTTACCATAACAATTTTGCTGCAGCAACAGACATGCCTCGGCAATGTAGTCCTTATCGGGAGCCAAGTGTCACGGCAACAGATATGTCATGGCAATATAATCCTTTTCATGAGCATTCCAACTCCTTGGAGGAAACGTTGCTAGCTTCCTTGGCTAGACTTGACAGATCAATTGAAGAGATTCGAGAACTATCAAAGTCCTTGGATGCGAGGATACCTCAGTGGGACGCACCCTTGAGGGGTTCAGAAGATCAATTGAGGAGATCCATATATGCCATGGATAACATGCCCCAAAAATCAATTCATATGGATACTAAAATCCTAAGGCAATATGATAAGGAGCAATACAAAGAGAGATCCCCGATATGTGAGGATCAATTAAAACCTCCGAGCCGATATCCTGGCAATGAGAAAGGCTGCCAAACACTTGATGAGCCTATTCAACAAATTGCCACGGCAATGATTGACGAACCTGAATAGAGCAACGCCATGACAACATTCTGAGAGGCTGAAAAGAGTAATGCTACAACAAATTGCTCTCATCCACCTTTTCCACAGCAATTGCATGACCACATGAAAAATCAACAAGATGACGAAACTTTGCTAATGGAATATGAGCAAGTGATGACTGAACCTTTTGAATTCTTTACAAAATCAACTCCTCCATTGCAGGTATTTCTTGAGGAACCATCGCTGGTAGATTTCAAGCCTTCCAAATCTTTACTGGTGAAGATGTTCGAGGGGCCTAAAGAAAATCGTGTTTGGATTCATGAAGCTTTTCATAAAATTAGTTTTCCCTTGATTTACACCGAATTTTTGCAAAAGATTGCCACGGAAATTGGCTTAAGCAGCAATTGCCACGACAGTGAATGCTACATCCAACCATGATGGAAGTCAACGAGAATGAGGTAATTAAATGATTGGGTGTTGATATACTTTTTCCTAATAATTTATTCATACCTTCAGAAACAACAGCACGGTGGAAGGTACGCATGGGCTACAAAGGAACAAGGAAGAAAGACACATCCACCATGTTAACGCAAAGGGGAATAGTCGCGAACACATTGGCTCAACTCTTGTTGGGCAATATTTTCACTCGATGGAGACTGCGGATGGACTATAAGAATTATCGAAAATGACCCTCCTCAAGCTTTCTCGGATATGCAGTAAACTTAGAAGATGCATGAAAATGCTCTTTCTAAGAATTTTTAATTTTTAATTTTTAATTTTTGGACCTTTATTTTATTTTCGGTTATTTTTTTCTTTATTTATTTTCTGAAATTTTAGGAGATATTTTATCTTTCTTCGGTATCTTTAATTTTCAGGTTTTCTTTGTTTTTCCACATAAAGACTCACAAACCACCATGCCAAGGAAATCCTATGCACTGACCACTGCCCAGGCAACAACAATTGCTTCGGAAACTATGGATGCTCAGGCAAGTGAACCTGTCTCGGCAAACATGGATCAAATCGAAGCAATGCTCCGCCCCTTGAAACACCAATTGGAGCAAATGGAGGCCCAAAAATGCTAATCATGCGGTACCAGCCACACGCATCAAACCACCGCGTACCGAAAAAAAGAATCAAGCAAACGACCCGAAAGAAACTCATCATTCGAGGTGACGACCTTTCTGACTAACGCATTTGCATTTTATTTTATTTTTACTTTTCTGTTATTGCATGCATTAGGGACAGTGCTTCCCTTGTGTTTGGGGGGTGTTTGTTTTTATATCATCTTTAGTAATTGCATATAAGTTGCAAATGTTACTTGCCATGCCTTTGACTGGACTTAATTGCTTGGACTTGTTGAATATTCAATGATGAATTTTTGCCACTACACTTAATTGATAGAACCTTTATTTTTAGGATTGCATGAAAAGAATTTAGAATCTTACTATGATGCTAAATATCATTGACACAGTTGTGACTTGTTGATTGATAAAAACTTTGTGAACTTAGGTTGCTTAAAATTTGGGTAAATTAAAATTGAAAATTAAAAGTTAATTTCTTGCTAGAGCTGCCCGAAACCGGGTCTAGTAGTTAATGCACATTAAATAATTGCTAGAGGTGCCCGAAATTGGATCTAGTTGACTAAATTTAAATATGAAATTGCCGAATCGCTAGAGGTGCCCGAAATTGTCTCTAGTGAAAACAAAAATAAATACCCCTGTAATTAAATAGTTAAAAACATATTGTTCACATAGAATCTTGAAAATCAATTTGTACACAACTACGCACACACATTGTCACGAGCATTATAGTTTGGATCCAAGAAATTTTTGTACTATCCGAAAAATTCAAAAGATGATCATACTTTTTGCCATGGTTCTGAGGTTTGAATTCAAGTTTAAAGCAGGTCTTTGATGATTGAAGACTTGGCAAGTAATTGTTAGTTTTGCATTGCTTGAGGATAAGCAATAGTTCGAGTTTGGGGTGTGATGAGTGTTCAAAAGTATTATTTTTATGACTCTTATTACTCATATTATTGTTAAACATAAGCTCATTTTAGTTGCATTATTAGGCATTCATGCATTTTTTAATGATTTCCTTCACCGTCATGCTTGATTACATAATTTGGTTGATTTTTGTGGGAAAAGGTATTGTGGATGTGTGTTTTTATGTGTGCATGATTGATTGCCCAGGCAAGCTGGAAGTTGGCGAAGCAACTGAGGAAAGAAGGATGAAGTTGCCAACTTTGAATGATAAATCCATTTAATTTAAGATAATCATGAGCAGTAAGGATAAATCCTAGAAGAGTTGGAGCTCCATGAAGAAGTCAAAGAGAGGTTAAATTTCAAGAGTTTTAGGAGAAGTTTTTGGAGGAATAAATATATAATAAAAGAGATATATTTCTTTTATTCTATTTAATTCCAACTTAACTTCCTCCTCAAGAAAGACTTTGCCCTAGCCATCTCCTATAAATAGAAGACCTAGACGCCTACTTTAATGGGGAGTTCGATTCAGAGAGAAAAAAACCCAAGGGGGCTATGCGCTAACTTCTTCCTTTTTATTCCATTCGATTCATGTTTAGGGATTATTCTTTGTATATCTTTTGAACCCAATCATGAATTGATGTAAATTGGCTTGGGTTATTTTGGGTTTGTGGTTTTGATAAATGATTAGATTTGTTTAGATTTTTAGTTGCAATTTTAATTCAAAGTTTGTTCATTCTTGGTTCTTAATTTTGTTTGCGAGTGAATTGAGAGAGGAACTCGTGAATTCATCCATTTATCTATTATCGGAAGAGTTAGATTCAAGAAATGAATGAACATGGTTTTCATACAAACGAATGTTGATGAAGACAAATTTGACTTAGGAATAAGTTGCGGACTTCAACAGCTAAGAGGAGCGTATGATCGGTTGTTGTTCACCCATGATTAACGCATGGATGTATCACCAAGGTATGCACAATTAATAGTGTTTCGAGTTAGGGATAACGAGAAGCCATTGAAGAACGCTTCGCCGAACTTTGAAGGAAGTCATCCATGTACCCAGGAAATCGCACCATTCCTAGTTGCCCAGGCAATGACAATTGTCATGAAATTTGACTTACGCTATTTGTTTAAGGCGATTGAGCTACGCTTGCAATCAATTACCATGACGGTCCATTCAATCATCATACCACGACTCACGATAACCCGGCCTACTCTCTTAAATCGATTGCTCTCTTATCTTTATTTACTTTACTTAGTTTATTTTAGTTGATATTCATCAACATTAATTCTATTTATTTTTACAGTGCGATAACTAAAGCAAAGTGACCCAAACTAATCCCTGTGAAGACGATACTCGATACTTATCATATCATTTTATTACTTGTGACGTGTATACTTGCACCATTTGCGTTGAATTCAATACGCGCAACATTCATCACTCATTTGACGCTCTCCTTGCCAACGATGTTTTAATTTACTTTTCTTTTCTTTAAAATCATTTTCAAACAACTCTCAAATCAAACAACATTTTTCCCTTGACAAGTAAACGTTCAAAGCATTCAACTCTTGACCAATCCTTGTGGAGACAATAATCAACTCAGTTCTATATTACTTGCAGATCGTGTATACTTGCATGCAAAAGACTCTTAGTTGGCACTATTTTTATACATTTCTAATACATTTTCTGCCCCATTTGCCAAACATTCACGCAAGTAAACAATAACTAGGGTAAAATTAACATAACCAACATTCGCCTTACGATCATACAATGAATCTATTTCGGCCAAAATATATCTTATAGCAAGTCACACACACAATTATACCAACACCATGAGAACCAAAATGGATCACAGCCAATCACCTTTCCTCGTGGCCGACTCCAAGGATATACAAGCTCTTGGGAATTTTACCACCAAGCTTTAAACATTTCATCCCTCCTCATTCCGGATTTCGCTAAGTAATCGGAAAAAGCATTACGTTCTCGTTTTACATACTCACATTTAACTGCAACGATAGATCTCATACGCTTATTGGTTTCTTGAAAAATTTCCCACCATCTCCAAGGGTGGCACAAATTGTTACTTAACCAATTTAGTACCACTTGAGAATCAAATTCAATTATTAATCTCACCTTACCAATCTAATTGGCTTCAACAAACACTTCAAATGCTATACCAAAATAAAAATAAAAATTTTGATAGAGGAAAATTTAAAAAATACAAAATTTTATAATTTAGTTCTTAAAGTAATGTCAAAATCAAAATAAAGCCAACACAGACAACTATGTCACAAGAAAAGTTAAATTGACTTCTTTTGATAGCAATCAAGAGTGATCTTTTCGAAGTTGATATTAAAAGCATTTAAGATGATTTTATTTCAAAATATGTAAGAAAAATGACATTTTAAGTAAAAATGTAAGAGTTTTAGATGTTTTGGAAGTCATTTTTATGTTCTTCAAAAGAATAATCTAACATTTTTATATTAGAAGAACTTTACTAGAAAAAAAAGATTATATCTTTTGCATGTAATAAATTAATAATTTATTTTTATAAATTATACAGTACCCATTACCTCTTTGAAGAATTTTTATAAATGGTAAATTATACATAATATCATTAAACTTTAACATGTGTATCGAAAATACCATTGAACTATAAAACGATACTATTATACCACTTAAATTTGTTTTTGGCTTCAATCGAAGCACTTCGACGTTTATATGTAACGACTTGTTAAATGCAAAACGACATCGTTTTGGTATCGCTGCTTTGATGAATAAGATATGTCAAAACGATGTCGTTTTGATAGAAGTAAATTAAGAAAAACTTGTATTAAGGAGGCTTGATCGTGTGTATAAAAACATTACGACTATGCAAGTGTACACACGTCAATGAGTATAGTTGATAGGGTAATCCTATCGGATATCGATCCCAAGAGGATGAGACTCTAGTCGTTTATGATTGACGATGAAATGATTATGTCAATAAATAGAAATGTAAGTGTAGTTGTTGGTGCAATGAAATAATAAAGTGCAGATTTAAAGAAGAGTTGTGAACGCAATAACGTAACTAGTAAAGGAAGATAAGTAATGATAAAAATTGTTCCCCTTGGTGTTTCTCAGCAGACTACTAGATGCGACAAGGTTGGAACATTAGATGGTTTAACAACAATAAATATCAAGATTATCTTGCCTACTCTCCTCATAATCTTCACTAAAGACCCATACGTACACCTTCATCGCACCTTCAAGAGTCGGTAAATAATGTATGCACTTGAACAAGTGAACCGATTTCCTTCGTGTTCTCACCCAACTTCTGTTGTGATGCCTATTAACATGAACTTTCACTACACCTTCAAGTAGGGGTATTCAAAAATAATCAGCCAGAACTACTAGACCGCATACCCGATTAAAAATTACCGGGTATTTTGTTAAAAAAAATACACAAATTTTTTGGTCGAGTGCCCGACCCACTATTTTTTCAGGTATTCGAGTTGGGCCCGGATCACAAAATAATCCTTATTCGGGTACCCAACTACCCAATTCCATATTTGAGTTTTTTATTTTATTTTAATAAAGCATACCGTTTTGATTTATTAAAATTTACCTCATTCTACTCTCCCTTATCACGATCCCCAAACTAAACCCAACAGTAATCCCTAATTCCCTCAAATCGCTTCTCACTCTCTCATCTTCAGTTTCCACCGATGAGCGGTCAGATGACTCCCATCGTTGATGATATTCTACTGCGACACTGCCTCTCTCTCCTTTATCGCTCTCTGGCTAAAGGTTAGTTTATTTCTATCTCTCTATCTACTTCAACTCCATCCCTATTTGTTTTCTTTACCTCAATTTTTATTTTGTTTAGTTTTACTATTCATTCCTTTGCGACTGTATATAGTGTTCCTCACTAAAATGCTTTAACATTTATCCTAAATTTTGTTCATTCAAGAAGTGTATTCTAGCAATCAAATCATATCTTTTTTTAACAGAAAGATTTTCTTTGATTTTAGAAATTACCCTTTTATGAACTTTACAAGTTGTAGTTGTTTACTTAAGTTAATTTTAGGGTAGAGAGACATTCATTTGTTATTTGATCATTGTGCATTTGGAGTATCCATAAAGAAATTCTAATAACCAATGAAGCATGTAAGAGTAATTTCTTGGGTTTTTGCATGTCAACAAAACTATGGTCATCTAAGAAAGGAAAAATTACAAATTTTATAGCAAAAAACGATACAGGCCCCTAATGAAAAACGAAAACTATAACAATCTGATGTTTAAAACTTGTAGATATCTATTGATAATTTGACATGGTCCTTATGTAACTTCAATAAAAATTATTGGAGGTAAAAGAAGTAAAATCAAAAAGTTGAGATACAAGGGTAATTAAATTACATTAAGCTATTTGTTTTGTTGTAGATTATTCTCTTAAAAGCACCAATGTAAACTTTTTAATCTATATTTTCCTTTTAGAGATGCAAATGATAATGGAGCAAGTATTCACCACACATAATCTGATCAAAAGGATCAAAAGTCAGTGTGGTGAAACACCAAACTTTGATGAAATGAACCAAGGAATGTTATCCTTTTTTCTCATTTCAGTTTCCACCAAATATTGATATTGTCATTGACTCAATATCTTTTGCGTTAAGAAGAAAACAATTTCATTATTTGTTTGAGTCTAGTTTAATTAATGTTGTGCACACGACAAACGAAAATGAAAATCAAACAAGTAAGAACACAAGAGATTTAACGAGGTTCAGCAGTGTGCTTACGTCCTCGGGGAGCAAAGAGCGGTTGTTTTCTTTTATTCAATCAATGGTCCTTAGGTTACAAATAACACATCTATTTATAGACCCGATATAATTACAAAGATACCACGTACCGTACCGCGGGGGCTTTGCCCCGCATTCCCAACCCACTTAATCCGAGCCCACCGAAAACTCAAGTACTCATTTGATGGACAGATGCTCTCGATCTGCAAAGCCTAAAGAACAATTGATGAAGAGCCTAATGAGGTGGGGGTAAACCTCTTTATATAGACCCCTACATCCAAGTCCTATTCTAAATAGGATAAGGAATGCTACTCCCCGAAGGATTAGAACAATTGTAATCCTAGTTAAAGTAGCTAAGATTTGTCCTTTTAGAATATATGAGCCATACTTAACAAATCTCCACCTTGGTGAATATCATGCCCCTTAAGAGATAAACCTAGAGTCTCTCACACATCAAAGTGGGTTGGGCTACCATGCTTCTCTAGCATTTGCAAACATTCAACAAGTCCAAACAATGCTTGAACTTGTCTGTAGTAATAGGCTTGGTCAACATATCAGCTGGATTGTCTGTAGTATGCATCTTTTGTAACAATATCTCACTAGATGCAATCAACTCTCTAATCTTGTGAAACCTCACATCAATATGTTTAGTTCTAGCATGATACACCCGATTCTTAGCCAAATGAATAGCACTTTAGCTGCCACAATGCAACTGAACTCCACCTTGCCGAATACCCAATTCCTTCACTAGCCCGATAAGCCATAAGGCTTCTTTTGCAGCTTCTGCTACTGCCATGTACTCAGCTTCAGTTGTTGATAATGCCACAATTGACTGAATAGTTAACTTCAATCATATAGGCCCTCCACAAAGGGCAAAAACATACCAGTTGACCTTTTATCATCCAAATCACATGCATAGTCTGAATCCACATATCCAACAATCAAAGGATCATGTCGCTAACTGCCGAAAACAATTTCATGTCCCACAGTACCCTTTAAATACCTGAAAAACCACTTGACTGCTTCCCAATGTGATCTTCCTAGTTTAGACATGTATTTACAGACTTGACCAACAACATGAGCTAAATCAGGACGAGTACATACCATCACATATATCATGCAGCCGACAGCACTGCATAAGGGACCTTTGCCATCTCTTCAATTTCCTTGTCTGTCTTCGGGCACTATTCTGTAGAAATCTTAAGTGATTCGCCAATGGAGTGCTCATGGGCTTTTCTTTGCTCATCCCAAACCTATCTAACACTTTCTCAACATAGCCTTGCTGAGATAACCACAGTTTCCTTGAGCCTATATCTCTATGAATATCCATTCCAAGAATTTATTTGCAGCTCCTAAGTCTTTCATATCAAATTCCTAACTCAATAAAGCTTTCAAACCGACAACATCATGCAAACCAGATGTTCATCTCTGGATTGAATGAACCCTTCTAGTTGCTGCATATAAATCTGCTCCTCTAGATCACCATGCAAAAAAGCAATTTTAACATCAATCTGCTCTAAATGCAAATCCGAACTAGCTACAAGTGCAAGAACTGCCCTGATTGAAGTATGTCTAACCACAGGAGAAATCATTTCATCATAATCAACTCCTTTTTGCTGTAAAAAAACCATTTTCTACCAATCGATCCTTAAGCTTTTCCCTTTTCTTTTTCTGTTACTGCTGGTTTCCTTTTATACATCTATTTGAAACCTATAGCCTTCTTTCCCTCAGGAAGCCTAGCTAGCTCCCACGTATGATTTTTCTACAAAGATTCCATATCCTCAACCACATTGAATTTGGAAAAGACTTCAGATTTTTGTTTCAAGAAATACACCCAAACTTTCTTAGAAAAATCGTCAATAAAGTAACATAATACACAGATCCACGAAATGAAGATTCTCTGGTAGGCCCCATACATAAGAATGCACATAATCTAGAATCCCTTCAGTTTTGTGCTTTCCAGTCGTGAAACTGACTTTAGTCTGTTTACCAAGAACACAAAATTCACAAAAATCGAGCTTGCAACTTTTGACACCATGCAACAAATTTCTTTTACGCAATTCAACCTTTCCACGTTCACTAAGTTTACCAAGACGCATATGCCACAATTTTGTATTATCATCATATGATTCAACAGAATGAGCTTCACCTACAAATGTACTCCCTAACAGTTTATAGATATTCCTTGTAGTTATTTTTCCTTTAATCACAGTCAATGCACCTTTAACAATCCTAATGGTTTCTCTATCCTCATTCTGCAACACATTCACAATTTTGGATGATGCATCATGTTTATCATCTGACTCTTTTTTCCACTTTGGATAGTCTCGCATCAGATGTCCTGGCTCCTTGCACTTGTAGCAACGAATCGTCTTCTTGCCTCTAGACTTTGATCTAGAATTCTATCTTCCAGAACCCTCCTTCTCTAACTTCCTTCCACGGTCATGATTACCCTTAACATATAAACCATCAGCGTGAGAGCTTTCGCTTTTATTCTGCCTTCGCTGGTTGTGGGCCAACAAGGATGCAATAATCTCTTCAACTTTGATTGTTTCTTTCACATAAGTAAAGAGTAGTCACCATGTGTTCATAAGAAGAAGGCAACTAACACAACAGAATCATTGCTTTGTCTTCATCTTCAATCTTCAGCCCATGCAACTTTGAGTTAAATCGGTGATTATTTGATTGAAGATATTCACGTGCTGCGCCAAATCCTGACCTTCCTAAATCTTCAGCCCATACAACTTCTGCTTTAGATATAATTTATTTGTTAGAGACTTAGACATAAATTGACTTTCCAACTTGCTCCATATCTCTCCTAGAGACGTCAGATCCATAACATGATACATAATCTCATCTGCCAAACATAACCGTATGGTTCCAGTCGCTCGTTTCTGTAGTTCTTCCCAATCGTCGCCCTCCATCGATATTGGTTTTGTAGATCGTAAAGCCTTTAAAATCCCTTGTTGTGCTAACAGATCCTTTAACCTCGTCTGCCACAATCCAAAGTTACATTCACCATTGAACTTGACCACTTTGAATTTCGCATCTAACATAGCCATCGCAACTAGGCTCTGACACCAGTTGTTGTGCACATGACAAACGAAAAAGAAAATCAAACAAGCAAGAACACAAGAGATTTAACGAGGTTCAGTAGTGTGCTTAAGTCCTCGGGGAGCAAAGAGCGGATGTTTTCTTTTATTAAATCAATGGTCCTTAGGTTACAAATAACACATCTATTTATAGACCTGGTACAATTACAAATATACCTCGTACCGTACCGCGAGGGCTTCGCCCCCGCACTCCCAACCCATTTAATCTGAGCCCACCGAAAACTCGAGTACTCCTTTGATGGACAGATGCTCTCGCTCCACAAAGCCTAAAGAACAATTGATGAAGAGCCTAATAAGGTGGGGGTAAGCCTCTTTATATAGCCCCTTACATCCAAGTCTTATTCTAACTAGGATAAGGAATATTACTCCCTGAAAAATTAGAACAATTGTAATCCTAGTTAAAGTAGCCATCATCTGTCCTTTTATAATATATGAGCCATACTTAACAATTAGTTTTTCTAAAACAGATTGCTAATTGTTATTGCTAATTTGTCATCCATTAATTTTCATTTCCAATTTGCGTATAATTTTGGATATAAAAACCCTTATTGTTTACTGGCATCCCAACTGAACCGATAGACTTATTTGTTTCAGCTTTGCTTTTTCTTTTAAGTGCAGCAGAATTTTTTATGTGCAGATTTTGTTTTAGTATTTTTCATGTGCAGCAAAATTTTATTTTTTTTTCATCAGAATTTTGCATGTGCAACAGAATATTTATGTGCAGATTTTGTTTCAATTTTTATCAGTAGAATTTTATATATCTGGTATAATTTTTTATGTGCAACAAAATTTTCATTTTTATAGCAAATTTTTGTATGTGCAACAAAAAAATTTAACTCTTTTTTCTTTTCAGATTTTGTCGATGACTGGAGAAAATAGTGATGATTCAATGATGATATCTTCCTCAGATGAGTCACCTAAGGAACTTGGAGAGGTGACGGAGACTCCAACAAATGCAAAAAAAAGGACAGGGAAAAAGTCTGTTGAAGCAACAAGTGAGAGAGGTAAACGGAAAAAAATAATATGATGTTTAGGAACATTTAAAAAAAATTAATGGTGATAAATATTATGTCGAATGTATTTATTGTTCTCAAAAGATATCTTGTGCATCTAATAATGGAACTAATTCCATGAAGCGCCACTCTAGTCGGTGTAAGAAAGCCTATTTTAATGTATATACAAAACAAAAAATCTTATATTTTGAGGCTAAGACAAAGTGCAATGCTAATGTGACTATTAAAATTGTTAGTGTTCCTAGATTTTGGCATTTTGATCAAGATGAGATTAGAAAAGCACTTAATAGGATGGTGATTGTTGATGTGTTGCCATTTAGTTGTGTTGAACATGACGGATTTCGTCATTTCTACAAGATTGCAGTCCCTAGTTTTCTTTCTCCCTCACGTGTTATTATTACCACATATACATGGACATCTAGCCAAAATTTGTCATATATGTGTGTTACTGCCCATTTTATTGATATTGATTGAAAATTGCACGAAAAGATCATAAACGTTTGTTCAATTGGTGATCATTTTGGGGAGCTTAATGGTAGGGGGTGTTGAAAAGTGTTTGCTAGAATAGGGTCTTAAAAGAATTATTATTATAATTTTCTATATTACTAGTTCTAATGATCCAGCAATCAAGTATTTGAAGCAAATTCCTAATTTGTGGGATGATAGTGTGTTGAATGCTGAATTTTTTTATATGAGATGTATTGCACATATTTTGAATTTGGTTGTTAACAATGGACTAAAAGATGTTTATGTTTTTATTATAAGAGTCCGTCTTGCTGTGAAATATGTGAGATCTTTCCTTGCAAGACTTCAAAAGTTTAAAGATTGTGTTGAAGAGGAAAAAATAAATTCTAAATCTAGTGTTTGCTTGGACATTGAAACAAGGTTGAATTTCACCTTTTCGATGCTTAAAAGTGCTTTGGTGTTTAGGAATGCTTTCAAAAATTTGAAAACTAAGTATCTTCCTTACACAAAGGAGCTTCGAAAAGTTGATGGTGCTCCTGATGATGAAGATTGGGATAAAATTGTCTCTTTTTTTCCTTTTCTTCAGATCTTTTATAAGACCACATTGAGTTTCTCCGTATCAAGGTATGTGATTGTTAATACTTTTGTGAAAGAATTTTCAGATATTGGGTATACAAGTAATCGTTCTGTTGATGACTTAAATGATGGTGTCAAGAGTATGATACATCATATGAAGTTGAAATTTGACAAATATTGGACGAATGTTAATAATGTGAATGTATTGATGTTCATTGTTTTAGTTCTTGATCTTAGACATAAGTTAAGATATGTTGAGTGGATCGTTCATCGTACTTATGATCCTAGCGACTCTTATGATTTGTGTTACTTTGGCATCGTTGTTTGATTTTTATGCTTTTCGCATCCTTCGTCAACTCAAATTAGGTCTTGCTTTTTCGATCTGTATTCTAGTGTCATAGTGGTGAGGGAGAAATAAGTAAGTTGAAAGAAACAAATTTGAGAAAGGAATATGTGACTGAGATAGAATTAAATGATGCTTCTGAAACAACAACTAAGCTAGACATATATTTGAGGGATAAATGTGTTCGTGATAAGATATCTTGACTTGGTGGTTTGTGTAAACAAATAATTATCCTATTCTTATGAGCATGGCACATGATATACTTGCGATTTCAGTTTCTAACGTTGCTTCAGAGTCCGCTTTTAGTACGGGAGGACGTTTTCTTAATTCCTTCTGCACCTCTTTGACTCCTAGGTTGATGGAAGCTCCTGTTTGTACTCAAGATTGGATCAGTGCTTGTTGCGTGTAAAAGTGGCTATCGCAATGTAGTGCAAGTGTACACGACGCAAGTAGTAAAGTGATACATAAGTATCGGATATCGTCTCCACAGGGACTGAGCTAATAGCTTTAACCTTAGATTGCTGCACAAGAGAGAAAAGAAATAGTTTAATTGTTTGTCACGAGATAATAAAGAATATTGAAAATAAAAGAGTAACGGAATCAGGATAGAGAGAATGGGCTGGTATTGATCTGCTCCGTAGTGCAGGTGTTGCAATGTCTAAGACTTCTCTGTTCTATTGTAGCACCTGTCGCGGCAGCACCTACTGCGGCAGCGGTCTGTTGTTGTCGCGGCAGCGATCACACAACTCAGCACTTCAAGCTTGGCAAGAATCCCTGCTATGCCTTGGCCTATCCCTAGGTCCAAGTCTGTCGATGAACACGTCTTTGATAATACCTCCTGGCGTGAATCGAAGGATGAACACCGATGTTGTTGAATTCTTTCTTAGCCACTTAACCTAGTCCTATCCCTAGGTCCGAGATAGTTCAACCATAAACTGGAGAACTCGTACTTATTCATTTCGTATACTTAACTCTCCCAATATTAAGTAAATAGATAATCTCACAATGCTCTCCCGATACTCTTGCAAGATGTTGAAAAACCAGAATAAGCAAACTTGAAGTTTATTTTATTGAACAAAAAAATCCATAAAACAAAGCAATCCTTGCGACTACTTTATAGAATCAACCCTTAGCCCTAGGGGAAGTTTAGAACATGATGAGAAGGGGAAAACGACTAGGGTTTAAGGGAAGACGGCTAGAGAATAAGATATATTTCCCTAGGTCGAATTACATGCCTTTATATAGGCCTTGGGTTCAAGTTTTCTAATATGGCAAGAATACAAGTTTAAACTAAAGTACAACTCTATTAAAGACTAAATCTTCAAAGCATATGTCTTTAATTTGTCCTTCCTTCTTGCTTGGAGTTTCTTCCTTGAACTTTGGGCTTGGCCTTCATTCTGATCTAGGGCACAGAAAAATATAAGAGTATGCCACGACAGACCGGCTTAATTTCCTTTTTCTGTCGAGGTCCACTTCACTTCTTCCCTTCACCATTGTTGTCATCATTGGCTGCCACAGCAGCGGCCATGGCAGCATCGTCCCTCTCGTTTGCAGTCCAGTTCCAGCTCTGCTTCTTCACTACCCAGCGTCTGCTTCTCCACTGCCCTCCATCTGCTACAACAACTTCCTGCAAAAGCAACCAGTTTTAGTAGAAACTGTGTCGTTTGATATAATTGTGATGTATGAATGAAATCTATCCTAAATGCAATGAATTATGCTTGAATGCAGCAGAAATATGGGTTAGATAGGGGTAAAATATAGAACTTTTACACACTCAACACACCCCCAAACTCAAGTTCTTGCTTTCCCTCAAGCAATTATTACCTAACTTAATATTTTTTTTGGCTTAAATCAGTGAACTCTACATTACCTACCACTTGTATTCTATTAAGAGTAGTACCTTGTCGGGCATTTCTTGACTCATTCAGAACCATGCTATAATTTTTGTGATGTGTGTGGGTTTTGTGAGCACTTATGCATCTAGACTACCTTAGTATACCTGAATAGTTATATCTACAAACTTGAGGTTTTGCCATTTCAATTTTTTCTGGAGGAAATTCTTAGGCTCCTTTAGTTTTTTCTGACTCTTTATTTAACTGCATCTTTTCTGGAGGCAATTCTTGGGCTCCTTTAGTTTTTCCTAACTTAGCTCAAAAAGAAATCTCCTAAAGTAAGTGCAAGGCAATTTTGCAAGCTATTGAGTCTGAATATTTTTTTTGTTTTCCTAAAGCCAGTGATAGGCACTTCTAGGGGCAGTTTCAAGCGGGTAAACATTCTTATTCCAGTGTACTAAAGTAATCTAAAAAGCATAAGAGTCACAAAGAGTGTTTTACAGGGTGGAATCATAGCAAGGCTCTAAACAGATCCTAAAATGTCCTAAAGGCACTGTCACGACAGCATATGTCGTGGCAGGTAAGTGAAGTTCAAAGACTTAAGCCAAATTTTTCAATTTTTTTAGGCAACAATAAACTAATCATTAGACACAATTTCTAAACAAAAAGACACTTCATTAATGGAGGGATGCCACCCCCAAACTCAAGGGTTGCATTGCCCTCAATGCAAATGACAGAATGAAAAAAAAGAAATAAAAAAACATCACAAAATATAACAAAATAGCAGACAGCCAATATAAGAAAAGAAACTTAAATTTTACGCGTTGTCATCGCTGCTGCTGCTGCTGATCTGAACCTGCCGGCGGGCAGTGACTTTTCTTGTCGGTGCCGGCATATGGCTGGGAGAGGCAGAGGTGGTCTTGGTATTGGCTTCCCTCGGAGGCTAGATGCGGGTGGGGGAGATATGTGGTGGTTTCTCCAACACCTGAACCTCCTCGGATGAGCTACTGCTGCTGCCGCTGTCAGATTTGCCTTGGTTGAATGTTTCGACTCTGGTGTTTGGTTTCTGCCGCTTCATTTGGGTGAACTATTTGGACAGATTCCTTTTAACAGAGGGTTCATCGTCGGATTCCTCCCAAATTGAGGAAGAGGAAAAACCTGCTATAAATGCGTCAAGGTCGGACAAAGGCTCCTTTCTCTTGGTTCCCCTGGCAGAGACTGGTGTGGTGTGGCTACCACCTGCAGCTGTCGTGGCTGGAGTTGGAGTGGACGCGGTAGACGGTGTTCTCGGTGTGGAAGCAGGGGTAGGGGTATGGGCAGGTGTGGGGGCAGCAAAATAATGGTCGCGGAAAGCAGGTAACAGTACATCAGGAAAATTAAGATTAGTTTTAATGAAGTGTACCGTTGCTGTGGTGAAGTCCCGAATGAAGCTCATCAGGCCCAGCTGTCGTCCTTCCATTTTCTGTAGGGCATCAAGTATTTGTATTGAGGAGTCTACTGGGGGAGCTGCTGCGGTGGGCTGCCTGGGTCCTGTGGCGGCAGGCTCGGTTTGGGTGGGCTCCGTTGGCTCACCTGTCGCGACAGTGGGGTCGAAGGATGACAGTGGTGTGGCAGCTTTGAGTTCCATCAGGCTGAGGATGTTCCTTTCTGTCCATCCTTTTCCTCGGACTCTCAAATCCTCGGCAACTTCCGGTACGTTGTGGCCACGGCAGAGGGCAGTAATGAGGTATGGGTAGAAGAGTGGTCCTAACGGCCGGTAAGCACAATCCAATATTCCCTCCCGAGTGTATCTACCAACGTTAATAGGCCTCTCATTGAGAATGTAATGGTTGAGGGCTAAACTTGGTTGGTCTACCGTTGTGTTGTGCGAGGAGGGCATAATCCTCTTCTTGATGAAGGCGTTCCAAAGCTTGGTTTCCGGAGTGAGTTGAACTCGTTTTACCGTCTTTGGATGTTTAGGATCGGTATTCCACTCGGTTCCTTTGTCTGTGAGTTCTGCCATAACAGCGTCATAATCTGCCGGCTCTAAGCTTTCTACGAATCTCTGGTGGTCGTCTTCCTTTCTCCCAATATAGAACCCATAGAGGGTGTTGATGTATTCGGGCTCAAAAAGTACCTCATTTCCTCGAACCGTTACTGTTGTCGCCTCCCTACTGTCGATGGCAACATAAAATTCTCGGACTAGAGTTACGTTCATTTCCTCCGGCTGCTCGGCAAACATCTGCCACTGCAGGGATCTGATCTTGCGAGCTATGAACGGTTGTAGCCCGAGGTTCTCTGTTCGGGTGGTATAGATGAAGCCTTTCTCCTCCCACATGTCTCTGGCCTGGAAGGAGCTGGAAGTGACTGCTGCTGGGGCAGATCCTGAGGAAGCACTTCGGCGGGTGTTTTCGGTACTCATATTGCAAGGACTGTAGAAAGAAAATGAAAGCAAATGAAATTCTAGAGGGGAGACAAGTAGAGAGAGTAAGAGTGAGTGAAAAATGAATAGTAAAACGGGGTTTATATAGATGAGGAGTTTGCTGCCCGTTGGAGCTGTAACGGCAGGCGCGAATAACGGGGCCAGCTGTTACGCGGTTTCTGACGCGTTTGTTACGCGTTTCCGTGTCTGCTGCGCGTCTGTTACGCGTTTGCGTGTCTGCCGCGACAGCGTGTTGACAAGCTGGATTTTCCGCGTCTGTCGCGACAGATGTAAGGACATGCTCCTAGTTTGGGCTGTTTGGGCTGATGGAAAGATGGTGGGCTGAATTCACTTCTCCTCTTCTCCTTGTCTTCTTTATTTCCTAAAAATAATAAAAATAAAAACTTTAGTTCCTAAAAGAAAATAATTCTAATTACCTAATATATATAAATAGATAGTAAATAATAATAAATATAAATTAGGTTAAATTAGGATGTCATGAGGGGCATCTCCTAAAGTAACCACTTCCTGCATTCTTGGGGCTTCAGTCCCCTGATAATGCTTCAATCTTTGTCTGTTGACTTTAAATTGATGTGCGTCTTTTAAAGATCTGATTGTGATGGCACCATGAGGAAAAACTTGCACCACTTGGAATGGGCCGGACCACCTAGATTTCAGCTTCCCTGGGAAGAGTTTTAACCTAGAGTTGAACATCAACACAAGCTCCACTGGGCAGAACTGTCGTGGAAGCAACTTTTTATCATGCCACTTCTTTGTATTGTCTTTGTAAATCCTTGCATTGTCATAGTCCATTGCTCGAATTTCTTCTATCTCATTCAGATCAAGTAACCTTTTCTGTCCTGCTTTTTCCCTGTCCATATTCACTGCCTTGATGGCCCGGTATGCTCTGTGCTCAATTTCAACAGGTAGATGGCATGTTTTTCCATAAATCAGCTGGTAGGGTGACATTCCCAATGGAGTTTTGAATGATGTTCTGTAGGCCCATAATGCATCATTGATGTGTAGAGACCAGTCCTTCCGAGTTGGCTTAACCATCTTTTCAAGAATGTTCTTAACCTCTATGTTCGATATTTCAGTTTGTCCATTTGTCTGAGGGTGGTATGCTATTGCGATCCGATGTTTAACACCATACTTTTTTAAGGCAGTAGTTATAACCCTATTATCGAAATGCCTCCCTTCATCACTGATGATCGCCTTGGGGATGCCAAATCTGGAAAATATGTTTTTATGCAAAAACCTTTGAACCGTCTTGACATCATTTTTCTGAGTAGCGATCACTTCAACCTATTTGGACACATAGTCCACTGCCGGGAGGATATATAAGTTCCCACATGATGCTGGGAATGGTCCCATAAAATCTATCCCCCATACGTCGAAGATTTCGACTTCAAGAATGTTTTGCAGTGGCATCTCATGTCTCCTTGAGATGTTTCCAGTCCGTTGACATTTGTCACAATTTTTGTAGAATGTCTGAGCATCCTTGAACAGTGACGGCCAGTAAAATCCAGACTGCAAAACTTTGGCAGCAGTTTTGTTACCACCTAAGTGTCCTCCATATTGTGAAGCATGGCAGTGATGAAGCACAGCTTCCTGTTCATCATGTGGTACACATCTCCTGATAACCTGATCTGCACAATATTTGAAAAGAAGAGGTTCGTCCCAATAATAATGCTTAACATCATTTTGGAACCTCTTCCTAGCTTGGTAGTTAAGGTCAGGAGGAGTTATTTCGCTAACAAAATAATTAACGAAATCAGCATACCAGGGGAGTTCAGAAAACTTACCTGCCGCCATGGCTATTGCGGCAGTTGTAATGCCCCGGTTTTGGGCTTAGGAGTTTTGGGCGTTGACCGGTTTGGTCAAAGTGCTGTTCGAATCTAAGAGGGTGAATTTAGGAAAGCCTAGTTCGGGTTGCATTAAAAATATGGAAAAATGTTCTAAAATCATCTTTTAATATATATAAGTGAACTTTGAAATCAATTTTGAAAAATGAGGTTTGGAAGGGTGACATTTTGGCTAGTGACCAAAATGTAATTTTTGAAAGTTGCGTGACTGTTTTATAAAGGACTGAAACTTTGAATCTTTAAGGAGCTATTATTCCAAAAGTAGTTTCTCCATATTTTTCTAAGATATTTTAATGATTAATTCTGATTTTCAAGTTAAAGAAAAGTGGAGGGAAAATCATTTTGGCTATTTTGTAACTAATTTCTCATATTTTCCAATTTTTCTTTTCTCTCATTTTCTCTCAACCCAAACACTTTCTCTCCATAGATTTCCTTCTGATTTTGTCACTCAATTCTCTATTTTCAATCTTCTTTTGATTTCTAATCATCACATCAACAAAACCTCTCAATTTGCTACTTGATTCATCAAGCTTTTTGGTTCCAAAAGAGGGGAAACTCAAGTTTGGAGGTAAGAACGTCCTTCTCCTCTGAACTTCAAGTTCTTTAATGAAATTCCTAAGTTCTCAATCCTTAATTGATGTTTTATAAATGGTTTTTGAAGTTGTAAAATGGATCTTGGCTTAAAATGCAAGATTTGGTGATTTTTGATGAATTTTCGTTGGATCTGTTAAAGCTGTGTTTTAGGATGTTAAATTGATGATTAATGAATGTTAATTTGATAAGGAATTGAGTTTTGAGTAATGCAATCCCGGATAGGTTGAATTTCCTAAGTTTAGCTTATGATTCTTGGTTGTTTCTGGA
This sequence comes from Hibiscus trionum, assembly GCA_030270665.1. Lineage (NCBI taxonomy): Eukaryota > Viridiplantae > Streptophyta > Magnoliopsida > Malvales > Malvaceae > Hibiscus > Hibiscus trionum. The sequence goes on from BSYR01000017.1 coordinate 23,443,720, forward strand.
GTGATCTTGTGGATTTGTTGTTGCTGGAGGTATAAGGATGTTGTTAAGCTCTTTTTAGATGTTAAATGATGTTAAAGGATGTTAGGTTTTGTTGGTTTATGGCTGGGCTTTGTTGAGAAGTGGTTTGGATGCATTTTCGGTTGTGTTTGGTGGCCGAAAATGGAGTGTGGATGAGAGCAGCGAGTTTAGGTGCTTTCATTGAAGCTATTAATGCATGATGATGCATTAATCTACTGTTTTAATGTGTTAAAACAGGGGAGTCATCCTTGGATCCAAGTGGTGGTGATCCGGAGGCTTGTTTTGGTGCTTCGGCAAGAGGCGAAGTGGAATCGGTGAGTGAAATTGGGTTTTCGGCTTTGAAACCAATGTCTTGGGAGCTTAGTTTAAGTCTAAACAACTTTGCTAAGCTCAAGTGTAAGTTTTCGGAAATACTCTCTAGTGGTGGCCATGATTTGATTGTTGTGCAATGTGGTTTACTGCATGTTTTAAATTCTGTTTTGAAAGCATGATTTAGCATGGTTAATGCTGTTTTTGTAAGCCATATGTTGAAGGAAGCTCAAGGTAAGAGTTCCTTGTTTTTGAACATTGATTAAATGTGGTTTGATGCTTTTAAATGCATGATGAATATGGCTTGGTTTAATGCTTTAAAACAGTGGATAAATTGATGATAATGATGTATATTGGCAAGTGATGTATTGAAAAGGTTAAGGTCACTAAGGTGGTTAAAAGTCCTTGAGTGAGCCTTGTTTACTTAAGAACATCAAGGTGGTTAAAAGTCCTTGGATGATTCTTGTTACGGACACAAAGGTGTTTAAAAGTCCTTGTGTGATCCCTTCCAAGGTGTTTAAAAGTCCTTGGGGTCAAGGTGTTTAAAAGTCCTTGAGGTGATTTATATCATGGTGTTTAAAAGTCCATGGCGAAGGTGTTTAAAAGTCCTTGATGTGAAACTTGATGCGAACACAAAGGTGGTTAAAAGTCCTTGTGTGGTCCTTTCTATGGTGTTTAAAAGTCCATAGGCCAAGGTGTTTAAAAGTCCTTGGGGCCAAGGTGTTTAAAAGTCCTTGGGGTGAAAGTTGATGAACTTGTTTTTAAAGAAATGAAATGTATCACTTGTGGCCAATATGACATGTAATGATATGAAGCATGAGATGCTTGTTTAAGTATGATTTTGAGCATGTGTAAATGATGATTTGAAGCATGATTTATAAAGTGTTTTATAAATGCATTATTGAGTGGTTTTATTGAGCATTCCTCACTAAGCTTTTGCTTACGCTCTCTTTGTTTTCTCAAACCAATAATGCAGAACATTAAAGTACTTTGAGGGCAGCAAGGAAGGCAAGCATTCAAGTGGAAGTAAAGCTCAAAGTATGGAAGGTTTTCTTAAGTACATTTAGCTTTTGGTAATTTGGCAATGGGGGACCTATGTGTATGTTTTGGGAGAGGTTTTGAACTCCCCAAGTATGTTTTAGGTTGTTGAGAATGCTGGTTTTTGTAATTGGCCTTTATATGCTTGAATTGGAAGTTTATGCTTGAATGGTTGCTTGTGTAGGAAGCATGCCTATATATTTGGGGCTTTCCATATATGTTAATGTTTTGATGAATTGTTGATGCAAGTATGTCTCATTTATGTTGATTAGCATGCTGGTAAAGTTTGGTGGCATTTGGAGCATGATTGGATGTTTAATTGCATGTTTAGGTATGCATTTTGGGGCAATCTGTGCAGGGTGTTTCGGAACAGCACCTACCGTTTCGGAACGGGTGCCTTAAACAAGCCCAGGCGTTCGAAACGGGAGGGACCGTTCCGAAACGGATAGGCTACTATCTGCCCTCGTTTCGGTACGCGTTGCGGAACGGCCACGCGTTTCGAAACGGGCTGTCTCCCGTTTCGGAACGGGTGACCGTTGGGGGCTGACATTGGCAGTTAAATGTTTTGAAATGTTTGCATTTTGGTCCTGAATCTTGTTTGTGCAATTGTATGAGTTTGGGAAGTCCTTTTGAGCTGAAATTTCACAGAGAAGCATGAAACCTGATTAATTTCAAGTTGGTAACTTTAATTTGGGTTAAGTTCTTAAAATTATCAGAAATTACAATTTGGTCCCTAAAGTTGTAATTTGTTCAATTGGGTCCCTGTTTGATCTCTGATGTTTATGATCTTTGAGTATGCTGTTGTATGATCATATCTAAGGATTAATAAGCATCTAGACAAGTTTAAAAAGAAAAAAAGGGGTCGTTAATCAAGGTTGACTTTCAGGTTGACTTTGGTTTTCCCTGTGTGACTTTCTTAATTCGGGTCAACCGTCTAGGCCGGGTTAAGGGGGTTACATTTGGTGGTATCAGAGCTGAGTTCTCGAGTAATTGGGAATGAATGTGTGCATGATTGAAGTATGTATGCCTTGTATGCTTGTTGATCGAAAGCATGTTTAGTGGCTTGTGATTTGGATGCAATTGAGATGTATGCTGTGATGTAGCATGTTGGAGGTACTCATTGCCAAATAAAAGCTAATAAAATGGTGTTGATTTTGAATGAAATTGAGCTTGAATACTTGGATTGCTTACCTTGCTGGGCCTGACTTCGTTTTATTTGTATTGTGATTGCATGGTAAAAGTATGGCACCACGTAGAGAGTTACGAGGTAATGTGCGAGCTACGGCTCCTAATGAGAACGAGAATGAGGAAAACACGGGTAGTGCGGTGTTACCTCCTCCTCCACCTGGTGGTGGTGCTGAGGGTGGAAGAGCTGAAGCTGCAGCTGGTGTTGGAGCTGCTGGACCAGAGGTTGGTCAGGGGCAAGCTATGCCTGATATGTCTATGTTGGTACAAGCTATTGCGGGTGCTTTCCGAGCAGCAGTAGCTAGAGCTCAAGGAGCTGGGCATCAGGGAGATGCTGGTGTTAGACTACCTTTGGAGCGTCTGCGCAGTCTTGGTGGGACTGAGTTCAGGGGTATGTCTGCTGAGAGTTCTGAAGCTTGGCTAGAGAGTACCAAGCGAATCTTGGGTCAGATGAGCTGCACGGATGTGCAAAAGCTGGGTTGTGTTGTGTCCTTGCTGCAGGACGATGCGTATACGTGGTGGACGACCACCATAGCTGGGATGGCTGAAGCTGATGTGACTTGGACATTCTTCTAGAGTGTGTTCAAGAGGAGATATCTTGGTGTTAGATATCTTGATGAGAAGAAGCGTGAATTCATGTCTCTTACCCAAGGGAGCATGAGTGTGGCTGAGTATGAAGTGCAGTTTGTGCGACTCAGTCAGTATGCACCTGAGCTGATACCTGATGAGCGGGCAAGGTGCGAGAGGTTCCGTTATGGTTTAGTGACGGATGTGAAAATGTATGTGCTGGCCACCGAGTATGATGATTTTGATGTGTTGGTGGGCCGAGCCAAGGACATTGAGATGAACTTGGGTTTATCTGCGAAGGGTGCTGGCAAGCGAGCTGCTGAGTATAGTTCCGGAGGTGGACGGAACAAGAGGGGACGTGATCAGAAGTATCAGTCTTCAGCTAAGAGAGGTGGTGGTGCACCTCTTAGAGGAGGCAATGCTAGAGCTGACCCGAGTGCTTGTTGGATCTGTGGTTCACGTGGTCACATGAAGCGTGACTGTCCTCGTGCTGTGAGAGAGGTGCAAGCTCCTGTTGCGGCAGCTGGTAATGGGTGCTGGAATTATGGATCCGCAGACCATTTGAGGCGAGATTGTCCTAGGTTGGCTGGTGATCAGGTGCGTGCTCCTGTTGTTGCTGCACCGCAGAGAGGTCGTGGGCGCGGCCGTGGTAATTTCCAGAGGAGGGAGGAAGGTGGTCGTGGAGTGGCCCATGTTGTGGCTATTCAGCCTGAAGGTGGAGGCCAAGCGAGGGTGTATGCTCAGCGTGAGGGAAGGAATGATGCGGATGTGATTGCAGGTACCTTTACTTTGCAATCCTTGTCATTGCTTTCTTTGATAGATTCTGGATCTACGCATTCATACATTTTGCGTGAGCATGCTGAATTGCTTGGTTTGCCTGTTGAGTCTTTGGATGTTGGTGTTCGTGTCACTAGTTCTTTTGGTGAGACTGTTGTGACTCGAAAGCTTTATAGAAGGTGTCCCTTGGTTGTTCAAGAACATGTTTTTCATGTTGATCTTATGGAGTTGCCCTTTTATGGCTTTGATGTAATCCTTGGTATGGATTGGCTTGCTGAGCATCGTGCTGTTGTGGATTGTGAAAACAAGCGAGTTTCGCTTAAGCTTGCGGATGATTATGAAGTGGTTGTGGTTGGTGAGAATGTGAAGTTTCTTGCCAATATGGTGTCTACCTTGGAGGCGAGCAGGATGCTGAGGCAAGGTTGCGAAGCCTATCTAGCTTTTGTGATGAATCCTAGCTCTAAAGAGTTGAGGGTGCAAGATATCAGAGTTGTGAAGGAGTTTCCTGGTGTTTTTCCTGAGGAGTTGCCTGGTTTACCTCCTAACCGCGAGGTGGAGTTTGGAATTGAGCTGTATGAGAATACAACTCTTGTGTCCATTACTCCCTATAGAATGGCACCTAAGGAGCTGAAGGAGCTGAAGACGCAGTTGCAAGAGTTGCTTGATCGTGGTTTCATCCGGCCGAGTGTGTCACCTTGGGGAGCACCGGTCTTGTTTGTGAAGAAGAAGGATGGCACTATGAGAATGTGCATTGATTACCGTCAGCTGAACAAGTTGACTATCAAGAATCGGTATCCCTTGCCGAGAATTGATGATCTCTTTGATCAATTTCGGGGAGCTGCTGTGTTCTCTAAGATTGACTTGAGATCAGGGTATTATCAGTTGAAGGTGAAGGATGTGGATGTGCCTAAGACAGCTTTCAGGACAAGGTATGGGCATTATGAGTTCCTTGTGATGCCGTTTGGGTTGACAAATGCTCCTGCTGCTTTCATGGACATGATGAATCGTGTGTTTCATGAATACTTGGACAAGTTCGTTGTGGTATTCATTGATGATATCCTTGTGTACTCGCGTACTGAGGAGGAGCATGAAGAGCATTTGAGGATTGTTTTGCAAGCTTTGTTGGAGAATCAGCTTTATGCTAAGCTGAGCAAGTGTGAGTTCTGGCTTAAGGAGGTGGTGTTTCTTGGGCATGTGGTCTCAGCTGAGGGGATTCGTGTTGATCCTCAGAAGATTGAGGCGGTGATGAACTGGAAGGTTCCTAAGTCTGTTCATGAGGTCCGTACTTTCCTTGTTTTGGCGGGATACTACCGTAGGTTTGTGGATGGTTTTTCCAAGATTGCTGCTCCTTTGACGAAGTTGTTGCAAAAGGATGTTAAGTATGAGTGGACGGAAGCGAGACAGCAGGCTTTTCAGAAGCTTAAGGCGGCTTTGACGCAAGCTCCTATCTTGGTTCAGCCTGAATCAGGGAAAGAGTTTGTGGTTTACAGTGATGCATCCTATGTTGGTTTGGGGTGTGTGCTGATGCAGGAGGGTAAGGTGGTGGCTTATGCATCGCGGCAGTTGAAAGTGCATGAGCACAATTACCCTACGCATGATATTGAGCTGGCTGCAGTGGTTTTTGCTTTGAAGATATGGAGACATTATCTGTATGGTGAGAAGTGTACTGTGTACACAGATCACAAGAGTTTGAGGTATCTGATGTCTCAGAAGGAGTTGAATCTTAGGCAGCGACGTTGGTTGGAGTTGCTCAAGGATTATGATCTGACGATAGAGTATCATCCTGGAAAAGCTAATGTTGTTGCGGATGCCTTGAGTAGGAAAGTAGCTGTTGAGCTGAGGGCTATGTTTGCCAGTTTGAGTATATCGCAAGATGGTGGTCTTGTTGCTGAGTTGCAAGTGAAACCATCTTTGGTTCAGTTGATCAAGGATAAGCAGTTGCTGGATGATTCCTTGGTGTCTCATGTTCAGGATATCGCGGAGGGTAGACCTTCGGATTTCTGCTTTAATGATGATGGAGTGTTGTGTTTTGGGAGTCGGATAGTAGTGCCTACTGATGCTGAGTTGAGGCGTGCTATTCTGACTGAAGGTCATAGTAGTCCTTTCGCTATGCACCCGGGTAGTACTAAGATGTATCGTGATCTTCGTGATGAGTACTACTGGGTGGGTTTGAAGAAAGATGTTGCGGAGTTTGTTAGCAAGTGTATGGTATGTCAGCGAGTTAAGGCTGAGCATCAGTTTCCTTCTGGGTTGTTGCAACCGTTGAAAATCCCTGAATGGAAGTGGGAACGGGTTACCATGGATTTTGTATCTGGTTTACCTTTGTCTCCCTCGAAGAAGAATTCGGTGTGGGTGATTGTGGATCGCCTAACGAAGTGTGCGCATTTCTTGCCTGTGCATACCACGTTTTCTTTGGATAAGTTGGCAGAGCTGTACATTGCTGAGATTGTGCGGCTGCATGGTGTGCCTAAGTCGATTGTGTCGGATAGGGATCCGAGGTTCACATCGCGGTTCTGGCAGTGTTTGCATCAAGCTCTGGGTACAAGGTTGCATTTCAGTACATCCTATCATCCTCAGTCGGATGGTCAGTCGGAGCGAGTTATCCAGATTTTGGAGGATATGTTGAGGTACTGCGTGATTGAGTTCCAAGGTTCTTGGGAGAAGCATCTGCCTTTGGTTGAGTTTGCTTATAACAACAGCTATCAGGCAAGTATACAGATGGCACCTTATGAGGCTTTGTACGGGAGGAAGTGTAGGACTCCTCTTTGTTGGGCTGAAACTGGTCAAAAGTTGGTTTCGATGCCGGCTTTGTTGAAAGGGACCACCGAGAAGGTAAAGCTCATTTGTGAGCGGTTGAAGGCTGCCTCTGATCGGCAAAAGTCTTACGCGGATTTGAAGCGTAAGGAGATAGAGTATGCGGTGGGTGACCGTGTGTTCTTGAAGGTTTCGCCTTGGAAGAAGGTGATGCGGTTCGGCCGGAAGGGCAAGTTGAGCCCTAGGTACATTGGACCATATGAGGTGGTTGAGCGTGTGGGTCCTGTTGCGTATCGGTTGAGGTTACCTCAGGAGTTGGAGAAGATTCATGATGTGTTCCATGTTTCTATGCTCCGGAGGTATAGATCTGATCCTTCGCATGTGATGCCTGTGGAGGATGTGGCATTGAATCCGGATTTGACCTACGATGAGGAACCGGTGAAGGTTCTGGATTCGGATAGCAAGGTTCTTCGTGGCAAGACCATCGAGTTGGTGAAGGTGCTGTGGAAGCATCGAGGTGTTGAGGAAGCCACGTGGGAGCGGAAGGAAGACATGCTGAAGCAGTTTCCTTATCTCTTTCCTTCAGGTAAATTTCGGGGACGAAATTTCTTAAGGGGGGGAGAGTTGTAACGCCCCGGTTTTGGGCTTTGGAGTTTTGGGCGTTGACCGGTTTGGTCAAAGTGCTGTTCGAATCTAAGAGGGTGAATTTAGGAAAGCCTAGTTCGGGTTGCATTAAAAATATGGAAAAATGTTCTAAAATCATCTTTTAATATATATAAGTGAACTGTGAAATCAATTTTGAAAAAATGAGGTTTGGAAGGGTGACATTTTGGCTAGTGACCAAAATGTAATTTTTGAAAGTTGCGTGACTGTTTTATAAAGGATTGAAACTTTGAATCTTTAAGGAGCTATTATTCCAAAAGTAGTTTCTCCAGATTTTTCTAAGATATTTTAATGATTAATTCTGATTTTCAAGTTAAAGAAAAGTGGAGGGAAAATCATTTTGGCTATTTTGTAACTAATTTCTCATATTTTCCAATTTTTCTTTTCTCTCATTTTCTCTCAACCCAAACACTTTCGCTCCAGAGATTTCCTTCTGATTTTGTCACTCAATTCTCTATTTTCAATCTTCTTTTGATTTCTAATCATCACATCAACAAAACCTCTCAATTTGCTACTTGATTCATCAAGCTTTTTGGTTCCAAAAGAGGGGAAACTCAAGTTTGGAGGTAAGAACGTCCTTCTCCTCTGAACTTCAAGTTCTTTAATGAAATTCCTAAGTTCTCAATCCTTAATTGATGTTTTATAAATGGTTTTTGAAGTTGTAAAATGGATCTTGGCTTAAAATGCAAGATTTGGTGATTTTTGATGAATTTTCGTTGGATCTGTTAAAGTAGTGTTTTAGGATGTTAAATTGATGATTAATGAATGTTAATTTGATAAGGAATTGAGTTTTGAGTAATGCAATCCCGGATAGGTTGAATTTCCTAAGTTTAGCTTATGATTCTTGGTTGTTTCTGGAGTGATCTTGTGGATCCGTTGTTGCTGGAGGTATAAGGATGTTGTTAAGCTCTTTTTAGATGTTAAATGATGTTAAAGGATGTTAGGTTTTGTTGGTTTATGGCTGGGCTTTGTTGAGAAGTGGTTTGGATGCATTTTCGGTTGTGTTTGGTGGCCGAAAATGGAGTGTGAATGAGAGCAGCGAGTTTAGGTGCTTTCATTGAAGCTATTAATGCATGATGATGCATTAATCTACTGTTTTAATGTGTTAAAACAGGGGAGTCATCCTTGGATCCAAGTGGTGGTGATCCGGAGGCTTGTTTTGGTGCTTCGGCAAGAGGCGAAGTGGAATCGGTGAGTGAAATTGGGTTTTCGGCTTTGAAACCAATGTCTTGGGAGCTTAGTTTAAGTCTAAACAACTTTGCTAAGCTCAAGTGTAAGTTTTCGGAAATACTCTCTAGTGGTGGCCATGATTTGATTGTTGTGCAATGTGGTTTATTGCATGTTTTAAATTCTGTTTTGAAAGCATGATTTAGCATGGTTAATGCTGTTTTTGTAAGCCATATGTTGAAGGAAGCTCAAGGTAAGAGTTCCTTGTTTTTGAACATTGATTAAATGTGGTTTGATGCTTTTAAATGCATGATGAATATGGCTTGGTTTAATGCTTTAAAACAGTGGATAAATTGATGATAATGATGTATATTGGCAAGTGATGTATTGAAAAGGTTAAGGTCACTAAGGTGGTTAAAAGTGCTTGAGTGAGCCTTGTTTACTTAAGAACATCAAGGTGGTTAAAAGTCCTTGGATGATTCTTGTTACGGACACAAAGGTGTTTAAACGTCCTTGTGTGATCCCTTCCAAGGTGTTTAAAAGTCCTTGAGGTGATTTATATCATGGTGTTTAAAAGTCCATGGCCAAGGTGTTTAAAAGTCCTTGGGATCAAGGTGTTTAAAAGTCCTTGATGTGAAACTTGATGCGGACACAAAGGTGGTTAAAAGTCCTTGTGTGGTCCTTTCTATGGTGTTTAAAAGTCCATAGGCCAAGGTGTTTAAAAGTCCTTGGGGCCAAGGTGTTTAAAAGTCCTTGGGGTGAAAGTTGATGAACTTGTTTTTAAAGAAATGAAATGTATCACTTGTGGCCAATATGACATGTAATGATATGAAGCATGAGATGCTTGTTTAAGTATGCTTTTGAGCATGTGTAAATGATGATTTGAAGCATGATTTATAAAGTGTTTTATAAATGCATTATTGAGTGGTTTTATTGAGCATTCCTCACTAAGCTTTTGCTTACGCTCTCTTTGTTTTCTCAAACCAATAATGCAGAACATTAAAGTACTTTGAGGGCAGCAAGGAAGGCAAGCATTCAAGTGGAAGTAAAGCTCAAAGTATGGAAGGTTTTCTTAAGTACATTTAGCTTTTGGTAATTTGGCAATGGGGGACCTATGTGTATGTTTTGGGAGAGGTTTTGAACTCCCCAAGTATGTTTTAGGTTGTTGAGAATGCTGGTTTTTGTAATTGGCCTTTATATGCTTGAATTGGAAGTTTATGCTTGAATGGTTGCTTGTGTAGGAAGCATGCCTATAGATTTGGGGCTTTCCATATATGTTGATGTTTTGATGAATTGTTGATGCAAGTATGTCTCATATATGTTGATTAGCATGCTGGTAAAGTTTGGTGGCATTTGGAGCATGATTGGATGTTTAATTGCATGTTTAGGTATGCATTTTTGGGCAATCTGTGCAGGGTGTTTCGGAACAGCACCTACCGTTTCGGAACGGGTGCCTTAAACAAGCCCAGGCGTTCGAAACGGGAGGGACCGTTCCGAAACGGATAGGCTACTGTCTGCCCTCGTTTCGGTATGCGTTGCGGAACGGCCCCGCGTTTCGAAACGGGCTGTCTCCCGTTTCGGAACGGGTGACCGTTGGGGGCTGACATTGGCAGTTAAATGTTTTGAAATGTTTGCATTTTGGTCCTGAATCTTGTTTGTGCAATTGTATGAGTTTGGGAAGTCCTTTTGAGCTGAAATTTCACAGAGAAGCATGAAACCTGATTAATTTCAAGTTGGTAACTTTAATTTGGGTTAAGTCTTTAAAATTATCAGAAATTACAATTTGGTCCCTAAAGTTGTAATTTGTTCAATTGGGTCCCTGTTTGATCTCTGATGTTTATGATCTTTGAGTATGCTGTTGTATGATCATATCTAAGGATTAATAAGCATCTAGACAAGTTTAAAAAGAAAAAAAAAGGTCGTTAATCAAGGTTGACTTTCGGGTTGACTTTGGTTTTCCCCGTGTGACTTTCTTAATTCGGGTCAACCGTCTAGGCCGGGTTAAGGGGGTTACAGCAGTGCTTGTGGCAGCGAACAACTGCTCGTCAGGGAAGGTCTCCAGTATGTGTGTCTCGTATGTTGGGAGACTCTTTCCCTTCTCTAACCTTGACAAGTGATCTGCAACTTGGTTCTATGTCCCCTTTTTGTCCTTGATCTCCAGGTCGAACTCTTGCAGTAGGAGAATCCAACGTATCAGTCGAGGCTTTACATCCTTTTTGGTGAACAGATACTTTAATGCAGAGTGGTATGTGTGGACTATGACCTTTGTACCAAGTATATATGAACGAAACTTGTCAATCGAGAACACCACAGCTAATAGTTCCTTCTCCGTTGTGGTGTAGTTTACTTGGGCGTCGTTCAGTGTTTTGCTAGCATAGTATATAACATGAAAGAGCTTGTATTTCCTCTGCCCAAGTGCTACCCCGACAGCATTGTCACTAGCATCACATTTGATCTCAAATGGTAGTTTCCAATGTGGTGGTTGTACTATTGGGGCTGTTACCAGCTTTTCTTTCAGAACCTTGAATGCCTCAGTACATTCAGTGTTGAAGTCGAATGGACGGTTCTACTCCAGAAGATGGCATAAGGGTTTGGTGATTTTTGAAAAGTTTGCGATAAACCTCCGATAAAAACCAGCATGCCCTAAGAAACTTCTGATTCCCTTGACTATGGTGGGTGGCGGCAGCTTTTCAATTACCTCGATCTTAGCTTTGTCGACTTCTATGCCACGTCAGCTTACTTTATGGCCTAGGACTCTCCCTTCATCCACCATGAAGTGACATTTCTCCCAGTTTAATACCAAGTTTGCTTTCTCGTATCTCTCGAGCACTTTCTGCAAGTTTCTTAGGCAGCAATCAAAGTTATCTCCAAAGACAGAGAAATCATCCATGAATATCTCCAGGAAATCCTCCACCGTGTCATAGAATATCGCCATCATACACCTCTAAAAGGTTGCTGGTGCATTACAAAGTCCAAATGGCATTCTCCGAAAAGTGTAAGTACAGTATGGACAAGTGAATGTCGTCTTATCTTGATCCTCCGGTGCGATGGCTATTTTGTTGTAACCTGAGTAACCATCAAGAAAACAATAGTAAGGCTTTCTCGCTAATCTATCAAGCATTTGATCGATAAAAGGCAGGGGAAAGTGGTCCTTCCGGGTAGCTTTGTTAAGCTTCCGGTAGTCCATACAAACCCTCCAACCGGTCACAGTCCTGGTTGGGATCAGCTAGTTTTCTTCGTTGGTTACCACGGTTATTCCTCCTTTCTTAGGAACGCACTGCAACGGGCTCACCCACTTGCTATCCGAGATGGCATAAATTATTCCAGCAACTAGACATTTGATGATCTCCTTACGAATCACCTCTCGCATAGCATCGTTTAGACGTCTCTGGGCATCAATGGTCGGCTTGTGATCATCCTCTAATAGGATTTTATGCATGCATAATGCCGAACTGATGCCTTGGATATCCGCTATCGTCCATCCAATAGTTTTTTTTGTGATGCTGCAGCATCTCTATCAGTTGTTGTTCCTGTTCCTGCATCAGCTTGGAAGAGATGATTACGGGCAACGTATCGTTTAATCCAAGAAAAACATATTTAAGATGTCCTGGCAGGGGCTTAAGATCTAGAACAGGTGGCTCTACAGTTGATGGCTTCTGGACTATATGTTCATTCGAGGTATAGTTTATGGGCTCGAATAACTTACCTGGACGATTGCCTATCCAGTTTACCTCCTTATGATCTTCAGTATCAGATATGTCAGAGTCTGAGGAGCTGTTGTCGTCGTCGCTGCCGTGACAGTCTTCTAAATGGCTGTTGGCAGTCCGACCTGATGCAAGGTTGGTCAAGGATAACTTCAGTGATAGCCTTGCAATCAGCATGTTTTATTGCTTGGAGAACATTCAGCTTGATCTCTTGATCGTTCACTCTCTTAGTGAGTTCTACTTTTTCCACATCAATCAGTGATCTTCCTGTGGCTAAGAAGGGTCGCCCCAGGATGATTGGTGCATTCTCATCTGCTTCACAATCTAAGACAAGAAAGTCAGCAGGAAAAATAAATTTATCCACTCTTACCAGAATATCTTCAATGTTTCCTTCCGGTTGCACGTAATAGCGGTCTGCCAGCTGCAGCATAACTATTTTGGGTCGTGCTCGTCCAATACCTAATTTCTGAAATACAGATTTTGGCATTAAATTAATAGTAGCACCTAGATCACAAAGTGCCTTACCCACAAATTTATCTCCGATTATGCACGATATTATGAAGCTCCCAGGATCCTTCTTTTTCTGGGGTGGATGCTTGTGCAGAATAGTCATGCATCCTTCTGTCATTTTAACCGTCTCAAATTCCACAAGTTTGGATTTCTTCGACATGGCATCTTTGAGAAATTTGGCATAACAAGGCATCTCCTTGATAACTTCTGTAGCCGCTGTGGAAAAGGAGGTGGGGGACGGTAATCTGCAATGCGTCCTTCCCACTGCATTTGGATCTGAGGAGGCTTAGGTTCTTCATCCGTTTCCTCTGTCCCTTCTGCTGTCGTGACAGGTTCATCAGCAGCAGGCTGTTTGTCGTCTGCCGGGGTAGCGTTCTCGGTAGTCGTTTCTAGTGCTGGTTCCTTCTCTGGTTCAGCTTCCTTCTCTGGCCCTAGTAATTTCTTCCCACTCCTAGTTGTGATGGCTTTACACTGCTCGTGTGTGGGTTGTCTAGCGTTTTCAGTATCGCTAGGGAATCCTCCATTCTGCCTCGGTTTGATATGCTGGGAAACCTGACCCATCTGTGTCTCCAGTGATTTCAGAGTAGCTTCATGATTTGTCATCCGCATCTCTGTTTTATCCATGAATGACTCAGTCTTCTTGACGAAATGATTCATGTTCTCAATGTAAGTTCCTGTTTGAGACATAAACGTAGCCAAGGTCTGCTCCAATATACTAGTCGTGGCAGCTGGTGGCTGTTGCTGCTACTGTTGCGGTTGCTGCCGAGTTAGTAATCTAGGTCCCCCTGATTTTGAGTATGCTGTGCTTGAGGATTCATGGCATTGTTAGGGTTGCTCCAAGAGAATTTGGGATCCTTTCTCCAGTTGGGATTATAGTTTTTGGAATTGTAGTTTTGTTTGTTGTAGTTCCCAACATACATCCTTTCCTTTAACTATAGTGGACAAGCTTCCGAACTGTGATTCCCATCGCAAGTTTCACATACCTCTTCAGCAGAGTAGACAGGTTTTGAATCTTTCTTCAAGAGCTTTTCCACTGCCTTTGTGAGATATTCCACCTGTGTTTTTAGGGAATTATCGGCCTCATAGTCTTTCATAGCTAGTACTCGTTTACCCCCTCTTCTTGCTGTAGGAAATTGTTCCTCGTTCTTTGCCAGGTTTTTCAATACTACCATTGCTTCATCTGGATCTTTGTACAGCAGCAATCCATTCGCTGTTGAATCAATTCTCATACGAGTCTGTAAGTTGGCAGCATTATAAAACTTAATTACCTGGTTCCAAACGGGGACTCCATGCATCGGGCAGTTCCTCAGTAGAGTGGTAAATCTGTCCCAAGCCTCATACATTGGCTCGTCATCTTCCTGTTGAAAAGTAGCAATTTCGTTACGTAATCGCTCAGATAAATTTGAAGGATTAAAACGATACAAAAATTCACGAGTTAAATCTGCCCAAGTTCGTATTGAACCCGGCGTTAGTTTATTCCACCAAGTTTTCGCCATGTCCCTCAATGAATGAGGAAATAATCGAAGCCTCAGTATCTCCGGATTTACTCCTGGTAGTCTAAACGAACCACAGATTTCCTGGAACGTTTTCAAATGCTCCCTAGCATCCTCTGTAGTAGCACCACTAAATTGGCCAGCATTATTAATCATGCTGAACATGACAAGTTTCAGCTCGAAATTTTCAGCTTCCACGTCTGGCAGGGTGGTTTCTAGTTCCACATGATCATTGATCATGTAGTCTCGGCATGACCGGCGTTCGGCAGCGGCAGGAGGATCGGCAGGTTGTCTGTTCCTTCCATCTCTGAGATGATCTTCAGTACCTCGTAGATTCTCTTGGTTGTTCCTTCTTTCTTCGTGCCTTTCGTTCACCATTGCTTCTAATAGTTCCTCCAGGTATTCGTTTCTTTCTACAAGGAGGCATACTCTTTTCTTGAGATTGCACGTTCGTTCGATTTCAGGATCTAACCAGTGCTCAGGTTCTTTTCCTCGTTGAGATCTGTGCATAAGCAAACAAAAGACCTTGTGAAAGGTACAGGTTGAACAATCTAAGTAAAACAGAAAAATAAAAGAAGTGCAGTAAAAGGTAGGGTAAAGATATGTTGCCAGTCCTCGGCAACGGCGCCAAAAACTTGTTGCGTGTAAAAATGTCTCGCAATGTAGTGCAAGTGTACACGACGCAAGTAGTAAAGTGATACGAAAGTATCGGATATCATCTCCACAAGGACTTGGCTAATAGCTTTAACCTTAGATTGCTGCACAAGAGAGAAAAGAAATAGTTTAATTGTTTATCACGAGATAATAAAGAATATTGAAAATAAAAGAGTAAAGGAATCAGGATAGAGAGAATGGGCCGGTATTGATCTGCTCCGTAGTGCAGGTGTTGCAATGTCTAAGACTTCTCTGTTCTATTGTAGCGCCTGTCGCGGCAGCACCTGCTGCGGCAGCGGTCTGTTGTTGTCGCGGCAGCGATCACACAACTCAGCACTTCAAGCTTGGCAAGAATCCTTGCTATGCCTTGGCCTATCCCTAGGTCCAAGTCTGTCGATGAACACGTCTTTGATGAAACCTCCTGGCCTGAATCGAAGGATGAACATCGATGTTGTTGAATTCTTCCTTAGCCACTTAACCTCGTCCTATCCCTAGGTCCGAGATAGTTCAACTATAAACTGGAGAACCCGTACTTATTCCTTTCGTATACTTAACTCTCCCAATATTAAGTAAATAGATAATCTCACAATGCTCTCTCGATACTCTTGCAAGATGTTGAAAAATCAGAATAAGCAAACTTGATGTTTATTTTATTGAACAGAAAAATCCCTAAAACAAAGCAATCCTTGCGACTACTTTACAGAATCAACCCTTAGCCCTAGGGAAAGTTTAGAACATGATGAGAAGGGGGAAACGACTAGGTTTAGGGGAAGACGGCTAGAGAATAAGATATATTTCCCTAGGTCGAATTACATCGCTTTATATAGGCCTTGGGTTCAGGTTTTCTAATATGGAAAGAATACAAGTTTAAACTAAAGTACAACTCTATTAAAGACTAAATCTTCAAAGCATATGTCTTTAATTCGTCCTTCCTTCTTGCTTGGAGTTTCTTCCTTGAACTTTGGGCTTGGCCTTCATTTTGATCTAGGGCTCAGAAAAATATAAGAGTATGCTGCGACAGACCGGCTTAATTTCCTTTTTCTGTCGAGGTCCACTTCACTTCTTCCCTTCACCATTGTTGTCGTCCTTGGCTGCCACAGCAGCGGCCATGGCAGCATCGTCCCTCTCGTTTGCAATCCAGTTCCAGCTCTGCTTCTTCACTGCCCAGCGTCTGCTTCTCCACTGCCCTCCATCTGCTACAGCAGCTTCCTGCAAAAGCAACCAGTTTTAGTAGAAACTGTGTCGTTTGATATAATTGTGATTTATGACTGAAATCTATCCTAAATGCAATGAATTATGCTTGAATGCAACAGAAATATGAGTTAGATAGGGGGTAAAATATAGAACTTTTACACACTCAACAGTGCTTCTCATGAGCCCATTATGATAGAGGAGAGCTTCACAGCATTAGAGAATATGTAAGAAGGTTAGTTTTCGATTTTAAATTGATTATTTTCATTTGTAATATTTATCTAAACTATTTTTAATTTGTTATAGACTTTCTTACATATATTTGAAATGTTTTATGTTAAAATGTAAGAATTGACTTTAGAGAAACAAAAAATTATCATCGACGAGACAAAAAAATTTATAGAGCAATGAAAAATATCTCTTTAGTTGCATTTTATTTTAAACTTTTAAGTTTTATATTTGAATTATGCAATTTAAAATTTTTAAACTCTATGACATTTGAATGATGTAATTCGGATATTTGGATGGTGCAATTTAATTTGGTAGTTTTATGGACTCATTACAACATTAAATTGTTGCTTTAACACAATACTAATATTTGTTATGCTTAGCAAGAAAAGCATATAATAACTAAGTTTATAATATTCTTAGAAGTTAGAAGAAATAAACAAATTATAAATTACGAATGTTGGCAAATAATAATTTTTAAATGGTGTAATATTGAAATTAGGCAACTTCTATAATATGCTTAGAAATTAGAAGACAATAGGCAACTCTCAAGTAAAAACAAAACAACAAGATCATGGGGTATTAATTAATTTCATGTAAAGGGTAGTCTGAATATTAATAAAAAAAATATCATGCATTTTCGGGTACCCTATTACCCGGATTAGTGAGTATTCAGGTTTTCCGGTACTTGATTTGCGGGTACCCGATTTTTATGGGCCGGGTAATGGGCCGAAATTTTAGTACTTAAAAATTTTGGGTACCCAGATATGAACACCCCTACCTTCCAATGCCGATGGTTGCATCTAACACTTCCGTGCAAAATAGCATTCAAACCTCATAGTTTAAACAAGGAAAAAAGATATATAAAATATTTCGAAGTTCACAATTCAGAGGTACTTTCGTACTCAAAGAAAAGAAAACAATAAACCATCATTCGAATTAAATACAAAAAACGGTGAAAATAAATGAAAATCTCTATTCCTATCTATCTCGAAATACTCCACGAAGCTTCCCTCACTTTAGCACCAAGCTCCTCTCTTTTAGTAGTCGTCTTGCATCGATCTACCTCGGTTCATCGGCTAGAAGCTTACGTCACCATGAAAAAAGCTTCAAAGAAAATGAAGAGTGAAGGAAATGGGACGTCCTAATCTTTCTTTTTTTCTCTCTTTCCAAAGGTCATTTTATAGGCTGATCCATAAAAGAAACATGTCTTTCACATGAAATTAGCGTGAAAATACAATGTGAAATCTGTTACAATAGATAATACAATTGACGCCTTTCAACCATATCTTCAAAAATTTCTAGACAACTAACATCAATGGTAACATATATGGTTTTAATAAGGAGATGCTTTTTACAACGATATTAGTGATGCAGCGACAAAGTAGTAAAATAGTAAAATTCAGCATAAAACACGTAAAGATAACCGAGTTATAAAAAATATAGAAACTAAGATGAAAATGCAAAAAATGTATGCATGAAACATCAATGCGGGGACACAATTTAATCGATAAAAGGAGTAGGACTACATGCTCTTTAAAGAGCTATCGAGGCTCGAACCAAGAGCCTATAAGATAAAAGATTGACACTAAACCACCAAACCAACTTAAAAATTTGATATAATTCTAATGCAAACAGTATATAAATAAAATCGCAGTTGAACTTAATTTCATTTATCTCATGTTATAATTTTATAATATTTATTATATAATTTTATAAATATATTCACTTTATAAGTAAATATTAATTATAATTTATATTACAAAGTTAAAATATTATTTATAATATATCTAACTAAACCCCAAACCCTAAACACTAAATATATAACTAAATCCTAAATCTTAAATCATTAACCTCAAACCCTAAAATTAAAATATAATTTATAGTACAAATCTTAATATATATTATAAATAATATTTTAGCTTTAGGATTTAGGGTACGAGATTTGAGATTTGTAGTTTTTGATTTAATCATATATAGATACATATATATGTGTGTGTGTGTGTGTGTGTGTGTGGTTAGGGGTTTGTAGTTTTGAGTTTATGGTTTGAGATTTTAAGTTTGTGGTTAAGGATTTAGTTATATTTATGGTTTGAGGTTTAGAGTTTATGGTTTATGGTTGAGTGTTTAGGGTCTAGGATTTTGAATTGTGGTTTAGGATTTAGATATATATATTATAAATAATATTTTAGATTTGTAATATAAACTATAAGTAATATTTATTTATAAAGTTAATATATTTATAAAATTGTATTATGATATTATAAAATTATAGCATGAGATAAATGAAAATAAGTTCAACTGCAGTTTTATTTATATAGTATTTGCGTTCGAAATATTTTAAGTTTTAAGTTGGCCTAATGGTTTGGTTCTAACCTTTCATATTAGTGGTTCTTGGTTCAAATCTATTTAAATGAAAGGTTTTCTTAATTTTTTTTCTAACAAAATAGCATCGTTTTGGCCTATTTTACATTTAATTGGACGTTACAAATTAACGTCGGAGTGCTTAAATTGAACCAAAAACAAAGTTCAGTCCTATAATAGTATCATGTTATAGTTCAATGATATTTTCGATAAACATATTAAAATTAAGGAAAATAATTTGATACGTAAACTTTACTTTATACAAGCCTTTCAATTTTAGGGTTTATGATTTTAGATTAGGGTTTAGGCTTTAGGGGTTTAGTGTGTATGGTGTAGGATTTAAGGTTTATGGTTAGAATTTAGAGTTTAAGATTTAGGTTTTTAGGGCGCTAGGGTTAGAGATTTAGGTTTTGCTAGATTTTATAGCTTAAATAAGAAGGATTGTGTAATTTTTTTACGTAGCTTATGTAGAACTAAATGTTTTGATATAATAATTGAAAAATGTTTTGGACAAAATTGAAAAGAAATTAAAGTAAGCTTTTAATCAAAACAACTTGAAAATATGTTTAAGGGTTTTTTAAAGGCTTTGGAATGACTTAAAATGCTTTTAAAGTAGCCAAACTAGTTTTTTTCAAGTAACCGTACCGATACAGTCTGATATTGTATCAATACGCCTTAGGGTTTCAGCTACAATGAAATTCCAGTAGCCAAAACCCGTACCAATACACTTTGTCCAAATCGATATGGTTTGTTTTAAATATCTAACGGCTAGTTTGCGTATCGATACACCCAACTACCTCCAACGGTCAAATTCCCTACGGTCTTTTAAATTGCAGGACCGTAATGATACGCTTGCTACGTGTATCGATACATACCAGCTAGAAGTGCTCAACAACTATTTCCTTATCGGGACCATATCGATACGATTTTATGAGAATCGATACGCTAAGCTGCATAACTGCGTTTATGGTGGGAAATTAAGTCTCCAGCGGCTCTAATTCAACCCTAACGGTCCTCAACAGCTACAAACACAATTAGGAGTATAAAAGGGACCTCCAAGTATCAAAAAAAGACTAATGCTTCAATTGTAACAACATTACGATGTCAAATTGTCTCTAGAGCTTAATTGTCATTCTCTTGTATAGACAAAACACTTGTAAGCTAAAATGTTTATGTATGCTCATGTGTATAGGTTTTGGGTGAGTGCTTAGAGTTGTAAACACATACCTATTAGAGGGATTTCTTGTTTGCTTTGAATTTCACTTGTAAGAGACTGTTTGATTAAGCTAAGTGTAGATAGCTTAATCGTTGTAACGGTTTCCTCCTAAGCCGAGAAAAGGGGATGAAATTCTTAGTGAATTTGAGAAATCCTTGGTAGCGTTCCAATGTAGATAGCTTAATCGTTGTAA